>JAWXYG010000008.1:15000000-16250000 GCA_034222035.1 Acacia crassicarpa | reverse complement strand
CCTGGCTCTTCTTTTGCTGACAAATTGCAAGGCATCAGCGGTAACGGGAACAATGAAACCAGAATGGAGGAGTCAAATGCTCTTTCTGATGATCCTATCTCTGATTCTGAAAACGTAGATTCCACCCCAATTTGTAAGATTACTGAAGACCCTCACAGAAATTTTCCTACCTTCTCCTTTTCAGAAAAAATGAAGAAAAGCCTATATAAAGCCTGGCATCAGGCTCTCATTGTGAAGTTGCTAGGTAAAGAAATTGGATACAAGCTTCTTCTATCGATTCTCCAGACTCTTTGGGCCAAGAAGGGTGTTATTACTCTTATTAACATCGGTAATGGTTTCTTTGTGGTAAAATTTACAAACAAAGAAGATTGTGCTAATGCTCTGTCTGGCGGACCATGGATGATCTTTGATCATTATCTAACGGTGAGGCCATGGGAACCTCTATTCAATCCATGGAGGGCTACAATTGATAAAGTAGCTGTATGGGTGAGGATGCCAAAAATTTTCCTGGAGTATTATGACAAAAGGGCCTTAACGTGGATTGGTAATAGAATAGGAGACATCGTTAAGATCGATTTCAATACCTCCTGTCACTTAAGAGGCAGATATGCTAGAATCTGTGTGCTGGTTGATTTAAGCAAGCAACTCATGGCTGGGTTTACTCTTGAAGGACAGGACTATTATGTGGAATATGAGGGATTACATTCCTTATGCACTAATTGTGGTGTGTATGGCCACAAGCCTGATGAATGCAAAACAGGGGTCCCTAATGCAAAGCTTATTGCTAGCAATGAGGTGAGTAAATCCGATGGGAATACAGGTCAGGCTTCCATGGAAGGAATTAATACACACGAACAAGACGTCTGGAAGGTTGTACACAAGGCTAGACGCCAGAAGACCGCCGGAAAGGGAAACAACGGTGACAAGCTCCGGCCAACTGACGGTGGCACAAGATTCGATGTTCTAGCCGAAAGTAGGGATGGACAAAACGAGAATCACGATAATCAAAGCTCTGAGGAAGCCGCTGGACAAGCTACCGTCATTTTTACCAAGGTCAATTCACAGGGTGATTTCAGCGTACGGGATCGTGACAAGAAGGGGAAAAAGCAATCTAAAAAGCAGCCAAAACCTAAAGGTGGGGTAAAATTCACCGGAATAGTACCTGCCACCACGCAAGAACAGAAGAAAGAGAAGAGATCAAGGGAGTCAACGGCTAAAACTGTGAACAATCAGAGCATACCTGAGGGGAGGCCATCTGCGATCGTCATAGCTGAGCATTCATCGAGATTGACGCAACAGGAGGAACCACGGGAGACATATTTGCTTTGTGAGGATAAAAGAAAAGAGGACCCATCTGCTGACCCAAGGCTAGATGACGATGTGGACTTTTGTGACTCTAGCTCTCAAGACCCAGGAGACCGTGGGCCACTCAATGGACTTACAGGGAAATTTTGGGCTGGGCCGGACGATGGTGAAGTGGACTGTGACATGGTGGAAGGCACGCCTTTGGGCCATCAAGAAGCCAATCCAGACGCCTAATTTATTTGTTTGGCCTGCTGCGTTTGTCCCTTGATTTGCTGTGTTTTTTCTAAAAAAAAAAAACCTTTTAATTTAATCTTTCCATATGTATAATATTACTTATTGGAATATTAGAGGTGCAGGGGGCAGGAATACGTTTCAGCATATCCAACTTCTCTGTGCCAAGAGTCTTCCTACTCTGATTTTGCTGTCGGAGACAAAGTGTATGACTGATGATCGCCTTCACTGCCTTTCTCGGTTAGGATTTGATGGCCTTGAGTGTGTGCCCAGCATGGGGAGATCTGGAGGTATCGCGGCTGCTTGGAAGAAGAATGCTATTGATGTGGTGGTTCTTCAGAAACACCGCCAATTCCTTCATCTTAGATGCAGTGGGGGGGATCTCCCACCTTTTTTCCTCACTGCGGTGTACTCAGTGCCGGATAATCATCATAAACAAGTGTTGTGGGGTGAATTACGAGGCTTCGCTTCCTCAATCCTAGAACCGTGGGTTCTTATAGGAGATTTTAATGATATCGCTTCTGTTGATGAGAGGACTGGAGGTAATGGTGGTTTTGAGGCACGCTTTGCTACCTTCTCTGACCGTCTCAGCCAATGCAATCTCTCGGATCTCGGGGCTGTGGGGCCAAAGTTTACTTGGAGAGGCCCACGACTGCATGATGGACGCCGGCTCTTTGAAAGGCTAGATCGGGCGGTCGCTAATCAATCTTTCCTAGTTCAATTTACGGAGTGCTCAGTTCAAGTTCTTCCTCGGACAAGGTTCTCTGATCACAATCCCCTTTGTCTTAGATGTACCAATTTTGATGGACGCTGTGTGAGGAATAGACCATTTCGTTTTGAGGCCATGTGGATTTTTCATGAAAACTATAATGAGTTCTTGAACCAAACCTGGGCTAATGTGGATGATATTAATCTCTCTTTGGATAATCTTCGCCGTTCACTTGAGCCATGGAATAAGGAAGTTTTCGGTCTGCTGGAAAAGAAGAAGCAGAGACTCTTAAACAGGCTGGCAGGCATCCAGAAAGCTACGGCTTACCCATACTCTAATTTCTTACTTGACCTAGAGTGGGAATTACAGGAAGAGCTCGAGCGGCTTCTTAAGTTGGAAGAAATCAAGTGGTTCCAAAAGTCCAGGAGTGATTGGATCACGAAAGGGGATAGGAATACCAAATACTACCATTTGAAATCTAAAATGCGTAGTAGGAGGAACCGAATCCTTTCCTTGAAAGATGTTCAGGGGAATTGGGTGGATAATGAAGAGGACTTGAAAGCGTTGGTAACTAGCCACTTCAGGAATCTTTATTGCTCCCCTCCACCGGATGATGTGGAGTTGATCTCAAGGGCTCGGTTTCCTGCTGTGGAGGATTTCTCCATGGATAGTCTCTCTGCTGTTCCAACTGATATGGAAATCAAGGTGGCCCTGTTTTCCATGGGGAGCTATAAGGCACCGGGAATTGACGGTTTCCCTCCAATTTTCTACAAAGCTAATTGGAGTCTGGTTGGCCCTGTTCTTTGTACTTTTGTGAAGAAGGCATTCAGAGGTGAGGTGGATCTCCACGAGGCGAATCGAACTCTAATATCCCTTATTCCAAAGAACAATAGGGTTGAGTTGGTTTCTCACTTTAGGCCAATCTCTCTCTGTACAGTGCATTATAAGTGTATTACCAAAGTCATAGCTACTCGGTTGCAAGAGGTGATGGATAGGATCATCTCTCCGTTCCAATCTAGCTTTATCAGAGGTAGGTGCATCCAGGATAATATTTTAGTGGGCCAAGAAATTCTTCATGTTATGGGAAAGAACAAAAGCAAGAAAGGCCTTATGGCTATTAAAATTGATATGGAGAAGGCTTATGACCGAATTAGCTGGTTATTCCTGAAGCGGGTGTTAATGGAGGTGGGCTTCGACAACACTTTGGTGGATCTTATTATCAACTGTGTCTCATCCGTTTCCTATAATGTGCTATGGAATGGTTCGCAGACTGAGTTCTTCCATCCTTTACGAGGGATTAGACAGGGTGACCCTTTGTCTCCTTTGCTCTTTGTGTTATGTATGGATAAATTATCTCACTTAATCTGTGATGAAGTGGAAAGTGGCAATTGGAAACCGATTTTTACTTCCAGGGGTGGACCCAGTGTGTCTCACCTTATGTTTGCGGATGATCTTCTCCTTTTTGGTGTGGCTACTGAGTCCCAAGCATTGTGTATGACGAATTGTGTTCAGAGATTTATGGATGCGTCAGGTGGTAAGGTTAATACTGCTAAGTCATCTATTTTCTTCTCCCCCAAAGTCCCTTTGCGAACCAAGAGGCGTATTCAGGAGATTACTCACATGCATGTGTCTAGTGAGATTGGGCGGTATCTAGGGTTTCCTTTATCCCGTAATAGGTACTCTCGAGCTAAATTTCAATATATTGTTGACAGAGTGAAAGCAAAATTAAGTGTTTGGAAGGCTAGTAGTCTTTCCATGGCCGGCAGAATCACCCTTGCAAAATCAGTTATTAGCTCCATTCCATTATATCCAATGCTTGTGGCTAAGTTACCGGTCAGTGTGTGTCAGGAAATTGAAAGACTGCAGAGGAATTTCATTTGGGGCCATGACGAGTCTAACAGGCGGCCTCACTACATTGGATGGGATTGTATGACTAGGCCGAAAGAATTTGGTGGTTTGGGGTTCAGGAAATTAACTTCAGTTAATTGTGCCTGTGGTATGAAGCTGGCTTGGAAATTGATAGCGGGCTCTAAAGGGCTCTGGGCTGACATTTTCTTCCATCGGTACATGATCAGAGATGATGAGTCTCTTCTCAATTATAGGAGAGGTGACTCAAGAACATGGAAATTCATATGTGCTCAGAATGAGATGGTCTCCAAAGGGTTCAAGTGGCAAATCAGGAATGGTCGGGATGTTAATTTTTTCCATGATTGTTGGCTTGACAACAATCTGACTGTCAGGGAATGTTGCACTAGGGTACTATCTGAAGAGGAGGAAGCGTCGGTAGTAGCTGATTGGGTTGTGGGGGGAGCTTGGGATATCACTAAGCTCTCTACCTGTATTGATCCGTCTGGTTTACAGAGGCTTGTAGCAGTCCTGCCCCCTAGAGTTGACGCTGGTCACGACTGTCTATCTTGGGGTGCAACCAGTGATGGTAATTTCTCCCTTAGGAGTGCCTATTTTCTCATTGAGCCTAACCCCATGGCGCTCAAGGATAAACTGTTCACCTCTATTTGGAAGTGGAGAGGGGCTGAGAGAATCAGACTGTTTATGTGGAAAGTGGCACTGAATAAGCTTCCAACACTTGCCTGGAGAAGCACATGGTCGACTTCCTCTGATCTATGTGGATTCTGTAGCACTTACTCAGAAGATATTCTACACATTCTACGGGACTGCGTCTATGCAAGACGTGTGTGGTCTGGCCTTATTAAACAAAGGTATAACCGCTCCTTTTTCTCCTTGCCTCTTCGGGATTGGTTGGCCCTTAACTTGTCTAACCAGGTAGGGAGAAAATGGGATGGATGTTGGAGTTTCTTCTTCGGTGTGATCATATGGAAGCTGTGGGAATGGCGGAATAATTCTATCTTTGATACCAATTTCTGCAAGCCAACAGACCCGGAATTAGTTATATCTCGCACTTGGCCTAGATTTGTGGAAAGTATTACAAAGGGAGGATATGGTGATGTTGCTGGACCTCGTACGACTTGCGGCTGGGAAAGGCCGCCGGTTGGGTGGTCGAAATTGAATGTTGATGGTGCTATGTCCTTGCAGTCCTCCGTTGCGGGGTGTGGAGGAGTGCTCCGGGACTGCCATGGTATGTGGGTGGCAGGGTTTAGTAAGTCCTTGGGTATTTGTTCTTCCAACACAGCTGAGGAGTGGGCAATTGTAGAGGGCCTACAACTTGTGTGGGATCTAGGCTGCAGGAAAGTCATTCTTGAGTCAGATGCGGAGGAGACTGTCAGATTAATTCTTGATCATTCCTTTTCTTCTTGTAGCAATCTAGTGTTGAAGGCTAGAGAGTTGCTTAGTCTTAACTGGCAGGTTGATGTCAGGGTTATTTTGAGAGAGTCCAATAGAGTGGCTGATGCTTTGGCCAAGTCTGGTATCTTCCAATCTGCTACTTTTGATGTATGCCCCAGTTTTGTTAGATGCTGGGTTGACAATGAGTGTCTGGGAGTCATTCCCCTCTTGATGTAATTTCTTATTTTATGTAGGCCTTGTGCCATCCTTCTTAGCAAAAAAAAAAAAAAAAAAAAAAATTTTGAACATTTCTTTTTTCGGTGCAATATTTGCACATATCAGACACTCCTAATTGACCATTTTATCTCTGGACCATGGTTTGACGGTGAACTTCCTTATACTAATAGATTGTTTAGTTATAAACGCACAATTTTGCTTACAATGGACTCATTACATGGATTTGAATAGAAGTTTATCAGGTTCACTTATTATGAATAAATATGGATTATAATTCGGAAGTAGAGATCGCCGTAATTGCCAAAATTGTATCTATTGGGCCAATTCTTGTCGCCCACAGGATCTTATGATGAGAAATACGCCATCTTATTGCTAAATCACTATTATTAAAAGTCGCCTAGCAACAAAATATCTTGGAAGATATTAAAATTGTGATTGGGAAAGTGAAATAAGAAAAAGGATATTAATGAGATTGAACGTTGGCTTGAGATGGTGGAAAACTCGATGACGACCATATCTTATTATACTTGTTATATGTTCCTGATGGGGATTGGGTCTAGCAAAATAAATTAGTATTTCATAATGTGGTGAATCAAGGATTTGAAAACTCATAGCAAGAGGTATCCCCATTTAGTATCGAATTATGCTTTAAAAGTGATTACCACACATGTACTTATAAAAAACCTTGCTATATTTTATCATGTTTGGATCATGTATGTACTTTTTAATTTTATTTATGCTCAGGGTTATATTACTTTATAACTCGTTGATTTATTTCATTAATAGCTATATATTGTTTAGAAAAAGTACATAATGGACAAATTTCTACGCCCAAAATTATTCCAAATGTCTGCTTGAATATGGCACACCAAATTCCGTCCCAACAATAAAACATCAGAGTTTCGATAGAAAATTTCTTCCCAAATATTAACAACATTAAGAACCGAGTATGGGTTTTTTGGAGCCAAATGTTATAAACAACACAAAGAATTACGAAAATATTATACCATCAAGATTATTTACCAGAATACTGCAGATAAAATCGTTCTCCAAAAAATACTTCAATCTAACACACAATTTATTCACTCCAACATTGATTTCAATCAAAGTATTATCCACATCAGATAAATTGAGTGCCAGGGGATCATCTTCGGGGATACAGGATTTTAATGAATGTATACATAGAAACAACCTGATTAATTTGTCAGTGGTCCATAATTTACATGGGCAAATAACAGGCAAGGTGAGGATACAGTGTTAGAAAAATTGGATAGAGCCTTTTGTAACAACAGATAGATTTCAAAATTTCCAAATTATCATGTTCAATCTTTGGCTATAGCAGCATCAGATCATTCTCCAATTATGCTTTCAACAGACCGGGTCTTTAAAAGAACTCGGTTGAAAAAGTTTGAATCCCTCAGGTATAATTTCCAGGAATGCTACCAAATCATCTCTGACTGTTGGGAAAATTCTTTTAATGGTTCAGGTTATCCTGTAAATTGTCTACCACTTTGTCTACCCTAACCAATTGGAGTAAGAGTAGAATTGGGAATCTTGCTCATAGGATTAAGGAGAAATTGTCTAAGTCAACTTCTGAGCACAAGTAAATCGACAGTGAATGAATTAATGAAGCAATGGTCGACTATACCTAATAGAAACTATCTGTGCCTAATGGAAGTTTGAAGAGTCTCAACAGCTACATTCAAATCTTCACAACGGCATTAATGAAAGATGATATAAAAGCTCATCACATTCAATTTTGCCAACTACCGAAACTTTGTGCATTCAACTCGACACTATTGCAATTTACTATTTCATTCAGTTCATTTAATATCTCTGATATTGTTGTACTTGTGCTTCAGTTATTATTATTCATATACTCAGTGAGGAGTTAAACATTTATTTGATTATTCAATTATCTGTCAAATCTCAAGGTAGAGGGACCTTGAGTGTGGGTGTGCAATTACAACTTGTAAAGGGGAGTGGGTCCGAGAGCGAAGTGTTGTTTAATGTCAACATGGTCAAGGCTGTGGGGTCTGAGTTAGAGAAATTGTCCAAGTTCATTGGAGCAAGTTTTCAAGCCAATTATGTTGTTCAAACCGAATTGAAGCAGGAACTTGAATCTCTTCAGCAGCACGTATTCAGGCTAGATAGGACTTCGGACAACTTGGGTCTGAAGATGTTTTCTTAGTCTGCTAGACCTTCATCATCTGTTGCTCCTGAGGTGGCTCCTAAGGCTGTTCCTTCGGTTGATCCTCATTTATATGAGCATATTCTCTCTGTTATTGTTCCTTGTGTTGAGCCTCCCTCTAATCCATCTATTGTTCCCCTTTCTGTTGACCCCTCTGTTCCTCCTTCCTCCTCTTTGAGGGAAGACAAAAGTGGAGAGTGATCTGAGATTTGAAACAATGATCTTTCTTTTAATGTTTTGATATTATGGTTCTTAAGTTATGAGTTATGTTTTGTTAGTACTAACGCTTATGTACTTGAATCATGTATTGTACTAACGCTTACGTTGAATGCAATTAAGTTATTTTGCTCATTTGTGCTTCTTTACATTTTTTGAACCTCATCGTGTTCATTGATGTCAAAACATTTTCAAATTGGTTCCAAAAATTTCATCTAGTATTATCATCATAAAAAAGAGGGAGAATGTTAGTTCTCGGAGTCTTAATGATAACAAGATTAGAAAATTACTCAAGTCTTTTGAAAATGATCAAGGCTTTGAATCAATGAATATTGCCTAAGTTAAGAGTATACTTGAGTATGCCTTTTTGCTTTTGGGTATTCTCAATCTAACAATGTTTTTAAGTGTTCAAGGACACTACTCGAGTATAGGATCAAGTATACTCGAGTACTGTATTAGATAAACTACTGTCATAATCTCAGTTGACGATATTCGAGTATGGGTTAAACTAAAGCAAAGTTTAGAGACAAGACCTTATACCCAAGAACTGGTTTTTGGTTACTCGAGTAAGCCTTCTTTCCTACCCAAGTACAAAGGACTCTGTGTAAATAATTGCCTATGTCCAGATTTTACTCGAATATCAAGTAAGTGTTACTTGAGTATGGTACTCAAGTAGAGGTAAACAATTACTCAAGTAATATGGTTTAAATTTTTTGAGTTTGTACTATATATGAAGTATACCCGAGTACAGTTTTACTGTTACTTGAGTAAAGGGAATTGCTACTCGAGTATACATGTTTTAATTCTAAATTTGCTCTTTGCCTGACATGTACTTGAGTACTATTCAACGTCTACTCGAGTAAAGAACTCAAGTATAAGAATACTAGTACTTGAGCATAGCTAACAGTTGCCTATTTTTTTTATTTCAACAAAGAATGTATGTTACTTGAGCATTGAGAATAGAGTACCGGAGTACGCTACTAGAGTACAACAACCTTTCTACTCGAGTATAGCTGACACAAAGACCTTTGATAATATGAAACTGCGATGATACACAAGTATAATAGTTTGGCTACTCGAGTATAGACGATTGATAAACCTTTGTGAAAGCACTTGTTCATAGAGTACTCGAGCAATATAGTATGGTTACTCGAGTATGGGGCTTCATCTATCAGAATGCTTCGCTATAGCAGTAATTGTAAACTTAAATGCTTTGGGTTATCAACTGTTTCCTTTTAAATCTTACTCAATTGTATTTATGCTATTCCTAACTATTTTTTGAGTGGATTTCAGATGATTAATAGATTGTTAAACGATGTTTAGCTGAAAAGCCATTTTACGTGTCAGAAGCATTTAATGCTTGTAGAAACCAGAGCCTACAAATGGAATGAGCTTCATCATAGACGAAATCATTCCTTCGAGGCATACCTATTCTAGAACATGGTCTGAGTCAACTTTTGAGCACAAGTACGTCAACGGCGAATGAATTAATGAGGAAACGGTCCACTATACCTAACGGAAACCATTTGTGCCTAACAGAAGTTTGAAGAGTCTCAACAGCTACATTCAAAGCTTCACAATGGCATTAATGGAAGATGATATAAAAGCCCATCACATTCAACTCCGCCAACTACAGAAACTCTGCGTATTCAATTCGACACTATTGCAATTTACTGATTCAATTCATTTAATATCTTCAGATATTCTTGTACTTCAATTATTATTATTCATATACTTAGTGAGGAGTTAAACACTTATTTGATTATTCAATTATTTGTCAAATCTCAAGGTAGAGGGACCTTGAGTGCGGATCTACAATTACAACTTGTAAAAGGGAGTGGATCCAAGTGTGAAGGGATCACTTCAAGTATAGTGTGTGTAATTGTATCTGTGATCAAGAGTTAGTGAAAATCCTAAAGTGTATGGAGACTGAATGTAGGTTAGGGAGTTGGACCAAACCAGTATAAATTCTATGTGTTCATTCTCTCTCTGTCTCTATATTTATCATTCATCATTCAATCTGAAAAAGATTTTTGAAATTCCCTATTCACCCTACCTTAAGTGATATTCTATTCTTCATAAGAGTTGTATGGCTTAGATTTTTACTTGAATAGTTGATTTGGGGAAACTAGAGTTAGGGTTTGACTGAGAAATTTGTGATTTAAGATATTGAATCTCTTAGATTCAAATTCCATGATTTATTTTATTTTGTTGGAGCTTATATTAATGTTTGTATAGATTCGTTTTAAGGTTTAAGCAAAAGTGAATATTGAAAATTTTAGGTGAATGTTAAGTGTTGAAATAGGTATATTTTGAATAAATTAAGATAGTTGTATTTTGGTGATCCTAATAAGTGAGAAATAATTTATGAAAGGAAGAAATGAGGTTAGAATGATGATTTTGAAAAACATTTATTTATGAACATCTTTCGGATAAGTTAAATTGAGAAAATCTTGGGGATTTTAAAATGAATTGAGGAAATTACTATAGTCAATAGTTTTGATGAGTGAAATAGAATTATTAGATGATAGGAATATGATTGGAATAGAGAAATTCAGTTATGGCAACAACTTGAGAATTTTGGGAATTTGTATTAAAGTGAACAATTTGAAATTCACATAAAGAATTGAAATTGAGTTTGATTTGACGGTCAGATTTTGAGTTAGTATTGATAATGTGATTAATGGAAATAAGGTTTGGCAAAATCGGTTGACTAAGAATGGTCCAAAATGATAGTTGGGACTTCTAGTGAGATTTTATGTCTCTAAAGTGTTTTTCTTAACCACTCAATTAGTTTGAATACTAAATTGAGGTTCCAATTTATTGTTATAGATTGATTTGTAACTTGTGATTGAGCTTGCATCTTGGATTCTTGTGGTAAACTTAGCTTTGACAAGAGGTAACCACTTTTCATTTATCATAGATGTTAATGTCTTGCTTTTGAGAGATTTTGATATTATAATATGATTAAATGAGCTATGGACTTTTTGTTGGAAATTATGCCTTAGGGGCAAGTCATTGTTCTCCATTAAGTTATCATTTCATACGCATGTTTATGGTGATAACTATATCCCTGGATATATCTTATAGATTATCCTAAATGTCCCTAGTCGATCATCTACGTGGGAGCGAAGATGAGTTAAGACCAGTATGACTTTGATGAGGTATGGAGATACGAATCAAAGTTATGGGCACTTGTAAGAGTACAAGGTGCTGGACCGACCCACTATGAGAAAGTTGCATGGATTAAGTCATAAGCTTATCTCATGTATAACCGCGTCACAACGCCCTATGACCTGAGATCATCATGGATTCCTACATGATGAGTCACTGACCTTTGACCTAGTCAAAAGTCACCTTTGACCGAGTAATGATAAAGATTGGGATCGGGATCAGTGGTTTTCATGCAGAGGAATGTGAATGGTCAAGATGGAATTTGTCCCTCACATTTGTAGAGAGATAATACTGGCCCCCTCGATGAGTGAATCTAAGAAATGTATGGTCATACTGTGATGGAAAAGATTTTCTATTTCACTTATTAGATTACTCGAGAATCGAGAAAGTAATGGTCAAGAACAGGAAGTTGACATTACCCATGCCTCATCCTTGACCGAATTATCGCGTGACAAAAGGGATGTGACATGGTTGTACGATAGATAGTATCGTGTCATCGATCCCCATGTGAATTGGGTAGTCGCAATGTCTTGCTAGAGGCCGCTTGCGACTTGTGGGCTGATACGGTCTTGGCCCACTGCCAATCTCATATGGGCATGTAGGGTCACACACAAGAATAATCCAACACGGGTAAAAGTGTCCAGATTCATTGAATCTCAGATTAATCTGAGATTAAATGAATACTGAATTTAATCTAGGATATATATGTATGTGTGTGAGTGTGTGTGTGTGTGTGTATTAAATTCGAAATTAATATATATATAAATATATATATATATATATATATTATTAATGGAGGTTATAATATTATATGTATAATATTTGTTTTGTATTTAATTTATTTGATAAATTAAATATCTGAAACAAATAGAGATATTGTATCTCATTTAATTTCGAATAAAGATATCATATTTCTGTTTAATATTAAATTGAGATATAGTATCTCATATTTAATTAAATAGATAGATATCATTTCTCGGTTTTAATTTATGGAGATAAATTAAGTCAGAAGGCTTTTAATTTGAATTAAATAAATACATTAGATTAAATCTATCATTTAATTAATATATTTTTTAATTCAAATTCGAATTTTGAATTTCAGATCTGGTTTTAATGATAAAATAAATACGTTACATTAGATCTAACAGATAGATTTAATTAATATTTTTTTAATTCATATTCGAAATTCAAAATTAATAGGATTAATTTTGAATATAATACACGGATGGGTTTAGAAAAACCTATGGGAGTTTTACTCGAGCGTATTACAGAAAGTCGTGAGAAACCCTAGAGTGAAAAATTGAGAGAGACGCACAAGAGGCGCTAGCACTCTGCCGTAGCCGTGTTCGGGGATTGTTCGTGTGGATACCGGTAGAGGAAGCCGATTCTAAGAGTCGTCTTCTGCTGATCGAGAAGGTAGCCCACCTATTCAAAGAGAACGAGACACGGACAAGTTCCTTATAAGGTATGATTCGGGTTCCTTAACTCTGATTTAAACGCACATGAGGGATCCTCAAAACGAAATTCATAAGAAATTTTAATCCGCTGCGTGTACGGATCCCAACACTTTTTATTAGTATGCTATATATTCTTTGTTTGAGAAATTTGTCTTGTGCAACTTGTGATTTTGAAATGAAATTTGTAAAGTATTGGATAAGTGGCCTTACCTTGATTATTGTTTTTGCAAGAGCTTGACTATGACTAATCTTTAGATAATCATATTGCATGAGGAGTTGTTTTGATGTTGATTGGTTATGATTGATAGAGAATAGTTAGAGAGACATACTATCATGTGATAAGACCTCCCAAGTGCATATTGGGTTGGTTATTCATCCCTATTGGGATAGGCTTTTATGGCTCATTCATCCTAGAGAGAAGGATAGACTCTTGTAGCCCTTTTCATTCTTAAGAGAAAGGAATAGCCTCTTGTGGCTTGTTTATCAAAAAAATTACTATCATGTGATAAGACCTCATATTGGTGCACATTGGGTTGGTTATTCGTCCCTATTGGGATAGGTGTACATGGCTATTCATCCCTATTGTGATAGGCCTGTGAGTCTAATTCATCCCTATTGGAATAGTCCTACACGACTAATTGGTCCCTATTAGGATAGGCCCATGTGGCTCAATCGTCCTAGAGAGAAAGACAAGCTATTATAGCTCTTTGCGTTCTTGAGAGAAAGGAATAAGCCCTTGTCGCTTGTGTGTATGTCTCTATAATGATGGGGATAGGCCTTCTTAAGCTTCTATGTTTGCATACGTCCCTTGAGAAAGTCTTTTATAGGTATGTGTTTATATACCTTTTAATTAGGTTATGGAGAATGACTAAAAGGAAGCAAAAGAAGAAATAGATTATGAAGAATAGAAGAAGATTCCTAGTTCTATGAAAAGCTATATTTAGTCAACCAAGAGAGATGATACTATCTTTGCTCTCGACTAAATGTGAATGACAATGTAAGGGATGAAGCCAGCACGGTATCCAAATTAGAAAAAGATAGATCACTTAATCAACTCAATTAATTCTGGGGCCACAAAGCATTGCTAGTGTTTTATGTGGTCATTAGATAACTTGGGCCCATAAAAGAAGTTTTATTGGTCCAAGGTTATTTTATGTCAGTGATTAATTGGGCTTAATGGGTCACACATAAAGGTTATTCTTGATTGCTTAAAATTAGTAAATTTGGGCCAATAATTGTTATTGAGCCTTTTCGAGAAAATAGATGTATTTGGGTTGGAGTGGGACTCCAAGCTCAATATACAAAAATGGCGCCATATATGGTTCCTTTGTGGGAAATTAGTTCTTCACTAATAAGCCTAAATATGTTAGAAGACTAAACGCGGTCTTATGTTACATCCCTACCGGCCTCGCCATCTCAGGTGGTGGGTTAGAGGGATCCTTTTTCTTATTACCTTTCCTTTGTTAATTATTCCATACCTTAGAGTGTGCGCGACATAGCATATAATTGGTTTGGACAACTTACACTATACTGGTAAAGGTACAAACAAAAACATAAAGTAGTCCCCATAGGATTAAGGGTACAATCGTCCAAAATAAATATTGAACAGTAAGTATAAATCATATAGTCATTCCAAAAATAGATATACAAAACATGATAAGGCATCCCCTATTTCTTCAGTCTTCCACACCATGCCCTTACCTCCTTATTGCTGAACAGCTCAGCAACCAATACCTGTAGCAACCTAAGGACACAACTGCAGTAGCCACAACTGTAGACCCTTACTACCTACCTCAAGAGGCCTCAGTATCAACCTAAGGATATGCAGTCCAATAGGCTCTACCTACCTCATATACCCTGGGCCTTAGTAGTTGTTAGTTTTGATGATTACAATTTCTAAACTATTGAATTAAAATAGTCAAGATCAACTAATAAGATAATCTGTTAAAAGGTTTCAGAGAAAGTATGCTCGAGAAAAGTAATCAGTTATACTCGAGCAATATCGAATACAAGACAAAAGCAAGTGCTTTTCAGAAGCCTTGCTCGAGCAGACTATATAGTCTTGCTCGAGCAACATTGAGTTCATGAGCAAGTCTCTGGGATCTTTACTCAAGTACACTACACATGTTTGCTCGAGCATCAACAAGTAAAAGCACTTTGAAGAGTATGGAATCTTGCTCGAGCAAAAGCCTTAGCTTGCTCGAGCAACATCGAGCGGAGCAAAGGATCAGCAAGCCAAAAACACTGTCATACTCGAGCAAGAGGTAACAGCATGCTCCAGCACCATGCTCGAGCAGGCTTAAAGGTTGCTTGAGCAAAGTTGAGCAACCTGTGTTCTCGCGTATGCATAGCCCTTGCTCAAGCAAAGAGCAAAGGGCTGCTCGAGCAGTATGCTCAAGCATGCACAAGAAGGTTGCTCGAGCAAAGTCGAGCAACTAGGTATCTCATCGCTGTATGAGGCTTGCCCGAGCTTGATCTAATTCATGCTCGAGCACCATGCTTGAGCAAACAGAAATTCATGCTCGAGCATCAGTGACTCTAATGAGCTTTGAACTGATTCAAGAAAGGCTTGCCTGAGCATGAAAAAATCATGCTCGAGCATCATGCTCGAGAAAAAGGTATTTTCCTGCTCGAGCATTAGCGACAAAGAGCATTTCTCTGGGTAATTTAAACGAGCTTGCTTGAGCAAGCCTGGATTTTTGCTCGAGCAACATCATCCCTGTTCTTTAAATCTTCGTCTCCGAAATCATGAATCTTGCTACGTTACTTTATTATCCTTGATTATCATTCGTTGCAATTACCAAATGCTTTTAACCAAGCTGCTAATGAGTTTCAGATCATCTAAACATGAATTACAAGCAGATTTGAATAAAGCAATCTCATCTGTCAGAAGCATTAAATGCAGCTACCTAAAAATGGTGATAAACACGCAAAGCTACTCTGATCAAAATAAAGCGTCTTTGTTATTTCGTCTACACATTAAATGCTATCTCAGAACGGCAAAACAAAAGGAATGAAAGAGAATGTCAACTCTGCACATTCGACCTGAATATTTCAACGGCAAAATCCTCGACGAAAGTTTCACCAGTCTAATGGACTCATTCAAGTCTCTTAACGACTATTTCACGAACTTCACCAACGGTCATTTATTGCTACATCTATAAATAGCCGGAGCATTGAATTCGCCAACCACCGAAACGCTGTGCAATCAATTCGAGTTTATTACTATTCACAGTTTCAACCGTTCCATTAACTGTACTTCAGTGTTCATCATTTTATCAACTCGTGAGGAGTATTTAAACACTTATTTTCATTATCAGTTGAATCTTAAGGTTGTGGAACCTTAAAAGAGGGTGTATCAATTACAACTTGTAAGGGGGAGTGGAGTCTGAGAGTGAGTGAACCATCCTTCGTTTACAAAGTGTGTAATGGTTCTTGAAGATAGTGAAATCCCAGGTGTTCTGGGAACTGGACTTAGGTCAAAGATCTTGGACCGAACCAGTATAAATTGTTGTGTGTCTATTACTTATTTCTCTGTTCTTTTCATTGTTAATTGTCTCGGTGAGCCATAAACGAAAAGATTTTTGAGATCACTTATTCACCCCCCTCTAGGTGATATTCCACTTTCATTTTGTATCAGAGCGTTGGTTTCTCAGTTGGGCTTAACATCCCGAGAAAGATCATGGAAGGAATATTGCCTGATGGTGCTTCAATCAATCGACCCCCAGGATTCAACGGTAAACACTATTCCTTTTGGAAAGCTAAATTCAGAGTGTTCGTGATGGCTACTGAATATGGTCTTTGGAGAGTAATAGAAACTAGAGTCTACATACCTGTAAAGACTGAAGGAGGAATTACTACTCCAAAGACAAAGGTTGAATTCGATGAGAATGATAAGAAGAATATCACTCTCAACAGTAAGGCTATTCTGATGCTGCAAAGTGCTCTTAGTCAAAAGGAGTACTTTTGTATATGTAACTTATCAACTGCAAAGGAAATGTGGAAGGCTCTAGAGATTGCATATTGTTACGGACCGGCCCAACAGCCCAGATCCAGGCCACGGCCCAACTGTGCCTGGAAGCATAATTGGCGGGATAATAGGTAAAGATATGAGATCCCAACAATATAGGATCTATCCTAACCATAATCCCGAGATACCAGCCCCTGATATCTCAGCCCCGGATATTGCTCACTAGGCCGGGATACTCACACTGGACCTCTCTATAAATACAGAGGAACGTCAATCAGGTGCACACGTTTTAACTCATGCTCTATTTACTTTCTGTCACACAGAGCACACACACCACCCCCCTCTGGCCTCACGCCATAAAGTTTACTGTGACCTACGTGGACTTTGATCCCCTCAAAGGGTACGTAGGCTCTAGGCTTGACACCTAGTCAAGTCCAATTCATCTGTGTTCTTAGAACAGAACATTGGGGTCGACCATGGGGAAAGGTAAATTTCCATCCCCGTGACCATCAATGGCGAACACCAGAAGCCACAGCAGGAATCCACCACCGCAGGCTGACGGAGGCCCCCAGCCAGACCAAGCTCCAGCCGGGCCAAGCCAGCCGCAAATCTATCCACGATGAGAAAACACCCGGAGGGACATGTTACCGACACAACAATTTCCCCTCCCGCAGATGATCAGCCGCTGTTGGAGACACGCAGGGAGGTTCCGACCCAGGACGCTCTGGCGATAGAAGCCGACGTCCGCATCCTCCGGAGGACGGAGGAGTCATTGCTCCAAAGGTTTGAGGACAAGGAGAAGCGGGATCACCTGTAACGGCAGGCGGACTTCCACACCTTTGCAGAAATGATAAGGGAGGAGCTCCAAAGCCATCACCAACAAGAAAACCGGAGAGAACCTCGTACAGGAAGAGGCCGGGCCGACACGGACATTAACAGCTCGTCGAGCAGCTCGCAACTGAGAATAAGGCGGGGAAACACCAGCAGACTGGACGGAAGAACGAGCGCAGAACAAGGGCACCCACCGCCTCAAGAAAATCGTGACGACCCGGAAGGCCGAGATGGTAACACGAACCACAACGGCCAAGGCGGGAGAGGAAGCCGAGACCAAGAAGAGCACCATGTGGAAGACAGAACTCCCCGGACCCATAGATCACCTCGCCATGGATCACCCCGGGAATATCGAATGAAGTACCTGACGGAGTCCGGTAGGTCCTCGTTCTCGAGGGTAGCGGCGACGGCCCGTTACCCGAAACACTTTGACCTAGCCGACCTGCCAAAGTACGACGGAACTCAGGATCCTCGCAACCATCTCGAAGTTTTTGAAAAACTCATGTGGGTCCGGTCAATTGATGGCCCAGTCATCCAACGCCTCTTCGCGGCCAATCTGACCGGGCCGGCACACAAGTGGCTGAGTTCACTCCCGGACAACTCCGTCCGAAGTTTTGAAGACCTTGGACGAAAGTTCGAGTTGCATTTCGCCAACAGTAAGAAGCAGCCGAAATCCGAATTCACGCTGAGTAAAGTGAGGCAGAAGAAGGGTGAGGCACTCCAGAAATATCTAGATTGGTTCCGTGACATGGCAATGCAAGTGTGATCTCTATCCGAGGACGTCCACGTACACTGCCTGGTCAATGGGCTAGACCCGTCATCATGACTAGCCCGGAACTTATGCAAAAACCTAGTTTACACGTTGACTGAGTTCTACACCCAGGTGAAGAAGTACCTGGAAGTGGAGCAAATGGAGGCTGCCAATGCCGAGGAACCCGAATGGGCGAGAAATACCTCGCCCGACTCAGAAGAGCGGGCTAGCAAACAGAAGACCAAACCCAGAAGGCGGAATAGGGAAAGCCGGGCCAAACCCGACCGAGCCGACCACAAGGCCAAGTACGACAGCTACACCCCCTTGAATGCCCCTCGGTCGCAGGTATGGAAAGAGGTAGCCCAAGCCGAGATGTGGTAGGTAGACAAGCCGAGGCCGCTTAGAGGCCGCTCCAACACGGACCGTACAAAGTTCTGTACGTTCCACGACTGCCATGGACATACCACCGACGAATGCTACGACCTCCGCGACGCCATTGAAATATTCGTAAGGGAAGGAAAGCTACGTCAATATGTCATCAAGACCCAGGGAAGGACGAGCGGCAAACGCAATTACCGCGGCCGCACTAGAAGTCCACCCAAGGACGCCCAAAAGCCGGGAAAGAAGCAGAAGACTGCCTTTGACGACGAGTTTCCTGACATCGACTTCCAGTGCAACGTCGCTAGTGAAGGATTTGGAGGGGGCGGGGACATGGTAAGCCAACCCAAGAAATATCTCCGCGAAGTCCTAACCGTCAGAGATATCCCCAAGTTCAAGGACGATCCCGCCAAACCTAAGCTGCCCCCCTTGACATTCACCAACAAAGAACTAAGGGACATCATCCCCGGCCACCTGGATGGACTGGTAATCACCGGAACCTTGGTGAATTTTCGTGTCAAGAGAATCTTCGTGGACGCAGGAAGTGTTGGGATTCGTACACGCAGCGGATTAAAATTTTCTATGAATCCCGTCCCGAGGATCACTAAGGTGCGTTTAAATCAAGGTTAGGGAACTTGAATGATACCTTATAGAGAACTCAGAATCATCCAGAGCCGGAGGTTTTCCTTTGATTTTAGCGAACTAGTAGCTCAATAATCTACACAAACCTTTGCGCACATTTTCTCGTGATCAAGAAAACCCAAACTATAGTGAATTCGTTCGCGTCTCGTTCTCTTTGAACTGGTGGGCTACCTTCTCGATCAGCAGAAGACGACTTCTTAGAATCGGCTTCCTCTACCGGTATCCACACGAACAATCTCCGAACACGGACACGGCAGCGTGCTAGCGCCTCTTGTGCGTCTCTCTCTTTTTCGCTCTAGGGTTTCTCGTGGCTTTCTAATACGCTCGACTAAAAGTCCCTTAGGTTGTTCTAAACCCATCGGCGTATTATATTCAAAATTAATCCCCATTAATTTTGAATTTTAATTAAAAAATATATTAATTAAATCTATCTAATAGATTTGATCTAATGTATTTATTTAATTCAAATTAAAAGCCTTCTGATTTAATTTATCTCTATAAATTAAATCCGAGAAATGATATCTATCTATTTAATTAAATTTGAGATACAATATCTCAATTTAAATTAAGTAGATAATGATATCTTTATTCGAAAATCAAATGAGATATAATATCTCTATTTGTTTTAGATATTTAATTTATCCGATAAATTAAATATAAAACAAATATCATATAATAATATTATAATCTCCATTAAATAATATTATTATATTATTTTCAAATTTAATATATATATTTACATATATATATATATATATATATATATATATATATTTATCCTAGATTAAATTTAGTATTCATTTAATCTCAGATTAATCTAAGATTCAATGAATCTGGACATTTTTACCCGTGTTGGATTATTCTTGTGTGCGACCCTGCAGGCCCATATGAGATTGGCAGTGGGTCAAGACTGTATCAGCCCACAAGTCGCAAGCGGCGTCTAGCAAGACATTGCGACTACCCAATTCACATGGGGATCAATGACATGATACTACCTATCGTACAACCATGTCACGTCCCTTTTGTCACGCGATAATTCGGTCAAGGATGAGGCATGGATAACGTCAACTTCCTTTTCTTGACCATTACTTTCTCGATTCTCGAGCAGTCTAATAAGTGAAATGGAAACTCTTTTCCATCACAGTATGGCCATACATTTCTTAGACTCACTCATCGAGGGGCCCAGTATTATCTCTCTACAAATGTGAGGGACAAATTCCATCTTGACCATTCACATTCCTCCGCATGAAAACCACTGATCCCGATCTCAGCCTTTATCATCACCCGGTCAAAGGCGACTTTTGACTAGGTCAAAGGTCAGTGACTCATCATGTAGGAATCCATGATGATCTCAGGTCATAGGGCGTTGTGACGCGGTTATACATGAGATAAGCTTATGATTTAATCCATGCAGCTTTCTCATAGTGGGTCGGTCCAGCACCTTGTACTCTTACAAGTGCCCATGACTTTGATTCGTATCTCCATACCTCATCAAAGTCATACTGGTCTTAACTAATCTTCGCTCCCGCGTAGATGACCGACCAGGGACATTTAGGATAATCTATAAGATATATCCAGGGATACAGTTATCACCATAAACATGCGAACGAAGTGATAACTTAATGGAGAACAATGACTTGCCCCTAGGGCATAATTTCCAACAGGAAGTTCGATCGACATCATAAGCTGGGACGCCTATAAAAGGATGCACCTCGACAAAGAAGATCTCAAGCCGTGCAAGACCACCCTGGTCGGATTCAACGGCGAGCAATCCTTCCCAAAGGGTTATATTGATCTCCGGTTAACCCTTGGAACGAAAGAAGCGTTCAAGTTAGAGCGCGTCAGGTTCATAGTGGCCGACTTCCGCTCTTCATACAACATCATTCTCGGCCGACCAACTATTCATAACTGGGACATATTGGTATCCACCAAACACCAGAAGATGAAGATGATTAATGACAAAAATCAGCTGGTCGTCGTATCTGGAGACCAAAAGGAGTCACGACAGTGCTACTTCGAAGCTCTCCAGGTCGAGGAAGGAGGACCCTCATCTCCACCTTGGCTCGGACCTAAGGAGACGATGACCGAGTTAGACAACGACAGGCACCCTCGGCAGTCGATTAACATGGTAGAGCTCAACCTCCGAGAGCCAGATGACCTAAGACCCGAGCCGGAGGGAGAACTAGAGGAAGTAGCGCTAGGGACGGACCCATCCAAGACCGCTAAAATTGGCAGAGATATGAAGGATGACCTAAAAACACAAATGATTCGTTTCCTAAGGCAGAATCAGAACGTTTTCGCTTGGACCTCGACTGAGATACCCGACATCAACCCCCACTTCTGTTGCCACAAACTCGACATATGGCCGGGATCCAGACCGGTAGCACAGAAGAAGAGGAATATCACCGACAACAGACAAAAGGCCCTCAAGAGCCACGTTGAAGAGCTCTTAGCGGCCGGGTTCATTCAAGAAGTACAATACACAACTTGGCTTTCAAACGTAGTCATGGTACTCAAACCCAGCGGCAAATGGAGAGTGTGAGTCGACTACACCAATCTGAACAAGGCCTGCCCAAAGGACTCCTACCCAATGCCAAACATCGATAAGCTCGTGGACAACTCAGCCGGGTACCAACTCCTCTCCTTCATGGATGCCTACTCCGGGTATAACCAGATCACCATGCATCCGGACGACTAGGAAAAAACCGCGTTCATGACGGACAAGGCAAACTACTGCTACAACGTCATGCCTTTTGGCTTGAAAAATGCCGGGGCCACCTACCAGAGAATGATGAACCGGATTTTCGAAGACCAGATCGGCCGTAACATAGAAGTCTACATTGATGACATGATCGTCAAGTCGAAGCTACCAGAAGATCACATCCAGGACTTGGAATAGACGTTTGAAAAATTAAGAAGACATCAAATCAAGTTGAACCCGGCCAAATGTGCTTTTGGAGTGCCGGCTGGAAAATTCTTGGGCTTCATGTTGACCAACCGAGGAATTGAGGCCAACCCGGACAAATGTAAGGCCGTCTTAGAAATGCAACCCTTGAGGACCAAGAAGGAGGTGCAGCAATTGACTGGCTGCCCTAACAAGGTTCCTACTGAAGTCGGCCGAGAAAGCCCTGCCTTTCTTCAAGTTGTTAAAGAAGGAAACCCCAGGTGGCTGGAATCCGGACTGCGACGTGGCCTTCGAAGATATCAAGCGGTGTTTGGCAACTCCCCGGTACTCACTAAACCGGACCTGGGGGAGACCTTGTTCCTGTACCTTTCAATCGGTGATGAAGCCGTCAGCGTTGCCTTGGTAAGAGAAGCCGAGATCGGACAAATGCCGATATACTTCATAAGCAAGGCATTACAAAGCTCTGAACTCCGGTACCAAAAGCTGGAGAAAGTGGCCTTTGCCCTACTCACCGCTGCTAGAAGGCTCCGGCCATATTTTTAAGGACATCGGATAGTGGTACGCACCAGCCAACCAATCCGGAAGATCCTCCACAAGCCGGACTTAGCGGGAAGAATGACCAACTGGGCTATTGAGCTGTCAGAGTTTGACATCACATTCGAAGCCCGTTAGGCGATCAAGTCACAGGCACTGGCAGACTTAATCAGGGAATTGACCCCGGCAATAACAAGCGACGGAACCTGGAAGGTCTACGTAGACGGATCCTCTAACGCTAAGGGCAGCGGTACAGGAGTCATCGTTGAAAGGCCGCAGGGGGTCGCGACCGAGCACTCCCTCCAACTGAAGTTCCCGACCTCTAATAACCAAGCCGAGTACGAAGCCCTTTTGGCCGGACTGCTCCAAGCAAGAGATAATGGGGCACATCGGGTAAAGGTTTTAACCGACTCCCAGCTCGTTGCCGCATAGATCGACGGCAGCTACCAAGCAAAGGGACCTCTTATGGCAAAGTACCTGAACCGCGCCAAAGAGCTCATGGCCGAGTTCGATGAAGTGATCGTCACCCATATCCCAAGAGAGGAGAATACCAGAGTCGACATCCTCTCCAAACTGGCGAGCACCAAGGGACCGGACAATCACAGGACCGTGATCCAGCAGAATCTGACCGAACCGAGTTGCATCATCACCATCTCGGCAGGCAATGACTGGAGGAAGCCGATAGAGGACTACCTGGAAAGGGGAATTATCCCTACCGACCCAACCGAGGCCAAAAAGTTGATCAGGGAGGCCGCTATCTATGCCATGGTCGATGATCAACTCTATAGAAAGGGACTACATTGCCCAATGATGCGATGTCTTGGCGAGTCCGAAGCCAGGTACGTGTTGGCCGAACTACACGAAGGAAGCAACGGCCACCACATGGGGGGCAAGGCTCTCGCTAGAAAGGCACTACGCGCCGGCTATTATTGGCCTACCATGAAGCATGATGCCATGGAAACAGCCAATAAGTGTGATAGTTGCCAAAAGCACGCCAGGATCATATGGCCGCTGCCTACAGAGTTGAAAGGCATGCCGGCCCCCTAGCCCGTTTACAAATGGGGCATGGACATCCTCGGACCATTCAGACCGGCACAAGGGCAGTGCAGATGGCTCATTGTCGCCGTCGACTACTTCACTAAATGGATCGAAGCAGAGCCGCTAGCCACGATAACCTCGGCCAGAGTGATGAAATTCTTTTGCCATAACATTATCTCCCGCTTCGGAATACCTGCTGAGGTCGTCACGGACAATGGGACCCAGTTCATGGACCATAGATTCCAGGCGCTAATGTCCGACCTAGACATTAAGCAGCATTTCTCATCCGTGGAACACCCACAGTCCAATGGACAAGCCGAGTCCACCAACAAGATCATCCTAGATGGACTAAAGAAACGCATGCTACAGGCCGACACCAGCTGGACCAAGCAGCTACACAGCGTTCTTTGGGGATACCGGATGAGTATGCAGTCTTCGACTCGGGAAACCCTGTTCAGGTTGACCTATGGCTGTGAAGCAATGATCCCAGTCGAGATCGGGCAACCATCATGGAGAAAGGTGAGAGCCGGACAGCAAGGGCAGGAGTCAAATAACGACACTTTAAAGACCGATCTAGACCTCATCGATGAAATTCGGGTCACGGCTCACTGCCGAGAATTAGCCACCAAGCAACTACTCGCGGCTAAGTACAATAGAAAGGTCCTACCATGGTCATTCAACCAAGGGAACCTAGTACTCCGACGGGCCGACATAGGCAATAAGAATGCCCGGGACGGAAAGCTTGCAGTAAATTGGGAAGGCCCCTATCGGATCAAAGAGAAGCTCGACGGAGGGGCCTACATTCTCGAGACCCTGGCGAGAAAGCCAATCAAAAGACTTGGAACGCTGACAAGTTAAAGATCTACTATAGCTAGACCTCGGCTCAGCTCAGCATAACTAGTTGGTTTTTCTTTCGAATTTTAAAGTTTAAGTTATCTCTTTTCCTACTCATGTTTGTTTGTAAAGCCCTTTAGGGCTATTCTTATCAATAAAGGATCCCACTGAGGAATTTCATCAATGTGCACAAATACTCGCTTAAGCATGAACCTGAGGCAATAAAGCCCAGTAAAAAATTTGAAAGCCGAGGCCGACAGGCCCGGCACGAATGAACGGCTCTGAGGTCGTGTACCCGGCTGAAATCTAAAAACATCTAGATGTACGAAACTGACCGTTGTACTCTGACAGGCATTAAAGTAATTTTTTCTACTTTTATATCCCTGATTGAACCCTCTAAAATTGATGAAGCCCTATCAGAAAATGATTGGGTCATAGCAATACAAGAGGAGTTATACCAATTTGATAGGAATCAAGTTTGAGATTTGGTACCTAGGCCTAAGGACCATCCAGTCATTGGCACTAAATGAGTATTCAAAAACAAACGTGATGAATATGCAATTATAGTCTGTAACAAGGCTAGATTGGTAGCCAAAGGCTATAATCAGGAAGAAGGTATTGATTGTGAGGAAATGTTTGCTCCAGTGGCTAGATTGGAAGCAATACGTGTACTCTTAGCCTTTACGTGTATCAAAGGATTTAAACTTTATCAAATAGATGTAAAGAGTGCTTTTCTAAACGGTTTTATTCAGGAGGAAGTATATGTTGAACAGCCTCCTAGTTTTGAAAATGAACATCATCCAGATCATGTCTATCGCCTTAAGAAAGCCTTGTATGGTCTCAAACAAGCTCCCAGAGCTTGGTATGAGCGTTTAAGTAAATTTCTTTTAGATCAAGGCTTTGTTAGGGGGAAAGCAGACACTGTAAGAACCGGCTGTCACCCAAGAGGCGAGGGTGAATTGGGTGTTAGATTAAAACTTGAGTTACTTTGAAAAACTTTTCGACACTAACTGAAATCAGTTTAAATGACAGAACTAATTTATAAAACAATAATCAATCATTCAAATGTATATGCACATTCAAACTTATATGCTGGAAATGTAAGAGATAAGGGAAGAGAATGTGCAAACTAAGATTTATCCTGGTTCGGCCTAATCCTTGACCTACGTCCAATCCCCAAGCTTCACTTGGGATTTTCAATCCACTATCTTCTTTCAACTTGATTACACGTTCTGTACTTGGAGTAATCCTCTCACTAGGATTCACTGCCCCTTACAAACTGTAATCAACACACCGCTTGATTACACACTCTGTACTCGAAGTAATCCTCTCTCTAGGATTCACTGCCCCTTACAAGTTGTAATCAACACGATGTGTTTCCCACTCAAGATCACCCAATCTTGAGTAACACTCAGAAGAATAGAATGATTACAATAAATCTTCTCTCTTAGAAGTGAATAGATAAACACTGAAGATCAAATACAAATCACTTCACTCTCTAAGTCATCTAAACATGAAAAACAGAGAGCAACTGTTGTAGGAGCAGAGTATCAGCATGTTGGAAGTGTAAGCTTGTTTCTCCACATTTTTCTGCTTGAATCTGTCTTCTATTTATAGGTAGAGATCAATATATGACCATTGAGAAGATTCAATGACTGTTGGATAAAGAAATATAGCCGTTAGAAACTAGCTGTTAGAACTTTTGCACAGCTTTTGATGTTCTGACACAAATATGATATTTTGAAGATTTGCTTCTAATCCTTCATCTTAATCATCTGAGACTCACCAATAAAGTAGTTAAACATATCTAGGAACATTAGAGATTAATCATAGGAAGTATTAAGATCAAACAAGAAGGCATTGCAAATTCGTCAGATTTGAAATTCTGAATCAGCGATGCAAACCTGAGGTTTGCTTATCTAGGCTCGAGTTTGGACTTTGGTATGTGAGAGGATGATTTAAGTCCAAAGCATCAAACCAGAGGTTTGCATTCTAAACCTAAGGTTTTCAGTATTTTAAAACCTGCAATGCTATCTGGTTGATTTAAACCTGAGGTTTGTAATCTAAACCTGAGGTTCTTAACTCATTGAAAAGTCACATTGCTCTCTGTCTGAGATGAACTCGAGTTCGTTCACTTATAGGCTCGAGTTTGGCTTTTCCCAAATGTTCATTTCTTCTCTGAAACTCTTGAGCTCGAGTTTGTGACTGATGAACTCGAGTTTGTAAGTTGATCTGTGACTTGGTTGCTTCTGACTTGGCCTGGCTCGAGTTTGCAACTTTGTCAACTTTTAAAGACCATATCTCCCTGGTCTGAACTCTGTTTTGGTCCATTCAAATCTTGATGGAAAGCACTTTGAGTCTATTTTCATATTCCACTGATTTCAGCTCAATCGGATTTGTCATTTGTGAGATACACCCAAAATACCAAAGGTGGGTCTGGACTGTGACGTTTGTTCTTGTGGAAAATTGTAAAAATCACAGCTCCTTGATCTGAACTCCTTTTGGTTTGGATTTTATATCAAAATGACGCATTAGGAGTCTAGTTTCATATGCCACTAGTTTCACCTCAATCCGATCTCTGGTTTGGGAGATATCATCAAATTACCAGACGTTGCCTGAGCTGAACGTGAAACAGAGTTGAGCTAAAGTGCTGAGTACCGCTGTAGGCTCGAGTTTGCACTTATAGGCTCGAGTTTGCCTAGTCCAGAGACACCAGAAATGCTGAAGACACTTATAGGCTCGAGTTTGCACTTATAGGCTCAACTTTGCCTAGTCTAGAGACACCAGAAATGCTGAAGACACTTGTAGGCTCGAGTTTGCACTTATAGGCTCGAGTTTGTGATTCCTTTCTCGAGTTTGGGGTTCTGAACTCGAATTTGCTCATCCAGAAGCTAATTTTTACTGACTTTAACTTTGAATTGAGTTATTCCAACTTCCATATGATCTTAGAGGCTTCTGGCTCCAGCATAAGAACTTGAATACTTATATTCTCATTCCATTCATCAAGTTCTTCTTTCTTCCATCTCCCAACTTGATCATTCTTCTTCATTTAACTTGGGTTCATCATTCTTTGCAGCTTCTACCTTCTTCAATATCCATAAAGTGATGAAGCTTCATTCCAACTTCTACTTATCATAGAGGCTTCCATTATCACAAGAACTTCTACCTATCATAGAGACTTCTATTATCACAAGAACTTGAGTGTTGATATTCCTATTATATTGTGCAAGTTCTTTTGATAACTTCTTTCTCTAGTCACTTCTCTTCTTCTTGGTTATCCTCCAAAATCTATTGATAACATCTTGCTTTCTTGACAGCCTCTGCAAGTACTTCTTTCTTTCATCTCTTATCTCCTTCTTGATTATTCTTCTTAATTTAACTTCGAATAATCTACATGAAATATAGCAGTTAGTCAATGTAGGAGATAACTATATTACTTAATATACTACTCAATCTTTTTGCTTTTAACAATGGCATCTATATAAGACATCATCAAAACTAATCATATCTAACAGACACAACCCTTTTTATCAAAACTAATAAGCTTAGTGAACTGTTAGTTGTACAAATTTACATAGACCATATAATATTTGGTGCTACTAATGATTCTCTCTGTGAGGAATTTTCCAAGAAAACGCAGGGAGAGTTCGAGATGTCTATGATGGGAGAGCTTAATTACTTTCTCGGATTGCAATTCAAGCAACGAAAGGACGAGATATTCATCTCATAGACAAAGTATCTCCGAGATTTGCTCAAAAAGTTTGGATTGGAACATTGCAAGGGTGCAGATACTCCTATGAGCTCAACAACCACGTTGGATTCGGATCAAGAAAAAGGCAAAGACTTCAATATCACTAAATATAGAGGGATGATCGGGTCTTTGCTCTACTTTGTTAGTTCTCGATGAGTTTTGATGATGATTGAACAATTGGAAAGACTTGAAAACTAAAAAGATAAGTTTTAGGATGCAAAAAATAGTTTTCCTTGCTATCAGAGGAAAACTCGAGTTTTGGGATTCAAAACTCGAGTTTTGGTCTGTGGCAAAACTGCTCAAAAGCCATCACCACCAGTTTTCGTAATCACTGCCAGTTTTGAACTTGTGAAAAAGTTCAAAACTCGAGTTTTGGAATCCAAAACTCGAGTTTTGGCCTGGCAGAGAGGTGTGCAAATCTTCTAAGTTTTTCACATCTCAAAACCTCCAGTTTTCATTCATCACTGCCAGTTTTCAATTTGTCTTATTTTGGAAGAAAGTTCAAAACTCGACTTTTGGGAACCAAAACTCCAGTTTTGAAGAGACAGAGAGCAATTGATTTTTTCTCCAGTTCATCACCGCCGGTTTAGAGGCCATCACCGCCAGTTTTCAACTATACGAGTATTTTCCAAGTTTTCATAAAAAATGAAAACTTGAGTTTTGGATACCAAAACTGCAGTTTTGGTAAGACAGAGAACCTTCAATATTTTCGAAGTTGAAAACCGCCAGTTATGTACCAACACCTCCAGTTTTCATATTTTGAACTTAAATCATGTTTTCACATGAATAGTTCAAAACTCGAGGTTTGAGCATCAAAACTCGAGTTTTGGGCAACCCGAGAAGATTGATTTCTCCAAACTCTGATAACTGCCAGTTTTGGTTTGAACACCGCCGGTTATGAAGAATGAACAGTTCAAAACTCCAGTTTTTATTTTCAAAACTCGAGTTTTGGTGAAATATCAAAACAACGCTGTTTCGTTTAAAAAACTTGCCAAATCTGATTCATTCTTCCTTGTTTAAGATACCCATCAATCTTATATGTTATATGTATCACTTATCATTATAACTGAGCTGTTCTAATGTGCTTATTCCTGAGATTACAGAAGATACTTGAATTTGATTGAAATTCAAATAAGGAGTCATTTTAGGAAACTTGCTGAATTCATGGAGAGCCGTTATGCAGAGTCATCTAGCCGTTGTACAGAGTCGTTTGGCCATTATACAAAATCTCCAAAGGATGAATTCCTTAAAAGAAAACAAGAATCAAGCAAATCTGCAAATCAATTTGACCAACGGCTATATTTTAGACAGGGAGTAATTTCAGCTGATTGATTCATGATACAACTTCAGCAACAGCTATAATTTTGAATTAGAAGAAGGCACAACGGATCTATAACGTTTACAAGCCTCAAACCTGTATAAATAGCTGAAGAATTCGACCTGGAAATACACAGAACTGAGTTACAACCACTCTACTCGAAAAAGAGTTGTTTCTATCTTTTGATTGTAACTTAGACACATTGTCTTCAGTGATCATTGAAATCCACTCTTAGAAGAGAGTTCCTTTCTGTAATTCATTTTTTTGTAAGGGTCTCAAAGCAGCGGGACTTTGAGATTGGATTATTCGATTACAACTTGTAAGGGGGAGTGTGTTCAAGATTGTGAAACATCCTTCGTTTGCAGAATTTGTAATCGTCAAGAGAGTTAGTGAAAAACCCAGAGTAACTGGGGACTGGACGTAGGTCATTTGATTGGACCGAACCAGGATAATTTCTTTGTGTCCTGCTCCTCTTCCCTTCATACTCTTTTCATTTCTGTTTCATCGTGTTTTTGACAAAAACAGAGTATACTTCAAAAGAATTTTAAAATCCCCAATTCACCCCCCCTCTTGGTGATTTAGCTGCACTTTCATACTTGACTGCGAGTCGGCCGGATATTCAATTTAGTGTGGGAATGTGCGTAAGATTTCAATCAGCTCCTAAAGAATCACATGCCCAGCATGTCAAGAGAATCTTTCGATATCTCTCGGACACAAAGGAATTGGGTCTCTGGTTTCCAAAAGGTCAACAATAATTCCTAGTTGCATACTCGGACGCTGACCATGCTAGATACAAGACTGACAGAAAAAGTACGAGTGGACAGTGTGAATTCTTCGGAGGCTCACTTGTATCTTGGTTCAGTAAGAAGTAGACTACTGTAGCCGTTTCATCAACTGAAGCTGAGTATGTTGCCACCTCAAGCTGCTGTGCACAAGTCTTGTGGTTAAAACAACAATTATTTGATTTGAGAGTTCACTTGAAAGAAATATCAATTCTGTGTGATAACACAAGCACGATAAGCTTGGCGAAAAATCCAGTTCAACATACAAGGACCAAGCATATCGATGTAAGGCATCACTTTATTCGTGATCATGTGCAAAAGAGAGATATCAAGGTGATGTTCATTCCCACGCATCTTCAACTGGCCGATATCTTCACCAAACCGTTGGCTAAAGAGCACTTCTTATTCATTTAGAGAGAATTGGGAATGGCTAATCCCAATGAGTTGTAAGCATTTTTTTCTCTATTAATTATTTATTTTAATGAAAGTTCACTAACTTTGGCATCAGAGTTTCTTGTTTATGATTATGCAGGATGCTCTGTTCATCTGAGATAGAACAGAGTCAAACAGAGAAAGTTTTACTTGAGTATCATAGTAATTTTTACTCGAGCAACTCATGTGAAAGTATCATGAAAAATCTAAGTTGAATAGTTATGCTCGAGCACACCTTTAAGTCTACTCGAGTAATCACAGGAAAATTGAAAAAGCAAGGGAAAAAGGAGTTTACTCGAGCAAGCCAAGAACTATGCTCGAGCAATATCATGGGACAAGCAGTTTTCATGAAGAAGAATACTCGAGCACATCTATCAGACTTACCCGAGCAACAATGAGTAGTCAATAAAAAATCAAAAAGGGTGATGCTTGCTCGAACACACTAAAAGCTATGCTCGAGCAATAGCGAAAAGGAAGCAAGATTCCTGTAGCACGTTGCCCGAGCACATATGACCATTTTGCTCGAGCAACGTTGGGTGCTACCTTAATAGCAATATTGGTTGTTGCTCGAGCAAAACCAGATGCCTGCCCAAGCAACAACAGAGATTTAATTATTTTGTCTTCATTTCACCTAATACGCCCGTCTATGCTCGAGTAATACAAGACATCTGCTTGAGCAAGACCCCTGCTCGAGCACGCAGAAAAACTTTGCTTGAGCAACGTCGGTCATCTGGCGTTTAAAGGGTAAGGGTCATTTCATTTTCACGGACAGATTATCTTTCTCCTGTTTTCTGCCGTCTAACCCTAACCTCCTCTCTTCTCAAATTCCCTCAACCATAACGTCCATTTGCAAATCGATTCTCAAAATCCACCGTTACGATTGTTCAATACACCAAGAGTAACGGATTCAACCGATTAATTTCATTGAATCACCTCATCTTCCTCCCATTCCAATCCTTCACACCATTAGACCCTTCACCGCCATCTTCGAAATTTCTCATTTTCAAATCCTCAAATGGCTGATTCGAGTGATAAATCAACTTCTATACGTTCTCCCACAAAGAAATCAAGATATTTCAAGCCTAAAGTTGCAGACCCAGAAAAATCACAAAAATCTCCAAATCCAAGTTACCGTCGAAATCGTCAAAACCAACCACCAAGTCTAAGACGGTAGAGAAGCAAAAGATGATTGTGCAACCTCCAGCATCCCCAACCACTAGGCTGAAGATTGGATCTCTTTCTACCGGGAAATCCAAATGATCAAGGTCATTGTCTCCACCTTCTTCGAAGAATGTCGGCACCAAGAGAACTTTTGATGAGATTAGTTCTAAGACAAAGCAAGATCAACCTCAGATTCTCAAGCCTGCTATCAGTCAGAAATCTCAAGCATCCGGTAGAAACAAATTTTCATTTTCTCTAGGCTCAGAGAACAAAGGAGCAAATGTCTACGAGTCGTCCTGCAGATGGTAAATTGCCAGAACCTTGACCTAACATGGTTACTGGGGACATTGCTATTGATGATTATCAGATGTTCGAGCGATACTACATGATGAGACCTTTCTGTCCAATCGTGTATGTGGACTTGGCTCACTTCAAAGACAAATGCAACTTGGACATGACAGACTGGTTGCTTTAGTTCATGCCACTTCTCGGTATTAGTAAGCCGTTCTCTCCAGAAGTCGTGCGAGTGTTTTATCACAACATGTATGTGAAGGAAAAGACCCACAAATCTGACGAAGATATGTTGATTACAAAGGTTCGAGATCAAGAAATCAAGCTCACTGCTTATGATCTCAATGTACTTTTAGACACTGTGGACATTCCTGAAGATCCTCCCAAGTTCTTTCCTGTTGAGTCAGGCCAGTTGAGTCCAAGCCACATGCCTCAAAGCCGTTTATTTGCAAGCCATCTGGCTCTTCACCTCCTGATGAAGCAGAGTCTTCTAAGGCTAGTCCATCTACTTCTGCTCCAGTGCCCTCCTTCTCCAAGGTAGCTATTCAGTCTATTGTCGAGGAATCAGTTTAAAAGGTCATTGTGCCTGTTCTTCAATCCATAGATGTATATCAGCAGCTGACCCAAGAGATGATTAAAGCTTTTTCTTCAGATATGATCAAGTTCAAGGCTAATCTTGGGATGCAGATGGTTACAGACTTGGGAGACTTCCAGATTGAGATGGACAAGCGCTTTTTAGTTCTCTAGGATTAGCAAGAGGAGCTCAAAAAGGAAGTTCAACGTCTCTCTCATCAACAATATGGGATTCACAAGGCTATTCAGAGTTTCGATTATGTTAGTTCTTTGTGTTTTGATGATAACTGACAATTGTAAACATAAAATGTGGTTTTGTCTTGGTAAGTTGAATAACTTATTGTCAAAGACAAAACTCGAGTTTTGGTTTCAAAACTCGAGTTTCGAGCCTGACAGAGAATTGCTCATTTTCAATGAACAAAGCAAAACTCAAGTTTCCTTTTGGAAACTCGAGTTTTGGACTTACTGAGAGCACTCAGTTTTTCACCTCAAGACAAAACTCGAGTTTCAGTTTGAAAACTCGAGTTTTGCAACATACAGAGACTTCATAATGTTTTCAACTGAAGACAAAACTGAGTCTTGTTTTGGAAACTCGAGTTTTGCCAATACAGAGAGTCTCTAACTTTTGAACATATGCAAACTCAGTTTCACGCTTAAACTCCAGAATTTCAATTTGCTATGAGTTTTCCTAAGTTTTCTCTGAATTAAGAGAAAACTCGAGTTTTGATTTCAAAACTCTAGTTTTGACTTGACAAAGAGTCATACTTATGACAGAGTATGATCTTCTTCGAATGAAGCCTGGTGAATCCATTGGAGAATTTCAGCTTCGATTCACTCATCTCATCAATCAACTTGCAGCTCTTGGGAAAGAGTATGATCAGCCGGTCCAAGTGAGAAAGATTCTAAACATTCTCAACAAGGAATGGGAAGCTAAGGTCACAACTATAGAAGAAGCTCATGGAGAATCAATGATGTCTGTGGCTGCTCTCTTTGGAAGCTTGTCTGAGTATGAAGCCAAGCTAAAATTCAAGAAGGGTCTGGATGAAGTGCATGCAAAGAACAAAGGAATAGCAAAGAGTCAGATGATGAAGAAGAAGATGAGGATGAAGAAATTGGGATGATGGTCCGACGATTCAAAAAATTCTATAAAAAGGATCAAGGCTTCAAGAAGTTTTAGAAAGGGAGTTCCAGCTATGAATCAAAGAAGCCTATTATATGCTACGAATGCGAGAAGCCCGGACACATCAAATCAGAATGTCCTCAGTTGAAGAATCAAGAGAAAGAAAAGAAGAAGTTCAAAAAGTTCAAGAAGAAGGCATATGTCTCAGCCATATGGGGAGATAGCTCATCCGATGAAGATGATGCTGAAGAAGAAGAAAAAGCAAACATATGCCTGATAGCTCAAGAACAACAAGATGACAGTGAGGTATATGAATCTCAACCTTCCTATGATGAACTATTTGCTGAATACAATCTTGTGCAAAAGGAATTTGAGAAACTTGCTGAAAAGTATTTGGCTTTGAAAAAGAAAACCGTTACTCTTGAATTGCAAATTGAAAAACTTTCTTCTCCCGAAATCTTGGTTTGTCAAGAGTGCCCTGATTTAAAGCAAAAGAATTTACATCTTACAAAAGCACTCAAAAAATTCACTAAGGGAAGTGAAATGCTTGATGTGATTTTGAAACAACAAAGATTTATAAATGATAGATCTGGCATTGGTTACAAATCAGATTTTGATAAGGAGAAAGGCAAGAAGAAGAGTGGTCAAAAATCATACATGAACTATTTTACTAAATCAGTTCATTCTTCAAATCCCTTTGCACATTGTAGTTATTGTAATAGGAAGGGTCATTCTACTTCAGCTTGCTTTCATAGGAATGAAAGAAAAATTAAGCCTGTAGGGAATTATCAATGGGTACCAAAAGGAACTTATGTTCTCAATGTCCAAACTAACCCCAAAGGACCCAAGAAAAGATGGGTACCTAAAACTTGATCCTTTGTGGATTGCAGGTATGTCTTAGAGCATCAAGGCCCAACAAATGGTACATTGACAGTGGATGCTCAAGACATATGACTGGAGATAAATCCAAATTTGTCTCAATCAAGCCTAAGGATGGCGGAAAGGTGACATTTGGTGGTGACCAAACCGGGAAGATCGCCGGCATTGGTGAGATTGGAAACAATGAGGGTCCACTCATCAAGGATGTCTACCTAGTTGAAGGATTGTGTCACAACCTCCTTAGTGTAAGCCAAAGCACCGACAAGGGTAACTTAGTTATCTTTGATTCTGAAGAATGCTTGATTGTTAAAAAGGATTTGATCTCCATAAATGATTTGAAAACAAAAGCTTTATTTAGAGCACTTAGAGATGGTAATTGTTATACTCTTAACTTCTCTAGTAATGCTTCAATTTCTGAAAATTGTTTTGTAAGTAACTTGAATGAGAGTTGGCTATGGCACAAGCGATTAGCTCATGTCAATATGTTTCAACTTGACAAGTTGCTGAAAAAGGACTTAGTGATTGGCATTCCCAAACTTAGTTTCAAAAATGATTTGACTTGTGAAGCATGCCAAAAGGGAAAACAAACTAAGTCATCTTTCAAAAACAAAAATGAAATATCTACTAATAGACCATTGCAATTGCTACATATGGATCTAGTTGGTCCAGCAAAGGGGAGGAGCCTTGGTGGCAATCTATATACATTGGTTATTGTCGATGATTTCTCTAGATTTTGTTGGACTATTTTTCTGTCATCTAAAGATGAAACATTTGATCAGTTTGTTGTATTTGCCAAGAAGGTCCAGAACGAGAAAGGATTTTCAATTTCAGGAATAAGGACTGATCATGGTGGCGAATTCGAGAACAATGCCTTTGCTGAGTTCTGTGACAATATGGGGATTGACCACAACTTCTCAGCTCCAAGGACTCCACAACAAAATGGTGTTGTAGAGAGGAAGAATAGAGTGCTCACTGAGATGGCAAGAGCAATGTTGAATGAGAACAACACTTCACAAGTGTTTTGGGCTGATGCAATGAGTACGGCTTGCTACATCTCAAATCGAGCTTACTTGAGGAACAAGCTGAACAAGACCCATACGAGCTCTACAAAGGAAGAAAGCCGAATCTGAGCCATCTACACATCTTTGGATGCAAGTGCTATGTGCACAATAATGGTAAAGAAAATCTTGGTAAATTCTACTCCAAAGTAGATGTAGGAATACTTATTGGTTATTCTAATAGAAGCAAAGCATATAGAGTCTTCAATACTAGAACTAAGGTTGTAGAAGAATCTATTCATGTTGTGTTTAATGAAAAAGAATCTGATAAATCCTTGGATGATGAGGAAGCGACCATTTTCAAAAATCAATTCTTTTCGAAAACTACTCCTTCTACTGAAAATTTTGAAAATGTTTTTGAGGCTGATCCTGAAAACAATTTAGAAAATCCAGATCAGTCTCAGCCTAGAGCTTGGAGATTTATAAGAAATCATCCTTTAGACCAAGTTATAGGTGATGTAAATCAAGGAGTAAGGACTAGGAATAGTGCTTTGAATGGAGTAACCTTTTCTGCATTCATTTCGCATATAGAACCCTCTAAAATAGATGAAGCCCTTTCAGACAATGATTGGGTGATAGCTATGCAAGAGGAGTTACATCAATTTTGACAGAAATCAGGTTTGGGACTTAGTACCTAGACCCAAGGACCATCCGGTTATTGGGATAAAATGGGTATTTAAGAACAAACGTGATGAGTCTGCAATCATTGTCCGTAACAAGGCAAGATTGGTTGCAAAAGGTTACAATCAAGAAGAAGGAATAGACTATGAAGAAACTTATGCTCCAGTGGCAAGATTGGAGGCCATAAGAGTTCTTCTAGCCTTTGCATGTGTTAAAAGTTTTAGACTTTTCCAAATAGATGTCAAAAGTGCATTTTTGAATGGTTTTATTCAAGAGGAGGTGTATGTTACCTCCTGGTTTTGAAAATGAGCACTTTCCTGATCATGTTTATCGACTTAAGAAAGCTTTATATGGTCTCAAGCAAGCTCCTAGAGCTTGGTATGAGAGATTAAGCCAATTTCTTCTTGATCAAAGGTTTATCAGAGGTAAAGCTGACACAACATTGGTTATAAAAAGAAATAAATTAAATGAAATCTTGATTGTGCAAATTTATGTGGATGACATAATTTTTAGTGCTACTAATGATGCCTTGTGTGAGGAATTCTCTAAGATTATGCAGGGAGAATTTGAGATGTCAATGATGGGAGAGCTCAACTATTTTCTTGGGCTGCAAATCAAGCAAAGAAAGTATGGAATCTTCATCTCACAGACAAAGTATCTCAATGATCTATTGAAGAAGTTCGGGATGGAGCAATGCAATGGAGTTGACACTCCTATGAGTACAACCACTTCATTGGATGCTGATGAAGAGGGCAAAGACTTCAACATCACAAAGTATAGAGGGATGATTGGATCATTGCTCTATCTAACTGCAAGTCGCCCGGGCATCCAATTCAGTGTTGGAATGTGTGCAAGGTTTCAGTCTGCTCCAAAGGAGTCTCATGCTGAACATGTGAAGAGAATTTTTAGATATCTTGCAGACACAAAGTCACTTGGATTGTGGTTTCCCAAAGGTCAACCTGAACACTTGGTGGCATACTCAGATTCAGATCATGCCGGCTACAAGACTGATAGGAAGAGCACGAGTGGCCAATGTGAGTTCTTTGGCAATTCACTTGTGTCATGGTTCAGCAAAAAGCAAACAAGTGTAGCCGTCTCATCAACTGAAGCTGAATATGTGGTCGCATCAAGTTGTTGTGCACAAGTTTTATGGCTCAAACAACAACTAGCTGACTTGGGAGTCCATCTGAAAGAGATCCCAATATTGTGTGACAACACAAGCACAATAAGCTTGGCAAAGAATCCAGTTTAACATACCCAGACCAAGCATATTGATGCGAGGCATCATTTCATAAGGGATCATGTTCAGAAAAGAGATGTCAAAGTAATGTTCATCCCAATGCATCTTCAACTTGCTGATATCTTCACAAAGCCATTAGCTAAGGAGCAATTCAACTTTATAAGAAGAGAATTTGGGAATGGTAAATCCCAATGAATTGTAAGCAATTCCCATACACTTTAATGTTAGTTATGTTTTTGATGAGTAATAATTACTAACTTAAGCATCGGAGTATGTAGTTATAGTTTTTGCAGGATGGTTTAAGATTTCAGAAAGAGCATACTCAAGTATTGAAGACAATACTCGAGTATGGAAGTGCCAGAGAACATCAATGAATGTTGAGAAGGTCAATACTCGAGTGTGTAAGTTGAATACTCAAGTATCCACAAGACAGAGAGCAACCTGATAATGAAGATGTTGAATACTCGAGTATGGGAATGTAATACTCGAGTATCCACCATACAGAGGACAAATAAGTGCTGAAAAGGTTGAATACTCGAGTATGCTAGTTGAATACTCGAGTATTGATCGCGGGAATTCAAAAGTTCACCACACACTTTTGAAGTCCAGGTTAGTACTTTTTCTTCAATACTCGAGTGTGTAAGTAGTATACTCAAGTATTCAATACTCGAGTATTGGTGCGTGGCTATATATATTGAAACTGTTCATGCTCTTCATTACTTGCACCGAAACTCAAGTTTGCCCTAGACGCTCTCTCTTCCTCTCTCACTTTCTCTCTGAAACCCACAAATTTCTCTACCAAATTACCTCTCCTAGTTTTGAAATGGCCTCCAAATCATCTTCTCAGCAAAACCCTACCGTAGAAACCAGCAAGGATCTGGAGAAATCAAAGGAGACTGCACCTTCTTCTCCTCAACGTCCAAGGAGAATGAAGTCTATCCCAAAGCGTCTTCATCACGAGGTTGATCGGTCTATCAAGGGAATTACTCAGAGCATTCCTGAAGCTTCTTCTCCCAACCCTAAGAAGAGGGCTATGACTTTCGAACAACCAATTCCTTCACCTCCTAGGAAGAAGAGGTCCATGGTTGAAGCTAGCAAAGCCAAAGGGAAGAAGAAAGTAGTTGCTTCCAAGTCCAAACCAGCAAGGACCAAGAAAGCGTCTACAACTGTCACTTCTTCTTCTACAAATTATTCATCTTCCGAAGCTACCGCTTCTTCTGACACTGAGCCTGAAGATGTACCTTCTGTTGTGACCAACGCCATTGAAGAGATTAAGCTGCACAAGTCTGCTCCTGAAGGATTTACTATAGCCACTGTGCCTCTCTCTCCGGAGCTTAGTGCCAAGTTCAAAGACGCCTACACCAACCGAGGTTTTTGTGCTGTGGTGTCAGTAGACTTGGTCTCTGTCCAACAAGAGTGCAACGTCAACCTTTCACCTTGGTTTGCACCCTATGACACGTTCACTTCTATTGCTGCACCCTTTTATCCCAACTTGGTCAAGTTATTTTATTTCAACATGGTATCTGATAACATCCTCAACTCGGATGGCGAGTTGGTTGAGGAAAGGGTAACTACCACTGTTAAGGGTGTCAAATTCACTCTATCCGCCTCCATTCTCAACTCAATTTTGAAAATAGCCAATCCTCCTCCTATCTCTACTCCCACCTATACCAATGAGGAGATATTTTCCACACTTGTCCCCAACACCGAATTCCTTGAGAACTAGAGACATACCCTCTCCTTCAAACCCGCAGTTATGTCCCCTATCAATAGGGTGATTTGGTATATCTACTCTCGTAACTTTGTCCAGAAAGGGGGTAGCTTCACCCACTTCTCTCAGAGGGATTACCAATTTTTCACTGCCTTTGTCAAGAACCATCCTCTGAACATTGGCCACTGGGACTTTCAAGAGATGATCCGGGTCAAGTTCTCATCCAGGCGGCCTTCACACATAACATTTCCATCACTTGTCTCCTTGATCTTATTTTATCACAAGATCTGGTATGTAGGTCCACCAGAAAGTATGAAGTATCCTCCTGCCTTTGGAAAGAATCAATTGAACTTCATGAAGTTAACCTTTGAGGCTAAGGGATCCGGTCAATCTCGAGCACCACCTAGATCCCAAGCAAGAGCTTCTCACTCTGAGGCACATGAAGCTCAGTCTACTCCACCTCCTCCACCTGATTTGGACTTGCGAATTAAGGAAGTTATTGATGCTACCATTGCCTCATTGTTCATTCGATTACAGTTTGAGATTGGTAAATTAGGTGCTGAGGTTAAGACTAGCATCAATGAGGTGATTGATGCTCAAGAAGAGATGAGACTTCAATTGGACAAGATCAAAGAACAATTCGAGAAAAAGCAAGATGAGATATTTGATCAACTCATTGATTTGGATTCGAGGCTGTCTACTACCTTGGTCACCACAGTTGCTGCTCATGACAACATTGAGAAGGTGGTCCAGCACTTGAACATTGGTTCCTCCTCCTCCACATTAGGATTTACTTCTGCTTCGACCTCATCCTCTACCATGCCTGCAGCTCATCCATCCATTTGCCTTTCCTAGTCCACCACTATCATCTTCATCTCCTACATCCACCTCCACTCCGGCCACTGTGGTTCTCCCTTCCCCTTCTACTCCAACCACTGTGGTATTGCCTTCATCTACTACTCCACCAACTGAGCTGCTACCCTTTCCCCTTCCTTCTCCAGATACTCCTGCCACAAAGCCCTTTCATCTCTCCCCATGAACTAAGGCTCCCCATTTTGAAGATGACAAAGGGGGAGAAGAAGAGAAGGACATCTAGGAGAATTTGAGTTTCGAGGCTTGTTCTTGTTCATGCATTTCTGATTGTAGTGTTTCCTAGTGTTTTGTAGTCTCTCGTGGATTTTGTGGATCTGATTTCTGATTGTAGTGTAATATTTTGCATATTCTCTGATATTAGTATGTTTTGGCATCTGTTTTGTGGCTAACTGATGTAACTTCATGCAATTTAAGAATGACATGTTTCTGTTTGATACTTCTGCTGCTAGATTCTGATTTCTTGTTTATTGTATCATTGTGCAAAAGATTTTTCAAATGTTCAAAGAAATTTATCACACCTGTCAGATTTTTGAAGAATCTTATTTCAAAAGTAAACAATGCCTCAAATTCTTGAAAGTGTTAGTTTACAAGTGTTGTCATCATCAAAAAGGGGGAGAATGTTAGTTCACTAAGTGTTTTGATGATAATCAACAATTGTAAACACACCTTGGAGTTTTTGCATTTGCTAAAATTCAACTGTCAAATGGAAACTCGAGTATTGATATGAATACTCGAGTATTGACTTGACAGAGAGTTGCTCAAAACCTTCTTGACAAAGCAATACTCAAGTATTGAAAGCAATACTCGAGTATTGGACTTACCGATAGCACTCAAGTTTTTCACCTTGAGTCAATACTCAAGTATTGGAAGCAATACTCGAGTATTGGACTTACAGAGAGCAATCAAATTTTTCACCTTGAGTCAATACTCAAGTATTGGAAGCAATACTTGAGTATTGGACTTATAGAGAGCACTCCAAGTTTCCACCCTGAGACAATACTCAAGTATTGATGTGAATACTCGAGTATTGAACTCACAGAGAGAATTTCAACATTGTGTTAAGTTCTCAATACTCAAGTATTCAATGGCATACTCGAGTATTGATCAAACAGAGAGCTATCAAAGTTTTCCATCATGTGGAAACTCGAGTATTGGTTTTACATACTCGAGTATTGGACTTTCACAAAGTTTTTCAAATCAACATCTATTTATGAATACTCAAGTATTGATCTGAATACTCAAGTATTGACATGGAAAAACTCCACACAATTTTCAAATGAATGCATACTCGAGTATTGATCTGGAAACTCGAGTATTGAGCATACAGAGAGCTTTTCCTCTTATCAATATATAACTTGAATACTCGAGTATTGATTTGAATACTTGAGTATTGTATCTAAGGTCCAAAGTTCACATCACAATGATTTCTCTCTGGATGATGAATATTCAAGTATCAAGTTGGATACTCAAGTATTGACTTAAGTGCACAGTGACATACTCGAGTATTGAAGAACATACTCGAGTATTGAGCGTTGAGCTTGTAAATCAAATTTGACGAATTTGTGAATCTCTTTCTTTTGATCTTAATGCTTCCATTTATCATTCTTATATATTCTCAGTTATGTTTAACCACTTCGCTAAGTGAGTTTCTGAAGGTTTAAAGGATGATTAATGAAAGTCAAGGCAAAAAGCATAAAGTGGTTCAGAACATTAAATACAGATGAGAAAGTAGCCTATTTTTGGCTAATCCAACTGAACACGCCTACAGAACGTTAAAGAATGTTTTCTACATCAAGTAAACTTTTCTCCAATGGACTAATCCACAGAGAGACAACTCAGAGTCATTATTCAACTGGATTAAGTGGAGATTAGAGAGAGAGAAGCTGACCAAAGTTGCAACTAATCACCTCCAACGGTTTGATTCACTTTACAACGATCATTTAATGCTCTCTAAGTATAAATAGAGCTGCATTCAAGGCTCTTCAACAACAACAACATCTGAAAACGTACAAGCATTCAAGTTTCACAACTACCTTCAGTTTTCACTTGTATTTTGTCTTTAGATTATGATATTATTATATGATATTTGTTTTATATTTAATTTATCAGATAAATTAAATATCTAAAACAAATAGAGATATTATATCTCATTTGATTTTCGAATAAAGATATCATTATCTATTTAACTTAAATTGAGATATTGTATCTTAGATTTAATTAAATAGATAGATATCATTTCTCGGATTTAATTTATAGAGATAAATTAAATCAGAAGGCTTTTAATTTGAATTAAGTAAATACATTAGATTAAATCTATCAGATAGATTTAATTAATATATTTTTTAATTAAAATTCAAAATTCAAAATTAATGGGGATTAATTTTGAGTATAATACGCCGATGGGTTTAGAAAAACCTACGGGACTTTTAGTCGAGCGTATTAGAAAGCCACGAGAAACCCTAGATCGAAAAAGAGAGAGAGCACAGTTCGAGGCGCTAGCATGCTACCGCGTCCGTGTTTGGAGATTGTTCGTGTAGATACTGGTAGAGGAAGCCAATTCTAAGAGTCGTCTTCTGCTGATCATGAAGGTAGCCCACCAGTTCAAAGAGAACGAGACGCGGACGAATTCACTACAGTTTGAGTTTTCTTGATCACCATGAGAAAATGTGCGCAAAGGTTTGTGTAGATTCTTCAGCTACTAGTTTGCCAAAATCAAATGAAAACCTCCGGCTCCAGATGATCCCGAATTCTATAAGGTACGATTCGGGTTCCTTAACCTTGATTTAAACGCGCCTGAGTGATCCTCTAGATGGGATTCGTAAAATATTTTAATCCGCTGCATGTACGGATCCAATAGTGGTATCAGAGCCAACTCAACTTGCGTTTAAATTGGGTTTTTCTACATGCTATTATATGTGATAATATGCAAGAAACTGAATCTTTGTATGCAAGAAACTGAATCTTTGTATGAAGAAATTGAATCTTGTATGCTTTGTAATAAAACGTTTGAAGGTTGGAGCTAAATACCCAAGAGGGGGGGGTGAATTGGGTATCTTTAAAAATTTAAATATTCTACTCTGTTTTTGACTTAGTAACACAGGGTAAAACAGAGGAGAGAAGAAGAGAAGCAATGCACCACAAGACTTATACTGGTTCGGTCCTTTCTCTGACCTACATCCAGTCCCCAAGCCTCACCTGGGATTTTCAATCCACTATAATTAAATATTGATTACACACTCTGTACTAAGAGTTGTTCTCTCACTAGAACACACTCCCCATTACAAGTTGTAATCAATACACCCTAACTACCAAGTCCCCTGACTTGTAGTTATCACAATCAGTAAATGATTTACAAGGTAAGACTCTCTCACAGAGCAGATAGGATAATCACTGAAGTACAAAGTATCAAAATGATACAATACATATGAAAGCTTGATACAATAAATGACTCAATAAATTTTCGCTCTAGGTTGTTGTATCAGCTTGAGAAGAAGTTAATGCACTCTATTTATAGGTAGAGAACATTAAATGACCGTTGCTTGATGAATCCAACCGTTGTAGGTGATTAGCACTTAAGTCTGGTCTTCTTCTCTCTCTAAACTTCTACTAATCCAAGTGTTGATGTGGTCTGATATGGCCCTCTAAGAATTTGCCTGTTGGAGATGACTTTACTTGTTGTAGTAAACATTCTTTAACGTTTAGAAGGCGTGCTCAGATGGATTAGCTGAAAGTAGGTTGATTTGCAGAAGTGCATTTAATGCACTGTTCACTTTTTGCTTTTTGGCTTTGACCTTCAATAATCTTCATCTGATCTTACTGAAATTTGCTCAACAAACTTGTTAAACATAGCTAGGAATATGATTGAATGAATTATGAAAGCAATAAGATCAAACAACAGTGATTTGCAAATTCGTGTAATTCAAAAATCAGTTTTTACCGTTGTATACTGCGGTATGTTCATCCATACTGCAGTATGGTACTGTGCATAAGTGTCCATACTGCGGTATCCAAAGTCATACTGCGGTATACGGCTTCCAGAGATAGAACATCGTGAATTGGTTTTGAAAGCTATGTCCTATACTGCGGTATGTAAGTAACATACTGCAGTATGCGAGTTTTTGACAAAATTGAGAGTCAGCTTAATTGCCCAATACTGCAGTATGAAAACCTATACTGCAGTATGCAATAGTCATAAAACTTGAGAGCTTTCTGTATAAGCCTATACTGCAGTTTCCATATCCATACTGCGGTATTGACTTGGGTGAGAAAACTTGGTTGCTCTCTGGATGGCCCTATACTGCAGTATACATACCTATACTGCGGTATTGGCTTGACTTGAAAATTTTGTTGCTCTCTGGATGGCCCTATACTGGAGTATACATACCTATACTGCGGTATTGGCTTGACTTGAAAATTTTGTTGCTCTCTGGATGGCCCTATACTGCAGTATACATACCTATACTGCAGTATTGGCTTGACTTGAAAATTTTGTTGCTCTCTGGATGGCCCTATACTGTAGTATACATACCTATACTGCGGTATTGGCTTGACTTGAAAATTTTGTTGCTCTCTGGATGGCCCTATACTGCAGTATACATACCTATACTGCGGTATTGGCTTGACTTGAAAATTTTGTTGCTTTCTGGATGGCCCTATACTGCAGTATACATACCTATACTGCGGTATTGGCTTGACTTGAAAATTTTGTTGCTCTCTGGATGGCCCTATACTGCAGTATACATACCTATACTGCGGTATTGGCTTGACTTGAAAATTTTGTTGCTCTCTGGATGGCCCTATACTGCAGTATACATACCTATACTGCGGTATTGGCTTAGCTCAAAAATTTTGATTACTTTCTGTAAGTCCAATACTGCGGTATAGCACCCTATACTGCGGTATTGACTTAACTCGAAAGATTGGATTGTTCTTTGGAAGTCCAATACTGCGGTATAGCACCCTATACTGCAGTATTGAGTTAACTTGAAAAATTATTGCCTTCTGAATGACCCTTTACTGCAGTATGCAGACCCATACTGTGGTATGCAACTATCAGATGATTTTAAAAGATCTTGGAAACTTCAACACATGTTTTACACTTGTTGTTAATCATCAAAACACATTGAGAACTAATATTCTCCCCCTTTTTGATGATGACAACACTTGTAAACTTTCTTTTTAAAGAATTTGAAAGATGTAATCTGTTTTGAATTGAAGTTTTCAGAAGGCAATGTGAAGTTATCAGAAAACAATCAGTTTTGCATTTTCAAGCATAAAAATCAGAGATTGTCATCAGATATGTATTTGAGAGCATAAACAATTTGAAATATATTCATAAAACATGATGCATACAAGCGGAGCTGATATCAGAAAAGATGAGCACACTGATAATGACTGATATCAGAACACACAACTATAGACATATCAAAATACAGAACTTCCTAGACCTAAACACTATACATCTACACTATACATCTACATCTTTCTCTCCTTCTCCCCCTTTGTCATCAACAAACTCGGGGTCAAGGACAAAGACAGGAGGAGAGTAGAGCACCATGGCTGTATTTGGATCAAAGGAGGGATCATGGGGCTCTGCATAAGGAGAAGGTGTGGGAAAAATGTCAGTGGATGGAGTAGGTGGAGATGGGAATGGGCCAGGAAGGACCTCAGTGGTGGGGGTGATAGGAGAAGATGGTATGACTGTGGCTGGAGTGGAAATGGAGGCTGGGGATGAGGAGGCAGGCGGTGAAGTAGTGTGCGGTGGGCTAGGAAAAACAAAAGATGGTGATGAAGGTGGGGAAATGTGAGTCTCAGGAGAAGAGGTAGAGGGCTGAGGAACAGGAATGGATGGCTGGACCTCTGGGACAGGAGAAGAGGAGGAAGGGCCAGTAGTGAACCCGAAGGTTGACGAAGAAGCACCGACATCAAAATGCTTGATCAGGCGATCAACCTTATCCTGGGCGTCAGATGCAACTGTCAGTGTGAGAGCCAGCCGGGAGTCCAAATCAATACACTGATCAAAGATCTCTTGATGCTTCTTGTCAAATTGTTCCGTGAGCTTTGCCACTTCCGCGTCCATCTTGAGTCTCATATCAGCAGCCAGTCGTCCAAACTCGAACTGCATCTTCACAAAGAGAGATGCAACAGCAGCATCCACAATCCTCTTGATCCTATCATCAAAGTCTAATGGTGGAGGAGGCGGAGCCGACTGGGCCTCATGTGCGACTGACTGTGATGCACGTGTCTGTGACCTTGGTGGAGCCCTCGACTGCCCAGATCCTTCCGGCTCAAACTGAATCTTCATCAAGTTAAGTTGAGACTTGTCGAAGGCCGGGATAAACTTCATCTGCTCAGGAGGACCCACGTACCATATCTTATGGTAGTACATAATTAAGGAAACCAGAGATGCAAAAGGCATGTAGGATCTTTTGCGGGACACAAACTTGAAGTGGCTGATTTCCTTGAATAGCCACTGTCCAATATTGAGCGGATGCTTGCGAATGAAGGCAGTGAAGAATCGGTAGTCCTTCTGCGTAAAGTGTGTGTAGCTTCCGCCCTTTTGCACAAAATTACGTGAATACACGTACCAAATTACTCGGTGCAAATGTGGCATCTCCGAGGGCTTGAAGGTTAAGTGGACTCTCTGATCATCCGGTATGTCCTGACCGGGCAATAGTGTGGCATACACCTCCCCATTTGAATATTTCGGTGTGGATGCCTCTGGAGGATTAACCACTTTGAGAATCTTGTTGAGGATGGCGGCAGACAGTGTGAATCGTACTCCTCTGACTGATGTTGAGATCCTTTCTTCAACCAGTCTTCCTTCCGAGTCCAAGATGTGATTGGTCGCCATATTGAAGTAGAACATCTTGACCAACTCAGGACAGTAAGCAGCATCGATGGAAACAAGCATAGCATATGCCCCGAACCATGGCGAAAGATCCACGTTGCACTCCCGGTAAACTTGTTCCAGATCGACAGAGGTGACAGTGCAGAATCCTCGGCTCCCAAAATGATCTTTGAACTTGGCATTTAAGCTGGGAGGAAGTAGGACAGGATTAACCTTGAATCCCTCTGGAGCATTCTTGTGAATCTTGATCTCCTCAACAGCATTCACTATTACGTGTGAGGAATCTTGCTCAGACTCGGTCTCTGACGAAGAACCAGAAACCTCAACAGTCGAGGGAGAGGATATGACAGTCGTGGAAGCTCTCTTGGACCTTGCTTTTTGCGGAACAACAGTCCTCTTTCCTTGTTACTTGCTTGGCTCTCCAGTCTTCTTCTTCTTGGCAGCTGAAGATGGGATTGATGCTCTAGATGGAGTACCCCTCTTCTTGGGGTTCGGTGAAGAAGCCTCTGGGACAGTTATACCGATTTCGGGAATATGACGATCAATGCCGGTATCTAATCTCCTTGGAATTGATTTCGTCCTTGGTGCTCTGAGTGGAAGAGTAGAAGTGGGTTGTTTGGAGTGAGATTGATCTTTGGACATTTTGACGATAGGGTTTCGGTGAGAATGAGAGTGGGAAGGGATTGAGAGAGATTTGGTGAGGATTTATGGGGTTTTAATGAGGGATTGAGACGGTTTCAGAGTGAGATAAGAGAGAAAGACGCGATACTGCTAGGGCTTACTGGAGTATAGACGCAAGTATGAAAGAACACGACAGTTCAGTATATATAGGCAGACCTCTATACTGCAGTAAGGTTCTTGCATACTGCAGTATAGAATATTTTCATTTACATACTGCAGTAAGATGAAAGTATACTGACCTGTACTTCAAAATTTTTGAAAAACCGATGGCCATACTGCAGTATAGCACTTACATACTGCAGTATGCCTCTTGCATACCTGAAGTTTTGGTCTCTGTCTGACTCCATACTGCAGTATACCACTTACATACTGTAGTATGCATTTTGCATATCTGAGGCTTTGAAACCCGATGGCCATACTGCAGTATAGTACTTACATACTGCAGTATGCCCCTGGCACACCTGGAGCTTTGGCTTCTGACACACCCCATACTGTGGTATAGCACTTGCATACCGCGGTATAGCTCTTCTGAACTTCAGTTTCAGCTTTTTGTAACTTCCAAATTCGAGTATTATCACCAATATTGGAGTATGCAACCTCTGAAACATCAAAACATCCTGCAAAACAAAGGCTAAACACTCCGATGCTTAAGTTAGTAAAGATTAATCATCAATAACACATCTAACATTAAATTGAGAGAGAATTGCTTACAATTCATTGGGATTTACCATTCCCAATTCTCTCCTTATGAAAGTGAATTGTTCCTTGGCTAGAGGCTTGGTGAAGATGTTAGCTAGTTGAAGATGGGTTGGAATGAACATCACTTTGACATCTCGCTTCTGGACATGATCTCGAATGAAATGGTGCCTCACATCAATATGCTTGGTTCTTGTATGTTGCACCGGATTCTTGGCCAAGCTTATTGTGCTAGTGTTGTCACACAATATTGGGATCTCCTTCAAGTGGACTCCCAAATCAGCAAGTTGTTGCTTTAACCATAGCACTTGAGCACAGCAACTTGAGGCAGCCACATATTCAGCTTCGGTTGATGACACAGCCACAGTTGTTTGCTTCTTACTGAACCATGACACAAGTGAGTTCCCAAAGAACTTGCATTGGCCACTTGTGCTCTTTATATCCGTCTTGTAGCCAGCGTGGTCAGAATCCGAATATGCCACTAAGTGCTCCGGCTGACCTTTGGGAAACCATAGTCCAATAGTCTTCGAATCAGATAGATATCTGAATATCCTCTTCACATTTTCAGCATGTGACTCTTTAGGAGCGGATTGGAACCGAGCACACATTCCAACACTGAATTGGATGTCCGGGTGGCTTGCAGTGAGATAGAGCAATGATCCAATCATTCCTCTATACTTGGTGATGTTGAAATCCTTGCCCTCTTCATCAGCATCCAATGAAGTAGTTGTGCTCATTGGTGTGTCAGCCCCATTGCACTTGTCCATTCCAAACTTCTTCAGCAAATCATTCAAATACTTAGTTTGAGATATAAATATCCCATCTTTACGTTGTTTGATTTGCAGCCCAAGGAAGTAATTGAGCTCTCCCATCATTGACATCTCAAATTCACCCTGCATAGACTTGGAAAATTCCTCACACAAGAAGTCATTAGTAGCACCGAAAATAATATCATCGACATATATCTATACAATTAAAATTTCATTCAATTTGTTTTTCTTGATAAACAATGTCGTATCAGCCTTTCCTCTAATAAATCCTTGATTGAGTAAGAATTGACTCAATCTTTCATACCAAGCTCTAGGAGCTTGCTTAAGACCATACCAGGCTTTCTTAAGTCTAAAAACATGATCCGGAAATTGATCATTTTCAAAACCTGGAGGTTGTTCAACGTACACCTCCTCTTGAATGAAACCATTTAGGAAAGCACTTTTGACATCCATTTGATAGAGTTTAAAACCTTTTGTGCATGCAAATGCTAGAAGAACTCTTATTGCCTCCAATCTAGCTACTGGAGCATAAGTCTCTTCATAGTCTATTCCTTCTTCTGGATTGTAACCTTTGGCCACTAATCTAGCCTTGTTACGCACAATGATGGCTGACTCATCACGTTTGTTCTTGAATACCCATTTTGTCCCAATTACCGGATGGTCTTTGGGTCTAGGCACCAAGTCCCACACTTGATTTCTATCAAATTGATGTAGCTCCTCTTGCATAGCAATCACCCAATCATTGTCTGAAAGGGCTTCTTCTATCTTAGAGGGCTCTATATGTGAAATAAATGCAGAAAATGTGACTTCATTCAAATTACTATTTCTGGTCCTAACTCCTTGATTTACATCACCTATGACTTGGTCTAAAGGATGATTCCTTATAAATCTCCAAGCTCTAGGTTGAGACTGACCAAGATTTTCTAAATTGTTTTCAGGATCAGCCTTAAAAACATTTTCAAAATTTTCAGCAGGAGTAGGAGCATTTTTCGAAAAGAATTTGTTTTTGAAAATAGTCTCTTCTTCATCATCCAAGGATTTATCAGATTCAGATTCACAAAATACAACATGTATAGATTCTTCAACAATCTTAGTCCTAGTATTAAATACCCTATATGCCTTACTTCTATTTGAATAACCAATAAAGATAGCTAAATCAGCTTTAGGATCGAATTTACCAAGATTGTCTTTACCGTTATTGTGCACATAGCACTTACAACCGAAGATATGTAGGTGACTGAGGTTTGGCTTTCTTTCTTTGTAGAGTTCGTATGGAGTCTTATTCAGCTTCTTTCTCAAGTATGCTCTGTTGGAGATGTAGCAAGCCGTACTCATGGCATCAGCCCAGAACACTTGTGAAGTGTTGTACTCGTTCAACATCGCTCTAGCCATTTCAGTGAGTACTCTATTCTTTCTCTCCACAACACCATTTTGTTGTGGTGTTCTTGGTGCTGAAAAGTTGTGATCAATCCCCATACTATCACAAAATTCAGCAAAGGCGTTGTTTTCGAACTCTCCACCATGATCGGTCCTTATACCTGAAATTGAGAAACCTTTCTCGTTCTGGACCTTCTTGGCAAAAGCAACAAACTGATCATATGTTTCATCTTTTGATGATAAGAATATAGTCCAAGTAAATCTAGAGTAATCATCAACAATGACCAAAGTATAAAGGTTTCCATCAAGACTTTTTACTCTAACTGGTCCAACTAGATCCATATGAAGTAATTGAAGAGGTCTGCTAGTTGAAATCTCATTTTTAGTTTTAAAGGAAGATTTGGTTTGTTTTCCTCTTTGGCAAGCATCACAAATCATATCATTTTTGAAATTCAATCTAGGAATACCAATGACCAAATCCTTTTTCAACAACTTGTCAAGTTGATACATATTGACATGAGCTAATCGCTTATGCCAAAGCCAACTCTCATTTGAGTTACTAACAAAACAATTTTCAGAACCAGAAGTATTGCTAGAGAGGTTAAGAGTATAACAATTTCCATCTCTAGGTGCTCTAAACAAAGCTTTAGTTTTCAAATCATTTATGGAGACCAAATCCTTTTTAACAATAAGGCATTCATTTGAATCAAACATAACTAAGTTACCCTTGTCGATGCTCTGGCTCACACTTAGGAGATTGTGACACAATCCTTCTACCAAGTAGACATCTTTGATGAGAGGACCTTCATAGTTGCCTATCTCACCAATCCCAGCAATTTTGCCCGATTGGTCACCTCCAAATGTGACTCTACCACCATCTTTTGGCTTAATTGAAATGAATTTGGATTTGTCTCCAGTCATATGTCTTGAGCATCCACTATCAATGTACCATTTGTTGGGCCTTGATGCTCTAAGACACACCTCATTGTTTTCATCATGTTGCTCTTCTTCCTCAGCAACTAAGCAAATGTTAGCCTTTTCTTCTTCTTCTTCAGCTTCATCTTCATCGGATGAGCTATCTCCCCATATGGCTGAAACATATGCCTTCTTTTTGAACTTTTTGACCTTCTTCTTTTCTTTCCCTTGGTTCTTCAGCTGAGGACATTCAGATTTGATGTGTCCGGGCTTCTCGCATTCGTAGCATATGATAGGCTTCTTTGATTCGTAGCTGGAGCTACCCTTTTGATATTTCTTGAAGCCTTGATCCTTTTTGTAGAACTTCTTGAATCTCCGGACCATCATCCCAATCTCTTCATCCTCATCTTCCTCGTCATCGTCTGACTCCTTGTTTTCTTTGGTGGTCTTGAGGGCTATTCCTTTGTTCTTCCTATGTACTTCGTCCAGGCCCTTCTTGAACTTTAGTTTGGCTTCATACTCAGACAAGCTTCCAAAGAGAGCAGCCACAGAGGTCATTGATTCTCCTCGTGCTTCCTCTATTGCTGTGACCTTTGCCTCCCATTCTTTGTTAAGAATGTTCAAAATCTTTCTCACTTGAACTAGCTGGTCATATTCCTTTCCAAGAGCAGCGAGTTGATTGATGAGATGAGTGAACCTCAGTTGAAATTCTCCAATAGACTCACCGGGCTTCATTCTAAGAAGATCATACTCTGTCATAAGAGTATTTACACGATTTTGCTTCACACCGGCTGTCCCTTCATGAGCAACTTCTAAAGCATCCCACATGGCTTTAGCAGATGGTAAAGTGCAGATACAAAAATATTCTTGTTGACTTAGTGCACTTTGAAGGAGTAGAGCCGCCTTGCTGTTGAGAGTAACGTTCCTTCGATCATTTTCATCATATTCCTTTTCCAGCTTTGGAACTCTCACACCATCTTCCACAGTTGAAGGCTCATAATTACCTCTTTCAAATACTCTCCAGAGCCCATACTCAGTAGCCATGACGAACACTTTGAATTTAGCTTTCCAAAATGAGTAGTGTTCACCATTGAAACCGGGTGGCCTGTTGATAGAAGCTCCATCGGGTAGAATACCTTCCATGCTGATCCTTCTCGAGCTGTTAAACTCCTATGAGAAGACCTTGCTCTAATACCAAATGAAGGTTGGAGCTAAATACCCAAGAGGGGGGTGAATTGGGTATCTTTAAAAATTTAAATATTCTACTCTGTTTTTGACTTAGTAACACAGGGTAAAACAGAGGAGAGAAGAAGAGAAGCAATGCACCACAAGACTTATACTGGTTCGGTCCTTTCTCTAACCTACATCCAGTCCCCAAGCCTCACCTGGGATTTTCAATCCACTATAATTAAATATTGATTACACACTCTGTACTAAGAGTTGTTCTCTCACTAGAACACACTCCCCCTTACAAGTTGTAATCAATACACCCTAACTACCAAGTCCCCTGACTTGTAGTTATCACAATCAGTAAATGATTTACAAGGTAAGACTCTCTCACAGAGCAGATAGGATAATCACTGAAGTACAAAGTATCAAAATGATACAATACATATGAAAGCTTGATACAATAAATGACTCAATAAATTTTCGCTCTAGGTTGTTGTATCAGCTTGAGAAGAAGTTAATGCACTCTATTTATAGGTAGAGAACATTAAATGACCGTTGCTTGATGAATCCAACCGTTGTAGGTGATTAGCACTTAAGTCTGGTCTTCTTCTCTCTCTAAACTTCTGCTAATCCAAGTGTTGATGTGGTCTGATATGGCCCTCTAAGAATTTGCCCGTTGGAGATGACTTTACTTGTTGTAGTAAACATTCTTTAACGTTTAGAAGGCGTGCTCAGATGGATTAGCTGAAAGTAGGTTGATTTGCAGAAGTGCATTTAATGCACTGTTCACTTTTTGCTTTTTGGCTTTGACCTCCAATAATCTTCATCTGATCTTACTGAAATTTGCTCAACAAACTTGTTAAACATAGCTAGGAATATGATTGAATGAATTATGAAAGCAATAAGATCAAACAACAGTGATTTGCAAATTCGTGTAATTCAAAAATCAGTTTTTACCGTTGTATACTGCGGTATGTTCATCCATACTGCAGTATGGTACTGTGCATAAGTGTCCATACTGTGGTATCCAAAGTCATACTACGGTATGCGGCTTCTAGAGGCAGAACATCGTGAATTGGTTTTGAAAGCTATGTCCTATCTGCGGTATGTAAGTAACATACTACAGTATGCGAGTTTTTGACAAAATTGAGAGTCAGCTTAATTGCCCAATACTGCAGTATGAAAACCTATACTGCAGTATGCAATAGTCATAAAACTTGAGAGCTTTCTGTATAAGCCTATATTGTAGTTTCCATATCCATACTGCGGTATTGACTTGGGTGAGAAAACTTGGTTGCTCTCTGGATGGCCCTATACTGCAGTATACATACCTATACTGCGGTATTGGCTTGACTTGAAAATTTTGTTGCTCTCTGGATGGCCCTATACTGGAGTATACATACCTATACTGCGGTATTGGCTTGACTTGAAAATTTTGTTGCTCTCTGGATGGCCCTATACTGCAGTATACATACCTATAATGCGGTATTGGCTTGACTTGAAAATTTTGTTGCTCTCTGGATGGCCCTATACTGCAGTATACATACCTATACTACGGTATTGGCTTAGCTCAAAAATTTTGATTACTTTCTGTAAGTCCAATACTGCGGTATAGCACCCTATACTGCGGTATTGACTTAACTCGAAAGATTGGATTGTTCTTTGGAAGTCCAATACTGCGGTATAGCACCCTATACTGCAGTATTGAGTTAACTTGAAAAATTATTGCCTTCTGAATGACCCTTTATTGCAGTATGCAGACCCATACTGCGGTATGCAACTATCAGATGATTTTAAAAGATCTTGGAAACTTCAACATATGTTTTACACTTGTTGTTAATCATCAAAACACATTGAGAACTAACAACGTTAGGGTTTGAATCGTTCAAATTCGTATCCACATCTGAATTGTTCAGAGCGCACGATGTTCGGAATCGTCCGTCATGTTTGCGCGCATCGAAGACGTTCTGAATCGTTCAGAATTTTCGATCATGCTCGGACAACGCCCCTGGGGGTTTGAAATTAAGTTTTATGAAACTCTCTTTCTAAAGGAATATAAAGTTTTCAAAAGCTCTGGGGGTGCTCCTGCTAACCGGCTAGTGGGATCGCCGTAGGGATCGGCTTATTGTTTGTAGTGCGAGAAATGAAATTGTTTGTAGTGTGAGAATTTAAATCATGATATAAAGTAATATAGATTAGAGAATTTTAATCATGAATTTTACATATTATGACTTACCTTTCAAAGTTTTGTTTGGGTATGGTGAACAAGATGACTCTAGTGTTGTAAATTTTAAATATGGCCTATGTGCCATGCCTCTCTCTAAATCTCTTCTCATCTCATCTCACTCCCCTCGTATGTGAAACGAGGTTTCTAACTATGTACTTTCTTTTATTATTTAGAAAAGTCCTCTCATTGGCTTTAGGGGACTACAGGTTAGATGAGCCATGTTGTTCACGAGTTTTAATTATGTTTTGATATGATCACTGCATGATTAATTTAGATTCTATATGAGATATACAATAATGATTGCAATCATATAGGTAGAATTAATAAATATAAATTAAATCGGTAGGCTTTTATTTTAGATTAAAATAAATAGATCAGATTAGACCTGTTGGACAGATTTAATTAATGTTATTTTAATCTAAAATTTGAATTCAAGATTAATTGAGATTAATTTTGAATATTTTAATACGGCCAATTAGGGTTTTAGAAATCCTATAAGATATAGATCTAGTCGTATTAAAATGAAACGACAGCCGCAAGTCTCAATAATTTAATCATAATTATTTATTTCATAATTGTATGAATTAACATATGTTATGATTAATTTAGAGTTTTAATTATGATTTGATTTGATCACTCATAATTAATTTATAATTTTAATTATGATTTGATTAGATCACTCATAATTAATTTAGAATTAAATTAATATGATTAATTTATCTAATAATACCCTCTAAATAAAATCTTAAGTCACAATGCCATCAATAAATGAATACTTGTCAAAACCTCGATCACCCATTTGTATGTTCCACCAAAGTGGATTCATCTGAGTAATCTTGGGGAGACAAGAGAGAGTAATGGTGATACTCTATATTTATTGTTGTCTTGACTTAATTGAGGTCAACAAAACGGTTTTGGATCTCAAGGCATTGGATGGGATTAAACATGCTAGGTCATATGATGATCGAATCCCATAAAGATCTAAGAGTTACATGTGATGTAATTGGCAAAGGGGTTGCCTACCTAAATAACTTGATTTTAACTGTCCTGCCAAAGCAGACTTAAGATTAAGCTAAATATGGATCTTAGCCCACTGATTATAATGAGGGTTATTAATTCAGTGGGAGGTTACTGATTAAACTTTGCACACCTTTTAATTGTGCAATCATATAGAATAGTAACACCTCAACACCATCAATGCGATCAGTCCTTGAGAAGGACGAACTCGATGAGACAAACTTTCTTGACATGTTTGAGGACTTAAGTGTTGATCCCAAACACGAAAGAAAGGAGTATCTTATTGATCAATCCATCCCTGACGAGCTTGCAACTGATGATCTAAGAGCTCAGACTGATACTTACATGAAGCATCAGGATCATTCTATGGATATAAGATGCCTAAAGCCTGCTATTGTGGTTCCAGACCTCGATGGAGATCTAGAACACATGGAGGTGTCTGAGATGATTTATCATCCTATGGAAATGTTCAAGCAACAGGCAAGTCAAGAGAGGTATGAGACCACAAAGGCCTTATTCTCTTGCAAGATGGCTGAAAGTGAATTAGTTAGTCTTCATTTTGTTGAAAATGAAAGACTACATTGATCACCTTGAAAGGCTTGGATTCCCCATATCCCAGGAGTTAGCTACAGTGTGATCTTGAACTCACTTTTGGGTCTGCTTCTTCTGCAATGAAATTGGTCATTGGAAGAAGAATCGCACACTCTGCCTCGAAGATATGAAAAGAACAAGAAGGATAGCGAGCTATCACTTCAGGTATCTATGTCATAGACATTCACTTTTCTACTTCCTCAAACATGGCTATTAGATACTACATGTGGTTCACACATTTGTATAAATGTATAGGATTTCAAGGATAGTAGAAAATTGAATGGACATCTGTGACATAAAGGATCAAGTCAAAAGATTTGAGTCCTCCCTTCCTATGGCATTGTTGTCTAGGCCATATAAATGAGAAGCGCATTTCGAAACTCCATTACAGATGAATTTCTGAAGTCATTTTGTTTTTTAATCATTTGATACATGTGAGTTTTGTTTATTGGGAAAGATGACAAAGGCACCTTTTACTAGACACAGTGAGAGAGCCACCGATTTATTGGGCCTCATACATACTGATGTGTGTGGACCAATGAATACATCTACCAGAGGAGGTCGTTTGCACTTCATTACATTTATAGACAATTTCAGGAGATATGTGTATATCTGTCTGATGAAACATAAAGTTTGAAACTTTTGAAATGTTCAAAATGAAGCGCAAAACCAACTTGGCAAAACAATCAAGGCACTTCGATCTGATTGAGGTGGTGAGTATTTGAGCCAAGTGTTTGTTGACTATCTTAGGAGTTGTGGGATCATCTCACAGCTTACTCCTCTAGGAACACCTCAATGGAATGGTGTTTCTGAACAGAGGAATCGAACTCTATTAGATATGGTTCGATCTATGATGAGTCAAATAGATCTTCAATCTTCTTTTTGGGGCCATGCCTTAGAAACAACTGCATTCACACTAAATTGTGTTCCGTCAAAGGTAGTTGAAAAGACACCATATGAGATATGGACTGGGAAGAAACCCAGTTTGTCATTTCTTAAGATTTGGGGATGTGAGGTTTATGTTAAACAACAGGCCTCTGATAAATTATCATCTAGATCCTCAAAATGCCTTTTTGTGGGGTATCCTAAGGAAACTAAAGGATACTATGTCTACAATCCCACCGATCACAAAGTATTTGTCATTCAGAATGGTATCTTTCTGGAAAAAGAGTTTATCTCTAAAAGAACTAGTGGGAATAAAGTGAACCTCAAAGAAGTTCAAGAGTCACAGGACAATGTAGAACCACAGATGTGTTAGTTCTCAATGTGTTTTGATGATGATTGGAACAATTGTAAAGCCATGGAAATCAAAATGACAAGTTTTATCTTAAGAAAATCAGTTTTCCTTGCTGTCAGAGGAAAACTCGAGTTTTGGGATTCAAAACTCGAGTTTTGGTCTGTAGCAAAACTGCACAAAAGTCATCACCGCCAGTTTTAGTGATCACCGCCAGTTTTGAACCTCTTATGTTTTGCAAGAAAGTTTAAAACTCGAGTTTTGAAAAGCAAAACTCGAATTTTGGAGAGACAGAGAGCAACCAAGTTTGTATCAGGTGAACACCGCCAGTTTTGAGCCAAAACCGCCAGTTTTCGACCATTCATGTGTTTTCGCAAGTTTTCATTGAACAAATGAAAACTCGAGTTTTGGGAAGCAAAACTCGAGTTTTGGTGAGGCAGAGAGCATTCAAGATTTTCACAATTGAAAACTGCCAGTTATGGACCAATACCTCCGGTTTTGATGTTTTGAACTTAATACCAAAAGTTCAAAACTCGAGTTTTTGGAAGAAAAACTCGAGTTTTGGGCAACCCGAGAAGTTCAACATTTCCAAACTCTGAAAACCGCCAGTTTTGTTTTAAAAACTGCCGGTTATAAAGTATGAACAGTTCAAAACTCCAGTTTTGGTTATCAAAACTCGAGTTTTGGTGCCTCTGTCATAAAAACGTTGTTTTATATAAAATGTTCAATCTGATTTATACTTTGACCCAATGTCTACGAATTGATCTTATATGTTTCATATACCATTTATCATTGTAACTGAACTGTTTTAACGAGTTTGTTCATGAGATTACAGAAAGCTCTTGAATTTAATTGAGAATCAAATGAAGATTCATTTTGTGCAACTTGCAATATTTTAAAGACAGTCTGGCAAGATGGACAGCCATTTCTCAATGCAGTCATTTAATGCCTCCACCAATTAAGGCTGAACATCATTATTCTTCAGACAAGACCACATGGGAAGAGCCAAAATTCAAATATTCAAATCTGCAAAAATCTCCCAACAGCTATATTCAAACAACAAGTGGTTTTAGCAGATAGATTTATTATGCAACACTCATAATGGCTATATTTTAGAATGGGTAAAAGCTCCAACGGATCTATAATGTTCACAAGCTTCAAACCACCATAAATAGCTGAAGATTTGAAGCTGGACACACACAGAAGTAAAATACAACAAGTTTGCTCGAAAATATCAGTCAAGAGCTGTTCTTACACATTTGATTGTATCTTAGATACATTGTGCTTCAGTGATTATCATTATTCACTCTTAGAAGAGAGTTCATTTTCTGTAATTTCTTTTCTGTAAAGATCTCAAAGTAGTGGGACTTTGAGATTGGGTTATTTGATTACAACTTGTAAGGGGGAGTGTGTTCAAGGTTGTGAAACATCCTTCATTTGCAGAGTGTGTAATCATCAAAGTGAGATAGTGAAAATCCCAGAGTGACTGGGGACTGGACGTAGGTCAAGAGATCAGGTTGAACCAGGATAAACTCCTTGTGTCTTGCTACTCTTCCTTTCATACTCTCATCTACTCTGTTTTAGCAAACAAAAACAGAACTTCAAAAAGAATTTCAAAATCCCCAATTCACCCCCTCTTGGTGATTTAGCTCCACTTACATTTGGTATCAGAGCAAGGTCTTCTCTAAAGAGCTTAACATCTCGAGAAGAATCACTATGGAAGGAATTTTACCCGATGGAGCTTCTATCAACCGTCCACCAGGATTTAATGGTGAACATTATTCTTTTTGGAAGGCCAAATTCAAAGTCTTTGTTCTAGCTATGGAATATGGCTTGTGGAGAGTATTTGAAAGAGGAGACTATGTTCCAACAATTATGGAAAATGGTCTCAGGATTCCAAAACCTGAAGAAGACTATGATGAGAATGATAGAAGAAACATCACTCTCAATAGCAAAGTTGTACTTATGCTGCAAAGTGCCTTGAGTCAACAAGAATACTTCCGTGTATGCACTCTAAGTTCAGCAAAAGCCATGTGGGATGCTTTGGAGATAGCTCATGAAGGAACAACTGGAGTCAAACAGAATAGAGTTAATACTCTTATGACAGAATATGATCTTCTTTGCATGAAGCAAGGTGAAACCATTGGTGAGTTTCAATTAAGATTCACTCATTTGATTAATCAACTTGCTGCCTTGGGAAAAGAATATGAACAACCTGTCCAAGTGAGGAAAATTTTAAATGTCCTCAACAAAGAATGGGAAGCAAAGGTCACTGCCATTGAAGAAGCTCGTGGAGAATCGATGATATCTGTAGCTGCTCTCTTTGGTAGCCTTTCTGAATATGAAGCAAAGCTTAAGTTCAAAAAGGGACTTGAAGAAGTTCAAGGGAAGAACAAAGGTATAGCTCTCAAAACTGTCAAAGAGACAAAATCAGACGATGAAGAAGATGAGGATGATGCAGAGATAAGCTTGATGGTTTGAAAATTCAAGAAATTTTTCAAGAAGGATCAAGCTTACAGAAAATTCCACAAGGGTAACCCAAGCACAGAAACAAAGAAACCCATCACATGCTACGAATGTGGACAGACTGGTCACTTCAAATCTGATTGCCCACAGCTCAAGAACAAAGAAAAGAAATCAAATAGATTCAAAAGAAGAGCTTATGTTTCAGGCATTTGGGGAGACAGCTCATCCGATGAAGATGAAGCTAAAGAGGATGAAAGAACTAACATCTGTCTTGTAGCTCAAGAAAAATCCGATAATGAAGAGGTAAATATTTCTAATTCACTTTATGATGAATTATCCTCAGAATACAATTCACTCTTCACTGAATTTCGAAAAATAGCTAAAGAACTATTATTTGCAAAGAAGAAAATCAGATTGCTAGAAGAACAAGTTCAAACTACTTCTTCTCCTACTATAGTTTCTAAAAATACATCTGAAAAGAATTTCGAAAAGGTCACAGAAAAGATTTGTGATAATTGCTGTACCTTAGAGAAAAGAAATCTGCTTCTTACTAAAACTCTTGAAAAGTTCACCAAGGGTAGTGAAATGCTTAATGTCATTTTAAAACAACAAAGATTCACAAATGATAAGTCAGGAATTGGCTATAAACCTGATTTTGATAAACAAAAGGGAAAGAAGAAGTTTGGACAGAAATCATATATGAGTTGTTTTCAAAAATCAGTTCATTCATCCAATCCTTTTGCTCACTGCAACTATTGCAATCGAAAAGGTCATACTACTTCTTCTTGTTTTCATAGAAGAGAAGGTAAAAGCAAACCTATAGGTAATTATCAATGGGTGCCAAAAGGATCCTATAAGGTTCCTAAGACACAAACTAACCCAAAAGGAACCAAGAAAAAGTGGGTACCTAAGACTTGATGTCTTATGTTTTGCAGGTCTGTCTTAGAGCATCAAAATCCAATAAATGGTTCATTGATAGTGGATGCTCAAGACACATGACAAGGGATCAATCTAAGTTTGCTACAATCAAATCTAAGGATAGTGGCAAGGTAACATTTGGTGGAAATCGATCAGGCAAGGTTGCTGGAATTGGAGACGTTGGAAACAATGATGGACCAAAGATCAAAGATGTTTATCTTGTTGAAGGTTTATGCCATAATCTCCTTAGTGTAAGTCAAAGCATAGATAAAGGTAACTTAGTTATCTTTAATTCAGAAGAATGTTTGATTGTTAGCAAAGATTTTCTTCCCCTAGAGGATATTAAGTCTAAAGCATTGTTTAGAGCACCTAGAGAAGGAAATTGTTATACTCTTAATCTTTCCAACAATGATGCAGTTTCTGAAAAATGTTTTGTAAGTAATTCAGATGAGACTTGGCTATGGCACAAAAGATTAGCACATGTTAATATGTCTTAACTTGACAAACTAGTTAAGAAAGACTTGGTAATTGGCATTCCTAAACTTGCTTTCAAAAATGACATGATTTGTGACTCTTGTCAAAAGGGAAAACAAACCAGGACCTCTTTTAATGCCAAAAATGAAATTTCAACTCATAGACCTCTTCAATTACTTCACATGGATTTAATTGGACCTGCTAGAGTTAGAAGTCTAGGTGGCAATCTATGTTCTCTAGTCATAGTTGATGATTATTCTAGATTAACATGGACTATATTTTTATCTTCTAAAGATGAAACATTTGATCAGTTTGTTACCTTTGCCAAAAAGGTCCAGAACGAGAAAGGTCTTTCTATTTCATGAATTAGAACTGATCATGTAGGTGAATTTGATAATCAAGCCTTTGCTGAGTTCTGTGAAAGCATGGGAATTGATCACAATTTTTCAGCTCCAAGGACTCCTCAACAAAATGGAGTAGTTGAAAGAAAGAACAGAATCCTCACTGAGATGGCAAGAGCAATGTTGAATGAAAACAACACATCTCAAGTATTCTGGGCTGATGCAATGTCTACGGCATGCTACATCTCAAATAGAGCTTATGTCTGAAAGAAATTGAACAAAACTCCCTATGAGCTGTACAAAGGAAGGAAGCCAAACTTGGCACATCTACATGTGTTTGGATGTAAGTGTTTCATCCACAACAATGGTGAGGATAACTTGGGTAAGTTTGATGCCAAAGCAGATGTAGGTATTTTTCTGGGATATTCTAATAGAAGTAAAGCATATAAAGTATTTAACATTCAAACACGTTGTGTAGAAGAATCTGCACATGTTGTATTTTGTGATTCATCTTCTAACAAGCCTTTGGATAATGATGATGATGAAGCATTTTCGAAAAATCAGCTTCATTTAAAAACTGCTTCTGATTCAAAGGAACTAGATGTTTTCGAAATTGATCCTCAAAACCATTTTGAAAATCCTGAACAATCTCAGCCTAGAGCTTGGAAATACATTAGGAATCATCCTTTAGACCAAGTAATAGGTGATATCAATCAAGGAGTAAGAACCAGGAAAAGCACTTTGAATGAAGTAACATTCTCTGCATTCATATCTCACATTGAACCCTCAAAAATTGATGAAGCCCTTTCAGACAATGATTGGGTGATAGCAATGCAAGAGGAGTTACATCAATTTGACAGAAATCAAGTTTGGGATTTGGTACCTAGGCCTAAAGACCATCCAGTCATTGGCACTAAATGGGTATTCAAGAACAAACGAGATGAATCTGCAATCATTATCCGTAACAAGGCAAGATTAGTTGCTAAAGGCTATAATCAGGAAGAAGGAATTGATTATGAAGAAACTTATGCTCCAGTAGCAAGATTGGAAGCCATAAGAGTTCTTCTAGCCTTTGCTTGTGTTAAAGGAATTAAACTTTATCAAATGGATGTAAAAAGTGCATTTTTAAATGGTTTTATACAAGAGGAAGTTTATGTTGAACAACCTCCAGGATTTCAAAATGAAAAATTTCCAGATCATGTTTATCATCTCAAGAAAGCATTGTATGGCCTTAAGCAAGCTCCTAGAGCTTGGTATGAACGTTTAAGCAAGTTTCTTCTTGATCAAGGCTTTGTTAGAGGAAAAGCTGACACAACTCTTTTCATTAAAACTAACAAGTTAAATGAAATCTTAGTTGTTCAAATATATGTGGATGATATCATATTTGGTGCTTCTAATGATGGTTTGTGTGAAGATTTTGCAAAGAAAATGCAGGGAGAATTTGAGATGTCTATGATGGGAGAACTTAATTACTTTCTTGGTTTGCAAATTAAGCAAAAGAAGGATGGGATCATCATATCACAAACCAAGTATCTGAATGATCTCTTAAAGAAGTTTGGAATGGATCAATGTAATGGTGCTGACACTCCTATGAGTACAACTACTTCATTGGATGCTGATGAAGAGGGCAAGGATTTCAACATTACAGAATATAGAGGAATGATTGGATCATTGCTCTACCTAACAGCAAGCCGCCCGGACATCCAATTCAGTATTGGAATGTGTGCAACATTCCAATTTGCCCCAAAGGAGTCACATGCTGAACATGTGAAAAGAAGTTTTAGATACCTTGCTGACACTAAGACTCTAGGATTGTGGTTTCCCAAAGGCCAACCTGAATATTTGGTGGCATATTTAGATTCAGATCATGCTAGATACAAAACCGATAGGAAGAGCACAAGTGGACAATGTGAATTCTTTGGTGGCTCACTTGTGTCATGGTTCAGCAAGAAACAAACAACCGTAGCTATATCATCTACTGAAGCTGAATATGTAGCTGTTTCAAGTTGCTGTGCACAAGTTTTGTGGCTCAAACAACAACTCTCAGATTTGGGAATCAACCTCAAAGAAGTTCCAATATTGTGTGACAATACAAGCACAATAAGCTTGGCCAAAAATCCAGTTCAACATACTAGGACCAAGCACATTGATGTGAGGCATCACTTCATAAGAGATCATGTTCAGAAAAAGGATGTCAAGGTCATGTTCATTCCAATTCATCTCCAATTGGCAGATATCTTCACAAAACCACTAGTCAAAGAACAATTTAATTTCATAAGAAGAGAATTGGGAATGGTAAATCCCAATGAGCTGTAAGTATTTCTCACTCAATTCAATGTCAGTTATGGTTTTGATGATTGTAAGTTACTGACTTAAGCATCGGAGTATCTAGTTTTCTCTTTTGCAGGATGTTTGAAAATCAGTTATTGCTGTCAAAAGATGAAAACTCAAGTTTTGAAGTGCAAAACTCGAGTTTTGGACTTAGAATGTCAAAGGTTTATAGTACACCATTGACGTACAGGTCAGTAACAAAAACCCATCAAAACTCGAGTTTTGGGTATGAAAACTCGAGTTTTGGACTGGGTCTATATATATGAGAGTCTGTGTTCTTCAAAACCATACTCAGAACCGCCGGTCTTGCCCTAAACACTCTAACTTCTTCTCCTTTGTTCTCTCTGATTCAATCAAAATCTCCACCCAAATCCTGAAAATGGCTTCCAAATCAACACAACCCACACAATTTGAGCCCAAATCACAGCTAGAAAGGTCTCAATCTCAGTCATCTCCTCCTTCTCAACGACCACCGAGGACAAAGTCAATCCCCAGCAAGCTTCACGATGGCGTAGATCGATCTATCTGTGGAATTAGAGGCGAGATTCCAGAGTCTACATCAAAAGCAACCTCTGCTACTCCATCTTGATCCAAAGGGGTTTTTTTTTCAAGAACCTATAGCCACTCCTCTGAGGAAACGAAAGGAAACAGAGACTGAACTAGAAGCTATAGGGAAGAAGAAACCCAGAATCAAGAAAGCTTCCAACTATCAGCCAGAGACTTCCCTAGCTCCAAAGAAGAAGAAAGCAACAACCTCAGGGCCTCAGACAACTCCAAGAGCAGAGCCATCCTCTTCTCAGTGTCCTTCAACTATGGAAAACGCCATAGAAGATATCTATCGTATAAAATCCTATCCTCAAGACTTTGATATTACTACTGTTAACATGAAAGCCTTAGACAATTCTTTCAAAGAAAAATTTGCCTCTAGGGAATTTTGTGTAGTAGTGGCCTTAGATTTTGAACAGCTAGATAGAGAAACAAATTTGAACTTACGTCCCTGGTTGAGTTTTTATGAAAACTTTGTTTCTATAGCTGCCCCGTATTCCCCAAACCTTGTTCGTTTATTCTATTACAACATGGTTTATGACAATGTTTTGGGTCTTGAGGGAGAGTTGATAGAGGAGAGGATCACAACAACAGTGAGGGGTACCAAATTCACCCTATCTGCTTCTGTCTTGAACAAAATCTTGAAGTTAGACCAATACCCTGTTCATGACTCTGAGTACAGTAATAGAGAGGTTTGGTCTACACTTAGACCAAATGAACCCATTCCTGAGGATTAATTACACACTCTTACCTTTAGACCAAGTTCTATGGCTCCTAGGAATAGAGTCCTTTGGTATATCTTTTCCAGGAATTTCATATAGAAGGGTGGTAACTTCACCAATTTTGCCCAGAGAGACTATCCCTTGTTCACCTCCTTTGTAAAACAAACTCCCTTCAATCTTGGTCATCACATTCTAAAAGAGATTATCAAATTCAAATTCCCTACCAGGAAGTTATCTCACATGCCATTTTCTTCACTGATATCAGTCATCTTATTTTATTTCAAAATTTGGTATGTTGGGTCAGCAGAGACTTTGAAATATCCTCCTTATTTTGGTAAGGGTCAGTTGAACTTAATGAACTTGACCTTTGAGGGAGAGGGTTCAGGGCAATCAAGAGCTCCTACACGGTCTAAAGCTCCAGCTAGATCATATTCCAGAGCCTCTCAAGCACAATCTCGGTCACAGAACCAAGAAGCCCAGTGTACACCTCCTCCACCTTCCACATTTCCTTCAGATTTTGATGCTTGGGTGAAGGAGATTATTGACTCAGCAATCAGAGATATGTCTATGAGCATTGGTTACGAAATTGGGCAATTGAAAGGTGAACATTTTAAAAGTACCAAGCATCTGGCTGAGGTTCAAGATGCTCTGAAGGAAGATTTGGTTGAGCTCACAGAACAGACTGCCAAGCTTCAAGAACAGAATGCCAAGCTTATAGACCTAGTTGAGAGTCATGATATCATTCTTACCTCACTGAGTGTGTCCAACTCCAGCCTGCATGACAAAATGGATCAGTTGTTGAAGCATTTCAACATTGAGCCTTCTTCAGCTTTTGGAGCCACCTCAGATCCACAGCCTCCTGGAACTGCTCCTGGAAGTTCCACTCCTCCTATGCCTTCAGTCTCCACTCCAGTTGCAGAGCCACCTAATCCAACCCCAAATCCTCTAGCCATTATACCTTATAAACCTCCTACCCCACCTTTTGATGATGACAAAGGGGGAGAAGATCAGAGCTAGCTAGAGCAGAATTTGAATGTCTGAGTGTTGTGATTTCTGTTTTGAAGTGTTTTTCAATGTTCTGTATTTATCTTTTTGACATTAAGGAATTTCTACTTAACTTATTTGCTCTGATAATTGATGCTTCTAATAATTTATGTTTCTACTATATATCTCAGTTACTATGATTTTCACATAAGTTTCAATTAAGCAAAAACAGTTTGACAGGTTTAAAACACTTCTGATGCTCATCAAGTTTTCATGAATATCAGTTTTTGACTGACAAATGAATTTCCATGTTTCAAAACCAAAATTTCCTCAAATTCTTAAAACTTTGATTTACAAGTGTTGTCATCATCAAAAAGGGGGAGAATGTTAGTGCTCAATGTGTTTTGATGATGATTGGAACAATTGTAAAGCCATGGAAATCAAAATGACAAGTTTTATCTTAAGAAAATCAGTTTTCCTTGCTGTCAGAGGAAAACTCGAGTTTTGGTCTGTAGCAAAACTACACAAAAGTCATCACCGCCAGTTTTAGTGATCACTGCCAGTTTTGAACCTCTTATGTTTTGCAAGAAAGTTCAAAACTCGAGTTTTGAGAAGCAAAACTCGAATTTTGGAGAGACAGAGAGCAACCAAGTTTGTATCAGGTGAACACCGCCAGTTTTGAGCCAAAACCGCCAGTTTTCGACCATTCATGTGTTTTCGCAAGTTTTTGAAAGTTGGAGCTTGATACCCAAGAGGGGGGGTGAATTGGGTATCTTTATAATTTTCGAAACTTGGTCTGTTTTTGAACACTTAAAACAGAGCAGAACAGAGGAGTAGGGAGAGGAAGCTTAACACAATGCAGTTTATACTGGTTCGGTCCTTTCTCTAACCTACATCCAGTCCCCAAGCCTCACTTGGGATTTTCAATCCACTAACTCAATGAAGTTGATTACACACTCTGTACTAAGAGTTGTTCTCTCACTAGAACACACTCCCCCTTACAAGTTGTAATCAATACTCCCCAACTACCAAGTCCCCTGACTTGTAGTTATCTCAATCAATAAATGATTTACAAGTGAAAAACTCTCTCAAAGAGTAGATAGATGAACACTGAAGCACTAAGTATCAAAATGATACTATTACAAGTGAAAGCTAATACACAATAAATGAACTTAGAAGATTTTCGCTCAGAGTAGGTGTATCAGCTGGAGATGAAGTTAATGCTCTCTATTTATAGGTAGAGAACATTAAATGACCGTTGTGAGATAATTCCAACCGTTGGAAGTGATTTGCTTAAGTTCTGGTCATCTTCTCCCTCTAAACTTCTGCTAATCCAAGAGTTAATGTTGTCTGATGTGGCTCTCTAAGTTTCTGCCCGTTGGAATTGACTTTACTTGATGTAGTAAGCTTCCTTTAACGTTCATTAGGCGTGCTCAGATGGATTAGCTGAAAGTAGGTGAGATTGTGCAGGTGCATTAAATGCACTATTCACCTTTTTGCTTTTTATCACATATCTTCAATAATCTTGATCTATAATGACTGAAAAACACTCAACAAACTTTGTGAAACATATCTGGGAACATGAGTGAATGATATATGAAAGCAATTAGATCAAACAGCAAGATATATAAGGTTTCACAATTTTGAAATTGCACCAACGGTCACAAACCTTGAGGTTAGTTCATCCAACCTCGAGGTTAGCTTGAAAGTTCCAGGCAATTCATTAGTTTTAAAACATCCAGCCTCGAGGTTACAAAGTGAACCTCGAGGTCTTCTTTAAAAAGAAACCTTTTAAAAAATCTCAGTAACTCACAAACCTTGAGGTTCCAAAGATAACCTTGAGGTTTGAAGCTTGTTTCGAAAACTTCATTGTTCTCTGGAGCCCGACAACCTCGAGGTTGAGAATCCATACTCGAGGTTGGTATTTGATAAAGCAAAGTTCAGTTTAAAAACATAAGGCTCAGTCTCGAGGTTACAATCTTAACCTTGAGGTTTTCAATACTTTGAAAACCAGTTTGCTCTCTGTATGTCACAATACTCGAGGTTGAAATACCATACTCGAGGTCAACAGGTTTTTCTTCAAACTTAAGTTTCAAAATAAAGTGTCCAACCTCGAGGTTTTCAAGCTTGTTGAAAATCATGACTTCTCTGGATGAGTCAAAACTCGAGGTTAGCTTTCCATACTCGAGGTTGCATGTGTTAATGCAAAACTTGGGGCTTTCAAGAAGGTCTGAACCTCGAGGTTGACTTTCCAACCTCGAGGTTTCACATAGTTTTTGTGAAACCAAGTTTTGTAACATGAAAACAGTTGACTTTTTAAAGCTTCTGTAAGGTCAAACCTCGAGGTTACAATACCAACCTCGAGGTTTGCTCTTGGAAAAACTTTTTGACACTTAAGAGCAAAACCTCTTTAATTGTTTGTAGTTGTTGGCAATCATCAAAACCATCAGAGAACTAACATTCTCCCCCTTTTTGATGATGACAACATCTACAAGCAATCCCTCTTTCAACACTTAAAAGATTATCAGTGACATTATCAGAGGGTTTGAAAGAATGAATTTTGCACAAGTAAAGTTCTAAAAAAAACATTATCAGAGATAAGCAGAAGCATGAAATCGAAATTGATATTCCAATTGATATTCTATTTCAACAAGTTCATACATACAAGACATAATGGAATTCAACTGAAGTCTATACTTAACAAGATGCAAACAGCAATACAAAAGAAATATCAGACAGTAAATACAATGCAAAATACAATGCATAAATGCTGCTGCAATCATCAAAAGCATCCCTAAATCCCTAGACTCTAGTCCTCATTGCTTGTCTCTCCCCCTTTGTCATCATCATCAACATACTCTGGGTCAAGAATAACAAGAGGGGGCTGGTAAAGAACCATGGCAGTGGTGGGATCATATGTGGGATCAAGAGGAGAAGGATGGGCATAGGGAGAAGGTGTAGGGAAGACTTCAGTAGAAGGGGTAGGTGGAGATGGAAAAAGTTGAGTGAGAATCTCTGTATAAGGGGTAATGGGTGAAGTTTGAGTCATAGAGATTGGAGTGGTATGAGATGGAGAAGTGTGAGGAGGACTGGGAAAAGAGAAGGAATAAGAAGGAGGTGAGTGGACAGGGGAATGGATAGGTGACTCAGTGGCTAGCTAAGGTGAGGATGGATCAGGCACAGGAATTGATGAACTAGGGCCATCAGTAGAAGGGAAAACAGTAGGAGATCCAGAGCCCAAATCTGTAGTTGCATCAGTAGAGGGGAAATCAGAGGCGATATCAGGAGCTGGAACAGATGAGGGACCAGGAGTGGATGAAGAAGCGTCAAGACCAAAATGTCTGATAAGCTTGTCTGCTCTGTCTCTGGCATCAGAAGCAGCTGAGAGTGTGACAGCTAAGGAAGAATCCAACTCAGTAAACTTTTGATCCGTTTCCTCCTTTATCTTAGTCAAGTGGGACATCACCTCAGTCTGAGCAACAATGACGTCCATAAGTCCCAACTTGATGTCAGCCCGCAACATGTCAACTTCAACCTTCATGATTGCTCGATGTGAAATTAATGCAGTATCCACAATATGCTTGATCTGTCCCATCAGATCATCTGGTAGAGGGGCCTGAGAAGATGGAGGAGCAGACTGTGCTTCCTCATTGGCTTGTGAGGCTTGAGACTGAGCTGCATCCTCTTCATCAAACTTGATATGCATTAAAATTCAACTGATGTTTTCCAAAGTAGAGAGGGTACTCAAGGGTATCGGTTGACCCCACATACCAAATTTTGCGATAGTAGAGTATCACATAAACTAAGGAAGGGTAGGGTATGTGTGTCAATGGCTTCTTGGCAAACTTGAAAGATTTCATCCCCTGAAGCAACCAATCCCCAATATTGAAGGGAACCTTCTTGACAAATGCTGTGAAGGGTCTGTAGTCCAAGGAAGTGAAGTGGGTGTAGTTCCCAACTTTAGGAATAAAATTCCTTGAATAGACATACCAAAGTACCCTGTTCTCTTGAGGCATATCACGTGGTTTGAAAGTGAGCTTGAGGGCTTGGTCAGGTGGGAAAGGCTTGCCTGGAATAAGTGTTTCATACACTTCTTGATTGGTATAGGAGAAATCAGGAGCAGGAGGTGGGTTTTCAATCTTAAGGATCTTGTTGATTGTATCAGCAGAAAATGTGAATTTCACTCCCCTCACTGTGGTTGACACCCTTTCCTCTACCAACTCACCATCTGTATTCAGTATACTGTCATCCTCCATTTTGAAATAAAACATCCTAACAAGACCAGGAGTGTATGGACAAGATATAGAGACAAATGATTCATATTGCTTAATCCAAGGGCTCAGATCAAAATTGCATTCTTTATGGAAAGCTTCTAAGTTAATAGCTACTGAGGCACAAAACACCTTGGGAAGATAAGTTTCTCTATACTTATCATTTTCTTCCTTGGTTGAGAAGGATGAGGCAACAGTGATGAATCCCTCTGGTGGTGATCTGATATGGCGAATATCTTCAATGGCATTGACAGCAAATTTTTCTTTCTTCTTTTGCTTTAAAGCTTGAGAGGGAGATTGACCCTGAGAGATTGATGCTTTCTTGGTCCTTGCCTTCTTGGATTTCTCCCCAACTTTCTCCTTTCCCTTTCCTCTTACTTCAGGCACCTTTCTCTTTTTGGGGTCAGCTTGACTGGGCTCTTTGATGGAAATGCCCTTCTATTTGCCCTTGGAAGAAGGAGATGGTGGAGAATCAATAGGAACTCCAGGGATGTGCTTATCGATCCCAGCACGCAAACGAGTTGATCTTGTCTTCTTCCTCACTGGTTTGGTGGACTGGGTCTCAGTTTGGCGATTCGGTGGAGGAGGAGGAGACCAAGATTGGGTCTCTTCTGTAGAGTTTGTGGCTGATTTAGAATGGGAAGAAGGATTCGAAGCCATTTGTGGGCTAGGAACAGAAGAAATTGACAGAAAATAGAAGATTTGTGGAGAGGAGAACGAGAGAGAACTTGAGAACTCGAGGTTAAGGCACAGTGAAATGAGATTGCACAGCACACATATATATAGATATGCGTTCAACCTCGAGGTTGACATTTCAGCCTCGAGGTTAGATGAATAAAAATTCACTAACCTTTGAACTTCTTACCTTTAACCTCGAGGTTGAGTCCAGAACCTCGAGGTTCCACTGTCTGAGCGAGGAGGGTGCCTTCTCTGTCTGCCACCAAACTCGAGGTTCCAATGTGATACTCGAGGTTTCAGCTTCCTGATATTTTCAGCATTGGCCATTTACCCCGACAACCTCGAGGTTAACTCATGAACCTCGAGGTTCCATCCTTCAGGAACCTTGAATTTTTGTTTGACACCCCGACAGCCTCGAGGTTGGAATTTCAACCTCGAGGTTTTGCCCTTTGACAGCAAAACCAAGTCCTGCATAAGAATGACTACACACTCCGATGCTTAAGTTAGTGACTTGTAATCATCAAAACCATAATTTCAACATTAAAATAAATATAATTACTCACAACTCATTGGGATTTACCATTCCCAATTCTCTCCTTATGAAGGTGAAGGGCTCCTTGGCTAGAGGTTTGGTGAAAATATCTGCCAATTGAAGATGGGTTGGAATGAACATGACTTTCACATCTCTCTTCTGCACATGATCCCGAATGAAATGATGCCTCACATCAATATGCTTGGTTCTTGTATGTTGTACCGGATTCTTGGCCAAGCTTATTGTGCTAGTATTGTCACACAATATTGGGATCTCCTTCAAGTGCACTCCAAGATCAGCAAGTTGTTGCTTTAGCCACAGTACTTGAGCACAACAACTTGAGGCAGCCACATATTCAGCTTCGGTTGATGACACGGCCACGGTTGTTTGCTTCTTGCTGAACCAAGACACAAGTGAGTTCCCAAAGAACTCACATTGCCCACTTGTGCTTTTTCTATCTGTCTTGTAGCTAGCATGATCCGAATCCGAATATGCCACCAAGTGCTCCGGTTGACCTTTGGGAAACCACAGTCCAAGAGTCTTTGTATCAGAAAGATATCTGAATATCCTCTTGACATGTTCAGCATGTGACTCTTTGGGTGCGGATTGGAACCGAGCACACATCCCAACACTGAATTGGATGTCCGGGCGACTTGCAGTGAGATAGAGCAATGATCCAATCATTCCTCTATACTTGGTGATGTTGAAATCCTTGCCCTCTTCATCAGCATCCAATGAAGTAGTAGTGCTCATTGGTGTGTCAGCTCCATTGCACTTGTCCAACCCAAACTTCTTCAGCAAATCATTCAAATACTTAGTCTGGGATATGAATATCCCATCTTTACGTTGCTTGATTTGCAGTCCAAGGAAATAGTTCAGCTCACCCATCATTGACATTTCAAACTCACCTTGCAGAGTCTTAGAGAATTCCTTACACAAGGAGTCATTAGTAGCACCAAATATCATATCATCAACATAAATTTGAACAACTAAGATTTCATTCAATTTATTTTTCTTAATGAACAAAGTTGTATCTGCCTTTCCTCTAATAAACCCTTGATCAAGTAAGAATTGACTCAATCTTTCATACCAAGCTCTAGGAGTTTGTTTAAGGCCATAAAGTGCTTTCTTAAGTTTGAAAACATGATTTGGAAAATGTTCATTTTCAAAACCTGGAGGTTGTTCAACAAATACCTCCTCTTGGATGAAACCATTTAGAAATGCACTTTTAACATCCATTTGATAAAGTTTAAAACCATTAGTGCATGCAAAGGCTAGTAGGACTCTTATGGCCTCCAATCTTGCTACTGGAGCATAAGTTTCCTCATAGTCTATGCCTTCTTCTTGATTGTAACCTTTGGCCACTAATCTAGCCTTGTTACGCACAATAATTGCTGACTCATCACGTTTGTTCTTGAATACCCATTTTGTCCCAATTACCAGATGGTCTTTGGGTCTAGGCACCAAGTCCCAAACTTGATTTCTATCAAATTGATGCAACTCCTTTTGCATAGCTATCACCCAATCATTGTCTGAAAGGGCTTCTTCTATTTTCGAAGGCTCAATGTGTGAGATGAATGCAGAAAAAGTAACTTCATTCAAGGTACTATTTCTAGTCCTAACTCCTTGGTTTACATCACCTATAACTTGGTCTAAAGGATGATTCTTTATAAATCTCCAAGCTTTAGGTTGAGACTGATCAGGATTTTCAAAATTATTTTCAGGATCAGCCTCAAAAATATTTTCAGAATTTTCAGAAGGAGTAGGAGCATTTTTCGAAAAGAATTTGTTTTTGAAAATAGTCTCTTCTTCATCATCCAAGGATTTATCAGAGTCAGACTCACAGAATACAACATGTATGGATTCTTCAACAATCTTAGTTCTAGTATTAAACACCCTATATGCCTTGCTTCTATTTGAATAACCAATAAAGATAGCTAAATCAGATTTAGGATCGAATTTACCGAGATTATCTTTACCATTATTGTGCACATAGCACTTGCACCCGAAGACATGAAGATGACTGGGGTTCGGCTTTCTTCCTTTGTAGAGTTCATACGGGGTCTTGTTCAGTTTCTTTCTCAGATAGGCTCGGTTGGAGATGTAGGAAGCCGTACTCATCGCGTTAGCCCAAAACACTTGTGAAGTGTTGTATTCGTTCAGCATTGCCTGGACCATCTCCGTGAGCACTCGATTCTTTCTCTCCACAACACCATTCTGTTGTGGTGTTCTAGGTGCTGAGAAGTTGTGATCAATTCCCATACTATCGCAGAACTCAGCAAATGCATTATTCTCGAATTCTCCACCATGATCAGTCCTTATACCTGAAATTGAAAGACCCTTCTCGTTTTGGACCTTCTTGGCAAAACAAACAAACTGATCATATGTTTCATCTTTAGAAGATAAAAAGATAGTCCAAGTAAATTTGGAAAAATCATCAACAATGACCAAAGTGTATAAGTTTCCACCAAGACTTTTGACTCTAGCTGGTCCAACTAGGTCCATGTGAAGAAGTTGAAGAGGTCTGGTGGTTGAAATCTCATTTTTAGCTTTGAACGAAGATTTGGTTTGTTTTCCCTTTTGGCAAGCGTCACAAATCATATCATTTTTGAAATTTAACTTGGGAATGCCAATAACCAAATCCTTTTTCAGCAACTTATCAAGTTGAAACATGTTGACATGAGCTAATCGCTTATGCCAAAGCCAACTCTCATTCAAGTTGCTTACAAAACAATTTTCAGAAACAGAGGCATTGCAAGAGAGGTTCAAAGTATAACAATTCCCATCTCTAGGTGCTCTAAACAAGGCTTTGTTTTTCAAATCATTTATGGAGATCAAATCCTTTTTAACAATAAAGCACTCATCTGAATCAAATATTACCAAATTTCCCTTATCGGTGCTTTGGCTCACACTTAAGAGGTTGTGACATAATCCCTCTACAAAGTAGACGTCTTTGATGAGTGGTCCTTCATGGTTGCCAATCTCACCAATGCCAGCAATTTTCCCGGATTGATCACCTCCAAATGTGACTCTACCTCCATCTTTCTGCTTTATTAACAAAAATTTTGATTTGTCTCCAGTCATGTGCCTTGAGCATCCACTATCGATATACCACTTGTTGGGTCTTGATGCTCTAAGGCAAACCTGCAATTCATGAAGGATCAAGTTTTAGGTACCCATCTTTTCTTGGGTCCTTTGGGGTTAGCATGTACCTTGGGAACATATGTCCCTTTTGGTACCCATTGATAATTTCCTACAGGTTTAGTCTTTCTTTCTTTCCTATGAAAGCAAGATGAAGTAGAATGACCCTTCCTATTACAATAGTTACAATAAACAAAAGGGTTTGAGGAATGAGCAGACTTTGTGAAATAATTCATATACGACCTTTGTCCATTCTTTTTCTTGCCTTTCCTTTTATCAAAATCAGGTTTGTATCCAATGCCCGATCAATCGTTTATAAAACGTTGTTGTTTTAGAATCACATTGAGCATTTCACTTCCCTTAGTGAATTTCTCAAGTGCCTTTTTAAGTTGTAAGTTCTTTTTCTCTAAAACAAGGCATTCATCACAAACCAGAGATTGAGGAGAAGAAATGTTTTTAATTTGCAATTCAAGAAAGGAGTTTTTTCTTTTTAAAGACATATATTTATCTGCTAATTTCTCAAACTCCTTTTGAACAACATTGTATTCAGCAAATAATTCATCATAGAAGGGTAAAGATTCGTATACCTCATTGCTCTCATTGTGTTGCTCTTCTTCTTCAGCAACCAGGCATATATTGGCCTTTTCGCTTTCATCCTCTTCAGCTTCATCTTCATCCGATGAGCTGTCACCCCATATGGCTGACACATATGCCTTCTTTTTGAATTTCTTGAATTTCTTCTTCTCTTTCTCTTGGTTCTTCAGCTGAGGGCAATCTGCCTTGATGTGTCCGGGCTTCTCGCATTCATAGCAAATGATAGGCTTTTTCGATTCATAGCTCGAACTTCCCTTCTGAAATTTCTTGAAGCCTTGATCCTTCTTGTAAAACTTCTTGAATCTCCAGACCATCATGCCAATTTCTTCATCCTCATCTTCATCTTCCTCATCCTTTTCCACATTCAGAGCCACTCCTTTGTTGCGATTGTTGCCACCATTGACATCTTCTAACTCCTTCTTGAACTTCAGTTTGCTCTCATACTCAGATAGGCTTCCAAACAATGCAGCAACTAAAGTCATTGATTCTCCACGAGCTTCTTCAATGGCGGTAACTTTAGCTTCCCAATCCTTTGTCAGAATATTGAGGATTTTCCTCACTTGAGCTCCTTGATCAAAAAGCTTTCCTAAGGCCGCTAGCTGATTGGTTAGATGAGTATATCTCAACTGAAATTCTCCAATACTCTCGCCTTGCTTCATCCGCAACAGGTCATACTCAGTGGTTAGAATGTTGACGCGATTCTCCTTGATTCCAGAGGTTCCTTCATAAGCTATTTCCAGCGCCTTCCACATTTCCTTAGCCGTTGACAAATTACAAAACGAAAGTACTCCTTTTGACTAAGAGCACTCTGAAGCATCAGGATAGCCTTGCTATTGAGAGTGATGTTCTTCTTATCATCATCATCGAATTCGGCTTCTGTCTTGGGAACAGTGATGCCTCCTTCTACCTTGACTGGAACATAGTCTCCAGTCTCAAAGACTCTCCGTAGACCATATTCTGTTGCCATCACGAACACACGAAATTTGGCTTTCCAGAAAGAGTAGTGTTCGCCGTCGAAACCGGGAGGTCTGTTGATTGAAGCTCCATCTGGAAGAATTCCTTCCATAGTGATCCTTCTCGAGTGGTTAAGCTCTTCTGAGAAGACCTTGCTCTGATACCAAATGAAAGTTGGAGCTTGATACCCAAGAGGGGGTGAATTGGGTATCTTTATAATTTTCGAAACTTGGTCTGTTTTTGAACACTTAAAACAGAGCAGAACAGAGGAGTAGGGAGAGGAAGCTTAACACAATGCAGTTTATATTGGTTCGGTCCTTTCTCTGACCTACATCCAGTCCCCAAGTCTCGCTTGGGATTTTCAATCCACTAACTCAATGAAGTTGATTACACACTCTGTACTAAGAGTTGTTCTCTCACTAGAACACACTCCCCCTTACAAGTTGTAATCAATACTCCCCAACTACCAAGTCCCCTGACTTGTAGTTATCTCAATCAATAAATGATTTACAAGTGAAAAACTCTCTCAAAGAGTAGATAGATGAACACTGAAGCACTAAGTATCAAAATGATACTATTACAAGTGAAAGCTAATACACAATAAATGAACTTAGAAGATTTTCGCTCAGAGTAGGTGTATCAGCTGGAGATGAAGTTAATGCTCTCTATTTATAGGTAGAGAACATTAAATGACCGTTGTGAGATAATTCCAACCGTTGGAAGTGATTTGCTTAAGTTCTGGTCATCTTCTCCCTCTAAACTTCTGCTAATCCAAGAGTTAATGTTGTCTGATGTGGCTCTCTGAGTTTCTGCCCGTTGGAATTGACTTTACTTGATGTAGTAAGCTTCCTTTAACGTTCATTAGGCGTGCTCAGATGGATTAGCTGAAAGTAGGAGAGATTGTGCAGGTGCATTAAATGCATTGTTCACCTTTTTGTTTTTATCACATATCTTCAATAATCTTGATCTATAATGACTGAAAAACACTCAACAAACTTTGTGAAACATATCTGGGAACATGAGTGAATGATATATGAAAGCAATTAGATCAAACAGCAAAATATATAAGGTTTCACAATTTTGAAATTGCACCAACTGTCACAAACCTTGAGGTTAGTTCATCCAACCTCGAGGTTAGCTTGAAAGTTCCAGGCAATTCATTAGTTTTAAAACATCCAGCCTCGAGGTTACAAAGTGAACCTCGAGGTCTTCTTTAAAAAGAAAACCTTTAAAAAATCTCAGTAACTCACAAACCTTGAGGTTCCAAAGATAACCTTGAGGTTTGAAGCTTGTTTCGAAAACTTCATTTTTCTCTGGAGCCCGACAACCTTGAGGTTGAGAATCCATACTCGAGGTCGGTATTTGATAAAGCAAAGTTCAGTTTAAAAACATAAGGCTCAGTCTCGAGGTTACAATCTTAACCTCGAGGTTTTCAATGCTTTGAAAACCAGTTTGCTCTCTGTATGTCACAATACTCGAGGTTGAAATACCATACTCAAGGTCAACAGGTTTTTCTTCAAACTTAAGTTTCAAAATAAAGTGTCCAACCTCGAGGTTGCAATATGGACCTCGAGGTTTTCAAGCTTGTTGAAAACCATGACTTCTCTGGATGAGTCAAAACTCGAGGTTAGCTTTCCATACTCGAGGTTGCAAGTGTTAATGCAAAACTTGGGGCTTTCAAGAAGGTCTGAACCTCGAGGTTGACTTTCCAACCTCGAGGTTTCACATAGTTTTTGTGAAACCAAGTTTTGTAACATGAAAACAGTTGACTTTTTAAAGCTTCTGTAAGGTCAAACCTCGAGGTTACAATACCAACCTCAAGGTTTGCTCTTGAACAAACTTTTTGACACTTAAGAGCAAAACCTCTTTAATTGTTTGTAGTTGTTGGCAATCATCAAAACCATCAGAGAACTAACAGTTTTCATTGAACAAATGAAAACTCGAGTTTTGGGAAGCAAAACTCGAGTTTTGGTGAGGCAGAGAGCATTCAAGATTTTCACAATTGAAAACTGCCAGTTATGGACCAACACCTCCGGTTTTGATGTTTTGAACTTAATACCAAAAGTTCAAAACTCGAGTTTTTGGAAGAAAAACTCAAGTTTTGGGCGACCCGAGAGGTTCAACATTTCCAAACTCTGAAAACCGCCAGTTTTGTTTTAAAAACTGCCGGTTATAAAGTATGAACAGTTCAAAACTCCAATTTTGGTTATCAAAACTCGAGTTTTGGTGCCTCTGTCATAAAAACGCTGTTTTACAAAAAATGTTCAATCTGATTTATACTTTGACCCAATGTCTATGAATTGATCTTATATGTTTCATATACCATTTATCATTGTAACTGAATTGTTTTAACGAGTTTGTTCATGATATTACAGAAAGCTCTTGAATTTAATTGAGAATTAAATGAAGATTCATTTTGTGCAACTTGCAATATTTTAAAGACAGTCTGGCAAGATGGACAGCCATTTCTCAATGCAGTCATTTAATGCCTCCACCAATTAAGGCTGAACATCATTATTCTTCAGACAAGACCACATGGGAAGAGCCAAAATTCAAATATTCAAATCTGCAAAAATCTCCCAACAACTATATTCAAATAGCAAGTGGTTTTAGCAGATAGATTTATTATGCAACACTCATAACGGCTATATTTTCGAATGGGTAAAAGCTCCAACGGATTTATAACGTTCACAAACTTCAAACCACCATAAATAGCTGAAGATTTGAAGCTGGACACACACAGAAGTAAAATACAACAAGTTTGCTCGAAAATATCAATCAAGAGCTGTTCTTACACATTTGATTGTATCTTAGATACATTGTGCTTCAGTGATTATCATTATTCACTCTTAGAATAGAGTTCATTTTCTGTAATTTCTTTTCTGTAAAGATCTCAAAGTAGTGGGACTTTGAGATTGGGTTATTTGATTACAACTTGTAAGGGGGAGTGTGTTCAAGGTTGTGAAACATCCTTCATTTGCAGAGTGTGTAATCATCAAAGTGAGATAGTGAAAATCCCAGAGTGACTGGGGAGTGGACGTAGGTCAAGAGATCAGACCGAACCAGGATAAACTCCTTGTGTCTTGCTACTCTTCCTTTCATACTCTCATCTACTCTGTTTTAGCAAACAAAAACAGAACTTCAAAAAGAATTTCAAAATCCCCAATTCACCCCCCCTCTTGGTGATTTAGCTCCACTTACAAGATGGAAACTAGAGAAGACTCACAACAAGTTGTTGAGCCTACTCAAGTAACACAAGGCCCACGAAGGTCCGATAGATCACGGCTACAGCCTCAAAGATATGGATTTCTGATTAATGGAAGTTGTGATGTTTTGCTCATTGAGCAGAATGAGCCAATGACCTATCGAGACGCCATAGTAGGACCAAACTCCGAAAAATGGCTTGATGCGATGAAGTCTGAAATGCAATCTATGTACGACAATAAGGTATGGACCTTAGTCGATCCACCTGAAGGTGTAAAAACCGTTGGATGCAAGTGGGTTTTCAAAGAGAAAACTGACATGGACGGCAAAGTAAATATCTTCAAGGCATGACTGGTTGCAAAAGGATTCACTCAAACTCATGGTATCGACTATGATGAAACCTTTTCACCAGTTGCAATGGCCAAATCAATCAGAATCCTTCTTGCCATTGCATCATATTATGACTATGAGATATGGCAGATGGACGTCAAAACAGCCTTCCTTAATGGAAAGCTGCTTGAGGATGTGTACATGACACAACCTGAGGGTTTTGTACATCCAGAGGATTCTGGTAAAGTTTGTAAGCTTCAAAGATCCATTTATGGATTGAAGTAGGCACTTTGGAGCTGGAATCATCGTTTTGATGGAGTAGTCAAAGAGTTTGGATTCATTCAAAACATCGATGAACCTTGTGTTTACAAGAAGGTTAGTGGGAGCACAGTTGTATTTCTAGTGCTTTTGGTTGATGACATCCTACTCATTGGGAATGACATTCCTACCTTGTAGAGTGTCAAGTCTTGGTTAGGAAAGTCTTTCTCAATGAAAGATTTAGGCGAAGCCACTTATATCCTTGGGATTAGGATCTATAGAGATAGATCCAAGAGGCTGAAAGGCCTAAGTTAGAGCACGTATATAGACAAGATACTGCAAAGGTTCAGTATGCAGGAATCTGTCTCATGGCATCCATCTCAGTAAGGATTTGTGTCCTAGTACACAAGATCAAAGAGACCGCATGAGTAAGATTCCATATGCCTCCGCCATTGGATCTATCATGTATGTCATGTTATGTACTCGACCGGATGTGTCATTTGCCTTGAGTATGACTAGCAGATATCAACAAGATCCCAGTGAGGGTCACTGGACTGCTGTCAATAATATCCTTAAGTACTTAAGAAGGACTAAGGACTTATTCTTGGTATATGGTGGCTTGGAGGATGAGCTCTGTGTAACTAGTTACACAGATGCGAGTTTCCAAACTGACCAAGATAATCTAAGATCGCAATCAGGACATGTATTCTTGTTGAATGGTGGTGCGGTGAGCTGGAAGAGCTCTAAGCAGAGCACTGTAGCTTATTATGCAACGGAAGCTGAGAATGTAGCAGCATAGGATGCAGTTGAGGAGGCCATTTGGATCAGAAAGTTCATCACTGAACTGGGGGTGGTTCCTACCATCTGAGATCCAATAGTCTTGTTCTGTGACAATAACGACATTATTGCGTAGACCAAGGAGCCTAGGTCACATTAAAGGGCCAAGCATGTACTCAGGAAATTTCTTGAAGAAATCAAAGATAGAGGTGATATAAAAGTATGCAAAGCACCAGGAGAAGACAATGTAGTTGATCCTCTTACTAAGCCGCTTGCACAAGCAAAACATGATTGTCATGTTAGTGCAATGGGAATTAGAGTAATTCATGATTGCGCCTAGTGCAACTGGGAGTCTATTGGAAATTATGCCCTAGAGGCAAGTCATTGTTCTCCATTAAGTTATCATTTCATACGCATGTTTATGGTGATAACTATATCGCTGGATATATCTTATAGATTATCCAAAATGTCGCTGGTCGGTCATCTACGTGGGAACGAAGATGAGTTAAGACCAGTATGACTTTGATGAGGTATGGAGATACGAATCAAAGTCATAGGCACTTGTAAGAGTACAAGGTGTTGGACCGACCCACTATGAGAAAGCTGCATGGATTAAGTCATAAGCTTATCTCATGTATAACCGCGTCACGATGCCCTATGACCTGAGATCATCATGGATTCCTACATGATGAGTCACTGGTCTTTACCTAGTCAAAAGTCACCTTTGACCGGGTGATGATAAAGGCTGGGATCAGGATCAGTGGTTTTCATGCGAAGGAATGTGAATGGTCAAGATGGAATTTGTCCCTCACATTTGTAGAGAGATAATACTGGGCCCCTCGATGAGTGAGTCGAAGAAATGTATGGCCATATTGTGATGGAAAAGAGTTTCCATTTCACTTTTTAGACTACTCGAGAATCGAGAAAGTAGTGGTCAAGAACAGGAAGTTGACATTATCCATGCCTCATCCTTGACCAAATTATCGCGTGACAAAAGGGACGTGACATGGTTGTACAATAGGTAGTATCGTGTTATCGATCCCTATGTGAATTGGGTAGTCGCAATGTCTTGCTAGAGGCCGCTTGTGACTTGTGGGCTGATACAGTCTTAGCCCACTGTCAATCTCATATGGGCCTGCAGGGTCAAACACAAGAACAATCGAACACGGGTAAAAGTGTCCAAATTCATTGAATCTCAGATTAATCTGAGATTAAAAGAATACTGAATTTAATCTAGGATAAATATATATATATATATATATATATATATATATATATGTATATATATGTGTGTATATATATATTAAATTCGAAAATAATATAATAATATTATTTAATGGAGATTATGATATTATTATATGATATTTGTTTTATATTTAATTTATCAGATAAATTAAATATCTAAAACAAATAGAGATATTATATCTCATTTGATTTTCGAATAAAGATATCATTATCTATTTAACTTAAATTGAGATATTGTATCTTAGATTTAATTAAATAGATAGATATCATTTCTCGGATTTAATTTATAGAGATAAATTAAATCAGAAGGCTTTTAATTTGAATTAAATAAATACATTAGATTAAATCTATCAGATAGATTTAATTAATATATTTTTTAATTAAAATTCGAAATTCAAAATTAATGGGGATTAATTTTGAATATAATACGCCGATGGGTTTAGAAAAACCTACGGGACTTTTAGTCGAGCGTATTAGAAAGCCGCGAGAAACCCTAGAGCGAAAAAGAGAGAGACGCACAGTTCGAGGCGCTAGCACGCTGCCGCGTCCGTGTTCGGAGATTGTTCGTGTGGATACCGGTAGAGGAAGCCGATTCTAAAAGTCGTCTTCTGCTGATCGAGAAGGTAGCCCACCAGTTCAAAGAGAACGAGACGCGGATGAATTCAGTACAGTTTGGGTTTTCTTGATCACCATGAGAAAATGTGCGCAAAGGTTTGTGTAGATTCTTGAGCTACTAGTTCGCCAAAATCAAACGAAAACCTCCGGCTCCAGATGATCCCAAATTCTATAAGGTACGATTCGGGTTCCTTAACCTTAATTTAAACACGCCTGAGTGATCCTCCGGATGGGATTCGTAAAATGTTTTAATCCGCTGCGTGTACGGATCCCAACAAAGTCGGCCAGACTTCCAATTCAGTGTGGGGATGTGTGCAAGGTTCCAATCTGCTCCAAAGGAATATCATGCTGAGCATGTGAAGAGGATCTTTAGATACCTTGCTGACACAAAGACACTTGGATTATGGTTCCCCAAAAGTCAATCTGAGCATTAGGTGGCATATTCAGATTCAGATCACGCCGGCTACAAGACTGATAGGAAGAGCACAAGTAGTCAATGTGAGTTCTTTGGTAATTCACTTGTGTCTTGGTTCAGCAAGAAACAAACCTTTGTGGCTGTGTCATCAACTAAAGCTGAATATGTGGCTGCATCAAGTTGTTGTGCTCAAGTGCTATGGCTTAAGCAACAACTTGCTGACTTGGGAGTGAATCTGAAGGAAATCCCAATTTTATGTGACAACATGATGAGCACAAATAATACCATATTTTCCCTATATGTCATGACTGAATTGGATGGTAAAAATGAGCTTAACTATGAAGTAATTAAGCAAAAAGGCATGTAATTGGGATGTAGGGAATAAGAGACGGAAATCATCAGAATGTGTTAATTCGATGCTTTTTAAGGAAAATTGTGTAGCAGAGTTGATGCGATGCTATAGCTTTCTGACAGTAGACCGAAGAGCAATACAAAGCACATGAATGCTATAGCAAAGTAGAGGACGCAATGCTATGCAGTGTATATTTTGACCTTTTTATCTAGTTGATTTCAAGAATTAAATAAAAGGGCAATAATGACAGATGGATTGCTGACGTAGCGGAATAGAAGATGCGGAGGATCGGAACTGAAAGATTTGGAAGAATCCCGTAGGATCTGTAGAGGCAATCTAATCTAATCAGAAGATACTGAAGATCCCAACAAAATAGGAAAGTCTCAACCGCTGCACCGCACGAAAGCTCAATTATAAAAGGCAGCCAAAGAGAACCCTAAAGAGGTCGAAGAGCCCTAGACAGAATTCTATCTTCGGTAGTCTCTAGAGAAGAGTGAGCAAGATCACAGAGCACGATATTTCGAGGACAACCCAGCATCCTGTAAGAACCGGCTGTCACCCAAGAGGGGGGGTGAATTGGGTGTTAGATTAAAACTTAAGTTACTTTGAAATTCTTTTCGTAACTCCAAGAAATCAGTTTGAATGACAAAACTAATTTATAAAACAATAATCAATCATTCAAACATGTGTGGACATTCAAATGTATATGCTGGAAATATAAGAGATAAGGGAAGAGAATATGCAAACGGATTTATACTGGTTCAGCCCAATCCTTGACCTACGTCCAGTCTCCAGGCACCTCCTGAGATTTCAATCCACTATCTCACTCAAGCTTTAATCGGGTACTTGAGAACCGCTACAACCCCACAAGTTTAGCCGGGCACTTATGTAGCCTTTTACAAATCTCTTACTGAGATACTCCCCCTTACACACCGTAAGGATACACCACTTGATCACACACTCTGTACTCGAAGTAATCCTCACTCTAGGATTCACTCCCCTTACAAGCTGTAATCAACACAATGTGTTTCCCACTCAAGATCACCCAATCTTGAGTAACTCACAGATGGAAGGATAAGATGTTTACAATAAATCTTCTCTCTCTCAGAAGTAAATGAATAAACACTGAAGCACAATACAAATCATTTCACTCTCAATGATAAGCTATGTAAGCATTGAAAACAGAGAGTAAAAGATATGCAAAACAGAGTATTAGCATGTTGAGGATGTAGGCATGTGTGCTGTGTTTTTCTGCTGTGTGTTCTCTATATGCAGACTTCAAATCTTCATGTATTTATGCTAACTGAAGCTTGTGACCGTTGCAATTCGTTGAGACTTGAACCCATTTGAAAATATAGCTGTTAGAAACTAGCCGTTGGAACTTTTGCACAGTTTTTGATGTTCTGACATCACTTTTGCTTTTGTCTTAAACCTTCAATAAACATTCTTTGATCTGTCTGAAACTCACCAAGAAAGTGGTTAAACATGTCTAGGAACACTAGAGATTAATCATGGGAAGTATTAAGATCAAACAAGAAGGCATTGCAAATTCGTCAGATTTGAAATTCTGAATTAGCGTCGCGAACTCGAGTTTGCAACTTGTAGACTCGAGTTTGGATCCATCTTGAATAGCCCAGATGCTCTCTGGAATGTCTAAACTCGAGTTCCAACTAATAGACTCGAGTTTGGTTCTCTTTAAAATCAATCTTTGCTCTCTGGAACCCGTAAACTCGAGTTTGCTACTTATAGGCTCGAGTTTGGATGTTTTCCAGCACCTGGTTGCTCTCTGTCTGAGATGAACTCGAGTTTGTTCACTTATAGGCTCGAGTTTGGCTTTTTCCAAATGTTCATTTCTTCTCTGGAACTCTCGAACTCGAGTTTGTGACTGATGAACTCGAGTTTGTAAGTTAATTTGTGACTTGGTTGATTCTGACTTGGCCTGGTTCGAGTTTGCAACTTCGTCAACTTTCAAAGACTATATCTCCCTGGTCTGAACTCCGTTTTGGTCCGTTCAAGGCTTGATTGAAAGCCCTTTGAGTCTATTTTCATATGCCACTGATTTCAGCTCAATCGGATTTGTCGTTTGTGAGATACACCCAAAATACAGAAGGTGGGTCTGGACTGTGACGTTGATTCTTGTTCCAACTTGTAAAACTCATAGCTCCTTGATCTGAACTCCTTTTGGCTTGAATTTTATATCAAAATGACGCATTGGGAGTCTAGTTTCATATGCTTTTAGTTTCGTCTCAATCCGATCTCTAGTTTGGGAGATATCGTCGAATTACCAGACCTTGCCCAAGCTAAACGTGAAACAGAGTGGAGCTGAAGTGCTGATGACCACTGTGAACTCGAGTTTGCACTTACAGGCTCGAGTTTGCCTAGTCCAGAGACACTAGAAATGCTGAAGACATTTATAGGCTCGAGTTTGCTTAGTCCAGAGACACCAGAAATGCTGAAGACACTTATAGGCTCGAGTTTGTGATTCTAAACTCGAGTTTGAGGTCCTAAACTCGAGTTTGGGGTCCTGAACTCGAGTTTACTCATCCAGAAGCTAATTTTTGTTGACTTTAACTCTGAATTGAGTTATTCCAACTTCCATATGATCTTGGAGGCTTCTAGCTTCAGCATAAGAACTTGAATAACTATATCTTCATTCCATTCATCAAGTTCTTCCTTCTTCCATCTCCCAACTTGATCATTCTTCTTCATTTAACTTGAGCTCATCATTCTTTACAGCTTCTACCTTCTTCAATATCCATAAAGTGATGAAACTTCATTCCAACTTCTGCTTATCATAGAGACTTCCAGTATCACATATAAGAATATATATGCATGTTCTTCTTTATTTGGTCTCTTCTCTTCTACTTGGTTATCACCAAAACCCATTGATAACATCTTGCTTCCTTGATAACCTCTGCAAATACTTCTTTCTTTCAATTCTTATCTCCTTCTTGATTAATCTCTATAATTCAACTTGGATTAATCTACATTAAATACAACAATTAGTCAATGTAGGAGATAACTATATTACTCAATCTTTTTGCTTATAACACTGGCAATGGCATCTATATAAGACATCATCAAAACTAATCATAACCAACACATCCTTCCTTTGAGTTCGACGGAGAGAAGACGACGTGGAGCAGTGACGTGACAGGACTTCTTCCACGCTTTGGGACTCCATTCAAGCTTTCTGTTTTCTTTCGTTTATTTTGTATTTCAATCATGGGTCTTTCTGTTGATGTTTGTTTTGTGTCTTCCTCGTCATTCATGATCTAATTTCCATATGTCTGGATGAGGATGAATCTTTAAGTGTCGAATGAACCTAGTTGCATGTTTTAAATTTAATAAATTTGGTTGTGCTATCAGTGTTTTAATTACTAGTCAGTTAACGGAAGTTAAGGGCTAGATCAGTGGCTTCACTTACTGGCGAGGAGTGGAGTTAGACCTCCGAGAAACAGATGTTTTCTAGGCGGCCCGTGCACGGCATGGCCTATATTGTAGACTTCAGGAATGGGTTTACCGCTAATCACCATTAACACCTTGTGCATAGCAAAGATCTGTACTAGAAAGTTACCAAAGGAATATGGAATGAGTATAGGTAGTATCCTACGTATCGGACGCGGAAGCTTCGATAGACAATAGAGGTGGGTTGACCAAATAGCTTTGTGAGAAGCAACTATGCTATAGCAATTGTGGAAGCTGTACAGTATAGATGCCGTAGCATTGTGTGAGGCACTGGGGGATTGACGCACTTAAGGACGATTCTGAGTCCAGCCTAACTTATCACTGATATCTTCTCTCGTTTATTGTTATTTTGCTAGTAGCATAGTTACCAAAACCTCTCAACCCGATTTAATTTACTCCCTGTTTCACGACTATCATAGCAACCGAGCATCAATCTTTGGTATCACAATCTCTGTGGGACGATACTCTACTTTCACTTTATTACTTGTTCGACTGGTTCGCTTGCCATAAGGGAATTTGACCAACACAACACAAGCACAATAAGCTTGGCCAAGAATCCAGTTCAACACACTCGGACCAAGCATATTGATGTGAGACATCATTTTATAAGGGATCATGTTCAAAAAAGAGATGTCAAAGTCATGTTCATCCCAACTCACCTTCAACTTGCTGACATCTTCATAAAGCCATTGGCCAAAGAACAATTTAATTTCATAAGAAGAGAATTGGGAATGGTAAATCCCAATGAGTTGTAAGTTCTCTTTTACCCAATGTTAGTTTAGGTTTTGATGATGAACTGCTACAAACTTAAGCATCGGAGTATCAAGTTGTGTTTTATGCAGGATACTTATTCTTGAAGTTTGCTGAAAAGGGGAGGAAACTTGAGCCTATGAGTTATGAACTTGAGCTCGAGAGAGGCAGAGAAGAAATGAGGATTTGATGTTAGCCAAACTCGAGGCCATAAGTGAGCAACCTCGAGTTCATTTCAGGCAAGAGCAATCTTGAGCTGAACAACATGTGGGAACTTGAGCCTACAACTAATGAACTCGAGTTCACGGGAAACAGAGAGCAACCAAGTTCAAAGATTTTCATAAACTCGAGCCTGTAAGTATGAACCTCAGGTTTGTAAGTGAAGTTCAAGAGTTCTCAGATACACTCTTGAAGTCCAGGTTAGTAAAGTTTAGGGCAAACTCGAGCCTACAAGTGTAAACTCGAGTTTGTCGCGATTGCTTTATATACTGAAACTTGATTTTTCCTCCTCACTTCACTCAAACCTCAAGTTCTGACCTAAAACCTCTCCAAAACCTCTCTTCTTCCTCCTATCTATGCGAAAATGTCTTCTAAGAAAACAATCTCTAGAGAATCCAACCCTAAACCAACCCAATCATCCCCTCAAACTCGTCCAGAACGCCCTGTGAGAACGAAGACTCGCTCAACTCACCTGCGCTATGGCATTGACAAGACAATTCGAGGTGTTCAAGGGGAAAACACTGAAACTCGGCCTCCTCGACCTAAAGGCGTCACATCAATGAGGGGCGCACCAAGCATCACCACGAACCAGTGTCTGTTCCTCAAGGAAAGGGGAAAGCACCTCAGACTGCCGGGCCTCGGAGGGAAAAACAACCGTTCAAGAGGAAGAGGACTGGAGAGCATTCTGTTCCTACTGCTAGGCAAGTCAGTTCTCATGCTCGACCTGAACCTCAACAACAGGAGCAAGATGCTCCTCAGGTATCCCAGACTGTTCCTGCTCTTTATGAGATTTACAATCACTCTAGGATACCTAGTGGCTTCTGTGAGGAACCATGTCGTATGACTGCTGAAGAAGGAGCAAAATTTAAAGAAAAATTTGATGAAAAGAAAGCCTTCTGCCCAATAGTTTCTGTTGACTTAGCCAAGCTCAAGGAAGATTGCAATTTAGATTTAAGTTCTTGGCTAAAACAATTTGAGACACTAATTTCCATTAGAGCTCCCTATAGCCCAAAGCTTGTGAAAGTTTTCTACTTTCACATGGAATCTGACAATCTTCTGGATGAAGATGGAAATCTTATTGAGGAAAGGATTGTTACAAAAGTTAGGGGTCAAAAAATCACCATTTCCCCTTCCTATTTAAACTCTATTCTACAGATTACCAATCCTCCAACTCCAGAAACACACAGATACACTCAACAGGCAATGTTCAGACTTCTAAGACCCAATGAGCCTGTTCCTGAGGGTTTGGAAATCCTCAATTTCACTCCTGCTGCTATGCCTCCTAGGAACCGAGCTATATGGTATATTTACACTAGGGACCTTCTACAAAAGGGAGGGAATTTCACCCACTTTGCCAAGAAGGACTTCCCCATCTTTGCCTCCATCTTGGACAAGCAGCCCCACAATGTTGGTCATTGGCTCTTCCACGAGATGTCCAAATTTGCATTCCAATCAAGACAGACATCTCAGATTCCCTTCCCCAACCTTGTCTCTATCATTCTCTTCCACGAGAAAATTTGGCACTTGGCTGCCAATGATCCTCCAGTCAAGCCTCAAGAATTTGGAAGACATATCCTTAACTTAATGGGAATCAACCCTAAGGAGAGATCAGATCAGTCCAGAGCTCCGGCTAGATCAAGAACAGCAAGGTCCAGAGGCACTTACTCACGAGCACAGGAAGCTCAGAGTGCACCTCCTCCTCCTTCTTAGTCTCTACCAGTAGATTTTGACACTAGGGTCAAGGATATCATTGATAAAGCGATTTCTGATCTAACTGACAGTGTGGAAGTAGCTGTGGGAAAGCTGGTTTCAGAGGTGACTCAAGGCCACAATGAGCTTATTCATGTTCAAGAAGGTTTCAGGGTAGAGCAAGAGGCTCTGAAGACTCAACTCAGTGATCATTCTGCCTGCATCTCAACCCTCTTGGTCACTATGATGGGAATTAGTGACAAAATGGACAAGATTTTGAAGAATCAATCCATGGCAACATCCACTTCAGCCTCAGTTCCAGTTCCTGCATCTGCTATTCCTGAACCCGACCCCAAACTTCCCACTGAACCCGAGCCTACCCAGACCACCTCTACTCCACCCTCTTTTGCTGATGACAAAGGGGGAGAAGAGAGTGCTAAGTGATGAGGAGAACTCATGTTTCTGTGTTTTGGTTTTAGTTTCTGTGTTATAGGAATTTTCTGTTTTAATTGTATGTATGCTTCATCGTTGTGTATATGTGCTTTCTGAAACTTTAATGGATGTTCAAATTTGTGTTAAATACATCTCTTGTTATTATCTTCTGTGTTTTTGCTACTAAATCTCTGATTAAACTTCATTGTTTGCAAATAACACTGTTTGAACCTCACCACTTGCACATTTTCTGCAAAACTTACACAAAACTTCTTTTTAAGAATCATTGATTGTTTACAAGTGTTGTCATCATCAAAAAGGAGGAGAATGTTAGTTCCTTATGTGTTTTGATGATTACTAACAATTGTAAACAATGTGGAGTTATTTTTGATCAATATTTGAGTGATTTAAAACTTGTCAATTTCAAGTTAAAAACACTCTATCTGCGACAAACTCGAGCCTATTATGAGCAACCTCGAGTTTGCCTTTGACAGAGGGTGTAAACTTGCCAGTTGAATTTCCAAACTCGAGACTAAACCTGAAGTTTAAAACTTAAGAGTTTTCCAAAGTTTTCAAAAGCTTTGTGTGAATTCGAGTTCACATTTGCAAGCTCAAGTTCACCAGTGGCAGAGAGGATTTTGTTTTTGAAAATACCTTTAAACTCGACACCTCTTCCTTCAAACCTCAAGCTTGCAACCACCAGAGAAAATCCTTCATAGCTTACATAACTTGTGAACTCGAGCCTGTTATGATGAACTCGAGTTCATCTCTGGCGGGAAGAATTTTTCAAATTAAGAGATTTTCACAAACTCTGCATTGTTTCATTAAGAGTAAAGGTTTTCCAATTTGAAAAATCTCAAGAGTTTACAAAACATGTAAACTCGAGTTCATCATTGCAAACTCGAGTTTACACTTGGCCGAGAGTTTTCAAAGTCTTTCAACCAAAGAAAACCTGGGACTTATTTCACAAACCTCCAATTTACTTCAGGCCAAAAACATTCAGAGCTTTTCAAAGTTGAACAAACTCGAGCCTAAGACTTCAAGCTCGAGTTCAAACCTTACAGAGAGCCAAGAACTTTTCAACTTGAGAAAACTTTAGAGTTTGCCCTGAAAACCTCAGGTTTATGTTTTAAGCGCTATAACTAAGTTTTGACTTGAATAGTGACAAACCCGAGCCTAACATTGCAAACTCGAGTTTAAACCTCACAGAGAGCAAAAGACTTTTTAACTAGAGAAAACTCTAGAGTTTGCACTTCAAACCTCAGGTTTGTCTTTTGAAAGCTAAAAGTAAATTTTGTCTTGAATAGTGTCAAACTCGAGCCTGTCACTAATAAACTCGAGTTTGCATCTTAGTCACAAACTCTCCAGAACTCAAAATCACGATATTCCTCTCTGGAAGAAGGGAACTCGAGTTCAGACTTGCAAACTCGAGTTCAAATCAACCCGAGAGCAATGTGATGTTTCAATGAGTTAAAAACCTCAGGTTTTGATTTCAAACCTCTAGTTTATATGTTTAAATTTGAAACATCTTTACCAACTGAAGCTCTAAACTCGAGCCTGCAAGAACTAAACTCGAGTTCGTGACCATGATTCAGAAATTTAAATTTGACGATTTCAAAAAACACTCTTGCTTCATCTTGATACTCTGCAATATTATTCTCTGATATTCCTAGCTATTTTTTATGACTTTATTAGTGAATTTCAGATGTTTAAAGAATGTTTATTGAAGGGTTAAAGCATAAAGCAAAAAGCAGTTCAGAACATTATATGCTATGTCCAGAAAGTTGCACTCTTTTGGACAATCCATCTGCACACGGCTGCAAAGCATTAAAGATTGATTTCTGCAACACGCAACCTCTTCTCTAACAGATTAATTCGCAGAGAGTCAACTCTAATCACTTGGCCAGCTGGATTAAGGGAAAATTAGAGAGAGAAGATGCCTAAACCACTTCCTAACCTTGGCAGAACTTCTCCAACGGATCTATTGGGAAAGCAACAGTCATTTAATGATCTCTGAGTATCAATAGAGCTGCATTCAAGTCTTTCCAACAACCACAACCACTGAAAACGAATTGCATTCAAGTGTTCATTTATTTTCATCAGTTTTCACTTGTATAGTATCTTTTGATACAAAGAGCTTAAGTGATTATCAATATCTTCTCTTAGAGAGAGTTTATTTCTGATTATCATTTATTGTAAAGAATCACAAGTCAAGGGGACTTAGTGATTAGGGAGTTCATTGATTACAACTTGTAAGGGGGAGTGAGTTCTAGTGAGAGAATCACTTCTTGAGTACAGAGTGTGTAATCTTTGAATTAGTGGAAAATCCCAGGAAGTCTTGGGACTGGATGTAGGTCAGTTTGTTAGGACCGAACCAGTATAAATCCTTGTGTCTTGCTATTCTTCTTCTTGCTCTGTTCTACCCTGTTTTTATTACCTTAAAACAGAACAAGTTCTTAAATTTTTTAAATACCCAATTCACCCCCCTCTTGGGTATTAGGCTCCATTTTTCATTTGGTATCAAAGCTAGTTAACATTAACCATGATCGGGGGTTCTCACAGTGTGATCTGTGGCGAAGCATTGGCTCTTACCCCGACATGGCCAGTGGACGAAGTGACTGTCGCTGGTTGTATTGGCCGTGAGGCGGTGCATAAAATTAGTGGTTGAGATACCATGAAATACCACAGCGGAGGTACTGTTAGTTCTCTATGGGTTTTGATGATCACTGACAACTGTAAATCGAAAATGAAGTTTTGTCTTGGTAAGTTGGAAAACTTACTGTCAAAACAAAACTCGAGTTTTGGTTTCAAAACTCGAGTTTTGTGTTTGACAGAGAGCTGCTCAATTTTTCTAAATATGACAAAACTCAAGTTTCTTTTGGAAACTCGAGTTTTGAACTTTACAGAGAGCACTCAGTTTTTCATCTCAAGACAAAACTCGAGTTTCAGTTTGGAAACTCGATTTTTGGCTTATACAAAGACTTCAAAATGTTTTCCACTAAAGACAAAACTCGAGTCTTGGATTGGAAACTCGAGTTTTGCCCATACAGAGAGTCTCTAAGTTTTAAATCCAGTTTTGCGCCAAAACCTCATAAACTCGACATTACTTCAAGCTTTCCAAAGTTTTCTCTGAGTTAAGAGAAAACTCGAGTTTTGGTTTCAAAACTCGAGTTTTGACTTGATTAAGTATTTTCAACGTTTTACACAGGTTTTGAAAGCTGGAGAGTGATCTGGCTCAAAATCTTCAAAGTTTTCATTTAAAAATGAAAACTCGAGTTTTGGCCAGGCAGAGAAGTCTGAACTTTTCCTAGTTTTCATGTTCAAATGAAAACTCAAGTTTTGGTTTAGAAACTCGAGTTTTGATCAGACCGAGAACCTTGGAACTTTTCTCGACGTTTTCACATTGAAGTGAAAACTCGAGTTTCACTTTGGAAACTCGAGTTTTGATCAAACAGAGAGCTTAAGATTTTTTAACGCTTTGAAAACTCAAGTTTTGATTTGGAAACTCAAGTTTTGATGTTTTGGACTCCCACGTGCTATATTCATTAAAAGTCAAAAACTCGAGTTTTGGTTTGGAAACTCGAGTTTTGAGTTTTACTTAAACACTGGTCCAAAAGCTCAAAAACGACCTTGCTCTCTGGAAGAAGAAACTCAAGTTTAGAGTTTGAAACTCGAGTTTGGTCTTAAGTGCACAATTGAAAACACGAGTTTTGGAGAACAAACTCGAGTTTCCATTGCTAAGTTTGAAAATTGAATTTCACGATTTTGCAAATGCTTCATGTTTGATCCCAATACTTTCCAGTATTAATCTTCTATATTCCCATCTATGTTTAACCATTTTGTTAGTGAGTTTCATATGATTTAGAAGATGTTTAATGAAGGTTTAAAGCAAAAGCAGAAGGTGATGTTAGAACATTAAATGCTAAGCCCAGAAAGTTGCACATTTCTGGCAGTAGCTAATCCATCTGGACACGCCTACAAAGAATTAAAGAATGATTTCTACTTCCAGCAGCAACTACTCCAACAGATTTATTTGCAGAAAGTCAACTTTGAAACATTGCCCAGCTGGATTAAGTGGAAATTAGAGAGAGAAGGTGCCTAAACCACTTCCTAACCTTGGCACAACTTATCCAGCGGATCTATTAGGAAAGCAACGGTCATTTAATGATCTCTAAGTATAAATAGAAGAGCATTCAAGTCTTTCCAACAACTGAAAACGTATAAGCATTCAAGTTCTTCAACTACCTTTCTATTTTCACTTGTATTCTGTCTTTTGACATTAAGCTTCAGTGTTTATCATTATCTACTCTTAAAGAGAGTTTCTAATTGTAAAACATTTATTGTAAAGAACCACAAGTCAGGAGACTTGGTGGTTGGGTTCATTGATTACAACTTGTAAGGGGGAGTAAGTTCTCGTGAGAGAATTACTCTTGAGTACAGAGTGTGTAATCAATTGAGATAGTGAAAATCCCAGAGAGTTTGGGGACTGAATGTAGGTCAATTTGTAAGTTCCGGCTATCACCCAAGAGGGGGTGAATTGGGTGAAGTATAAAAATTTCCACTCTTTAAAACATTTTCGCAATTCAGTGTTTTCATCTTGAGTAACAAAAGTAAGTTTTCAAACAATTGATAATTGCTCAAATGTAAATGCTGGGAATGCAAAAGATAAGGAAGAAGATCTTGCAAACAGATTTATACTAGTTCGGCCCTCTCTGACCTATGTCCAGTCCCCAAGCCTCACTTGGGATTTTCAATCCACTATCTCACTTAAGCTTTAATCGGGTACTTGAGAACCGCTACAATCCCACAAGTTTAGCCGGGCACTTGTGCAGCCTTTTACAAATCTCTTACTGAGATACTCCCCCTTACACACCGTAAGGATACACTGCTTGATCACACACTTTGTACTCGAAGTAATCCTCTCTCTCTAGGATTCACTCCCCCTTACAAGTTGTAATCAACACAATGTATAACCTACTCAAGATTACCCAATCTTGAGTTTCTCTCAGAAGGATAATGTGTTTACAATGAATTTCCTCTCAAAGGAATGGATAAATAAACACTGAAGTACAGACACAATTCATTTCACACTCTTAAGCTATTTAGATATGAAAAACAGAGTGAGAATGATGTAGAAGCAGAGCATCAGCATTTTGGCATGGTAATCATCTGTCTCCTCATTTTTCTGCTTCAATCCATGTCTTTTATAGGTAGAGAAGAGTCTGTGACTGTTTTTGACCGTTGAAGAGTCAATCAGACCGTTGTAGCTGATTATCTTTAAGTGTGGTCAGCTTCTCTCTCTAATCTCCAACTAATCCAGTTGTATAGTTGATCTGAGGCGGCTTTCTGTAGATTTGCCCGTTGGAGAAGACTTTGCTTGCTGTAGTAATCTTCGCCTTTTGCAGACGTGTACAGGTGGATTAACCAAAGAAAGCAAGTTTCTGGTCTTGAGCATTTAATGTTCTGACACACTTTTTACTTTTGCTCTAATCCTTCAATAAACCTTCGTTAATCTGTCTGAAACTCACTAGAAAGATGGTTAAACATATCTAGAATCAATATAGAATAATCATGTAAAGCATTGAGATCAAACAAGAAGGTATTACAGATTTGCCAAATTTGAATCTGCAGTAACGGCTACAAACCTTAAGGTTTGTTTCACAAACCTTGAGGTTGGTTCATCCAACCTCGAGGTTTGCTTGAAGGTTTCAGGCAAACACAGGTTTTAAAACATGTAACCTCGAGGTTGAAAAGTGAACCTCGAGGTTTCCCTTTAAAAAGAAACCTTTTGAAAATCACAGAGGCTCACCAACCTTGAGGTTCCAAAGGTAACCTTGAGGTTAGAAACTTGATTCAAAATTTCATTCTTCACTAGAGCCCGATAACCTCGAGGTTGAAATTCCATACTCGAGGTTGCCTCTGAAATTACACAGTTCAGTTTTTGAAAACAAGGCTCAACCTCGAGGTTGTAAACTTAACCTCGAGGTTTTCAATATTTTGAAAACCAATTTGCTCTCTGTAAGCCATAATACTCGAGGTTCAAAAGTGATACTCGAGGTTTGAAGTATTTTCATGAAATCTCAAGTTTTAAGACAGAATACCAAACCTCAAACTCAAGTTTACATGTCCAAGCTCGAGGTAAGAATCCAATGCAAGAAGAATCAGCTCCAAACCCATTGTATTATGTCCGTTATGATCCAATGAATGAAGGCTGTTCTTGATCAGCATTTTTGCTGATGTCCTGAACTGACCGTCAACTTTCAAAAGCCATATCTCCCTGGTATGAACTTCGTTTTGGTCCGTTCAAATCTTGTTGGAAATCTCTGTGTGTCTACTTTCCAATGGCACTGATTTGAGCTCAATTGGATTTGTGGTTTGTGACATACACTCAAAACATTTAAGCTTGGTTCTGACTGTGACGGTTCAACTTGTAAAATTCATATCTACTTGATCTGAACTCCTTTGGACTTGAATCTTTGTCATAAGTACGTGTTGGATGTCTAGTTTGATATGCCGTTGCTTTCATGTCAATCCGAATCCTGGTTTGAGAGATATCATCAAATTACCGAAGGTCGCCAGAAGCTGAACGTGGAACAGAGTGCACCAGAGTTGCTGATAGTGCTGAAACCTTGAGGTTTTGACTGCAACCTCGAGGTTTCACTTGCAACCTCGAGTTTTCAGTTGCAACCTCGAGGTTTGCTTGTCCAGAGACACCAAAGATGCTGAAGACACTCAAACCTCGAGGTTTATACTCAAACCTCGAGTTTTCTCGTCCTGGACCTCATATTTGCTTGATTTAACTCTGAATTGAGCCATTCCAACTTCCATATGACCTTGGAGACTTCTAGCATCAATATAAGAGCTTGAATAATGATCTCTTCATTAAATTCAACAAGTTATTCCTTCTTCCATCTCCCAACTTGATCATTCTTCATCAATTAACTTGGGCTCATCATTATTTGCAGCTTCTGCCTTCTTCAACATTCAGAACATGATGAAGCTTCATTTCAACTTCTGCAAATGCTTTCTTTCTTTCATCTCTTATCTCCTTCTTGATTATTCTTCTTAATTTAACTTCAAATAATCTACATTAAATATAGCAGGTAGTCAATGTAGGAGATAACAATATTACTCAATCTTTTTGCTATTAATAATGGTATCTATATAAGACATCATCAAAACTAATCATAACCAACACAATTTGTTAGGACCGAACCAGTATAAATCCTTGAGTCTTGCTATTCTTCCTCTGGCTCTATTCTGCCCTGTTTTACCGTCTGAAAAATAGAACAAATTCATCCAATTTTTAAAATACCCAATTCACCCGCCCTCTTGGGTATTTGGCTCCGCTTTTCAGGTACCGCTACAGAATTTCATTTGGTATCAGAGCAAGGTCTTCTCAAAAGAGCTTAATATCTCGAGAAGGATCAACATGGATGGCATCTTGCCTGATGGAGCATCTATCAACAGACCTCCCGGTTTCAATAGAGAGCACTACTCCTTCTGGAAAGCAAAGTTCAAAGTTTTCATAAATGCTACAGAGTATGGGCTGTGGAGAGTGTTCAAAAGAGGAGATTATGTGCCCTCATCTGTTGAAGACGGTGTGAGAGTTCCCAAACTAAAAGAAGAATACGATGATAATGACCGAAGAAATGTCACTCTCAATAGTAAAGCTGTTCTACTTCTACAAAGTGCACTGAGCCAACAAGAATACTTCCGTATTTGCACTTTGCCGTCTGCAAAGCATATGTGGGATGCTCTGGAGATTGCTCATGAAGGAATGGCTGGAGTCAAGCAAAATAGAGTCAATACTTGATCCAATGGGTGAATTCTACTGTATTTCCAGGCGTGAGGTTGGGATAAGGAATTATTTTCTCAAAAGTTTTCAGATTCTGCTTCAAGGGTGTTTTCTGATTTCTCAGGGATAGATATAGTTTTTGAAATTGGTTGAGTTTTGAAAATGGGTTCATCTTCATCAAGAGTTTTCTCAGGGTCAGTTTCACAGAACACAACATGAATTGACTCTTCTACAATACGTGTTCTCAAATTAAGTATTCTATATGCTTTACTTCTATTAGAGTAACCAAGAAATATACCTTCATCTGACTTGGGATCGAACTTACCCAAGTTTCCTTACCGTTGTTATGTGTTGGTCAAATTCCATTATGGCAAGCAAACCAGTCGAACAAGTAATAAAGTGAAAGTAGAGTATCGTCCCACAAAGACTGTGATACCAAAGATTGACGCTCGGTTGCTATGATGGTCGTGAAACAGAAAGTAAATTAAATCGGGTTGAGAGGTTTTGGTAACTATGCTACTAGCAAAATAAGAACAAACGAGAGAAGATATCAGTGATAAGTTAGGCTGGACTCAGAATCGTCCTTAAGTGCGTCAATCCCCCAGTGCCTCACACAATGCTACGGCATCTATACTGCACAGCTTCCGCAATGGCTACAGCATAGCTGCTTCTCACAAAGTTATTTGGTCAACCCACCTCTATTGTCTATCGAAGCTTCCGTGTCCGATACGTAGGATACTACCTATACTCATTCCATATTCCTATGGTAACTTTTTAGTATATATCTGTTTCTCGGAGGTCTAACTCCACTCCTTGCCAGTAAGTGAAGCCACTGATCTAGCCCTTAACTTCCGTTAACTGACTAGTAATTAAAACACCGATAGTACAACCAAATTTATTGAATTAAAAACATGCAACTGGGTTCATTTGACACTTAAAGATTCATCCTTATCCAGCATATGGAAATTAGTTCATGATTGACGAGGAAGACACAAAACAAACATCAACAGAAAGACCCTGTCACATCACTGCTCTACGTCGTCTTCTCTCCGTCGAACTCAAAGGAAGGATGCTGGGTTGTCCTCGAAATATCGTGCTCTGTGATCTTGCTCACTCTTCTCGAGAGACTGCCGAAGATAGAATTCTGTCTAGGGCTCTCCATCCTCTTTAGGGTTCTCTTCGGTTGCCTTTCATAATCGAGCTTTCGTACGGCGCAGCGGTTGAGACTTTCCTATTCTGTTGGGATCTTCAGTATCTTCTGATTAGATTAGATTGCCTCTACAGATCCTGCGGGATTCTTCCAAATCTTTCAGTTCCGATCTTCCGCATCTTCTATTCCGTTACATCAGCAATCCATCTGTCATTATTGCCCTTTTATTTAATTCCTGAAATCATCTAAATAAAAAGGTCGGAATATACACTGCATAGCATTGCGTCCTCTACTTTGCTATAGCATTCATGTGCTTTGTATTGGTCCTCGGTCTGCTGTCACAATGCTATAGCATCGCATCAACTCTGCTACACAGTTTCCCTTAAAAAGCATCGCGAATTAACACATTTTGATGATTTCCGTCTCTCATTCCCTACATCAAGAATTACATGCCTTTTTGCTTGATTACTTCATAGTTAAGCTCATTTTTACCATCCAATTCAGTCATGACATATAGGGAAAATATGGTATTATTTGTGCTCATCAAATACCCCCACACTTAGCTTTTTGCACTCCTGGGCAAAAATAAGATAGAGCGAACAAAAGCTCATATCTGTAGTTTTCCTGCCCATATAGCCTTACTTACATGCCTGCTTTCAGTTCCATACTCTCTTTGGTAATCCCACTGCCCAGTGCCAACCGCTCATCAGTGTGGTATTGTTCCAATGAGGAAGTCCCAAGGAGCTCTCAGGATTCGGTGTTTGTACTCTCTCACCCAAGGGGTTTTGATTTCTCTCTTGTTTAGCAGGCTCGGAAGATCCATAGCCTTGTCAGAGTTCTAAGATTACTTCCCAGCATCTGAGTATTCGCTCATCAAAAGGACTTTTGTGGTTGTGCTTGTTAGTTCTCTATGTGTTTTGATGATAATCAACAATTGTAAACATGTTTTGAAGTTTCCACATTTGCGCTAAAAATAAACTGCCAAATGGAAACTCGAGTATTGGTATGAATACTAGAGTATTGACTTGACAGTGAATTGCTCAAATCCATTTTTACAAAGCAATACTCAAGTATTGGCAGCAATACTCAAGTATTGGCAGCAATACTCAAGTATTGGAATTACAGAGAGTAGTCAAGTTTTTCAGCCTGAGTCAATACTCAAGTATTGGGAACAATACTCGAGTATTTGACTTACAGAGAGCAATCAAGTTTTCACCTTGAGTGAATACTCGAGTATGGCATTTGAATACTCGAGTATTGGTTTTACAGAGAGCCTTCAAACTTTTACAACTTATGGAAACTCGAGTATTGGGCTTTTACAAAGATTTTCAACTTAACACCTGTTTATGAATACTCAAGTATTGACATTGAAAAACTTCACAAATTTTTCAAGAGAATCAATACTCGAGTATTGGTTTTGGAAACTCGAGTATTGGGCATACAGAGAGGTTATCCACTTGTCAATGATTTGAATACTCAAGGAAAGAAATGGATACTCAAGTATTGAGGTTTTGAACTTAAACTCATTTCTTACAAAAGGTTCAAAACTCGAGTATTGACTTACATACTCGAGTATTGACCTGTGTTTTCAAAGTTCAAGTTACGATGGTTCCTCTCTGGAAGAAGCATACTCGAGTATCGGCTTGGATACTCCAGTATTGACTTAAGTGCACAGTGACAAACTCGAGTATTGAAGAACATACTCGAGTATTGGGCGCTGAAACTGAATTTCAAATCTGTCGAATTTGTGAAACACATTCTTTTGATCTTAATGCTTCCATTTATCATTCTTATATGTTCTTAGCTATGTTTAATCACTTTTCTAAGTGAGTTTCAGTTGAATTAGAGGATGATTAATGAAGGTCAAGGCAAAAAGCATAAAGTGCTCAAAACATTAAATGCACTTCAGAAAATAGCCTCTTTTTGGCTAATCCACCTGAGCACGTCAACAAAACGGTAAAGAATGTTTTCTACAACAAGCAAACTCAAATTTTCTACATCTGGATTAAGTGGAGATTAGAGAGAGAAGCTGACCAAAGTTATCACTAATCACCTCCAACGGTTTGATTCACTTTAAGTAGAGTTCAAAAATCTGTCATGAGTGACATTTTGCAATTCTTTGTTCATGTTTAAACTTTTGCACATGGTATATCAGAGATGGGCAACAGAAGCAATGTTTAAACATAAATTTCATACATAAACTAAAATTCATAAACTGAAATTTATAGTGCAAAGTTCATAATGACAGAAGCACACAGAATTGAAACTAGAATAAGCTGCAACAAGGTTCAAAATGAAACACAACAAAAACTCTAATTCCTATCCTAGTTTTCTAGTTCTCTCCCCCTTTGTCATCTTCAAAATGGGGAGGTGGCATAGCTTCAGTGGATGGAGATGGAAGGACAATTGTGGCAGGAGTGGTTGGAGAAGGAGTAGAGTGAGGAAAGATTTCAGTGGATGGAGTGGATGGTGATGGAAGAACCACAGTAGGTGGTGAAGTGGGTGATGAAGGAACGATAGTAGGAGTGGAGGCTGATGCTGGAGATGAAGATGCAGGAGGATTGGGGAAGGAGAAGGTAGGAGATGAAGGTATAGGCTTCGGGGAAGAGGTAGTGCCAAAGGTAGACGGTGTTGATCCAATACCCAAATGTCTCAGAATTTGGTCCACCTTGTTGTCAATGTTGATTGTTGTGACCAAATTTGTGGACATCCTGGCATCAAGATCAATGAGCTGATCAAAGTGCTCATTGTGCTTCTTCTCAAATTGCTCCTTGAGCTTATCCAGCTGAGCTTTCATAGCCGCCTGAGCATCCACCACTTCATGATTCCCTTCTCTCACCTCAGCTACCAATTTCCCTATCTCAAACTCCAGTCTTATTGATAGAGAGGCAATAGCAACAGTCACAATTGCTTTTACCTTATCCTCAAAATCAGATGGTAATGCAGAGGTAGGTGCAGGAGCTGACTGGGCCTCTTGTGCTCTTTAGTGAGTGGCTCGAGTGTGTGATATTGTTGGAGCCTGGGAATGTTCTGAGCGTTCACCTTCTAGATTCAACTTCATGTAGTTGATCTGACTCTTCCCAAAAGCAGCTGGCTTCTTGATTGTCTCGGGATTGCCCAAATGCCAGATCTTATGGTAAAACAAAATCACTGACACCAAAGAAGGAAAGGGGATATGGGAAGGTCGTCTGGAGGCAAATCTAAACTTGATCATTTCTTGAAATATCCAATGACCAAGATCAAATTTTGTTTGTCTGACAAACGCAGCAAACAAGGGATAGTCTTTTTGGGTAAAGTGTGTGAAATTACCTCCCTTTTGAATGAAATTTCGAGAGTAAATATACCAGAGGATTCTGTTGATGCTGGGCATTTCTGCTGGCTTGAAGGTGAGAGTATGGGATTGATTTACTGGGAAGGGAGTGTTTGGGCAAAGAGTGGTGAAAATATCTCGATTGCTAAGTCTGATATCAGGATTTGAAGGTGGGTTTGCAATTTTGAGAATTTGATTAATGGTGGAGGCAGAAATGGTGAACTCAGCACCCTTCACCATGGTGGTCACTCTTTCTTCCACAAGGCATCCCTCTGAGTCCAGTAGATTATCAGAGACCATGTTAAAGTAAAAGACTTTAACAATGTTTGGTGTGTAGGGGGCGGAAATGGATACAAAGGATTCATAATCCTTCAACTAGGGTGAGAGGTCCAAATTAAAATCCTCCTTTAATTTTGCCAAATCAACAGAAACAGAAGGACAAAAAGCTTTATTGGCAAAGAATTCTTTGAACCTTTCTCCTTCTACTTTTGATAGTTGGGTTGTAGCAGCAAAGAATCCTTTGGGAGCAGTGGAGTGGTTGTAAATCTCAGTGATCGCATCCTCCAGAAAATCAGTGGCTTCAGGGAAAAATTCCTCTTGTGTAGGCTCAGGTGGAGAAGATGCCTGTCCCTTCTCAGGAATTGAAGGTTTCTTGGAGTGCTTGGCCTTAGCTGGCTTTGGAATTTCAGGAACCTCTGGCACCTTTGATTTTCCTTTCCCTTTCGAAGTAGTTTCTGGGTCGTGCCTCTTCTTCGTTCGACCCTCAGCTCTGTCATCGATGGTGATTCCTTTTGCCTTAGGCATAGGTGATTTCGGAGGAGACATCTCGTCTGGGACTCCTTTGATGGATTTGTCTATGCTGTAACACAATCTGGTAAAGCGAGTCTTGAGCCGAGTAGGTCGTTCAGAGGGAGTAGTCGTCGGTAGAGAGGCTCCCGTAGGGTTAGGAAAAGGTTTTACAGATTGAGAGGGAGTAGATGAGGACATTCGATTGGGAAATGTGAAGAATTTAAGGTTAGAAGATGAAAGGAGATGAGAGGACATAGAGAGAAGCTAGGGCAAAACTTGAGTTTTGAAGCGAGTTTTGAAAAACAAGTGAAAAATCAGATATATAGCTCGACCAAAACTCGAGTTTTGCATTCAAAACTCGAGTTTTGAAGAATAAACACTGACCTGGACTTCAAAAGTGTACTGTGAACTTTTGAGCTCCCGCGACCAAAACTCGAGTTTCACTTTGAAAACTCGAGTTTTCTGCTTTTCTTCAAAACACGTTGCTCTCTGTCTGATGGAAACTCAAGTTTCCAATTTGCAAACTCGAGTTTTTCAGCTCCTTCAGAAATCAAGTTTTCTTCTCTCTCCCCAATACCTTGCCAAAACTCGAGTTTTCACCTCTTATCAACAAAAACTCAGATTTTCATGTATATCAATTCATTGGGATTTACCATTCCCAGTTCTCTTCTTATAAAATTGAATTGTTCTTTAGCTAGTGGCTTTGTGAAGATGTCTGCAAGCTGAAGGTGAGTTGGGATGAACATCACTTTGACATCTTTCTTCTGAACATAATCTCTTATGAAGTGGTGTCTCACATCAATATGCTTGGTTCGAGTATGTTGAACTGGATTCTTGGCCAAGCTTATTGTGCTTGTGTTGTCACATAAAATTGGGATCTCCTTCAGATTCACTCCCAAGTTAGCAAGTTGTTGCTTGAGCCATAAAACTTGAGCACAGCAACTTGATGCAGCCACATATTCAGCTTCGGTTGATGACACAGCTACACTGGTTTGTTTCTTGCTGAACTAAGACACAAGTGAGTTGCCAAAGAACTCGCATTGGCCACTTGTGCTCTTTCTATCAGTTTTGTAGCCGGCATGATCTAAATTTGAGTATGCCACCAAGTGTTCAGGATGACCTTTAGGGAACCACAAGCCCAGTGTTTTTGTGTTTGCAAGATATCTGAAGATCCTCTTCACATGTTCAGCGTGAGATTCCTTTGGAGCAGACTGGAATCTTGCACACATTCCAACACTGAATTGGATGTCCGGGTGACTTGCAGTTAGATAGAGCAATGATCCAATCATCCATCTATACTTTGTGATGATGAAATCTTTGCCCTCTTCGTCAGCATCTAATGAAGTGGTTGTGCTCATAGGAGTGTCAGCTCCATTGCATTGGTCCATCCCAAACTTCTTCAGCAAGTCATTGAGATATTTTGTTTGGAAGATGAAGATTCCATCCTTCCTTTGCTTGATTTGCAGTCCAAGGAAGTAGTTCAGCTCTCCCATCATTGACATCTCAAACTCTCCCTGCATAATCTTTGAAAATTCTTCACACAAAGCATCATTAGTAGCACCAAAGATTATGTCATCAACATAAATTTGAATGATCAAAATTTCATTGAATTTATTCCTTTTGATGAATAATGTTGTGTCAACCTTCCCTCTGATAAACCCTTGATCAAGGAGAAATTGACTCAATCTCTCATACTAAGTCTAGGAGCTTGCTTGAGTTCATATAATGCCTTTTTGAGTTTGAAAACATGATCAGGGTACTATTCATTTTCAAAACCTGGAGGTTGTTCTACATAAACCTCCTCTTGAATAAAATCATTCAAAAATGCACTTTTAACATCCATTTGAAAAAGTTTAAAACCTTTAATACATGTAAAGGCTAGAAGAACCCTTATAGCTTCCAATCTAGCCACTGGAGCATAAGTTTCTTCATAATCTATCCCTTCTTTTTGATTGTACCCTTTTGCAACCAATCTTGCCTTATTTCAGACAATGATTGCAGATTCATCACATTTGTTCTTAAATACCCATTTAGTTCCAATAATCGGATGGTCCTTGGGTCTAGATACTAAATCCCAAACTTGATTTCTGTCGAATTGATGTAACTCCTCTTGCATAGCTATCACCCAATCATTGTCTGAAAGGGCCTCATCTATTTTAGAGGGTTCTATGTGTGATATGAATGCAGAAAAGGTGACTTCATTTAAAGTACTCTTTCGAGTTCTTACCCCTTGATTTACATCTCCTATGACTTGGTCTAGAGGATGATCTCTAATAAATCTCCAAGCCCTAAGTTGAGACTGATCTGGGTTTTAAATATTGTTTTCAGGATCAGCCTCAAAAATATTTTCAAAATTTTCAGTAAAAGAAGGAGTAGTTTTCGAAAAGAATTGATTTTTGAAAATATTTTCTTCCTCATCATTCAAGGATTTATCAGTCCCTTTTTCACTGAACACAACATGAATGGATTCTTCAACAACTTTAGTTCTAGTATTGAAAACTCTATAGGCTTTGCTTCTATTTGAATATCCAAGAAATATACCTACATCAGCCTTAGAGTCAAACTTACCCAGATTTTCCTTACCATTATTATGCACATAGCACTTACACCCAAAAATGTGTAGATGGCTCAGATTGGGTTTCCTTCCTTTGTATAGCTCATATGAGGTCTTGTTCAACTTCTTTCTCAGGTATGCACGGTTGGAGGTGTAGCAAGCGGTGCTTATAGCATCAGCCCAGAACACTTGAGACGTGTTGTTCTCATTCAGCATTGCCCTTGCCATCTCAGTGAGGACTCGATTCTTTCTTTCTACAACACCATTTTGTTGTGGAGTCCTTGAAGCTGAGAAGTTGTGGTCTATCCCCATGTTGTCACAAAATTCAGGAAAAGCATTATTTTCAAATTCGCCACCATGATCAGTTCTAATGCTTGAAATAGAAAATCCTTTCTCGTTCTGGACCTTCTTGGCAAACACAACAAACTGATCAAATGTTTCATCTTTTGAAGACAAGAAAATAGTCCAACAAAACCTTGAATAATTGTCTACAATAACCAATGTGTATAGATTGCCACCAAGGCTCCTCACCCTTGCTGGACCTATAAGATCCATATATAGTAATTGTAGTGGTCTATTAGTAGAGATTTCATTTTTCATTTTAAAAGATGATTTAGTCTACTTTCCCTTTTGACATGCTTCACAAGTCAAATCATTTTTGAAACTAAGTTTGGGAATGCCAATTTCCTTTTTGAGCAATTTGTCAAGTTGGGACATGTTGACATGAGTGAATCGCTTGCGCCACAACCAACTCTCACATGAATTGCTCACAAAACATTTTTTAGAAATTGGAGCATTACTAGAGAGGTTAAGAGTAACAATTTCCATTTCTAGGTGCTCTAAATAAAACTTTTGATTTTAAATTTTCTAAAGGGAGAAATTCATTTTTCACAATCAAGCATTCATTAGAGTCAAAGATAACTAAGTTACCCTTGTCGGTGCTTTGGCTCACACTAAGGAGGTTGTGGCATAGTCCTTCTACGAGGTATACATCTTTGATGAGTGGACCTTCATTGTTACCAATCTCACCAATGCCAGCTATCTTTCCAAATTGGTCTCCTCTAAAGGTCACCTTGCCACCTTCCTTAGGCTTGATTGAAAGAAATTTGGATTCGTCTCCCGTCATGTGTCTAAAGCATCCACTGTCAATATACCATTTGTTGTGTTTCGATACTCTAAGACATACCTACATTTCACAAAGGATCAAGTCTTAGGTACCCATCTTTTCTTGGGTCCTTTGGGGTTAGATTGGACCTTAGGAACATGTGTTCCTTTCGATACCCATTGATAATTTCCAGACGGTTTTGTTTTTCTTTCCTTCTTATGAAAACATGATGATGTAGAATGACCCTTCCTATTACAATAATTGCAGTGTGCAAAGGGGTTTGAAGAATGTACTGACTTTCTAAAATAGTTCATATAAGATCTTTCTCCATTCTTCTTTTTGCCTTTCCTTTTATCAAAATGAGGTTGATAGCCAATTCCTGATCTGTCATTTGTAAACCTTTGTTGTTTTAAAATGACATTGAGCATTTCACATCCTCTAGTGAATCTCTCAAGTGCCTTAGTAAGATGTAAATTCTTTTTCTCCAGATCAAGACAATTTTTGCAAACAGAAATTTCGGGAGAAGAAAGTTTTGTAACTTGCAACTCAAGAGTTGTGTTTTTCCTCTTTAGATTCAAATATTTGGCAGCAAGTTTTTCAAACTCAGTTTGCACACAAAGATACTCAGTGAATAGCTCATCATAGGAGGGTTTAAAGTCATATACCTCATCGCTTTTAGCATGTTGCTCTTCTTCTTCAGCAACAAGACAAATGTTGGCTTTCTCTTCCTCATCCTCATCATCTTCATCGGATGAGCTATCTCCCCAAATGCTTGAGACATAGGCTTTCTTCTTGAACTTGCCGAACTTGCAACTCAAGAGTTGTGTTTTTCCGCTTTAGATTCAAATATTTGGCAGCAAGTTTTTCAAACTCAGTTTGCACACAAAGATACTCAGTGAATAGCTCATCATAGGTCCCACTACGGCGTCTCGATAGGTTGTTGGCTCATTCTGCTCAATGAGCAAAACATCACGACTTCCAGTAATCAGAAATCCATATCTCTGAGGCTGTAGCCGTGATCTATCGGACCTTCGTGGGCCTTGTGTTACTTGAGTAGGCTCAACAACTTGTTGTGAGTCTTCTCTAGTTTCCATCTGTGGTTCTACATTGTCCTGTGACTCTCGAACTTCTTCGAGGTTCACCTTATTCCCACTGGTTCTTTTAGAGATAAACTCTTTCTCCAGAAAGATACCATTCCGAATGACAAACACTTTGTGATCGGTGGGATTGTAGACGTAGTATCCTTTAGTTTCCTTAGGATACCCCACAAAAAGGCATTTTGAGGATCTAGATGATAATTTATCAGAGGCCTGTTGTTTAACATAAACCTCACATCCCCAAATCTTAAGAAATGACAAACTGGGTTTCTTCCCTGTCCATATCTCATATGGTGTCTTCTCAACTGCCTTTGACGGAACACGATTTAGTGTGAACGCAGCTGTTTCCAGGGCATGGCCCCAAAAGGAAGGTGGAAGGTCTGTTTGACTCATCATAGATCGAACCATATCCAGTAGAGTTCGATTCCTCCGTTCAGAAACACCATTCCATTGAGGTGTTCCTGGAGGAGTAAGTTGTGAGATAATCCCACAACTCCTAAGATGGTCAATGAACTCTTGGCTCAAATATTCACCACCTCGATCAGATCGAAGTACCTTAATTGTTTTGCCAAGTTGGTTTTGTACTTCATTCTGGAATATTTTGAACATTTCAAAAGATTCAGACTTATGCTTCATTAGATAGATATAGCCATATCTACTAAAATCGTATATGAATGTAATGAAGTACAAATGACCTCCTCTGGCAGAGATATTCATTGGTCCACATACATCAGTATGAATGAGGCCCAATAAATCAGTGGCCCTTTCACTGTGTCCAGTAAAAGGAGCCTTTGTCATCTTGCCCAATAAACAAGACTCACATGTATCAAATGATTCAAAATCAAATGAATTCAGAAATCCATCTTGATGGAGTTTCGAAATGCGTTTCTCATTTATATGGCCTAGACGACAATGCCATAGGTAGGTTGGATTCAAGTCATTTGACTTGAACCTTTTAGTAGTTATGTCATAGATTCGTCCATTATTAGGATGTTCTAAATTTAATACATAATGACCAGCATGCAAATCTCCATGAGCATAAAAAACATCATTAAGATAAATTGAACATTTACGGTTCCCAGTAATGGAAGTGAAACCTTCCTTATCCAAATAAGAAAGTGAAATAATGTTACTACTCAAAGCAGGAACATAAAAGCAATTGTTCAAAATTAACAAAAGCCCATTGGGCAGAACTAATTCATAAGTGCCTACGACTAAAGCAGCAACTCTTGCTCGGTTTCCAACTCGTAGGTCAACTTCGCCCTTCTTCAATCTTCTACTTTCCTTGAGACCCTGCACATTGGTACAAATGTGAGATCCACATGCAGTATCTAATACCAATGTAGAGGAAGTAGAAAAATGAATATCTATGACATAGATACCTGAAGCGATAGCCTCGCTATCCTTCTTGTTCTTTTTCAGACCTTCTAGATAGAGTTTGCAGTTCCTCTTCCAATGACCTGGTTCATTGCAGAAGTAGCAGACCCCATCCTTCGGAGGCTTTGCCTTCTTGGCAGCAGGCTTAGATTCAGGTTTGTTTGACTCTTTGGTCTTACCAGCTGAGCCTTTACCCCATTTCTTGCCCTTGCCTTTCTTTTTCATACCCTTTCCTTTCTGAACCATCAAAACAGTGCTAGGCTTTTTCTTAATGCTCTGCTCAGCTGTTTTAAGCATCCCATGCAGTTCAGAAATTGATTTCTCCATGTTGTTCATGTTATAGTTCATGACAAACTGGTCATAACTATCCGGGAGTGAGTTTAAGATCATATCTGTGGCTAACTCCGGAAGCATGGGAAATCCGAGCCTCTCAAGGTGATCAATGTAGCCTTTCATCTTCAAAACATGAGGGCTAACTGACGCACCTTCAGCCATCTTGCAGGAATTTAAGGCCTTCATGGTTTCATAACTTTCTTGCCTTGCTTGTTGCTGGAACATTTCCTTGAGATGAGCAATCATCTCAAAAGCCTCCACATGTTCCAGATCTCTTTGGAGCTCTGGAACCATGGTGCCAAGCATCAAACATCCTACATCCACAGAGTCACGAGTATGCTTCGTGTAAGCATCTTTCTCAGCTCTTGGAGCATTGGCTGCAGGCTCCTCAGGAATGGGTCGATCAAGGACATATTGCTTTCCTTCCTGCTTGAGAACAATTCTCAAGTTTCTAAACAAGTCAAGAAAGTTTGTCCCATTCAGTTTTTCCTTCTCAAGGAGTGATCACATTGATGTTGTTGCGGTGTTAGTGGTCGACATGATTCTACAATTAAAAGATATGCAAAGTCAGTTAATATTCTCCCACTAAATTAACAACCCTCATTATAATTAGTGGGCTAAGATCCATATTTAGCTTAAATTTTAGTCCGCTTTGGCAGGACGCTTAAAATAAGTTATTTAGGTAGGCAACTGCTTTGCCAATTACATCACATGTAACTCTTAGATCTTTATAGGACTCGATCATCATATGATCTGGCATGTTTAATCCCATCCAATGCCTTGAGATCCAAAACCGTTTTGATGATCTCAATTAAGTCAAGACGACAATGAATGTTGAGTATCACCATTACTCTCTTGCCTCATCAAGATTACTCAAATGCATCCACTTTGGTGGAACATACAAATGGGTGATCGAGATTTTGGCAAGTATTCATTAATTGACGGCATTGTGACTTAAGATTTTATTTTGAGGGTATTATTTAATTTGTGAACTAAATCTCCTATTATTCCTTCCTATATGAATGCAATCATTTATTGTATATCATATAAGGTCTAAACTAATCATGCAATGATCATATCAAAACATAATTAAAACTCGTGAACAATATGGCTCATCTAGCTTGTAGTCCCCTCAAGCCAATGAGAGGACTTCTCTAAATAATATAAAAGAAAGTACATAATTAGAAACCTCGTTTCACATACGAGGGGAGTAAGATGAGAAGAGAATGTACATCAAGAATATTTAGAGAGAGGCATGGCACGCAGGCCATATTTAAAACTTCCAATCCTAGAGCCATCTTGTTCACCATACCCAAACAACACTTTGAAAGATAAATTAAAACCATATTTTAATTCATACATTTATGAAATAAAATATTACTTATGATAAAATTCTCTAATTTATATCACTTTGATTTGATTACTCGCGCTACGACAATCAGCCGGTCCCTACGGCGGTCCCGCTAGCCGGTTAGCGGGCAGGGTCAAGGGGCAGCGCCCTTGCGGGGGGTGCAGGGGGTCAGCGCCCCCTGGAAAACAACATATTTTAACCCCAAAAGGCGATATCTGAATCGAATTCTTCCATCTGCCGTCATGAACGTCCGAGTCGTCATAGGTCTCCGACGCGTAATCGACGTTCGAACCTTTCAGAACGTGATCTATGCGACCGAAAACATATGACATCTCCGATCATGATTGACCCCTGTGTTATCATCTTCTGATCTCATCAAGATCATCCGACCTCTACGATTCAGAACCACAAGAATAACGGCCGTGAAACCCTAACGCGAATTATCAAAATAGAACATTCAAGATTTAATTTCTTGATTCAAAATTCGGTTTATTACATACATATCACATATATCGGCATGTAGAGAAACCCAATTTAAACGTATGCTGAGTTGGCTCTGATACCACTGTTAGGATTCGTACACGCAGCGGATTAAAAATTTCTTACGAATCCTTCCAAAGGATCACTCAACGACGTTTAAATCAGAGTTAAGGAAACCGAATCATACCTTGTGTTGAACTATTCCGCGTTCCGTTTCTTTGATCAGGTGGGCTACCTTCTCGAACAACACGTCCGCGTCTCGTTTCTTTGATCAGGTAGGCGATCAACACGTCCGCGTCTCGTTCTTTCGATTAGCAGAAGTCGACTCTTGGATCGGCTTCCTCTACTGGTATCCACACGAACAATCCCCAAAACACGGTTGCGGCAGCGTGCTAGCGCTTCTTGTGCGTCTCTCTCTCTCAAGTTGCTCTAGGGTTTCTCGCGGCTTTTCTGAATACGCTCAACTGAAAATCCCGTAGGTTTTTCTAAACCCGATAGGCGTATTATATAACCAAAATTAATCCTTTATTAATTTTGGAAATTCAGATTTTTGAATCTGGTCAACATATCAATCACATCTATCTCATAAATGTAATTGAATATATTAAAAGCCAGATTTGGAAATCCGAGTTTTGAATTTAAATCAAATCTAAATTTAAAGCCTTTTGATTTAATTTATCATCATAAATTAAATCCGAGATATGATATCTATCTATTTAATTAAATCTGAGATACCATATCTCAATTTAATATTAAACAGATATACGATATCTTTATTCGAAATTAAATGAGATACAATATCTCTATTTGTTTCAGATATTTAATTTATCAAATAAATTAAATACTAAACAAATATCATATATAATATTATAATCTCAATTTATAATATATATATATTAATTTCGAATTATATATATATATATATATATATATATATATATATTTATAAATCCTAGATCAAATTTAGTATTCATTTAATCTCAGATTAATATGAGATTCAATGAACCTGGACACTTTCACCCGTGTTGGATTATTCTTGTGTGCGACCCTGCAGGCCCATATGAGATTAGCAGTGGGCCAACACTGTATCAGCCCATAAGTCGCAAGCGGCCTCTAGCAAGATATTGCAACTACCCAATTCACATGGGGATCGATGACACGATACTACCTATCGTACAACCATGTCACGTCCCTTTTGTCACGCGATAATTTGGTCAAGGATGAGGCATGGATAATGTCAACTTCCTTTTCTTGACCAATGCTTTCTCGATTCTCGAGTAGTCTAATAAGTGAAAGGGAAACTCCTTTCCATCACAGTATGGCCATACATTTCTTAGACTCACTCATCGAGGGGCCTAGCATTATCTCTCTACATATGTGAGGGACAAATCCCATCTTGACCACTCACATTCCTCCGCATGAAAAACCACTGATCCTGATCCTAGCCTTTATCATCACCCGGTCAAAGGTGACTTTTGACTAGGTCAAAGACCAGTGACTCATCATGTAGGAATCTATGATGGTCTCAGGTCATAGGGCGTCGTGACACGGTTATACATGAGATAAGCTTATGACTTAATCCATGCAGATTTCTCATAGTGGGTCGGTCCAGCACCTTGTACTCTTACAAGTGCCCATGACTTTGATTCGTATCTCCATACCTCATCAAAGTCATACTGATCTTATTTCATCTTCACTCCCATGTAGATGACCGACCAGGGACATTTAGGATAATCTATAAGATTATCCAGGGATGCAGTTATCAATACGAACATGCAAACGAAAATGATAACAAAAGAGAATACTTTAAATAACTTAAATATCCAAAGTACAATGAATTGCCCCTAGGGCATAATTTCCAACAGTATCCTTACACTCTGTTCAAATGAATGATTCAGAGTCTCTTCGGCTTCCAGATAAACTTCCCAACTAGGCATCTCCTCGTATTCTGAGGAACTATGCGGCTCCTCGTTAAAGTTTCCGGCATTTCACATTGATCAGGATGAGTTCTCTATTTAAACCCGTTGTTACTTTATTTTCTGCATATTCTTCTCCATCATCACTTCTACAACCTCCACCACCGTAATAGCTGCTTCACCACTACCAGGTCCACCTTTTCCTCGTCCTACCGGTCTTCACAATCCATACCCTCCTCCACTGCCTCCTAACCTGTCATTCTACCAGATGATGCAGCACCTCCTGGCCTACGTTGATCATATAGACAATGCTTGGGCCAACTGTTTCAGGTCTATCATGCTGTCAACAACAAGCTGACGGTGGTACTTGACGCCCGTGACGTTGAGTAGCGTCTTTCTGATGACGACATGTCCGACCTCTCCAACGACTCCCTCCCCTTCGACAACGATGAGGAAATCATTCTCCGACGACAGTTGCTGGATGTGGAAATCATTCTTTAATTCTTTCTTAGACGTGTGCAGATGGATTACCCAAAAGAATGAAACTTTCTGGGTCTTGCGTTTAATGTGCTGACATCACTTTTTGCTTTTTCTTTAAACTTTCTCTAATTCATCTGAAACTCAGTAACAAAGTGGTTAAATATAGCTAGGAATAGTAGAGAATAATACTGGAAAGTATTAAGATCAAACAATAAGTTTTTACAAGTTCGTCAAATTTGATTTTCAAATTCTGCGACAGAAACTCGAGTTTTGTTTTCCTAAACTCGAGTTTTGAACTGTGCACTTAAGCAAAACTTGAGTTTCAATAATACGACTCGAGTTTTCTTCATCCAGAGAGGAATGTCATGATTTGAGCTTTGGAACACATTTTTGAAACAAACTCAAAACTCGAGTTTCCAAAACCAAACTCGAGTTTTGGACTTTTAATGAAATGTAATTGTTTTAGTCCAAAACATCAAAACTTGAGTTTTCATCTAAGACTTGAGTTTTCAACTCATTGAAAAATTCAAACCTCTCTATTTGGCCAAAACTCGAGTTTTCATTTTAGTGTAAAAACGTTGATAAAAACTAAGCCAAGTCTAAACTTGAGTTTTCAAAGAAAGCTTGAGTTTTCAGAGAAAACTTAAGTTTTCAAAATCTTGAAAATGCTTAAAGCTCTAGGCTTGGTCAAAACTCGAGTTTCCAAAACAAAACTCGAGTTTTCATTTTAGAATGAAAACATTGAGAAATCTAAACCAAGTCCAAACTCGAGTTTTCTCATAACTTAGAGAAAAACTTAAAAACTTATGGCAAAGTGAAATCTTGGAGTCTTCAATCGAAACTAAGCTTGCATCTGTTCAAAATGTTAGAGACTCTCTATATGGCCAAAACTCGAGTTTCCAAGTCAAGACTCGAGTTTTGTCTTCATTTGAAAACATTGTATAGTCTCTGTATAATGCAAAACTCGAGTTTTCAATCTGAAACTTGAGTTTGTCTTGAAGTGAAAAACTGAGTACTCTCTGTAAGTTCAAAACTCAAGTTTCCTAACGAAAACTTGAGTTTTCCTTTGTTCATTGAAAATGAGCAACTCTTTGTCAAACTCAAAACTCGAGTTTTGTCTTTGACAGTAAGTTTTTCAACTTACCAAGACAAAACCTCATTTTGTATTTACAATTGTCAGTTATCATCAAAACACAAAGAGAACTAACATTCTCCCCCTTTTTGATGATGACAACACTTGTAAACTAAAATTCCAAGAATTTGAGAGAGTTTGTATTTGAAGAGTGAATTATTTCAAAAACTATGAGCTTTAACCTTTTAAAAAAAGTGTCACAAATACATTGAGATTGATTTTGTAACACCCCTACTGTTGTAAGTAGTGTAAACTGTAATCGTTGATAAATAAACGAAGAGTTTTTGGCTGTTATTTAATTGTTCTTATTCATGTAATATTTTATAACAAAATAATTAGTATAAAAGGATGTCGGTATAGTGGGAGATAGGAAAGTGGATCCCAGAAAGGTCCAAAAGGTCACCCACTTTGACTAGAGGAAAAGAGTCTATGGCGGGCCCAGGTTTGAAAAAGGCGCAGGCCAAGGGTAAGATACCGATGAGGCATAAAGCCGGTATGATGAAGCAAGGGCAAAATGGTCAAATCTGTTAGTTCTCTATATGTTTTGATGATGATTTGACAATTGCATACCCAAAAAATGAAGTTTTGTCTTGGTAAGTTGAAAAACTTACTGTCAAGACAAAACTCGAGTTTTGGTTTCAAAACTCGAGTTTTGGGCCTTGACAGAGAGTTGCTCTTTTTCATTGAACAGAGCAAAACTCAAGTTTCCTGTGGAAACTCGAGTTTTGAATCTTACAGAGAGCACTCAATTTTCATCTCAAGACAAAACTCGAGTTTCAGTTTGAAAACTCGAGTTTTGGTTCTTACAGAGACTCATGACATCTTTCAACTAAAGACAAAACTTGAGTTTTATTTCAAAAACTCGAGTTTTGGACATACAGAGAGCCTTTGAATTTTGAATCCAGTTTCGTGCCAAGACTTCACTCTTTAAACTGTTTCAGAGTTTTTCAAAGTTTTCATCATTGGATGAAAACTCGAGTTTTGTTTTACAAACTCGAGTTTTGACCCGACCCGAGATGATTGCCAAATTTCAAAGTTTTCATAACAATATGAAAACTCGAGTTTTGATTTCAAAACTCGAGTTTTGGTCAGGCAGAGAGCAATGCATTTTCACGATGATTTGAAAACTCAAGTTTCAGTTTTGAAACTCAAGTTTTGGCCTGATATGAACTCTTCAATGTTTTCACAGATTAAGTGAAAACTCGAGTTTCACTTTGGAAACTCGAGTTTTAGCCAAACATAGAGCATGTGTTTTCCCAACCTTTTGAAAACTCAAGTTTTAATCTGAAAACTCAAGTTTTGATGTTTTGGACTTCCATGTGCTATTTTCATTAAAAGTCCAAAACTCGAGTTTTGAGTTGAAAACTTCAGTTTTGAGAATTATTCAAACTATGGTCCAAAAGCTCAAAACACGACTTTACTCACTGTAAGTAGAAAACTCGAGTTTTAGTTTTGAAACTCAAGTTTTGCCTTAAGTGCATAGTTGAAAACTCGAGTTTCTATGAACAAAACTCGAGTTTCCATCGTTGATCTGCAGATTTGAATTTAACGAGTTTAGAATACTTTGTTATTTGAGTTCAATACTTTCTAGCATTAATCCTCCATATTCCCTGCTATGTTTAACCACTTTACTTGTGAGTTTAAGGAAGATTAACGAAAGTTATTGAAGATCTCAATTAAAAGCAAAAAGCATGTCAGCACAATAAATGTTGTCCAGAAAATTTGCACTTTTTCAGCTAAACCACCTATGCACGGTTGCAAAACATTAAAGAATGTTTTCTACAACAAGCAACCTCTTCTCCAACGGTCTAATCCACAGAGAGACAGCTCAGAGTCATTATCCACCTGGATTAAGTGGAGAATAGAGAGAGAGAAGAAGACCCAAGTTGCAGCAGAAGACCTCCAACGGTTCAATCATCCTTGCAACGGTCATTTATTGCCTTCTGAGTATAAATAGAAGAGCATTCAAGTCTTCTCAACAACTACAACAACTGAGAGTGAAATTTATTGAAGTTAACATTCATTACTTTCAGTTTTTCATCTGTATAGTATCTTTTGATACAAGAGCTTCAGTGCTCATTTATATCTGCTCTTTGAGAGAGTATTATTTCAGACTATTCATTTATTGTAAAGGAATCACAAGTCAAGGGGACTTGGTGATTGGGGAAATCATTGATTACAACTTGTAAGAGGGAGTGAGTTCTAGTGAGAGAATCACTTCTTGAGTGCAGAGTGTGTAATCTTTGATATAGTGGAAATCCCAGTGAGGCTGGGGACTGGACGTAGGTCAGTGTTTAAGACCGAACCAGCATAAATCTTCTTGTGTCTTGCTATTCTTCCCCTACTCTGTTTTACCCTGTTTTTAGTGTTAGAAAACAGAGTTTTTGGTAAAATTTTTAAAATACCCAATTCACCCCCCTCTTGGGTATTTGGCTCCACTTTCAAAATCCTTGACCTTTGGGCATTCAATTTCGTTTTATATGAGAAAGGAGAGAAAAACTGACGATTTTACCCATATTTTGGTTCAAACACAAGACACGGGACCCACAAACGATAAACCGTAAAAGGGACAGATAGCGACCAGTTAAGGGATAATTTTTGGACAGAATGAGACAAATGTGGTTCCGCCTTGGAAAGAGGGAAGGCGCCACATGAATATGCTCAAGCAGAGGAGAATATCTGGTAAAGTTAGAGAAAAGTACAAAAAGACGCATTTTTGGACCCAGTGGGACTCGATAAGAGTCGGTAGACCCCGAAATTGACCAATAAAGTGGAAGAATGGATTTAATTATTGGAGTTCAGATTTTGGGACATTCCATGAGCATGAAATCTGCCCAAATTTGACAAAAAGTTGATTATTCAAGCTTGGTCAAGTGAGTCAATGCATGTGGGCCCAAAAGCTTTCTAGAAAACACATGAGATAATTCATATAAAAATTAACATGGGAAAATCAGATCATGGGCAGCCAAAATCACGCCACTTGTGCTCCTAGAAAGGTCCAAAATCTGCACATGACATTTATCCAAGTAATTATGGTTAGTCTCTAAATAAACTAAAGAATTTAATTAGTTACATGAACTAAATGGTTGCATTTGGGGTATTATAAAAAAAAAGCTTGAACAGCCATTTCCTTCCCCAAATTTTGTGCTCCAGCTGAAGAGGAAGGAGGAGATCATCAAGCATCCATAGCTCAACTCAAGCTCTCAACCACTTGGTCCACCAATCCAATGTTCCGAAACCGGTAACTACCGACAACTTGGATCTTTAAAGCTTTAACTATGAATTTTCGTGCTGCTGGTTAGAACTTGGTTTTAGGGTTTGATTTTGGAGTTTTTGATGGTCCCAAAGTGATTAAAACATTATTTTGTGTGAGGTTAAGTCATGGTTTAAGTTTCCTAACTCAAAAACCCCAAAAACTCAAGGAAGAGGCTTGCTGCCAGTGTTCTTGATTCTGGGCATCGAAGCTTCAAAGATGTTTTTAGAACAGGAGATATGTTGGTTTGAGCTGAAATTTTACAGGTGAACAGTAGTCATCTGGGGCATCATTTTGATATGTAATTTGATATATTTTTTATGCACCAATTGAGAGATACAAATTTTCTAAGATAGCTATGTCTGCAACAGGGTGAAATCTGACCCAGGTGTGAAAAGTGAGCAACACGCCAAAATAAAAGTACTTTCAGGTTCTGGGAATATTTTTCATGAAAAATAGACATTTCAATGGTTCAAATTCCGCTGGTTTCATGTAAAAATGATTTTTGTGGAATTTATTAAAAATCTTACACGTTGGGTCAGAAACACTGGATTTCTGGAAAAACTAGTTTGGGCTCGGTTTTTAGGTAGAAAACGTGATAACAATTTTTATAAATATTGAATAAGTGTGTTTTGATGATATATAGGTCAAAAGAACCTTTGGAAAGTCAACAGGCCACTAAAATATTAAGGACAATAAATATCACACCATGTAGTAACCGTTTTACTCAGATATCTCTATGTGTTTTGCTGTATGTCTGTGTTCTGCCATGTGTGTTTTCTCTGTATATGTTGTGCCAAGTATGCATACAGTATTGTGTGTGATTCCTAGCGCTGAGGATGTTTAGTCCGAGGCCGGCTTTGGTTGGCGGCTGTACAGGTTGAGTTATCAGTCCGGGGCTAGTCTAGAAAAGGCGGCTCTACGGGTTGTGAGTTCAGTGAGTCCGAGGCTTTCCTTGGTAAGGCAGCTGTACTAGTTCTTGAATTGTGATATGTGCTTTGCTATGATATGATCTGGATGCATATATGGTATGTATTTGGCATGCTCATATATATCTGTCTTGCATGGTAGCTTACATACTCCTTACACATTTAGTATTTGAGTACTGACGGTTACTTTAGGGCCTGAACCACGAACTCCAGGCGCTTCTACAGCTGCCGAGGAGCGTACTGATCAGTGTGGACCTTCTGAGATAAGGTAGGGTTTGGTGATGCGGTGAAGAGTAGGGAATGCCCTACTGTATTTTGTATCGTACTTTTTGGATGACTGTATTATATACCTAAGGTTTACTTTTGGATTATTGTACCCTTAACCCTCCGGGGACTTATATTTGCTGTTGTTTTTACTTTTATCAGTATAGTAGTTTGTCCAAACCGATCCTGCGCTCTGTCTCGCGTACTCTGATGCATGCTAAAGTACTTAATAATTAAAGGAAAGGTAATTCAATAAAAGTAATCCCTCTAACCCGCCACCCAAAAGGGCGAGGCCGGTGGAGGTGTAACAGATTTTGCATTTTTGTTGTAAACACAATACTAGGATAAATCATAGATAAGCAACAGAAGCATTCAACAAGATGCATATTCCATTGATAAAGTCCATAAGACTATAATAATGCAGAAACACAAACAGAAAATGCAAATTTCAATCCCAAAATGCTACAAGGTTCAAAAAGCTACAAAGTTGTTTCCAAAACTCACTCAACAACTCAAATTCTATCCTAATTTCTCTCCCCCTTTGTCATCTTCAAATTGAGGAGGAGCTAAAAAAGAGACAGAGGGTTCTTGGAGAGGATCAAAGAGTAGAGTGGGAGGAGGGGAACTATGGTGAAGAACCTCAGTCGAGGGTGTGTGAGAGGGATTAAAGATCTTAGTAGAGGGAGTAGGGAGGATCTCTGTGGTAGGTATGGAAGATGGAATTGGTGAAGGGAGTATGGGAGTAGATGGGACAGGTGAAAAGGTGGGAATCTGCAGGCTAGTGAAGGTGAAGGAGTCGGATGATGAAGATTCTGGATCTGGCTTGGGATGAGAAGTGCTAGGACCAGCAGACCCAAATGCAGAAGAGGATCCAATGCCAAGATCTTCATGATCTTCTCAACCTTGTCACTCAGACTGACGGGAGGCCACTTGCGTGGACAACTTAGCCTCAAGATCCATAATCTGATCAGAAATTTCACTGTGCACACCAGAAATTTGTTCCTTCATCGCATCCTGCGCATCCACCATGAGATGGTTTCCTCTTTGCACCTCAGCTACCAACTTCCCAATCTCAAACTCCAATCAAATGGATAAAGAGGCAATTGCAGCATCCACAATTCCCTTGACCCGAGACTCTAAATCTAATGGGAATGAGGGCTGAGCAGGAGCAGATTGAGCCTCTTGAGCCCTTGAGTGAGTGGCTCCTATCTGAAATCTAGTAGGAGCGTGAGACTGTCCAGTGTTGGAAATTATGCCCTAGGGGCAATTCATTGTACTTTGGATATTTAAGTTATTTAAAGTATTCTCTTTTGTTATCATTTTCGTTTGCATGTTCGTATTGATAACTGCATCCCTGGGTAATCTTATAGATTATCCTAAATGTCCCTGGTCGGTCATCTACACGAGAGTGAAGATGAAATAAGACCAGTATGACTTTGATGAGGTATGGAGATACGAGTCAAAGTCATGGGCACTTGTAAGAGTACAAGGTGCTTGACCGACCCACTATGAGAAAGCTGCATGGATTAAGTCATAAGCTTATCTCATGTATAACCACGTCACGACGCTCTATGACCTGAGATCATCATGGATTCCTACATGATGAGTCACTGATCTTTGACCTGGTCAAAAGTCACCTTTGACCAGGTGATGATAAAGGCTAGGATCAGGATCAGTAGTTTTCATGCGGAGGAATGTGAGTGGTCAAGATGGGGTTTGTCCCTCACATATGTAGAGAGATAATGCTGGGCCCCTCAATGAGTGAGTCTAAGAAATGTATGGCCATACTGTGATGGAAAGGAGTTTCCATTTCACTTATTAGACTACTCGAGAATCGAGAAAGTAGTGGTTAAGAATAGGAAGTTTACATTATCCATGCCTCATCCTTGACCAAATTATCGCGTGACAAAAGGGACGTGACATGGTTGTACGATAGGTAGTATCGTGTCATCGATCCCCATGTGAATTGGGTAGTCGCAATGTCTTGCTAGAGGCCGCTTGCGACTTGTGGGCTGATACAGTCTTGGCCTACTACCAATCTCATATGGGCCTGCAGGACCACATACAAGAATGATCCAACACGGGTAAAAGTGTCCAGATTCATTGAGTCTCAGATTAATCTGAGATTAAATGAATAATGAATTTAATCTAGGATTAATATATATATTTATATATTAAATTCGAAATTTATATATATATATATATATATATATTATTAATGGAGATTATAATATTATATATATAATATTTGTTTTGTATTTGATTTATTTGATAAATTAAATATCTGAAACAAATAGAGATATTGTATCTCATTTGATTTCGAATAAAGATATCGTATATCTTTTTAATATTAAATTGAGGTATAGTATCTCAGATTTAATTAAATAGATAGATATTATTTCTCGAATTTAATTTATAGAGATAAATTAAATCAGAAGGCTTTTAATTTAGATTTGATCTAAATTCAAGATTCGGATTTCAGATCTGGCTTTTAATATATTAGATTAGATCTATAAGATAGATTAAATTAATATATTATCCAAATTCAAAATTCGAATTTCAAAATTAATGAGGATTAATTTTGATTATATAATACGCCTAACAGGTTTAGAAAAACCTACGGGAATTTCAGTCGAGCGTATTACAGAAAGCCGCGAGAAACCCTAGAGTGAAAAATTGAGAGGGACGCACAAGAGGCGCTAGCACGCTGCCGTAGCTGTGTACGAGGATTGTTCGTGTGGATACCGGTAGAGGAAGAGGATTCTAAGAGTCGTCTTCTACTGATCGAGGAGGTAGCCCACCTGCTCAAGAAAGAACGAGACACGAACGAATTCTCCAAAGGTAAAATTCAGTCCATAAGTCTTGATTTAAATGCACCTGAGTGATCCTTGGGACGGGATTCGTAGAAAATTTTAATCCGTTGCGTGTACGGATCCCAACAGACCTTTGGGAAACCACAATCCAAGTGTCTTCGTGTCAGCAAGGTATCTGAAGATTCTCTTGACATGCTCAGTATGGGACTTTTTGGGAGCAGAATGAAACCTTGTACACATCCCACACTGAATTGGATGTCTGGCCGACTTGTAGTCAAATAGAGCAATGATCCAATCATTCCTCTATACTTTGTGATGTTGAAGTCTTTTCCCTTCTCATCAGCATCCAATGAAGTAGTTGAGGGCAATCCCTTTGTTCTTGCCATGTACTTCATCAAGTCCCTTTTTGAACTTGATCTTGGCTTCATATTCAGAGAGACTGCCAAAAAGAGCAACCACTGATGCCATTGAATCTCCTCGCGCTTCCTCAATAGCAGTAACCTTTGCTTCCCATTCCTTGTTGAGAATATTCAGGATTTTTCTCACTTGGACTGGTTGGTCATATTCTTTCCCCAAAGCAACAAGTTGATTGATCAGATGAGTAAATCTCAACTGGAATTCACCAATAGATTCACCAGGCTTCATGCGAAGAAGATCATACTCGGTCATAAGAGTATTGACTCAATTTTACTTGACTCCAGCTGTTCCCTCATGAGCTATTTCCAGAGCATCCCACATAGCTTTTGCAAATGGTAAGGTGCAAACACGAAAGTATTCTTGTTGACTCAAGGCACTCAGAAGTAGAAGAACAGCTTTGCCATTTAGTGTGACATTCCTTCTGTCGTTGTCATCATAATCTTCTTCTAGCTTCAGAACTCTTACGCCATCTTCAAGGATTGTGGGCATATAATCTCCTCTTTCGAATACTTTGCATAGCCCATACTCAGTTGCCATTACAAATACCTTGAACTTTGCTTTCCAGAATGAATAATGCTCTCTATTGAAACCAGGTGGTCTGTTGATTGAAGCTCTATCAGGTAGAATACCTTCCATGTTGATCCTTCTCGAGATGTTAAGCTCTTTTGAGAAGACCTTGCTCTGATACCAAATGAAAGTGGAGCTAAATACCCAAGAAGGTGTGAATTGGGTATTTTAACAATTTTCGAAAATGACCCTGTTTTCAAACAGTAAAAACAGAGATGAACAAAGTAAGGAGAAGAGCAATTGGACACAGAGATTTATACTGGTTCGGTCCTAACAACTTGACCTACATCCAGTCCCCAGACTCTCTGGGATTTTCCACTATCACAAAGATCACACACTCTGTACTCAAAAGTAGTTCTCTCACTAGAACTTACTTCTCCTTACAAGTTGTAATCAATGAAGTCCTAAATCACCAAGTCCCCTTGACTTGTGATTCTTTACAATAAATGATTTACAAATAAAAACTCTCTATAAGAGTGAATAATAATGAACAATGAAGCACAAAGTATCAAAAGATACAATACAGTTGAAAACTGAAGGAATAAATGCGAAACTTGAATGATTTTCGTTTTCAGCAGTTGTAGTTGTTGTGAAGACTTGAATGCAACTCTATTTATACTAAGAGATCATTAAATGACCGTTGATTTCCCTAATAGAACCATTGGAGGTGTTCAGCAAGGATTAGGGAGTGGTTTAGTCTTCTTCTCTCTCTAATCTTCACATAATCCAGCTGTGTAGAAGTCCACAGTTGACTTCCTCAAGATTAATCTGTTGGAATGACAGTTACTGGATGTGGAAATCATTCTTTAATTCTTTCTTAGACGTGTGCAGATGGATTACCTAAAAGAATGCAACTTTCTGGGTTTTGAATTTAATGTGCTGATGTCACTTTTTGCTTTTGCTTTAAACCTTCAATAAACATTCTCTAATTCATCTGAAACTTACTAACAAAGTGGTCAAACATAGCTAGGAATATTATAGAATAATACTGGAAAGTATTAAGATCAAACAAGAATTTTTTACAAATTCGTCAGATTTTATTTTCAAATTCTGCGACAGAAACTCGAGTTTTGTTTTCCTAAACTCGAGTTTTAAACTGTGCACTTAAGCAAAACTTGAGTTTCAATAATAAGACTTGAGTTTTCTTCATCCAGAGAGGAATGTCGCGATTTGAGATTTGGAACACATTTTTGAAATGAACTCAAAACTCGAGTTTCCAAAACCAAACTCGAGTTTTGGGGACTTTTAATGAAATGTAATTGTTTTAGTCCAAAACATCAAAACTTGAGTTTCCATCTAAGACTCGAGTTTTCAACTCATTGAAAAATTCAAACCTCTTTGTTTGGCCAAAACTCAAGTTTTCAAAGTGAAACTCGAGTTTTCATTTTAGTGTGAAAACGTTGATAAAAACTAAGCCAAGTCTAAACTCGAGTTTTCAGAGAAAACTTGAGTTTTTAAAATCTTGGAAATGCTTAAGGCTCTCAGCTTGGTCAAAACTCAAGTTTCCAAAACAAAACTCGAGTTCTCATTTTAGAATGAAAACAATGAAAAATCTGAACCAAGTCCAAACTCGAGTTTTGAAATCAAAACTCGAGTTTTCTCATAACTTAGAGAAAAACTTAAAAACTTGTGGCAAAGTGAAATCTTGGAGTCTTCAGTTGAAACTGAGCTTTCATCTGTTCAAAATGTTAGAGACTCTCTATATGGCCAAAAATCGAGTTTCCAAGTCAATGTTAGTTCTCAATGTGTTTTGATGATTAACAACAAGTGTAAACATGTTTTGAAGTTTCCAAGATCCTTTAAAAACCATCTGATAGTTGCATACCGCAGTATGGGTCTGCATACTGCAGTAAAGGGTCATCCAGAAAGCAATATTTTCCCAAAGTTAAGTCAATACCGCAGTATAGGGTGCTATACCGCAGTATTGGACTTACAGAGAGCAACTAAATTTCTAAGTCAAGCCAATACCGCAGTATAGGTATGGATACTGCAGTATAGGGCCATCCAGAGAGCAACTGAGTTTTTCAAAAATAGTCAATACCGCAGTATAGGTATGTATACTGCAGTATAGGGCCATCCAAAGAGCAACTGAGTTTTTCAAAAATAGCCAATACCGCAGTATAGGTATGTATACTGCAGTATAGGGCCATCCAGAGAGCAACTGAGTTTTTCAAAACTAGCCATACCGCAGTATAGGTATGTATACTGCAGTATAGGGCCATCCAAAGAGCAACCAAGTTTTTTTTCAAGCAAGTCAATACCGCAGTATGGATATGGATACTGCAGTATATGCTTATACAGAGAGCTTCCAAATTTTATAACTATTGCATACTGCAGTATAGGTTTGCATACTGCAGTATTGGGCTCTAAAACTGATTCTCAATTTGTCAAGAACTCTCTTACTGCAGTATGTTACTTACATACCGCAGTATAGGTCTTGGTTTTCGAACACAAGTCACGATGATTTGCCTCTGGAAGCTGCATACTGCAGTATGACTTTGGATACCGCAGTATGGGCACTTATGCACAATGCCATACTGCAGAATGGATGAACTTATCGCGGTATACAACGGTCAAAATTGATTTTTGAATTACACGAATTTGCAAATCACTGTTGTTTGATCTTATTGCTTCCATAATTCATTCAATCATATTCCTAGCTATGTTTAACAAGTTTGTTGAGTGAATTTCAGTAAGATCAGATGAAGATTATTGGAAGTCAAAGCCAAAAAGCAAAAAGTGAACAGTGCATTAAATGCACTTCTGCAAATCAACCCACTTTCAGCTAATCCATCTGAGCACGCCTTCTAAACGTTAAAGAATGCTTACTACAACAAGTAAAGTCATCTCCAACGGGCAAATTCTCAGAGGGCCATATCAGACCACATTAACACTTGGATTAGCGGAAGTCTAGAGAGAGAAGAAGATCAGACTTAAGTGCTAATCACCTACAACGGTTGGATTCATCAAGCAACGGTCATTTAATGTTCTCCACCTATAAATAGAGTGCATTAACTTCTTCTCAAGCTGATACACCAACTGAGAGCGAAAATTTATTAAGTGTCATTTACTGTGTTCAGCTTTCATCTGTAATAGTATCAATATGATACTTGTGCTTCAGTGTTCATTCTATCTGCTCTGTAAGAGAGTCTTTTCTTGTAAATCATTCATTGATTGAGATAACCACAAGTCAGGGGACTTGGTGGTTGGGTGTATTGATTGCATCTTGTAAGGGGGAGTGAGTTCTAGAGAGAGAACTACTCTGAGTACAGAGATTGTAATCAATATTGGGAATTTAGTGAATTGAAAATCCCAAGTGAGGCTTGGGGACTGGACGTAGGTCAGAGAAAGGACCGAACCAGTATAAATCCTGTTGTGTACTGCTTCTCTTCTTCTCTCCTCTGTCTTACCCTGTTTTACTTAGTCAAAAACAGAGTAATATTTTTAAATTTTTAAAGATACCCAATTCACCCCCCCTCTTCGGTATTTAGCTCCAACCTTCAATCAAGACTCGAGTTTTGTCTTCATTTGAAAACATTGTATAGTCTCTATATAATGCAAAACTTGAGTTTTCAATCTGAAACTTGAGTTTGTCTTGAAGTGAAAAACGGAGTGCTCTCTGTATGTTCAAAACTCGAGTTTCCTAAAAGAAACTTGAATTTTCCTTTGTTCATTGAAAATGAGCAGCTCTTTGTCAAACTCAAAACTCGAGTTTTGAAATCAAAACTCGAGTTTTGTCTTTGACAATAAGTTTTTCAACTTACCAAGACAAAACCTCATTTTGTGTCTACAATTGTCAGTTATCATCAAAACACATAGAGAACTAACAAAACACTTGCACGCATTCACTCTGTGCAAGCCTATAACACCCCTACTGTTGTAAATAGTGTAACTATAATCGTTGAGAAATTAGTGAAGAATTTTGACTGTAATTGAATTGTTATTATTTGTGTAATATTTTGCAATAGAATATTGATTGAAAAAGGATGTCTGTCTAGCAGGAGACAGGATAGTGGACCCCGGAAAGGCCCAAAAATTCGCTCGTTCGACCAGAGGAAAAGAGTCTCTGGCAGGCCCCGGTTTGAAAAGGTGCGGGCCTAGGGCAGCATACCAGTGAGGTATAAAGTTGGTATGATGAAGTGGGGCCCAGGGAATATGACAAAACACCGATTCTTGACTCCTGGAAGTATGTATGCGCCATACAGGGACAAGAGAGAGAAAGAGACACTGAAAAAGGCATGTTCCAAAAAGTAAGAGATAGGGTGATCATTGCACAAGGACACGTGTCACCACGAGATTAGAGGAAGATAAAGCAAGGGAAAAATGGTCAATTCCTTGTCCTTTGGGCATTGAATTTCATCCAAAATGAGAGAGAGAAGAAAATCAAATGATTTTATCCATACTCTGATCTAAATACAAGACGCAGGACCCACAGGCGATAGACCGATAGAAAATGGGATTGATAGGGACCAATTAGGGGATTATTTTAGATGGAATGAGACAAATGTGGGGCCACATTGCGAGAAGGGAAGACGCCACATGAGTATGCCCAAAAAGAGGAGAATATTTGGGAAAGACAGAGAAAAGTGCAAAAAGACGCACTTTTGGACTTGGTGGAACCCGATAGGGACCGGTAGACCTCGAATTTGACCAATCAAGTGGGAAACTGGAATTAATTATTGGAGATCAGTTTAGTGGTGAAAGTGGAGCCAAATACCCAAGAGGGGGTGAATTGGGTATTTAAAAATTCTTGCAGAAAACTCTGTTATCTAACAGTGAAAACAGAGCAGAACAGAGCAATAGGGAGAATAGCAAGACACAAGAGATTTATACTGGTTCGGTCTTAACCACTTGACCTACGTCCAGTCCCCAGACTCTCTGGGATTTCCACTATATCAAAGATTACCCACTCTGCACTCAAGAAGTGATTCTCTCACTAGAACTCACTTCCCCTTACGAGTTGTAATCAATGATCCCAACCACCAAGTCCCTTGACTTGTGGTTCTTTACAATAAATGATTAACAATCAAAGAAGACTCTCTTAAAGAGCAGATATAAATGAACACTGAAGCTCTTGTATCAAAAGATACTATACAGATGAAAACTGAAGAGAATAAATGAAATCTTGAATACAATTCGCTCTCAGTTGTTATGGTTGTTGAGAAGACTTGAATGCCACTCTATTTATACATAGAAGGCATTAAATGACCGTTGCAGCTTGGATTAAACCGTTGGAAGTGTTCTGCAGAGGTTAGGTGCAACTTTGGTCTTCTTTTCTCTCTAATCTCTACTTAATCCAGTTGGACAATGGTTCAGAGTTAACTCTCTGCAAATTGATCCGTTGGAGAAGAGTTGCTTGTTGTAGAAATCATTCTTTTATGCTTTGTAAACGTGTGCAGAAGGATTAGCTGAAAGAATGCAACTTTTCTGGACTGCATTTATTATGCTGACATGCTTTTTGCTTTTGCTGAGATCTTCAATAAACTTTCGTTAATCTGTCTAAAACTCATCAAGAAAATGGTTAAACATATATAGGAATATATAGGATTAATACTGGAAAGTATTAGGATCAAACAAGTCAGATTTCCAAAAACGTGAAATTCAAATTTCAAACTCAGCGCAGAAACCTCGAGGTTTGTTCACCAAACCTCGAGTTTTGGACTTAGCATGTGAAACTGATTTTATGTCCAAAACATCAAAACTTGAGGTTTCTAAGCAAAACTGGAGGTTTTCAAAACTTTGAAATGCTTGATGCTCTCTGCCTGGAAAAACCTCGAGGTTTCATTACAAACCTCGAGTTTTCTCTCATGTATGAAAGTTTTGAAAAATTCTGTCAAATGTAAAACCTTGAGGTTTCCATTGAAACCTTGAGTTTTCAAATCAGTGAAAAACTCGTTTGCTCTCTATCTTGGAAAACCTCGAGTTTTCTTTACAAAACTCGAGTTTTGTTCAAATATAAAAGCTTTGAGATTTTGCGCCAAGACAGAAACCTCGAGGTTTCAAAACCAAACTCGAGGTTTTGAAACCTTAGAAAATTTAGTTGCTCTCTGCCTGGACAAAACTCGAGGTTTCTCCCAAAACCTCGAGTTTTCATACTTTGCGAAAACTTAAACAATTTTTCTGACAAATCCCAAAATTGGAGGTTTTCTCTCAAAACTGGAGGTTTTGTAAAACGTAAAAGTCTAAGCATTTTCATCCTCCACAAAACTCAAGGTTTTGTCCAAAACCTTGAGTTTTCACTTAATGTGAAAACTTTGAGAAAACCTTGTTGAATTCAAACCTTGAGGTTTCTTCACAAAACTGGAGGTTTCAAAAACTTGGTTAAAATCTAAGTTCTGTCTCAATCAAAACCTCGAGGTTTCTTGCCAAACCTCGAGTTTTCTCAAAACTTGTGAGAAGTGAAGTTTCAAACCAAAAGACGTAAAACTTGAGGCTTCATTTGAAAAACTGGAGGTTTTGAATTGTTCAGAATCTGGGAGACTTTCAGTAAGACAAAACCTCGAGGTTTCTGAGAAACCTCGAGTTTTGCATTTTCTCAGAAAAACTTGAGAAGTCTCTGTGTTTGGAAACCTCGAGTTTTCTCTGGAAACCTCGAGTTTTCTTTAATCTCAGAAAGCTTGAGTTTCTCTCTGTAAAGCCAAACCTCGAGGTTTCTCTGCAAACCTCGAGTTTTGCTCTCACAGTGAGTTTTACACAGTTGACAGCAAAACTTCAAACTTTGTTTACAATTATTGGCAATCATCAAAACCCTTAGAGAACAAACAAGTGGGACCCCCTAGGCACATAAAACTCTTTCTAGGCAGCAAAATCTGATTTGAAGACAAAAAACAAGCTTGACTAGTTCATTAAGTAAAGCGTAGGGCCTGCCGGTAAGTCAAAATGGTATTTTGAGTCAAAATAAATAATTCTTATCAAATTGAAAGGTGAAATCTGATTATATGGGCAGAAAACATGCCACATATACTGCCTAAAAGACTCTAAAATAAGCACATGGGGTAAAGAATAAGTAAAGACAATTGGTTGCCAACCAAACTAGGAATTTACTTAGTTACATTGGAACCAATTAGCTACTTTTGGATTATTATTAAAAGGAGTTCAATTTACCATTTTCTTTCCAAAAAGGCGTGGTCCAGCTGATGAAGATGGAGGGGACCAGCAAGCTTCCATAGCTAAGATCAAGCTCTCAACCACCTCATCCACCAAGCCAAAGCTCCAAAATAGGTAACTACCGACAACTTGAACCTCTAGAGCTTAAACTTTGGATTTTCGTGCTTTTGGTTGGGGCTTGGTTTTGGGGTCTGATTTTGGAGTTTTTGATGGTCCCAAAGGGTTTAAAACGTGATTTTGTATGGGGTTAGGTTGTAGTTTGAGTTTCCGAACTTGAAATCACCGAAAAAGCCTTAAAAGCAAGCTTATTCTTGATTCTGGAAATTCTGGCAGTGGACCTTCAAGTAGGTTCTAAAAATAGTAAACGAATTTATTTTTGGCTGAGATTTTACAGGTGAAAATTACACATCCTGAGGTTCAATTTTATGTATAATGTTATGATTTTTGGATTTTCCTACTAAGAGATAAAAAATTGGTGAAGTCAGCTCTGTGTGCAGCAGGGTGAAATCTGACCCAGGTGTGAAAAGAGAGCAACATACCAAAATAAAAGTACTTTCAGGGTCTGAGAATATTTTTCATGAAAAATAGACATTTCAATAGTTAAAATGAAGCTAGAATCATGCAAAAATGATTTTTTTGGAATTTATTAAAAATCCCACAAGTTGGGCCAGAATCACTGAATTTCTAAGAATTTTGGGTTTAGGCTCGGTTTTGACAAAAAAAGAATGTGATGGCATTTTTGTAAATTCTGAATAAGTGTATTTTAAAGATATATAGGTCAAAGGAACCCTTGGAAAGTCAACGGGCCCACTAAAATATTAAGGACAATATTTACCACACCAGGTAGTAACCATTTTACTCAGATATCTTCATGTGTTTTGTTGTATGTTTGTGTTTGCCATGTGTGTTTTTCTTTGTATATGTTGTGCCAAATATGCATACAATGTTGTGTGATTCCTAGCGCTAAGGATGTTCAGTCCGAGGCCCATCTTAGTTGGCAGCTGTACGGGTTGAGTTATCAGTCTGGGGCTAGCCTAGAAAGGGTGGCTCTATGGGTTGTGAGTCCAGTGAGTCCAAGGCTTGCCTTGGTAAGGCAGCTGTACGGGTTCTTGGATTGTGATATGTGCTTTGTTGTGATATTATTTGGATGCATATATGGTATGTATTTGGCATGCTCTTATGATTCTGACTAGCATGGTAGCTTACATACTTCTTACACATTTAATATTTGAGTATTGACAGTTACTCTGGGGGCTGTTATTAGACCCCCAGACTCTTCTGTAGTCACAGGGAGACGTGCCTGATATGATGAACCCTTTTCAAAAAAGATAAGTGCTTATCGGTACAGACTGAAGAATAGGGAATGCCCTATCATTATTGTATATATACTTGAGATGACGATATGCATTATTGCGGTATTTATTTTGGATAACTGTACCCTTATCCCTTCAGGGACTTTTATTTTCTATTTATTTAACTTTTACCAGTACAGTAGATTGTCCGAACTAGTTAAATGCTCTGTTGTGCTTACTCTGATACACGCTAAATGGACCTAATAACTAAGGAATGGTAACTAAGTGAAGGAATCCCTCTAACCCGCCACCTGAAAGGGCGAGGCCGGTAGGGATGTAACAATTTGGTATCAGAGCATGGTTTAGATGGTACTAGTACAAGGTAAGTGGTTAAGGGTACTGAAGTAATTTGATGCAAATGGAGCAGAAGGACATATACCTTAAGGAAAAGGGTTAAGCTCCGGTGAGTTAAAACTTCATGTTTGGTTAAGACAGCTCGGACAGTGGGCTATGCTGCTGACTTTAGGACCTCTGATACGAAAATCAGTGTCTGAGTAAAATTCTCACTTGGTGTTACAAGAAATCAAAAAGGAGTTGTATCGAGAAGCTGGTACTGCTTAAGCTCTCCAGTGGAGACAATACCTAGCATCTCTCAGGGATAGATATGTCATATTAGTACTTGTAAGTATCTGAACACAAAATATGGATTTGTGTCAATATTAGTACCCCCGATCTGATAGGCGCTTTAAAGTTAAGCGTGCTTGACGAGATAAATTCTCGGGATAGGTGACCTCCTGGGAAGTGCCATAGGAATGTGTGATCCTATGATTTAAGATCTTAATTCTTTGAGGTATGATATATGGTAATCCATAGGGATGCCATGAGGATGGTGGATTGAACATGAGATGAGATACTTTGAGGTAATAGAATGATATTAGATTATCCCCTGTGATATTGAGGATTTAAAATCTGAACCCTGTGAATGGTGTCATGTTATTTGAATGTTTCGAGGTTTAGTCTAAGAATTATGAATCATGATCCTAGTTTGTATTTTAGGTACTGTTAAGGTAATTTGATTCCTTAGCCTAACTAACATTGAGGTCTAGGAATTGGTTGTGAATCTGATAATTATTGATTCAAGGTTATTTGAGGTTAACGCTTAAACGTTATCGATTATAAATTATGATGATTGGGTGTGATCAAGGTTTCAGAATTAGGTTGATGAACCTAAGATCTGGTAGACATCCTTAGGGTTGTTGCCAATCGAATAGTGACCCAAGAATCTGATAACGAGAGATTCTTTAGGCATTTGATTGATCTGAATGCATTGAGGCATCAGAGTATAGTACTTATATGAATGAGGTAATTTGAGGTTATTAGTTGCTAGGGGATAATTTTAATCTCATGATATTCCCTTAGAAAGAAAGCTTGAAAGTAGAGACTGTGATACTATTGATTGATATCATGTTATTTGAGGTATGTTCGAGGATCGTGTTGGGATCCGTACACGCAGTGGATTAAAATATTTTACGAATCCCATCCCGAGGATCACTCAGGTGCGTTTAAATCAAGGTTAGGGAACCCGAATCATACCTTATAAAGAACTCGGAATCATCCGGAGCCGGAGGTTTTCCTTTGATTTTAGCAAACTAGTAGCTCAAGAATCTACACAAACCCTTTGCGCACATTTTCTCATGGCGATCAAGAAAACCCAAACTATAGTGAATTCGTCCGCGTCTCATTCTCTTTGAACTGGTGGGCTACCTTCTCGATCAGCAGAAGACGACTCTTAGAATCGGCTTCCTCTACCGGTATCCACACGAACAATCTCCAAACACGGACGCAGCAGCGTGCTAGTGCCTCAGACTGTGCGTCTCTCTCTTTTTCGCTCTAGGGTTTGTCGCGGCTTTCTAATTCGCTCGATTAAAACTCCTGTAGGTTTTTCTAAACCCATCGGCGTATTATATTCAAAATTAATCCCCATTAATTTTGAATTTTGAATTTTAAATTTTAATTAAAGAATATATATTAATTAAATCTATCTGATAGATTTAATCTAATGTATTTATTTAATTCAAATTAAAAGCCTTTTGATTTAATTTATCTCTATAAATTAAATCTGAGAAATGATATATATCTATTTAATTAAATCTGAGATACAATATCTAAATTTAAATTAAATAGATAATGATATCTTTATTCGAAAATCAAATGAGATATAATATCTCTATTTGTTTTAGATATTTAATTTATCCGATAAATTAAATATAAAACAAATATCATATAATAATATTATAATCTCCATTAAATAATATTATTATATTATTTTCGAATTTAATATATATACACATATATATATTTACCTCAGATTAAATTCAGTATTTATTTAATCTCAGATTAATCTGAGATTCAATGAATCTGGACACTTTTATCCGTGTTGGATTATTCTTGTGTGCGACCCTGCAGGCCCATATGAGATTGGCAGTGGGCCAAGACTATATCAGCCCACAAGTCACAAGCGGTCTCTGGCAAGACATTGCGACTACCCAATTCACATGGGGATCGATGACACGATACTACCTATCGTACAACCATGTCACGTCCCTTTGGTCACGCGATAATTCGGTCAAGGATGAGGCATGGATAATGTCAACTTCCTGTTCTTGACCATTACTTTCTCAATTCTCGAGCAGTCTAATAAGTGAAATAGAAACTCTTTTCCATCACAGTATGGCTATACATTTCTTAGACTCACTCATCGAGGGGCCCAGTATTATCTCTCTACAAATGTGAGGGACAAATTCCATCTTGACCATTCACATTCCTCCGCATGAAAACCACTGATCCCGATCCCAGCCTTTATCATCACCTGATCAAAGGTGACTTTTGACTAGGTCAAAGGTCAATGACTCATCATGTAGGAATCCATGATGATCTCAGGTCATAGGGCGCTATGACGCGGTTATACATGAGATAAGCTTATGACTCAATCCATGCAGCTTTCTCATAGTGGGTCGGTCCAGCACCTTGTACTCTTACAAGTGCCCATGACTTTGATTTGTATCTCCATACCTCATCAAAGTCATACTGGTCTTATCTCATCTTTGCTCCCACGTAGATGACTGACCAGGGACATTTAGGATAATCTATAAGATATATCCAGGGATATAGTTATTACCATAAACATGCGTATGAAGTAATAACTTAATGGAGAACAATGACTTGCCCCTAGGGCATAATTTCCAACAGACTCCCACTTGCACTAGGCGCAATCACTAATTACTCTAATTCCCATTGCCCTAACATGACGCTCATGTTTTGCTTGTGCAAGCGGGTTAGTAAGAGGATCAACTACATTGTCTTCTCCTGGTACTTTGCATACTTTTATATCACCTCTATCTCTGATTTCTCCGAGAAGTTGCCTGAGTACATGCTTGGTCAATTAATGTGACCTAGGCTCCTTGGTCTGTGCAATAGCGTTGCTATTGTCACAGAACAAATCTATTGGATTTGAGATGGTTGAAACCACCCCAAGTTCATAAATGAACTTTCTAATCCAAATGGCCTCCTCAGTTGCATCCGATGCGGCTATATACTTAGCTTCCGTTGCAGAATCAGCTACAGTGCTCTGCTTAGAGCTCTTCCAGCTCACCGCACCACCATTCAACAGGAATACATATCCTAATTGCGATCTTGAATCATCTTGGTCAGTTTGGAAACTCGTATCTATGTAACCAGTTACACAGAGCTCATCCTCCAAGCCACCATACACCAAAAATAAGTCCTTAGTCCTTCTTAAGTACTTAAAGATATTCTTGACAGCAGTCCAGTGACCCTCACCGGGATCTTGTTGATATCTGCTAGTCATACTCAAGGCAAATGACACATCCGGTCGAGTACATAACATGTCATACCTGATAGATCCAATGGTGGAGGCATATGGAATCTTACTCATACGGTCTCTTTGATCTTGTGTACTAGGACACAGATCCTTACTGAGATGGATGCCATGAGACATGGGCATGTTACCCCTTTTAGAATCCTACATACTGAACCTATGCAGTATCTTGTCTATGTATGTGCTCTGACTTAGGCCTATCAGCCTCTTGGATCTATCTCTATAGATCTTAATCCCAAGGATATAAGTGGCTTCGCTTAAAACTTTCATTGAGAAAGACTTTCCTAACCAAGACTTGACACTCTGCAAGGTAGGAATGTCATTCCCAATGAGTACGATGTCATCAACAAAAAGCACTAGAAATACAACTGTGCTCCCACTAACCTTCTTGTAAACACAAAGTTCATCCATGTTTTGAATGAATCCAAACTCTTTCACTACTTCATCAAAACGATGATTCCAACTCCGAGATGCTTGCTTCAATCCATAAATGGATCTTAGAAGCTTGCAAACTTTACCAGTGTCCTCTGGATGCACAAAACCTTCAAGTTGTGTCATGTACACATCCTTAAGAAGCTTTCGGTTAAGGTAGGCTGTTTTGACATCCATCTGTCATATCTCATAGTCATTATATGATGCAATGGCAAGATGGATTCTGAATGATTTGGCCTTTGCAACTGGGGAAAAGGTTTCATCATAGTCCACACCATGAGTTTGAGTGAATCCTTTTGCAACCAGCCGTGCCTTGAAAAGGTTTTTCTAAATTGTTTTCAGGATCAGCCTCAAAAAGATTTTCAGAGTTTTCAGATTGAGAAGGAGTAGTTTTCGAAAAGAATTGGTTTTTGAAAATGGTCTCTTCCTCATCATTCAAGGATTTATCAGAATCTTTTTCACTGAACACAACATGTATAGACTCTTCTACAACCTTAGTTCTAGTGTTAAAGATTCTATAAGCTTTACTTCTATTAGAATAACCAATAAATATGCCTAAATCAGCTTTGGAGTCGAATTTACCAAGATTTTCTTTACCGTTATTGTGCACATAGCACTTGCAACCGAAGACATGGAGGTGGCTGAGATTTGGTTTCCTTCCTTTGTAGAGTTCATATGGAGTCTTGTTCAGCTTCTTCCTTAAATAGGCTCTATTGGAGATGTAGCAAGCCATACTCACCGCGTCAGCCCAAAACACTTGCGAGGTGTTGTACTCGTTCAACATTGCTCTTGCCATCTCAGTGAGCACTCTATTCTTCCTCTCAACAACTCCATTTTGTTGAGGAGTCCTTGGTGCTGAGAAGTTGTGTTCGATCCCCATATTATCACAAAGCTCAGCAAAGGCGTTGTTTTCAAACTCACCACCATGATCAGTCCTTATACCTGAAATTGAGAAACCTTTCTCGTTCTGGACCTTCTTGGCAAAGGCAACAAACTGATCAAACTTTTCATCTTTAGATGATAAAAATATAGTCCATGTAAATCTAGAATAATCATCAACTATGACCAAAGTATAGAGATTTCCACCAAGACTTTTTACTCTAGCTGGTCCAACTAGATCCATATGAAGTAATTGAAGAGGTCTACTAGTTGAAATCTCATTTTTAGCTTTGAAAGAAGATTTGGTTTGTTTTCCTCTTTGGCAAGCATCACAAATCATATCATTTTTGAAATTCAGTTTAGGAATACCAATTACCAAATCCTTTTTCAATAACTTGTCAAGTTGATACATATTGACATGAGCTAATCGCTTATGCCATAACCAACTCTCATTCAAATTACTAATAAAACAATTTTCAAAAATGGAAGCATTGCTAGAGAAATTAAGAGTATAACAGTTACCATCTCTAGGTGCTCTAAATAAAGCTTTAGTTTTCAAATCATCAATGGAGACCAAATCCTTTTTAATGATGAAGCATTCATTTGAATCAAAGATAACCAAGTTACCTTTGTCGGTGCTTTGACTGACACTTAGGAGGTTGTGACACAATCCTTCTACCAAGTAGACATCTTTGATGAGAGGACCTTCATCGTTGCCTATCTCACCAATCCCAGCAATTTTACCCGATTGGTCACCTCCAAATGTGACTCTACCACCATCTTTTGGCTTAATTGAAATGAATTTGGATTTGTCTCCAGTCATATGTCTTGAGCATCCACTATCAATGTACCATTTGTTGGGCCTTGATGCTCTAAGACACACCTGCAATTCACAAGGGATCAAGTTTTAGGTACCCATCTTTTCTTGGGTCGTTTGGGGTTAGTTTTGACCTTGGGAACATAAGTTCCTTTTGGTACCCATTGATAATTTCCTACAGGTTTAACTTTTCTTTCATTCTTATGAAAACAAGATGAGGTAGAATGACCTTTCCTATTGCAATAATTACAATGTGCAAAGGGATTCGAAGAGTGAATCAATTTTGTAAAATAGTTCATATAAGATTTTTGACCACTCTTCTTCTTTCCTTTCTTCTTATCAAAATCTGGTTTGTAACCAATGCCTGATCTATCGTTTATAAATCGCTGTTGTTTAAGAATCACATTGAGCATTTCACTTCCCTTAGTGAATTTCTCAAGAGCTTTTGTCAATTGTAAATTCTTTTTCTCTAAAATAGGGCATTCATCACAAACTAAAATTTCAGGAGAAGAAAATCTTTCAACTTGCAATTCAAGAGTAGTATTTTTCTTTTTCAAAACAAAATATTTTTCTGCAAGTTTTTCAAATTCCTTTTGCACAAGATTGTATTCATCAAAAAGTTCATCATAGGAAGGTTTTGATTCATATACCTCATTGTTTTCATCATGTTGCTCTTCTTCCTCAGCAACTAAGCAAATGTTAGCCTTTTCTTCTTCTTCTTCAGTTTCATCTTCATCAGATGAGCTATCTCAACATATGGCTGAAACATATGCCTTCTTCTTGAACTTCTTGAACTTCTTCTTTTCTTTCTCTTGGTTCTTTAGCTGAGGGCATTCTGATTTGATGTGTCTGGGCTTCTCGCATTCGTAGCATATGATAGGCTTCTTTGATTCGTAACTGGAGCTACCCTTTTGAAATTTCTTGAAGCCTTGATCCTTTTTGTAGAACTTCTTGAATCTCCGAACCATCATCCCAATCTCTTCATCCTCATCTTCCTCATCATCATCTGACTCCTTGTTTTCTTTGGTGGTCTTGAGGGCTATTCCTTTGTTCTTCCCATGTACTTCATCCAGGCCCTTCTTGAATTTTAGCTTGGCTTCATACTCAAACAAGCTTCCAAAGAGAGCAGCCACAGACGTCATTGATTCTCCTCGCGCTTCCTCTATTGCTGTGACCTTGGCCTCCCATTCTTTGTTAAGAATGTTCAGAAATTTTCTCACTTGAACCGGCTGGTCATATTCTTTCCCAAGAGCAGCGAGTTGATTGATGAGATGAGTGAATCTCAGTTGAAATTCTCCAATAGACTCACCGGGCTTCATTCTAAGAAGATCATACTCTGTCATAAGAGTATTTACACGATTTTGCTTCACACCGGCTGTCCCTTCATGAGCGATTTCCAAGGCATCCCACATGGCTTTAGCCGATGGTAAGGTGCAAACACGAAAATATTCTTGTTGACTCAGTGCACTTTGAAGGAGTAGAACCGCCTTGCTGTTGAGAGTGACGTTCCTTCGATCATTTTCATCATATTCCTCTTCAAGCTTTGGAACTCTCACACCATCTTCCACAGTTGGAGGCTCATAATTACCTCTTTCAAATACTCTCCAGAGCCCATACTTAGTAGCCATGACGAATACTTTGAATTTAGCTTTCCAAAATGAGTAGTGTTCACCATTGAAACCAGGTGGCATGTTGATAGAAGCTCCATCGGGTAGAATACCTTCCATGTTGATCCTTCTCGAGCTGTTAGACTCTTCTGAGAAGACCTTGCTCTGATACAAAATGAAGACTGGAGCTTGATACCCAAGAGGGGGGGTGAATTGGGTATCTTTAACAATTTAAAGATAGAACTCTGTTTTTGATAAACTAAGACAGGGTAAGACAGAGGAGTAAGGAAGAAGAAGCTTTGCACAATCGATTTATACTGGTTCAGTCCTTTCTCTGACCTACATCTAGTCCCCAAGCCTCACTTGGGATTTTCAATTCACTATCTTCAACAAATGATTACAAACTCTGTACTAAGAGTTGTTCTCTCACTAGAACACACTCCCCCTTACAAGTTGCAATCAATACACCCTAACCACCAAGTCCCCTGACTTGTGGTTATCACAATCAATAAATGATTTACAAGTAATAACTCTCTCACAGAGTAGATATGATAATCACTGAAGAATAAATGTCAAAATGACACTATTACAAATGAAAGCTGAACACAATAAATGAACTCAATAAATTTTTGCTCTCAGTTGGTGTATCAGCTTGAGAAGGTGTTAATGCACTCTATTTATAGGTAGAAGGCATTAATTGACCGTTGCAAGCAGGATTGGATCGTTGGAGAACATCTGCTGAGAGTTGGTTCAAGCTTGGTCATCTTCTCTCTCTTGTTTATGCATAATCCAGCTGTTCATTGAGTCTGAGTTGAATTTCTGGCAATAAATCCGTTAGAGAGCTTGTTGCTTGTTGTGGTAATCTTCCTTTTAATCTTTTGCAGTCGTGTACAGGTGGATTAACCAAAGGAAGCAAGTTTATGGGCTGAGCATTTATTGTTCTGACAACTTTTTGCTTTTTGCTCTAATCCTTCGTTAATCTGTCTGAAACTCACTAGAAAGATAGTTAATCATGTCTAAGATCCATATATATCAAACATGTAAAGTATTGAGATCAAACAAGAAGACATATTGATTTGCCCAATTCGAATTTCCAGTAACGGCTACAAACCTGGAGGTTTGTTCCACAAACCTTGAGGTTTGCTTGAACATCTCAAGCAATCTCAGTTTTAAACACACATAACCTCGAGGTTTCTTGGTGAACCTCGAGGTTTCCCTTGTAAAGAAACCATTTGAAAAATCTTTGAAGACCACAAACCTAGAGGTTTCAAAAGAAACCTGGAGGTTTCGAAAGAAACCTGGAGGTTTGATACTTGGTTAAAAATCCATTTCTTCTCTGGAGCCCGATAACCTCAAGGTTTTTAAACTATACTCGAGGTTTGGCTAAAGTATTGCAAAACCAAAATTTTGAACTAGAGACATAACCTCGAGGTTTCAAACTGAACCTCGAGGTTTTCATTCCTTTGAAAACCTGTTTGCTCTCTGTATGCTAGAATACTCAAGGCTTGAAAAGATACTCGAGGTTTAAGTGTTTTCATGGAATTTCAAGTTAGAGATAAAATGTCAAACCTCGAGGTTTTCATACTTGATGAAAACCAAGTTGCTGTTCTCTAACTTGAAATTCCATGAAAACACTTAAACCTTGAGTATCTTTTCAAGCCTCGAGTATTCTAGCATACAGAGAGCAAACAGGTTTTCAAAGGAATGAAAACCTCGAGGTTCAGTTTGAAACCTCGAGGTTATGTCTCTAGTTCAAAATTTTGGTTTTGCAATACTTTAGCCAAACCTCGAGTATAGTTTAAAAACCTCGAGGTTATCGGGCTCCAGAGAAGAAATGGATTTTTAAACAAGTATCAAACCTCTAGGTTTCTTATAATACTCGAGGTTTCACATTGTTTTTCAAAATATTCAGTTAGACGCCAAACCACAAACCTGGAGGTTTTTCAACAAACCTCGAGGTTTCATGTGTTGGTGCAAAACTGAGTTTTCCTGAGAGATGCAGAACCTCGAGGTTATCTTACAAACCTCGAGGTTTCACATTGATTTGTGAAACCAAGTTTTTGGACCATGAAACACTTAACCATTGAGGCTTTCTGTAAGGCCAAACCTCGAGGTTTCAGTCTCGAGGTTTGCTCTTATACACAGTTTTCAAAAACTCAAGAGCAAAACCTCATCTAATGTTTATAGTTGTTGACAATCATCAAAACCATTAAAGAACTAACAGACCGTTGTTAGCAATTAACCATTCACGCTAATCTCATCTTAATTGGATTAAATCTGTTGTCTCTGTTCGTCTCTATTTTTATGAAACTTATTGTCGATACATCTGAATTCAACCGTTGCTAATTTATATATGAAAATCACTCATCATTATGGTTAATTATCTCACAATAAATAATGAAGCTTAGAAAGATATGAGTGAGAGATCAAATCGTTAGAATAGCATAATTACATATTTGCATTTTTTGTCTCTGCCAATACTTGAGTATCCAGCTAATTCAGATTTTCCAGAAGCTTTGCAAATGTTCTACTTGAGTATTCAGATGTCAATATTTGAATATCTCTTGTGTTGTTGTTGTTCAAATGAATAAACTCAGGAAAATAAGTTAGCAAAGCATACTATGTAGTTTGTTTGTTCTATGGAAGCACTCTTGGCTTGAGTCAAATGATTCAGGCTCAAGTCTGGATGAAAACTGGAGGCACAATGTGTAGGCTAGAGTCAAATTGTCCTATGAGAGCATTCTAGGCTTGACTCACTAATCTCAGGCTCAAGTCTAGGCTGAAACTAGAGGTCCACTCAGTAGGCTAGAGTTAAATTGAGTATTTGAAAATAACCGTCAAAACTTGGCTAGAGTCAATTTACTTAGGCTAGAGTTCAGGGCTTCGCTGGAGTCAGGTGAAATTGGCTAGAGCCAAAATTTGTATTCTAACAAATTTAGAGAGGAGCTTGGCTCGAGTTAGATGAGGTTGGCTGGAGTTCAGGGCTTGGCTCGAGTCAGCAGAAATTGGCTAGAGCCAAAACTTGCATTCTGACAAATCTAAACAGGATATTGGCTAGAGTCAGATAAGGTTGGCTGGAGTTAATCTGACAGATAAAAAATGCAAATTCAATTTTCACAATATAAATGAACTTTGTTGATCAGGATCTTTTTACAAGGGTTAGTTATCATCAAAACAAACATTTGGGAGCTAACAACAGCTTCATTGAAGTGCAATACAAAGAATCCCTAAAGCTATAGTAGAGTAAGTGACGCAATGTTATGTGGCATATATCCTAATCTTTTGTCAAGGTTGTTTTAGGAAATATAATGCAGGTCAAAAATAACAGTTAGATTGCTGACGTATTAAAATAGAAGATGCGGAGGATCGAAACTAGAGATTTGAAGAATCTCGCAAGATTAGTAGAATCAATCTACCGAGATTGGAAAGAAAGATACGATTGGACCTCGACATATTAGGAAAGGCCCAGTTCGTTGAACGTACGCTGCAAGTTGACCAAACTATATAAGGAAACAACTACTAACCCTAAAGGGGGTCGAAATAAATATAGCTATTTCACAGAACTAGGAATCTTCTTATATTAACTCTATAACGATCATAACTCTTCATGATCACTTGTTGTGCGCACAGACTCTTGAGTTAATTAGAAGCTATTCAAGCTCTACCGGTCTTATGAATGATTAATCCCTTGTAGGGGACTGTGAGTCCTCTCAACATGTCCATCTATAGTCATGTATTCGAGTTACACCCAAAAGTACATTGTTCTCTCCATTTTCAAGTAGATAGAGTTGTATAATCAAAGTATAACCCTAGGACATAATGTTTGATAACATCCTTCTTAAGTCCAAGACGATTCACACTACCAAACGATAAGAGACTTTATATATCCAATGATACTCTCTACAATGAATCTTTGTGGAGTCTCTCGGCGGGTCAATTTGGTGCTATTTGTTCTCCAACAAATCCATCCTCGACATCAGCTAAGGCATCACCGTGCCTGTATTTCATGAGGTCCCTATCTTGTATCTCTATACAAGTAGACGATGTCGTTCTAGTCTTATTGAGATCATCAATGCCCTTTCTTGGTGATTCAAAACTAGGAACAAGTTTTAGGTAATAGATATACAATGTTCTCAAATCCTCATGATCTTGATCTGTATCATTGATCCTCGAGATTAACATATATTATATTTCTAGGCTTTTATCTTCAAACATATATTTACTTTAAAATAAAGGTAAGACATAAATACGATAAAGATATAATATGCTTATTTATTAATAATGAAATACTACAACGTTGAAAAAGATGTTGATTTGTCCTTACGGATTATCTCTAGGATACCTGAATACTAAGATAAAATACATGTAAATACTTGTTTCTATCAGCATTCTTTTTGTTATAATGTGTTCAACATATTTTCCACATTCACAAAATATCTTCCATGGCGTGAAGAAATTTTCTACCATGAGTAACTTTTTTATGGTCTGGCATTTAAAACGAGTGCAGTATATTTTTCATCATATACAGCAATTTTCAATTTTTTGCTTTTTTCTTTCGTGACGGAAGTCAATAACTTGTTTAGGATAATTTATAACATTATCAAGGAAAGCTCTATGCTACACTCAAATTTCATAATATCTCTTGACAGTTTTAGGAAAAATTATATTGTAAGGACAATTTGGTCTTTTCCTCAATCTTATTCCATTCCTTTAAACTTAATTCAGGGACCTTAGTTCTATAAACTTTCCAAAGGAGGTGTTTTAACTTTTAAGCATTTTTCCAAAAATTTATCATAGAAAAACAACTTAATTAATTCTTACAAAAAAGAAGAAGAAAGAACTTAAATATATGTTTATATGGTTTTTCTCCGATTCATTCTCTTTCAGTCTGTTCCCATCATTTATCATTTTAATGATCATTGGATCAAAATTTAAAGGTCCATGTTTAATATTTTATTGAACTATTATTACAATGGGTGAAGGAAATAGAAAAATATGACAATAAAAATTAAATGTGAAAATAGAGAGAAGGATGAGAAAAAAATATTAGATACAGACTATTAAATCTTGATCTAATGATCATGAAAAAGATAGAGGATAGCAGCTAACCGAAAAAGAATAAGAAAAAGCCAAGTTCAAATTTTTTATGGGTGGTGACTATTGACCAATAAAGTTGTCAAAGTTTTGGTTGGTAAATGACAATTTGTATTTCTCCGTGGATCCGTGGATTCTGAATGCACAGATTATTTGCCATAGTTTGCCTCCCAAGTATTTCACAATACAAACAAATTTGACTTCTCCCGTTTTTGTCCACAGAACCTAACCATCCTCATTAAAGTAAGAAAAATTAAAACTAATGGAAAAATTCTCTGTACTGATCTTGATTTTGTAAGAGCGCAGGTTAAATTATTTTCAAAATCATTATTAGGTTATGAATAATTTTTTACAATTTTAAAAATTTTCAAAAATATATTTTTTAATAAAAATTGATGATAACTTTTTTTAATAGAAAAAATTCCATTGTTTCCTAAAATTTGACTTCATGTACATAATTTTCCCCGCATAACTCCAAATCAGTGGTTGGAGCTGCCATGTCTAAATGTGGGTTAATACAATAAACAAAAAGATAATAAATTTTTTCGATGTTGTTGATTAAGGGTTACTTGCAAGAAATCAGTTCTTAACTGCAATTCTTAATTCCACAATAGCAAGTTATATCCTTTATCTTCTGACAACAACAGTTATGTTCTTTAAAGAGTACAAAATTTAAAATCTTTGCTATGTATTATGCAATATCCTTGAAGAAGCAAAGGTATATGATTGTTAGAATTGCCCCCTAAGATAGATGGAACATAACGTAAGGAAATATGGTTAAAAAATATGAAGCATTGAATAAATTGGGAAAAATGATACAAGTAAAGTAAAAAATCTTTAAAATGACGATATGCCATGGAAAGTAAAGGAGAGAATTATGAAAAGCCAACCTGAACACCTATTTTGGATTATGAAAAAGCCATCTATTTGGCACTTTTTATAAGCTCTTGGCTATCTATCTCTATCTTCACGTGTATTTTTATTAGATTTTGTTGATTAAAACTATTTTTTTCCAACTAATTAAAACTACATTTAAATAAATATGAAAGTCTTATTTTGCCTAAGTTTTGAAATTTTCTTGTACTTGCATGACTCATAATTATTCCTATATGTAATGTGGTTTTTTTTTTAAAAATAAAAAATAAATAAATTTACTCTAAAATTTTTCACTAAAAATATCTAAATATTTTTTGTTGGATATTATTTTGAAAGTGCTAAAAACTGAACAAATTCACCATAACCGTTAGACAATTAAGGTAGACCATTAAAAAATGATGTCGAATGTTAACATGTAATTTTAATAACAAAGAGCAACATTAATTCATTTTTAACCCTTCTAGAACAATATTAAACTCAACATGCTCGGCGCTCTTAAATAAGAATCCTGAAGCAAATTTATACGTTGACCTTTTTTTTAAAAAAAAAAATTTACATATAAGCATTTTTTTTCATTTTTTTAATTGTCAAGTAACCTCTCTCTCTCTCGTCAAAAATTGTCAAGTAACCAACATTTACAGGATCAAATTGATTTTGCGGATATGTTCTTACCTGCCACCGGATTCAACAAATCAATCGTCCGCGCTGCGGTTCCTACTTAAATCAGGTTGTTTTCCGCTCATCTACTTTGTCCGCTTCGTCTCAAACTGTTTCCACTGACTTTATAAATTCACTGCCTCTCTTTCTCTGCTTCTACATCCCTAACTTGGCTTGCTGTTCTTGATTCTTCCGCCTCCCATATCTCTTTCAATCTTCTTTGTTAAACTTCCACCCCAAACCTTGCCTTGCCTTGTAAATCCAGTTTCTTAAATACCCATTCCTATTCTCTCATCAAGAACCTCACTTTATTGTTAGATCCCTCTTGTTTCACTCTGTGACAATGCAGTGCTGTATCATCGCAAGGCTAAAAACCCAACCTCTATGGTTTGGGTTGCTCTTCGTTTTGGGTTTATTCTCCCTTCTGAAATTTTTCATAGCTTTTCTCAGATGGGTTTATGTCAATTTTCTCAGAGCCCCCAAGAATCTTAAGAAATACGGATCTTGGGCAGTCATTACTGGACCCACAGATGGTATTGGCAAAGGCTATGCTTTTCAATTGGCTCGTGTAGGGCTTAATCTGGTGTTGGTCGGTCGGAATCCGGATAAGCTAAAGGATGTTTCCGATTTGATTCTAGCCAAGTACGGGAAAAGCCAGATTAAGACGGTCGTCGTTGATTTTGCAGGAGATGTTTCGGAGGGTATGGTCAAGATTCGTGAAGCTATTGAAGGGTTAGATGTTGGTGTCTTGATTAATAACGTGGGAATCTCATATCCTTATGCGAGATATTTCCATGAAGTGGATGAGGAGCTACTGAAGAATCTGATTAAAGTGAATGTAGAAGGAACTACCAAGGTTACGCATATTGTTCTTCCTGGTATGCTTCAGAGAAAGAAAGGAGCAATCGTAAATATTGGTTCTGGAGCAGCAATTGTGATTCCTTCAGATCCGCTGTATGCTGTGTATGCTGCAACAAAAGCGTAAGTAAATTTCTCTTAAACTTTGCTTCTCACTTCAATCTCCAAATTTGGTCGGTACATAAATTGTTGGGCATCTCGTAGGATATGTTGTTTTATCCGTTAAGATTGAAGTTATCTGTTTGTTTCCTCAGGTACATAGATCAATTCTCGAGATGCCTCTATGTTGAATACAAGAAAAGCGGGATCGATGTCCAGTGTCAGGTATTATTCAAAGGTTCTTTATGTAGTGATTTGCTTTTACAATCAGCATCTGCCAAACATTGATTTGTTTTTGTATTTTTGTGAATTTACTGTTCATTATAGGATAGATATTGGGGGCAGATTTGTTAGGATTAGCCATGAAGAACCATTTGAACTCCGAAGATATAAATCATATGGCAATTTTGCTACCAGATGTTTCTGCCTTGGTCTTATATTCTGCACTTTGTCTAATGTGTTTGTTAGAGAATTTAGTCACCCATTTTGTTGGTACTATCAAATTTCCACAGCTTAGACTTGAGAGCTCTCGCCATATGAGTTGATGATCCCTATTTTAGCCAACTTTTTCTTATTCGTTATTCCTTTAACACTTTTCATTGTGTATAACTTGATCATTATTGCATTTCTCCCCTGTTTGTGTGTTTCGGTTTTGAGAATTGATACTTTTTAACTGGACGGATGTCAGCACTCGTGAAAATATTGAGCACAGTTTTATTTTACCTTTCAATTATTGTGTAGAACTTTCTTCAAAATGGCCATACACGTGTAATCATGTGCGATGAATGATACCCTTTTCTTTAAATGCAACCAACCATGATATATTTTTGATTTAGTGATATCATTATGTGATTTGGTGGGTGTTCTTTTCTGTCATGTGATGTCATTCAATAGCCTATATATTAGAAAAGACAGATTTCTATTATATCATTGTGAATTGTGGAATCAGGTCCCATTATATGTGGCAACAAAGATGGCATCAATAAAGAGATCTTCATTTTTTGTGCCATCAACTGATGGATATGCACGAGCCGGCATGCGTTGGATCGGGTATGAGCCACGATGCACCCCTTACTGGCCACATTCCATTCTGTGGGTATTGGCTTACTCTTTGCCTGAGTCTCTGGTCGATGCTTGGCGTCTCTGGTTCTGCCTTGGCATTCGAAAGAGGGGGCAACTCAAGGATACAAAGAAGAAGGAATAAGCCATGAGAGAGAATATCTCTTTCCAGATTTCAAAGTAGCTGATGTACCAAATTGACTTCATATTTCTTGTTATTAATCTGTACTTGGAGCAATCGCTTTTGTTCTATTAATTTCTTTTTAATCTTCTGTCTTTTTGGATATATTTATGTTGTTGTAATGTTGAGGGCTTGATGATAGTTGATATAATTCTTGACTTGTGATAGAAAAATACTGTGGTTTCACACATGGATGCACATAAAAGGAAAAACGAATAAGGGGAAAAAAAACAGAAAGACAACTAAAAATGACTGTTATAACAACAGAAAACGAAAACATTATAATTACCTTTCTTTAGTTTAAACTCGTGTTTACTCTATTTTATATCCATTTCATAAGAACCATTACGATGTTGTTCTAATGTAATTTGTGGGTTTCTTCCTTTCCTCATCATCTACTTTATTCTCATGATTTTTCACTGACTCGTTTATAAACTCAAGCTGGTATTTGTTTGCCATCACTAAAGTCTCCTCATGAAACTGTAGCTCAATTGTTCTATCACTCTACGAGACTGGAGTGATGTATGATAGCGAGGTTGAAACCTCAACTTTTATGGTTTAGATTGTTTGTCCATTTTGGTTTACTCTCCCTCATGATTTTTTTTTTAATTTATTTTTTATTGAGAGATGCTCTTATTGGAAGCTTTTGAGAAAAGCCAATTTTTTGCTGTTGCAAGACCGCTAATGTTACACCTCTACCGATCTCGCCCTTTCGGGTGGCAGGTTAGAGAGATCCTTTTTACTTATTACCTTTCCTTTATTAATTAATCACTTTTATCATATATCAGAGTGTATGCGGCAAAGCATATGATCAGTTTGGACAACTACAATATACTGTAAAGGTATGATAATCAAAGAGTAAAGAATCCCTGTAGGGTTAAGGGTAGAATCATCCAAAAGTATATACGAGACAGTAAGTATAAATTATATAGTTATCCAAAAATAAATATACAAAACAGGATAAGGCATTCCTTATTTCTTCAATCTTCCACTTCATGCCCTTACCTTTCCCAAAAGCCTGAACAGCTCAGCATCTATCACCTGTGTCTTTAAAATAGTCTGGAGTGCATGTATGCAAACCACAATAACGAAAATCACAATATTGGTAAACATACCACATATGCATTCAGAATTACAATCACATCCACATAACCATTGAGCCGCCTAACAAGGCAAGCCCTGGATTCTCATAACTGTTGAGCCGCCCAACAAGGCAAGTACCCCTACTGGCCTCACCCTTTTAGGTGGCGGGTTCGAGGGATTCCTTTTATTTATTATCTTTCCTAAGTTATTTATTTCGTTAATCATATATTAGAGTATGTGCAACAGAGCATTATACCAGTTTGGACTTTTCTATTGTATTGGTAAAAGTACGATAATTAAAAGGTAATTAGTCCCTGAAGGGTTAAGGATATAGTCATCCAAAATAAAATGTTAGAAATAAATATACGGTCATCCCTAAAATAGATACACAATGTAATAGGGCATTCCCTATTCTTCAATTTGCCACGGTATGTCCTACCTTTCCAAAAAGGTCTTCTCTACTCAGGCGCGCTCTCTTGTATTTACAAATCTATCCGGAGTTCAAAAGTGAACCCTTGAGTAACTGTTAAACTCATGTACTATATGTGTATAGTGTATGCATGTCATATAAAATCACAAATAATAAGCCAATATACTGTTGCAGATTATGCCCTAGGGGCAGATCATTGTACTTTAAACGTTTACATTATTTAAAGCATTTCTCCGTTTAGTTATCATATCATTTGCATGTTTATAGTGATAACTGTATCCTTGGATGTATCTTATAGATTATCCTAAATATCCCTGGTCGGTCATCTATGAAGATGGAATATCACCTAGAGGAGGGGTGAATAGGTGATCTCAAAAATCTTTTGTGGATTAAACACAAATACAAGTAAAACAGAGTCAGAGAAAGAGAGATAGAGACGTAGCGATTTATACCGGTTCAATCTAATATTTTAACCTATGTCTAGTCTCCAAGCACACCTTGGGATTTCCACTAACTCTTAAAAACAATTACAATTACACTTTGTAACTCAGGGCAAAATACTTCGTTGCTATGTTACTTTGTAATCTTCCGATGTTGGTCAAAATACTTCGTTGACATTCTTTATTTGATTTGTCCATTGAGACTCAGGTAGAATGTTAACTGGAAATGGCCGGAATGCTTTACGGTTCTTCAGAAGCTTAATTTCCACTTTCGTGCTTCGTCATTTAATGTGTCTGACACATTTTTGCTTTATGGGAATTTGATGATTAAAACATATTAATCATATCTCAAAAGCACTAGCAAACTGATTAAACTTGGTTAGAAGAAGTATAAATCAATAACATGAATTACCCAAGTCTAGATCAATGATTTATAGTTTACGATAGTGGAGATTTAAAAATCCAAAAAGCATTCTCGAGAATTGTTCATCACATTCTCGAGAGTTATCATGGAAAAGCTTAATCCTGGAAATGTGTCTCGTAGATACTTGAGAGTTATATCTTAGATTCTCGAGAATGGCACGTTGGAATATTGTTCACAAATGTCAGTGACAAAGCATTCTTGAGAATCTCTATATTCATACTCAAGAATTGTATCCAAAAGTTGAGACATAGAAGAGATCGATTACCACACTTACCGTCCATTCTCGAGAATCCCTTACTAATTCTCAAGAGCCATTCTTAAGAATTGAAAATCAATTCTCGAGAATTACATGAGAAAGTTTGCTTCAGAGTGTGTTTCAGATGAGGCATTCGAGATTACCAATTCTCGAGAATCACATCAGAGATGATTTCTGCTATGAGTTTCTGACTCGGAGTTCTCGAGAACTCTTCACCTATTCTCAAGAATTACTTGTGTATTCTCGAGAACCATAAGCTTGCGATGGTGAAATTGTCACACTAATTCTCAAGAATCTTGAACCCATTCTCGAGAATTGCTGTATGAACACTTAGAGCAATCACAGTTAAGTTGGAACACTGGTTCTCAAGAATTGTCTATCCATTCTCGAGAATCATTGATACATACTCGAGAATCAATGTCTTATGAAATTGCACATTCCTCAATTCTTATTCAAGTTCTTACAATCTTTAAGAGGCTTGTTATCATCAAAACACTAGGAGCTAACAATCTACGTGGGAGCGAAGATGAAGTAAGACCAATATGACTTTGATGAGGTATGAAGATATGAATCAAAGTCATGGGCACTTGTAAGAGTAAAGGTGCTGGACCGACCCACTATGAGAAAGTTGTATGGATTAAGTCATAAGCTTATCTCATGTATAACCGCATCATAATGCCCTTTGACTTGAGATCATCACATATTCCTACATAAAAGTCGTTGATCTTTGACCTAGTCAAAAGTCACATTTAATCACGTGATGATAAAGGCTTTGATCGGGATCAGTGGTTTTCATGCGGAGGCATGTGAATGGTCAAGATGGAATTTGTCTCTCACATTTATAGAGAGATAATACTGGGCCCCTCGATGAGTGAGTCTGAGAAATGTATGGCCATACTACGATGGAAAGGAGTTTCCATTTCAATTGTTAGACTATTCAAGACTCAAGAAAGTAATGGTCAAGAATAGGAGTGTTCTGTCATAGAACAATTCCTAGGGCCTATGTACCTTTGAGAGGGATCAAAGTCCACGTAGTTCGATATACACCAAAAAAGGAGTAGGATGTGTGCTCTGTGTAAATTCAGAATGGAGAGAATGCACCTGGAGAATGATCCTAGATATAGAGGTCGTTTTTGGTTTCCTCTCCTTTGGTCGTGTGTAACTTCTCTTGCCAAAGCGCTTTCCACGATCCAAGCGGTTTTTTTTTCTACTACCTACATTCTCTCCCAAAATATAGGCATAATTATGAAAATATCGGTGATTTACCTGATCCGAGAAGGACTGGGCCTAGCCTTTAATAAGCTCATTATTCAGGTCCATAACAGATGCCCCCCCAGCCCGGTAGTTCAGGTCTCTAAGCTGCCGGGATGCACTGTTTGTTTAATTGAGACACACGAACTTGGTTGAGAGATACACTGCTTATCCGAGTTGTTTGCTTTCGTAGCAATTTTTCTCGGTCTATATTCCTGCATTTAATACCATGTAAGCAAATCATAATCAATGAAAAATACTTACTACTTCCGCAAATCGTTTAGCTTGCTCATTTGCTTGTCCGAGTTTACATTAACCTCGGTTATTAATAACATGTATTTCCACGAACAACTCATCATCCACTCTGTGTTGCCCCCCAGCCCGATAGTTCAAATCTCGGGACTGCCGGGATGCATTTAAGATTTAACCAAGATCTGCACATGAAGCCCGAATTTAAACTAGACTCAGTTTAGTCGGGTTCGGCTTCAGAGATTTACATGGATCCCGGATCTTAACTAGATTCAGTTAACTCGGGTCCGCCTTCAAGACATTACGCGGATCCGGAACGTTAACCAGATTCGGTTAATCGAGTCCGACTTTAAAACTTTACGCGGATCCCGAACGTTAACTAGATTCGGTTAACTAGGCCCGCCTTGAAAAATACACACGGAGCCAGGATTTGTACCAGATTCGGTATAACCGGGGTCCGCCTTGAAAATTATCACGGATCCCGGACTACAACTAGATTCAGTTGGCTGGGTTTCACCTTCAAAAATGTTTCCTGCACAACTCGGAAAACGTTTTAACCATTCTTTCAGCTTTACCGTGTTCCAATAGACACAAGTTTTAACCTTTCGGTTTTATCAGGTTCCAAAGGACACATGTTTGAATTGGTTTCTCCACGCAGCCTGGATTTTAACCAGATTCGGTTTTATCGGGTTTGCCTTCATCCCTGTCGTAAGGGTTCATTTCAAACGGAACTTGGATTTTAATTGTAGCCAGTGTAATCGGATTCCGCCTTCGTAACTCATTCGAGTTTTATTTGATGACTGGGCCAGAGTCAAAAATTTGCTGCGCAGAATACAAGTCTGGGACCACCCATGAGCTATCAACCCGCCTAGGTGATTTACCAGAAATCATCGGCTTTTCAGCCTTTACATGATTTTCGGAAACTGGTTTATTTACTTCGGATTCCTACATGTTTAATTTGAACATGATTTTTGGAAACGGGTTTGTGTACCTCAATTTCCTACATGTTTTTAACTTGAACATGATTTTCGGAAACGGGTTTGTGTACCTCAATTTCCTACATGTTTAATTTGAACATGATTTTCGGAAACGGGTTTGTGTATCTCAATTTCCTACATGGTTAATTTGAACATGATTTTCGGAAACAGGTTTATGTACCTCGGTTTCCTACATGTTTATAGACTTGGCAGCATTGCCGTCGCATATGGAGCCCAGATTTGAACCAGATTCGGTTTAATTAGGGTCTCTGCCTTCATTCCTTTTCGTAGGGACGGACTCCACACGGAACCCAGATTTAACTAGATTCGGTTTAACCGGGGTCCGCCTTCAAAACTTTACACGAAGCCCGGATTTAAACTAGATTCAGTTTAACCGGGCCTACCTTCTAATATTCCTTAATCTGTATTCGTTTCCTTTTAGAAAATACAAGCTGCAAGGGAATAGCAATCTGCTCCATGAGCTTTAGCAGCCATAGAAGTATCAAAGAATAGATTGGCCAGTGCAATAATTGCAGTTTCAGTAGCACCAATAAAGAAATTTCAGCCAATTTATTTAATGGCTTAGCATCCGCATTAAAAGCAATTAAGATCCTCGTGATTCAGCTCCACAAATCTCTGAGAAATTGAACTCAAGTATGACAAAGGCTAGCAAAAGTAGGTTGAAACTATTTCTTAAAGCCTCCTGCAAGATAAAAATTGAGTTGATACTCTTTAAAACGTGAATCATTTCTTCTGACTTCAACCACATGCTGGCCATTTTCCTCTAAGAATTTGAAGGTTTCATCATCAAGCCCACTGTTTTACAGTAGTCATTGTACAACACCTTTGCTGGTTTCACCCACATCTGATTTTTCAAAGAATACTTCCATTTCCACATGCATTGCTATCTGAACTATCTTCTAAGATGGAAATAAATCTTTTCTTGGCTTTCTTTTTGCTTTTGAATATTCTGCTATCTTTCACTCTTTGGAGATAATGTAGGTAGTATGAGCATGCCACTTCAGCCTTTCAAGACTTAATATTCAACTGAGCATTAATAACACATGAAGCTGCTTCCACGTGAATAAAGCCATTTTCAATCTTAAATATAACATATTGGAAGTTTTCAAAGAGAATACAGTTCCCCCCAATAATATTTGCATTATAATCAATATCCTCAAGTCTTGAATTTGAAGGATAAAGACCTTGAATCAAATAATAAGCCTGCATTGAATCAAATGATAAATTTGCATGGGTCATAATGTGTCGTTGCATCATATTGACTGCTTAATTTCCTTTTCTTTGGTGTGTTTTGTTAATGGATTTTCCCCATTTGCGAACAACCATTGAGCACATTGTAAGCAAGTTAACTCCTTCCAATTCTGAATTAGGAGTAGTATGTGCAGATGCACATGTACATGAGAAGAACCAAGGAAAATGCCTACACAGAACGCTTCATGTGTTCCCATGAAATTTATAAGAAATAAGAGAGAACTATTCAGATCTTGTACTTCTCGCAAATTGTACTACATCCAGCCCCTTCTTTAACTTTAGGATTGTACCATCCTTTCTAAGCTAGTAACTCCATATATAATTGCAACAACAACAAGTGCAAAAAGAGCAACAACATCTTTTTGTTGCTTTACCATACAGTTGTGATATGATTTATTTCTTTGATAAATTTCAATGGTCAAAGTCTAAAGCCTATACTACCTTATTTTTCTGAAACACTTCTGAGAGAAATAATTTCAAGAAATCAACCTTTGGCATTCTTTAAGATAGGCTTTGCAACCAATCATGGGCTTCAAGAAACTTTTTGACAAAAAAGTTTTTCCAATTAATATTATCACAATGTCCTCATACAACAGTAAATACACCATTAATGGGCACATGCGATTTGAAAACATGCATATAGTCATTTTCTAAGTAGCATGTATAGAAAATCAAGAAGAAGATGAAGAAAACTTATCTCTGGGTTTTTGATTTGCGAATAGAATCTGTCAGCGATTCTCCACACCCAGATATTCCTACATCTCCGTGAACTCTGAATTCATTGTCCCATAAAAGCTTTCGACCCAGCACTCAATGTTGCTTTAGGTATATTTTGTGCAGCAATTCCTCTTTCAAAGCTTTGAATAATAAAAGAGTCCTGCTCATTTCTTGCTTTTTTGCATCAGCACAGACCAACTTTCTGCATCCCCTGATTTTTACATCAGCATATACTAATTTTCTGCATCTCAATGCTTGGTGGGGTGGCATCTCCTGTGAAAATAATCCAGCCTTTGCCAAAAACAAACAACATTACGTTGGATAAACGCTCTTGGAATCAAATATTCAGGCTCATATGGTTTTGTGCAAATAAGTGTTGTGTCTTGTTGAAGAAAATAAGGTCTAGCATATCTTATTTCTTTCTCTGCCCCTGAAAGGTCACCTCTCATGAAATTTATCCTCTTTCATCATAAACAACTGCTACATAGGGGAAACCAGAAGCCAGAAAATTGCAGAATTCTCCTGGTAGTTGGTTTCCTTCAACAAACCCACGAACAAGCTCTGGAGATTACTGAACAAGAAAGTCAGCAAGAAACCATAGGAATTTTAAAGAAACACATAGATTCTGCATTGGTTCCTATCACGGCTTCAGTAAAATTTAATGTCGAATTTGTTCCATCTCGGCAAATGTACCCTGTGTTTTCATATTTATCTGAAATTTGAGGTGTCGCGATGCCTTTCTTTGGTATAGATAACGACCAGCGACGTCAGGTGTCTCGTCTTTGTGAGTGGATATGTCGATGCTAACCCGAGGTGCTCAAGCAAGGGTGTGTTAGTTGCATCATTCAACCTGCACAAAATTAGAATATACTTTCGACCACGTAAAATCATTGTTCATGACTTGAATATACCCAAGTCTACACCTTTACATTCTCTGAAATAATCCTCGACGTCAGCTTCTCTCAAATCTGAATAGCACGTTGGGTCGGACTTTCTTACTTTTGCTCGAAAATAAGTCGGCTTCCACTTATAATCTCGGACTTCAAATGATTATCCCGGACTTCAAATGGGACGACTTCAATGCATAATCCAGGTATGGGATTATAATCCCATACCTCAAACAAAGACTCCTCCTCCTCATAACTTTGGATTTCAAATGACTACCCCGGCTTATAATCCCATACTTCCAATCATTCTCCCAACTTTCAATCAAAACAAACGCTGATTTTGTCGAGATCAAAGGCATCCGTACTGGATCTCAGCTCCCTTGTCGTGGTGGCTTTAGCTATCTCGGTTAAAACATTATCTAATTTGAACTTAGTGAGGAATCTCGTCATATGCGACATAGTGAGGAATTTCGGCATATTCAACGTCCGCTTCCTATGACTTCTAAATGAATCCATTGTAACTTCAACCAATGAACCCGGTTGAATCTCGTATGGCCCAGATTAGCAGAATAACAGCACCGGATGCCCCTTATGGTGATAAACATATAAAGGAAATTTTCAAGCTCGCAGTTGAAGCTTTTGAAAAGTTATCTGATGCACCCAGCCGTAGAAGCTTTTAAAATCATGAAAGTACTCCCAAGCCTCTTGCACTTGATGATTCCTCCACCAAATTTCATGAGGAACCTTCCCGAGATAACATTTCACAACGGTTACAAGTGAAAAATTGCTACAGATACAAACCGAAGTGCATGAGCGTCATGAACGTGAGGAATTCAACAATCCATTACTTTGCCTCTGATTTCCGTCACGTTGTCGCCCAGCGATAGTTTCGTGCTACATTATAATTCTTTCCCAAGTGGCGCGCTTTGCTTTGACTCCTACGGAATCTACATCTCGGCAACTTCAACAACTCGAACCACCGCAACTCCAATCTCGGACACTGTTGAAATTACTCCTTCATTTACTTCTAGAACCTCAGCAGAGAAAATGAATACCGAAAAATCTCTGCTTCTTCGATCAAGAAAAATCTCTGCTTCAATCTCTAAACATGGAGGTGAAGATTTAATAGTCCTCCAGAAGAATTTCCATGCAAAAATGAAAGAATAGCCTAGTGAATCTTTCATTTATTTCGCTAGCCATAATGTGTATCTCCTTCTTCGCCTCCTCTATGTCTTTGCCGGGTCTAGATCCTGCTCTCAGAGCAATTCAACATGACAAGGAAAAAGAATATGTACGCACGTCACTTCCTCAGATTTTAAAAATCTTGACACATCATCATCTCGGCACCCACTTTCTCCAAGGTCCACGTCTCGGCACCTTAGATGAGGTGGGAGCGAAACACAAGTTTTGAAACTTGAACAGAAGATTCTCGGTGTAGTTAGCCAACTCTTGAATGCAAGAAGCAGCGAAGAGCTAGCGGTTGCCCACAGCTTTGGGGATTGCCCTGTGTCCCCTTTCATTTGTTTGTCGTCCTCTCTTTCTTCTTTTTCTTCCAGGTGGATTGCTCATTTTCCAGCTTCTTTTCGTTTCTTGTACCACCATCTTGGCACCTCAACGTCTTTGCCTCTCGGGAATTCCAATCTCGATATTGTAATTCCATCAGTTGGTCCTTCCCCCGTCAAAAAGTGGAGCTAGAATCTCCACCCCTCAACACTACAGCGTTAAACTTTCTTCCAGGAGTCTAATGTTTTGTAAAGCTCGGCACAAACTCTAAAACTCAGTTTTGCTCCATCTCGAACCACAGCGTTCATCATACCCACTGCCATCAACAGCCTGGCCTTACAATCTCGGCACTTCATCATCTCGGTCTTCATTATTTCGACCTCAGGTATTTCGGTTCCACCTTAAAATCAACTACTTTTTTCGAAACTTCATATCTCAGGGACACCTAAAATCTCGTGGAATATACTCCTTCTCCGACGTACACCTTTAGGCAACTCTGCCTCTCGGACCTCGGCTATTTCAACCTCGGTACTCTACATCCCGGCGATGAATGAGTGGAAGGAAAAGTGGGTGTAGCGGAAGTTTAAACTGAAAATCGTGGTGCTTCTGCCTGGATCTCAGTATATCCCTAGCAGTGATCAAATGTACATCTCGGGAAAATTCTCATCCATCCTTCCGGAAACGATGAATCGTACGTCTCTATCTCGGCAGCAAACCCTCTTCAGAATCTGGTCAATTACTGTTGAGTGCTGAGGGTATATTGGCATATTGGCATCTCATCATTCATCCATTAACTCGCACTCGATCAGAAACTCGGCCAAAATTTGTAGCATGTTGCCTCCATCTCGGTGTCATATTTGCATCTCTAATTTATCTATCTCGGTCATGTATGAAACCGGTTGGTGATGGCCGGGTATCGTAGGACTTTGTTTCCAACCCAAATTCATCTCGAAATTCTTTCGATCGTTATCTTCATCTTGCTTGTTTTTCCAGATCTTCGGAATCACCATTTTCTTCGTCCTCTTTCAAAAGAGAAAAAGGAGGTGGGTCCTCTTGAAGACGCTTTGCAACCATAACGAGAGAGCCAACAAGCAAAAAGCAAGCTGGAGGTTGGGCGTCGTAGGATTTTCAGGTCTGCTTCTTGTGTTATTTCCACCACCAGTAGTTACACTGGCTTTTGAATATTCATGAATTTGAATCATTCACCATTCTTGGTGATAGGAATCAAAAATTTATCGAGTCCCCACATATGGCGCCAATGTTCTATCATAGAACAAGATAGATTGATTGGACTTGACCTAGGAACAATTCCTAGGGCCTACGTACCCTTGAGAGGGATCAAAGTTCACGTAGTTCGATATACACCAAAAAAGGAGTGGGGTGTGTGCTCTGTGTAAATTCAGAATGGAGAGAATGCACCTGGAGAATGATCCTAGATATAGAGGTCGTTTCTGGTTTCCTCTTCGTTGGTCGTGTGTAACTTCTCTTGTCAAAGTGCTTTCCACGATCCAAGCGGTTTTTTTTTTTCTACTACCTACATTCTCTCCCAAAATATAGGCATAATTATGGAAATATTGGTGATTTATCTGATCTGAGAAGGACTGGGCCTAGCCTTTAATAAGCCCATTATTCAGGTCCATAACAAGGAGGTTGACATTATCCATGCTTTATGCTTGACTAAATTATCACGTAACAAAAGGGACATGACATGGTTGTATGATAAGTTATATCGTATCATCAATCCCCATATAAATTAGGTAGTCGCAATGTCTTGCTAGAGGCCACTTGTGACTTGTGGGCTGGTACAGTATTGCCCCACTGCCAATCTCATGTGGGCCTATACGACCGAACACAAGAATAGCCTGATACGAGCAATAGTGTCCAGATTCATTGAATCTTAAATATGTCTAAGATTTAGTGAATACAGCATTTAATCTAGGATGGATATATATATATATATATATATATATATATATATATATATATATATATATATATATTAATTATTAAATTTGAAATCAAGTAATAATAATATTATTTATATAGATAATAATATTATTAGATATTATTTGTTACATATCTAAAACAAATAGAGATATTGTATTTTAGATTTAATTTTCGAATAGAGATATCATATATTAGATTTAATTAGAATTGAGATATAGTATCTCAGATTTAATTTATAGAGATAAATTAAATCAGTAGGTTTTTAATTTGGATTAAATAAATAGATTAGATCTGTTGGATAGATTTAATTAATATGTAATTTTAATCCAAATTCGAATTTTAAGATTAATTTTGAATATTTTAATGCATTCGCCATTATCGTCAACTGACACCTGGCGGTTTGCGACTTCTGTGCGCATTTGATGCATCCGTCGTGTCACGTACATTAGCCCTTCCTTTTGGGCTTGGAGGTCTCTAGGCTGTCGAGGCGCCTTTATTGTTTGACCCTGCCGAGATGCATTTATTGTTTAACCCGGATTTCGTATCCGAATTGTTCCATCTTGATATGCTTTTGTCTGAGTCTTTGACACATTCGGATTCGTATTCCGCTACTGATTTGTTTGTTCAGGCGATAGGTTTTTTCCCGAGGCGGGATCTATTTACCTTTCCCTCGTTGTTTGTTGTCACTTGCCTCGGCCTCAGTTTGACACCTGCACTTGGAAATTCAAATAACGCTGTGAGGGCTTCCGTTAGTTCTTCTCACACCATTGACAACTGTGTAGTAGTTGCCCCCCAAACATGTAGTCCGGGTTCATTGAAGTTTAAAACTTTGTTTTTCCCGATCGTCGAGATCTCTTCTTGATCAATCATCCGGGTTTCATTTGCTGCTGCCTTTGCTTATGTTGCTGACAGCTTTTCAGTGTCACATCTGTCTTGCTGCCCCCTAGCCTGGCAGTCGAGGGCTCTGGGCTGCCGGGGTGCATTGACTGCTTAACCTGGATCTCATGTCCGAGGTTTAAATTTCATTCCCTCTATCGAGGTGGTTCCCTCAGATGATGTCGTTCCTCCGAGTTGGTCTTGACCAAAGATGCTCTCCTGGCAGTGCAACAAGCCCATTCTAACACAACTTCCTCGTTTGAAACAGACTGCCTCCGACTGCCTCAACACGGCCTTCGATCTAACCAAGCACTTGAATCGGACGTACCCCTGAACCTTGCCGGGGATGATTGCCGGGCTTACGTGAAGGACAGTGTCCGGGTTCCGTTCCATCTTGCAAGGTGGTGATGAGGCCGGGTCAGGAGCTCCTGAGGCTAGTCTGTCCAACGAGGTGGTGCCTTCTGGTGATGCTGCTTTCCCGAGCTAGGGCGCCTGTGCCCTTTCACTCTTCATATTCCCGATGTCTATGCCGGTTGTTTATAAACTCTAAACTTTGTTAGAAATTTATCGACCGCATTAAGTACAGGTCTATATACTCGACCAGCGTTTACGTCCGGGAGTTTAATTTATCGACTGCATTAAGTACAGGTCTATATACTCGACCAGCGTTTACGTCTGGGAGTTTAGGGCAGGGTTGTCTTGTTTCAACCTCGTCAGGTGTAACTAACCATACTACCTTATTCCAACTTTCACTAGTCGGATTCCAACTTTCACTAGTCGGATTAATGGTAACCGACGTAAGGGCTAAACTACCACATGTTCAACCGAGGCTTCACCTGCCTTTAATCAAACATTTTGACCTGATCAGGGTCGGCATGATAGTCCGCTTGCTTAGTCGGGCGAGGTTGACACGTCAATTTTGCGAAAGGCCACGTATGGCGCCTTCGCCGAACTCTAACCAATGCCTGTCGGAGTACAACGGTCGGTTTCATACATCTAGATGTTTTTATTAGCGACCGGGTATACGACCTCAGAGTCATTTTTTGGACCGAGCTTAATGGTCTCGGTTTCATGTCGGGTTTAATGACCTCGGCTTCATGCCGGGTTTCTTGACCTTGGCTTCATGCCGGGTTTCTTGACCTCGGCTTCACGCCAGGCTTATTGACCTCGGCTTCATGTCGGGTTTTAGGACCTCGACTTCATGGTTATTACCGGGTGTAGTGACCTCGGTGTATTTCTTTGACAGATAAACTTCCATTGAGGAATTCTTTATCTGGGGTCCTTTTAAGGAGCGCGTCACGGAGTCAATTGTACTTTACACGAAGCCCAGATTTTGACTGGAATTCAATGTAACCGGCGTCCACCTTCCTTCTGTGTCCCACGAGACTTTGCATGGATCCCAGATCTAACTGTGTCTAGTGTAACTGGGGTCCGCGTTGAAGAGTGGAGCTAAATACCCAAGAGGGGGGGTGAATTGGGTATCTTTAAAAAATTAAGGATTGAGCTCTGTTTTTGACTAATGAAAACAGAGGCTAACAGAGGAGTAGGGAAGGAAAGCTTTACACAATGTGATTTATACTGGTTCGGTCCTTTCTCTGACCTACATCCAGTCCACAAGACTCACCTGGGATTTTCAATCCACTATAATCAAATATTGATTACACACTCTGTACTAAGGGTTGTTCTCTCACTAGAACACACTCCCCCTTACAAGTTGTAATCAATACACCCCAACTACCAAGTCCCCTGACTTGTAGTTATCTCAATCAATAAATGATTTACAAGTATTTGACTCTCTTACAGAGCTGATAGGATAAACACCGAAGAACTAAGTATCAAAAAGATACAGTACAGATGAAAGCTTGATACACTAAATGACTCAATAAATTTTCGCTCTAAGTAGTTGTATCAGCTTGTGAAGAAATTAATGTTCTCTATTTATAGGTAGAGAACATTAAATGACCGTTGTAGGATGATTCCAACCGTTGGAAGTGATTAACTTGGGTTCTGGTTATCTTCTCTCTCTAAACTTCTGCTAATCCAAGTGTTTATGTGATCTGATGTGGATTTCTGAGTTTCTGCCCGTTGGAATTGACTTTACTTGATGTAGTAAACATTCTTTAACGTTAACAAGGCGTGCTCAGATGGATTAGCCGAAAGTAGATGAGGTTGTGCAGGTGCATTAAATGCACTGTTCACTTTTTTACTTTTTCTTACAAATCTTCAATAATCTTGATCTGTGCTAACTGAAAAACACTCAACAAACTTGTTAAACATATCTGGGATCATGAGTGAATGATATATGAAAGCAAGTAGATCAATCAACAAGATATAACAGATTTCACAGATTTGAAAAAGCTTCAACGGTCACTAACCTCGAGGTTAGTTCATCCAACCTCGAGGTTGGCCTGAAATCTTCAGGCAAACCTTTGTTTTAAAATCATTCAACCTCGAGGTTGCACAGTGAACCTCGAGGTTTCTCTTGAGGAGAAACCTTCTGATAGATCTCATTAACTTGCAAACCTTGAGGTTCCAAAAGTAACCTCGAGGTTTGAAGTTTGTTACAACCCTTTAGTTTTCACTGGAGCTCGACAACCTCGAGGTTGTACATCTGTACTCGAGGTTGGCTCTTTGAAAGTGCAAAGTTCAAAGTTAAACATAAAGCCCAGGCTCGAGGTTACAATGTTAACCTCGAGGTTTTCAATACTTTGAAAACCAGTGTGCTCTCTGTAAGTGATAAAACTCGAGGTTGCAACATCATACTCGAGGTCCAAGGTGTTTTCATCGGGCTTAAGTTTCAAAACAAAGTGTCCAACCTCGAGGTTGAAATATGGACCTCGAGGTTCATGTGCTTGATGAACAACATGACCTTTCTGTATGAGTTGAACCTTGAGGTTAGCTTTGCATACTCGAGGTTACAAGTGTTAATGAAGAAACTTGGATTCTCCAACTGAACCAGAACCTCGAGGTTGACTTCTCAACCTCGAGGTTTCACATATAACTTGTGAAACCAAGTTTTGCAACATTCGAACACTTGATTTTTAAAGCTTCTGTAAGGTCAAACCTCGAGGTTACAAACCCAACCTCGAGGTTTGCTCTTAAACAGAATTTTGACACTTAAGAGCAAAACCTCTTCAATTGTCTGTAGTTGTTGACAATCATCAAAACTATCAGAGAACTAACATTCTCCCCCTTTTTGATGATGACAACATCTACAAGCAATACCTCTTAAAACATTTAAAAGATTATCTATGAGATTATCAGAGAGTTTGAAAAAAAAATTTTTGCACAAGTAAAGAGTCAGAGATAAGCAGAAGCATGAAATTGAGACTGATATTTCAATTGACATTCCATTTCAACAAAGTTATACAGGATACAATGGAATTCAAAAGGAAAAATACAGACAGCAATAAAAAAAAACAAATACATGAAAATACATATGCTGCTGCAAAAGAAACAACCCTAAGGACCTCCAATCCTACCTCCAATCCTTATTGATTCCTTCCCCCCTTTGACTCCTATAGGTTCCTCATTGCTTATTCCTCTCCCCCTTTGTCATCATCATCCACATATTCTGGGTCCAGAACAATAAGAGGAGGCTGGTAAAGCACCATAGCAGTGGTAGGATCAAAGGAGGGATCAAGAAGGGAAGAATGGGTATAGGGAGAAGGTGTGGGAAAGATCTCAGTGGCAGGAGTGGATGGAAATGGAAGTGGGTTAGGAAGAACTTCTGTGGTAGGGGTGACTGGGGAAGGTTGAGACTTAGCAACAGGAGTGGTATGAGGTGGAGAAGAGTGTGGAGGGCTAGGGAATGAGAAGGAGTGAGAGGGAGGTGAGTGATGGGGTGAGAGAGCAGGAGACTCAGCAGGAGAGGGAGGTGAAGATGGGTCAGGAAGTGATGAGCTAGGGCCATCATGAATATCAGGACTGGGATCAGAGGCTGCATCAGCAGAAGGTAAGTCAGAAGCCACATCAGGAACTGGAACAGATGAGGGGCCATGAGTGGATGAGGAGCCAAGGCCAAAATGTCTGAGAAGCATGTCAGCTTTGTCTCTGGCATCAGATGCAGCAGTGAGAGAGACAGCCAAAGAAGAGTTCAAATCAGTAAACCTTTGATCCATTTCCTCCTTTAGCTTGTACAGATGGGACATTGCCTCAGTCTGTGCAACTATGACATCCATAAGTCCCATCTTGATGTCAGCCCGCAATACATCAACTTCAGTCTTCATGATAGCTCTGTGGGAGATTAGGGCTTGATCCACTATCTGTCTGATCTGCCCCATCAGATCATCTGGTATAGGAGCCTGAGAAGGTGGAGGAGCTGACTGTGCTTCCTCAGGAGCTTGAGAGGCTTGAGACTGAGCTTCACCCTCTGCACCAAACTTGATACGCATAAGATTCAGCTGATGCTTTCCAAAATATAGGGGATACTCAAGGGTATCAGTGTTCCCCACATACCAAATTCTGTGATAGTAGAGTATCACAGAAACAAGAGAAGGGTAGGGTATATGAGTCAATGGCTTTTTGGCAAATTTGAAGGACTTCATCCCCTGAAGAAGCCAATCCCCAATATTAAAGGGCACTCTCCTCACAAAGGCAGTGAATGGTCTATAATCGAGGGAGGTAAAGTGGGTGTAGTTCCCAGCCTTAGGAACAAAGTTCCTTGAATAAACATACCACAGAACTCTGTGTTCTTGAGGCATGTCCCTAGGCTTGAAGGTTAGCTTTATCTGTTGGTCAGGTGGGAAGGGTTTGCCTGGAATAAGAGTTTCATATACCTCTTGATTGGTATAAGAAAATTCAGAAACAGGAGGTGGGTTCTTAATCTTCAGAATTTTGTTCAAAATATCAGCAGAAAGTGTAAACTTGACACCCCTCACTGTGGTTGACACCCTTTCCTCTACCAACTCACCCTCAGGGTCCAGTACACTCACATCTTCCATCTTAAAGTAGAACATCCTAACCAGACTAGGAGTGTATGGACAGTAGATGGAGATAAAGGGTTCATACATTTTGATCCAAGGACTGAGATCAAAATTGCATTCCCTATGGAAGGTATCTAAGTTAATGGCAACTGAAGCACAGAAAACCTTAGAGAGATAAGTTTCTCTATACTTATCATTTTCCTCCTTGGTGGAGAAGGTTGAGGCAGCAGTGATGAATCCTTCTGGAGGTGATCTGATATCCCGGATGTCCTCAATTGCATTGACAGCAAATTTCTCCAACTTCTTTTGCTGTGAGGTCTGAGAGGTAGATTGAGCTTGAGGCTTAGAGGGTTTCTTGGTCCTTGCCTTCTTGGCCTTTTCTCCCACCTTTTCTTTCCCTTTACCAGTTGCTTCAGGGACTTTCCTCTTTTTAGGCTCAGCCTGACTGGGCTCTTTGATGGAGATACCCTTTGGCTTGCTCTTCGGAGGAGGAGATGGAGGAGGATCAATGGGCACCCCTGGGATGTGCTTATCAAACCCAGTATTCAAACGAACAGACCGAGTCTTCTTCCTCACAGGCTTGGTTGCTTGAGGTTCAGGGGAAGGTTGACGTTTTGGAGGTGGAGAGGGAGACCAAGATTCTGTCTCATCGTTCGAATGGGAGGAAGATTCTGACTGGGAAGGAGATTTCGAGGCCATTTGTGGACAGAGAGTGGAAGAAATGTGCAGAAAGATGAAGATTGGAAGAGGAAGTGACGAGAGAGAAGGAGTGAACTCGAGGTTAGGGTTCAGTAAAAATGAAATTTCACAGCAGCATATATATAGACACGCTCTCAACCTCGAGGTTGACTTCTCAGCCTCGAGGTTAGATGAATAAAAATTCACTAACCTTTGAAATTCTTACCTCCAACCTCGAGGTTGCCTCCAGAACCTCGAGGTTCGACTGTCTGATAGATGAGATGTCTCTTCTGTTTGCCACCAACCTCGAGGTTCTAATCCCATACTCGAGGTTCCAGCTTTTAAGCATTCTCAATTTTGACAGTTTGCCCCGATAACCTCGAGGTTAGCTTTTGAGCCTCGAGGTTCCATCCATCAGATACCTTGAATCTTATGACACTCTTCCAACCTCGAGGTTGGATACTGAACCTCGAGGTTTGCCCCTTTGACAGCAAACCTAAGTCCTGCATAAGATTGTCTATGTACTCCGATGCTAAAGTTAGTGATCTATAATCATCAAAACTATAATTTAATATAAAAGTAGACAGGAATTACTTACAACTCATTGGGATTTACCATTCCCAATTCTCTTCTTATGAATGTGAATGGGTCCTTGGCTAATGGTTTGGTGAAAATGTCTGCCAATTGAAGATGAGTTGGGATGAACATTACTTTCACATCTCTCTTCTGGACATGATCCCGGATGAAATGATGTCTCACATCAATATGCTTGGTTCTTGTATGTTGCACGGGATTCTTGGCCAAGCTTATTGTGCTAGTGTTATCACATAGTATTGGGATCTCCTTTAAGTGCACTCCTAAATCAGCAAGTTGTTGCTTCAGCCACAACACTTGAGCACAGCAACTTGAGGCAGCCACATATTCAGCTTCTGTTGAGGACACAGCCACGGTAGTTTGCTTCTTGCTAAACCAAGAGACAAGTGAGTTGCCAAAGAATTCGCATTGCCCACTTGTACTCTTTCTATCCGTCTTATAGCCAGCATGATCCGAATCTGAATATGCCACAAGATGCTCCGGCTGACCTTTAGGAAACCATAGCCCAAGAGTCTTTGTATCAGATAGATATCTGAATATTCTCTTCACGTGTTCAGCATGAGACTCTTTGGGTGCGGATTGGAACCGAGCACACATTCCAACACTGAATTGAATGTCCGGGCGACTTGCAGTGAGATAGAGCAATGATCCAATCATTCCTCTATACTTGGTGATGTTGAAGTCCTTGCCCTCTTCATCAGCATCCAAAGAATTAGTTGTGCTCATTGGTGTGTCAGCCCCATTGCACTTGTCCATTCCAAACTTCTTCAGCAAATCATTCAGATACTTTGTTTGAGATATGAATATCCCATCTTTACGTTGCTTGATTTGCAGCCCAAGGAAGTAATTAAGCTCTCCCATCATTGACATCTCAAATTCACCTTGCATAGACTTGGAAAATTCCTCACACAAAGAATCATTAGTAGCACCGAAAATAATATCATCAACATATATCTGTACAATTAAAATCTCATTTAATTTATTTTTCTTGATAAACAATGTTGTATCAGCCTTTCCTCTAATGAATCCTTGATTGAGTAAGAATTGACTCAATCTTTCATACCAAGCTCTAGGAGCTTGCTTAAGACCATACAAGGCTTTCTTAAGTCTAAAAACATGATCCGGAAATTGATCATTTTCAAAACCTGGAGGTTGTTCAACATACACCTCCTCTTGAATGAAGCCATTTAGAAAAGCACTTTTGACATCCATTTGATAGAGTTTAAAGCCTTTTGTGCATGCAAATGCTAGAAGAACTCTTATTGCTTCCAATCTAGCTACTGGAGCATAAGTCTCTTCATAGTCTATTCCTTCTTCTTGATTGTAACCTTTGGCCACTAATCTAGCCTTATTACGCACAATGATGGCTGACTCATCACGTTTGTTCTTGAATACCCATTTTGTCCCAATTACCGGATGGTCTTTGGGTCTAGGCACCAAGTCCCAAACTTGATTTCTATCAAATTGATGTAGCTCCTCTTGCATAGCAATCACCCAATCATTGTCTGAAAGGGCTTCTTCTATTTTAGAGGGCTCTATATGAGAAATAAATGCAGAAAATGTAACTTCATTCAAGGTACTATTTCTGGTCCTAACTCCTTGATTTACATCACCTATAACTTGGTCTAAAGGATGATTCCTTATAAATCTCCAAGCTCTAGGTTGAGACTGATCAGAATTTTCTAAATTGCTTTCAGGATTAGCCTCAAAAATATTTTCAGAATTTTCAGGAGGAGTAGGAGCATTTTTCGAAAAGAATTTGTTTTTGAAAATAGTCTCCTCTTCATCATCCAAGGATTTATCAGATTCAGATTCACAGAATACAACATGTATAGATTCCTCAACAATCTTAGTTCTAGTATTAAAGACTCTATATGCTTTACTCCTATTAGAATAACCAATAAAGATAGCTAAATCAGCTTTAGGATCGAATTTACCAAGATTGTCTTTACCGTTATTGTGCACGTAGCACTTACAGCCGAAGACACGAAGGTGGCTTAGGTTTGGCTTTCTTTCCTTGTAAAGTTCGTATGGAGTCTTATTCAGCTTCTTTCTCAAGTATGCTCTGTTGGAGACGTAGCAAGCCGTACTCATGGCATCAGCCCAAAACACTTGCGAAGTGATGTACTCGTTCAACATTGCTCTAGCCATTTCAGTGAGTACTCTATTCTTTCTCTCCACAACACCATTTTGTTGTGGTGTTCTTGGTGCTGAAAAATTGTGATCAATCCCCATACTGTCACAGAACTCAGCAAAGGCTTGATTCTCGAACTCTCCACCATGATCAGTCCGTATTCCTGAAATTGATAACCCTTTCTCGTTTTGGACCTTCTTGGCAAATGAAACAAACTGATCAAAGGTTTCATCTTTAGAAGATAAAAATATTGTCCAAGTAAATCTAGAGAAATCATCAACAATGACCAAAGTGTATAAGTTTCCACCAAGACTTTTCACTCTAGCTGGTCCAACTAGATCCATGTGAAGAAGTTGAAGAGGTCTGTTTGTTGAAATCTCATTTTTAGCTTTAAAAGAAGATTTGGTCTGTTTTCCCTTTTGACAAGCATCACAAATCATATCATTTTTGAAATTCAGTTTGGGAATGCCAATAACCAAATCCTTTTTCAATAACTTGTCAAGTTGATACATATTAACATGAGCTAATCGCTTATGCCATAGCCAACTCTCATTCAAGTTACTTACAAAACAATTTTCAGAAGTAGAAGCATTGCTAGAGAGGTTCAAAGTATAACAGTTTCCATCTCTAGGTGCTCTAAATAAAGCTTTATTTTTCAAATCATTTATGGAGATCAAATCCTTTTTAACAATAAAGCATTCATCAGAGTCAAATATTACCAAGTTACCCTTATCGGTGCTTTGGCTCACACTTAGGAGATTGTGACACAATCCTTCTACAAGGTAGACGTCTTTGATGAGTGGGCCTTCATTGTTGCCTATCTCACCAATGCCAGCGATTTTCCCGGATTGATCACCTCCAAATGTGACTCTACCTCCATCTTTTGGCTTTATTGATAAAAACTTTGATTTGCCTCCAGTCATGTGTCTTGAGCATCCACTATCAATGTACCACTTGTTCGGCCTTGATGCTCTAAGACATACCTCATTTATTTCACTAGGTTGTTCTTCTTCCTCAGCAACCAGACATATGTTGGCTTTTTCACTTTCATCCTCTTCAGCTTCATCCTCATCCGATGAGCTATCTCCCCATATAGCTGACACATATGCCTTCTTTTTGTATTTCTTGAATTTCTTCTTTTCTTTCTCTTGGTTTTTCAGCTGAGGGCATTCTGCCTTGATGTGTCCGGGCTTCTCGCATTCATAGCAGATGATAGGCTTCTTTGATTCATAGCTCGAACTTCCTTTCTGAAATTTCTTGAAGCCTTGATCTCTTTTATAAAACTTCTTGAATCTCCGGACCATCATGCCAATCTCTTCATCCTCGTCCTCATCTTCCTCATCCTTTTCCACATTGAGAGCCACTCCCTTGTTGCGATTGTTGCCACCATTGACATCTTCTAATTCCTTCTTGAACCTCAGTTTGCTCTCGTATTCAGATAAGCTACCAAACAATGCGGCAACTGAAGTCATTGACTCTCCACGAGCTTCTTCAATGGCGGTAACTTTTGCTTCCCAATCCTTTGTCAGAATATTGAGGATTTTCCTCACTTGAGCTCCTTGATCAAAAAGCTTTCCCAAGGCCGCTAGCTGATTGGTCAAATGAGTGTATCTCAACTGAAATTCTCCAATACTCTCGCCTTGCTTCATTCGCAACAAGTCATACTCAGTGGTTAGAATGTTGACGCGATTTTCCTTGATTCCAGATGTTCCTTCATAAGCTATTTCCAGCGCCTTCCACATCTCTTTAGCTGTTGACAAATTACAGATACGAAAGTACTCCTTTTGACTAAGAGCACTCTGAAGCATCAGGATAGCCTTGCTATTGAGAGTGATGTTCTTCTTATCATCATCATTGAACTCGGCTTCTGTCTTGGGAACAGTGATGCCTCCTTCTACCTTGACTGGAACATAGTCTCTAGTCTCAAAGACCCTCCATAGACCATATTCTGTAGCCATCACGAACACACGAAATTTTGCTTTCCAGAAAGAGTAGTGTTCGCCGTCGAAACCGGGAGGTCTGTTGATTGAAGCTCCATCTGGAAGAATTCCTTCCATAGTGATCCTTCTCGAGTGGTAAAACTCTTCTGAGAAGACCTGGCTCTGATACCAAATGAAGAGTGGAGCTAAATACCCAAGAGGGGGGGTGAATTGGGTATCTTTAAAAAATTAAGGATTGAGCTCTGTTTTTGACTAATGAAAACAGAGGCTAACAGAGGAGTAGGGAAGGAAAGCTTTACACAATGTGATTTATACTGGTTCGGTCCTTTCTCTGACCTACATCCAGTCCCCAAGACTCACCTGGGATTTTCAATCCACTATAATCAAATATTGATTACACACTCTGTACTAAGGGTTGTTCTCTCACTAGAACACACTCCCCCTTACAAGTTGTAATCAATACACCCCAACTACCAAGTCCCCTGACTTGTAGTTATCTCAATCAATAAATGATTTACAAGTATTTGACTCTCTTACAGAGCTGATAGGATAAACACTGAAGAACTAAGTATCAAAAAGATACAGTACAGATGAAAGCTTGATACAATAAATGACTCAATAAATTTTCGCTCTAAGTAGTTGTATCAGCTTGTGAAGAAATTAATGTTCTCTATTTATAGGTAGAGAACATTAAATGACCGTTGTAGGATGATTCCAACCGTTGGAAGTGATTAACTTGGGTTCTGGTTATCTTCTCTCTCTAAACTTCTGCTAATCCAAGTGTTTATGTGATCTGATGTGGATTTCTGAGTTTCTGCCCGTTGGAATTGACTTTACTTGATGTAGTAAACATTCTTTAACGTTAACAAGGCGTGCTCAGATGGATTAGCCGAAAGTAGATGAGGTTGTGCAGGTGCATTAAATGCACTGTTCACTTTTTTACTTTTTCTTACAAATCTTCAATAATCTTGATCTGTGCTAACTGAAAAACACTCAACAAACTTGTTAAACATATCTGGGATCATGAGTGAATGATATATGAAAGCAAGTAGATCAATCAACAAGATATAACAGATTTCACAGATTTGAAAAAGCTTCAACGGTCACTAACCTCGAGGTTAGTTCATCCAACCTCGAGGTTGGCCTGAAATCTTCAGGCAAACCTTTGTTTTAAAATCATTCAACCTCGAGGTTGCACAGTGAACCTCGAGGTTTCTCTTGAGGAGAAACCTTCTGATAGATCTCATTAACTTGCAAACCTTGAGGTTCCAAAAGTAACCTCGAGGTTTGAAGTTTGTTACAACCCTTTAGTTTTCACTGGAGCTCGACAACCTCGAGGTTGTACATCTGTACTCGAGGTTGGCTCTTTGAAAGTGCAAAGTTCAAAGTTAAACATAAAGCCCAGCCTCGAGGTTACAATGTTAACCTCGAGGTTTTCAATACTTTGAAAACCAGTGTGCTCTCTGTAAGTGATAAAACTCGAGGTTGCAACATCATACTCGAGGTCCAAGGTGTTTTCATCGGGCTTAAGTTTCAAAACAAAGTGTCCAACCTCGAGGTTGAAATATGGACCTCGAGGTTCATGTGCTTGATGAACAACATGACCTTTCTGTATGAGTTGAACCTTGAGGTTAGCTTTGTATACTCGAGGTTACAAGTGTTAATGAAGAAACTTGGATTCTCCAACTGAACCAGAACCTCGAGGTTGACTTCTCAACCTCGAGGTTTCACATATAACTTGTGAAACCAAGTTTTGCAACATTCGAACACTTGATTTTTAAAGCTTCTGTAAGGTCAAACCTCGAGGTTACAAACCCAACCTCGAGGTTTGCTCTTAAACAGAATTTTGACACTTAAGAGCAAAACCTCTTCAATTGTCTGTAGTTGTTGACAATCATCAAAACTATCAGAGAACTAACACGCGTTCCTTCTCTTTCTTTATGGGTGTCGTAAACCCTTTTTTCAATTATGGGTGTTGTAACCCTTTTTTCAATTATGGGAGTTGTAACCCTTGATTTGACATGGAGCCCAGGTTTTAACTATATTAAGTGTAACCGGGGTCCGCCTTCGAAAATTCACACGAAGCTGGAGCTTTAACCAGATTCGGTGTAACCGGTCCGCCTTCAAGAATAATCACGGAGCCGGGATTTGAACCAGATTCGGTGTAACCGGGGTTCATTCAAAAATTCCCGTGGAGTCGGGATTTTACCTAGATTCGGTGTAACCGGTCCGCCTTTAAAAACTCACAAGGAGCCCGGGCTTTAACCAGATTCAGCGTAGCCAGGGTCCGCCTTTAAGAATTTAGGCGAAGCCCTGGCTTTAACCAGATTCGGCGTACCCGGGGTCCGTGTTCAAGAATTCACAGGGATCCCGGATTTTAACCATATTTGGTGTAACCGAGTCCTTCTCACAAACAAGTATATAGATAATTGATAATAATCAAAGATTGAGCATCTATGAGATAAAGAGGGTGATACTCATCTGGATGTAGCTTGATGGAGTTCTCCAGTTGCTCGTTTGGCTTGCCGGGAAACAAATAGTTCCGGAGGAGGGAAATACCAATCAGCCGAGAGTACATCTCGACATGCACTCAGAGTATATCCCGGCGTGGATTTGCTCAATATTGTAGCAGACGTGGAATTTCAACTGGATGTAAGTTTGACACTCTTGATTCCATATCTGCCCATGAGGCATTGCGGCTTTTGCAACACGAACTCTAAAGAACTTAATGGGGCTGTTACATCTACAGCGATAAATGCAAGTGATTGTCCCTCTCTTCATGTTGATGGGAAACGGTTGGTGGATAGTGTTGATGAGGACAAATTTATGCAGTTATGCAGAATTGTCGTAGCTAGTGGGACTAATGGTTGACATCAGCTTGCTTGGAGCTGTCGGGGAGCGCCTTCATAATTCTCCTCCAGAACGAGGACATGACCTCGGCGTATCGGCTTCTCCTTATTTCGGCGTATCATCAACCTCGCCTATCGCGATGGAGTCGAGATGCATTGAATCAGCCTCGGCTTAATAACACTTCAGCTACCACGATTTGTCTGTTTGCCCTGCCTCAAAACAATTCTCATAGACCAAATAATAGTTCAACGAGATCAAACACTATTGCCATATGTTTATAAGGTTTTAGTGATTCGCTGACTTATTGGCTTCCCTGCATCACCGAGTCGTAAAAATAATCCCTTTGGAATTGAATTAGCCTCAGCTTACCAACAACCTCGACTATCTCAATTTGCTCTTCTGGGATTCTCAAATGGATATTGAACTCACAATTGTATTAATTCCTAGAACTCATCCTCTGTCCCGTGGTTGTTGTTGCACGGTGGGTCTCCGGAGGCTGCTGTGCCAACAGCTGTTGGCACGACGATTGGAGAATCTGAAGTTGTCGAACAAGATCCTCTAGGTCTGCTAATTTTTTATTAAGGCCATCAAAGACTCCTCTGAGTTCTTTCTGGTGATCCTTCCAACTATCTTCTGGTCATGTGGAAACTTATGATCTAAATAGAGCATCTAACTTTATGCCAGAGTTGAAAAGTCTAGGTTCCCCAGGAGAGAGGATAACGATCATGGGTTCTCGAAGAGAGATGATGATGATCTTCATGTTATTGATTATTGCGGCTTCTTGGTTGAACCATCGTTGGTCATAGGAATCAAAATATAACGATCCCCACGGGCGGCGCCAATGTTCTGTTCTGGGAACAGGACTAGTCGGACTTGACTAGGAGCCAAGCCTAGGGCCTACGTACCCTGTAAAGGGATCAAAGTCCACATAGTTTGAGACACACACAGGCGTATAGCCAAGGGGGTGGGGTGTGTGCTCTGTGTGACTGAAAATAAAAGAGTGGAGAGTTAGAACCCGTGCACCTGGTTAGTCGACCTCTGTATTTATAGAGGTGTCCGAGGTGGAGATCTCGGCCTAGCATGATCTCCGGGGCAAGCAATATCCGGGGCGAGTATCTCTGGATGCCGATATGATGTGGATAGATCACGTAGATATAGTTTGGATACTCCTATGATGTCGATAGATAGGATCCGCTATAATATAGGTGGGATCCGATAGGGATACATTCCACATTGGGCCATACCTCTAATATGGGCCTTGGGCCGGTCCGTAACAGCTTTTAATTTGGATTAAATAAATAGATTAGATTAGATCTATGAGATAGATTTAATTAATATATTTTAAATCCAAATTCAAAATTTGAATTTCAGATCTGGCTTTTAATTCGGATTAAATAAATATATTAGATTAGATCTATCAGATAGATTTAATTAATATATTTTAATCCAGATTTAAAATTCGAATTGCAAAATTAATGAAGATTAATTTTTATATAATACGCTGATCGGGTTTGCAAATACTGACGAAACTTTTATCGAGCGTATTAGAAAGCTCGAGAAACCCTAGAGTAAGATTGAGAGAGACGTACAATTCAAAAGGTGCTAGCACACTACCGCGTCCGTATTCAGAAGTTGTTCGTGTGGATACCGGTAGAGGAGGGCGATTCATAGAGTCGGCTTCTACTGATTGAGAAGGTAGCCCACCAGTTTAAACCGTAAGAGACGCATTCTGATTTGGCGAATAGGTATGACTCGGATTCCTCTAGCCTTAATTTAAATGCTGTTGAGCGATCCACGGATAGGATTCGTAAATATTTTAATCCGCTGCGTATACGGATTCCAACAGTGGTACCAGAGCCAACTTAACGTGCATTTAAATTGGGTTTATGTGTGAGATTATATATATGTGATATATATATTCAATCGAATCTTGTATGCTATGCGTATAAAGAGATTTTTTGTGTGTGTGTTTGTTTATATATATATATATATATATATATATATATCATTAACCGATGCACTGAAATCAAAAGGTTCACACATAGAAAGTTTTTCAAAAATATTCTCGTGCCTCTTGTTCGAATTTAGAGAAATAAGTTTTTCAATTGTTCATTTGGCATGTTTTTTTTTTTTGGATAAAATTATTGTTACGAAAGAGTTTGTAATCATCTTTTGTTCATGACACCAAATGAAATTGCCGTTGAAACACTATAGATCGTATATTCGTTTAGATCGGACATTCTGAAAACGGCCGACGATCACGTTTTGATCCGTGACGTTCGTGAGTTCAGATCGCACGTATAGATTCGTGAAGTTCTAAATAGTTCATATCGCATGATGTTTGTAGCGTGAGAATTTAAATCAGGATATTTGTATATACATATATTATATTATATTATACTATATTATAAATTTGAAATTAAATAATAATGATATTATTAATGTAGATTATAATATTATTATATAATGTTTGTTTTGTATTTAATTTATTTGAAAAATTAAATATCTAAAACAAATAAAGATATTGTATCTCAGATTTAATTTTCGAAAGAGATATGGTATCTTAGATTTAATTTAAATTGAGATATGTATCTCAAATTTAATTGATTAAAATAAATAGATATCGTATCTTAGATTTAATTTATAAAGATAAATTAAATCGACAGGCTTTTATTTTAGATTAAAATAAATAGATTAGATTAGATCTGTTGGACAGATTTAATTAATATTATTGTAATCTAAAATTCGAATTCAAGATTAATTGAGATTAATTTTGAATATTTTAATACGGCCAATTAGGGTTTTAGAAATCCTATAAGATATAGATCTAGTCGTATTAAAATGAAGCAACAGCCGCAAAACTCAATAATTTAATTATAATTGTATGAATTAACATATGTTATACTTAATTTAGAGTTTTAATTATTATTTGATTTGATCACTCATAATTAATTTAAAGTTTTAATTATGATTTGATTAGATCACTTCTGATTAATTTAGAATTTATATGAGATACAATAGTGATTGCATTCATATAAGTAGAATTAATAGGATTAATTAGAATAAATTAGATAATACCCTCTAAATAAAATCTAAAGTCATAATGCCATCAATAAATGAATACTTGTCAAAATCTTGATCACCCATTTGTATGTTCCACCAAAGTGGATGCACTTTAGTTATCCTGGTGAGACAAGAGTGAGTAATGGTGATACTCAACATTCATTATTGTCTTGACTTAATTGAGATTATCAAAACGGTTTTCGATCTCAAGGTATTAGATGAGATTAAACATGCTAGGTCATATGATGATCAAATCCCATACAGATCTAAGAGTTATATGTGATGTAATTGGCAAAGGGGTTGTCTACCTAAATAACTTGATTTTGAGCGTCTTGCCAAAGCGGACTTAAGATTAAGCCAAATATGCATCTTAACCCACTAATTATAATGAGGGTTGTTAATTCAGTGGGAGGTTACGGATTAAACTTTGCATATCTTTTAAATTGTAGAATCATGTCTAATAGTAACACTGCAACACCATTAATGGGATCGGTCCTTGAGAAGGACGAACTCGATGAGACAAACTTTCTTGACATGTTTGGGAACTTAAAAGTTGATCCTAAACACGAAAGAAAGGAATATCTCATCGATCAACCCATTCCTGATGAGCCTGCAACTGATGAACCAAGAGCTTAGACTGATACTTACATGAAGCATCAACATGACTTTATGGATATAGGATGCTTGATGCCTGCCACTATGGTTCCAAACCTCGATGGAGATCTGGAACACATGGAGGTCTCTGAGATGATTGATCATCCTATGGAAATGTTCTAGCAACAGGCAAGGCAAGAGAGATACGAGACCACAAAGGCCTTATTCTCTTGCAAGTTGGCTGAAGGTGAATTAGTTAGTCCTCATTTGTTGAAAATGAAAGGCTACATTGATCACCTTGAGAGGCTGGGATTCCCCATATCCCAGGAGTTAGCTACAGATGTGATCTTGAACTCACTCCCAGGAAGTTATGATAACTTTGTCATGGAATACAACATGAACAATATGGATAAATTGAACTACATGAGATGCTCAAAACTGCTGAGCAGAGCCTTGAAAAAAAGGCCCAGCACTGTTTTGTCAGTTCAGAGAGGAAGGGGTATGAAATAGAAAGTCAAGAAGGCAAAACCTACGAAGGATGGGGTTTGCTTCTTCTGCAATGAAATCGGTCATTGGAAGAGGAACTTCAAGCTCTATCAAGAAGATCTAGAAAAGAACATGAAGGATAGCGGGGCTATCGCTTCAGGCATCTATGTCATAGATATTCACTTTTCTGAAGGTGGAACATCACCTAGTGGGGGGTGAATAGGTGATCTCAAAAATTCTTTCTACTTATGATGGATAAACGATGAAAGCAGTAAGAAAGGTGAAGAGAAATGACACAGAGGAATTATACTGGTTCGGTCCAACTCTTGACCTACGTCCAGTACCCAGACACTCTGGGATTTTTACTATCTCACAAATACAATTACACACTCTATAACTCAGGATGATCCTTTCTCCCTAGGACTCACTCCCCCTTACAAGTTGTAATCGTACACCCACGCTCAAGATACCGCTACTTTGAGATTTGAACGAATGTAAAATAGATGTTAAAACTCTCTTATAGAGTAGATGAATGATAAACACTGAAGCTCAATAATATATGAAGATATAAACATAATAAAGATTGATCGCTTTGAGTGCTTTGTCTGTGTATGCGTTTTTGTACGTTCTGATGAATTCAAACCTTCAAGTATTTATAGTAGTTGAAGATTGAAGAAATATCTGTTGAGGCTCTTTAAAATGATCGTTAGAGATGAAGCAGAAGAGTCGGAATAATTGCCGTCATTATTCCTCTAATGGTGATTATGACCGTTGAATAATCGCCGTCATTATTCCTAGAATGTTTTCAGAGGTTGAGTTTCTTGAATAAGCAAGTTTAATGAATGCTGGATTGCTATAATCAATATCCTGTGTTGATTCTCATTCTTATAATCTGTAACTCATTAACAAATTGATTAAATGCAATTAGGAATAATAATGAGTGATAATATGAAGTAAAGAAATCACACCGAATGATTTTTGATTTCTGAAGACGGTGATTTTGAAAAGTTGGAAAGTTAACTTCAAGTTAAAATAGTTTTGACTTGAAATAAGAAGTTAACTTGAAATGTTATCTTGAAAGTTAACTTGGTACGTTCTTGAAGAAGTTAACTTGATAAGGTGTTGAAAGTTAACTTGAGATATGGAGAAAGTTGAAATCGCAAGTTGAAGAGAAAAAGAGTTTAACTTGATATGTTCAGAATGTTAATTTGATGTGGAGAAAGTTAAACCCGATAACTTGAAGAAAGAATGATAGACTCAGTTGTTGACTCAAGGCAATAAGTGATTTAACTTCAAGTTATACTTTAACTTGAAAAAAAGTAAACTTGATATAGGCTTTGCAAGTTAAACACGATAACTTAAAGTCTTAAGTTCAAGGAGAAAGTTAACTTGAAATAAGAAGTTAACTTGATATTAGATTTTCACTTCGAAGAGAAAGTTAACTTGAAATAAGAAGTTAACTTGATATTGGTTTTTGAATTCATTCAAGGAGAAAGTTAACTTGAAATAAGAAGTTAACTTGACATTGACTCAAAGAGAAAGTTAACTTGAAATAAGAAGTTAACTTGATAGTTAAAATCGATAACTTCATGCTTTAAGTTCAAAGAGAAAACTTGAGAAAGTTAACTTGAAATAAGAAGTTAACTTGATAGTTAAAATCGATAACTTCATGCTTTAAGTTCAAAGAGAAAACTTGAGAAAGTTAACTTGAAATAAGAAGTTAACTTGATAGTTAAAATCGATAACTTCATGCTTTAAGTTCAAAGAGAAAACTTGAGAAAGTTAACTTGAAATAATAAGTTAACTTGATAGTCAAAAACCATAGTTTCAAAATGTTAAGATTAAAGCATATGACTCGTGGCAACGAATGCAAAACTTCCAAAAACATTACAGATTCACGTTAACTATATAACACACGATTTAACCATGAATCTATTAACTTATTTACATTATATTTGTTCTCATAAAAAACATAGAGAACTAACATTTTCTACTTCCATGAGCCTTACAGAATTCTGCAAATGCATGATTCTCGAACTCTCTTCCATGATCAGTTCTTATACCTGAAATTGATAAACCTTTCTCGTTTTGGACCTTTTTGGCAAACACAATAAAATGATCAAATGTTTCATCTTTCGATGACAAAAATATAGTCCAACAAAATCTTGAGAAATCATCTACAATAACCAATGTGTACAGATTACCACCAAGCCTCCTCACGCTTGCTGGACCCACTAATCCATATGTAGTAATTGTAGTGGTCTATTGGTTGAAATCTCATTTTTCAGTTTAAAAGATGATTTGGTTTGTTTTCCCTTTTGACATGCATCACAAATTAAGTCATTTTTAAAACTAAACTTAGGAATACCAATCATCAAATCCTTTTTGAGTAATTTGTCAAGTTGAGATATGTTGACATGAGCTAATCGCTTGTGTCACAGCCAACTCTCATTCAAGTTACTCACAACATTTTTCTGAAATTGAAGCATTGCTAGAGAGGTTAAGAGTGTAACAATTGCCATCTCTAGGTGTTCTAAATAAAGTTTTTGATTTGATGTTTTGTAAAGGGAGAAAATCTTTATTCACAATCAAACATTCCTCAGAGTCAAAGATAACTAAGTTACCTTTATCAGTACTTTGGCTAACACTAAGGAGATTGTGGCAAAGTCCTTCTACAAGGTAGACATCCTTGATTAGTGGTCCTTCATTATTGCCAATTTCTCCTATTCTAGCGATTTTCCCAAATTGATTCCCACCAAATGTCACTTTGCCACCATCTTTAGGTTTGATTGATGCAAATTTTGATTGATCTCCCGTCATGTGTCTGAAGCATCCACTGTCAATGTACCACTTATTTGATTTTGATGCTCTTAGACATACCTGCAAATCATAGAGGATCAAGTCTTAGGTACCCATCTTTTCTTGGGTCCTTTGGGGTTAGATCGAACCTTAGGGACATAAGTTCCCTTTGGTACCCATTGATAATTCCCAGATGGTTTAACTTTTCTTTCCTTTTTATGAAAGCATGAAGAAGTGGTATGACCCTTTCTATTGCAATAATTACAATGTGCAAATGGGTCTGAAGAATGAACAGACTTTGTAAAATAATTCATATAAGATTTTTCGCCATTCTTCTTTCTACCTTTCTTCTTATCAAAATCTGGCTTGTAACCAATTCCTGATCTGTCATTGATGAATCTTTGTTGTTTTAAAATGACATTGAGCATTTCACTTCCTTTAGTGAATTTCTCAAGTGCCTTTGTCAAATGTAAATTCTTTTTCTTCATATCAAAGCATTCTTCACAAACCAAAATTTCAGGAGAAGAGAGTTTTTCTACTTGTTGTTCAAGGGAAATATTTTTCTTTTCAAAGCAAGATATTTCTTAGCAAGTTTTTCAAATTCTGTTTGTACAACAATGTATTCAGAAAACAACTCATCATAAGATGGTTTTGAATCATATACCTCATCATTGTTGACAGGTTGCTTTTCTTCTTCGGCAACCAAACAAACATTAGCTTTCTCTTCCTCATCCTCATCCTCTTCATCGAAAGAGCTATCTCCCCAAATGGCTGAAACATAGACTTTCTTCTTGAATTTGTTGAACTTCTTCCTTTCCTTGTCCTTATTGTTCAGCTAGGGACATTCAGACTTGATGTGGCCTGGCTTTTCACACTCGTAGCAGATAATAGGCTTCTTTGCCTCATAGCTGGAGCTACCTTTGTGAAATTTTTTGTATCCTTGGTCCTTCTTGTAGAATTTTTTGAACCTTCGGATCATCATGCCAATCTCCTCATCTTCGTCTTCATCATCATCCTCTGATTCTTTAGTTTCTTTGACAGACTTGAGGGCAATTCCCTTGTTCTTTCCATGTACCTCATCAAGACCCTTCTTGAACTTGATCTTAGCTTCATACTCAGAAAGACTGCCAAAAAGTGCAGCCACAGATGCCATCGAGTCTCCTCTAGCTTTCTCAATGGCAGTGACCTTTGCTTCCCACTCTTTGTTGAGGATATTCAGGATTTTCCTCACTTGAACTGATTCTTCATATTCTTTTCCCAAAGCAGCAAGTTGATTAATCAGATGAGTGAATCTCAATTGGAACTCACCAATGGATTCACCAGGCTTCATACGCATAAGATCATACTCAGTCATAAGAGTATTAACACGATTTTGCTTGACTCCAGTTGTTCCCTCATGAGCTATCTCCAAAGCATCCTACATGGCTTTTGCAGATGGTAAAGTGCAAACACGAAAATATTCTTGTTGACTTAGGGCACTTTGAAGTAGAAGAACCGCTTTGCTATTTAGTGTGACATTTCTTCTGTCATTGTCATCATAATCTTCTTCTAGCTTCATAACTCTTACACCATCTTCAAGGACTGTGGGCATATAATCACCTCTTTCAAAGACTCTCCATAGTCCATACTCAGTTGCCATCACAAACACTTTGAACTTGGCTTTCCAGAATGAGTAATGCTCTCCATTGAAACCGGGAGGTCTGTTGATTGAAGCTCCATTAGGTAGAATAACTTTCATGTTGATCATTCTCGAGATGTTAAGCTCTTTTGAGAAAATCTGGCTCTGATACCAAATGAAAGTTGAGCTAAATACCCAAGAGGGGGGGGGAATTAGGTATTCTTAAAATTTTCGAAAATTGCTCTATTTTGAGATAATAAAAACAGAGGTGAATAGAGTAAAGGGAAGAGCAGCTGGACACATAGATTTATACTGGTTTGGTCCTAACAACTTGACCTACATCCAGTCCCCAGACTCTCTAGGATTTTCACTATATTAATGATTACACACTCTGCACTCAAGAAGTAGTTCTCTCTCTAGAACTCACTCTCCCTTACAAGTTGTAATCAATGAATTCCCAAATCACCAAGTCCCCTTGACTTGTGATTCTTTACAATAAATGTTTTTCAAAGATAAACTCTCTCATAGAGTGGATAATAATGAATACTGAAGCTCAAAGTATCAAAAGATACAATACAGATGAAAACTGAAGAAATAAATGCAAGACTTGAATGATTTTCGTTTTCAGCTATTCTAGTTGTTGAGAAGACTTGAATGCAACTCTATTTATACTCAGATAGCATTAAATGACCGTTGCATCTTCAATCAAACCGTTGGAGATGATCTGCAATGGTTAGGAGTAGGTTTTGTCTTCTTCTCTCTCTACTTTCCACTAAATCCAGTTGTCCAAGTGTTTAGAGTTGACTTCCTCTAGATTAATCCATTAGAGAAGCAGTTGCTTATTGTAGAAATCATTCTTTAATGCTTTGCAACCATGTGCAGATGGATTACCCAAAACTGTGCAACTTCTAGGCATAGCATTTAATGTGCTGACATTGCTTTTTGCTTTTGCTTTAAACCTTCAATAAACATTCTCTAATCCATCTGAAACTCACTAAAAAAGTGATTAAACATAGCTAGGAATAGTGAAGAAGAATACTGGAAAGTATTAGGATCAAACAAGACTGTTTTACAGAATTGAGAAATTTGAATTTCAGATCCAGCGCAGAAACCTTGAGGTTTGCTGACCAAACTTCGAGTTTTGGACAAGACAAGCAAGGTTGATTTGAGTCCAAAACATCAAAACTTGAGGTTTCTGATCAAAACTAGAGGTTTTCAAAACTTCAAAATGTTCAACGCTCTCTGGCTGACAAAACCTTGAGGTTTCCAAACAAACCTCGAGTTTTCACTCAAGTATGGAAGTTTTGAAAAATTATGTTCAAAGCAAAACCTCGAGGTTTCAGTTGAAACCTCGAGTTTTCAAATCAGTGAAAAAATAATTTACTCTCTGTTTGCCAAAACCTCGAGTTTTCTCTACAAAACTCGAGTCTTGTTCAAATGTGAAAACTTTGAGATTTTGCGCCAAGACAGAAACCTCGAGGTTTCAAAACCAAACTCGAGATTTTGAAACTTTAGAAATTTTAGTTGCTCTCTGCCTGGACAAAACTCGAGGTTTGTCTCCAACCTATAGTTTTTACATATTGTGAAAACTTTAAGAGATTTCTGTCAAATTCCAAAACTAGAGGTTTTCTCATAACTGGAGGTTTTGAAAAGTGAGAAAGTTCAAGTGTTTTCTGCTTCCATAAAACTCGAGGTTTTTCTCAAAACCTCGAGTTTTCACTCAATGTGAAAACTTTGAGAAAATCTTGTCAACTTCAAAACTGGAGGTTTTATGGAAAACTGGAGGTTTTGAAACTTGGTTAAAATCTAAGTTTCCTTGTCAGTCCAAAACCTCGAGGTTTCTTACAAAACCTCGAGTTTTCTCAAAAACTTTTGAAAATTGAGATTTTCAACTTAAAACCAAACCTTGAGGTTTGAAATGAAAACTTGAGGTTTTCAAATGTTCAAAACCATTGAGACTCTATGTATGACAAAACCTTGAGGTTTTCCCACAAACCTTGAGTTTTGCAATTTCTCAGAAAAAGTTAAGAGCTCATTGTGTGTGTAAACCTCGAGTTTTCTCTTGAAAACTCAAGTTTTGACTTTGTATAGAAAACTTGAAATTGTCTCTGTAAGGCCAAACCTCGAGGTTTTTGTGCAAACCTTGAGTTTTTCTCTCACAGTTAGTTTTACACATTTGACAGCAAAACTTCCAGCTTTGTTTACAATTATTGGAAATCATCAAAACCCTTAGAGAACTAACAAGATTTAGGCGAAGCCACTTACATCCTTGGGATCAGGATCTATAGAGATAAATCCAAGAGGCTAATAGGCCTAAGTCAGAGCACAAACATAGACAAGATGCTGCATAGTTTCAATATGCAGGATTCTAAAAGAGGTAACATGCCCATGTCTCATGGCATCCATCTCAGTAAGGGTCTGTGTCTTAGTACACAAGATCAAAGAGACCACATGAGTAAGATTCCATATGCCTCTGCCATTGGATCTATCATGTATGCCATGTTATGTACTCGTCTAGATGTGTCATTTGCCTTGAGTATAACCATTAGATACATCTAAGATCTTGGTGATGGTCACTAGACTGCTGTCAAGAATATCCTTAAGTACTTAAGAAGGACTAAGGACTTATTCTTGGTATATGGTAGTTTGGAGGATGAGCTTTGTGTGACTGGTTACACGGATGCGAGTTTCCAAACTGACTAAGATGATTCAAGATCACAATCAAGATATGTATTCCTATTGAATGGTGGTGCGGTGAGGTGGAAGAGCTCTAAGCAGAGCACTATAGCTGATTCTACAATATAAAAGCTGAGTATAGCAGCATCGGATGCAGCTAAGGAACCCGTTTGGATCAGAAAGTTCATCACTGAACTGGGGATGGTTTCTACCATCTCAAATCCAATAGTCTTGTTCTGTGACAATAGCGATGCCATTACACAGACCAAGAAGCCTAGGTCACATCAAAGGACCAGACATGTACTCAGGCGATTTCATCTTATCAGAGAAATCAATGAAAGAGGTGATACAAACAAATGCAAAGTACCAGGATAATACAATATAGTTGATCCTCTTAAGAAACTGTTGCACAAGCAAAACATGAGCGTCATGTTAGGGCAATGGGAATTAGAGTAATTAATGATTGAAAGTTGGAGCTTGATACCCAAGAGGGGGGGTGAATTGGGTATCTTTATAATTTTCGAAACTTGGTCTGTTTTTGAACACTTAAAACAGAGCAGAACAGAGGAGTAGGGAGAGGAAGCTTAACACAATGCAGTTTATACTGGTTCGGTCCTTTCTCTGACCTACATCCAGTCCCCAAGCCTCACTTGGGATTTTCAATCCACTAACTCAATGAAGTTGATTACACACTCTGTACTAAGAGTTGTTCTCTCACTAGAACACACTCCCCCTTACAAGTTGTAATCAATACTCCCCAACTACCAAGTCCCCTGACTTGTAGTTATCTCAATCAATAAATGATTTACAAGTGAAAAAATCTCTCAAAGAGTAGATAGATGAACACTGAAGCACTAAGTATCAAAATGATACTATTACAAGTGAAAGCTAATACACAATAAATGAACTTAGAAGATTTTCGCTCAGAGTAGGTGTATCAGCTGGAGATGAAGTTAATGCTCTCTATTTATAGGTAGAGAACATTAAATGACCGTTGTGAGATAATTCCAACCGTTGGAAGTGATTTGCTTAAGTTCTGGTCATCTTCTCTCTCTAAACTTCTGCTAATCCAAGGCTTTATGTTGTCTGATGTGGCTCTCTGAGTTTCTGCCCGTTGGAATTAACTTTACTTGATGTAGTAAGCTTCCCTTAACGTTCATTAGACGTGCTCAGATGGATTAGTCGAAAGTAGGTGAGATTGTGCAGGTGCATTAAATGCACTGTTCACCTTTTTGCTTTTTCTCACAAATCTTGAATAATCTTGATCCGTGCTAACTCAAAAAACACTCAACAAACTTGTTAAACATATCTGGGAACATGAGTGAATGATATATGAAATCAATTAGATCAAACAACAAGATATAGCAGATTTCACAAATTTGAAAATGTACCAACGGTCATAAACCTTGAGGCTAGTTCATCCAACCTCGAGGTTTGCTTGAAGGTTTTAGGCAAATATAGTTTTATAAAACATCCAACCTCGAGGTTGCTATGTGAACCTCGAGGTTTCTCTTAAAAAGAAACCTTTAGAAAAATCTTAGTAACTCACAAACCTTGAGTTTCCAAAGGTAACCTCGAGGCTTGAAGGTTGGTTGACAAAGCATTTTTTCCTCTGGAGCCCGATAACCTCGAGGTTGGAAATCCATACTCGAGGTTTGCTTTTGAAATAGCAACGATCAGTTTTTGAACACAAGGCTCAACCTCGAGGTTTGCAAACTGCACCTCGAGGTTTTCAATACTTTGAAAACCAGTTTGCTCTCTGTGTGGAGGAAAACTCGAGGTTGCAAACTAAAACTCGAGGTTTATATGTTTTCTTGTAAACTTGAGTTTCAAAACAAAGTGCCCAACCTCGAGGTTGCAATATGAACCTCGAGGTTTTCAAGCTTGTTGAAAACCATGACCTCTCTGGATGAGTTAAAACTCGAGGTTTGCTTCTAATACTCGAGGTTTCATGTGTTGGTGCAAAACTTGGGTTTTTTTTTTTAAGAAGTCCAGAACCTCGAGGTTAACTTCCCAACCTCGAGGTTTCACATAGTTTTTGTGAAACCAAGTTTTGTAACATGAGACACTCGAATTTCAGAAGGCTTCTGTAAGGCCAAACCTCGAGGTTACAATACCAACCTCGAGGCTTGCTCTTAAACAGAGTTTTTGACACTTAAGAGCTAAACCTCTTTAATTGTTTGTAGTTGTTGGCAATCATCAAAACCATCAGAGAACTAACATATCTCCCCCTTTTTGATGATGACAACATCTACAAGCAATCCCTCTTTCAACACTTAAGAGATTATCAGAGATATTATCAGAGAGATTGAAAATTGTTGCACAAGTAAAGTTAAAAATCAAGACATTATCAAAGATAAGCAGAAGCATAAGATTGATACTAAAAATTCCATTCCAATAAATAATTAACAAGAGTATAATGGAATTCAAAACACACAGCAGCACAAGAAATATCAGAAAACAAATACAAAGCACAAATGCTGCTGCAATCATCAAAAACATCCCTAAATCCCTAGACTCTAGTCCTCATTGCTTGTCTCTCCCCCTTTGTCATCATCAGAAGCATACTCCGGGTCAAGAACAAAAAGAGGAGGCTGGTAAAGAACCATGGCAGTGGTGGGATCAAATGTGGGATCTAAGGTGGGATCAAGAAGAGAAGAATGGGCATAGGGAGAAGGTGTAGGGAAGACTTCAGTAGAAGGGGTAGGTGGAGATGGAAAGGGTTGAGGGAGAACCGCTGTGGCAGGAGTGACAGGGGAAGGCTGGACCACAGTGGTTGGAGAGGTATGAGTGGAAGGAGAACATGGTGTGGTAGCAATAGGAGAAGTGTGAGGTGGACTTGGAAACGAGAAAGAGTGAGAAGGAGGAGAGTGGCTAGGGGAGTGAGTAGGTGACCTAGTGGGTGAGTGATGGGAAGGTGGATCAGGTGGTGCATGTGAAGAGCTAGGACCATCAAAATGAGGGGAATCAGTGGGAGAATCAGAGCCCAAATCAGTAGTTGCATCAGTAACAGGCACAGAAGGAAACTCAGAAGTTGAAGCTGTAGAGGGACCAGGAGTAAAACCAGAAGATGAAGATCCAATATGTAGATGCTCGATAATCCTGTCCATCTTGCTAGTAAGGTCCACTTGGTTGATCATGTAGGTAGCCATCTTGAGCTCAATTTCTTCAACCTTTTCCTTGACTTCAGTGGACTGGTCCTCTATGTCTTGAAGATGCTCCTTTAGAGCATCTTGAATCTCTATAAGCCCATCATGTCCATGAGCCATCTCAGCTCGAATTTTGCCCAATTCAACATCTAATTTGACAGATAAGCTAGCAACTGCAGAATCCACAATGTGCTTGATCTGTCCCATCAGATCATCTGGTAGAGGGGCCTGAGAGGGTGGAGGAGCAGATTGTGCTTCCTCATTAGCTTGAGAGGCTTGAGATTGAGCTGCACCTTCATTGTCAAACTTGATATGCATCAGGTTCATTTGATGTTTACCAAAGAGGAGAGGATACTCAAGAGTATCGGTTGACCCTACATACCAAATTTTGTGATAGTAGAGTATCACAGAGACTAATGAGGGATAGGGAATGTGAGTTAATGGCTTCTTGGCAAATTTGAAGGTCTTCATTCCCTGAAGCAACCAATCCCCAATGTTGAAAGGAACTTTCTTAACAAAAGCTGTGAAGGGTCTGTAATCCAATGAAGTGAAGTGGGTGTAATTTCCAGCTTTAGGAATAAAATTCCTTGAATATATGTACCAAAGCACCCTGTTCTCTTGAGGCATATCACTTGGTTTGAAGGTGAGTTTGATTGCTTGGTCAGGTGGGAAAGGTTTTCCTGGAATAAGAGTTTCATACACTTCTTGATTAGTGTAAGAAAAATCAGGAACAGGAGGTGGGTTTTCTACTTTTAGGATTTTATTGATTGTATCAGCAGAAAATGAAAACTTTACTCCCCTCACTGTAGTTGACACTTTCTCTTCAAGCAACTCACCATTCTCATCCAATGTACTATCATCTTTCATTTTAAAGTAAAACATCCTGATGAGGCTTGGAGTATATGGACAAGCAATGGACACAAAAGATTCATATTGTTTTATCCAAGGGCTCAAATCAAAATTGCACTCCTTATAAAATTCTTCTATACTTATAGCTACTGAGGCACAGAATACCTTCTGAAGATAAGTTTCTCTATACTTATCATTTTCTTCTTTGGTTGAGAAGGAAGAGACAGCAGTAATGAATCCCTCTGGTGGTGATCTGACATGACGAATGTCTTCAATGGCATTGACAGCAAATGGGGAGACCTTTTCCTTCTTCTTTTGCTTTGTGGCCTGAGAGGGAGATTGACCCTGAGAATTTGAAGCCCTTCTTGTCCTAGCTTTCTTGGTCTTTTCCCCAACTTTCTCCTTTCCTTTTCCTGTAGGTTCTGCCACTTTTCTCTTCTTGGACTGAGTTTGTGGCTCATTGATGGATATGCCTTTCTGTTTCCCTTTGGGAGGAGGAGATGGTGGTGGATCAATTGGAACACCCGGAATGTGCTTGTCAATCCCTTGCCTTAGACGAGTTGATCGAGACTTTTTCCTGACAGGCTTGCTTGTTTGAGTTTCAGGATGAGAATGTTTGGGTGGAGGTGGAGGAGACCAAGATTGGGTCCCTTCTATGGAATTTGTGGCTGATTTAGAGTGAGAAGGAGATTTCGAAGCCATCTATGGATTTGGAATGGAAGAAATTGATAGGAAATTGAAGATTGACAGAGGGAAGATGAGAGAAAACGTTGGGAACTCGAGGCTAGGGCAATATGAAAATGAGAATGCACAGCAACATATATATAGACACGCGACAAACCTCGAGGTTGGAATCCTAACCTCGAGGTTTGATGAACAAAATTGCACTAACCTTTGAGCTTCTTACCTCAAACCTCGAGGTTGCCTCCAGAACCTCGAGGTTTTACTGTCTGTTAGATGAGGTGCCTTCTCTGTCTGCCGCAAAACTCGAGGTTCACTCTTGAACCTCGAGGTTTCATATTTCAGAAACCCTGAGTTTTTGTCTGACACCTCGACAACCTCGAGGTTGGCTTTTGAACCTCGAGGTTCTGCCCTTTGACAGCAAAACCATACCTGCATAAAGTTGTCTATGTACTCCGATGCTTAAGTTAGTGACATGTGTTCATCAAAACCATAATTTAACATAAAAATAGACAGAAATTACTCACAACTCATTGGGATTTACCATTCCCAATTCTCTTCTTATGAAGGTGAATGGCTCCTTGGCTAGAGGCTTGGTGAAAATGTCAGCCAATTGAAGGTGAGTTGGGATGAACATCACTTTCACATCTCTTTTCTGGACATGATCCCGGATGAAGTGATGTCTTACATCAATGTGCTTGGTCCTTGTATGTTGGACTGGATTCTTGGCCAAGCTTATTGTGCTAGTATTGTCACACAATATTGGGATCTCCTTCAAGTGTACTCCAAGATCAGCAAGTTGTTGTTTCAACCACAGCACTTGAGCACAACAACTTGAGGCAGCTACATATTCAGCTTCAGTGGATGACACGGCTACGGTTGTTTGCTTCTTGCTGAACCAAGACACAAGTGAGTTCCCAAAGAACTCGCATTGACCACTTGTGCTTTTCCTATCCGTCTTGTAGCCAGCATGGTCTGAATCTAAATATGCCACCAAATGTTCCGGCTGACCTTTGGGAAACCATAAACCCAGAGTCTTCGTATCAGATAGATATCTGAAAATTCTCTTCACGTGCTCAGCATGCGACTCTTTGGGTGCGGATTGGAACCGAGCACACATTCCCACACTGAATTGGATGTCTGGGCGACTTGCAGTGAGATAGAGCAATGATCCAATCATTCCTCTATACTTGGTGATGTTGAAATCCTTGCCCTCTTCATCAGCATCCAAGGAAGTGGTTGTGCTCATTGGTGTGTCAGCTCCATTGCACTTGTCCATTCCAAACTTCTTCAGCAAATCATTCAGATACTTGGTTTGGGATATAAATATCCCATCTTTGCGTTGCTTGATTTGCAGTCCAAGGAAGTAGTTGAGCTCACCCATCATTGACATTTCAAATTCACCCTGCATAGTCTTAGAGAATTCCTCACACAAGGAGTCATTAGTAGCACCAAAAATAATGTCATCAACATAAATTTGAACAATTAAGATTTCATTCAACTTATTTTTCTTAATGAATAATGTTGTATCAGCTTTTCCTCTGATGAACCCCTGATTGAGCAAGAATTGACTCAATCTTTCATACCAAGCTCTAGGAGCTTGCTTAAGACCATACAAAGCCTTTTTGAGTTTGAAAACATGATCAGGGAAGTGTTCATTTTCAAAATCTGGAGGTTGTTCAACATATACCTCCTCTTGGATGAAACCATTCAAAAATGCACTTTTAACATCCATTTGAAAGAGTTTAAAATCTTTCACACAAGCAAAGGCTAGTAGGACTCTTATGGCCTCTAATCTTGCTACTGGGACATAAGTTTCCTCATAGTCTATGCCTTCCTCTTGATTGTAACCTTTGGCCACTAATCTAGCCTTGTTACGCACAATGATTGCCGATTCATCACGTTTGTTCTTGAATACCCATTTTGTCCCAATTACCGGATGGTCTTTGGGTCTAGGCACCAAGTCCCAAACTTGATTTCTATCAAATTGATGCAACTCCTCTTGCATAGCTATCACCCAATCATTGTCTGAAAGGGCTTCTTCTATTTTCAAAGGCTTAATGTGTGAAATGAATGCAGAAAAAGTAACTTCATTCAATGTACTATTTCTAGTCCTAACTCCTTGGTTTACATCACCTATAACTTGGTCTAAAGGATGATTCCTTATAAATCTCCAAGCTCTAGGCTGAGACTGATCAGGATTTTCAAAATTATTTTCAGGATCAGCCTCAAAAACATTTTCAGAATTTTCAGTAGGAGTAGGAGCATTTTTCAAAAAGAATTGATTTTTGAAAATTGTCTCTTCTTCATCATCAAGGGATTTATCAGAATTAGACTCATAGAATACAACATGTATAGATTCCTCAACAATTTTAGTTCTAGTATTAAATACCCTATATGCCTTACTTCTATTTGAATAACCGATAAAGATAGCTAGATCAGATTTAGGATTGAATTTACCAAGATTATCTTTACCATTATTGTGCACATAGCACTTGCACCTGAAGACATGTAGATGACTGAGGTTGGGCTTCCTTCCTTTGTAGAGTTCGTATGGAGTCTTGTTCAGCTTCTTCCTCAAGTAAGCTCGGTTAGAGATGTAGCAAGCCGTACTCATCGCGTCAGCCCAGAACACTTGTGAAGTGTTATATTCATTCAGCATTGCCCTTGCCATCTCAGTGAGCACTCGATTCTTTCTCTCCACAACACCATTCTGCTGTGGTGTTCTTGGTGCTGAGAAATTATGGTTGATCCCCATACCATTACAGAACTCAGCAAATGCGTTGTTCTCAAACTCTCCACCATGATCGGTCCGTATTCCTGAAATTGAGAACCCTTTCTCGTTTTGGACCTTCTTGGCAAAGGAAACAAACTGATCATATGTTTCATCTTTAGACGATAAAAATATTGTCCAACTAAATCTAGAAAAATCATCAACAATGACCAAAGTGTATAGATTTCCACCAAGACTTTTCACTCTAGCTGGTCCAACCAGATCCATGTGAAGAAGTTGAAGAGGTCTGGTGGTTGAAATCTCATTTTTAGTTTTGAAAGAAGATTTGGTTTGTTTTCCCTTTTGGCAAGCGTCACAAATCATATCATTTTTGAAATTTAACTTGGGAATGCCAATAACCAAATCCTTTTTCAGCAACTTATCAAGTTGAAACATGTTGACATGAGCTAATCGCTTATGCCAAAGCCAACTCTCATTCAAGTTGCTTACAAAACAATTTTCAGAAACAGAAGCATTGCTAGAGAGGTTTAAAGTATAACAATTCCCATCTCTAGGTGCTCTAAACAAAGCTTTATTTTTCAAATCATTTATGTAGATCAAATCATTTTTAACAATAAAGCATTCATCAAAGTCAAATATTACCAAATTACCCTTATTGGTGCTTTGGCTCACACTTAAGAGGTTGTGACACAATCCCTCTACCAGGTAGACGTCTTTGATGAGTGGTCCTTCATGGTTGCCAATCTCACCAATGCCAGCAATTTTCCTGGATTGATCACCTCCAAATGTGACTCTACCTCCATCTTTTGGCTTTATTGACAAAAATTTTGATTTGTCTCCAGTCATGTGCCTTGAGCATCCACTGTTGATATACCACTTGTTGGGTCTTGATGCTCTAAGGCAAACCTGCAATTCATGAAGGATCAAGTCTTAGGTACCCATCTTTTCTTGGGTCCTTTGGGGTTAGCATGTACCTTGGGAACATATGTTCCTTTTGGTACCCATTGATAATTTCCTACAGGTTTAGTCTTTCTTTCTTTCCTATGAAAGCAAGATGAAGTAGAATGACCCTTCCTATTACAATAGTTACAATAAGCAAAAGGGTTTGAGGAATGAACAGAATTTGTGAAATAATTCATATACAACCTTTGTCCATTCTTTTTCTTGCCTTTCCTTTTATCAAAATCAGGTTTCTATCCAATGCCCGATCGATCGTTTATAAAACGTTGTTGTTTTAGAATCACATTGAGCATTTCACTTCCCTTAGTGAATTTCTCAAGTGCCTTTGTAAGTTGTAAGTTCTTTTTCTCTAAAACAAGGCATTCATCACAAACCAGAGATTGAGGAGAAGAAATGTTTTCAATTTTCAATTCAAGAAAGGAGTTTTTTCTTTTTAAAGACATATATTTATCTGCTAATTTCTCAAACTCCTTTTGAACAACATTGTATTCAGCAAATAATTCATCATAGGAGGGTAAAGATTCGTATACCTCATTGCTCTCATTGTGTTGCTCTTCTTCTTCAGCAACCAGGCATATATTGGCCTTTTCGCTTTCATCCTCTTCAGCTTCATCTTCATCCGATGAGCTGTCACCCCATATGGCTGACACATATGCCTTCTTTTTGAATTTCTTGAACTTCTTCTTCTCTTTCTCTTGGTTCTTCAGCTGAGAGCAATCTGCGTTGATGTGTCCGGGCTTCTCGCATTCATAGCAAATGATAGGCTTCTTCGATTCATAGCTCGAACTTCCCTTCTGAAATTTCTTGAAGCCTTGATCCTTCTTGTAAAACTTCTTGAATCTCCAGACCATCATGCCAATTTCTTCATCCTCATCTTCATCTTCCTCATCCTTTTCCACATTCAGAGCCACTCCTTTGTTGCGATTGTTGCCACCATTGACATCTTCTAACTCCTTCTTGAACTTCAGTTTGCTCTCATACTCAGATAGGCTTCCAAACAATGCAGCAACTGAAGTCATTGATTCTCCATGAGCTTCTTCAATGGCAGTAACTTTAGCTTCCCAATCCTTTGTCAGAATATTGAGGATTTTCCTCACTTGAGCTCCTTGATCGAAAAGCTTTCCTAAGGCCGCTAGCTGATTGGTCAGATGACTATATCTCAACTGAAATTCTCCAATACTCTCGCCTTGCTTCATCCGCAACAGGTCATACTTGAAGAGTGGAGCTAAATACCCAAGAGGGGGGGTGAATTGGGTATCTTTATAAAATTAAAGAGTCTACTCTGTTTTTGACTAATGAACACAGGGTAAAACAGAGGAGAGAGGGAGAGAAGCAATGCACCACAAGATTTATACTGGTTCGGTCCTTTCTCTGACCTACATCCAGTGCCCAAGCCTCACCTGGGTTTTCAATCCACTATAATCAAATATTGATTACACACTCTGTACTAAGAGCTGTTCTCTCACTAGAACACACTCCCCCTTACAAGTTGTAATCAATACACCCTAACTACCAAGTCCCCTGACTTGTAGTTATCACAATCAGTAAATGATTTACAAGATGATAACTCTCTCAAAGAGTAGATAGAATAAACACTGAAGTACTAAGTATCAAAATGATACAATACAGATGAAAGCTTGATACAATAAATGACTCAATAAATTTTCGCTCTAAGTAGTTGTATCTGCTTGAGAAGAAGTTAATGCTCTCTATTTATTGGTAGAGAACGTTAAATGACCGTTGTAGGATGATTCCAACCGTTGGAAGTGATTAGCTTGGGTTCTGGTCATCTTCTCTCTCTAAACTTCTGCTAATCCAAGACTTTGATGAAGTCTGATGTGGCTCTCTGAGGATTTGCCCGTTGGAGATAACTTTACTTGTTGTAGTAAGTATACTTTAACGTTTAGAAGGCGTGCTCAGATGGATTAGCTGAGAATAGGTTGATTTGCAGAAGTGCATTTAATGCACTGTACACTTTTTGCTTTATGGCTTTGACCTTCATTGATCTTCATCTGTGATTGCTGAAATTCACTCAACAAACTTGTTAAACATAGTTAGGAATATGATTGAATGAATTATGGAAACAATAAGATCAAACAATAATGATTTGCAAATTCGCGTAATTCAAAAACCAATTTTGACCGTTGTATACTGTAGTATGTTCCTCTATACTGGAGTATGGCACTTGTGCATAAGTGTCCATACTGCAGTATCCAAAGTCATACTGCGGTAAGCAACTTCCAGAGACAAAAACATCGTGATTGATTTTGAAACATATGCTCTATACTGCGGTAAGCAACTAACATACTGCAGTATGCGAGTTTTTGTCAAAGTTGAGAGTCCCCGTGATTACCCAATACTGCAGTATGCAATAGTTATAAAATTTTGAGAGCTTTCTGTAAGAGCCTATACTGCAGTATCCAAATACATACTGCGGTATTGACTTGGGTGAGAAAATTTGATTGTTCTCGGGTTGGCCCTATACTGCAGTATACATGCCTATACTACGGTATTGGCTTGACTTAGAAATTTAGTTGCTCTCTGGATGTCCCTATACTGCAGTATACATAGCTATACTGCGGTATTGGCTTGTTTTGAAAACACGGTTGCTCTCTGGATGTCCCTATACTGCAGTATACATAGCTATACTGCGGTATTGGCTTGTTTTGAAAACACGGTTGCTCTCTGGAAGTCCAATACTGCGGTATGTCATCCTATACTGCAGTATTGACTTTACTTCAAAAATTTGCTTGCCTTCTGTAAGTCCAAATACTGCGGTATAGCATTCCATACTGCAGTATTGACTTAACTAGAAAAATTGGATTGTTCTCTGGAAGTCCAATACTGCGGTATGTCATCCTATACTGCAGTATTGACTTAACTTCAAAAATATGATGACCTTCTGTAGGTCCAATACTGCGGTAAAGAAACCTATACTGCAGTATTGATTTAACTTGAAAGATTATTTCCTTTCTAGAAGGCCCTTTACTGCAGTATGCAGACCCATACTGCGGTAAGCAACTATCAGATGATTTTTAAACATCTTGGAAACTTCAAAACATGTTTTACACTTGTTAATCATCAAAACACATTGAGAACTAACAATACTCAGTGGTTAGAATGTTGACGCGATTCTCCTTGATTCCAGAGGTTCCTTCATAAGCTATTTCCAGCGCCTTCCACATTTCCTTAGTCGTTGACATATTACAGATACGTAAGTACTCCTTTTGACTAAGAGCACTCTGAAGCATCAGGATAGCCTTGCTATTGAGAGTGATGTTCTTCTTATCATCATCATCGAACTCGGCTTCTGTCTTAGGAACAGTGATGCCTCCTTCTACCTTGACTGGAACATAGTCTCCAGTCTCAAAGACTCTCCATAGACCATATTCTGTTGCCATCACGAACACACGAAATTTGGCTTTCCAGAAAGAGTAGTGTTCGCCGTCAAAACCGGGAGGTCTGTTGATTGAAGCTCCATCTGGAAGAATTCCTTCCATAGTGATCCTTCTCGAGTGGTTAAGCTCTTCTGAGAAGACCAGGCTCTGATACCAAATGAAAGTTGGAGCTTGACACCCAAGAGGGGGGGTGAATTGGGTATCTTTATAATTTTTGAAACTTGGTCTGTTTTTGAACACTTAAAACAAAGCAGAACAGAGGAGTAGAGAGAGGAAGCTTAACACAATGCAGTTTATACTGGTTCGGTCCTTTCTCTGACCTACATCCAGTCCCCAAGCCTCACTTGGGATTTTCAATCCACTAACTCAATGAAGTTGATTATACACTCTGTACTAAGAGTTGTTCTCTCACTAGAACACACTCTCTCTTACAAGTTGTAATCAATACTCCCCAACTACCAAGTCCCCTGACTTGTAGTTATCTCAATCAATAAATGATTTACAAGTGAAAAACTCTCTCAAAGAGTAGATAGATGAACACTGAAGCACTAAGTATCAAAATGATACTATTACAAGTGAAAGCTAATACACAATAAATGAACTTAGAAGATTTTCGCTCAGAGTAGGTGTATCAGCTGGAGATGAAGTTAATGCTCTCTATTTATAGGTAGAGAACATTAAATGACCGTTGTGAGATAATTCCAACCGTTGGAAGTGATTTGCTTAAGTTCTGGTCATCTTCTCTCTCTAAACTTCTGCTAATCCAAGGCTTTATGTTGTCTGATGTGGCTCTCTGAGTTTCTGCCCGTTGGAATTAACTTTACTTGATGTAGTAAGCTTCCCTTAACGTTCATTAGACGTGCTCAGAAGGATTAGCCGAAAGTAGGTGAGATTGTGCAGGTGCATTAAATGCACTGTTCACCTTTTTGCTTTTTCTCACAAATCTTGAATAATCTTGATCCGTGCTAACTCAAAAAACACTCAACAAACTTGTTAATCATATCTGGGAACATGAGTGAATGATATATGAAATTAATTAGATCAAACAACAAGATATAGCAGATTTCACAAATTTGAAAATGTACCAACGGTCATAAACCTTGAGGCTAGTTCATCCAACCTCGAGGTTTGCTTGAAGGTTTCAGGCAAATATAGTTTTATAAAACATCCAACCTCGAGGTTGCTATGTGAACCTCGAGGTTTCTCTTAAAAAGAAACCTTTAGAAAAATCTTAGTAACTCACAAACCTTGAGGCTTCAAAGGTAACCTCGAGGCTTCAAAGGTAACCTCGAGGCTTGAAGGTTGGTTGAAAAAGCATTTTTTCCTCTGGAGCCCGATAACCTCGAGGTTTTCAATACTTTGAAAACCAGTTTGCTCTCTGTGTGGAGGAAAACTCGAGGTTGCAAACTAAAACTCGAGGTTTATGTGTTTTCTTGTAAACTTGAGTTTCAAAACAAAGTGCCCAACCTCGAGGTTGCAATATGAACCTCGAGGTTTTCAAGCTTGTTGAAAACCATGACCTCTCTGGATGAGTTAAAACTCGAGGTTTGCTTCTAATACTCGAGGTTTCATGTGTTGGTGCAAAACTTGGGTTTTTTTTTAAAGAAGTCCAGAACCTTGAGGTTAACTTCCCAGCCTCGAGGTTTCACATAGTTTTTGTGAAACCAAGTTTTGTAACATGAGACACTCGAATTTCAGAAGGCTTCTGTAAGACCAAACCTCGAGGTTACAATACCAACCTCGAGGCTTGCTCTTAAACAAAGTTTTTGACACTTAAGAGCAAAACCTCTTTAATTGTTTGTAGTTGTTGGCAATCATCAAAACCATCAGAGAACTAACAATGATTGCACCTAGTGCAAGTGGGAGTCTGTTGGAAATTATGCCCTAGGGGCAAGTAATTGTTCTCCATTAAGTTATCATTTCATTTGCATGTTTATAATGATAACTATATCCCTGGATATATCTTGTAGATTTTCTTAAATGTCCCTAGTCGGTCATCTACGCGGGGAGCGAAGATGAGTTAAGACCAGTATGACTTTGATGAGGTATGGAGATACGAATCAAAGTCATGGGCAGTTGTAAGAGTACAAGGTGTTGGACCGACCCACTATAAGAAAGTTGCATGGATTAAGTCATAAGCTTATCTCATGTATAACCGCGTCACGACGCCCTATGACTTGAGATCATCATGGATTCCTACATGATGAGTCACTGACCTTTGACCTAGTCAAAAATCACCTTTCACCGGGTGATGATAAAGGCTAGGATTGGGATCAGTAGTTTTCATGCGAAGGAATGTGAATGGTCAAGATGGAATTTGTCCCTCACATTTGTAGAGAGATAATACTGGTGTTGGAAATTATGCCCTAGGGGCAATTCATTGTACTTTGGATATTTAAGTTATTTAAAGTATTCTCTTTTGTTATCATTTTCGTTTGCATGTTCGTATTGATAACTGCATCCCTGGATAATCTTATAGATTATCCTAAATGTCCCTGGTCGGTCATCTACACGGGAGTGAAGATGAAATAAGACCAGTATGACTTTGATGAGGTATGGAGATACGAATCAGAGTCATGGGCACTTGTAAGAGTACAAGGTGCTGGACCGACCCACTATGAGAAAGCTGCATGGATTAAGTCATAAGCTTATCTCATGTATAACCGCGTCACGACGCCCTATGACCTGAGACCATCATAGATTCCTACATGATGAGTCACTGGTTTTTGACCTAGTCAAAAGTCACCTTTGACCTGGTGATGATAAAGGCTCGGATCGGGATCAGTGGTTTTCATGTGGAGGAATGTGTGTGGTCAAGATGGGATTTGTCCCTCACATATGTAGAGAGATAATGCTGGGCCCCTCGATGAGTGAGTCTAAGAAATGTATGGCCATACTATGATGGAAAGGAGTTTCCATTTCACTTATTAGACTACTCGAGAATCGAGAAAGCAATGGTCAAGAAAAGGAAGTTGACATTATCCATGCCTCATCCTTGACCAAATTATCGCGTGACAAAAGGGACGTGACATGGTTGTACATAGGTAGTATTGTGTCATCGATCCCCATATGAATTGGGTAGTTGCAATGTCTTACTAGAGGCCGCTTGCGACTTGTGGGCTGATACAGTGTTGGCCCACTGCCAATCTCATATGGGCCTGCAGGGTCGCACACAAGAATAATCCAACACGGGTGAAAGTGTCCAGGTTCATTGAATCTCAGATTAATCTGAGATTAAATGAATACTAAATTTGATCTGGGATTTATATATATATATATATATATATATATATATATATATATAATTCGAAATTAATATATATATTATAAATTGAGATTATAATGTTATATATGATATTTGTTTAGTATTTAATTTATTTGATAAATTAAATATCTGAAACAAAAAGAGATATTGTATCTCATTTAATTTCGAATAAAGATATCGTATATCTGTTTAATATTAAATTGAGATATGGTATCTCAGATTTAATTAAATAGATAGATATCATATCTCGGATTTAATTTATGATGATAAATTAAATCAAAAGGCTTTAAATTTAGATTTGATTTAAATTCAAAAATTCGAATTTCCAAATCTGGCTTTTAATATATTCAATTACATTTATGAGATAGATGTGATTGATATGTTGACCAGATTCAAAAATCCGAATTTCCAAAATTAATAAAGGATTAATTTTGGTTATATAATACGCCTATTGGGTTTAGAAAGACCTACGGGATTTTCAGTCGAGCGTATTCAGAAAAGCCGCGAGAAACCCTAGAGCAACTTGAGAGAGAGAGACGCACAAGAAGCGCTAGCACGCTGCCGCAACCATGTTTGGGGATTGTTCGTATGGATACCAGTAGAGGAAGTCGATCCAAGAGTCGACTTCTGCTGATCGAAAGAACGAGACGCGGACGTGTTGATCGCCCACCTGGTCAAAGGAACGAGATGCGGACGTGTTGTTCGAGAAGGTAGCCTACCTGATCAAAGGAACAGAACGCGGACTAGTTCAACACAAGGTATGATTCGGTTTCCTTAACTCTGATTTAAACGTCGTTGAGTGATCCTTCGGAAGGATTCGTAAGAAATTTTAATCAGCTGCATGTACGAATCCCAACAACTGGGCCCCTCGATGAGTGAGTCTAAAAAATGTATGGCCATACTGTGATGGAAAAGAGTTTCTATTTCACTTATTAGACTGCTCGAGAATTGAGAAAGTAATGGTCAAGAACAGGAAGTTGACATTATCCATGTCTCATCTTTGACCAAATTATTGCGTGACAAAAGGGATGTGACATGGTTATATGATAGGTTGTATCGTGTCATTGATCCCCATGTGAATTGGGTAGTCGCAATGTCTTACTAGAGGACGCTTGCAACTTGTGGGCTAGTACAGTATTGGCTCACTGCCAATCTTATGTGGGCCTGCAGGGTTGCACACAAGAATAACCCAACACAAGCAAAAGTGTCCAGATTCCTTGAATCTTAGATTAATCTAAAATTTAATGAATACTTAATTTAATCTGGGGTGAATATATATATATATATATATATATATATATATATATATAAAATTCGAATATAATATAATAATATTATTTAATGGAGATTATAATATTATTATATAATATTTGTTTTGTATTTAATTTATTTGATAAATTAAATATCTGAAACAAATAGAGATATTGCATCTCATTTAATTTTCGAATAAAGATATCATATATCTATTTAATTTAAATTGAGATATAGTATCTTATATTTAATTAAATAGATAGATATTTTTTGTCGGATTTAATTTATAGAGATAAATTAAATCAGAACGCTTTTAATTTGGATTAAATAAATAGATTAGATTAGATCTACGAGATAGATTTAATTAATATATTTTAAATCCAAATTCAAAATTTGAATTTCAGATCTGGCTTTTAATTCGGATTAAATAAATATATTAGATTAGATCTATCAGATAGATTTAATTAATATATTTTAATCCAGATTTAAAATTTGAATTTCAAAATTAATGAGGATTAATTTTTATATAATACGCTGATCGGGTTTGCAAATACTGACCGAACTTTTATCGAGCGTATTAGAAAGCCACGAGAAACCCTAGAGTAAGATTGAGAGAGACGCACAATTCAAAAGGCGCTAGCATGCTACTGCGTCTGTGTTCAGAAGTTGTTTGTGTGGATACCGGTAAAGGAGGGCGATTCATAAAGTCGGCTTCTACTGATCGAGAAGGTAGCCCACCTGTTCAAACCGAAAGGGACGCATTTGAAAATGGAGCTTGATACCCAAGAGGGGGGTGAATTGGGTATCTTTAAAAATTTTAAGAAACAGCTCTGTTTTGGACAAGTGAAAACAGGGTATAACAGAGATGAAGGGAAGAAGAAGCTTGCACACGATAATTTATCTTGGTTCGGTCTTATCCTTGACCTACGTCCAGTCCCCAAGCCACACTTGGAATTTTCAATCCACTAACTCTTTCAATTGATTACAAGCTCTGCAGTCAAGAGTAGTTCTCTCTCTAGAACTCACTCCCCCTTACAAGTTGTAATCAAATATCCCAAATCACCAAGTCCCCTGACTTGTGATTCTTTACAAGCAATAATCAATAACAGAAATAACTCTCTCAAAGAGTAGATAAGATGAACACTGAAGTGCTTGTATCAAAAGATACTATACAGATGAAAACTGAAAGAAATGAATGAACACTTAATGAATTTCGCTTTCAGTAGTTGGTGGTTGTTCAGAGTTGTTGAGAAGACTTCAATGCACTCTATTTATACTTAGAGAGCATTTATTGACCGTTGAAAGATGAATCCAACCGTTGTAGGTGATTAGCATTAAGTTTGGTCAGCTTCTCTCTCTAATCTCTAATTAATCCAGGTGTTTAATTGATTTGAGGTGGCTCTCTGAGGATTTGCCCGTTGGAGAAGAGTTTACTTGTTGTAGTAATAATTCTTTACCGTTGTGAAGGCGTGCTCAGGTGGATTAGCCAAAAGGAGGCTAGATAACTGAAGTGCATTAAATGCTTCAGAGCACTTTTTGCTTTTTGCCTTTGACCTGCACTAATCTTCATCTATGTCAACTGAAATTCACTTAGCAAACTGGTTAAACATAGCTGGGAACATAAGTGAAGCAATGAGATCAAATGAAAGTGTTTTTCAAATTCGTGTAATTTGAAAATCAGTTTTTCAACGCTCTATACTCGAGTATGTTCCTCTATACTTGAGTATGTCACTGTGTACATGAGTCAATACTTGAGTATCCAAACTGATACTTGAGTATGCAGCTTCCAGAGGCAAACCATCGTGACTTGAACTTTTAAAACCAACCTCAATACTCGAGTATGGAACTATTTGTGAGAAAATTTTTAAGTTCAAAACCCTCAATACTTGAGTATTCATTTCAATACTTGAGTATTCAAATCATTGACAAATAGATAACCTCTCTGTATGGGCAATACTCGAGTATGCACATCAATACTCGAGTCTTGATCTATCTTTCAAAAATTGTGAAGTTAATCCATGTCAATACTTGAATATTCAAGAACAACTATTAAGTTGAAAAGTTTTGTAAGAGCCCAATACTTGAGTATCCAAAACCTATACTCGAGTATACAACAGTTATAAAAGTTAGAGAGCTCTCTGTAAGACCAATACTTGAGTATACCAATACCATACTCGAGTATTCACTCAAGGTGAAAAACTCATTTGCTCTCTGTAAGTCCAATACTCGAGTATAGCTTCCTATACTTGAGTATTGACTCAGCTTGGAAAACTTGAATACTCTCTGGATGTCCTATACTCAAGTATGCAAATCCTATACTCGAGTATGCACTTCAGTTCAGAACTTGATTGCTCTCTGTGACTCCAATACTCGAGTATTGCTTCCAATACTTGCGTATTGCTTTGTAAAATGCATTTGAGCAATCCACTGTCAATCCAATACTCGAGTATACAATCCTATACTCGAGTTTCCAATTGACAGATGATTTTTAGCAAATTTGGAAACTTCAAAACATGTTTACAATTGTTGATTATCATCAAAACACATAGAGAACTAACATTCTCCCCCTTTTTGATGATGACAACACTTGTAAACCACTTTTTCAAGAATTTGAGAGAGTGATTCCTTTTGAAATGAAATTTTCAATTATCAGTTCAAAGCATTTAAGGAATTATGCAAATGGAGATCTTAAAATATATATGCGATTATAAACTTGCAAACAACTCAGAGTGTAGCAGCAGAAAGCTTTTGGAACCAATAAGCACATTCATTGACAATTGATAACACAAGTACATTCATTTTTGATATCAGAAAAAATAGTTGAGATTCATACATGAAAGCACAAGTTGTAAATTCAAAAACATACACTATGCACCACTACACACATACACTTAACCCTCAAATTCTTCCTAGACTCTAACTCCCTATCCCTATGCGTCCTTCTCTGCTTCTCCCCTTTTGGCATCATCAACATGGGGAGGGTTAAAAGAAGAGGAAGGATGGAAAATCTCAGTAGTAGGAGTATCAGGAGATGGAAGAGGATACAGTAGAACCTCAGTGGAGGGAGTGGTGGGTGGGGGTTAAGAGAATGACTGTAGGTGTGGAAGGTGAAGAAAGAGCTACAGTGGCGGGTGTGGATGTGGAAGCGGGAGATGGGGAATGGTGAGGTGGACTGGGAAAGGCAAAAGGTGGAGAGGATGGCTGGGCCTCAGGGATAGTGGTGGATGTGGTAGGAGCAGTGGTGAAGCCGAAAGTGGATGAGGAGGCACCAATGTCAAAGTGGTTGATCAGCCTCTCGATATTGTCCCGGGCAACAGCAGCAGTAGTCAATGTAGTAGACACCCGGGCATCCAAGTCAATCAGCTGGTCAAAGATCTCCTCTTGCTTCTTTTCTGACTGAGCCTTCAGCTGAGCCAACTGAGTCATCACCTCATTCAGTTCAATTCGGATATCAACGCTTAACTTCCCAAACTCAAATTGCATCTTAACAAAGAGTGATGCAATGGCGGCATCCACTATCCCCTTGACTCTCTCATCAGAATCCAGTGGTGGAGGAAGAGCAGACTGGGCCTCATGTTCTATTGACTGTGAAGTCCTGGCCTGTGATCTCTGAGGAGCTCGGGACTGTCTGGAACCTTCAGCCTCGAATGTGATCTTCATAAAGTTGAATTAGGACTTGCCAAAGGCCGGGATATACTTCATGCTCTCCGGAGGCCCGACATACCAAATCCTATGGTAGAATAGGATCAGTGACACCAGCGAAGGAAAAGGTATGTATGAAGTCTTCTGGGAGACGAATTTGAACTGACTCATCTCCTTGAATATCCACTGCCCAATGTTCAGTGGATTCGTCTTAATGAAGGCTGTGAAGAATCTGTAATCCTTCTGAGTCAGGTGCGTGAAGCTTCCCCCCTTCTGAACAAAATTCCTCGAATAGACATACCAAATGACCCTATTCAGTGGAGACATATCAGATGGCTTGAAGGACAGATGGTGTCTCTGATCATCTGGGATCTCCTTGCCAGGAACCAAAGTAGAGTACACCTCCTCATTGGTGTATGTGGGAGTGGTGGCCGAAGGTGGATTGGAGACCTTCAGGATTTGGTTGAGGATGGAGGCAGATAAGGTGAATTTGACACCTTTTATAGTGGTTGTGACACGCTCCTCAACCAATTCACCTTCTGAATTCAAGATGTTGTCCGTCACCATGTTGAAGTAGAATAACTTCACCAAGTCTGGATAGTAAGCCGCCTCAATGGAAACAAAGGACTTGTAGGGCCCGAACCAAGGTGAAAGATCCATGTTACACTCCTGGTAGACTGAGGCCAAATCAACAGAGACAACCGTACAGAAGCCACGAGTCGTGTACTGATCCTTGAACTTGGCATTAAGTCCAGGTGGGAGAGGGACAGGATCAATGGTGAAACCATCCGGCGCCGACTTGTGTAGCTTTATTTCCTCAACGGCGTTAGCAATGACCGGAGACACCTCTTTGGACTCGGTCTCAAAACCTTCAGCCGAAGACTCAGATGATTCAGATGGAGGAGTGATAGTAGTAGAGGCTCTCTTTGACCTAGTCTTCCTTGGAACCACCTTCTTCTTCCCCTCGGCTTTGCTTTGCTCGGCTACCTTCTTCTTTTTGCTTGCCGATGAAGGAACCTGGTCTCTAATCGTCACACCCCTCTTCTTGGGGTTAGGAGAAGAAGGAGCCTCGGGAATGTTTTGGCTTACTCCCCGAATGGATCGATCAATGCCGTGTTGCAACCGAGTTGGGATCGATGTCATCCTTGGTGAACGTTGAGAAGATGAGGGAGCTGGCTGCGTTGATTTCTCTGCTTCTTTCGACATTTGGGTGCTAGGGTTTGGTCGAGAGAGGGATTGGGAAGATTTTGAGAGGATTTAAGAGGAAATTTGTGAGGGGTTGCATTGGTTACAGAGAGAAAGTGAGAGAAGAAGAAGAGACACCTAGGTATACTTGAGTATTAATGCGAGTAATGAAGAACATGAACAGTCTCAGTATATATAAATGCGCACCAATACTTGAGTATTGCATACTTTCACTAACATACTCGAGTATTGAAGAAAGTATACTAACCTGGACTTCAAAAGTGTGTGGTGAACTTTTGAAAACCCCGATAGCCATACTTGAGTATCCCACTTACATACTCGAGTATTGAGACTCTTCAACTCAGCTTTGGTCTCTGTCTGGTCCATACTCGAGTATAGCACTCCCATACTCGAGTATTGAGTCTCTTTCTCAGCAGTTTGCTCTCTGCCTTCTGGATACTCGAGTATTCATATCCATACTCGAGTATAGCTCTTCTGAACTTCATTTTTGCTCTCTGCCACCTCCATACTCGAGTATTGTGCCCAATACTTAAGTATAGACTTTCTGAATTCTCAAAACATCCTACAAAAACTATAGCTATACACTCTGATGCTTAAGTTAGTAAAGATTAATCATCAAAACCATAACTAACATTAAATTGGATGAGAATTGCTTACAATTCATTGGGATTTACCATTCCCAATTCTCTCCCTATGAAATTGAATTGTTCCTTGGCTAGAGGTTTCGTGAAGATGTCAGCAAGTTGAAGATGAGTTGGGATGAACATGACTTTGACATCTCTTTTCTGGACATGATCCCTTATGAAATGATGCCTCACATCAATATGCTGAAAGAGGAGCTTTATACCCAAGAGGGGGGGTGAATTGGGTATAAATAAAAATTTTCGAAACTTGTTCTGTTTTTGGTCACTCAGAACAGGGCACAACAGAGAGGATAAGGAGAAGAAGATAAACACAATGCAATTTATACTGGTTCGGTCCTTTCCTGACCTACATCCAGTCCCCAAGCCTCACTTGGGATTTTCAATCCACTAACTCAACAATATTGATTACACACTCTGTACTAAGAGTTGTTCTCTCACTAGAACACACTCCCCCTTACAAGTTGTAATCAATACACCCCAACTACCAAGTCCCCTGACTTGTAGTTATCACAATCAATAAATGATTTCACAAGTGAAAACTCTCTCTAAGAGTAGATAGAATAAGCACTGAAGTACAAAGTATCAAATTGATACTATTACAGATGAAAGCTGAACACAATAAATGACACTTAATAAATTTTCGCTCTCAGTTGGTGTATCAGCTTGTGAAGAAGTTAATGCTCTCTATTTATAGGTAGAGAACATTAAATGACCGTTGTAGGATGATTCTAACCGTTGGAAGTGATTAGCTTGGGTTCTGGTCATCTTCTCTCTCTAAACTTCTGCTAATCCAAGACTTTGATGAAGTCTGATGTGGCTCTCTGAGGATTTGCCCGTTGGAGATAACTTTACTTGTTGTAGTAAGTATACTTTAACGTTTAGAAGGCGTGCTCAGGTGGATTAGCTGAGAATAGGTTGATTTGCAGAAGTGCATTTAATGCACTGTACACTTTTTGCTTTATGGCTTTGACCTTCATTGATCTTCATCTGTGATTGCTGAAATTCACTCAACAAACTTGTTAAACATAGCTAGGAATATGATTGAATGAATTATGGAAGCAATAAGATCAAACAATAATGATTTGCAAATTCGTGTAATTCAAAAATCAGTTTTGACCGTTGTATACTGCGGTATGTTCCTCTATACTGGAGTATGCCATTGTGCATACTGCAGTATCCAAAGGCTTACTGCAGTAAGCAACTTCCAGAGACAAAAACCTCGCGAAATGATTTCGAAAGAAATGCTCTATACTGCGGTATGCAAATAACATACTGCAGTATGCGAGTTTTTGTCAAAGAGAAGAGACCCCGTGATTGCCCAATACTGCAGTATGAAAACCTATACTGCAGTATGCAATGGTTATGAAATTTGAGAGCCTTCTGTGAGAGCCTTTACTGCAGTATGCAACTCCATACTACGGTATTTACTTGAGTGAGAAAATTTGATTGCTCTCGGGTTGACCCTATACTGCAGTATACATACCTATACTGCGGTATTGGCTTGACCAAGAGATTTAGTTGCTCTCTGGATGGCCCTATACTGCAGTATACATACCTATACTGCGGTATGGGCTTGGCTTAGAGATTTAGTTGCTCTCTGGATGTCCAATACTGCGGTATGTAACTAACATACTGCAGTATTGACTTAACATCATCAATTTGATGACCTTCTGTAAGTCCAATACTGCGGTAAAGAAACCTATACTGCAGTATTGACTTTACTTCAAAAGATGGATTGTTCTCTGGAAGTCCAATACTGCGGTATGTCATCCTATACTGCAGTATTGACTTAACATAAAAAATCTGATGACCTTCTGTAGGTCCAATACTGCGGTAAAGAAACCTATACTGCAGTATTGATTAATCCCGAAAGAATATTGCCTTTCTGGAAGACTCTATACTGCAGTATGCAAACCCATACTGCGGTAAGCAACTAACAGATGATTTTCAAAGGTTCTTGGAAACTTCAAAACATGTTTTACACTTGTTGTTAATAATCAAAACACATTGAGAACTAACATATGCTTGGTCCGAGTGTGTTGAACAGGATTCTTTGCCAAGCTTATTGTGCTTGTGTTGTCACACAATATTGGTATTTCTTTGAGATGGACTCCCAAGTCAGCAAGTTGTTGTTTGAGCCACAATACTTGTGCACAGCAACTTGATGCAGCCACATATTCAGCTTCAATTGATGAGACAGCTACACTCGTTTGCTTCTTGCTGAACCAAGACACAAGTGAATTTCCAAAGAACTCACATTGCCAACTTGTGCTCTTCCTATCGGTCTTGTAGCCGGCATGGTCTGAATCTGAGTATGCCACCAAATGTTCCGGTTGACCTTTGGGAAACCATAGTCCAAGAGACTTCATGTCTGAGAGATATCTGAATATTCTCTTCACATGTTCAGCATGGGACTCTTTACCGTTGTGAAGGCGTGCTCAAGTGGATTAGCAAAAGGAGGCTAGATAACTAAAGTACATTAAATGCTTCAGAGCACTTTTTGCTTTTTGCCTTTGACCTTCACTAATCTTCATCTATGTCAACTGAAATTCACTTAGCAAACTGGTTAAACATAGCTGGGAACATAAGTGAATGATAAATGGAAGCAATGAGATCAAATGAAAGTGTTTTTCAAATTCGTGTAATTTGAAAATCAGTTTTTCAACGCTCTATACTCGAGTATGTTCCTCTATACTTGAGTATGTCACTGTGTACATGAGTCAATACTTGAGTATCCAAACTGATACTTGAGTATGCAGCTTCCAGAGGCAAACCATCGTGACTTGAACTTTCAAAACCAACCTCAATACTCGAGTATGTAAGCATGTACTCGAGTATGGAACTATTTGTGAGAAAATTTTTAAGTTCAAAACCCTCAATACTTGAGTATTCATTTCAATACTTGAGTATTCAAATCATTGACAAATGGATAACCTCTCTGTATGGGCAATACTCGAGTATGCACATCAATACTCGAGTCTTGATCTATCTTTCAAAAATTGTGAAGTTAATCCATGTCAATACTTGAGTATTCAAGAACAATTGTTAAGTTGAAAAGCTTTGTAAGAGCCCAATACTTGAGTATCCAAAACCTATACTCGAGTATACAACAGTTATAAAAGTTAGAGAGCTCTCTGTAAGACCAATACTTGAGTATACCAATACCATACTCGAGTATTCACTCAAGGTGAAAAACTCATTTGCTCTCTGTAAGTCCAATACTCGAGTATAGCTTCCTATACTTGAGTATTGACTCAGCTTGGAAAACTTGAATACTCTCTGGATGTCCTATACTCGAGTATACAAATCCTATACTCGAGTATGCACTTCAGTTCAGAACTTGTTTGCTCTCTGTGACTCCAATACTCGAGTATTGCTTCCAATACTTGAGTATTGCTTTGTAAAATGCATTTGAGCAATCCACTGTCAATCCAATACTCGAGTATTGCTTCCAATACTTGAGTATTGCTTTGTAAAATGCATTTGAGCAATCCACTGTCAATCCAATACTCGAGTATACAATCCTATACTCGAGTTTCCAATTGACAGATGATTTTTAGCAAATTTGGAAGCTTCAAAACATGTTTAAAATTGTTGATTATCATCAAAACACATAGAGAACTAACAACATTCTAATTCGGCGCATAGGTATGACTCGGATTCCTCTAGCCTTAATTTAAATGCTATTGAGCGATCCTAGGATGGGATTCGTAAATATTTTAATTCGCTGCGTGTATGGATCCCAACACTTTTCCCTTTCTTATTTCCTAAAAAATGTAGGAAATCCTCACCTGACCAGGAAATGTCATTTGAACACATATTTTAGCATATTTTTGCTTAGCTAATTGTCTCATACTTTAGGACACCATATAGGTCTTCTATGCCCCTTTTCCATTGGCACTTTAATTCCACAACTTATACATACTAGGTCCACTGACCCATATAGTCAAGTTACTTAGTTCCTAAAAGGCTTCCTATTTCTTAACATCCTTGCAACTCTTCCCGAACCGGGTTTAGTCGTCTACCTACCTTAGGCTTATTTTCAATTTCAGGGTCCAAAATTCGAGATATTACAGCAAGCCTTGGATTCTCATAACCGTTAAGCCGCCCAACAAGGCTAGCCCTGGATCCGCATAACCGTTAAGCCACCAAATAAGGTAAGCCTCGAAATCCTCAGCGCTAAGAAACCATCGTAGCCAGGGCCTCAAACCCTAACCACCCTGAATGCATCTCAGGCTCAGTAACGACCTAAGGACACATAGTCCACTAGGCTCTACAGCCCTACGTATGTCCTTCTCATGATTCAAGTTCATCAATCATGGCATAGAAACATACAAAAGTAACATAGAGTATGCAAGTAAACAATTACTACTTGATAGTTGGTCAGAGTTCAACAAAATTCCTCAGTGCTTTAAAGATCTCTCTGGTCACGTATTGACCTTAGATAAAGCAAATACACCTGTTTTAAATCACTTATACAAGTTTTCCTCTTATTTTCAGAAAATCCGACCAACAACTAGAAATTCTAGAAAATATAACCCATCTTCAAAAATTCATAACTAATTCAAGAAAAATCTGATTAATGTGATTCTCATGGCCATGGAACCCATAATATATCTAGTTTATGATAAAAATACTTTTAGAGGCCTCAGAGGTTCATATCTTTTCATGGTGGTACAACTTTGCTTACTGGACAATGAAGAAACTCAGTCCTCTAGGCTGTTTTCAAAACTTTGTTTCGCACAGTATACATATCATAAAATTATGAAATAATATATCAAAATGAAGCTAAGGATGTCTTCTTTAAGCCTATAAATTTTTCATGGTCATCCAACTTCATTTACTATTTTAAAACCATTTTATAAATGCTGCTGCCCATAATTCGCTATAGCTAGAAGATTACTCTTTTCCTTAAGATTTAGGGTTTTCCGGTTCGTAAATCATGACCTTAACCCATTCTTATTCAAAATTAATGGAAACCCCAAAAACATCAAAATCATATCATAACACCATGTTTGAACCATCTAGGCAGGAACCCTAAAATTCCATGTCATAAAAGCTAGTTTTGATACTTACTTGATCTTGAGCTTCAATATGTGTTTCTTCTTCTTCCTTCTTGTGTTTGAACTTAGCTGGACTCTCTTTGCACCTCTTGAACATGCCTAGGCATTTGTGGAAAAGGAGCAGATGAATTGTTAGATAAATACCCAAGTTCATGTGAAATGTCCAAGTCTTGCTATTATCCAATGGTCCAAAGGGTGTATTGTGGTTAATAGCTTGTTCCCTTTACTTCTTCTCCAAGTTTCATAATTTCCCTTGGTTGATCCATGAGGTGTCACAATCTGAACCATATGGGCAGATTTCCTTTTTAATCCACAAGTCCTTAATTTTTCCTTTGGTTATATGAGTTATTGCCCAATGGTTCTTGGTGTGCATTTGGGTTAATAGCTTGTTTCTTCTTTGCTTAATCTCCAAGTATTTATATTTTGTTACCTTGGTTAATCACATGTGTGTGGCACCATCTTATACACTTGGGTAGCCTAAATATTTGTTCCGTTTAATTCAAAAAGAAGCCTCTAATTGGTCATTGTTGGTTCTCTTTCATTGGTTACTTTTTCCCTATGGCTTGGACCTTGTGATTGGGCTTGTATGTAGGTTAAATTAGCTACTCTTCTCCACTAACTATGTGTGGTCCAAATTTTACTCCTTGGTGAGCAAGGAATTGAATTTTAAATCTTCATGATTACTCTTGTACTTTGTGTTAGTTCCCTGTGTGTTTTGATGATTACTAACAATTGTAAACAATATTGATAAGGTTTGACAAAGTTTAGAATAATTTAAACTTGTATTTTTCAATCTGTCAAAACCAAACTCGAGCCTGTTAGTGTTGAACTCGAGCCTGGATTTGACAGAGAGCACAAACTTGTCCAGTTGATTTCCAAACTCGAGACTGAACCTGAAGTTTAAAATTAAACTTTTGAAAAGTTCACATGAACTCGAGCCTACTAAGGTCAAACTCGAGTTCATTCTTTCCAGAGAGTTTTTGAACTTTGAAAAACATGTTAAACCTTACACTTGCTTTCTTCAAACCTCAAGTTTGAAAGAATCCAAAGAAAGTTTTAAGAGCATGAACTCGAGCCTGTCATGGCAAACTCGAGTTCATCTCTGGCGGGACAAGTTGTTTGAAACTTAAAGATATTTTCAAACTCTGCACTGTTCCATTGAAAGAAAAGTTTTTCGGTTTGAAAAGTTCACCAATGCTCAAACTCGAGCCTAGCATATTCAAACTCGAGCCTAGTTTGGCCGAGAGCAAAGAACTGTTTTTAAGCTATTTAAACTCGAGCCTGAGACTTTCAAACTCGAGCCTAAAAGTTCCAGAGAGCAAAGAACTTTTGGATATGTTTTAAACTCGAGAGTTTGTTTTGCAAACCTCAGGTTTGTTCATTTTGAACTTACATGTTTTTAATCACAGAAGCCTCGAACTCGAGCCTGACATTAATGAACTCGAGTTCATTTTTACCCGAGAGCATTTTAGTTTTTCAATGATCTGCAAACCTCAGGTTTATAAAGCAAACCTCAGGTTTACACTTTTTGAACTTGCACAGTTTTGAACACTAAAGCCTCGAACTCGAGCCTGTAAGAACTGAACTCGAGTTCGTGACGCTGGTTCAGAATTTTTGAATTTGGGCATTTCAGAAATCAATGTTATTTGATCCTATCTTCTTCCAATATTATTCTCTGATATTCCCTGCTATGTTTAACGTATTTATTAGTGGATTTCAGAGCATTAAAGAATGTTTGGTGAGAGGTTAGAGTATAAAGCAAAAAGCAACTCAGAGCATTTATTGCAAAGCACAAAAGTTACTCCTTCTACCCAAATCCTTCTGCACACGCTTACAAAGTATTTAAGGATGTTAGCTGAAACAAGAAAACTCCTCTCCAACGGATTAATTCGCAGAAAGTCAGCCCTGATGTCTTGACCAACTAGATTAAGGGAAAACAAGAGAGAGAAGATCCCAAAACCACTTCAGAACACTTGGGCAACTTCTCCAACGGTCTGATTCAAGCTACAACGGTCATTTAATGTTCTCTAGCTATAAATAGAGTTCATTAACATCTTCACAAGTAGATACACCTACTCTGAGCGAAATTCTACTAAGTTCATTTATTGTGTATTAGCTTTCACTTGTAAAGTATCATACGTGATACAAGCACTTCAGTGTTCATCATATCTACTCTGTAAGAGAGTCAAATACTTGTAAATCATTTATTGATTGAGATAACTACAAGTCAGGGGACTTGGTAGTTGAGGTGTATTGATTACAACTTGTAAGGGGGAGTGTGTTCTAGTGAGAGAACAACTCTTAGTGCAGAGTGTGTAATCAATATTGTTGAGTTAGTGAATTGAAAATCCCAAGTGAGGCTTGGGGACTGGATGTAGGTTAGAAAAGGACCGAACCAGTATAAATTGCATTGTGTTTAGCTTCTTCTCCTTGTCCTCTCTGTTGTGCCCTGTTCTGAGTGATCGAAAACAGAACAAGTTTCGAAATTTTTTAAAGATACCCAATTCACCCCCCCTCTTGGGTATAAAGCTCCTGCTTTCATTTGGTATCAGAGCTAGGTCTTCTCAGAAGAGTCTAACAGCTCGAGAAGGATCACTATGGAAGGGATTCTTCCAGATGGAGCTTCAATCAACAGACCTCCCGGTTTCGATGGCGAATACTATTCTTTCTAGAAGGCAAAATTTCGTGTGTTTGTCATGGCTACCGAATATGGCTTGTGGAGAGTCTTCGAGACAGGAGATTATGTTCCGGTTAAAGTCGAAGAGGGGATCACTGTTCCAAAGACCGAAGCTGAGTTCAACGATGATGATAAAAAGAATATCACTCTCAACAGCAAGGCCATCCTAATGCTTCAGAGTGCTCTTAGCCAAAAGGAGTACTTTCGTGTCTGGAATCTGTCATCAGCAAAAGAAATGTGGAAGGCGCTAGAGATCACATACGAAGGAACTTCTGGGATCAAGGAAAATCGGATTAATATTCTGACCACTGAATATGATTTGTTGAGGATGAAACAAGGAGAAAGTATTGGAGAGTTTCAGCTTAGATATACTCACCTCACGAATCAGCTAGCTGCATTGGGAAAGATCTTTGACCAACGATCTCAAGTGAGAAAAATTCTTAACATTCTCACGAAAGATTGGGAAGCAAAGGTCACTGCTATTGAAGAGGCTCGTGGTGAGTTTATGACGTCTATTGCTGCGTTATTTGGAAGCTTGTCTGAGTATGAGAGCAAGCTGAAATTTAAGAAAGACCTGGAGGATGTTAATGGAAGCAACAATCGAAATAAAGGGGTAGCTCTGAATGTGGAAAAAGATGATGAAGATGAAGATGAGGATGAAGAAATTAGCATGATGGTCCGGAGGTTCAAAAAGTTTTACAAGAAGGATCAAGGCTTCAAGAAGTTTCAGAAGGGAAGCTCAAGTTATGAATCGAAAAAACCTATCATCTGCTATGAATGTGAGAAGCCTGGACACATCAAGGCAGATTGCCCTCAGCTGAAGAATCAAGAGAAAGAAAAGAAGAAGTTCAAGAAATTCAAAAAGAAGGCATATGTGTCAGCAATATGGGGAGACAGCTCATCGGATGAGGATGAAGCTGACGAAGACGAAAGCGAAAAAGCCAACATATGCCTAGTCGCTGAGGAAGAAGAGCAACACAATGAAAGAAATGAGGTATATGAATCTCCTCCTTCCTATGATGAATTGTTTGCTGAATACAATGTTGTTCAAAAGGAGTTTGAAAAACTTGCAGACAAGTATATGTCATTGAAAAAGAAAAATTCCTTTCTTGAGCTGCAAATTGAAAACCTCTCTTCTCCTCAATCTCTGATTTGTGATGAATGCTCTATCCTAGAGAAAAAGAATTCACAACTTACAAAAGCACTTGAGAAATTTACTAAGGGAAGTGAAATGCTCAATATGATTTTGAAACAACAACGTTTTACAAACGATAGATCGGGCATTGGTTATAGACCAGATTTTGATAAGAAGAAAGGAAAGAAAAAGAATGGACAAAAATCCTATATGAATTATTTTACTAAATCTGTTCATTCCTCAAACCCTTTTGCACATTGTACATATTGCAATAGGAAGGGTCATTCTACTTCATCTTGTTTTCATCGAAAAGAAAGAAAAGCTAAACCTGTAGGAAATTATGTCTGGGTACCAAAAGGAACATATGTTCCCAAGGTACATGCTAACCCCAAAGGACCCAAGAAAAGATGGGTACCTAAAACTTGATCTCTTGTGATCTGCAGGTATGTCTTAGAGCATCAAGGCCAAACAAGTGGTACATCGATAGTGGATGCTCAAGACACATGACTGGAGACAAATCAAAGTTTTTATCAATAAAGCCAAAAGATGGAGGTAGAGTCACATTTAGAGGTGATCAATCCGGGAAAATCGCTGGCATTGGTGAGATAGGCAACAATGAAGGCCCACTCATCAAAGACGTCTACCTTGTAGAAGGATTGTGTCACAATCTCCTAAGTGTGAGCCAAAGCACCGATAAGGGTAATTTGGTAATATTTGACTCTGATGAATGCTTTATTGTTAAAAAGGATTTGATCTCTATGAATGATTTGAAAAACAAAGCCTTATTTAGAGCACCTAGAGATGGAAACTGTTATACTTTGAACCTCTCTAGCAGTGCTTCTGTTTCTGAAAATTGTTTTGTCAGTAACCTGAATGAGAGTTGGCTATGGCATAAGCGATTAGCTCATGTCAATATGTATCAACTTGACAAGTTATTGAAAAAGGATTTGGTTGTTGGCATTCCCAAATTGAATTTCAAAAATGATATGATTTGTGATGCTTGTCAAAAGGGAAAACAGACCAAATCTTCTTTTAAAGCTAAAAATGAGATTTCAACAAACAGACCTCTTCAACTTCTTCACATGGATCTAGTTGGACCAGCTAGAGTGAAAAGTCTTGGTGGAAACTTATACACTTTGGTCATTGTTGATGATTTTTCTAGATTTACTTGGACAATATTCTTATCATCAAAAGATGAAACATATGATCAGTTTGTTGCTTTTGCCAAGAAGGTCCAGAACGAGAAAGGTTTTTCAATTTCAGGTATAAGGACCGATCATGGTGGAGAATTTGAAAACAATGCCTTTGCTGAGTTTTGTGATAGTATGGGGATCAACCATAATTTCTTGGCACCAAGAACACCACAACAGAATGGTGTTGTGGAGAGAAAGAATCGAGTACTCACGAAAATGGCCCGGGCAATGCTGAACGAATATAACACTTCACAAGTGTTTTGGGCTGATGCGATGAGTACTGCATGTTACATCTCCAACCGAGCTTACATGAGAAAGAAGATGAACAAAACACCATACGAAATCTACAAAGAAAGAAAGCCGAATCTCAGTCATCTGCATGTCTTCGGATGCAAGTGCTATGTGCACAATAATGGTAAAGATAATCTTGGTAAATTCGATCCTAAATCTGATCTAGCTATTTTTATCGGTTATTCAAATAGGAGTAAGGCATATAGGGTGTTTAATACTAGGACTAAGATTGTTGAAGAATCTATACATGTTGTATTCTATGAATCTGAATCTGATAAACCCTTGGATGATGAAGAGGAGACTATTTTCAAAAACAAATTCTTTTCGAAAAATGCTCCTACTCCTTCTGAAAATTCTGAAAATGTTTTTGAGGCTGATCCTGAAAATAACTTAGAAAATCATGATCAGTCTCAATCTAGAGCTTGGAGATTTATAAGGAATCATCCTTTAGACCAAGTCATAGGTGATGTGAATCAAGGAGTTAGGACCAGAAATAGTACTTTGAATGAAGTTACATTTTCTGCATTTATTTCACATATAGAGCCCTCTAAGATAGAAGAAGCTCTTTCAGACAATGATTGGGTGATTGCTATGCAAGAGGAGTTACATCAATTTGATAGAAATCAAGTTTGGGACTTGGTGCCTAGACCCAAAGACCATCCGGTAATTGGGTCAAAATGGGTATTCAAGAACAAACGTGATGAGTCAGCCATCATTGTGCGTAACAAGGCTAGATTAGTGGCCAAAGGTTACAATCAAGAAGAAGGAATAGACTATGAAGAGACTTATGCTCCAGTAGCTAGATTGGAAGCAATAAGAGTTCTTCTAGCATTTGCATGCACAAAAGGTTTTAAACTCTATCAAATGGATGTCAAAAGTGCTTTTCTAAATGGTTTCATTCAAGAGGAGGTGTATGTTGAACAACCTCCAGGCTTTGAAAATGAACATTTTCCAGATCACGTTTTCAAATTAAAGAAAGCACTTTATGGCCTTAAGCAAGCTCCTAGAGCTTGGTATGAAAGATTTAGTCAATTCTTACTCAATCAAGGATTTATCAGAGGCAAAGCTGATACAACACTTTTCATAAAGAAAAACAAATTGAATGAAATCTTAATTGTTCAAATTTATGTTGATGACATCATATTCGGTGCTACTAATGACTCCTTGTGTGAGGAATTTTCCAAGACTATGCAGGGTGAATTTGAAATGTCAATGATGGGTGAGCTCAACTACTTCCTTGGACTGCAAATCAAGCAACGAAAAGATGGGATATTCATATCCCAAACCAAGTATTTAAATGATTTGCTGAAGAAGTTTGGGATGGACAAGTGCAATGGAGCTGACACACCAATGAGCACAACCACTTCCTTGGATGCTGATGAAGAGGGCAAGGATTTCAACATCACCAAGTATAGAGGAATGATTGGATCATTGCTCTATCTAACTGCAAGCCGCCCAGACATCCAATTCAGTGTAGGGATGTGTGCACGATTTCAATCCGCTCCTAAAGAGTCTCACGCTGAACATGTAAAGAGGATATTCAGATATCTCTCAGATACAAAAACTCTTGGACTATGGTTTCCCAAAGGTCATCCGGAGAACTTGGTAGCATATTCAAATTCGGACCATGCTGGCTACAAGACGGATAGAAAGAGCACAAGTGGCCAATGCGAGTTCTTTGGCAACTCACTTGTGTCTTGGTTTAGCAAGAAACAAACAACTGTGGCCGTGTCATCAACCGAAGCTGAATATGTGGTCGCCTCAAGTTGCTGTGCTCAAGTGCTGTGGTTGAAGCAACAACTTGCTGATTTAGGAGTGTACTTGAAGGAGATCCCGATATTGTGCGATAATACAAGCACAATAAGCTTGGCCAAAAATCCCGTGCAACATACAAGAACCAAGCATATTGATGTGAGGCACCACTTCATTCGGGACCATGTCCAGAAGCGAGATGTCAAAGTGATGTTCATTCCAACTCATCTTCAACTTACTGACATCTTCACCAAACCTCTAGCCAAGGAACAATTCACTTTCATAAGGAGAGAATTGGGAATGGTAAATCCCAATGAATTGTAAGAAATCCTCTCTTAATCTAATGTTAATTATGTTTTTGATGATTAACCAATACTAACTTAAGCATCGGAGTTTCTAGATAGGTTCTTTGCAGGATGTTTTTGTCTAAAACTTGCTGAAATTGGGGACAAACTCGAGCCTACACTTGGTGAACTCGAGCACAAAAGAGATAGAGAAGAAATGAGAGTTTAAGGTTGGACAAACTGGAGCCTAAGAAAGGTGAACTCGAGCTCGAGAGAGGCAAACAGGAGTTGAAAGGCAAATGGTGAACGAACTCGAGCTCATTAGTGAATGAACCTCAGGTTTATTTCTGACAGAGAGCAACGATGGAACTCAGACAAGGTGAACTCGAGCCCATCAATAACGAACTCGAGTTCAAAAGTCACAGAGAGCAACTAATCATTCTGAACTCGAGCCCATAAGTGAGAACCTCAGGTTCACGAGGAAGTTCAAGAGTTCACAGTACACTCTTGAAGTCCAGGTAAGTGGATTTTTATGACGAACTCGAGCCCACAAGTTGTGAACTCGAGTTCATCGTGTGCCCTATATATACTACAGTTGTGAACTTTCCACTACACTTCACTCAAACCTCCAGTTTGCCCTAGTCTTCTTCATCTTCTTTACTCTCTGTTTTGTGCGATAATGGCTTCCCAAGCTTCAAACCCCAAAATATCAAACCCTAATCCTTCCCAAACCTCCTCTCAAGCACAATCTGACCGTCCTGTCCGAACAAAGACTCGCTCTACTCGCCTACGCCACGGGATAGACAAATCCATTAGAGGAGTTCAAGGAGAAAACACTCATTCTTCTCCTCCCAGACCTAAAGGCGTCGTAATCAGAGAGGAACGAACCAAGAAAAGACATGATCCTGAGCCAGAGGTTCAAGGAAAAGGAAAGGCTCCTCAAGCGTCAGCACCGTTAAGAGAGAAGCAACCGTTCAAGAAGAAGAAGACAGCCGGTGTTCACTCTGTACCCACTCACGGTCAAGCAAGTTCCCAGGCTCAGCAAATTCCTCAACAACAGGAGCAACCTGCTCCTCAGGTATCACCAACTCTACCTGCTCTCTACGACATTTACAACCATAGAAGGTGTCCTCAAGGTTTTAGTGAGGAACCATGTAGGATGAGTCCCGAAGAAGGAAATTTATACAAGAAAAGGTTTGATGAAAAGAGAGCATTTTGCCCAATTGTCTCTGTTGACTTGGCTAAGATCAAAGAAGAATGTGGCCTTGACCTGAGCCCTTGGCTGGGTCAATTTGAACCTTTGATTTCAATCAAAGCCCCTTATAGCCCAAAGCTTGTGAAAGTCTTTTATTTTCACATGAAATCCGACAATATATTGGACTCTGAGGGTAACTTAGTGGAAGAAAGAATAATCACTAAGGTACGAGGCCAAAAAATCACTATTACCCCAGCCTATCTCAACTCAATCCTCCAAATCACCAATCCTCCAACTCCAAAAACTCATCACTATGGCCAACAGACCATTTTTGAGCTGCTTAGACCCAATGAACCTGTTCCTGAGGGATTAGAGATCTTAAACTTCACACCTGCTGCCATGCCTCCTAGGAACAGAGCGATTTGGTATATATATACAAGGGATCTTCTGCAAAAGGGTGGGAATTTCACACACTTTGCCAAGAAGGACTTCCCCATATTTGCTTCAATCATTAACAAGCAGCCACACAATGTTGGACATTGGCTGTTTCAGGAGATGGCCAAATTTGCTTTTCATTCTCGGCAAACTTCTCAGATTCCCTTTCCCAGCCTGGTCTCAGTGATCCTCTTACACGAGAAGATATGGTATTTAGCAGCCAATGATCCCCCAGCCTACCCAGCTGAGTTTGGCCAACACATAATGAATCTTATGAGGGTTGATAGGCCAGAGAAGTCCGACCAGTCCAGAGCTCCAAGGAGATCCAAGCAAGCAAGGTCCAGAGCCACCCAGTCCAGAGCAGAGGAAGCTCAAAGTGCTCCACCTCCCTCAGATTTCGATGTCAAGGTTCAGGAAATTGTAGACAAGGCTGTTTCTGGGTTGATTGAAGGGATTGAGTTGGCTGTAGGAAAACTGGTTACTGAGGTGAACAAGGGCCACAGTGATCTAGTGGATATTCAAGAAGGCTTCAGAGTAGAGCAAGAAGCCTTGAAGAATCAAGTTAATGATCAAGCTTCTACTCTGTCTACCCTACTTGTCACCATGATGAGCCTCGGTGATAAAATGGATCAAATATTGAAGAATCAGTCCCTGCAAGCCTCTACATCTGTCCCTGCATCTTCTGAACTTTATCCTGAACCTCACACTGAACCTCAAGTTCCTGAATCTGTCCCTGACCCTAAGCCTGACACCCAGCCTGACACCCAGCCTACCTCCTCTTTCCCACATTTTGCTGATGACAAAGGGGGAGAGAGTGTTGAGTGATTTTGTGGATGTTCATATGGATTCTATGTATTAATGACTGTTTTTGTGGAAATTTCATGATGTTATTTGATTTTTGTATGTTTGTATCTTGTATATGAAATGTCAGTTGCTTATGGGTTGATTGTGCTTCTATTATCATTTTAATTCTAACTCTGATAACTTGCTCAGCTTCTCTGATAATCCTTAAAACTTTCACAAACTGAATTTCAAAGAGAGATTCCAAACTAGATTTCAAAATCAACTGTTTACAAGTGTTGTCATCATCAAAAAGGGGGAGAATGTTAGTTCCCTGTGTGTTTTGATGATTACTAACAATTGTAAACAATATTGATAAGGTTTGACAAAGTTTAGAATAATTTAAACTTGTATTTTTCAATCTGTCAAAACCAAACTCGAGCCTGTTAGTGTTGAACTCGAGCCTGGATTTGACAGAGAGCACAAACTTGTCCAGTTGATTTCCAAACTCGAGACTGAACCTGAAGTTTAAAATTAAACTTTTGAAAAGTTCACATGAACTCGAGCCTACTAAGGTCAAACTCGAGTTCATTCTTTCCAGAGAGTTTTTGAACTTTGAAAAACATGTTAAACCTTACACTTGCTTTCTTCAAACCTCAAGTTTGAAAGAATCCAAAGAAAGTTTTAAGAGCATGAACTCGAGCCTGTCATGGCAAACTCGAGTTCATCTCTGGCGGGACAAGTTGTTTGAAACTTAAAGATATTTTCAAACTCTGCACTGTTCCATTGAAAGAAAAGTTTTTCGGTTTGAAAAGTTCACCAATGCTCAAACTCGAGCCTAGCATATTCAAACTCGAGCCTAGTTTGGCCGAGAGCAAAGAACTGTTTTTAAGCTATTTAAACTCGAGCCTGAGACTTTCAAACTCGAGCCTAAAAGTTCCAGAGAGCAAAGAACTTTTGGATATGTTTTAAACTCGAGAGTTTGTTTTGCAAACCTCAGGTTTGTTCATTTTGAACTTACATGTTTTTAATCACAGAAGCCTCGAACTCGAGCCTGACATTAATGAACTCGAGTTCATTTTTACCCGAGAGCATTTTAGTTTTTCAATGATCTGCAAACCTCAGGTTTATAAAGCAAACCTCAGGTTTACACTTTTTGAACTTGCACAGTTTTGAACACTAAAGCCTCGAACTCGAGCCTGTAAGAACTGAACTCGAGTTCGTGACGCTGGTTCAGAATTTTTGAATTTGGGCATTTCAGAAATCAATGTTATTTGATCCTATCTTCTTCCAATATTATTCTCTGATATTCCCTGCTATGTTTAACGTATTTATTAGTGGATTTCAGAGCATTAAAGAATGTTTGGTGAGAGGTTAGAGTATAAAGCAAAAAGCAACTCAGAGCATTTATTGCAAAGCACAAAAGTTACTCCTTCTACCCAAATCCTTCTGCACACGCTTACAAAGTATTTAAGGATGTTAGCTGAAACAAGAAAACTCCTCTCCAACGGATTAATTCGCAGAAAGTCAGCCCTGATGTCTTGACCAACTAGATTAAGGGAAAACAAGAGAGAGAAGATCCCAAAACCACTTCAGAACACTTGGGCAACTTCTCCAACGGTCTGATTCAAGCTACAACGGTCATTTAATGTTCTCTAGCTATAAATAGAGTTCATTAACATCTTCACAAGCAGATACACCTACTCTGAGCGAAATTCTACTAAGTTCATTTATTGTGTATTAGCTTTCACTTGTAAAGTATCATACGTGATACAAGCACTTCAGTGTTCATCATATCTACTCTGTAAGAGAGTCAAATACTTGTAAATCATTTATTGATTGAGATAACTACAAGTCAGGGGACTTGGTAGTTGAGGTGTATTGATTACAACTTGTAAGGGGGAGTGTGTTCTAGTGAGAGAACAACTCTTAGTGCAGAGTGTGTAATCAATATTGTTGAGTTAGTGAATTGAAAATCCCAAGTGAGGCTTGGGGACTGGATGTAGGTTAGAAAAGGACCGAACCAGTATAAATTGCATTGTGTTTAGCTTCTTCTCCTTGTCCTCTCTGTTGTGCCCTGTTCTGAGTGATCGAAAACAGAACAAGTTTCGAAATTTTTTAAAGATACCCAATTCACCCCCCTCTTGGGTATAAAGCTCCTGCTTTCACTTTGTTGCACAAAAGTCAACCATTATGCCCCAGGTTGCCACGTGTCCACCTAGCATCATTACAGTTGACTCTTATTTTTATCATGTGATTTTGTGCACATTCCCCCCTTCTTTCTTAGGCGGGCACATACATGCCTTGTAGGGGAGGATTTTATGTCCTAATAATTCTCCTTGACACTTACTCATCATGCCAGCTTATGTCATCCCGATGTTAGAAGCTTAGCTTACTTCATTCTCAAGTCAAAGTACGATTATCGTTGTTTTCTTCTTGACTCTGGTTGGCGAAATTTTTGGGCTTATCAAGGGTCCAATAATTTGTTCCCTAATGACCTTTAGGCACTTAATGATTGACAAGTCAATCTATCTTTGTTCGCCCTAGTTTCATTGCAAGACAACTTTTTTATTGTCCTACTTATTGGTTCATAATTTAGCTTCAATTATATTGACTGGTTCATTATCTCAGAACCCCCAAAATAATTAATGTCATATGTCACAGAAGAAAAACAATTTAAATTGTAGTCAAAAGCTTCTCATTAATTCATACTTGTACATTGTTTACAAAAATAGGGTGTTACATTTCTTCCATCGTAAAATAAATTTCGTCCTTGAAATTAGTTATACATTAATCATACTTCGAGACATAAAATCGGGGTAATGCTTCATCTCCTCAACTGTCTCCCACGTCGCCTCCCTCGGAGATAATCCCTTCCAAACTACCTTAACATAAGGAATACTCTTTCGCCAGAGCTACTTTTCCTGATAGTCAATAATTCGCTCCAGTTCAACCACAAAAGTATGGTGGTCCTGAACATCAACATCCTCGTATTCCAGGATATTCTCTGGGTCTGGTTGGTACTTCTTCAGTTGAGAAACAAGGAAAACATCATGTAGCTTACTAAGGTTTGGTGGCAATGCTAATTGATAAGCCACTGGTCCACGTTTCGCTAGTATTTCAAAAGGACCAATATATTGAGGACTTAGTTTTCTCCGCTTTATGGCTTTCCCAACTCCGGTGACAAGAGATATTTTAATCAATAATTGATCACTTACTTCAAATTCCAAATTTCTCCTTCTCTTATCTATATAACTCTTCAACCTACTTTGTGCTGCAAGGAGCCTTTTTCGAATCAAATTAATTTGCTCGAACATCTTATCAACCAGTTTTGGTTCGAACAACTTTCTTTTTGACAGCTCTGTCCAACAAAGGGGTGATCTGCATTTTCTCCCTTATAATGCCTCGTAAGGAGCCATTTGTATACTTGAGTGTTATCTATTATTGTAAGCGAACTCAGCCAGAGGCAAATATCGATCCCAACTTCCTTTGAAATCCAAGACATAATCTTGTAGCATATCTTCTAGTGTCTGGATAGTCCTCTCTGATTGACCATCAATTTGGGATGATAGGTGGTACTAAATTTTAGTTTCGTCCCCATTGCCTTATGTAACGTTTGCCAAAATCGGGAGGTAAATCGAGGATCCCTATCAAATATAATGCTCTTTGAGGTACCATGGAGTCATATTATCTCTTTGATATAAATCTCTGCCAATTTCTCGGGAGAATAATTCACACTTATAAGAATAAAGTGTGCTAATTTCGTGAGTCGATCAACAATTACTCAAGTAGCATCACAATGCGTGATTTTGGGTAGACCCACCACCAAATCCATGGTAACATCTTCCCATTTCCATTCAGGAATTTCTATTCCCTGTAAGAGTCCTCTTGGTCGCTGATGCTCAATTTTAACTTTCTGGCAAGTCAGACATTTAACAACATATTTGGTCACATCTTTCTTCATACCAGGCCACTATAACTATGTTTTCAAATTTCAATACATTTTAATTGCTACTGGATGAATGATATACTTACTTTTATGAGCTTTATCCAGTATCTTCTACCTTAACTCCTCTACTGGGGGAATATAAATTCGCTTCTTATATCAAACTAGTCCACTTGGTGAAAGATCATAATCTGAAGATTCACCACGAGATATCTTCTCTCGAATGGACTTTGCTTGCTTATCTCGCATATGAGCTTCTTCTATTTCCGATCTCAAATCACTCTCCTCATGGCTGATAAGGAGACTGGATATATAGCTCTTCCTGGTCAAACAAGTACTTGAGGTTCTTGTGGTCGCAGCACAATTCAACAATAGCACAATACAAATAATGTCACCATATCTTCAAAGCAAACACAATTGCTGCAAGCTCCAAGTCTTGTGTAGGGTAATTCAACTCATGAGGCTTCAGCTAATGTGAGGCATAGGTAGTAGGCGTACTGTACTTGCATGCAGTTGATATTATTGCTTATGTATATGTATAATTACTATGCTTTCTTTTTATAATTAACATAATTGAATAGTTTAAGCTTTGTTTATGATTATGCTATGGCCATGAGTATGATGCATGAAGCATCAAGCATGCAGAAATGTCATTATGTTAACATAAGCTTGTGCAAGGCAAGTAGATCATACATTATCATTTATCTTACATGCATTATTTGGTATTGTTTGCTATTGGGATTCCTTAGAATCTCATCCCCCACTAAAAACCAGTAGACAAGTGAGCACTGGAGAGATGTGTTGCATAAGGCTCCAGAAAGGACTTTTACTTAGAAATGACCTAGTAGAAGGATAATTCATTAATTGAAGGATGACAGTGTTAAATTTGTTTTGTTTGCACTATGTTTAATGAATGTAAATGTATGTAAAGGGATATAAACCCTGGAATACCCCTGTTATGTAATAAAAAGTTTCAGTTTGTATCAATAGATTGAACTATTTTGGATTTTACCACACAACTACGTAAGATTATGGTTAAGAATGTCAATACTATGGATGGGTGTCGCAATTGTGGTATTAGAGCAGGCAGTTCTGGTGGCAACAGAATTGTTGATGAGTACTATTTATGCCATATTTTTCCTATGATGTGTGACTATTTTGTATGGTGAATTTGAACTTAAATGTATCTAATCTGAGTAAATATGTTGTAATTCACGCATATAAGGAAATGTAAGGTGAATCTCATAAAATGTGGTAATTACATAATTATCCTATACATGTGCATAAGAAAATGGAAAGTTTGAGGTTCACCATGAAAGCACATAGCATAGCGATGCAATGCTATAGCATCTGGGAAGCCATGACGAGCCAGCAGTACAATGTAACCAGAATGTTATAGTATTGTAAGTGAAGCAATGCTATGAGCCTTGTGTTCTGACTTTTCCTCGAGGCTATTTTAGGGAATTAAGTGCAGGTTATTAGACAGATGTTTAGACGACGGTTGGATTACTGACGGATGAATTAGAAGATGCAAAGGATTGAAGATAAGATTTGGAGAATCCTATAGTACTAACAGAATCAATCAACCGAATTTTGAAAGTTGGACCTGACGGATTGAGAAAGGCCTAGCTCACTGAACATACACCGCAAGAAAACCTAACTATAAGAGGAAAAGATAGATAAGATCAAGGAGGATCAAAGTCTTGAAAGAATCAAAGAGTCAATTGAATTCTTATTTGGTTGGATTAGAAGAAGAGCGACAAAAACTACGAAGCACGAAAGCTCCAGAAGAGACCCAGAATCCTTCCCTGTAGTGAGATAGAGATTAGAAGATGTAGAGACGTCACATGACAGGCTCCTCCCACGTCGTCGACCTCTCCGACAAACTTTCTAATTTATTTCGTTGATTTTTATTTTATTTTTTTTCATGGGCTATTCTGTTGTGATTTGTTTTCTGATTTCTTCATTAGTCATGAACTAAAATTCCTTTGGCTGAGCGAGGATGGATTCTTGAGTGTAGGATGAACCAATTTGCTAGTTCTTTAATTAAATAAATTCAGTTTGTTTATCAGTATTTTAATCTCTTGTCGGTTAGCAAAAGATAAGGGCTAGATTAGTGGCTTCGGCTTACTTGAAGGGAGTCGGGGTTAGACATCTAATAAACAAGTGTTTGCTAGGCCTAGGCATTGTTTCAACTTAGATCAGATTCAAGCCTAGTCTCAATCATATCTTAACATCCTCATAGCATCTCTAGGGATCACTATAAGTAAAAACTTAAAGTACTAAAGCTTCAAGCCAAGGAATCTCAAATTCCTATAATACTTCCCTGGGGTTCACCCATCCCGAGATTTCTCTTGTCTAGGCACGTTTAACTTCCGGGTGCCAATCTCGTTCTGAGGTACTTATACTAGTACAAATCATTGATTTCTAGTTAACGGTACTATTGATCCTTCGTACAACTCATTTGCCTTTCCAGAAACCAATTTCGTCCCCATAGGGAAACTTAACTAGTATCAACTTCAGTAAATACTTTCCTTTTAATTTTATTATGGGAATCGGGCCCTGATTTCCATATCAGAGACCCCAAGGCTAGCAATAGAACTCATACTCTGTGCTACCTCCTTTTTCACAAGAGTCTCATCTTTCTGCAGCCCAACCCTCTTCCTTATGGTATATATCCTTCATGCTCCATTTGCCCAAAATTATATCTGTACCCTTAACCATGTACCTTTTACCAGTACTGTCCAAACCATGCTTTGATATCAAACTGTTACACCCCTACTGGCCTCGCCCTTTCGGGTGGTGGGTTAGGGGGATCCTTTCTCTTAATACCTTTCCTTTGATAAGTATTCCCTTTTAACAAACAAAAGAATGTGCGCGGCAGAGCATATGATCTATTTGGACAACTACAATATACTGGTAAAGGTACATACAGAAACAAAAAGTAATCCCCGTAGGGTTAAGGTTACAATAATCCAAAACAAATACTAAATAGTGAGTACAAATCATACAATCATCCCAAATATAGAAGTACAAAAACAACAGGGCATCCTCTATCTCTTCATCTTTCCGCATCAAGCCCTACCTTCTTCAAGTCCTCCAGCCGCTACTGTTAGATATGATTAGTTTTGATGATGTCTAATATAGATGCCTTTATAAGAGCAAAAAGTTTTGATGATATATTTATCTCCTACATTGACTAACTACTATGTTTAATGTAGATTAGTCCAAGTTGAGTTATGGAAAATAAACAAGAAGGAGATAAGAGATTACAAAAAGAAGAAATTGCAGAGAATGTCAAGGAAGCATGAAGCTATGAAAGGATTTTGGGAATAGTCAAGAAGAAGGGGAAATATTGAAGAAGGTAGTGTAAGTTCCGGCTATCACCCAAGAGGGGGGGTGAATTGGGTGATATATAAAAATTTCCTCTCTTTAAAACATTTTCGCAATTCAGTGTTTTCATCTTGAGTAACAAAAGTAAGTTTTCAAACAATTGATAATTGCTCAAATGTAAATGCTGGAAATGTAAAGGATAAGGAAGAAGAGCTTGCAAACAGATTTATACTGGTTCGGCCCTCCTTGACCTACGTCCAGTCCCCAAGCCACACTTGGGATTTTCAATCCACTATCTTCAATAAGCTTGATTACACGATCTGAAACTGAAGCAATCCTCTCTCTAGGATTCACTCCCCCTTACAATCTGTAATCAATACACTGCTTGATTACACACTCTGCACTCGAAGCAATCCTCTCACTAGGATTCACTCCCCCTTACAAGTTGTAATCAACACAATGTATATCCCACTCAAGATTACCCAATCTTGAGTAACTCTCAGAAAGATAATGTGTTTACAATAAGTTTCCTCTCAAAGGAATGGATAAGTAATCACTGAAGTACAGATACAAATCATTTCTCTCTCTAAGCTATCTAGATATGAAAAACAGAGTGAGAATGATGAAGAAGCAGAGGTTCAGCATTTTGGCATTGTATCCTTGCATCTCCACGTTTTTCTGCTTCAATCCATGTCTTTTATAGGTAGAGAAGAGTCTGTGACCGTTTATGACCGTTGAAGAATCAATCAGACCGTTGTAGCTGATTATCTTTAAGTTTGGTCAGCTTCTTTCTCTAATCTCCAACTAATCCAGTTGTATAATTGATCTGAGGTGGCTTTCTGTGGATTTGCCCGTTGGAGAAGACTTTGCTTGTTGTAGTAATCTTCCTTTTAGCCTTTTGCAGACGTGTACAAGTGGATTAACCAAAGGAAGCAACTATCTGGGCTGTGCATTTATTGTTCTGACAGTTTTTTGCTTTTTGCTCTAATCCTTCAATGAACCTTCGTTAATCTGTCTGAAACTCACTAGAAAGATGGTTAAACATATCTAGAATCAATATAGAATAATCATGGAAAGCATTGAGATCAAACAAGAAGGTATTGCAGATTTCCCAAATTTGAAATTGCACCAACGGTCACAAACCTTGAGGCCAACCTCGAGGTTAGCCTGAAGGTTTCAGGCAAGTACTGGTTTTAAAACATGTAACCTCGAGGTTACAATGTGAACCTCAAGGTTGGAAGCTATTTTCAAACCTTCATTTTTCACTGGAGCCTGACAACCTCGAGGTTGGAAATCCATACTCGAGGTTGGCCTTTGAAAATGTAAAGTTCAGTTTTTGAAAACAAGGCTTAGCCTCGAGGTTGGAAACTTAACCTCGAGGTTTTCAATATTTTGAAAACCAGTTTGCTCTCTGTAAGCCATAATACTCGAGGTTGAAACTCCATACTCGAGGTTCAAAGTATTTTCATGAAATCTCAAGTTTAAAACAGAATACCCAACCTCAAACTCAATTTTACATGTCCAACCTCGATGTAAGAATCCAATGCAAGAAGAATCAGCTCCAAACTCATTGTATTATGTCCATTAAGATCGGATGAATGAAGGCTGTTCTTGATCAGCCCTTTTCGCGTTGTCCTGAACTGATTGTCAACTTCCAAAAGCCATATCTCCCTGGTCTGAAATCCGTTTTGGTCCGTTTTGGTCCGTTCAAGTCTTGTTGGAAAGCTATGTGTGTCTACGTTCCAATGGCACCGATTTGAGCTCAATTGGATTTGTGGTTTGTGAGATTCACCCAAAACATTGAAGCTTGGTTCTGACTGTGACGGTGATGTTTGTGTAAATTTGTAAAATTCATATCTCCTTGTTCTGAACTCCTTTGGACTTTAATCTTTGTAAAAAGTACGTGTTGGGAGTCTAGTTTCCAATGCTTTTGGTTTCGTCTCAATCCGATCTCTGGTTTGGAAGATATCATCAAATTACCAAAGGTCGCCAGAAGCTGAACGTGGAACAGAGTGCACCAGAGTTGCTGATAGTGCTGAAACCTTGAGGTTATGACTACAACCTCGAGGTTGGCACTTGCAACCTCGAGTTTGCACTTGCAACCTCGAGGTTGGCTAGTCTAGAGACACCAAAAATGCTGAAGACACTCAAACCTCGAGGTTTATACCCAAACCTCGAGTTTACTCGTCCTAGACCTCATATTTGCTTGATTTAACTCTGAATTGAGCCATTCCAACTTCCATATGACCTTGGAGACTTCTAGCATCAATATAAGAACTTGAATAATGATCTCTTCATTAAATTCAACAAGTTGTTCCTTCTTCCATCTCCCAACTTGATCATTCTTCATCAATTAACTTCGGCTCATCATTATTTGCAGCTTCTGCCTTCTTCAACATTCAGAACATGATGAAGCTTCATTTCAACTTCTGCAAATGCTTTCTTTCTTCCATTTCAAATTCAGAACATGATGAAGCTTCATTTCAACATGATGATAAAAGAGTTTTAAAGCATAAGGATCATTTTAAAAATGATTTGCTTAGGCTAAACTTAATGAAAAATTTGAGTGAATAAAATCAAGTTAGCCTGAAGAGTGATATGAGAACAGAGAAATGATTATGATATATGAATATTATTGCAAAATACAATACCTCACTCAAGTAATGTCGTAATTACTTGAGTCATAATCATTTGTAGTCCATAGATGCATCACGGGCTAGCTTTTATCTGATAATGTGATCAATACTGAAGCTCTCCCAGATGTGACTAAGCTTCAAGATGAAGAGTCACTATAACCATCAGTTGTTCTGAATGCATCTTAGACGCTGAAATCCCAAATGGGCTTTGTATAGGATTAGCTTCTGCTCATAGCTTGTCATCAAGCTAGCATGCTCCTTATCATCTTGGTTCCTTGAACGATATACCCTTTTTCTTGCCCTTTGAAGGTGGTGAAGGTGAAGGATCATTCATAACTCCCCAAACCTCGAGGTTTTCACTGAAAACTCGAGGTTTCTCCATTCTGACACACTTCAGTGGTGAACATACACCTCCAAACCTCGAGGTTTGCTCATGAGCCTCGAGGTTCTGCCTTTTGACAGCAAAACAGATCCTGCAATAAAATGAATGTTCTTTGGTACTCAATGATTCTTGAGTCCACACAAGATTAGACATGACAACTCTTACACTCTTATAGGATTAAACCATATGACGTATGAGCAAGAAGTATAACAATCAAAGATCAAAATATAGTTTTACCCAAACAAGATCAAGCCAATTAATTGAATAGGGTAACAACTAAATGATACCAAAAATTTTATTTCTCAATGACAATTTGTGAATACACTTTATGCAGAAAAGATGTCATTGATAAAATACATGTAAATTTCTGCATAGAAAATCTTATTCACAAAGGTGAGCATCTTTCAATTTAAAATCCAGATTCTTCAAGAATGATAATAAAATGTGCAAGTCACTTCAAATCTTGAATCTCCTTTCAAAATGTGATAATGCAATATGAAATCAAGATTTTGATAGATGAAAGATTCATGTTTGAAACAAGTCTGAAAACAATGCTCATTATAAACATATTGAAAGTCAATAGGTTTACTGAATATATCAGTATGCTTCAGTTTTAGACAACATGTTGAACATTGAAATTAACATGTTGAAGTGTTTTCTGAAAAGCCAAAGTCATGACAGTAAAGCATTATCAAGACATGCTTAGCACAACGTATATAAGCTTAACGACTTTGCTATTGACCAAGAGGTAATCTTGCCTTAGAGATTAGAGTCTTAAAAATATAGGAACATTCAAGGCAAGAGTTATGAACATACGGAAATAGTTACTCAAAACACGGATGTAGACAACTGCTTATATATTTGAGTAACACAAGTAATATTAGGATTCATGGAAGTAAAAACTCACAAGTCCAGATGACTGGAGTTCCATAAGATTATCTTAGTAAGTTATTCCATTCAATGGTTAATGTACAAACATTTAATGCATTAATGAACATTCATAATACTTGGAATAACTTAACCAATAAAAAGTTTATCCAATAAGCATAAGATTTTCACAAGTTGAATTTGTTTTTGAAGATAAGCTTGAGACTCATATATAATCAACTTGTTTGATACAAGATCTAAAGAATAACGAATGAGGAATTCAAGCATTACATTCAATACCAAAGATCAATATGTGAATAACAGGGAAAACTCAATTAGACACATTTGAAGCATATCTAACATTCAATATACAATATTAACTTCCAATTTGGAAACATTATTTGAATGTAATCAAAGTATGAATGAGTTATCAAAACATTTGTATGCATTTTCTTAAAATAATGTGAATTGAAATTCAAATAGATTTTAAACTTTTGCACTTCAAAAATATAAAATCAACAAAGTTATGCATAGGCTCACTTGTTTAAATATCAAAAATTCACTTAACAAAATCATTTATGTACATTTAGCAATCTGAAAACATTTTGAAAAATATAAATGATTGATTGCTAACGGAATGCAATGATGGACAAGTATTCATTACCCAAAAACGAATTTCATATAATCACAATATGGGGTAAGGAATAGATATCACCATAATTCCTCTTGTTCTCATAGAAGCTTGCTTGGTTGAGATGGATTGGTGTAGATAACTTCTTTTTCGGTGTTCACCATCATCATTAAGCATAGCTTGTTTGGCTTTCTTAAGGCTTGAATCATTTCTCTATCTTTCATTCTTGAGAAGCTTTCTTTGATCCTACAAAATCGTATAAGTCTTTTTCTTTCTTGGTATCCAATCTTGGATCCAATCATCGTTAGCTTGTAGGAACCAAAATTCACATGCTCTTATTAATATAATTAATTTAGAATAATTGAGCAAAATGAATTGAGCATAGCTTTATGCATGAAAGATATATTTTTCAACTCATAATGTGTGCATAAAGAGTTAAGCTATTAAACATTGTAAACTAAATATATCAATAAATCTATCAAATAGATTTTCAATTTTAAAAATCGTTTTCAATGTTCATTCCTACTATCCAATGTGTAAAACCTCAATAAATGTTCTAGATAATAGAGTAGGAGGTTTTACCAACATGTACCCTTTCCCTAGGTACTTGGAGGATTAGCTTTGCATACCCATTGACTCTTTGGTGTCTGCAAAGTCTTCACATAAGGTACGATCTTCAAGTATCTTCTCCTTGACACTTGAGAGGTTCCCTTCTTTTTGTTCTCCTCAAGGTAGTTGTATGGTACTCTTTGGTAGTTTGTTCTTGAGGGAAGATATACTTCTCTAGCTTGTACCCTTTGCTTCTTTTGATGTTTAAGACTTGTAGGTTCAGCAATGGGTGCCATAGGAGTTCTCTTGCTTGATATAGATTCTATGATCTCCTTCTTTGGTGCATGAGGAACTCTTGGCTTCTTCTTCCTCTTCTTTTGACCTTGATGTCCATTGATATTCAAATCATCCTGCACACATGGAGTACTAGATGGACATTTCGGTACCCACTTATACTTGGGTCCTTGATTGTTAGTATTGGACCTTGATTGTCCTTTAGCAACCCAAGTAACTTTATTTCTCACATTAGAATTTCTCCTAATATAGTATGTATGAGAAATATGTCCAGATTTTCCACAATAATTGCAAATAATAGAATTATGCTTATTATGAACAACTTTGCAAGAATTATGTGGTTCTAGTGGATGCAATCTCAAGTGACTCATGTTTGTGAATTCTTTCTTCCTATATGAGTTTCCAGCATGATTGAAAACGTTTTTGTTTTTCAAAATAGAATCAGTCAATGGTTGAAAAACAATTATATGTGACTGTTCAAAAACATTTTTCTTATATACACAAGAAGAATTGGAGTTGTTTACCTCATGTGCATCTTGAGCTCTAGCTAATGATTGATCACAATCGTCTATGAGCTCATCTTGGGAATCCTCCTCCTCTTGTTCTTTTGTGTTGGCTGGACCATGGAAGCGTTCTGAGATTTCTCCTTCTTCATGCTCCACCTCCAATTGTTCATCAATCATGGATATGCAATTTATAATTTCTGATGAACTACCAACACTATTAACTTCAACACAATTGTTAGAACCATAAATAGAATCAAGAGTATCCCAAATATCTTTAGCACTAGAACAAACTTGATTTTCTCATAATCATTTTCTATCAATGCACTATAAAGGATTTTCATTGCTCTAATATTCAATGAAAACATTTTCTTTTCCTTTTCTGTCCAATCCTTTCTTGGTTTGAAATCATAGACATTTATAAAAACATTCCACATATCAAAATCAGTTGCTTTGATAAAACTAGTCATCCTAGCTTTCCAAAACCAAAAATCAATATCTTTGAAAAGTGGTGGAATGGTAAAATCAAAACCTTCTAAAAGCGAAGAACACCCAAAATCAGCCATTGAAACTCTTGAGACGGTTAAGTCCTTTAAACAAGAGCCTAGCTCTGATACCAAATGTAAGTTCCGGCTATCACCCAAGAGGGGGGGTGAATTGGGTGATATATAAAAATTTCCTCTCTTTAAAACATTTTCGCAATTCAGTGTTTTCATCTTGAGTAACAAAAGTAAGTTTTCAAACAATTGATAATTGCTCAAATGTAAATGCTGGAAATGTAAAGGATAAGGAAGAAGAGCTTGCAAACAGATTTATACTGGTTCGGCCCTCCTTGACCTACGTCCAGTCCCCAAGCCACACTTGGGATTTTCAATCCACTATCTTCAATAAGCTTGATTACACGATCTGAAACTGAAGCAATCCTCTCTCTAGGATTCACTCCCCCTTACAATCTGTAATCAATACACTGCTTGATTACACACTCTGCACTCGAAGCAATCCTCTCACTAGGATTCACTCCCCCTTACAAGTTGTAATCAACACAATGTATATCCCACTCAAGATTACCCAATCTTGAGTAACTCTCAGAAAGATAATGTGTTTACAATAAGTTTCCTCTCAAAGGAATGGATAAGTAATCACTGAAGTACAGATACAAATCATTTCTCTCTCTAAGCTATCTAGATATGAAAAACAGAGTGAGAATGATGAAGAAGCAGAGGTTCAGCATTTTGGCATTGTATCCTTGCATCTCCACGTTTTTCTGCTTCAATCCATGTCTTTTATAGGTAGAGAAGAGTCTGTGACCGTTTATGACCGTTGAAGAATCAATCAGACCGTTGTAGCTGATTATCTTTAAGTTTGGTCAGCTTCTTTCTCTAATCTCCAACTAATCCAGTTGTATAATTGATCTGAGGTGGCTTTCTGTGGATTTGCCCGTTGGAGAAGACTTTGCTTGTTGTAGTAATCTTCCTTTTAGCCTTTTGCAGACGTGTACAAGTGGATTAACCAAAGGAAGCAACTATCTGGGCTGTGCATTTATTGTTCTGACAGTTTTTTGCTTTTTGCTCTAATCCTTCAATGAACCTTCGTTAATCTGTCTGAAACTCACTAGAAAGATGGTTAAACATATCTAGAATCAATATAGAATAATCATGGAAAGCATTGAGATCAAACAAGAAGGTATTGCAGATTTCCCAAATTTGAAATTGCACCAACGGTCACAAACCTTGAGGCCAACCTCGAGGTTAGCCTGAAGGTTTCAGGCAAGTACTGGTTTTAAAACATGTAACCTCGAGGTTACAATGTGAACCTCAAGGTTGAAAGCTATTTTCAAACCTTCATTTTTCACTGGAGCCTGACAACCTCGAGGTTGGAAATCCATACTCGAGGTTGGCCTTTGAAAATGTAAAGTTCAGTTTTTGAAAACAAGGCTTAGCCTCGAGGTTGGAAACTTAACCTCGAGGTTTTCAATATTTTGAAAACCAGTTTGCTCTCTGTAAGCCATAATACTCGAGGTTGAAACTCCATACTCGAGGTTCAAAGTATTTTCATGAAATCTCAAGTTTAAAACAGAATACCCAACCTCAAACTCAATTTTACATGTCCAACCTCGATGTAAGAATCCAATGCAAGAAGAATCAGCTCCAAACTCATTGTATTATGTCCATTAAGATCGGATGAATGAAGGCTGTTCTTGATCAGCCCTTTTCGCGTTGTCCTGAACTGATTGTCAACTTCCAAAAGCCATATCTCCCTGGTCTGAAATCCGTTTTGGTCCGTTCAAGTCTTGTTGGAAAGCTATGTGTGTCTACTTTCCAATGGCACCGATTTGAGCTCAATTAGATTTGTGGTTTGTGAGATTCACCCAAAAATTGAAGCTTGGTTCTGACTGTGACGGTGATGTTTGTGTAAATTTGTAAAATTCATATCTCCTTGTTCTGAACTCCTTTGGACATTAATCTTTGTCAAAAGTACGTGTTGGGAGTCTAGTTTCCAATGCTTTTGGTTTCGTCTCAATCCGATCTCTGGTTTGGAAGATATCATCAAATTACCAAAGGTCGCCAGAAGCTGAACGTGGAACAGAGTGCACCAGAGTTGCTGATAGTGCTGAAACCTTGAGGTTATGACTACAACCTCGAGGTTGGCACTTGCAACCTCGAGTTTGCACTTGCAACCTCGAGGTTGGCTAGTCTAGAGACACCAAAAATGCTGAAGACACTCAAACCTCGAGGTTTATACCCAAACCTCGAGTTTACTCGTCCTGGACCTCATATTTGCTTGATTTAACTCTGAATTGAGCCATTCCAACTTCCATATGACCTTGGAGACTTCTAGCATCAATATAAGAACTTGAATAATGATCTCTTCATTAAATTCAACAAGTTGTTCCTTCTTCCATCTCCCAACTTGATCATTCTTCATCAATTAACTTCGGCTTATCATTATTTGCAGCTTCTGCCTTCTTCAACATTCAGAACATGATGAAGCTTCATTTCAACTTCTGCAAATGCTTTCTTTCTTCCATCTCTTATCTCCTTCTTGATTATTCTTCTTAATTTAACTTCAAATAATCTACATTAAATATAGCAGGTAGTCAATGTAGGAGATAACAATATTACTCAATCTTTTTGCTATTAATAATGGAATCTATATAAGACATCATCAAAACTAATCAAAACTAACAGGTAGAACTTGCAAAGAATGATAAGTCAATGATCAACAAGAAGATCAATAAACAAGTATTGAATTAGAAGAAGAAATTGAATCAAAGAAGATGTGAATTCAAATGATATGGGATGATCAAGAAAAGAGAAGGAAGAAAGAGTTGAGTTATGGAAAATGATCAAGAGAAGAAGAAAGAAAGGAAGAACTTGATGAATGGAATGAAAATATAATTATTCAAGTTATTATATTGATGCTAGAAGTCTCCAAGGTCATATGGAAGTAGAAATGGCTCAATTTGGAGTTAAGGTCAGTAAAAATCAGCTCAGGATGAGAAAACTCGAGTTTCCAAGTCAAAACTCGAGTTTCCTACTTCGCTACAGTGATTTTCCTCTCGGATAGGAGAAAACTCGAGTTTGGGACTCAAAACTCGAGTTTGTAGTGTCTTTAGCATCTCTGGCGTCTCTGGAAGAGCAAAACTCGAGTTTCCAAGCACAAACTCGAGTTTAGGATTCAAAACTCGAATTTCCAAGTGAAAACTCGAGTTTAAAGCGTGATCAGCTCTTCAGCTCCACTCTGCTTCACGTTCAGCTCCACTTTGCTCAGGCAGAGGCAAATCCAGCATTTGACAACAAAAGGAAAACTCGAGTTTTCAAGAGCAAACTCGAGTTTTCATCTCAGTTTCAAAAAATCAGCGTTTCGAAAAGTCTTATTCTTTTGATAAACATCCAGATGATTACCCAAATGATTTATAACACTTCTTAACATTATTTATATCATTTGAGTACAACTTTCAGGTGATTAAACGAAGGATTAGCAGCAAATCTCAAAAAGTCAGATTTGTGTCAGAACATCGAAAGCTGTGAAAAGCTCTAACGGCTAGTTTCTAACGGCTATATTTCTTTATCCAACGGTCACTGAATCTTCTCAACGGTCATATATTGATCTCTACCTATAAATAGAAGACAGATTCAAGCAGAAAAATGTGGAGAAACAAGCTTACACTTCCAACATGCTGAAACTCTGTTTTCACATCATTTACACTCTGTTTTTCATGTCTAGATAGCTTAAAGAGTGAGATGATTTGTATTGTTCTTCATCTATTCACTTCTAAGAGAGAAGATTTATTGTAATCATTCTATTCTTCTGAGAGTTACTCAAGATTGGGTGATCTTGAGTGGGAAACACATTGTGTTGATTACAGATTGTAAGGGGAGTTGATCTTAGTAAGAGGATTACTTCGAGTACAGAGTGTGTAATCAAGCGGTGTGTTGATTACAGTTTGTAAGGGGGAGTGAATCCTAGTGATAGGATTACTTCAAGTACAGAACATGTAATCAAGTTGAAAGAAGATAGTGGATTGAAAATCTCAAGCGGTGCTTGGGGACTGGATGTCGGTCAAGGATTGGGCCGAACCAGTATAAATCAGTTTGCAATTCTATGTTTGAATGTGCATATATGTTTGAATATGCATATACATTTGAATGACTGATTATTGCTTTATAAATTATTTCTATCATTCAAACTGATTTCAGTAAGTTACGAAAAGATTTTCAAAGTAACTAAAGTTTTAATCTGACACCCAATTCACCCCCCCTCTTGGGTGACAGCCAGATCTTACATTTGGTATCAAAGCTAGACTCTTGTTTAAAGGACTTAACCATCTCAAGAGTTTCAATAGCTGATTTCGGGTGTTCCTCATTTTCAGAAGGTTTTGATTATACCATTCCACTACTTTTCAAAGATATTGATTTTTGGTTTTGGAAAGCTAGAATGACTAGTTTTATCAAAGCAACTGATTTTTATATGTGGAATGTTTTTACAAATGCTTTTGATTTCCAACCAAGAAAGAATTGGACAGAAAAGGAAATGAAGATGTTTTCATTGAACATTAAAGCAATGAAAATCTTATACGGTGCATTGACAGAAAATGATTTTGAGAAAATCAAACTTTGCTCTAGTGCTAAAAGTATTTGGGATACTCTTGATTCTATTTATGGTTCTAACAATTGTGTTGAAGTTGATAGTGTTGACAGTTCATCTGAAATTATAAACCACACATCTATGATTGATGAACAATTGGAGATTGAAGAAGGAGAAATCATTGAATACTCTCATAATCTAGTCAACACAAAAGAACAAGTGGAAGATGATTCCCAAGAAGAGCTCATGGACGATTGTGATCAATCATTTGCTAGAGCTCAAGATACACATGAGGTAAACAATTCCAATTCTTCTTGTGTAGAAAAGAAAAATGTTTTTGAACAATTGCATAGAAGTGTTTTTCAATCTTTTACTGATTCTGTTTTGAAAAACAAACATATTTTCGAAAATGATACTGGAAAATCATGTGGGAAGAAAGAATACACAAATATGAGTCACTTGACATTGCATCCACACAATTCTTGCAAAGCTGATCATAATAAGCATAAATCTATTATTCGCAATTATTGTGGAAAATCTGGACATATTTCTCATACATGCTATATTAGGAGAAATTCTAATGTGAGAAATAAATTTATTTGGGTTGCTAAAGGACAGTCAAGGACCCAAGTATAAGTGGGTACCAAAATGTCCATCTAGTACTTCGTGTGTGCAAGATGATTTGAATATCAATGGACATAAGAATAAAGAGAAGATGAAGAAGAAATCAAGAGTTTCTCATGCACCGATGAAGAAGATCATAGCATCTATATCAAGCAAAAGAGCTCTCAGGGCACCCATTGCTGGAACTACAAGGTTTAAACTTCAAAGGAAGCAATGGATACAAGCAAGAAGAGTATCATCTACCTCAAGAATGGATTACCACAAAGTATCATTCAATTATCTTGAGGAGAATAAGAAAAGAAGGATCTCTTGTGCAAAAAGGAAAGGATTCTTGCAGTCTACATCATATGAGAAAGCGTTGCTTAATCCCAAGACTAAATTCAAAAAGACAAAGTATCAACGAATGATACATTGGGTAAGTGAATGCAATCCTTCTAGTACCTAAGGCTGAGGTATGCAAAAGTAAAACCTCCTATGCTATGATCTGAAATACTCATTGAGGTTTTATATCTTGTAGCCTTAGGAATAAACTTTGTGAATTATTTTCTTTAAAAACTGGATTCTCACATCATAATCTATTTTTGAAAGAGATTGCAATGTTGAATAGATTTAACTCTATGCATACATAATGATTTGAAAAGAAAGTATTTCTTTTATGCAAAGAGTCATGTTTTATTCACTATGCTTTGTTGTTCTGAATTAATTATAAGAGTATGTGAATTTAATTTTGGTTTCTACAAGCTAACAATGACTGGATCCAAGTAAGGTTGGATACCAAGAAAGAAAAGATTTATGAAGTTTTGTAGGATGAAAGAAAGCTTCTCAAGAATGCAACATAGAGAAATGATTCAAGTCTTGAGAAAGTTAAACAAGTTATGCTTGATGTTGATGGTGAATGTTGGAAAAGGAGTTATCTTCATCAATCCATGTCGACCAAGCAAGCCTCTATAAGGATAAGAAGAATTACGGTGATATCTAATTCTTACCTCATACTATAATTATATGAAATTGATTTTTGGTTTGTCATTGGTTAAATTAAAAGATTTGGAAACTTATTCAATTTCAATTAGCAAATTTATTGTCAAAGCAAAATCCACTTTAGAGTTGAAAACTCCAGTTTTGTTTTGAAAACTCCAGTTTTCATTTGGAAACTCAAGTTTTGGTCTTAGAGAGAGTCACCAAAGTTTTTCAATTTGAGAAAACTTGAGTTTTGATATGGAAACTCCAGTTTTGAGTTTGCCATGAGTTTTCTAAATTTTCCAGAATTTTGAGAAAACTCGAGTTTTGATTTGGAAACTCGAGTTTCCACTTGGCAGAGAGTTTCCAAGTTTTACTTAGTTATTGGAAACTCCAGTTTTCATAGAAAACTCCAGTTTTGACTTGGTTCTGATTTCTCAACATTTTCATATTTTAAATGAAAACTCGAGTTTTGGTTTAGAAACTCGAGTTTTGGCCAAGCCGAGAGCATTGCAAGTTTTCAAAGTTTTCATAACTATATGAAAACTTGAGTTTTGATTTCAAAACTCGAGTTTTGATCAAACAGAGAGCTTAAGATTTTTCAACATCTTGAAAACTCAAGCTTTGATTTAGAAACTCAAGTTTTGATGTTATGGACTAAAATTCATTTTTCATGTTAACAGTCCAAAACTCGAGTTTTGATTTGAAAACTCGAGTTTTGCTTAAGTGCACAGTGACAAACTCCAGTTTTCATTTGAAAACTCCAGTTTTCATTTGAAAACTACAGTTTTCATTTGAAAACTCTAGTTTTCAATGATTAGTTTGAAAATCAGATTTTCTGAATTTGTGAAATCTTCTTGTTTGATATTAATACTTCCTATTATCATTCACTAATATTCCTAACTATGTTTAATCAATTTGTTAACGAATCTTTGATGATCAAACAAGTGAATTTGTGCATAACTTTGTTGATTATATATTTTTGAAATGCACAAGTATAAAATTAGTTTGAATTTATATTCACACTATTTTGAGAAAATGCATACAAATGTTTTGGAAACATATCCATACTTTGATTGCATTCAAATTATGTTTCAAATTGGAAGTTAATATTGTCTATTGAATGTTGGATATGCTTCAAATTTCTCCAATTGAGTTTTCCTTATCTTTCACATATTGATCTTTGGAATTCAATGTATTGCTTGAACTCTTTAGTTTCATTCTCTAACTAGTTGGACCTCATGTCTAACAAGTTAATCATATATGAGTTTTAAGTTTATCTCAAGACAAGAATTCAATTTGTGAAAATCTCATGCTTATTGGATAAATCCTTATTAGCCAAGTTATTCCAAGCTCTATAAATGTTCATTAATGCATTAAATGTTAGTGCATTAACCATTATATGGAATGACTTACTAGGATAATATTATGGAACTCTAATCATTTGGATTAATGAGGTTGTACTTCATCATCCATGAATCCTAGTACTCCTTGTGTTACTCAAATATATAAGAATTTGTTTATATCCATATTTTGAGTAACTATTTCTGTTTACTCATATTCTTGCCTTGAATGCTCTTATATTTTCAAGACTTTACTCTAAAAGGCAAGATTATCTCTTGGTCAATAGCAAAGTCATTGTGTTCTTATATTTCTGTTGTGCTAAGCATGTCTTGATAATGCTTTACTTTCATGACTTGAGCTTTTCAGAAAATTCTTCAATATGTTAACTTCAATGTTCAACATGTTTTCTAAAGTTGAAACATATTGATATATTCATTAAACTTATTGACTTCCACCATGTTTTAAAGTGAGCATTGTTTTTCAAGCATGTTTCAAAAATGAATCTTTCAGTTATGAAAATTTTGATTTCATAATGCATTATCAATTTTTTTTAAAAAAGAACATTCAAGATTTGAAACACTTTGCATATTTCATTATCATTCTTGAAAAATCAGATTTCATTCATGACCAGTGAATTGATAAATGCTTATCTTTATGAATAAGATTTTCTATATTCAAACTTACATATATTTTATCAATGACATCTTTTCTACATAAAGTATATTTCCAACTTGTCATTGAGGAATAACATTTTTGGTATCATTTATTTGTTACCATTTATGATTCATTGGCATGAACTTATTTGATTGGATAAAATTATGTTATCTTATCATGCTCTTTGCTCAAATATCACATGAGTTAATCTTTTAAGAGCATAAGGTTGTCATGTCTAATCTTGTGTGGACTCAAGAATCATTGAGTACCAAAGGACACATATTTTTGCAGGAGCTAACCAAAATGTTTTGTTGAGGGATACAAAGAACATGGGCAAACAGAATATATCATTTCAGTGACTATGTCTGCAAATTCTGTGACATCACTTGAGTGTCATCCTATCACTAGCAAGAGGCTTAGATCAAGATGATAAGGAGTATACTTGATTGATGAGAAGCTATGAGCACAAACTAATTTAAAATCCTATGCAAAGCTCATTTGGGATTTCTGCTTCTAAGATGCATTCAGAGCAATTGGTAGTTATAGAGACTCATCCTCTTGAAGCTCATTCACATCCAGAAATCCTCAATATTGGTCATATCATCAAATTTTGGCTAGCCATTGATGCGTCTATGGACTACAAATGATTATGACTCAAGTAATTACGATATTACTTGAGTGAGGTATTGAATTTTGAAATAATATTCATATATCATAATCATTTTTTTTGTTTTTGCTCTCACATCACTCTTCAGGCTAATTTGGTTTTATTCATTCAAATTTTATCACATGAAGCTTAGCTTAAGCACATTCATTTTTAAAATGATTCTTATGCTTTAAACATTTTTGTTATCATGAAAAGCATAAGTGATTTCTTTATACTAATTTCAATGAATTGAAAAATTCTTGATTCTAAGATACCATGTCGTGAGCAAAGATATTTCCAGACCTCATAACATTCGGCGTCACATTATTATTTGGTATCATTAAAGGGAGCTTCACATTTTAGTCATGCACTCATTAAGGGGGAGCTTCACATTCACTTGTGTTTGATATCTTTAAAGCTCATCTCCTTTATTTGAAGAAAATCCTTTTAAGCATACTCATTTGCATTCATTATCTTTTATTAGTTTTGATGATGAGTTAATTTCATATTTGAAAATATCTTATACTTTTCCTTTCATTATCTTTATTTGAAAAACAAAATATCATATAGAAAGGAATATTTTGATATCTGGTTGCGCTAACAAATCTCTTTTGCAAAGAAATTTTTTAATTTGTAGTAGGAGATTTGGTTATGTGTTACAACTTTCCTTAACGCACTACAAGGAAAAACTATTAAATTAAGGAAAGATGCATTGGCGGTTAATCATTGAAGCTGAGATGTGCTCTACATGGACGATCTATGAAGAAAAAGCAAAGGATGGAAGCCGAATATTGATCATATTCATTCAAATGCGATAATCTATAAGAAGCCAGTACTTTCATCCTATCATACACGATAGTCATGATCCTGCTATTGAGTCTCTTCAAAGACTCTCACACGAATGCTTCATCTGAGGCCACGGCAACACAACCAAATTTCATACAGCAAGCAAATGGACTTCATCGATCACTCATCAATTTGCAAAACCAACATGAGCATTTCTAAACTCTACCTTTTTATACTCATTAGAAATTTTGCACATGCTTGGTATCTATATGTTTTAAGTGTGAAAGATTTCTTGAAAACCGCTTCAAATTCTTTCAAATTTGTTTTCATAAAAACATTACAAATTGCATCATCTTTAGAATGAAAACAATTTCAAAACGGGGAGAGAAAATCAGTTTCTTGACTCTTTCTAATCTTATTTCATATTTGTCTCTCTAAGCATTTCTTCTTTACTTCAACTTTTTGCTAATGACAAATAAGGGGGAGAGAATGACAAGAAAAATATGTTGCATTGTTGCTTTTGATGTATTTGCATATTCATACATATTTTTCTTAAAGTATTTACCATCATCAAAGGGGGAGAATGTTAGATATGATTAGGTTTGATGATGTCTAATATAGATGCCTTTATAAGAGCAAAAAATTTTGATGATATATTTATCTCCTATATTGACTAACTATTATGTTTAATGTAGATTAGTCAAAGTTGAGTTATGGAAAATAAACAAGAAGGAGATAAGAGATTACAAAAAGAAGAAATTGCAGAGAATGTCAAGGAAGCATGAAGCTATGAAAGGGTTTTGGGAATAGTCAAGAAGAAGGGGAAATATTGAAGAAGGTAGAACTTGCAAAGAATGATAAGTCAATGATCAACAAGAAGATCAATAAAGAAGTATTGAATTAGAAGAAGAAATTGAATCAAAGAAGATGTGAATTCAAATGATATGGAATGATCAAGAAAAGAGAAGGAAGAAAGAGTTGAGTTATGGAAAATGATCAAGAGAAGAAGAAAGAAAGGAAGAACTTGATGAATGGAATGAAAATATAATTATTCAAGTTATTATATTGATGCTAGAAGTCTCCAAGGTCATATGGAAGTAGAAATGGCTCAATTTGGAGTTAAGGTCAGTAAAAATCAGCTTCAGGATGAGAAAACTCGAGTTTCCAAGTCAAAACTCAAGTTTCCTACTTCGCTATAGTGATTTGCCTCTCGGATAGGAGAAAACTCGAGTTTGGGACTCAAAACTCAAGTTTGCAACTCAAAACTCGAGTTTGTAGTGTCTTCAGCATCTCTGGCGTCTTTGGAAGAGCAAAACTCAAGTTTCCAAGCACAAACTCGAGTTTAGGACTCAAAACTCGAGTTTCCAAGTGAAAACTCGAGCTTACAGCGTGATTAGCTCTTCAGCTCCACTCTGCTTCACGTTCAGCTTGGGCAAGGTCTGGTAATTCGACGATATCTCCCAAACCAAAGATCGGATTGAGACGAAACTAAAAGCATATGAAACTAGACTCCCAACGCGTCATTTTGATATAAAATTCAAGCCTAAAGGAGTTCAGATCAAGGAGCTATGAGTTTTACAAGTTTCCACAAGAATCAACATCACAGTCCAGACCCACCTTTGGTATTTTGGGTGTATCTCACAAACAACAAATCCGATTGAGCTGAAATCAGTGGCAAATGAAAGTAGACTCACAGAGCTTTCCATCAAGAGTTGAACAAACCAAAACGGATTTCATACCAGGGAGATATGGTCTTCGAAAGTTGATGGTTATTTCAAGGAAACTCAACAAAGTTCAGGAGAAAGCAAAACTCGAGTTTTCATCAGACAGAGAGCAGCGAACTTCAGAGCAACTTCCAAAACTCGAGTTTTGGACCAAAACTCGAGTTTTGGACCAAAACTCGAGTTTTGCTCAGACAGAGGCAAATCCAGCATTCAACAACAAAAGGAAAACTCAAGTTTTCAAGAGCAAACTCGAGTTTTCATCTCAGTTTCAGAAAATCAACGTTTCGAAAAGTCTTATTCTTTTGATAAATATCCAGATGATTACCCAAATGATTTATAACACTTCTTAACATTATTTATATCATTTGAGTACAAGTTTCAGGTGATTAAACGAAGGATTACAATCAAATCTCAAAAAGTCATATTTGTGTCAGAACATCGAAAGCTGTGCAAACGCTCTAATGGCTAGTTTCTAACGGCTATATTTCTTTATCCAATGGTCACTGAATCTTCTCAACGGTCATATATTGATCTCTACCTATAAATAGAAGACAGATTCAAGCAGAAAAATGTGGAGAAACAAGCTTACACTTCCAACATGCTAAAACTCTGTTTTCACATCATTTACACTCTGTTTTTCATGTCTAGATAGCTTAGAGAGTGAGATGATTTGTATTGTTCTTCAGTGTTCATCTATTCACTTCTAAGAGAGAAGATTTATTGTAATCATTCTATTCTTATGAGAGTTACTCAAGATTGGGTGATCTTGAGTGGGAAACACATTGTGTTGATTACAGCTTGTAAGGGGAGTGGATCCTAGTGAGAGGATTACTTCGAGTATAGAGTGTGTAATCAAGCGGTGTGTTGATTACAGTTTGTAAGGGGGAGTGAATCCTAGTGAGAGGATTACTTCAAGTACAGAATGTATAATCAAGTTGAAAGAAGATAGTGGATTGAAAATCTCAAGCGGTGCTTGAGGACGGGATGTAGGTCATGGATTAGGCCGAACTAGTATAAATCAGTTTGCACATTCTCTTCCCTTATCTCTTACATTTCCAGCATATATGTTTGAATGTGCATATACATTTGAATGACTAATTATTGCTTTATAAATTATTTCTATCATTCAAACTGATTTCAGTAAGTTACGAAAAGATTTTCAAAGTATCTAAAGTTTTAATCTGACACCCAATTCACCCCCCTCTTGGGTGACAGCCAGATCTTACAGCTACTACCTTACACCTGTTTCTTCAAAACGTTCTGGAGTACAAAGTTGAACCCCAGAGTAACTGTCAAACTCAAGTATAATATGTATACAGTGCATGCAAGTAACCACAATCAGGAGAACACAACACAATGGCACACATACGAGAAATATGCATTCAGAATCATATCACAATCACAACGATGTACTGCTGAGCTACCTTGTCAAGGCAAGCCTCGGATGCCCGTGTACCATCGAGTCATCTCTCAAGACAAGCCCGGACGCCCGCGTACCGTCGAGCCGTCTCTCAAGATAGATCCCGGACACCATCCTCAATGCTAGGATAAATACAGTAGCCAGGGACTCTAACCCCAACTACCCGAAATGCATCTCAGGCTTGGTAGCAACCTAAGGACACATAGTCCACTAGGCCCTATAGCCCTGCATCCTCAATCATGGAAAACATACATACAACAACAACATAGAATACATGAGTTAACAGTTTCTACCTGGTACTCCTTGAAAATAGTAAACTCTTCCCCGGTGTTTGAGATATGTTCCACATGTGTTACAGCCCTAGATTATAGAAAAATATCACACTTTCAATTACATATACAAACTTTACTTCAAGTTCCATAAATTTTGCCTAACACTAGAATTTTCCAAAACCATTGATATGACTTTGCTGATTTTTAATAAATTCTATAAAACTCTGATTAACGTGAAATCAGTGGCCATTAAGCCCTTAGGATGTCTAGTGTACCATAAAAATAATTCTCAAAGTCATCTAGGTTCAAATCCTTCCCTTATTCCCAAACTTAAGCCACTGGTCTAAGAGAAAGTCCATGTTTAAGGGTCATTTTCAAAAATATATAACTCCTAGAAGAAAAACCGCAAAAACACAAAAGATTATATCAAAATCATCCTCAGGATGTGTACTTTCACCATGTAAAATTTCAAAGCATTTTGACTTCATTTACTATTTTAAATCATCCAATTAATACACGCTACCCAGAAAACACCAGAATTGGCAGATTGAGAAGTTTCACGACTTAGGGCTTTTCGGGTTCAAAAAAAGGTGGTCCTACTTGTTCCCACTCAAAATCACGTTTTGGATTCAATGGAAACCTCAAACGTACTAAAATGCTACTGCAACTCCACGTTAAACATCATTGGCAGAAACAAGAATCACTGAGTTGTCAGTTAGGTGCATACCTTGGATCTTCGGTTGCGAATGGCTTCTTCTTCTCCTTGTACCAAGACTGGCCTGGACACTCTCCCTTCCATACCTTGAGCACGTCCTAGGAAGATGGAAAATGGCCAAGGGATGTCCTTATATAGACCCTCTTGGTTAGGGCTATTGTCCAGATTTGGTTATTACCCAATGGTCGGAAGAGTGCTTCGGTTTAAAATATAATTCCTTGGCTTGCCCTCCAAGCAATTCTAGAGACTTCTTGGGCAGATGTATGTGTTGGGATCCATACACACAGTGGAATTATAAAACTTATACGTGTTAGTTCTCTGATGGTTTTGATGATTGCCAACAATTACAAACAATTAAAGAGGCTTTGCTCTTAAGTGTCAAAAACTCTGTTTAAGAGCAAACCTCGAGGTTGGTGTTGTAACCTCAAGGTTTGGACTTACAGATGCTTTAAAAATCAAGTGTTTCAATGATTCAAAACTTGGTTTCACAAAAACTATGTGAAACCTCGAGGTTGGCAAGTTAACCTCGAGGTCATGGTCACTTTAGAAAATCTCAAGTTTTGAACCAACACATAAACCTCGAGTATTAAAAGCAAACCTCGAGTTTTTAACTCATCCAGAGAGGTCATGGTTTTCAATAAGCTTGAAAACCTCGAGGTTCATATTTCAACCTCGAGGTTAGGCACTTTGTTTTGAAACTCAAGTTTTCAAGAAAATTCATAAACCTTGAGTTTTAGTTTGCAACCTCGAGTTTTCTAACATACAGAGAGCAACTGGTTTTTCAAAGAAATGAAAACCTCAAGGTTCTGTTTATAACCTCGAGGCTAGCCCTTTAAATCAAAGTCTTGACTTTGCAAAGTTTGAAACCAACCTCGAGTATGGATTTGCAACCTCGAGGTTATCGGGCTCCAGAGGAAAAATGTTTTTTCAACCAACCTTCAAGCCTCGAGGTTACCTTTGGAACCTCAAGGTTTGTGATATTCTAAGATCTTCCAAAAGGTTTCTTTTCAAAAGAAACCTCGAGGTTCACTTAGTAACCTCGAGGTTACATGTTCAAAAATAAGTGTTTACCTGAAACATACAAGCAAACCTCTAGGTTGGATGAACAAACCTCAAGGTTTGTGGCCGTTGCTACAATTTCAAATTTGGGAAATCTGCAATACCTTCTTGTTTGAACTCAATGCTTTCCATGATTATTCTATATTGACTTTAGATATGTTTAACCATCTTTCTAGTGAGTTTCAGAAAGTTTAACGAAGGATTATTGAAGAATTGGAAGGTTAAAGCAAAAAGTGAACAGTGCATTAAATGCTCTTCTGAAATCTCACCTACTTTTGGTTAATCCACCTGAGCACGCCTTGTTAACGTTAAAGATTGTTTACTACATCAAGTAAAGTCAATTCCAACGGGCAAATTCTCAGAGAGCCTAATCAGACTTCATTAAGACATGGATTAGCAGAAGCTTTGGAGAGAGAAGATGCTTAAACATGCACCAAAGTTCTGCAGATGATTTCCAACGGCTAGAATCACATTACAACGGTCATTTAATGTTCTCTACCTATAAATAGAGAGCATTAACTTCATTTACAGCTGATACACCAACTCTGAGCGAAAATTTACTAAGTTCATTTATTGTGTATTAGCTTTCATTTGTAATAGTATCATTTTGATACTTAGTGCTTCAGTGTTCATCTATCTACTCTTTGAGAGAGTTTCTTCTGTAAAATCATTTATTGATTGAAATAACTACAAGTCAGGGGACTTGGTAGTTGGGGTGTATTGATTACTGTAAGTTCCGGCTGAACCCAAGAGGGGGGGTGAATTGGGTGAAGTATAAAAATTTTCATTCATCAAAGTATTTTCGCAATTCAGTAAATTTATCTTGGATATCAAAAGTAAGTTCACAAACAATTGGTAAACACTCAAATGTAAATGCTGGAAATATAAGAGATAAGGGAGAAGAGTTTGCAAACAGATTTATACTGGTTCGGCCTTATCCTTGACCTACGTCCAGTCCCCAAGCCTCACTTGGGATTTTCAATCCACTATCTTTAATCTTCTTGATTACACGATCTGTAACTGAAGCAATCCTCTCTCTAGGATTCACTCCCCCTTACAATCTGTAATCAACACACTGCTTGATTACACACTCTGTACTCGAAGTAATCCTCTCACTAGGATTCACTCCCCCTTACAAGTTGTAATCAACACAATGTATATCCCACTCAAGATTACCCAATCTTGAGTAACTCTCAGAAAGATAATGTGTTTACAATAAGTTTCCTCTCAAAGGAATGAATGGATAATCACTGAAGTACAGATACAATTCATTTCACTCTCTAAGCTATCTAAATATGAAAAACAGAGTGAGAATGATGAAGAAGTAGAGTATCAGCATTTTGGCATTGTAAACTTGTATCTCCACGTTTTTTTTGCTTCAATCCATGTCTTTTATAGGTAGAGAAGAGTCTGTGACCGTTTTTGACCGTTGAAGAATCAATCATACCGTTGTAGCTGATTATCTTTAAGTTTGGTCAGTTTCTCTCTCTAAACTTCTGCTAATCCAAGTCTTAATGATATCTGATGTGTCTCTCTGAGAATTTTCCCGTTGGAGATGGCTTTACTTGTTGTAGTAAGCATTCTTTAACGTTAGAAGGCGTGCTCAGATGGATTAGCTAAGAATAGGTTGATTTGCAGAAGTGCATTTAATGCACTGTTCACTTTTTGCTTTATTGCTTTGACCTTCAATAATCTTGATCTGTTCTAGCTGAAATACACTTAACAAACTTGTTAAACATAGCTAGGAGTATGATTGAATGAATTATGGAAGCAATAAGATCAAACAATAATGATTTGCAAATTCGCGTAATTCAAAAACCAATTTTGACCGTTGTATACTGCAGTATGTTCCTCTATACTGGAGTATGCCATTGTGCATACTGCAGTATCCAAAGCTTACTGCAGTAAACAACTTCCAGAGACAAAAACCTCGCGAAATAATTTTGAAAGAAATGCTCTATACTGCGGTATGCAAATAACATACTGCAGTATGCGAGTTTTTGTCAAAGAGAAGAGACCCCGTGATTGCCCAATACTGCAGTATGAAAACCTATACTGCGGTATTGGCTTGTTTTGAAAAACTCAGTTGCTCTCTGGATGGCCCTATACTGCAGTATACAAAGCTATACTGCAGTATTGACCTAATTACAAAAATCTTTGCTTTCTGTATGGCCCTATACTGCGGTATACGGACCTATACTGCAGTATAGCAACTTCTTGCACTGACTATCAAATTCTGAGGGCCATATCTCTCTGGTCCGAGCTCCGTTTTGGTTCATTCAACTCTTGATGGAAAGCTCTGTGAGTCTACTTTCATATGCCACTGATTTCAGCTCAAACGGATTTGTCGTTTGTGAGATATACTCAAAATACCGAGGGCCGTCCCTGACTGTAACGCTGATGTTTGTGTCAATTTGTAAAATTCATCAATAATTCATCTGAACTCCTTTGGGCATGAATGTTTGTCACCAATACGTGTTGGGAGTCTAGTTTCCAATGCTTTTGGTTTCGTATCAATACGACTTCTGGTTTGTGAGATATCATTGAATTACCAGACGTCGCCCATGCTGAACATGAACAGAGTTGCTGATCACGTTGCATACTGCGGTATATCACTTATATACTGCAGTATGCCTTTGGCATACTTGGAATTTTGGCCTCCGTCTGATCCTATACTGCGGTATAGCATACCATACTGCAGTATACAGTCACTTTTCTCAGCAATGTGCTCTCTGCCTTCTGGATACTCGAGTATCCACTTGCATACCGCGGTATAGCCCTTCTAAACTTCAGTCTTAGCTTTCTGCAACTTCTATATTATCTTGGAGCCTTCTAGCATCAATATAAGAACTTGAATATTTATATTCTCATTCCATTTAGCAAGTTCTTCTTTCTTTCTTCTCTTTTCTTGATCATTCTTGATAATTCAACTCTTTCTTCCTTCTCTTCTCTTGATCATTCCATATCATTTGACTTCACATCTTCTTTGATTCAATTTCTTCTTCTTGTAATCTCTTATCTCCTTCTTGTTTATTTTCCATAACTCAACTTGGACTAATCTACATTAAATACAATAGTTAGTCCAAGTAGGAGATAATTATATTACTCAATCTTTTTGCTTATAAGAATGTCATCTACATAAGACATCATCAAAACTAAGTATAACCAACAATTACAACTTATAAGGGGGAGTGTGTTCTAGTGAGAGAACAACTCTTAGTACAGAGTGTGTAATCAATTTCATTGAGTTAGTGGATTGAAAATCCCAAGTGAGGCTTGGGGACTGGATGTAGGTCAGAGAAAGGACCGAACCAGTATAAATTGCATTGTGTTAAGCTTCCTTTCCCTACTCCTCTGTTCTGCTCTGTTTTAAGTGTTCAAAAACAGACCAAGTTTTGAAAATTTTAAAGATACCCAATTCACCCCCCTCTTGGGTATCAAGCTCCAACTTTCATTTGGTATCAGAGCAAGGTCTTCTCAGAAGAGTTTAACCACTCGAGAAGGATCACTATGGAAGGAATTCTTCCAGATGGAGCTTCAATCAACCGACCTCCTGGTTTCGATGGCGAACACTACTCTTTCTGGAAAGCCAAGTTTCGTGTGTTCGTGATGGCAACAGAATATGGTCTATGGAGAGTCTTTGAGACTGGTGATTATGTTCCAGTTAAGGTAGAAGGAGGCATCACTGTCCCTAAGACAGAAGCTGAGTTTAATGATGATGATAAGAAGAACATCACCCTCAATAGCAAGGCTATCCTGATGCTTCAGAGTGCTCTTACTCAAAAGGAGTACTTTCGTATCTGCAATCTGTCAACAGCTAAGGAGATGTGGAAGGCTCTGGAAATAGCTTATGAAGGAACCTCTGGAATCAAGAAGAACTGCATCAACATTCTAACCACTGAATATGACCTGTTGCGGATGAAGCAAGGCGAGAGTATTGGAGAATTTCAGTTGAGATATACTCATCTGACCAATCAGTTAGCGGCCTTAGGAAAGCTTTTCGATCAAGGAGCTCAAGTGAGGAAAATCCTCAATATTCTGACAAAGGATTGGGAAGCTAAAGTTACCGCCATTGAAGAAGCTCGTGGAGAATCAATGACTTCAATTGCCGCATTGTTTGGAAGCCTATCTGAGTATGAGAGCAAACTGAAGTTCAAGAAGGAGTTAGAAGATGTCAATGGTGGCAACAATCGCAACAAAGGAGTGGCTCTGAATGTGGAACAGGATGAGGAAGATGAAGATGAGGATGAAGAAATTGGCATGATGGTCCGGAGATTCAAGAAGTTTTACAAGAAGGATCACGGCTTCAAGAAATTTCAGAAGGGAAGTTCGAGCTATGAATCGAAGAAGCTTATCATTTGCTATGAATGCGAGAAGCCCGGATACATCAAGGCAGATTGCCCTCAGCTGAAGAACCAAGAGAAAGAGAAGAAGAAGTTCAAGAAATTCAAAAAGAAGGCATATGTGTCAGCCATATGGGGTGACAGCTCATCGGATGAAGATGAAGCTAAAGAGGATGAAAGCGAAAAGGCCAATATATGCCTGGTTGCTGAAGAAGAAGAGCAACACAATGAGAGCAATGAGGTATACGAATCTTTACCCTCCTATGATGAATTATTTGCTGAGTACAATGTTGTTCAAAAGGAGTTTGAGAAATTAGCAGATAAATATATGTCTTTAAAAAGGAAAAACTCCTTTCTTGAATTGCAAATTGAAAACATTTCTTCTCCTCAATATCTGGTTTGTGATGAATGCCTTGTTTTTAAAAAAAAGAACTGACAACTTACAAAGGCACTTGAGAAATTCACTAAGGGAAGTGAAATGCTCAATGTGATTCTAAAACAACAACGTTTTATAAACGATCGATCGGGCATTGGATACAAACCTGATTTTGATAAAAAGAAAGGCAAGAAAAAGAATGGACAAAGGTCGTATATGAATTATTTCACAAAGTCTGTTCATTCCTCAAACCCTTTTGCTTATTGTAACTATTGTAATAGGAAGGGTCATTCTACTTCATCTTGCTTTCATAGGAAAGAAAGAAAGGCTAAACCTGTAGGAAATTATCAATGGGTACCAAAAGGAACATATGTTCCCAAGGTACATGCTAACCCCAAAGGACCCAAGAAAAGATGGGTACCTAAGACTTGATCCTTCATGAATTGCAGGTCTGTCTTAGAGCATCAAGGCCTAACAAATGGTACATTGATAGTGGATGCTCAAGGCATATGACTGGAGACAAATAAAAATTTTTGTCAATAAAGCCAAAAGATGGAGGTAGAGTCACATTTGGAGGTGACCAATCCGGGAAAATCGCTGGCATTGGTGAGATTGGCAATCATGAAGGACCACTCATCAAAGACATCTACCTGGTGTGTCACAACCTCTTAAGTGTGAGCCAAAGCACCGATAAGGGTAATTTGGTAATATTTGACTCTGATGAATGCTTTATTGTTAAAAAGGATTTGATCTCCATAAATGATTTGAAAAATAAAGCTTTATTTAGAGCACCTAGAGATGGAAATTGTTATACTTTGAACCTCTCTAGCAATGCTTTTACTTCTGAAAATTGTTTTGTAAGTAACTTGAGTGAGAGTTGGCTATGGAATAAGCGATTAGCTCATGTCAATATGTATCAACTTGATAAGTTATTGAAAAAGGATTTGGTTGTTGGCATTCCCAAATTGAATTTCAAAAATGATATGATTTGTGATGCTTGTCAAAAGGGAAAACAGACCAAATCTTCTTTTAAAGCTAAAAATGAGATTTCATCAAATAGACCTCTTCAACTTCTTCACATGGATCTGGTTGGACCAGCTAGAGTGAAAAGTCTTGGTGGAAATCTATACACTTTGGTCATTGTTGATGATTTTTCTAGACTTACTTGGACAATATTTTTATCGTCTAAAGATGAAACATATGACCAGTTTGTTTCCTTTGCCAAGAAGGTCCAAAACGAGAAAGGGTTCTCAATTTCAGGAATACGAACCAATCATGGTGGAGAGTTCGAGAACAACACCTTTGCTGAGTTCTATGATGGAATGGGGATAGACCATAACTTCTCAGCACCAAGAACACCACAACAAAATGGTGTTGTGGAGAGAAAAAATCGAGTGCTCACTGAGATGGCACGAGCAATGCTGAACGAATACAATACTTCACAAGTGTTTTGGGCTGACGCGATGAGTACAGCTTGCTACATCTCCAACCGAGCTTACTTGAGGAAGAAGCTGAACAAAACTCCATACGAACTCTACAAAGGGAGAAAGCCTAACCTCAGCCACCTACATGTCTTCGGGTGCAAGTGCTATGTGCACAATAACGGTAAAGATAATCTTGGTAAATTCGATCCTAAAGCTGATTTAGCTATCTTTATCGGTTATTCAAATAGAAATAAGTCATATAGGGTATTTAATACTAGAACTAAAATTGTTGAAGAATCTATACATGTTGTATTTTGTGAATCTGAATCTGATAAATCCTTGGATGATGAAGAGGAGACTATTTTCAAAAACAAATTCTTTTCGAAAAATGCTCCTACTCCTTCTGAAAATTCTGAAAATGTTTTTGAGGCTGATCCTGAAAATAACTTTGAAAATTCTGATCAGTCTCAACCTAGAGCTTGGAGATTTATAAGGAATCATCCTTTGGACCAAGTTATAGGTGATGTTAATCAAGGAGTTAGGACCAGGAATAGTACTTTAAATGAAGTCACATTTTCTGCATTCATTTCACATATTGAGCCCTCTAAGATAGAAGAAGCCCTTTCAGACAATGATTGGGTGATTGCTATGCAAGAGGAGCTACATCAATTTGATAGAAATCATGTTTGGGACTTGGTACCTAGACCCAAAGACCATCTGGTTATTGGGACAAAATGGGTATTCAAGAACAAACGTGATGAGTCTGCTATTATTGTGCGTAACAAGGCTAGATTAGTGGCCAAAGGTTACAATCAATAAGAAGAAATTGATTATGAAGAAACTTATGCTCCAGTGGCAAGATTGGAAGCAATAAGAGTTCTTCTTGCTTTTGCTTGTGTAAAAGGTTTTAAACTATTTCAAATGGATGTCAAAAGTGCTTTCCTAAATGGTTTCATTCAAGAGGAGGTGTATGTTGAACAACCTCCAGGTTTTGAAAATGAACATTTCCCTGATCATGTTTTCAGACTCAAAAAGGCCTTGTATGGTCTTAAGCAAGCTCCTAGAGCTTGGTATGAAAGATTGAGTCAATTCTTGCTCAATCAGGGGTTTATTAGAGGAAAAGCTGATACAACATTATTCATTAAGAAAAATAAGTTGAATGAAATCTTAATTGTTCAAATTTATGTTGATGACATCATTTTTGGTGCTACTAATGACTCCTTGTGTAAGGAATTCTCTAAGACTATGCAGGGTGAATTTGAAATGTCAATGATGGGTGAGCTCAACTACTTCCTTGGATTGCAAATCAAGCAACGCAAAGATGAGATATTTATATCCCAAACCAAGTATCTGAATGATTTGCTGAAGAAGTTTGGAATGGACAAGTGCAATGGAGCTGACACACCAATGAGCACAACCACTTCCTTGGATGCTGATGAAGAGGGCAAGGACTTCAACATCACCAAGTATGGAGGAATGATTGGATCATTGCTCTATCTCACTGCAAGTCGCCCGGACATCCAATTCAGTGTTGGGATGTGTGCTCGGTTTCAATCAGCACCCAAAGAGTCTCATGCTGAGCACGTAAAAAGAATATTCAGATATCTATCTGATACGAAGACTCTTGGGCTGTGGTTTCCCAAAGGACATCCTGAGCACCTAGTAGCATATTCAGACTCGGATCATGCCGGCTACAAGACGGATAGAAAGAGTACAAGTGGGCAATGCGAGTTCTTTGGCAACTCACTTGTGTCTTGGTTTAGCAAGAAGCAAACAACTGTGGCCGTATCATCAACCGAAGCTGAATATGTGGCTGCCTCAAGTTGCTGTGCTCAAGTGCTGTGGTTAAGACAACAACTTGCTGATCTTGGAGTGCACTTGAAGGAGATTCCAATATTGTGTGACAATACAAGCACAATAAGCTTGGCCAAGAATCCAATGCAACATTGTAATACCCCCGGATTTTAATAATAATAATAATAATAGAAATAGAAATGATAATGATAGATTAAAATAATACAAAATAAATAAATTAATTAATTAAATTAATAGTGTTGTATTTTTCCGGTGATAACCATATTATTTTGTAAATAATATTATTAGATTGGTTAAGAATAGATCCTAGATTCTAGGAGTTAGTTATATCAAAATATAATTTTAATCTTTTTTTTGAATTCATTATCGGATTCAAAATATATCTAATAATTAAAAGGTCCAGCCCATAGTCAAAACCCTAAATTTAATTATAAATACCAGGTCTGGCCGCTTAAACCTAGAAAACACCCAATACTTTTCTCTGCAGCTAAACCCTCGTTCTTCTAGGAGATTAGCAAACACGGAGACCAGGTAATCCTAATCCCCATGAGTAGGTTAGATTTATGTAAATTTTGTAATCCTAATCTCATGAGTATTAGACATAGAGATATATATAGATATAGGTATGGAACTGTTTCGTCTTGAGTTACGTGCATCAGTTTCACATTTAACCTTGAATCAAATCTTCCATTGCGTTTTGTGTCCTTTGTGAATCAAAACAATTTCTGCGCCTTGAACAACGTGTTTCCATTGTTGTATATGTATGATTTCATCCAAGCCTTCTTCTTGTGCGTTTTTTTCTTTTTATTATTCTATTGGGTGATATTGCCTTACCTTGGCAACCGTGCTTGAATAAATCAATATCCTTTCATTCAATGACTTTTCCGAATTCGCAAGCAACCTGTACGTGTTTTATTTTTTTTTCTTTTGCTTTAGACGCCTCTGCCTCGTACATGGATTATATATATATACATATATAAATATATCCAACACTTTAACTTCCATGCCTTTTTGTGATTAAACCTATGTAGGCTTTTCATGAGCAACTGTAAGCTTGGGTCCGTCATTTTTCTCCTTTTGTGTTATTAAAATATATGTGCCCTTCATTAAAAATAAATGGGAATATAAATATACCTGAAAAATAATTTAACAGTGGGAAGATATCTTTGGGACAGTACCTCCCAAAGTGATGAACACAACCTTAGGCTTTATGCCTCGAAATATTATGTGATGAGAAAATTGAGACATCCGTTCTTCCCAAAGTGGTGTCTTGCAGGGTTTCCCGGGACACTAGTAGCAACTTTGGGAAGAGGTGTGCACACTAGGAAGAAATACTTGATATACTTGATGGCCAATTTGATTGATTGTGACTGGCAGGGTTTCCCGGGTCACAGAATAAACTGGCAGGGTTTCCCGGGTTTACCATGGTTCTCTTCCCACTAAACTAAATAGACTAGCAGGGTTTCCCGGGTCTAAAGAAATTTTAAAAGATGATAAATAATAATATCTGAGTCAATGATAATGTATAGCTATGATGAATATGAGAAACTGATTTTGTGGATTATAAATATATATAAGGTATTTTCCCTATCATATGTAATTAACTTAACTATTTATTTGTTTATTGGTTACTATTGTTATTATTTTGTGTTATTTTTAACTATTAGGATTACCAACGTTTGCTGATGTATGTGTGTTCATGGGCTGCGACGATCCTTCGGGGAGCAGATTTTCATTGAAACAGGTCTCAAGTTGGGGCCTCTGGGGCTAGCAGTGATAAGTGAGGAAGAATAATAAAAAGCTCTAGCTAGTTTCTTTTTGTTTTATTTTATTTTATTATTTGGATAAGACATCTCTATTTAAGTTTTAGTTGACATTTATGTAATAAATAGCCTTGCGTTTGTCCCAGTACAAGTGCGGCGGTAACACTCCCCAATATTGTTATTTCGAAATTCATTAGTTTATTTATAAAAATTATTTAAATTTTTGTTATTATAACTGTTAGAAATTGGGGGTGTTACAAACATACAAGAACCAAGCATATTGATGTGAGACATCATTTCATCCGGGATCATGTGCAAAAGAGGGATGTCAAAGTGATGTTCATTCCAACCCATCTCCAGTTGGCAGACATATTCACCAAGCCCCTAGCCAAGGAACCTTTCACTTTCATTAGGAGAGAATTGGGAATGGTAAATCCCAATAAGTTGTGAGTATTTTCTGTTCATTTCTATGTTAAATTATGGTTTTGATGAACACGTGTCACTAACTTAAGCATCGGAGTACATAGATGATTTTGTGCAGGTATGGTTTTGCTGTCAAAGGGCAAAACCTCGAGGTTCAATAGCCAACCTCGAGGTTGTCAGGGTGTCAGACAAGAATTCAAGGCTTCTGAAGGATGGAACCTCGAGGTTCAAGAGTGAACCTCGAGTTTTGTGGCAGACAGAGAAGGCACTTCATCAAACAGACAGTAAAACCTCGAGGTTCTGGACACAACCTCGAGGTTTGAGGTAAGAAGTTCAAAGGTTAGTGATTTTTGTTCATCAAACCTCGAGGTTTGAATGTCAACCTCGAGGTTTGACGCAAGTCTATATATATGTCTGTTGTGCATTCTCATTTTACTTTGCCCTAGCCTCGAGTTTTTCATCGCTTTCCTCTCATCTTCCCTCTGTCAATCTTCAATTTCCTATCAATTTCTTCCATTCCAAACCCATAGATGACTTCGAAATCCCCTTCTCACTCTAAATCAGCCACAAATTCCACAGAAGGAACCCAATCTTGGTCTCCTCCTCCTCCACCCAAACGTTCTCAACCTGAGACCCAGACCAGCAAGCCAGTGAGGAAGAAAACAAGGTCCACTCGCCTGCATACTGGGATTGATAAGCATATCCCAGGGGTTCCTATTGATCCTCCCCCGGCTCCTCCTCCCAAAGGCAAACAGAAAGGCGTTTCCATTAAAGAGCCAAGTCAAGCAGAACCCAAAAAGAGAAAAGTGCCAGAGGTCATTGGAAAAGGAAAGGAGAAAGTTGGGGAAAAGACCAAGAAAGCAAGGACAAAAAGGGCTTCAAATTCTCAAGGTCAATCTCCCTCTCAGGCCACAAAGCAAAAAGGGAAGGAGAAAGTGTCCCCTGTAGCTGACAATGCAATCATAGACATTCGTCGCGTGATTTCACCACCAGAGGGATTACTGCTGCTTCCTCCTTGACCAAGGAAGACAATGATAAGTATAGAGAAACCTATCTCCAGAAAGTTTTCTGTTCCCCTGTGGCCATTAACATAGATGATTTTTATAGGGAGTGTAACTGTGACTTATCCCCTTGGATTAGACAATATGAGTCATATGTTTCCATAGCCTGTCCATACACACCTAGCCTTGTGAAAATGTTTTATTTTAAGATGGAATATGATCATGTCTATGATGCCAACAAAGATATAGTTGAAGAGAGAGTGTCTACAGTTGTGAGGGGTTTGAATTTTACCTTTTCTGCTGCCACCTTGAACAAAATATTAAAGATAAAAGAACCTCCTCCTGTGCCTGAATTTGAATTCACCAATCAGGAAGTGTATGAGACACTTATCCCAGGAAAGCCTTTCCTACGAGACCAAGCAATCAAGCTAACCTTCAAGCCAAGTGATAAGCCCAAGATCAACAGGGTACTTTGGTATGTGTACTCTAGGAATTTCAGTCCTAAGGCTGGGAATTACACCCATTTCACTTCCTTGGACTATAGGCCATTCACAGCATTTGTGAGAAAGGTACCCTTTAATATTGGACACTGGTTGTTCCAAGGGATGACTGGCTTCAGATTTGCCAAAAGGCCATTGGCTCACTTACCATACCCATCTTTAGTATCAGTGATATTGTATTATCACAAGATATGGTATGTGGGATCCACTGACACTCTTGAGTACCCACTGCCCTTTGGAAAGAATCAGATGAACTTAATGCACATCAAGTTTGATGATGAGGGAGCAGCTCAGTCTCAAGCCTCTCAGGCCAATGAAGAAGCTCAGTCTGCCCCACCTTCTCAGGCACCATTATCAAATGATCTGATGGGTCAGATCAAACATATTGTGGATGCTGCAGTTGCTAGGATATGTGTCAAAATGGATCATGAATTGGGCAAAATTCGAGCTGAGATGACCCGCGGACATGATGGACTGATTGAGATCCAAGATGCACTCAAGGAGCATCTTCAGAGCTTAGAGGACCAGTCCACAGAGGTCAAGGAAAAGGTTGAAGAAATTGAACTGAAGATGGCTACATACATGATCAACCAAGTTGACCTCACTGGCAAGATGGACAAGATTATCGAGCATCTGCATATTGGGTCTTCATCTTCTGGTTTTGCTCCTGGTCCCTCTACAGCTCCAGCTTCTAAGTCTCGTTTTGTGCCCCTTAATGATCAAGATACTGATTTGGCCACAGGATCTCCTACTGATTTCCCTCCTTTTGATGGCCCTAGTTCATCACATCCAGCACCTGATCCATCTTCCCATTACTCACCTACTAACTCACCTACCCATTCTCCTGTCCATTCACCTATCCACTCACCAACCTCTCACTCTTTCTCATTTCCAAGTCCACCACACACTTCTCCTATTGATACCACACCATCTTCTCCTTCCACTCATACTACTCCTGTTAGTTCCCTAAGTGTTTTGATGATTACTAACAATTGTAAATAATAATGAAAAGGTTTGACAAAGTTTAGTTTCTTTTTTAAACTTGTAATCTTTAATCTGTCAAAACCGAACTCGAGCCTATTAGTGTTGAACTCGAGCCTGGTTTTGACAGAAAGCACAAACCTGTCAAACCATTCTACAAACTTGAGACTGAACCTGAAGTTTAGAATCAAACCTTTGAGAAGTTCACTTGAACTCGAGCCTACCAAAGTCATCCTCGAGTTCATCTTTTCAAGAAAGCTTTTAAACCTTGAAAACATGTTAAACCCTACACTTACTCCCAGCAAACCTCAAGTTTGAAAGTTTCTCTAAAAAGTTTAAGAGCATGAACTCGAGCCTGTCATGGTGAACTTGAGTTCATCTCTGGCGGGACAAGTTTTTCAAAACAAAGCACTGTTCTATTGAGAAAAGTTCTGTCAATGAACTCGAGCCTAAATGTTTTGAACTCGAGCCTAGTTTTGGCCGAGAGCTTTTAAACCTTCTCAAAACATTTGAACTCGAGCCTAAACGGTTTGAACTCAAGTCTAAAAATCACCGAGAGCAAAGAACTCTTCAAAGTGTTTTAAACTCGAGAGTTTGTTCTGCAAACCTCAGGTTCTGCAAACCTCAGGTTTGCTCTCTCAAGCTAACTCGAGAGTTTGTTCGTTGCTTCAGCCCAAGAGCTTTTCAGATTTTCAATGACTTGCGAACCTCAGGTTCATGATACAAACCTCAGGTTCACACCTTTTGAATTCACATAATTTTCGAACACTGAAGCAACGAACTCGAGCCTGTAAGAACTGAACTCGAGTTCGTGACGCGAGTTCAGAAATTTGAATTTGGACATTTCAGAAATCGATGTTATTTGATCCTAACCTCTCCTATTATTATTCTCAGATATTCCCTGCTATGTTTAACGTCTTTGTTAATGGATTTCAGAGCATTAAAAGAATGCTAAATAAGAGATTAGAGTATAAAGCAAAAAGTAACTCAGAGCATTTATTGCAAAGTTTAGAAAGTTACTCCTTCTGCCCAAATCCTTCTGCACACGCACTCAAAGCATTTGAGGATGTTAGCTGAAACAAGAAACCTCATCTCTAACGGATTTATTGCCAGAAAGCCAACTCAAATTCACTAAACAGCTGGATTAGGAGAAAACAAGAGAGAGAAGACCCCAAAACCACTTCAGAACATTTGGACAACTTCTCCAACGGTCTGATTCAAGCTACAACGGTTATTTAATGTTCTCTAGCTATAAATAGAGTTCATTAACACCTTCACAGAAGACATACACCAAGAGCAAAAATTTATTGTACTCATTAATAGTGTTCAGCTTTCATCTGTATTAGTGTCCTTAAGACAATCGTTCTTCAGTGATTATCATATCTACTCTGTGAGAGAGTTTTTCAATTGTAAATCATTCATTGATTGTTACAACTACAAGTCAGGGGACTTGGTAGTTGGGGTGTATTGATTACAACTTGTAAGGGGGAGTGTGTTCTAGTGAGAGAACAACTCTTAGTACAGAGTTTGTAATCTGTTGTTAAAGTTAGTAGATTGAAATTCCCAAGTAAGGCTTGGGGACTGGATGTAGGTCAGAGAAAGGACCGAACCAGTATAAATCTTGTTGTGCATTGCTTCTACTTCCTTCTCCTCAGTTTTGCCCTGTTTTAAGTACGTATAAACAGAACCAGTGTCGAAAATTGCAAGATACCCAATTCACCCCCCTCTTGGGTATCAAGCTCCTGTTTTCATTTGGTATCAGAGCAAGGTCTTCTCTGAAGAGTCTAACCGCTCGAGAAGGATCAGCATGGACGGCATCTTGCGAGATGGAGCTTCTATCAATAGACCTCCAGGTTTCAATGGAGAGCATTACTCATTCTGGAAGGCCAAGTTCAAAGTGTTCGTGATGGCAACTGAGTATGGTCTTTGGAGAGTCTTCGAAAGAGGAGATTATAAGCCCTCAACTGTGGAAGATGGTGTTCGTGTACCCAAGCTTGAAGAAGAATATGATGATAATGATCGAAGGAACGTCACCCTCAACAGCAAGGCTGTTCTTCTTCTTCAGAGTGCACTAAGTCAACAAGAATATTTTAGAGTCTGCACTCTTCCCACCGCTAAAGCTATGTGAGATGCTTTGGAAATTGCTCATGAAGGCACAGCCGGTGTTAAGCAAAATCGTGTAAAAACTCTTATGGCAGAGTATGACCTTCTGAGGATGAAGCCCGATGAGTCTATTGGAGAATTTCAGCTTCGTTTAACTCATCTTATCAATCAACTTGCTGCACTTGGTAAAGAGTATTACCAGCCGGTTCAAGTTAGAAAAATATTGAACATTCTGAATAAAGAATGGGAGGCTAAGGTCACAGCCATAGAGGAAGCAAGAGGCGAATCGATGATGTCTGTAGCTGCTCTGTTTGGAAGTCTTTCTGAATATGAGGCAAAGATCAAGTTCAAGAAGGGACTTGATGAAGTGCATGGAAAAGGCAAGGGAGTAGCCCTCAAGACTGTCAAAGAAAGCAAGGATTCGGATGATGATGAAGATGAGGAAGATGAAGATGAAGAGATCGGGATGCTGGTCCGGCGCTTCAAGAAATTTTATAAAAAGGGCCAAGGATTCAAGAAGTTCCAGAAAGGTAACTCCAACCAAGAGACAAAGAAGCCAATTATCTGCTATGAGTGCCAAAAGCCTGGTCACATCAAGTCGGAGTGCCCCCTGCTGAATAACAAAGACAAAGATAAAGACAAGAAGAAGTTCAGCAAGTATAAGAAGAAGGCTTACGTCTCAAGCATCTGGGGTGATAGCTCCTCCGATGAGGATGAAGATGATAATGAAGAGAAAGCCAATATTTGCTTGGTTGCTGAGGAGGAAGTGCGACAGGATGAAAGCAATGAGGTATACGAACCTAAACCTTCCTATGATGAACTCTTTACTGAATACCTCAATGTGCAAACTGAATTTGAAAAATTGGCTGATAAGTATTTGAATTTGAAAAGAAAAAACACCACTCTCAAACTTCAAGTTCAAAATCTTTCTTCTTCTGAAATTCTAGTATGTGATGAATGCCCTGTACTAGAGAAAAAGAATTTGCAACTTACAAAAGCACTTGAGAAATTCACTAAAGGTAGTGAAATGCTCAATGTGATTCTTAAACAACAACGATTTATAAATGACAGATCGAGCATTGGTTATAGACCAGATTTTGACAAAAAGAAAGGTAAAAAGAAGAGTGGTCAGAAATCTTATATGAACTATTTTACAAAATCTGTTCATTCTTCAAATCCTTTTGCACATTGTACATATTGTAATAGGAAAGGTCACTCTACTTCATCTTGCTTTCATAGAAAAGAAAGAAAAGATAAACCTGTTGATAATTATGTTTGGGTGCCAAAAGGAACATATGTTCTCAAGGCACATGCTAACCCCAAAGGACCCAAAAAAGGATGGGTACCTAAGACTTGATTTCCTATAAAATGCAGGTTTGCCTTAGAGCATCAAGGCCCAACAAGTGGTATATTGATAGTGGATGCTCAAGGCATATGACTGGGGACAAATCCAAGTTTCTTTCAATCAAACCAAAAGATGGTGGAAGAGTCACATTTGGAGGTGATCAATCCGCGAAAATTGCTGGTATTGGTGAGATAGGCAACAATGAAGGTCCACTCATCAAAGACGTCTACTTAGTAGAGGGATTGTGTCACAACCTCCTAAGTGTGAGTCAAAGCACCGATAAGGGTAATCTAGTTATCTTTGACTCAAATGAATGCTTAATTGTTACAAAAGATTTAGTCTCTTTTGATGATTTAAAAACGAAAGCATTATTTAGAGCACCTAGAGATGGAAATTGTTATACTCTTAACCTCTCTAGCAATGCTTCCAGTTCTGAAAAATGTTTTGTTAGTAACTTGAATGAAAGCTGGCTTTGGCATAAGCGATTAGCTCATGTCAATATGTATCAACTCGACAAGTTACTGAAAAAGGATTTGGTCATTGGCATTCCCAAATTAAAATTAAAAAATGATATGATTTGTGATGCTTGTCAGAAGGGAAAACAAACCAAATCTTCTTTTAAAACCAAAAATGAGATTTCAACCACTAGACCACTTCAACTTCTTCATATGGATCTAATTGGACCAGCTAGAGTCAAAAGTCTTGGTAGAAATCTATACACTTTGGTCATTGTTGATGATTTTTCTAGATTTACTTGGACTATATTCTTATCTTCAAAAGATGAAACCTATGATCAGTTTGTTGCCTTTGCCAAGAAGGTCCAGAACGAGAAAGGATTCTCAATTTCAGGTATAAGGACTGATCATGGTGGAGAATTTGAGAACAACGCCTTTGCTGAGTTCTGTGACAACATGGGGATCGATCACAACTTTTCAGCACCAAGGACACCGCAACAGAATGGTGTTGTGGAGAGAAAGAACAGAGTACTCACTGAGATGGCAAGAGCAATGTTGAACGATTACAACACATCCCAAGTGTTTTGGGCGGATGCCATGAGTACGGCGTGTTATATCTCTAATAGAGCTTACTTGAGGAAAAAGCTGAACAAGACCCCGTATGAACTCTACAAAGGAAGGAAGCCAAACCTCAGTCACCTACATGTCTTCGGGTGTAAGTGCTATGTGCACAATAATGGTAAAGACAATCTTGGTAAATTCGACTCTAAAGCTGATTTAGCAATATTTCTTGGTTATTCGAATAGGAGTAAGGCATATAGAGTCTTTAATACTAGAACTAAAATTGTAGAAGAATCTATACATATTGTATTTAGTGAGTTTGATTCTGATAAGCCTTTGGATGAGGAAGAAGAAATCATTTTCAAAAACAAATTCTATTCAAAAAATGCTCCTACTTCTTCTGAAAATTCTGAAAATGTATTTGAGGCTGATCCTGAAAATAATTTAGATAATCCTGATCAGTCTCAACCTAGAGCTTGGAGATTTATAAGGAATCATCCTTTGGATCAAGTTATAGGTGATGTTAATGAAGGAGTAAGAACTAGACAAAGTACTTTAAATGAAGTAACCTTTGCTGCATTCATATCTCATATAGAACCCTCTAAGATAGAAGAAGCCCTTTCAGACAATGATTGGGTGATAGCTATGCAAGAGGAACTACATCAATTTGATAGAAATCAAGTTTGGGACTTGGTGCCTAGACCCAAAGATCATCCAGTAATTGGGACAAAATGGGTATTCAAGAACAAACGTGATGAATCAGCAATCATTGTGCGTAACAAGGCTAGATTAGTGGCCAAAGGTTACAATCAAGAAGAAGGCATAGACTATGAGGAAACCTATGCTCCAGTTGCAAGATTGGAGGCCATAAGAGTCCTGCTAGCCTTTGCATGTGTAAAAGGTTTTAAGCTCTATCAAATGGATGTTAAAAGTGCTTTCTTAAATGGTTTTATTCAAGAGGAGGTGTATGTTGAACAACCTCTAGGTTTTGAAAGTGAACATTTCCCTGATCATGTTTTCAAACTCAAAAAGGCATTGTATGGTCTTAAGCAAGCTCCTAGAGCTTGGTATGAAAGATTGAGTCAATTCTTGCTCAATCAAGGATTTATCAGAGGCAAGGCTGATACAACTTTGTTTATTAAGAAAAACAAATTGAATGAAATTCTAGTTGTTCAGATTTATGTTGATGATATCATCTTTGGTGCTACTAATGACTCCTTGTGTGAGGAATTCTCTAAGATTATGCAGGGTGAGTTTGAGATGTCAATGATGGGTGAGCTAAATTATTTCCTTGGACTGCAAATCAAGCAACGGAAAGATGGGATATTCATATCTCAAACCAAATATTTGAATGATTTGCTGAAGAAGTTTGGGATGGACAAGTGCAATGGAGCAAACACACCAATGAGCACAACCACCTCTTTGGATGCTGATGAAGAGGGCAAGGATTTCAACATCACCAAGTATAGAGGAATGATTGGATCATTGCTCTATCTCACTGCAAGTCGCCCGGACATCCAATTCAGTGTTGGGATGTGTGCTCGGTTCCAATCCGCACCAAAAGAGTCACATGCTGAGCACGTAAAAAGAATATTCAGATATCTATCTGATACAAAGACTCTTGGACTGTGGTTTCCAAAAGATCAGCTGGAGCACCTAGTGGCATATTCAGACTCGGATCATGCTGGCTACAAGACGGATAGAAAAAGCACAAGTGGTCAATGCGAGTTCTTTGGGAACTCACTTGTGTCTTGGTTTAGCAAGAAGCAAACAACCGTAGCCGTATCCTCAACCGAAGCTGAATATGTGGCTGCCTCAAGTTGCTGTGCTCAAGTGCTGTGGTTAAAGCAACAACTTGCTGATCTTGGTGTGCACTTGAAGGAGATCCCAATATTGTGTGACAATACAAGCACAATAAGCTTGGCCAAGAATCCGGTGCAACATACAAGAACCAAGCATATTGATGTGAGACATCACTTCATTCGAGATCATGTGCAAAGGAGAGATGTCAAAATGATGTTCATTCCAACTCATCTCCAATTGGCAGATATCTTCACCAAGCCTCTAGCCAAGGAGCCATTCACTTTCATAAGGAGAGAATTGGGAATGGTAAATCCCAATGAGTTGTAAGTTTACTTTAAACCCAATGTTAGTTTAAGGTTTTGATGATTATTTGTTACTAACTTAAGCATCGGAGATTCTAGGTATGTTTTATGCAGGATGTTTCTATCTAACATTTGCTGAAAACTAAGATGAACTCGAGCCTGAGAAAGGTGAACTCGAGCTCGAGAGGGGCAGACAAGAAGTGCAAGGCAAAAATGAGAGTGAACCCGAGTTCATTAGTGAATGAACCTCAGGTTCACCTCAGACAGAAAGAAACAATAAACCTCAGACAAGGTGAACTTGAGCCCATCAATAACGAACTCGAGTTCGAAAGTCACAGAGAGCAACCTTGCTGAAACATCAACCTGAACTCGAGTCCATAAGTGAGAACCTCGAGTTCGAAGGGAAGTTCAAGAGTTCACAGTACACTCTTGAAGTCCAGGTAAGTGGATTTTAATGACGAACTCGAGCCCATAAGTTGTGAACTCGAGTTCATCGCGGTCTATATATATTTAACAGTTGCAAACTTTTCACTCCACCTCACTCTCAACTCCGGTTTGCCCTAATCTTCCTCACTCTCTTCATCTTCTCCACTCTCTGTTTCTGGCGAAAATGTCTCCCAAAAAGAATTCCATCGAAAAACCTAAATCTAATCCCTCTCAAACATCCTCTCAAGCTCAATCTGAGCGACCTGTCCGAACAAAGACTCGATCCACTCGTTTGCGGCATGGGATTGACAAATTTGTCAGAGGATTACAAGGAGAGAACCCAGATTTGGTATCTACTCGGACTAAAGCGCTTGTAATCAGAGAAGAAAGTTCAAAGAAAAGGCATGATCCAGAGCCTCCGGTTCAAGGGAAAGGAAAAGCACCCCAACCCACTGCTCCATTGAAAGAGAAGCAACCTTTCAAGAGGAAAAAGACAGCCGGTATCTCCTCTGTTCCTACTCCTGGCCAAGGAAGTGGACAAGCACAAACTCAACCCCAAGCTCATCCTCAACAACATCAGTAGGATCAAGGTGGTCCTCAGGTATCACAGACACTTCCTGCTCTGTTAGACATTTATAATCATAAGAAGTGTCCAGCTGGCTTCAATGAAAATCCCTGTAGGATGATCCCTAAGGAGGGCTCTCAGTTTAGAAAGAAATTTGATGAGAAGAAAAAATTTTGCCCTGTTGTCTCTGTAGATATGGCAAAAATAAAAGAAGAATGTGGCCTAGACCTAAGTCCTTGGTTGAAGCCCTTTGAGTCTTTAATATCCATCAAGACACATTACAGTCCCAAGCTTGTCAAAGTATTTTATTTTCATATGAGGTCTGCTAATATTTTAGACTCAGAAGGGGATTTAGTGGAAGAAAGGATAGTTACTAAAGTCAGAGGGCAAGAAATTACCATTACTCCAGCTTATCTCAATTCCATTCTGCAAATTGTTAATCCACCTAGACCTGAGACTCACCGATATAGCCAACAAACCACTTTTAGACTGCTTAGGCCAGATGAACCTGTTCCTGAGGGATTGGAGATCCTTAACTTCACACCTGCTGCAATGCCCCCTAGGAACCGGGCAATTTGGTACATCTACACGAGAAATCTGCTGCAGAAAGGAGGAAACTTCACTCATTTTGCCAAGAAGGACTTCAATATATTTGCTTCTATCTTGGACAAACAGCCTCAGAATGTGGGATATTGGCTTTTTCAAGAAATGGCTAAATTTGCCTTTCACTCTAGACTGTCCTCACAAATACCCTTCCCAAGCTTGGTCTCAGTCATCCTTCACCATGAGAAGATTTGGTATTTGGCTGAGAATGATCCGCCTCAGTATCCTATTGAGTTTGGACAACACATCATGAATCTCATGAGAGTGGATGAACCCCAGGGATCTGACTAGTCAAGAGCTCCTAAGAGATCCAGACAAGCAAGGTCCAGAGCCACACAGTCCAGAGCTGAGGAAGCTCAGAGTGCCCCTCCTCCATCTGATTTTGATACAAGGGTACAAGCAATTGTGGACAAAGCTGTTTCTGACTTGGTTGAGGGAATAGAGTTGGCTGTAGGTAAGTTGGTTGCTGAGGTGAACAAAGGCCACAGTGATTTGGTAGATATACAAGAAGGATTCAGAGTTGAACAAGAAGCTTTGAAGAACCAAATCAGTGATCAAGCCTCAACCATATCTACTATGTTGGTCACAATGATGAGTTTAAGCGACAAGATGGACAGAATATTGAAGACTCAGTCATCGGATGCTTCCACTTCAGTACCTGCTCCTCCAGCTTCTGTTCCTGTGCTTGATCCCATGTCTGCAACCTTGGTCTCTGATCCTACCACTGAACCCTACACTAAACCTCACAGTGAACCTCCAGTTCCTGATTCTCAGCTGTCTTCTGACCTTGCACCCCCTGCATCAAACCCTATCCCTGACCCTCAGTCTGAAGCCCAACCTTCTTCTTCCCCACCTTTTGCTGATGACAAAGGGGGAGAGAGTGTTGAGTGATTTTGTGAATTTCAGTTTATGTTGACTTCCTTTGTGTTTTGTGTATAATGGATGTTGATATTTGGTTTTTGTATTCTCAGTCTGTGCTTTGTGTATATTGTTCAAAACTGAGACATATGAAGTATGAAATTTCAGTTACATATGATTTGGTTGTGCTACTGCTGTATTTTTGACCTTGACTCTGATAACTTGATCAAATCTCTGATAATTTGCAAAAACTGAATTTCTAAAAGAGTTTTGAACCTAGCTTTCAAAATCAATTGTTTACAAGTGTTGTCATCATCAAAAAGGGGGAGAATGTTAGTTCCCTAAGTGTTTTGATGATTACTAACAATTGTAAATAATAATGAAAAGGTTTGACAAAGTTTAGTTTCTTTTTTAAACTTGTAATCTTTAATCTGTCAAAACCGAACTCGAGCCTGTTAGTGTTGAACTCGAGCCTGGTTTTGACAGAAAGCACAAACCTGTCAAACCATTCTACAAACTTGAGACTGAACCTGAAGTTTAGAATCAAACCTTTGAGAAGTTCACTTGAACTCGAGCCTACCAAAGTCATCCTCGAGTTCATCTTTTCAAGAAAGCTTTTAAACCTTGAAAACATGTTAAACCCTACACTTACTCCCAGCAAACCTCAAGTTTGAAAGTTTCTCTAAAAAGTTTAAGAGCATGAACTCGAGCCTGTCATGGTGAACTTGAGTTCATCTCTGGCGGGACAAGTTTTTCAAAACAAAGCACTGTTCTATTGAGAAAAGTTCTGTCAATGAACTCGAGCCTAGTTTTGGCCGAGAGCTTTTAAACCTTCTCAAAACATTTGAACTCGAGCCTAAACGTTTTGAACTCAAGTCTAAAAATCACCGAGAGCAAAGAACTCTTCAAAGTGTTTTAAACTCAAGAGTTTGTTCTGCAAACCTCAGGTTTGCTCTCTCAAGCTAAAACGAAGTTTACTCAAAATGGTCTCGAACTCGAGCCTGAAATTAATGAACTCGAGTTCATTTCAACCCGAGAGCTTTTCAGATTTTCAATGACTTGCGAACCTCAGGTTCATGATACAAATCTCAGGTTCACACCTTTTGAATTCACATAATTTTCGAACACTGAAGCAACGAACTCGAGCCTGTAAGAACTGAACTCGAGTTCGTGACGCGAGTTCAGAAATTTGAATTTGGACATTTCAGAAATCGATGTTATTTGATCCTAACCTCTCCTATTATTATTATCAGATATTCCCTGCTATGTTTAACGTCTTTGTTAATGGATTTCAGAGCATTAAAAGAATGCTGAATAAGAGATTAGAGTATAAAGCAAAAAGTAACTCAGAGCATTTATTGCAAAGTTTAGAAAGTTACTCCTTCTGCCCAAATCCTTCTGCACACGCACACAAAGCATTTGAGGATGTTAGCTGAAACAAGAAACCTCCTCTCTAACGGATTTATTGCCAGAAAGCCAACTCAAATTCACTAAACAGCTGGATTAGGAGAAAACAAGAGAGAGAAGACCCCAAAACCACTTCAGAACATTTGGACAACTTCTCCAACGGTCTGATTCAAGCTACAACGGTTATTTAATGTTCTCTAGCTATAAATAGAGTTCATTAACACCTTCACAGAAGACATACACCAAGAGCGAAAATTTATTGTACTCATTAATAGTGTTCAGCTTTCATCTGTATTAGTGTCCTTAAGACAATCGTTCTTCAGTGATTATCATATCTACTCTGTGAGAGAGTTTTTCAATTGTAAATCATTCATTGATTGTTACAACTACAAGTCAGGGGACTTGGTAGTTGGGGTGTATTGATTACAACTTGTAAGGGGGAGTGTGTTCTAGTGAGAGAACAACTCTTAGTACAGAGTTTGTAATCTGTTGTTAAAGTTAGTAGATTGAAATTCCCAAGTAAGGCTTGGGGACTGGATGTAGGTCAGAGAAAGGACCGAACCAGTATAAATCTTGTTGTGCATTGCTTCTACTTCCTTCTCCTCAGTTTTGCCCTGTTTTAAGTACGTATAAACAGAACCAGTGTCGAAAATTGCAAGATACCCAATTCACCCCCCTCTTGGGTATCAAGCTCCTGTTTTCAACTCCAACCACTGTGGTCCAGCCTTCCCCTGTCACACCTGCCACAGCGGTTCTCCCTCAACCCTTTCCATCTCCACCTACCCCTTCTACTGAAGTCTTCCCTACACCTTCTCCCTATGCCCATCCTTTTCTTCTTGATCCCACCTTAGATCCCACATTTGATCCCACCACTGCCATGGTTCTTTACCAGCCTCCTCTTTTTGTTCTTGACCCAGAGTTTGTTGATGACAAAGGGGGAGAGACAAGTAATGAGGACTAGAGGATCTTAGGGTCTAGGGTTGTTTTGATGATTGCAGCAGCATTTGTGCTCTGTATTTGCTCTGTATTTGTTTTCTGATATTTCTTGTGCTGCTGTGTGTGTTTTGAATTCCATTGTACTCTTGTTGATTATTTATTGGAATGGAATTTTTAGTATCAATCTTATGCTTCTGCTTATCTCTGATAATGTCTGGATTTTTTTAAGAACTTTACTTGTGCAAAATTCAGTCTTTCAAACCCTCTGATAATGCCACTGATAATCTCTTAAGCGTTGAAAGAGGGATTGCTTGTAGATGTTGTCATCATCAAAAAGGGGGAGAATGTTAGTTCTCTGATGGTTTTGATGATTGCCAACAACTACAAACAATTAAAGAGGCTTTGCTCTTAAGTGTCAAAAACTCTGTTTAAGAGCAAACCTCGAGGTTGGTGTTGTAACCTCGAGGTTTGGACTTACAGATGCTTTAAAAATCAAGTGTTTCAATGATTCAAAACTTGGTTTCACAAAAACTATGTGAAACCTCGAGGTTGGCAAGTTAATCTCGAGGTCATGGTCACTTTAGAAAATCTGAAGTTTTGAACCAACACATAAACCTCGAGTATTAAAAGCAAACCTCGAGTTTTTAACTCATCCAGAGAGGTCATGGTTTTCAACAAGCTTGAAAACCTCGAGGTTCATATTTCAACCTCGAGGTTAGGCACTTTGTTTTGAAACTCAAGTTTTCAAGAAAATTCATAAACCTCGAGTTTTAGTTTGCAACCTCGAGTTTTCTAACATACAGAGAGCAACTGGTTTTTCAAAGAAATGAAAACCTCGAGGTTCTGTTTATAACCTCGAGGCTAGCCCTTTAAATCAAAGTCTTGACTTTGCAAAGTTTGAAACCAACCTCGAGTATGGATTTGCAACCTCGAGGTTATTGGGCTCCAGAGGAAAAATGCTTTTTCAACCAACCTTCAAGCCTCGAGGTTACCTTTGGAACCTCAAGGTTTGTGATATTCTAAGATCTTCCAAAAGGTTTCTTTTCAAAAGAAACCTCAAGGTTCACTTAGTAACCTCGAGGTTACATGTTCAAAAATAAGTGTTTACCTGAAACATACAAGCAAACCTCGAGGTTGGATGAACAAACCTCAAGGTTTGTGGCCGTTGCTACAATTTCAAATTTAGGAAATCTGCAATACCTTCTTGTTTGAACTCAATGCTTTCCATGATTATTCTATATTGACTTTAGATATGTTTAACCATCTTTCTAGTGAGTTTCAGACAGTTTAACGAAGGATTATTGAAGAATTGGAAGGTTAAAGCAAAAAGTGAACAGTGCATTAAATGCTCTTCTGAAATCTCACCTACTTTTGGTTAATCCACCTGAGCACGCCCTTGTTAACGTTAAAGATTGTTTACTACATCAAGTAAAGTCAATTCCAACGGGCAAATTCTCAGAGAGCCTAATCAGACTTCATTAAGACATGGATTAGCAGAAGCTTTGGAGAGAGAAGATGCTTAAACATGCACCAAAGTTCTGCAGATGATTTCCAACGGCTAGAATCACATTACAACGGTCATTTAATGTTCTCTACCTATAAATAGAGAGCATTAACTTCATTTACAGCTGATACACCAACTCTGAGCGAAAATTTACTAAGTTCATTTATTGTGTATTAGCTTTCATTTGTAATAGTATCATTTTGATACTTAGTGCTTCAGTGTTCATCTATCTACTCTTTGAGAGAGTTTCTTCTGTAAAATCATTTATTGATTGAAATAACTACAAGTCAGGGGACTTGGTAGTTGGGGTGTATTGATTACAACTTGTAAGGGGGAGTGTGTTCTAGTGAGAGAACAACTCTTAGTACAGAGTGTGTAATCAATTTCATTGAGTTAGTGGATTGAAAATCCCAAGTGAGGCTTGGGGACTAGATGTAGGTCAGAGAAAGGACTGAACCAGTATAAATTGCATTGTGTTAAGCTTCCTTTCCCTACTCCTCTGTTCTTCTCTGTTTTAAGTGTTCAAAAACAGACCAAGTTTCGAAAATTTTAAAGATACCCAATTCACCCCCCCTCTTGGGTATCAAGCTCCAACTTTCAATATGAATCCCATCGGAGGATCCATCAACGGCATTTAAATCAAGGTAGAAAAGAACCGAATCATACCTGTATATATTGGTGTGGGTCTCGTTCGATTTGAACACATGGGCTACCTACTCGATCAACAAAAGTCGACTCCACGAATCGCCTCCCTCTACTAGTATCCACATGAATAGCTTTGACCACGTACGGCAGCATGCTAGCACCTTCGATATTCTCGTGTCTCTCCTTTCTCTCTAGGGTTTCTTGTGGCTTTTCTAATTCATCCGTCCTCTCAATACGACTAGATCAATATCTATTTAAAGAGTTTCTAAAACCCTAATGAGCCATATTAAAATATTCAAAAATTAATATAAGTAATTTTGAAATTCGAATCTGAATTAAAATAATATATTAATTAAATATGTCCAATCGATCTAATCAAATATATTTATTTAATCCGAATTATGAGCCTTCAGATTTAATTTATCTTTATAAATTAAATCTGAGAAACAATATCTCAATTTATTATAGTTATTTAATTTATCAAATAAATTAAATACTATATACAATAATATTATTATCTATAAATAATATCATTATTATTATTTAATTTATAATATAATATAATATAATATATATAGTATAGTATGATATAATATATATACATATTAATCCTAGATTAAAGTATTCATTAAATCTTAAATATATTTAAGATTTAATGAATCTGGACACTTTTGCTCGTATTGGGCTATTCTTGTGTGCGACTCTACAGGCCTATATGAGATTGGCAGCGGGCCAATACTGTACCAGCCCACAAGTGATGCTACCAAAATTTAATTAAGCACCGCAAGTGTACGGGTCATGAAAATAGTGAGCGGTAAATCAAGGTCGTCCCACAGAGACTCAGTCAAACTAGTAATTAGGTGTTAAATCTCCTTTTTTTTCATTTAAGTTGAGCAGATCATAATTGTTTTCAAGATGAGTAAAAAGAAATGCAGAATAAACAAGAAATCAATAACAACAAAGACTTTTCACAGAGAGCTAATTCAAATATTAAGGAGCACAACTTAAAGATATTAATTCATTGTTTGTTTCTTAGATTTTATTCACATTAAATTAATTCTAACTTAATTTAATCAGCTAATCTAGAGTATTAATGTCTATAAGTGCCTGTCGGTTCACTTATACACCTATCTCAAATAATTATGCAATGTCTCACACAATTAATTAAGATGCAATTCAATCGGGCTCACCCTAATTTCATTATGCAGAGCTTCTAGGTATATGTTTATCCTAGTTGCAAATTAGATTAAAATCTAATTCCACACTATTTAATCCAAGGTCAATTTAAGATTTCCTTCGTCAAGTTTAATCCTAAATCCCCAAACATGTTTAATGATGGCCAATCACTAGACAATGAGTAATAAAAACGAGAATAAATAAACTGAATTAAAATCAAGCAAAATTAATTAGTAGGAACAATTTCTAGGTCTCAAACAAATTCATAATACTCTAAGTTGCAAATAAAAAGGTAGTCACACATTGCTTTAATCCAATCCATATGAGCAAAAACAATAAAATTCAGAACAGGAACCATAAGAAAAACGAACTGGCTAGAATCAATAATATAGTGAAAACATAGAAGAAACAAACTTCTCCTTCACCGTCGTGCTCAAGGAAGAAGAAGATTCAATCCTTCACAGCATTCTCCCTCATTGCGAACAGCAGCTGCACGTCCCCCGCCAAAACGGATGAACAGCATTTCTTTTGCCCAGCGAGAATGATCCCAAATCCTGCGGCCTCTGCTCCTTTTTTTCTTTTCTTCCTTTCTAATCGCCGCCTCTGCTGTTTTTTTTTTTTCTTCCTTTCTAATCACCGCCTCTGCTGTTTTTTTTTGTCCGTCTCCCACTCGCGATGATGATCCATTCAAAGAAAACAATCGCAGCCCCTGTTTCTGATTTTTTCTCTCTTTTCTTTTCCCTTTGCACAGCCACCTCAGTTGCTTTTCATGATGCTCCTCCAAAATTCACCGCCTCCCTGTTTCTCCCATTTGTTCTGTACGTCTCTTAGCTTTTTTTAGTTTCAAATGATTAATTCATTTCCCAAAACGGTTTGTTGCTCCATTGGTTTTTTTTTTTTTAATTGTTGGATTGGATCAACATTTCCAATTGATGCTCTTTGCTCCACGTCACTCCAAGAAAGAAAAAGAAAGAAATATTTAAAACTAATAACAAAAACTAACATAAAGCAAAATAGAAACAATATACATATATATTTTTTCCTTTTCTTTTCAAAACTAAAAACTATTATTATTATTCCTAAGGTAAATTGTTTTTTTTAATCCAAGATATTTATAATCAAAATCCTAAAAGTTAATGCACCACTTTGATTTGGTCTTACCATAATTTAATCTTAGAAATCTCTTAAAATTGTATAGATAACTCTCCAAATATCTTCAAAATATACTTTAAAAATACTAAAATTGGAGAGTTATCATACCCTCACACTTGCATCAAATCTTGTCCTCAAGATTTAAAATTTTAAAACAATTAAATTCAAGAAAACCATGGAAGCAAGATTTTTAAAGCAAGCACTACAAAATTGAAGTTAGTTCAAACTTTCTCATAAATCTTTTCCACCTTCCAAAAATGCAAGTAGCAAGGTAATTAATTTGGCAAAGATAAATTACAAAAGAATGTCCCTCACAAGTCAAGTGTTTACACTCTTTTCTCAAGATATTCTAAGGCTTGTGTTTCACTCGATTTCACCTATTACAACTTATCTACCATAAGCTTGTTTATCATCTCAATCTTCACTTTATATTATCCAATTGCACACTCAAATCAAAAGGACTTCCTCAAGGTTTTAATGATCAAGGTAGGATAATGAAATGAAAATGATCAAATGGTCTGGGAGAATACTTTAATTAGTGCCAAGTAATTTAATGAAATTCATGATGAAGAATGAAGGAATACCCACTAAAAGAAAACAACTCACTAAAACTATATATATAAACAACCTTTATTCCTTTGACCTCAACAATTTTTTTTTTCTTAGATCTCTATTTTCCTTTTCTTTTTCTCTTTTTTTTAATAATATATATTCCTTATCCCATTCTTGACACCACATCTTTCTATTTTTTTTGTTTTTTTTTTGTTTTTTTGTTTTTTTAGTTGTCACTACCCACACATACTCTTTTAATGTTGACTTCCTAACCCCTTCACTCTTTTAAATTGGTTCACTTAGCACTTATTAAAGTAACAAAAATGAATAGGGCGAAAAAGACATAAAAATTGCATATCTCAAACAAAGGGCTATTTATTCTATGCAACTTTCTTTTCTTTTTTCTTTAAAAAAAATATAAAGGCTCAAATGGGGTAAACAAGTGATTTTCATGTGATAAGGATGGACATTTGGCCAAACTAGCTATGAAATGAATGCTTTGATCATCTTTGCGCATGCAAAAGAATTTCAAATTTCAAAAGAGATTCAAGACAAGTTCTAGAGATGAAATCACAATAGGTGTACTCTCTCTTAAAAGACATGAAACTTAGGCTCAATTTCCTCACAGGTTTTTTGACATCCAAGAATAAAGTACCAAAGCCAAATCTTTACCTTTTTACTAACATTCAAAGAACATAGAATCAATTCCTAATCAAATTCACTCCTTTTCATGTTCAAATCAACTCAATTGTGATAATGCTCACAAATAAAATTCAAACTTCCACAAGTTTTTTTTAGAAAATCTGAGGACAAGAAAAGTCATGTACCATCCAGGATACCCTCACCCCCACACTTAAATGTTACGTTGTCCTCAATGTGAACAAGTAACAAAAAGTAATGGAAGTGAAGAACAACCATCAAGTGTAAGGGTAACACCAACTTTAGAGATTTCCAATGTTCACTAATTAAACAGCTCAAGTGCTAACAGTCATTCAGTAATCATCACAAACAGTCTTCACATGCACATCTAACTAAGACTAGCACTCATTCTCAAGCAATATATTATCAACAATCAAATAGAACAAATCAAAGAAAAGTAGAAGAAAACTCCCCTATTTGTCCTTGACTTGCACTCTCAATCCTTGCTACCAAAGTAGAACACCTCATCAGGAGCTTTCAACAATCCTACAAAAGCAAACAAAGCATCAAATTATTTCTTGGGTTGCCTCCCAAGAAGCACTTGATTTATAGTCCACAGTTTGACTAAACCAACAATCTAAGTAGGTGATGACATGTGGTGAACTATTTTTTGCCGGTTCACTTCACCACCATGGTAGTGCTTCAATCTTTGCCCGTTCACTTTGAAGCAATCTCATGTGCTCTCATCTTTAACTTCAATTGCACCTTTTGATGACACCGAAACCGCTTTGAAAGGACCAGACCACCTTGACTTAAGCTTCCCAGGAAATAATTTAAGTCTTGAGTTGAAGAGAAGCACCAACTGCCCTGGTTCAAAAGAGCGCTTCAAGATATTACTGTCATGCCATTTTGTTGTTCTTTCTTTATATAGTCGTCCACTATCGTATACTTGAAGTCTGAATTCTTCCAACTCATTCAGTTGAAGCAACCTTTTAGCTCCTGCTTGATGAGGGTCCATATTTAGCTTCTTGATTGCCCACAATGCTTTATATTCCAATTCAAGTGGCAAATGACATGCTTTTCCGAAAACCAAACAGTATGGTGACATGTCAATTGGAGTAGGAAAAGTTGTCCTATATGCCCATAAAGCATCATCAAGCTTGTCAGACCAATCTTTTCTAGTTGGACCCACAGTCTTCTCAATAATCCTCTTAATTTCCCTGTTAGTCAACTCACACAAACCATTAGTCTGTGGATGGTATGCAAGTGGCATCCGGTGGTGCACTCTGTATTTTTCCAAGAGAGCCATGAAATTCTTGTTTTTGAAATGGGTCCCTTCATCAGTAATGATTGCTCTGGGGGTGCCAAACCTTGTCAAGATATACTTCTTCAAGAATCGAATAACTGTGTTGGCATTGTTAGCTTGGCAAGCCATAGCTTCAGCCCATTTACTCACATATTCCACAGCAACAAGAATGTACTTGTTTCCTCTTGAAGATGGGAAAGGACCCATGAAATCCATCCCCCAAACATCGAACAACTCCACCTCAAGGATTCCAGATTGAGGCATCTCATGTCTCTTAGAAATATTACCTGTTCTTTGACATCTATCACACTAGATAACAAATTGGTGAGCATCTTTAAACAAAGCAGGCCAATAAAAACCAGATTCAAGAACCTTTGATACAGTTCTTTGCCCCCCATAATGTCCCCCATACGTAGATGCATGACATGCATTCAAAATTGCCTCTTGTTCTACCTCAAGTACACATTTTCTAATGATCAAATCAGCACATCTCTTAAAAAGAAATGGTTCTTCCCAAATATAGTAGGCAACATCATGCAAAAACTTCTTTCTTTGATAGAAATTCAAATCAGGAGGTAATACTTCACACGCAAGATAGTTCACAATATCAGCATACCATAGCAAACCACTGTTGGTTATACTTAGTTTTGATGATGTCTTATATAGATGCCATTCTTATAAGCAAAAAGATTGAGTAATATAATTATCTCCTACTTGGACTAACTATTGTATTTAATGTAGATCAATCCAAGTTGAATTATAGAGTTTAATCAAGAAGGAGATAAGAGATGAAAGAAAGAAAGTATTTGCAGAAGTTGAAATGAAGCTTCATCACTTTATGGATATTGAAGAAGGTAGAAGCTGCAAAGAATGATGAAACCAAGTTAAATGAAGAAGGATGATCAAGTTGGGAGATAGAAGAAGGAAGAACTTGATGAATCGAATGAGAATGTAAGTATTCAAGTTCTTATATTAAAACTAGAAGCCTCCAAGATCATACAGAAGTTGGAATGATTCAATTTGGAGTTGAAGACAACAAAAATCAGCTTCAGGAGGAGTTTACTCGTGTAAGGAACTCCTTACTCGAGTATGGGACTCCTTACTCAAGTATGGGACTCAATACTCGAGTATGAAGTGTTTTCAGCACTTCTGGTGTCTTTGGACTAAGCTTTACTCGAGTAGGCAACTAACTTACTCGAGTAGGCAACGTTATCAGCAACTCTGCTCTACTCTGTTCACGTTCAGCACGGGCGACGTCTGGTAATTCGATGATATCTCACAAACCAGAGATCGGATTGAGACGAACCCAAAAGAATTGGAAACTAGACATCTAACACGTATTGTTGACAAAAATTCATGACCAAAGGAGTTCAGATGAATTATTGATGGATTTTACAAGTTGACACAAAGATCAGCGTCATAGTCAGGAACAGCCTTCGGTATTTTGAGTATATCTCACAAACGACAAATCCAATTGAGCTGAAATTAGTGGCATATGAAAATAGACTCACAGAGCTTTCCATCAAGAGTTAAACGGATCAAAACGGAGCTCGGACCAATGAGATATGGCCCTCAGAAGTTGACATTCAGTTCTAGAAGTTGCTCAAATGCATTTTACAAGGCTTACTCGAGTAGACTACTTACTTACTCGAGTAAAGGACTTCCAGAGAGCAAAAATCTTTCGAATTTAAGGCTTTACTCGAGTATACACTTGCTTACTCGAGTATAGGACTTCCAGAGAGCAAATGAACTTTCAAATTTGAGTGTTTACTCGAGTATACACTTGCTTACTCGAGTAAAGGACTTCCAGAGAGCAAATGAACTTCTGAATTTAAGCTGTTTACTCGAGTATAGGATTGCTTACTCCAGTATTGGGCGAGTGAACAGTGACTTACTCCAGTAAGGAAGAACTTACTCCAGTAAAGCATTGGTCAAAACTGATTTCGAATTACACGAATTTGCAATGCCTTCTTGTTTGATCTTAATACTTCCCAGGATTAATCTCTAATGTTCCTAGACATGTTTAACCACTTTATTGGTGAGTTTCAGATGATCAAAACGAAGGATATCAGATTTGTGAAAAAACATCGAAAGCCGTGCAAAAGCTCCAACGGCTAGTTTCTAACGGCTATATTTCATCCTTCAACGGTCATAAACAGTCACAGACCTCTTTCTACCTATAAAAGACATGGACTCAAGCAGAAAAACATGGAGATACAAGTCTACAATACCAAAATGCTGATACTCTGCTTCTACATCCTTTTCACTCTGTTTTACTTGTCTAGATAGCTTTGAGAGTGAAATGAATTGTGTCTGTACTTCAGTGATTATCTATCCATTCCTTTGAGAGGAAATTTATTGTAAACACATTATCTTACTGAGTGCAACTCAAGATTGGGTAATCTTGAGTGGGTTATACATTGTGTTGATTACAACTTGTAAAGGGGAGTGAATCCTAGTGAGAGGATTACTTCAAGTACAGAGTGTGTGATCAAGCGGTGTATCCTTACGGTGTGTAAGGGAGAGTATCTCTGTAAGAGATTTGTAAAAGGCTGTACAAGTGCCCGGCTAAACTTGTGGGATTGTAGCGGTTCTCAAGTACCCGATTAAAGCTTGAGGGAAATAGTGGATTGAAATCTCAGGAGGTGCCTGGGGACTGGACGTAGGTCAAGGAGGGCTGAACCAGTATAAATCTATGTGCACATTCTCTTCCCTTATCTCTTACGTTTCTAGCATATATGTTTGAATGTGTTTACATATATAAATGTATGGTTGTTGCTTTCTAAACTGATTTTTGGGAGTTACGAAAAGAGTTTCAAGTTTTCTAAAGTCTTTATACTTCACCCAATTCACCCCCCCTCTTGGGTTTAGCCGGAACTTACAACCACAACTACTTACAACGAATAATTGCTCATTAGGAAAACATTCATTCACCAACAAATCATTCACATGATTAGAAGGGTTCACAATTCTAGACAAATGATCAGCAACTTGATTTTTAATTCCTTTCCTATCAACTATATGCACATCAAATTCTTGTAGCAACAAGACCCATCTAATCAGTTTAGGTTTAGACTCTTTCTTCCCTAACAAATATTTAATGGTAGCATGATCAGTGTGAACTATAACCTTAGCACCCATCAAATATACCCTAAACTTTTCAAAAGCAAACACTATAGCAAGCATTTCTTTTTCAGTAGTAGAGTAATTTACCTAAGCTGCTATTAGAGTCCTGCTCGCATAGTAGATAGGATGGAAGATCTTCACACGCCTCTGTCCCAACACAGCTCCAACAGCATAGTCACTCGCATCACACATAACTTTAAAAGGTAGTGACCAATCAGGAGCTACAATGATAGGAGATGCAATCAATCTTCTCTTCAGTTCTTCAAAGCCTTCATACTCTCCTCAGTAAACCGAAAAGGAGTATCTTTCTCCAGTAATTGTGAAAGAGGCTTTGAAATCTTGGAAAAATCTTTAATGAATCGGTGATAGAAACCAGCATGGCCCAAGAAGCTTCTTACAGCTTTGACATTAGAAGGAGGAGGTAGTTGCTCAATCACTGAAATCTTGGCTCTGTCAACCTCCAAACCATTTTTAGAAACTTTATGACCCAAAACTATGCCTTCGGTCACCATGAAATGACACTTCTCCCAGTTGAGCACTAAGTTTGTCTCCTCACATCGCTTCAACACCTTTTCCAAATTGATCAAGCACTCTTCAAATGATTCTCCAAATACAGAGAAGTCATCCATGAATACTTCCATTATCTCTTTTATCATATCAGAGAATATACTCATTATACATCTCTGAAAAGTGGCAGGAGCATTGCATAAACCAAATGGCATTCTTCTAAAGGCAAAAGTGCCATAAGGACAGGTAAATGTTGTCTTCTCTTGATCTTCGGGAGAGACTACAATCTGATTATACCCTGAATACCTATCCAAGAAACAGAAGAATTCTTTACCAGCCAATTGGTCTAACATTTGGTCAATAAAACAAAGTGGGAAATGATCTTTCCTTGTAGCATCATTCAACATTCTGTAATCCATGCAAATACGCCAACCAGTAACTATGCGAGTAGGGATAACCTCATCTTTCTCATTAGTAATAATTGTCATACCCCCTTTTGTAGGGACACATTATACTGGGCTGACCCACGAGCTATCAGAAATGGGGTAAATGATCCCAGCATCTAACCATTTGATAATTTCCTTCTTGACCACTTCTTTCATCATAGGATTTAATCTTCTCTAATTCTGAATAGATTTCTTGTGATCATCTTCTAAGAGTATCTTGTGCATTACAATGGATGGACTTATACCTTTTATGTCTGCAATTGTCCAACCTAAGGCACCTTTGTGGCTCTCGAGAACTTTCAACAACTATTTTTTTTAATCTTCAGATAAGGAAGAAGAGATGATAATAGCTAGTGTCTCAGATTCACCCAAGTATGCATATTCAAGATGTGGTGGTAGGGGTTTAAGTTCTAGAATCGGTGCTTGTTCAATAGAAGGCTTCAAAGAAGTAGTTTGTCTTGATTCCATCTCTAGCAACTCAAACTGCTATGATGATTTCCTGTAGTAAGGAGAGGCTTCAAGTAACTGCTTACATTCAACTATATGCTCTTCTTCGATTTCATCAGTCCCAAGTAAAACAGATGCTAACGGTTCTTTTATAGAAAACGACTCTAAAGTCTCTTGAATCATCTCATCAAACATGTCAACCCTGAAGTAATCTGTAACATCCCTAGGATACTTCAATGCCTTGTTCATGTTGAATATAACTTCTTCATCATTCACCCTCAACTTGATCTCTCCCTTTTCAACATCAATCAGTGTTCGAGCTGTAGCAAGGAAAGGTCTTCCCACAATGAGCAGTAAATCTCTATCTTCATCACAGTCCAAGACAATAAAGTCAGTAGGGAAAATAAACTTGTCAACTTTAACCAAAACATCTTCAATGATACCCTTTGGAAAAACTAAACTTCGATCAGCTAGCTGAAGTGTCACAGAAGTTGGTTGAGCTTCACCCAGTTGCAATTTTTTGAACATAGATAGTGGCATCAAGTTGACACTTGATTCTAGATCACATAATGCTCTTCCCTAAAACTTTTCTCCAATTATGCAAGGTATAGAAAAACTACTTGGATCTTTCTGTTTAAGGGGTAAATTGTTGAGAAGAATTGCACTACACTCTTCAGTTAAGGCTACGGTTTCATAGTCATTGAACCTCCTCTTCTTACTCAACATCTCCTTTAGAAACTTCACATATCGAGGCATCTGCTTTAACGCTTCAAGGATAGGGATGCTAATGTGTAGTTGCTTGAAAATCCCCAAAAACTTCTTATATTGCTCCTCTAAAGCTTTCTTCTGGAATCTCTGAAGAAATGGTAAAGGTAGCACCCATTTAAGATTCTCCTGGTTTGCCTTCTTTTTCACTTCACCCTCTTTAGACTCAATCTTAACTTTCTCTTCATTGACTTTTCCATTCACCTTCTGTAAAACCTCTTCATCATCCTCTATATTGATAGTAGGATTGGGTTGATCAGTAGAAGCTGAAGGTTTCTTCTTTGGTTGAGGAATCTCAGGTAATTCCTTTCCACTTTTCAATGTAAGAGCCTTGCATTCCTCTTTCCCATCTCTACGAGGATTAGGCATAGTATTGCTTGACAATTCTCTCTGTTGTAAAACATTCACAGCATTTGCAAGTTGTCCCACTTGTAACCCAAGATTTTTGATAGATGAGTTTACTTCTGCAATAGATGAATCTACTCTTGCATTAGTAGCAGCTTGATCTTAAGCATTCTTTAATTGAAAACTCGCGAGCTGAGATATCATTGCCTCGAGATCAGATTTAGGTTCTTGGGTAGGAATAACTTTCTTTTCAAATTGATAGTGTAACATCCCCATTTTTCATATGTCTCAATGTGGATTTTATTTGCATATATGAATTCTATTTTTATGATGTTATGTGTATTAAATTTGATCAAAGGGGGATGAGAAGAAGGTTACATATAAACTTATTAGGGGTTATGAAGAAAAATTAAAGAATAATTAATAACGGAATGATTTTGGTTTAGAAATTCTAGAGGCATTATTCTATGGCATAGAGAAGTCAATTGAGGAAGAGAAATCCTTATATGGAATTAAGGATTTAATTATTGATATTTATCCAATTTTTGCAATTAAATAAACAATGAACTACGTTGCAAATAAAAGTCTTGTGGGTGATTAAATGGGATCATATTGGTATGAACCCCACAACACCTCACTTCACCAATTTATTACATTAAATTGGCCAAGGTGCATATGTGTTTTTCATGCTTCATAAGGTGACGCCATATCAGCCCTTTATGTATTCTCGGTGCACAAAACAAATTGAGCTAGTTAGAAGGCATGGCATATTGGTAATTAAGGGAATTGTCAATGTTAAATGGAATTTCCTTCTTTTGTACTATCCAAACCGACTTCAAATCTCTTGGGCTCGTAACTTAATGTGTTGGATTAAGTATACCATTTGGTTAAACTCAAACTTTAGTTCCCAAAGGTCACGGCCAACAAAGCATTAGGTGAGAACTAAATGGCAACATGTAATTTAATGGAAGTTTAAGTCTAAATGTAAGCTGCCCTTGTCCAACCGACTTGCCCTGTAATATTCATTAATTCATGAGTTCAATCCCTTAGTCAAGTCGGTCTACACATCCAAAGCATACCAAAAAAAAAGGGTAGGGACGTGAGAGACCAAGAAGGTGTAGGAGGAAGAAGAGGTCCCGAGAAAACTTGTGGATTCAGTGATTAAATCAGAGGTAAGCTTCTAGGGTTCTCTCATTTTTATTTCTAAAGTAATTTGAAGAGGCATATGAAGTTCTGAAACTTTGGTTTTGGATAGAGAAATATTAGAATCTAGTGGAGAATCATAGGGTGAAGCTTAGGAGTTTGGTACGTGTGATTGGGTATGAAGAAGTATGGTAGATTTAATTTTATGTTATGTTCCCTTGCTGCGTGGTTACCAAATTAAGGAAGGATTTAGGATGTTTTAATATGAGTTTGAATTTTTGGAAGACAATCTTGAAGAAAAGATTCCATATTGTGATTGGTGCTAATTGAATTAAAAGTTATGGACTTTTCCCTTGCCCTGTTTCTTCGGTCAACATTTTTCTCTATGGAGTTGGATTTTGGTAGAATTAATCATTTTATGGTGTTCATAATGAAAGTTGTATAGGTTAGGCACGGTTTTGATATGAATCAAAAAGGAGTAGCATTTTTGTAACACTAAATAAGTGTATTTTAATGATATATAGGTTAAAGGAACCCTTGGAAAGTCTGCGGGCCCACTAAAATATTAAGGACAATAATTATCACAGCAGGTAGTAACCGCTTTACTCAGATATCTCTATGTGTTTTGTTGTATGTTTGTGTTTGCCATGTATATTTTTCTTTGTATATATTGTGCCAAATATGCATACAGTGTTGTGTGATTCCTAACGCTGGGGATGTTCAGTCCGAGGCCGACTTTGGTTGACGGCTGTACGGGTTGAGTTATCAGTCCGGGGCTAGCCTAGAAAGGGTGGCTCTACGGGTTGTGAGTCCGAGGCTTGCCTTGGTAAGGCAGTTGTACGGGTTCTTGGATTGTGGTATGTGCTTTACTGTGTTATGGTCTGGATGCATATCTGGTATGTACTTGGCATGCTCATGTATTTTAGTTTGGCATGGTAGCTTACATAGTCATTACACATTTAGTATTTGAGTACTGATGGTTACTCTGGGGCCCGAATCACGGAGTCCAGACGCTTCTACAGCTGCGGAGGAGCGTACTAATAAGTAAAGACCTTCTGTGATAAGGTAGGGCTCGGTGATGCAGGTGAAGGGTAGGGTATGCCCTACCGTATTTTGTATCATATTTTGGATGGCAGTATTACATATCTAGGGTTTACTCTTGAATTTCTGTACCCTTAACCCTTCAGGGACTTATACTTTCTGTTGTGTTTTACTTTTATCAGTACAGTAGTTAGTCCAAACTGATACTGCGCTCTGTCTTGCGTAACTCTGATATATGCTAATCATGCAATAATCAAAGGAAAGGTAAATAATAAAAAGGAATCCCTCTAACCCGCCACCCGAAAGGGCGAGGCCGGTGGAGGTGTAACAGATAGAACCCAGGATACTTCTTGTAGCTTCCAAAAGCTCTTGTATACTTGTTTTCTGTGGTGTTTTAGTTGATTTGGCTCTACGGGTCATAAATCAATGTACCTGCAAAACCTAAACAGATATCAAAGTATCAAACTAACACCAAAAGCTTAAAAGAAAAAAAAAAACAAACAAATACAACAAAATAAAAAAAAAATTACTCAAACTAAAACTAGTAAATGATTTCTAATACTAATCACCATTTACCTTGACTCAAGGAAGAAGAAGATTCAATCCTTCACAGCATTCTCCCTCATTGCGAACAACAGCTGCACGTCCCCAGCCAAAACGGATGAACAAGATTTCTTTCCCCCAGCGAGAATGATCCCAAATTCTGCTACCTCTGCTCCTTTTTTTTTTCTTCCTTTCTAATCGCCGCCTCTGCTGTTTTTTTTGTCCGTCTCCCACTCGCGATGATGATCCATTCAAAGAAAACAATCGCCGCCCCTGTTTCTGATTTTTTTCTCTCTTTTCTTTTTCCTTTGCACAGCAACCTCACTTGCTTTTCATGATGCTCCTCCAAAATTTACCGCCTCCTTGTTTCTCCCATTCGTTCTGTACGTCTCTTAGCTTTTTTTAGGTTTCAAATGATTAATTCATTTCCCAAAATGGTGTGTTGCTCCATTGGTTTTTTTTTTTAAATTGTTGGATTGGATCAACATTTCCAATTGATGCTCTTTGCTCCACGTCACTCCAAGAAAGAAAAAGAAAGAAATATTTAAAACTAATAACAAAAACTAACATAAAGCAAAATAGAAACAATATGCATATATATTTTTTCCTTTTCTTTTCAAAACTAAAAACTATTATTATTATTCCTAAGGTAAATTGTTTTTTTTTTAAAATCCAAGATATTTATAATCAAAATCCTAAAAGTAATGCACCACTTTGATTTGGTCTTACCATAATTTAATCTTAGAAATCTCTTAAAATTGTATAGATAACTCTCCAAATATTTTCAAAATATACTTTAAATATACTAAAATTGGAGAGTTATCAACAAGTCACAAGCGCTCTCTAGGAAGACATTGTGACTCCCCAATTCATATGGCGATCGATGTTACAATACAACCTATCATATAACCATGTCATGTCCCTTTTATCACGCGATAATTTGGTCAAGGATGAGGCATGGATAATGTCAACTTCCTGTTCTTGACCATTATTTTCTTGATTCTTGAGTAGTCTAATTGAAATGGAAACTCCTTTCTATCGTAGTATGGGCATACATTTCTCAGACTTACTCATCGAGGGGCCCAGTATTATCTCTCTACAAATGTGAGAGACAAATTCTATTTTGACCATTCACATTCCTTTGCATGAAAACCATTGATACCAATCATAGCCTTTATCATCACCCGGTCAAAGGTGACTTTTGACTAGGTGACTCATCATGTAGCAATCCATAATGGTCTCAGGTCAAAGGGCGTTGTGACGCCGTTATACTTGAGATAATCTTATGACTAAATCCATGAGCTTTCTCTTAGTGGGTCGGTCCAGCATCTTGTACTCTTACAAGTGCCTATGATTTTGATTTGCATCTCCATAGCTCATCAAAGTCATACTGGTCTTATTTCATCTTTGCTCCCGCATAGATGATCAACCAGGGACATTTAGGATAATCTATATGATATATCCAAGGATACAGTTATCACTATAAACATTCAAATGAAATGATAACTAAAGGAGAATACTTTAAATAACATAAACGTTTAAAGTACAATGACTTGCCTCTAGGGCAAAATTTCCAACAGTATGTCACCATTTATGCCGCTAAAAATCAAATTCCCAGATTGCCCTTGATGTTGGTTTTTGGAGTTACTATGTGTAGGTCATTTTGCTCTGCTTTTTCTCCAAGTCTGTGGGACCCAACTTGGCTGCCCATAAATGATGCCATTAATGTCCATGTGGGGTCATAATTACATGTCATTCCTCTTGTCGTGTCAGATTTAAATGTGTGGTCCAGATTAATCCTGATTATTTTATTTTCTCTCTCCACATTATTACTTGATGTGACTTTCTACTTGCTCTCCAAGTTACCTGTCTCTCTCTTCTGGCCCACTAGGTGGCGCGATTTCCCTATGGTCAGGTGCTTGGGTTCGGCTCCGAGAATACCTAACTGGTCTCACTCAGCTACTTTTTGTAGGTTGCACTTTTACTTGGGACTTGTGCCACTCAGTTGCACTCGTGTAGGCCTAGATCAACAGTCTCTTCTTCCTAGCCATAAGTGCTTGAAATACAATGCCTTGGGGAGCAAGTAACCCATATTTCAATATCTCATAATTATCTCGTACTTCGTGCTACCGAAAATCCAACTTCTGACCCCAAAACCCACGTGTTCTACAAATCATCATTACCTTTGACTTTTGCTTGGCTTCTTGGATACTCTTTCCTTCTTATTTTCTCCAAAAACTTAGGCCATCCATAATTGCGTTGAAAATGCCACACACGTACTTATACTGGCATATTTCGGCTCAACTAATTGTCCTATACTTCTAGATATAGTTAGGTGACATCTTTTCCACCATATTTACACCGTATAGGTCTTTTGTGCCCTTTTCTCATTGACACTTTAATTTCATGGCTTATCATACTAGGTCCATTGACTCTTATAGCCAAGTTACTTGGTCCCAGAGAGGCTTCCTAACTCTCGATATTCTTGGAACTCTTCCAGAACTGGGCTTAGTCGTCCGCCTTTTTTTAGGCTTATTCTCAATTTTGAAGGTCCAAAATTTGGGATGTTACAAAGCCTTTCTTGTATGCACTTAAATTAGGGTTAGTCTCTTATAAAGTACTGATTTTGGTGTGCCCTTTTGTAGCACGTTTTTCTAAGAGAAAACAAGATCCTTATGCTCTCCAAATTTTGCTTTTTACCAAAGGTTTAGAGAGGAAAAGGTGCCATCCATAAAAGGGTAAGGTTCCAACCTAATTCATCCTATCCATAACCTAATTCCAAGAAACTATTGTAAGTTTCGGCTGAACCCAAGAGGGGGGGTGAATTGGGTGAAGTATAAAAACTTTAGTTACTTTGAAAATTCTTTTCGTAACTCCCAGAAATCAGTTTAGAAAGCAATAACCACACATTTATATATGTAAACACATTCAAACATATATGTGCTGGAAATGTAAGAGATAAGGGAAGAGAATATGTAAACAGATTTATACTGGTTCGGCCCTCCTTGACCTACGTCCAGTCCCCAGGCACCTCCTGAGATTTCAATCCACTATTTCCCTCAAGCTTTAATCGGGTACTTGAGAACCGCTACAATCCCACAAGTTTAGCCGGGCACTTGTGCAGCCTTTTACAAATCTCTTACTGAGATACTCCCCCTTACACACGTAAGGATACACCGCTTGATCACACACTCTGTACTCGAAGTAATCCTCTCACTAGGATTCACTCCCCCTTACAAGTTGTAATCAACACAATGTATATCCCACTCAAGATTCCCCAATCTTGAGTAACTCTCAGAAAGATAATGTGTTTACAATAATTTTCCTCTCAAAGGAATAGATAGATAATCACTGAAGTACAAACACAATTCATTTCACTCACAAAGCTATCTAGACAAGTAAAACAGAGTGAAATAGATGAAGAAGCAGAGGTTCAGCATTTTGGCATTGTAATCTTGTGTCTCCACGTTTTTCTGCTTGAGTCCATGTCTTTTATAGGTAGAGAGAGGTCTGTGACCGTTTATGACCGTTGTAGGATGAAATATAGCCGTTTAGAAACTAGCCGTTGGAGCTTTTGCACGGCTTTCGATATTCTTGTACAAATCTGATATCCTTCGTTTTGATCTTCTGAAACTCACCAATAAAGTGGTTAAACATGCCTAGGAACATTAGAGATTAATCCTGGGAAGTATTAAGATCAAACAGGAAGGCATTGCAAATTCGTCAGATTTGAAATTCTAAAGTTGGCGTCCAATACTTGCGTCTTTACTCGAGTAAGCAAGTGAAGTATTCAATACTTGAGTCAATACTTACTGGAGTAAAGCACTGTTCACTTGCCCTTTAAATTCGAAAGACTTTTGCTCTCTGGAAGTCCTATACTCGAGTAAGCAAGTGTGTACTCGAGTAAAGCCTTAAACTCGAAAGTCTTTTGCTCTCTGGAGGTCCTTTACTCGAGTAAGTAAGTAGTCTACTCGAGTGAGCCTTGTAAAATGCATTTGAGCAACTTCCTGAACTAACTGTCAACTTCTGAAGGCCATATCTCTCTGGTCCGAGCTCCGTTTTGGTCCGTTCAACTCTTGATGGAAAGCTCTGTGTGTCTAGTTTCCAATGGCACCAATTTCAGCTCAATTGGATTTGTCGTTTCTAAGATATCCTCAAAATACTGAAGCTTGGTCTGGACAGTGATGTTGATTTTTGATCCAAATTGTAAAATTCATAGATAATTAATCTGAGCTCCTTTGGCCATGAATTTTTGTCAGAAGAACGTGTTGGATGTCTAGTTTCCAATGCTTTTGGTTTCGTATCAATCCGATCTCTGATTTGTGAGATATCATTGAATTACCAGACGTCGCCCATGCTGAACGTGAACAGAGTAGAACAGAGTTGTTGAAAATGTTGTTTACTCGAGTAAGCTAGTTTCCTACTCGAGTAAAGATCTGTCCAGAGACACCAGAAATGCTGAAGACACTGTATACTCGAGTATAAGGTCCCTTACTCGAGTATAGAGTCCCATACTCGAGTAAACACTTGGAAACTCGAGTATTCTTCATCCAAAAGCTGATTTTTGTTGTCTTCAACCCCAAATTGAGCCATTTGAGCTTCCATATGATCTTAGAGTCTTCTAGCATCAATATATGAACTTGGATAATAAAATCTTCATTCCATACATCAAGTTCTTCCTTCTTTCTTCTCTTTTCTTGATCATTCTTGATAATGCAACTCTTTCTTCAGCCTTGAATGCTTCTTCTTTATTTGGTCTCTTTTCTTCTACTTGGTTATCACCAGAACCCATTGATAACATCTTGCTTTCTTGATAACCTTTGCAGATACTTCTTTCTTTCAACTCCCAACTTGATCATTCTTCTTCATTTAACTTGGACTCATCATTCTTTGCAGCTTCTACCTTCTTCAATATCCATAAAGTGATGAAGCTTCATTTCAACTTCTGCAAGTACTTATTTCTTTCATCTCTTATCTCCTTCTTGATTAATCTTCAAATAACCTACATTAAATACAGTAGTTAGTCCAAGTAGGAGATAATTATATTACTCAATCTTTTTGCTTATAAGAATGGCATCTATATAAGACATCATCAAAACTAAGTATAACCAACAACTATCACCTTCTTGAAAAGAGTAAAACCCAAGGAAACCAAACCTAAACCTTGACTTCGCCCAAGCATCCAAGGAGTAGGATGTTTCAAGAGAAGGAGTTCTCGTTGTAATTAGGGGATAGGCGTGTGGATCAATGTTAGATGACATCAACAACATTGAGGTCATCAAGTGATCTAAGCTAATCCTAATCTCTGATAGTTGTGTTATCAAGTTATCTTAATCCTGAATAGTTGTTTTAACAAGTAATCCTGAAGTTCATGAGCACCGTAAAGAGTTATGGATTAATAACTAATAACTAATTAACGTAATGAGTTAAGGTTAATAATTCATAAGGACCATAAGGAGTTATAGGTTTTCGCAACGATTAAACAAAATTTTTGTTTTCAACCTTATGAAACTTTGCATGAAAGTCATGTAATAGGCAAAGTTAACCAACATTAATATCAAGAGCAAACTAAGAAGTTGGAATTTGAGATTGGGAAGTTGGTAAATGAAGTCACCTAAGGTCATGAACTTCAAGAGGAAATAAAAGAGGAAGTTGGTGATCTGAGTAGGCATATTGAAGATCACAGTGCAAGCCTCCCCAACATCCACAACACATTGTGGACTTTGAGCCAAAAAGTGGATAAATTGCTGAAATCTCAGTCTTCTGATGCTCCTAGCTTGACACTTCTTCACCTACCCCTGTTAGTACTTAATATTTTGATGATCACAAACTGTGAGTTATTGAAATAGGTAATATTTCTCTAAAATAGGCCTTGCTCGAGTAGAGGTTAACTCATGTCCAAGCATAGTCAAACTGATGGATTGTTCAAGTGTTTCAGAGAGCATGCCTGAGCAAGAAATTTAGCTTGCCGGAGCATCATTGGGCCCATAGCAAAGAAATGCAAGATGAAGAGTCATGCTTGAGCAGGGAGTGTAGCATGCTCGAGCATCAGTGTGACAAACAACAAATTTACCAAGTTAAAGAGTCATGCTCGAGCAGAGATGAAGGCTTGCTCGAGCACCATGCTCGAGCAGAGGTAAATGCATGCTCGAGCAGCATTTGTCAATCTCTTATTCTTAGCCTCTGAATGACTTGTGCCCGAGCATGGAAATGTCATGCTCGAGTAGGGAGATAAGCTTGCTCAAGCAACATCGCTAACCAGGCTCCTCTTCTCTGTATCTCGCCTTTGCCCGAGCACGTAATAGTTCTTGCTTGAGCATCAACGTTGGAAATGATTTTTCAAAAGACACTAGGAGAACCTTGCCCGAGCAAGCTTAGGTTCTTGCTTGAGCAAAGGGTGACCACTCTGGTTTTTCAAAGTGCTTTTTGTACTAATGCCCGAGGACACATACAAGCATGCTTGAGCATGATGACCTTGCTTTCAAATCTTCGTCTTTGTAAAATGACAAATCATTATGTTTAAATTCATTTCTCCGTAACATTACTCATTGATATTCTTAATTGCTTTTAATCTGTTTGCTAATGAGTTTCACATGCATTTATCATGGATTAACCAAAAATTTGCATAAAGCAAATTATGTGTCAGAGAAGCATTAAATGCAGTCGCCAAAACTGGTGATAATTGTTAGTTCTCAAGGTTTTGATGATAACAAGACTTGAAAAACATTTAAGGTTTTGAATTACACTTGATCATATGCTTCAATGAGAATGAGTACTCGAGTATGCTATTAAAATACTTGAGTATAAGTTGAACTAATATCTATGCTTAAGTGTTTCAGGATATAATACTTGAGTATTAGAAATTAATACTCGAGTATTGATTGATCTGTTCTGGCATCGCTTAAATGTTCTGATATGATACTCGAGTATTGAGGTTAGCTACTTGAGTATTGGTCAGGTATCTTAACTTATGCAGATTGCTACTGATATAATACTCGAGAATTGGATTTTGAATACTCAAGTATGGGACTTCATCGCTGGCAGAACTATTCTCATATCAAAGCAATACTCGAGTACTGGTTAAGTGATACTCGAGTATTGGCGTAATACTTGAGTACTGGAAATATGATACTCGAGTACGCTTGGTTACAATATAATACTTGCTCTCTGCTTGTGAGATACTCGAGTATGCTGAACTGAATACCCAAGTATTGCTTTGTTGATATACTTCACCGAGTTTATTTCTTTCAGTATAGTGCAGGTGAAACTCGAGTATGGAGATTGGATACTCGAGTATGTTGAAAAGCAAAGTATCTTGTTTGATAGAACCACAGAGATACTCGAGTATTGAATATTGCTACTCGAGTATTGGCGAGAACAAAGCATCTATCAGCAAACACATATCTTCCGTAACTTTAATCAAATGATTTTATTCTTCACTCATATCTTCCTAAACATCATTCAACATTAATTGTGATATCATTAATCATAATCTTGAGTGATTTTCAGATGATTAAGCAACGATAGAATTTCGATAAGATATCAGATAGTGGAAGTTTCATAAAACAGAGACAACACGCTGAATCCAATTAAAGTGAAATTGGCGCAGATGCTTGAATGTTCAAAACAGACATATTCAGACGGACAAATTCAGATCCTACAACGGCCCTTTCCCTTCAACTACTATAAATACATGAAGGACTGAATTCATCAGCACGAATCAACGCATACACAGAAAAAGTACTCAAAGTGATCAATCTCTATTCTGTTCATATCTTCGGATATCATTGAGCTTCAGTGTTCATTGTTTTACTATGTAAGAGAGGTTCATCATTTGTATTTCCATCTGTTCATATCTCAAGGTAGTGGTGTCTAGAGTGTGGGTGTACGATTACAACTTGTAAGGGGGAGTGAGTCCTAGGGAGTGTAATATCCCGAACTCGGGACCCTAAGAATTGAGAATAAGCCTAAAATAAGCGGACGACTAGACTCAGTTTTGTAAGTGGAGCCTAAATGCCCAAGAGGGGGTGAATTGCGTATTCTTAAAAACTTTCGACAAGTGCTCTGTTTTTCGACACTAAAAACAAAGATGAACAGAGTAGGAGAAGAATAGCTTGCACACAGAGATTTATATTGGTTCGGTCTCAACAACTTGACCTACATCCAGTCCTTAGACTCTGGGATTTTCCACTAACTCAATGATTACACACTATGCACTTAAGAAGTGATTCTCTCACTAGAACTCACTCCCCCCTTACAAGTTGTAATCAATGAACCCAACCACCAATTCCCTTGACTTGTGGTTCTTTACAATGAAATGATTTATAATCAATAATTCTCTCTAAGAGTAGATAATGATAAACACTGAAGCTCTTTGTATCAGAAGACACTATACAAGTGAAAACTGATGAAAATAAATGAACACTTGAATGCAATACGTTTTCAGCAGTTTGCAGTTGTTGTAGAGACTTGAATGCAGCTCTATTTGTACTCAGGAAGCATTAATTGACCGTTGCATCTTCAATATTACCGTTGAGAGAAGTCTTCAAGAGATAACAAGGGGTTCAAGCACTTTTTCTCTCTAGTTTCCACTTAATCCAGCTAGCCAAATGATCAAAGTTGACTTTCTACAAATTAATTAGTTAGAGAAGAGGTTGCTTGATGTAGAAATCAGTCTTTAATGCTTTACAACCGTGTGCAGGTGGATTGTCTAAAAGAGTACAACTTTCTGGACATAGCATTTAATGTTCTGAGCCACTTTTTGCTTTATGCTTAAACCCTTCAATAAACATTCTTTAATCATCTGAAATCCACTAATAAAGTCATTAAACATAGCTAGGAATATCAGAGAATAATATTCCAGAGTATTAAGATCAAACAAGAATGATTTTTGAGTTCGTCAGATTTGAATTTCTATATCAGCGTCATGAACTCGAGCTTAGTTCTTCTAGGCTCGAGTTTGAAGCCTTAGCAAGAAAGAATGCTTCAGGTTTTAAACATATGAACCAGAGGTTTGTAATCTTAACCTAAGGTTTTGAACTCATTGAAAGGACAGATTGCTCTCGGGTTGATTTGAACTCAAGCTTAGAAATATGAACTCGAGGTTCCTTCAACCCGTGAGGGATGTCGCGACTTTTGAGATCAGGAGAGTTTGTGACTAAGAGACAAACTCGAGTTCATTAGTGACAGGCTCGAGTTTGACACTATTCAAGACAGAACTCAATTTTAGCTTTGAAAAGATAAACTTGAGGTTTAAATAGCAAACTCTAGAGTTTTCTTAAGTTGGAAAGTTCTTTACTCTATAAAGTTTAGGCTCGAGTTGCAATGTTAGGCTCGAGTTTAACACTATTTGAATCAAACCTTAGCTAACCTTTTAGAACACAAACTTGAGGTTTTCTGTCTAAACTTTAGAGTTTTCTCACGTTGAAAAAAAAAACGCTTTGCTCTCTATAAGGTTTGAACTCGAACTTAAAAACTTAGGCTTGAGTTTGTTTACCTTTTAAAAATCTTGAATGTTTTTTACTTGAGGTAAACTGGAGGTTTGAGAAATAAGTCTCAGGTTTACTTTGATTGAAAGGCTTTGAAAAGCTCTCGGCCAAGAGTAGGCTCGAGTTTGAAATGATGAACTCGAGTTTACCTGTTTTGTAAACTCTTGAGATTTTTCAAACTGAAAAATTTGCTTTCAATGAAACAGTGCAGACCTTGTAAAAATCTCTTAGTTTAAAAAATTTCTTCCCACCAGAGATGAACTCGAGTTTGCCATAACAGGCTCGAGTTCATAGGTTATGTAGACTATGAAAGATTTTCTTTGGAGAATACAAACTTGAGGTTTGAAAGGGAGAGGTGTCAAGTTCAAAGTTATTTTCAAAAAGCAAATCTCTCTACCATTGATGAACTTGAGCTTGAAAACGTGAGCTCGAGTTCATGCAAACTCTTGAAAGACTCTTAAATTCAAACTTCAGGTTCAGTCTCGAGTTTGAGGTTTAAACTGGCAGGTTTACACTCTTTGTCAAAGGCAAGCTCGAGCATGCGCATAATATGCTCGAGTTTGTCATAGACAGGATGTTTTTGCTTGAAATTGACAAATTTAAATCATTTTAATCTTGAACAAAAGCATCTCCATATTGACAATTGTTAGTAATCATCAAAACATATAGAGAACTAACAAGTTTGGGAAAAGTCCCAAGAATGTCGAGAGTTAGGTAGCCTCTCTGGGACTAAGTAACTCAGCTATACGAGTCAATGGACCAATATAAATAAGCCGTGGAATTAAAGTGCCAATGAAAAGGGGCACAGAAGTCCTATACGGTGTAAATCTGGTGGGAAGGATGCCACCTAACTATGTCCTAAGGTGTGGGACAATTAGTTGAGTGAAAATATGCTAGTATAGGTAAGAATATGGAATTTTCAGGGTAGGCATGGATGTCCTGCGTTTTTGGATGAAATAAGAAGGGAAGAGAGAGAGAATGTGTATCTGGACCCAAGTACAGAAGGAAAAGTCAGTAGTAGTAGTGCTCTGTCGGACACGTGGTGTTTCGGGGTCAAAAGTTGGATTATCGTGTAGCACGTAGTACGAGGTGGTTAAAGGTACTGGAATATGGGTTTCTTGCTCCCGAAGGAATTATAATCAATCCACTTGTGGTCAGGGAAAGGTGACTAATGATCCGGGTCCACACAAGTCCAGTTGAAGGGCACGAGTTACGAGGAAAGGTGTAACCATAACAAAGAAGCTAAGCGGGACCGGTTAGGATACCAAAGTCGGGCCCAGACCCCTGGACACAGAGGGAGGACAAAATGGGTAGGCTCAAAGGAGAGAGAAAGTGACTTGGAAGAAAAGAAAAGGGTCACATCATGTAATCATGAAGAGAGAGAGGGGTCACATCATGTAATTATGAAGAGAGAGAACGATAAAATAATCAGAATTAATCTGGACCAAACAAATTGAAACTGACATGACAATGGATTGACATGTAATTATGACTCATAAAGGGCATTGATGGCATATCCTAGGGCAGATCTTGTGGGTCCCACGGCTTTGGAAGAAGAGCGGTGCAAAATGACCATTTTACCCCTGGGCCAAAAACCTACAACTTGTAATTCCAGAGACCACCACCAGGGGCAATTTTGGAATCTTATTTTTGGGTCATGGAACGCGCCCCATCTGTCCAATAGATCACTCTATAAGACTTGAGAAGCAAGCACGAGATAATAATTTAAATCCAAGGAATTTTCCCGACCGTCGGATCGCGATCAAGTTTGGATGAGGGCCCCACCTTTGGAGTCTATATAAGGACACCCCCTTGGCTATTTTCTTCTACCTAGGACATACTCAATGAGGGAGGAAGAAGTGGGCAGCAAGGTCTTGGTCCAAGGAGAAGAAGAAGGCCATACGCAACCAACATTCTGAGGTAAGTTCCCTAAATCGGCAACCAAGCTACTTTCACTTCTGCCCTATGGTATTTCGTGGGAATGTAGTAGGATTTTAATATTTCTAAGGTCTTCAATGGGTCCAGAGGGTGTTTTTGTGTAGGATCAAGTGGGATCACCTCTTTCTGAATTCCAAAAACCTAAGTCTTTATTATACAAAAATCTGTCAGTTCTTACGGTTTTTGGGCATCGAAGATTAATCAATCATTTTGAAGGGGTAAATAGATTCCGTTTGCTTTGATATTTTACATGGTGAAAGTAGACATCCTAAGGGTGATTTTGATATAACTTTTTGTGTCATTTGGAGTTTCCAACCAAGAGATCTTTTAAGTTGAAAATGACCTAAAAGCATGATTTTTCTCTCAGACCAGTGATCAAATTTTGGAACCAGAAAAGGATTCGAACCTATTTGTCCTTGGGAATTATTTTTACTATAAAATAGACATCCTAAGGGTTCTAAGGCCACTGGTCCCATGTCAAAATGATTTTTCTGGAAGTTATTAAAAATCAGCAAAGTTGAGTCAGAAATTATGGACTTTCTGGTGCTATGCGAATTTTATGGAACTTTAAGCAAAGTGTGTTCATATGACTAAAAACATGATGTTTGGTTGTACTTAGGGTGATAGCAAGTGTGGGACGTATCTCCAACATCAAGGGAAGAGTTTATTATTTTCAAGTCGTGCCAGGTAGTAACTGTAAACTTGCATACTCTATGTTACATTCTCATGTGTATTTTATCATGAGGTAAGGGATTGGACTGTGGTACCTAGTGAACTATGTGTTCTTAGGTTACTGTTAAAGTCCAGAGTATGTCAGGTTGTGGAGGCCTTTAGCATGTAGGGTAGGTGGAGCCTTTTTGACTGTGTGTTCATAGGTGTCTACTGAGGCCCAAGGTATATGAGGTAGGTGGAGCCTATATCATTGTGCATTTATAGGTGTCCACTGAGGCCTCTTGGAGTAAGGTAGGGGACTGTAGCCCTGACTACCGAGGGTCCTTGGTGCTAGTGTTTCCGGGGGCTTGTCTTGACCAAACGGTCCTGCAGAGGGATTACATGCCAGTATATTGTGCCTAAGGAAGATTTATTTTCCCTGTTATGATTTGCATTACATGCGTTGCATACATACTGTATATGAGTTTAACAGTTACTCTGGGGTTCAACTTCGAACTCTAGTCTGGTTCAAAAGATACAAGCGTAAGGTAGTAGCGGCTGGAGGACTTGAAGAAGCTGGAACTTGATGCGGTGAGATGAAGAATTATGGAACGCCCTATCCCATTTTGTATGACTTTGGATGATTGTATTAACTTACTTATTGCCCAGCAGTACTTACGTTGGATTATTGTACCCCTTAACCCAATAGGGATTAATGTATGTTTTTGTATGTACATTTACCAGTATATTGTAAGTTGTCCAAACTGGTCAAATGCTCTGCCGCACATACTCTGATGTAAATTTTAAGAGATTATTTAACAAAGGAAAGATAATAAGCGATGAGGATCCCTCTAACCCGCCACCCGAAAGGGCGAGGCCGGTAGGGGTGTAACAAGGAGAAAGGATCATCCTGAATTACAAAGTGTGTAATTGTATTTGTGAGACAGTGAAAATCCCGAAGTGTCTAGGTACTAGACGTAGGTCAAAAAGTTGAATCGAACCAGTATAATTCCTCTGTGTCATTTATCTTTACTGCTTTACAGTCTTTATCGTTTGTCCTTCGTATCGTGAAAGAAATATCTGTAATCACCTATTCACCCTCCTTTAGGTGATATTCCACCTTCATTTAGTATCAGAGCATAGGTTTCTCAGTTGGACTTAACATCCCAAGAAAGATCATGGAAGGAATATTGCCTGATGGAGCCTCTATCAATCGTCCTCCTGGCTTCAATGGAGAACATTACTCATTTTGGAAGGCCAAATTCAGAGTCTTTGTTATGGCCACTGAATTCGGACTGTGGAATGTATTCAAGAAAGGTGATTACAAACCATCTGTCACTAAAGAAGGAGTTACTACAGTCAAATGTGAAGAAGAGTACGATGAAAATGATAGAAGACTTGTTACCCTCAATAGCAAAGCTATCCTAATGCTTCAAAGTGCTCTTAGTCAACAAGAGTATTTCCATATTTGCAATTTGACAAGTGCAAAAGACGTGTGGAGAGTGTTGGAAATTGCATACGAAGGAACCTCAGGTATAAAGGAGAATCGCATCAACACACTGACAACCGAATATGATCTCCTACGTATGAAGACCGAAGAATCCATAGGAGAATTCCAACTTCGCTTTACTCACTTGATAAATCAACTATCAACTCTGGGCAAAACATACGAGCAAAACTCTCAAGTCAGAAAATCCTCAATGTCTTGACAAAAGATTGGGAAGCTAAGGTCACAGCAATCAAAGAAGCCCGAGGAGAATCAATGCAATTAGTAGCTGCTCTATTCGGAAGTCCATCTGAATATGAAGGTAAGCTCAAATTCAAGAAGGGCTTGGATGAAATCAACGACAATAAAAACAAAGGTATTTCTTTGAACGCTACGAAAGAAAAAGAACCCAATGTGAAAGACGAGGATGACAATGAGATGACCATGTTCGTTAGAAGGTTCAAAAAGTTCTACATGAAAGCGCAGCTAAATCACCAAGAGGGGGGGTGAATTGGGGATTTCTAAAATTCTTTTAGAACAAGCTCAGTTTCAAAATAAAGTTTGAAGAAAGACAACTGAATGAAAAGAGTATAAAAAAAGAGAATAGGAGAACACAGAGCAATTATCCTGGTTCGGTCTTAACAGATGACCTACGTCCAGTCACCAGATCTTCTGGGTTTTCCACTAACTTCTTAATTACACCTTCAGCAAACGAAGGAGGATTCACAATCTTGAACTCGCTCCCCCTTACAAGATGTAATTGTACAATCCCAATCTCAAAGTCCCTCTACTTTGAGATTCCTTACAGAAAATGGATTACAACAATGAAATCTCTCTCTAAGAGTGAATTCTGATAATCACTGAGGTACAATAATACCAAAAGAGCTGGACCTTTCTTGAGTTTTCAAGCAAGAATGTATATATGATAGTTCTGTATCTTCCAGGTTGAAATCCTTAGCTATTTATAATATCTTGAGGCTTGTGAACGTTAGAAGACCGTTGGGGATGATTTCATAATGGTCAATTGATCTTCTGCAACGGCTATTTGATCTTGTTTAACGGCTAGTGATCCAGAGTTATGTTTCTCCATCATTTCAGCAAATTTCCTAAAGTGGCTCTGTTTCTTTGATTCTTAATTCAAATGTATAAATTTCCTGTAATCTCATGAATACACTCATTAGAACAGTTCAGGAATATACATAAATGATTTATTTGAAGTAAATAAACAATGGGTATCTTAAAAGATCAAAGATTAAGATAATTTTGGCAAGTTTAAGCGAAAAGCGTTTTTCAGTTAAAATGTCCAACACTCGAGTGTTGAGTATCAACACTCAAGTTATGAACTGTGCTAAGTTCATAACTGGCAATGTTCAAAAACAACACTGGCAGTGTTGATCCAAAAAAAAAATCAATGCTCTCTGTCTGGTCAACACTCGAGTTTTTCTTCTCAACACTCAAGTTATGAACTGTGCTAACTTCATAACTGGCAGTGTTCAAAAACAACACTGGCAGTGTTGATCCTAAAAAAAAATCAATGCTCTCTGTCTGGTCAACACTCAAGTTTTTTCTTCTCAACACTCGAGTGTTGAAACTTTGATAAAAAGTTTCAAACTCCAAAACTGTAGTTTTGAGTCATCACTGGCGGTTTTCAACTGGATGAATTTTAAAGGCTCTCTGCCTTGTCAACACTTGAGTGTTGGTATGCAACACTCGAGTTTTCACTTATATTGAAAACTCAGGTTCAGTTGAACACTGGCAGTGATGGAGCAACACTGGCGGTGTTGAAACTTTGAAAACCATGGGTTGCTCTCTGTCTCTTCAACACTGGAGTTTTGGTTTCCAACACTCGAGTTTTGATCTTTCTTTGAAAAAGTAAAAGACTCAAAACTGCAGTGTTAGACTAACACTGGAGGTGTTGGGGTTTTGAAAAACTTGATATCTCGCTGCCAGGCCAACACTCGAGTGTTGAAAACTCAACACCCGAGTTTTGAACTTTTCATAAGTTCAAAACTGGCAGTTTTGCTAGAACACTGGCGGTGATGCTTTCTAAAACATCTTGCCAATGTCCAACACTCGAGTTCTGGAACTCAACACTAGAGTGTTGCTATGTTTAAAAATGATCAACTGTTTTTCTCTTTTAAAAACTCATATCTTCATCTTCCAATGATTTCCAATTTGTTCAATCATCATCAAAACCTTATGAGAACTAACATTCTCCCCCTTTTTGATGATGACAACCCTTGAAAAACAAATTTTATAGAATTTGAGAAAATCTGATTTGGAAATCATGAAGTTCATTTATCATTTTAAAAACTTATGCTTCAAAATAAGTTTAAACATAAAGACTAAGACAGATGACTTCATTCATGTAATTCAACTAGAGAATCAAGTGTTTGACAAGACACTTACAAAGGATTACAAAATATGCACTACAAAAGGTACAAATTAAAACATCAGAAATTACACAACACTCTCAAATCACAATACTCTCAAATTCTGACTCTGATCTTCTCCCCCTTTGGCATCATCAATAGATGGGGGTACAACGGATAGAGGTGTTGGTGAAAGAGGAGGTGTTTGTATCTCTGCAGCTGGAGTGACTAGAGGATCTGAGGTATGATGCTCTGAAGTGTGAGGCTCAGAAGATTGTTGAATGTCTGCAGCTGGAGTGCCCAAAGGTTCTACAAGTGGTGTAGAGGCTGAAGGTATATCAGAAGCAATTCCAGAAGGTTGAGGATCTGAGCCTGAAGAAAGACCTATGTTGAATTGTTTTAACAACAAATCAGCTTTGTCATGAAGGCTTGAGTTTGATATACTCAGAGACGTGAGCAGAATATCATGATTCTGAACTAGGTCTATAAGCTTGGCATTTTGGTCAGTGAGTTTGACCAAGTCCAGCTTCATGTCATCTTGAATGTCAGCTAGCTGTTTGGTACTCCTATATTGTTCACCCCTCAGCTGTCCAATTTCATAGGCAATCTTATTGGACATTTCTTTAACAGCTGAGTCAATGATCTCTTTCACTCGGGCATTAAAATCAGAGGTAAGAGGAGGAGGTGCAGATTGAGCCTCGTGATTCTGAGACTGAGACTGTGTAGCTTTTGATCTTGCAGGGCCTTTGGATCTAGTAGGGGCTTTTGATTGCCCTGATCCTTCTTCCTCAAATGTCAAATTCATCAAATTTAATTTGCCCTTATCAAAGAATGGTGGAAGCTTTAAAGCTTCAACAGACCCAACATGCCATATCTTGAAGTAAAACAGGATAACAGATACTAGTGAAGGAAATGGCATATGAGAGAGTTTCCTAGTGGGGAACTTGAACCTGATCATTTCCTTCAAAATGTGATGGCCTAGATTGAAAGGAGTCTTGTTGACAAAAGAAGTAAACAAGGGGTAATCTCTCTGGGCAAAATGAGTGAAATTACCACTCTTTTGAATGAAATTTCTAGAGAAGATATACCACAAGACTCTATTCTTAGGGGGCATTGAGCTAGGATTAAAATTGAAATAGTGAGATTGGGCTTCAGGAAATGGCTTGTGTGGCATGAGGATGGACCAAATTGTCCTATTACCATATTCAGAAGTGTGTATTGGAAATTGGTCCATTTTCAAAATCGTGTTCAAGATAGAGGCTGAAAGGGTGAATTTGGTGTGTCTCACTGTAGTGGTTACCCTTTCCTCTAACAATTCTCCCTCTGGACCCAGTAGGTTGTCATAGGCCATATTAGAATAAAATTGCCTAACTAATGTAGGTGAGTAGGGACAAGCAATGGAAATGAAACTTTCATAGAATTTGAGCCAAGGTTTTAAATCCAAACTGTTTTCTTCCTCAAATTTGTCCAAATCTAAGGCTACTACTGCACAGGATTCTCTGGAAGCAAATTTGTCTTTAAAAATACTATCTTGGTCTTTCAAATGCACAGTAGTAAAATCAAAATCTTTAGGTGGAAACTGAAAATGATAAATTTCTTCAATGGCATTTTCTTTTACCAGATAGGAGCTAGATGAAGAAGGTTGTGAAGTAGAGGACTTCTTCTTTTTCTGGGGAGGTGCTTCCTCTGGTTCAAAATTTGATGCCCTTTTTGTTCTGACTTTCTTTTTAGGCTTAGTAGCTGATTCTGGTTCAGCTTCTTTCTTTTTCTTCAGAGGTGCCGCAATTGGTTCTTGAAACGATACACCCTTTGAACGAGTGGGTGTGGCTGAGACTGCTTTTGAAGAGGATTGAGGAATTTCACCACTAATTCCTGGGAGTGATTGGTCTATTCCATCGTGAAATCTATTGGGTATCATTTTTATTCTCGATGGTCTCTGTGAAGGAGGAGAGGTTTGAGAAGGAGACTGTTCAGACGACGATTTAGTCTCAGATTGAGTGGGTTTCGTCGATTGAGAGGCCATTGTAGAGTTGTAAGATTTTTTCCGAGGTTAGATTAGAGATCTGAGAGAGAATCAGAAAGATTTGAGAAGAAGAGAAGTGAGAGCACCGAAGAACACTTAGGGCAAAACTGCGGTTATGAAGGCAGTTTTGAAGAGCATATATATGTAGAAGCGTCAACACTCGAGTTCTTATAATCAACACTGGAGTGTTGATAAAAATTTGACTAACCTGGGTGCCAATAGTGTACTGAGAACCGTTGGCATTTCTTGTTCAAAACTAGAGTGTTGAGTTTCAACACTCTAGTTTTCATTTCTTCTTATTTCTCTGACCTCGACACTGGACTCCCAACACTGGAGTTTTGATTATCAAAACTCGAGTGTTCAGATTTGCAGGTACTTTGGTATTGCCATTGATCCACAAATACTTGAGTGTTTCATCCCATAACTCAAGTGTTCATCTTTTGATATGAAACATCAATTTGTTAAGTCCTAAAAGAGAAAACTGCAACACTCGAGTGTTTCAGCGCATAACTCGAGTGTTCAACTTTTGATAAAAAAAAACTTGTTAAATCCTGCAAAAAAGAAAAACACATACTCCGATGTTTAAGTTAGTAATTTGTAATCATCAAAACCAGAACTAACATTGGAATTTAGTTTGAAATACTTACAACTCATTGGGATTTACCATTCCCAATTCTCTTCTTATGTAATTAAATTGTTCTTTAGCTAGTGGCTTTGTGAAGATGTCTGCCAATTGGAGATCAGTTGGGATGAACATGACTTTAACTTCCTTTTTCTGGACATAATCTCTTATGAAATGATGCCTTACATCAATATGTTTGGTCCTAGTTTGTTGGACTGGATTTTTGGCCAAGCTAATTGTGCTCGTGTTGTCACACAATATTGGGACTTCTTTGAGATTGATTCCCAAGTCTGAAAGTTGTTGTTTCAGCCACAAAACTTGTGCACAACAGCTTGAAGCAGCCACATATTCAGCTTCAGTGGATGATACAGCTACTGTTGTTTGTTTCTTGCTAAACCATGACACAAGTGATCCACCAAAGAATTCACACTGTCCACTTGTGCTTTTCCTATCGGTTTTGTATCCAGCGTGATCTGAATCTGAATAGGCTACTAAGTGTTCTGGTTGTCCTTTAGGAAACCATAATCCTAGAGTTTTAGTGTCAGCAAGATATCTGAAATTTCTTTTCACATGTTCAGCATGTGACTCCTTTGGAGCTGATTGAAACCTTGCACACATTCCAACACTAAATTGGATGTCCGGGCGACTTGCTGTAAGGTAGAGTAAAGAACCAATCATCCCTCTATATTTTGTAATATTAAAATCCTTTCCTTCCTCATCTGCATCCAATGAAGTAGTTGAACTCATAGGAGTGTCAGCACCATTACATTGATCCATTCCAAACTTTTTTAAGAGATCATTCAAGTACTTGGCTTGTGATATGAAGATACCATCTTTCTTTTGCTTAATTTGTAAACCAAGGAAGTAGTTGAGTTCTCCCATCATAGACATCTCAAATTCTCCCTGCATTTTCTTTGCAAAATCTTCACACAAGTAATCATTAGAAGCACCAAATATAATATCATCAACATATATTTGTACAACTAAAATTTCATTCAATTTATTAATTCTAATGAATAAAGTAGTGTCAGCTTTTCCTCTAACAAAGCCTTGATCAAGAAGAAATTTACTTAGGCGTTCATACCAAGCTCTAGGAGCTTGTTTAAGGCCATATAAAGCTTTCTTGAGATGATAAACATGATCTGGAAATTTTTCATTTTGAAAACCAGGTGGTTGTTCAACATAAACTTCTTCTTGTATGAAACCATTTAAAAAGGCACTTTTAACATCCATTTGAAAGAGTTTTATTCCTTTAACACAAGCAAAAGCTAGAAGAACCCTTATGGCTTCCAGTCTTGCCACTGGAGCATAAGTTTCTTCATAATCAATTCCTTCTTCTTGATTGTAGCCTTTGGCAACTAGTCTTGCCTTATTTCTGACTATGATTGCAGATTCATCACGTTTGTTTTTGAATACCCATTTGGTGCCAATGACCGGATGGTCTTTAGGCCTAGGTACCAAATCCCAAACTTGATTTCTTTCAAATTGGTGTAATTCTTCTTGCATTGCAATTACCCAATCATTGTCAGAAAGTGCTTCATCAATTTTAGAAGGTTCAATGTTGGATATAAAAGCAGAAAATGTAACTTCATTTAAGGTGCTTTTTCTGGTTTTAACACCTTGATTAACATCACCTATCACTTGGTCTAAAGGATGACTTTTGTTATATTTCCAAGCTTTAGGTTGTGATGGTTCAGGATTTTCAAAATGATTTTGAGGATCTGTTTCAAAAACATCTTGTTCTTCTGTATTAGAGGGAGGTTTTAGAAGATGTTTGTTTTCAGAATTTTGAGTTTGATTTTTCAAGATCATTTCATCATCATCATCATTCAAAGGCTTGTTAGAAGAAGAGTCACAAAATACCACATGCACAGATTCTTCTACACAACGTGTTCGGATGTTAAATACTCTATAAGCTCTACTTCTATTAGAATATCCCAGAAAAATACCTTCATCTGCCTTGGCATCAAACTTACCCAAGTTATCCTTACCATTGTTGTGGATGAAACACTTACATCCAAATACATGTAGATGTGCTAAGTTGGGTTTTCTTCCTTTGTACAGCTCATAAGGAGTTTTGTTTAGTTTCTTCCGTACATACGCCCTATTTGATATGTAGCATGCTGTTGACATTGCATCAGCCCAGAATGCTTGAGATGTTTTGTTTTCATTCAACATTGCTCTTGCCATCTCAGTGAGGACTCTATTCTTTCTTTCAACTACACCATTTTGTTGAGGAGTCCTTGGCGCTGAAAAGTTGTGATCAATTCCTATGCTTTCACAGAAGTTAGCAAAGGCTTGATTGTCAAATTCTCCTCCATGATCAGTTCTAATACCTGAAATAGAAAGACCTTTCTCGTTCTGGACCTTTTTGACAAAAACAGCAAATTGATCAAATGTTTCATCTTTAGAACATAAAAATATGGTCCATGTGAATCTGGAAAAATCATCAACTATAACTAAGGTATATAAATTACCTCCTAGACTTCTAACTCTAGCAGGTCCAATTAAATCCATGTGAAGTAATTGAAGAGGTTTTTGAGTTGATATTTCATTTTTGGATTTAAAAGACGACTTGGTTTGTTTACCTTTTTGACAAGAGTCACAAATCATGTCGTTTTTGAAAGATAGTTTAGGAATGCCAAAAACCAACTCTTTCTTAACTAATTTGTCAAGTTGAACCATATTCACATGAGCTAATCTTTTATGCCATAGCCAAGTTTCATCTGATTTACTTATAAAGCATTTCTCTGAGATATCATCGTTAGAAAGATTAAGTGAATAGCAATTACCTTCTCTAGGTGCTCTGAACAATGCTTTAGACTTAATCTCTTCTAGGGGAAGTATATTACTGCTAACAATTAAACATTCTTCTGAATTAAAGATAACTAAGTTACCTTTATCTGTGCTTTGACTTACGCTCAGAAGATTATGACATAATCCTTCAACAAGGTATACGTCTTTAATTTTTGGTCCATCGGAATTTCCAATGTCTCCAATTGCTGCAATCTTGCCGGTTTGATTTCCACCGAATGTTACCTTGCCTCCATCCTTAGTTTTAATTGTTACAAACTTTGATTGATCCCCTGTCATATGTCTTGAGCACCCACTATCAATGAACCACTTGTTGGATTTTGATGCTCTAAGACAAACCTGCAAAACATAAAGTATCAAGTCTTAGGTACCCACTTTTTCTTGGGTCCTCTGGGGTTAGTTTGTGTCTTAGGATCCTTATAGGATCCTTTTGGCACCCATTTATAGTTACCTACAGGCTTGCTCTTACCTTCCCTTTTATGAAAACAAGAAGAAGTAGTATGTCCTTTTCTATTGCAATAGTCACAGTGGGCAAAGGGATTGGATGAATGCACAGATTTTTGGAAAAAGTTCATGTAGGATTTATGTCCTAATTTCTTCCTTCCTTTTTGTTTATCAAAATCTGGTTTATACCCTATTCCTGATCTATCATTTGTAAATCTTTGTTGTTTCAGGATAACATTTAGCATTTCACTACCATTTGTGAATTTTTCAAGAGTTTTGGTAAGAAACAGGTTTTTCTTTTCTAAAGCACAGCAATTTTCACAATTCTTTTCAAGGTTCCTTTCATAAACTTTTTCAGAAATATTTTCATTATTTTGAATTTGTTTTTCTAAGAGTTTGATCTTTTTCTTTGCAGATGAAAGTTCTTTGGCTATTTTTCTAAACTCAATAAAAAGCAAATTATACTCAGAAGATAGTTCATCATAGAAAGAATTAGAAGCATTTACCTCTTCATCATCTGATCCTTCTTGGGCTACAAGACAAATGTTGGATTTTTCTTCTTCCTCATCATCATCGGATGAGCTATCTCCCCATATACCTGACACATAAGCTCTTCTTTTGAACTTGTTAAATTTCTTCTCTTTATTCTTGAGCTGTGGGCAATCAGATTTGAAGTGTCCAGGTTGTCCACATTCGTAGCATGTGATGGATTTCTTTGTTTCAGTGTTTGAGCTACCTTCGTGAAATCTTTTGTTGGCTTGATCCCTCTTGAAAAATTTCTTGAATTTTCTGACCATCAGACTCATCTCTTCATCATCATCCTCATCTTCTTCATCATCATCAGATTTGGATTCTTTTAAGGTTTTGAGAGCTATACTTTTGCTTTTACCATGCACTTCTTCAAGTCCCTTTTTGAATTTTAGTTTAGCCTCATATTCAGAGAGACTTCCAAAGAGAGCTGCTACAGATGTCATTGATTCACCACGTGCTTCTTCAATGGCAGTGACCTTTGCCTCCCATTCTTTGTTGAGGATATTTAGGATCTTTCTTACTTGTACAGATTGTTCATACACTTTTCCTAAAGAAGCAAGTTGGTTAATCAAATGAGTAAATCTTAATTGAAACTCACCAATGGTTTCTCCTTGTTTCATGCGAAGGAGATCATATTCTGTCATGAGGGTGTTGATTCTATTCTGTTTCACCCCAGTTGTCCCTTCGTGTGCAATCTCCAAAGCATCCCACATGGCTTTAGCTGAGCTCAGAGTACATATGCGGAAGTATTCTTGTTGACTTAAGGCGCTTTGTAACATGAGTATGGCTTTACTATTGAGAGTGATGTTTCTTCTATCATTCTCATCATAGTTCTCTTCAGGTTTTGGAATCTTGATGCCTTCCCTTTCAATTGTTGGAGCATAGTCTCCTCTTTCGAACACTTTCCATAAGCCATATTCTGTAGCCATAACAAAGACTCTGAATTTAGCTTTCCAAAAAGAATAATGCTCACCATTAAAACCTGGGGGACGATTGATAGAGGCTCCATCGGGCAAAATTCCCTCCATTGTGATCCTTCTCGAGTTGTTAAGCTCTTTAGAGAAGACCTTGCTCTGATACCAAATGAAAGCGCAGCTAAATCACCAAGAGGGGGGGTGAATTGGGGATTTCTAAAATTCTTTTAGAACAAGCTCAGTTTCAAAATAAAGTTTGAAGAAAGACAACTGAATGAAAAGAGTATAAAAAAAGAGAATAGGAGAACACAGAGCAATTATCCTGGTTCGGTCTTAACAGATGACCTACGTCCAGTCCCCAGATCTTCTGGGTTTTCCACTAACTTCTTAATTACACCTTCAGCAAACGAAGGAGGATTCACAATCTTGAACTTGCTCCCCCTTACAAGATGTAATTGTACAATCCCAATCTCAAAGTCCCTCTACTTTGAGATTCCTTACAGAAAATGGATTACAACAATGAAATCTCTCTCTAAGAGTGAATTCTGATAATCACTGAGGTACAATAATACCAAAAGAGCTGGACCTTTCTTGAGTTTTCAAGCAAGAATGTATATATGATAGTTCTGTATCTTCCAGGTTGAAATCCTTAGCTATTTATAATATCTTGAGGCTTGTGAACGTTAGAAGACCGTTGGGGATGATTTCATAATGGTCAATTGATCTTCTGCAACGGCTATTTGATCTTGTTTAACGGCTAGTGATCCAGAGTTATGTTTCTCCATCATTTCAGCAAATTTCCTAAAGTGGCTCTGTTTCTTTGATTCTTAATTCAAATGTATAAATTTCCTGTAATCTCATGAATACACTCATTAGAACAGTTCAGGAATATACATAAATGATTTATTTGAAGTAAATAAACAATGGGTATCTTAAAAGATCAAAGATTAAGATAATTTTGGCAAGTTTAAGCGAAAAGCGTTTTTCAGTTAAAATGTCCAACACTCGAGCGTTGAGTATCAACACTCAAGTTATGAACTGTGCTAAGTTCATAACTGGCAGTGTTCAAAAACAACACTGGCAGTGTTGATCCAAAAAAAAAATCAATGCTCTCTGTCTGGTCAACACTCGAGTTTTTCTTCTCAACACTCAAGTTATGAACTGTGCTAACTTCATAACTGGCAGTGTTCAAAAACAACACTGGCAGTGTTGATCCTAAAAAAAAATCAATGCTCTCTGTCTGGTCAACACTCAAGTTTTTTCTTCTCAACACTCGAGTGTTGAAACTTTGATAAAAAGTTTCAAACTCCAAAACTGTAGTTTTGAGTCATCACTGGCGGTTTTCAACTGGATGAATTTTAAAGGCTCTCTGCCTTGTCAACACTTGAGTGTTGGTATGCAACACTCGAGTTTTCACTTATATTGAAAACTCAGGTTCAGTTGAACACTGGCAGTGATGGAGCAACACTGGCGGTGTTGAAACTTTGAAAACCATGGGTTGCTCTCTGTCTCTTCAACACTGGAGTTTTGGTTTCCAACACTCGAGTTTTGATCTTTCTTTGAAAAAGTAAAAGACTCAAAACTGCAGTGTTAGACTAACACTGGAGGTGTTGGGGTTTTGAAAAACTTGATATCTCGCTGCCAGGCCAACACTCGAGTGTTGAAAACTCAACACCCGAGTTTTGAACTTTTCATAAGTTCAAAACTGGCAGTTTTGCTAGAACACTGGCGGTGATGCTTTCTAAAACATCTTGCCAATGTCCAACACTCGAGTTCTGGAACTCAACACTAGAGTGTTGCTATGTTTAAAAATGATCAACTGTTTTTCTCTTTTAAAAACTCATATCTTCATCTTCCAATGATTTCCAATTTGTTCAATCATCATCAAAACCTTATGAGAACTAACACTACAAAAAAGACCAAGGTTTTAGAAACAGATATCAGAAAGGAAATTCCAGCAACAGACAAGAATCCAAGGATAAAGAACAAATCATTTGCTATGAATGTGAGAAGCCGGGACATATCAAATCTGAATGCCCACAGGTGAAGGAGAAAGAAAAGGAGAAGAAGAAAAAATTCAATCATTTCAAGAAGAAAGCTTATGTATCAGCCATACGGGGAGATTCATCAGATGAAGAAAGTGACGAAGAAGAAATAGCAAATGTCTGTCTTGTTGCCAAGGAACAAACTGAAAGTGACAATGAGGTAAGTGACTTTGAGCCTACATATGATGAGCTTCTTTCTGAATATAATGAACTGCATTCTGAGTTTAAAAAAATTGCTAGAGAGCTTATTAATTCAAGAAAGAAAATCAAACTACTTGAGGAACAAGCTATAAATGCTCCTCTGGCTTGCGAAAACCACCCTTGTGAAAAATGCCCTGATCTTGAAAAGCAAAACATTAAACTTACACAAACTCTTGAGAAGTTCACTAAAGGCAGTGAGACACTCAGTTATTTTGAAAGCTCAAAGGCTTACAAATGATCGATCAGGTATAGGATACAATCCTATTTTAGATAAAAAGAAAGGGAAAAAGAAAAGTGGGGGAAAATCTTACTTAAAATATTTTCAGAAGTCCGTTCATTCCTCAAATCCTTTTGCTCACTGTAACTATTGTAATCGCAAGGGTCATAATACTTTGTCTTGTTTCCATAAGAAAGAAAGAAAGGATGAACGGTTGGTAATTATCAATGGGTACCTAAAGGAACCTATATAGTTTCTAAAGCTCAAACTAACCCGAGAGGACCTAAGAAAAGTTGGGTACTTAAGGCTTGATCTTATGTGAATGACAGGTATGTCTAAGAGCATCAAAGACCAATAAATGGTATATTGATAGTGGGTGCTCCAGACACATGAGTGGTGATCAATCCAAGTTCATGACGATGAATGCAAGAGATGGTGGCAAAGTAACCTTTGGGGGTAATCAATCTGGAAAGATTGCAGGAATTGGTGAGATTGGTGAAAAAGGAAAACCCTTGATCAAAGATGTATATTATGTAGTAGAAGGATTATGTCATAATCTTCTTAGTGTAAGTCAAAGTGCAGATAAGAACAACTGGATCATCTTTGACTCAGAAGAATGCCTCATCGTGAACAATGATGATCTTCCAATTGACAAAGGTAACCTTAAAATCCTGTTTAAAGCATCAAGAGAAGGTAACTGTTATATATTAAGTCTCCCTAAAGAAAATTCTGAAAACTGTTTTGTTAGCAACTTGGATGAAAGTTGGCTATGGCATAAGCATCTAGCTCATGTGAATATGTTCTAACTAGACAAGTTACTAAGGAAAGATTTAGTTCTTGGGTTACCTAAACTACGTTTTAAAAATAACTTGATTTGTGACTCTTGTCAAAGAGGTAAACAAACTAAATCTTCCTTCAAAAATAAAGTTGAAATCTCAACTAATAGACCACTCTAATTACTTCACATGGACTTGGTCAGACCAGCAAGAGTTAAAAATCTTGGTGGTAGTTTATACACTCTAGTTATTGTCGATGATTTTTCTCGTTTCACATGGACGATATTTTTATCATCTAAAGATGAAACATTTGATCTATTTGTTGTATTTGCCAAGAAAATACAGAGCAAGAAAGGTATATACATTTTAGGTATACGGACGGATCATGGAGGAGAGTTTGAAAACCATGCGTTCAAGGAGTTCTGTGATGAACATGGTATTGACCACAACTTCTTCGCTCCAAGGACACCGCAACAGAATGGTGTGGTCGAAAGGAAGAATCATATCCTCACTGAAATGGCTCGTACAATGCTAAATGAGAACAAGACTTCTCAAGTCTTTTAGGTGGATGCGATGAGCACTGCATTCTCTGTATCAAATAGAGCATATCTTCGAAAGAAGCTAAATAAAACCCCATATGAATTGTATAAAGGAAGAAAGCCAAACCTATCTCATCTACGCATATTTAGATGTAAGTGCTCCATCCATAACAAGATGAATCCACAATCATAGTCAGAAACAAGGTTAGATTGGTTGCCAAAGGCTATAATCAAGAAGAAGGTATTGATTATGAGGAAACATATGCTCTAGTGGTCAGATTGGAAGCTATACGAGTACTCTTAGCCTTTGTGTGTATCAAAGGATTCAAACTTTTTCAATTGGATGTTAAAAGTGCTTTTCTTAATGGCTTTATTCAAGAAGAAGTATATGTAGAACAACCTCGTGGTTTTGAAAGTGAATCTCATCCTGATCATGTTTTTCGCTTGAAAAAGGCCTTATACTACAGTCTTAAACAAGCTCCTAGAGCTTGGTATGAGAGATTAAGTAAATTCCTTCTTGATCAAGGCTTTATCAGAGGAAAAGCAGACACAACACTTTTATTAAAAGAAATAAACTTAATGAAATTCTAGTTGTATAAATCTATGTGGATGACATAATCTTTGGTGCTACTAATGATACCTTATGCAAAGAATTTTCCAAGACTATGCAGGGTGAATTTGAAATGTCCATGATGGGTGAGCTCAACTACTTTTTTGGTCTACAAATTAAGCAACACAAGAATGGCATTTTCATTTCCAAGACCAAGTACCAAAGAGATTTACTCAAGAAGTATGGACTTAATGAATGCAATGAAGCAGACACACTGATGAGTTCAATTGCTACATTAGATGCTGATGAGAGGGGTAAAGATTATAAATTACAAGGTATAGAGGAATGATTGGGTCATTACTCTACCTAACAGCAAGTAGACTTGACATCCAGTTCAGTGTTGGGATGTGTGCTAGATTCCAATCAGCACCCAAAGAGTCACATGTTGAACATGTAAAGAGAATATTCAGATATCTAGCTAATATAGAAGAATTGGGATTGTGGTTCCCCAAAGGTCAACACAAACATCTTGTTGCATATTCAGACGCAGATCATGTCGGATACAAGATAGACAGAAAGAGAACTAGTGGTCAATGTCAATTCCTTGATAACTCTCTTGTCTCCTAGTTTAGCAAGAAACAAACAACCGTCTCAGTATCTTCAACAGAAGCTGAGTATATTGTTGCATCAAGCTGCTGTGCTCAAGTACTTTGGTTAAAACAACAAATTCAAGACTTGGGTATCAATCTCAAGGAAATCCCAATTTTGTGTGATAACACAAGTACAATAAGTATGGCAAAGAATCCAATACAACATACCTGAACCAAGCATATTGATGTCAGGCATCACTTTATAAGGGATCATGTTCAGAAAAAGGATATTAAAGTGATGTTTGTTCCAACTCATCGTCAACTTGCTAATATCTTTACCAAGCCACTGGCTAAGGACCAATTTATATTCATTATAAGAGAAATGGGAATGGTGAATCCCAATAAGCTGTAAGTAATATTAATATGTTGTTCAAAGTTTTGATGATTACACATTACTAACTTAAGCATCGGAGTATCTAGTATTTTGTTTTGCAGGATGCTTAATGGTTGAAAATGAACTGATGAATACCTGAGTATATAGGAATAATACTCGAGTAGTATGATAAATGTTGAGTTCATTTTAGGAGACCATATACTCGAGTATACCACTTACATACTTGAGTAATATCGAGAATGTCATAACTTTGGTAGGAGAAACAGACCAATACTCGAGTATCCATGAAGCCATACTCGAGTACTGGCAAGGCAAAGACTAACTAAATGCTGAGAAATAGCTAATACCTGAGTATCAACTGGGAATACTTCTACCTAGGACCTTAACACTGTTTGGATTCACTCATGTACCTGAGGATCTCCCTAAGCTATTTGATTCCAAGTGCATCAGGATTCTATTGCCTAATGAAGTCTTTGATGGCGATCTTTTTAAATTCAAGACTGGCCAAATGTTTGAAACAAACAGAGTTCTCTGGTATTTATACATCCGGAACATGGTAAATAAGGGACAGAGCTATACTCACTTTGTGCTTAAGGACTTCCAATTGTTTGCACCCATTATAGCTAAGGAACCCAGGAACTTGGGTAAGTGGGTTATCTCTGAGATGTCTCATCTTTTGTCCAACTCCGATGCTTCAAGGAATACACAAAGGACTGGATTCATCAGCACGAATCACGAATCAACACATACACAGAAAAAGTACTCAAAGTGATCAATCTCTATTCTGTTCATATCTTCAAATATCATTGAGCTTCAGTGTTCATTGTTTTACTCTGTAAGAGACCTATCATTTGTATTTACATCTGTTCAAACTCAAGGTAGTGGTATCCTGAGTATGGGTGTACGATTACAACTTGTAAGAGGGAGTGAGTCCTAAGGAGAAAGGATCATCCTAAGTTACAGAGTGTGTAATTGTATTTGTGAGATAGTGAAAAATCCCGAAGTGTCTGGGTACTAGACGTAGGTCAAAAAGTTGGACTAGACCAGTATAATTCCTCTGTGTCATTTATCTTTACTGCTTTACTATCTTTATCGCTTATCCTTCATATCACGAAAGAAATATCTGTAATCACCTATTCACCCCCTACTAGGTGATATTCCACCTTCAATAATCTCTGTAACCAATACTCTGATCAATGTAAAGTCTTTCTCTGATATTCTGACTGCGCATTAAATGCTATTTCACAACGGGCAAAACAAAAGGAATTTTTCTCTTCCTCTTTGTTTAGCTCCGTTTTAAGAGTGTGTTTCAAGGTATTTCGCAAAAGTTTTTAAATCACCCAATTCACCCCCTCTTAGGTGATATCCTGTCTTACATCTATGAGATTCCTAAGTCACAAACTAACACAAATCTAATAACCTAGTGTTGGTGGCTGACCTACGTAAAAATCTAATAACAAAACAGACTAGACTCCAATGGTTCAGTCCAAAATAGAAATGAAATAAAAATAGGCTTGAATTACAAAATTCGAGCCCAAATAAAAATCCAGAAATATACATCTGACTTCTACTCCGCAATCGACTACCCTCTTGTCCTAATTTGCCCTTCATGTCTTCATAACAATTGTAGTTCTTTGAATCATCCGAAATATGAAACAAAAATGAGGCTAATCCGGTGTCTGGTTCAAGAGTTATGGTGAAAATAGTGAAGTAATGTAAAAATGAAATTTTAATATTAAAAATGGCTACAATCTAATCAAACGCCTAAAGCCCAAATAAGTATAAAAGCCATTATTTATTAACTAAAGAGTCCTAAATTATTAATCAAGAGATAAAAAAAAGTGTATGAAATATTCAATTATCAAATTCCCCCATACTTATCTTTTTGTACTCTCGAGCAAAATTCAAATAAAAAACTAAAAGGAAAAACTATTCTTTCCTAACAATTCCTAAGAATGGAAAAAATTGATCAAGGGACACAAAGCTTCAAAAGACCAATCAATCAATCAAGACCAAAATCCTTTCATCTCAAATTACAAATCATGGCAATCTCAATCAATGATGCTAACCACAAAAGGTGGTCTCTCAAATGATGCCCTCAATCAATCTCTCAATTGTATAAGGTAAATTAGTGTATCGTTCAATTTTTACTCAAGAAAATTGTTCTACCATAAGCTTACCCAACTTCTACATCTCCACTACTCATAACATATGCATGCACAAATCAAGAGAGCTTATTATTAAATGTTGTAATGCGGCTAGGGTAAAGGTAGATAATAGTATGGAATGAGAGGCTAACACCAAAGAAATTAAAAAGGCATTGATTAACACAATCGTTCTCTATGTATGAAAACTTTTATATTCATTATATATCTCCTTTCTTTCTACATCTTTTCTTTTTCTTTCTTTTCTTTTTTCCTGCTTTTCTTTATTTTTTTCTTCCTTTTTGTTTTGTTGTTATTTTTTGTTCGAAACTGTGTACATAATCACAATGACCACATTAATACCAAATGGTGAATGGCACAAAATCAAATATCTCCCCCCATACTTAAATCGTTGCACTCCTGAGCAACCCCCACACTCAAACACAAAACCAAGGTGAAATCAATGCTCAATAAATTTCCAAGGTGTGGAATAAAATGGTTTTATGCTTAGGCTTATAATATGGCTTAGAAAAGAATGAGTCAAGAAGGCACAAAGGGGCTAGCATAGGAAATATGATGTAAGCGAAAGGCTATTTGGCCAAAGTGGGAAAATACAAGAAAGGAACAAGCTTCCATCATATTTATGAACGTAAGTGAAAAATGTTGTTTCAAAAAGAAAGTGAGCAAGTTCTAGAAAACACAAATCATGAGTAGATGCACACATGAAAGAAAGAATGGTAAAAGATGAATTCCATTCATCCAGGCCCAAAACCTCACAAGGTCCATGGCAACTTTAGCAATCAACATCACCAAATCAACTACCAAGACATTTAATCGAAGAGTCAAGAATTGTAGACCTAACAGAAGGATCCATTAAAACCAAAATGTCTAAGTCCATAGTATGTAGCAATCATAGCAAGAGAAACTGTATTTATTTTCGAAAAGCAAAATGAAAAAAAAAAAGAAAACAAATAAAAGAAAAGGGAGAAGAAAGAAGAATACTCCCCAAGGGGTTTATGAAGGATAAGTGGCATCAATGAGGAGAATCTTTACTTCCTCAGGCTGCTGCTAGTATCCCTCATGAAATTGCTTGAGGCAATGACCATTTACGTTGAAGGTTCTTCCTATGGGTGGATCACATAGCTCAACAGCACCAAATGAAAATATGTTAGTGATCACAAAAAGGTCATCCCATCTAGATTGAAGCTTACCAAGCATAAACTACAGACGAGAGTTAAACAGAAGAACTTTCTGGCCCTCAGAAAATTCTTTCCTTAGAGTATGCTTATCATAGAATGTCGTAGTCTTTTCCTTGTACAACTGTGAACTCTCATAGACATCTAATCTAAGTTCATCTAACTCCTGCAACTGCAGCTTCCGCTCCATCCCAGACTTAGCTAAATCCATGTTACACTGCTTAATGGCCCAATAGGCTTGATGCTTCAACTCATCCAAAAGATGACATTCCTTACCAAAGACAAGCCGATAGGGAGACATCCCAATCAGAGTCTTGTAGGCAATGCGATATGCCCACAAAGTATCATCTAGTCGCTTACTCCAATCTTTTTGGGTAGCGTTAACAGTCTTTTGAGGGATTTTCTTAATCTCTTTATTCAAGACTTCAACTTGACCGTTGGTTTAAGGATAGTATGTTATGGAGACCTTGTGAAGCACTCCATACTTGCATAACAAGGCACCTATGCTTTGGTTACAAAAATGGGAACCTTAGTCACTAATAATAGCTCTAGGAATACCAAACTTGCAGAAAATGTTAGACCTAACAAAATCTACCATCACAGAAGAATCATTAGTTTGGGTGGCTTCGCCTCAACCCATTTTGAGACATAATGACTAGCCAGCAGTATGTAAGTATTACCATATGAAGTAGGAAATGGACTTATAAAATCAATACCTCAAACATCAAAGATCTCATAGAAACAAGATAGGGTTATAGGGCATCTCATGCCTACGGGAAATACTCCCTGCCCTCTAACAATTATCACATGACTTACAAAATAGATGGGCATCATGAAAAAGGAAAGGACAAAATAAACCAAAGTCTAACACTTTCCTAGCAGTTCTTTTGCTGTCGAAAGTGACAACCATAGGCAGAAGCATGAGAAAAATGCAATATGGAGTGAAATTCATGATCAAGTACACATCTTCTAATTACCTGGTCACTACAAAATTTCCACATATAAGGGTCATCCAAAACATAATATTTAGACTCACTTTTCAACTTTAAGGTTTGGGCCTTAGTGGAGTCTATATGCAAAACACCAGCTACCAAGTAGTTAACTAGATCAGCATACCATGAAAGCTTACCTTGCAACTGTAGAAGCTGCTCATCAGGAAAATCATCCCGAATAGAAGAGGGGTGAGAGGCAAAATGGGTGATGCGACTCAAGTGGTCAGCTACCTAGTTTTGTGCTCTACTTCTGTCTTAAATCTCGACAACAAATTCTTGGAGCAATAACATCCACCAGATAAGTCGTGGCTTAGCATCTGCCGTTTTCAAAAGGAACTTTAAAGTAGCATGGTCAGAGAAAACACTTACTCTACTAGCTAGCATATATGACCTAAACTTACCAAAAATAAATACAATTGACAACAACTCATTTTCAGTAGTGGTGTAATTAGATTGGGCAGAATCCAAAGTCTTGGAGGCATATACAATGACATGAGATGCTTTGTTGACCTAATGTGCAAATATAGCACCAACGCAGGAGTACTTTCACGTACAAGACCATGATGAAAGTGGAGCCAAATACCCAAGAGGGGGGTGAATTGTGAAAAGACCCTTTCTCACAAGATAACATTTGACCTTAGAGTTTTCTTAAACGAGATTAGTAGTTAATTATGGAAAACTTTCCTTTACAAAACCTCGGGGTCCAGGGCACAAAGTTCGCCCACAAACCCACTACAGAAAATCTATAACTCAGGGCACAGTTATGGAACAGAAAATTTATAGCCCACAAGTCATACAACACAAACCTACAAGAAAAGGGTCTACACAAGACAACGGTCACAAAGATATAATGGTGGATCCTCGATGATATGATAATGTATAAAATCAAGCTTTCGGAAAATTAACAGTCATCCAAAAGTAGTTAATGTAGTATTTCACAAATATGAGGGCCCTATGATGGCAATATATAAATCAATACAACACTAATACCAAAAAGAGGCCTACGAGTTTCACAATTTCTATGCCTCTGGTTGCTTCCCTTGTCCTCTACTGAGGTTAGAGGTCTCGCCTGAAAAAAAATTAATAATGACGGGGTGAGACATAAAGTCCCCGTAACCGAAATTAATTTATCAAATATGCAAGAAAGGATTGCAAGTCAGAGAAGCAGGTTTGCTACTAATATAATAATAATTAAATTTCAATAATTAAATAATCACAAATAAAACAATTAATACATAATAACCATAACAATTAACCATCCCCACTCATCCATCCTGCTCCTCCTTATTTCCTCGTGGACGTGGATCAGCCTATCGGTGCTAGTATACCCGGCCAAGGTTAGCTAGTCACCTCAAGAATACTGTCCCCTCCTATGTCACCACCAGTATACCGTAACAGGGAGGTGTCCGCCCAAAACACTCAACTCAAATTCCGGGCCAGGAATGAGAGAGTCGATGGGCACAATTTCACCCTCAATCTCTTCCGCACAACCCAACATATCCCAACGGAAGAAATAATAAAATTCTAAAACTTTCAACAACATTTTATTAAATTATTATTCCAAACACATCATCTCACAACAAATAGTATAGCCATCACAATAATACCAAACCCATCAATAATAATCAATTAAATACATAGATTGGAAAATATACTGCTTCACTGAATTAATTTCTTATTCAAACATACAAATATTTTTCAAAATACATACAAGTAGCATATATAAAAGTAAGACTTAGAAAATACCTCACAGCCCAAAACAAGCATATAAAATAAATTAACCCCGGTTACCTCACTTCCAAGCTTATCCTCAGTTTGATGAGTACCACCCGCACAGTTACCGGTCACAAAAAGACTCTACATTATCACAAATATAACTTATAATTTCCTATAACTTAAAATAAAAATTCTAATAATATATATATTATCATAACAAAATTTGAAAATGATATTTTGATCCCACAACTACCAGAAATGACATTTTAGTCTCATAATTCCAGAAATTATAGTTTTGTCCCAAAAGTTCCAGAAATTACAGTTTTGCCCCAAAAATTCCAGAAATTACAGTTTTGCCCCAAAAATTCCAGAAATTATAGTTTTGCCCCAAAAATTCCAGAATTTACAGTTTTACCCCAAAAATTCCAGAAATTACAGTTTTACCCCAAAAATTCCAGAATTTACAGTTTTACCCCAAAAATTCCAGAATTTACAATTTTTACCCCAAAAATTCCAGAATTTACAATTTTGCCCCCATATATCAAAACTAAGCTAATTAAATTCCAATAATATCTTCCCAACCCAAATAAACTATTTTTCATAACATTTAATCAGTAAAAATATTTTCCAGCCATACAATCATAAGCTTCTTAAATAGAAAATTCATTTTAAATTTCCATAACAACCAAACAATAAATCTAAATTGATTAAAATTCACTATTAATCATTTGCTACACATATATAGTCTTCTATTGTTAAAACTCAAAACTCTCCCAGAATCTTAGTCACAAAATGTTCACTAACCAACATAATAATAACTTCATTTGAAAGAGAAAAATATGTGGAATAACTTTCATGAAGGAAGTTTCTTGAAAAGAAGCTAATTTAACTACCTAAATTATCTTATAAGATAAAATACATACCTTAAAATTCACTGAAAAGCTCTTAAATCTCTCCTTCCTTTCTTCTTCACTTACACTCTCGCCTCTCCTCTCTGCCAGAACCCCACACACGCACCAAACTCACCCACACTCCACAACACAACACAACACACACACCTATATATATAAGGGGGAGGGGGTATTAATTACCCCTCCCCAATCCTCAACGTGGGCAGCACATTTCGTGCTGCCCACTATTATTTTATTTTTTTTTTTATTATTTTTTTTTTATTTATAGTGGGAGACATGTCTCCCACTTATTTTGTATAGTGGGAGGCATAGCCTCCCACTATCGAAATAGGTAGTGGGAGGCCGTGCCTCCCATTTTTTATATATTTTTTTTATTATATATATAAATATATATTTTATTTATTTATTATTTATTTATTTATATTATTATTTTATTATTATTATTATTATTTAAAAAAAATTTATCATATATAATTCTTTTATAATCCTCTTAAATTCTAAAATGAAAAATTAGGATGTTACAAATTGGGTATTTTAAAAATTATTGCTAATAACTCTGTCTTCTAACAATGAAAATAGGGTAGAACAGAGTATGAGGAAGAATAGCAAGACACAAGAGATTTATACTGGTTCGGTCTTAACCACCTGACCTACGTCCAGTCCCCAGACTCTCTGGGATTTCCACTATGTCAAAGATTACACACTATGCACTCAAGAAGTGATTCTCTCACTAGAACTCACTCCCCCTTACAAGTTGTAATCAATGATCCCAACCACCAAGTCCCCTGACTTGTGGTTCTTTACAATAAATGATTAACAATCAAGGAAGAACTCTCTTAAAGAGCAGATATAAATGAACACTGAAGCTCTTGTATCAAAAGATACTACACAGATGAGAACTAAAAGAAATGAATGAAAACTTGAATGCAATTCGCTCTCAGTTATTGTAGTTGTTGGAAAGACTTGAATGCTCTTCTATTTATACTTAGAGATCATTAAATGACTGTTGCTTTCCAAATAGATCCGTTGGAGAGGTTGTCCAAATGTTCTGAAGTGGTTTAGGCACTTTCTCTCTCTTGATTTCTCTTAATCCAGCTGGCTAGATGATCAGAGTTGACTCTCTGCGAATTAATCCGTTGGAGAAGAGTTTACTTGTTGTAGAAAACATTCTTTAATGCTTTGTAGACGTGTGCAGTTGGATTAGCCAAAAAGGAGCAACTTTCTGATTAGCATTTAATGTTCTGAACTACCTTTTTGCTTTTGTTCCAACTCTCAATTATCCTTCATTAATCTGTCTAAAACTCACAAATAAAGAGGTTAAACATAGCAGGGAATATAGAGGACTAATGCTGGAAAGTATTGAGATCAAACAACAAAGCATTTCAAAATCGATAAATTCAAATTTGCAGATCAGCGATGGAAACTCGAGTTTTGTTCATGAAAACTCGAGTTTGCAACTTTGCACTTAAGACTAAACTTGAGTTTCAAAACTGAAACTCGAGTTTACACTTTCCAGAGAGCAAAGTCGAGTTTTGAGCTTTTGGACCATAGTTTGAGCAAATCTCAAAACTCGAGTTTTGGACTTTTAATGAAATATGATTGATTGAGTCCAAAACATCAAAACTTGAGTTTTCTTTTCAAAACTTGAGTTTTCATAATGTTGAGAAACTTCATAGCTCTCTGTTTGACCAAAACTCGAGTTTCCAAAGTGAAACTCGAGTTTTCACTTAACTGTGAAAACACTGAGAAGTTCAAGTCAGGCCGAAACTTGAGTTTCAAAAATGAAACTCAAGTTTTTCAAATCATCGTGAAAATGTATTGCTCTCTTGCCTGATCAAAATTCGAGTTTTCATATTGTTATGAAAACTTTGGAATTTGGCAATGCTCTCGGGTTGGGTCAAAACTCGAGTTTGCAAAACAAAACTCTAGTTTTCATCCAACAATGAAAAATTGCTCAAGTTGGAAACTTGAGTTTTCTCTTTGAAACTCGAGTTTTCAAAAACGGGTGAAAATGTGAAAACTCTCTGTAAAGTCAAAACTCGAGTTTTGAAATCAAAACTCGAGTTTTCTCTTAACTTAGAGAAAACTTGAAAAGATGAAGTCTTGGCACAAAACTAGATTCAAAAGTCAGAGACTCTCTGTATGGCCAAAACTTGAGTTTTGTCTTTAATTGAAAAATGTCATAAGTCTCTGTAAGAGTCAAAACTCGAGTTTTCAAATTGAAACTCGAGTTTTGTCTTGAGATGAAAATTGAGTGCTCTCTGTAAGGTTCAAAACTCGAGTTTCCGTTTCCATAGGAAACTTGAGTTTTGCTCTTGTTTAATGAAAACGAGCATCTCTTTGCCAAGGCCAAAACTCGAGTTTTGAAAGTAAAACTCGAGTTTTGTCTTGTCAGTAAGTTTTTCAACTTACCAAGATAAAACTTCATTTTTGGGTTTGCAATTGTCAAATCATCATCAAAACACATAGAGAACTAACACATGAAACTTGGGCAACAAATGGATATGACCAGATTTTAGTTCAAAGTTAGCAGCAAGTTCAGAATATCGAATACACAAATTTTGGTTGCCCACATCAAAGGTAGCTAATTCTTTTAAAGTAGGACGATCTGCTTATTTTGCCATGATTATTTCTGAGTTAGCGAAATTGCTACTAAAATTAGTGAAAACAACAAGACTATCAGGAGTACAATTAGAAAAATCAACAGAATGGACATGATCAGAATGCTCACAATCAGACTCAAGTTTAGTATCCAGTTTAGTATTAATCCTATGAGTTATACTAACAACTCTTTTAGCAGTAAAAATTGTTCTTTCTATTTCAGGATCAAATGGTAACAAGTCTTATGGATTAATAGTACTCCTAGTACTCATGCAGTAGTATACCAGGCAGAATTAGCAAGAACACAAAATTATGAAAATGCCACCAGAAGTGGTGAAAAGTGGAAAAACACTAAGACAACACAAAAGCAAAAACCTATGGCAGAAATTGACCAAAACAAGTCTAGAAACACAATCAAATGATTTTTGAAATTTATGAGACTTGTATAGGGAAACTTCTACACTATTAGGGAACCCAAAAACGGAGTAAAAAAATTCAAAAATTGAAAAAGTGGTCTAAGCGTTGGAATTTGGCTAAAAAATGAAGACCACATGGCAACACAATGTGTCCTATGATTTAGGTCATTTTTGAAGATTGGAGCTTGATACCCAAGAGGGGGGTGAATTGGGTATCCTTAAAAATTTAAAGAAAGAACTCTGTTTTGAATAAGGAAGAACCGAGTATAACAGAGGAGAAGGGAAGAATAGCTTTGCACAAATCGATTTATACTGGTTCGGTCTTATCCTTGACCTACATCCAGTCCCCAAGCCACACTTGGGATTTTCAATCCACTATAACTCAACAATTGATTACAAGCTCTGTACTCAGAGTAGTTCTCCCACTCAAACTCACTCCCCCTTACAAGTTGCAATCAATACACCCAACCACCAAGTCCCCTGACTTGTGGTTATCACAATCAATGAACAATTATAAGAATAACTCTCTCAAAGAGTAGATAAGATGAACACTGAAGTACTAGTATCACAAGATACAATACAAATGAAAAAACTGAAAGAATTGAATGGAATCTTAATGAATTTTCGCTCTCAGTTGTTCTGGTTGTTGGAAAGACTTGAATGCTCTTCTATTTATACTCAGAGATCAATTTATGACCATTGCTTTCCAAATAGATCCGTTGAGGAAGTTGCCCAAGTGTTCTGAAGTGGTTTTGGGGTCTTCTCTCTCTTGTTAACTCCTAATCCAGTTGGCCAAGTCATCATAGTTGACTTTCTGCGAATTAATCCGTTGGAGAGGAGTTTACTTGTTGTAGTAATCATCCTTAAATGCTTTGTGGTCGTGCACATAAGGATTTGGGCAGAAAGAGTAACTTTTGTGCTTTGCAATAAATGCTCTGAGTTGCTTTTTGCTTTATACTTAACTTCTCACCAAACATTCTTTAATGCTCTGAAATCCACTAGCAAATACGTTAAACATAGCAGGGAATATTAGAGAATAATATTGGAGAAGATTAGAATCAAATAACACTGATTTCTGAAATGCCCAAATTCAAAAATTCTGAACCAGCGTCACGAACTCGAGTTCAGTTCTCACAGGCTTGACATTGAGGCTTCAGTGTTCAAAACTATGCAAGTTCAAAAAGTGTAAACCTGAGGTTTGTTTTCTAAACCTGAGGTTCTCAGGTCATTGAAAAACTAAAATGCTCTCGGGTAAAAAAGAACTCGAGTTTGTCAAGTATGAACTCGAGTTTGGTTCATCCAGAAAGAAGTGTCTCGATTTTGAGTTTTGAAAACTTTGAGTTTAAGTGATGAACTCGAGTTTGTAAATGATGAACTCGAGTTCGAAGCCATTCTGAACAAAACTCAATTTGTCTGAAGGAGTGAACCTGAGGTTTGTAAAACACAGACTCGAGTTTGAAAATGTATTAAAAGGTCCATTGCTCTCTGGAACTTTTAGGCTCGAGTTTAAAACACTTATGCTCGAGTTTGCTTCTCTTTGAAAAACTCTAAAAGCTCTCGGCCAAAAGTAGGCTCGAGTTTGAAGATGCTAGGCTCGAGTTTGAGCATTAGTGAACTTTTCAAACTGAAAAAAAAACTTTTCTTTCAATGGAACAGTGCAGAGTTTGAAAATATCTTCAAGTTTGAAACAACTTGTCCCGCCAAAGATGAACTCGAGTTTGCCATGACAGGCTCGAGTTCATACTCTTAAAATTTTCTTTGAAAACTTTCAAACTTGAGGTTTGAAGAGAGCAAGTGTAGAGTTTAAACATGTTTTCAAAGTTCAAAATTCTCTGGCAAAGATGAACTCGAGTTTAACATCAGTAGGCTCGAGTTCATGTGAGCTTCTCAAAGGTTTGATTTTAAGCTTCAGGTTCAGTCTCGAGTTTGGAGAATGGTTTGACAAGTTTGTGCTCTCTGTCAAATCCAGGCTCGAGTTCAACACTAACAGGCTCGAGTTTGGTTTTGACAGATAGAAAATTACAAGTTTAAAACATCCTAAACTTTGTCAAAACTTTTTCAATATTGTTTACAATTGTTAGTAATCATCAAAACACACTGAGAACTAACATTCTCCCCCTTTTTGATGATGACAACACTTTGTAAACAATTGATTTTGAAATTTGAAACTCTGTTTAAATTCAGTTTGTGAAACAGATTTTGCAAGTTATCAGAGAGTTGAGCAAGTTATCAGAGTCAAAAATTAAAATACAGCAGAACCACAAGCAATTCATATCAATTGAAATTTCATATATCTTAGAATTGCAAACATACAAAAATACTCACAAAGAGTTCAAAATACACAATTATGAACAACTCAAAATTCAACTAGAAGTCCAAATGCACAAATCACTCCAATCACTCCACAACACTCTCTCCCCCTTTTTCATCAGTAAAAGGTGGGGAAGAAGAAGGCTGGGTTTCAGGCTGAGAATCAGAAACTGGAGGTTCAATGTGAGGTTCAGTGTGAGCTGTAGTGATGGGATCAGAGACCAGGGGTGCAGACACAGGATCAAGCTGAGGTTCAGGCACTGGTATAGAATCTGGAGGAGCAGGCACTGAAGTAGAAGCATCCGATGACTGAGTCTTCAATATGTTGTCCATCTTGTCGCTCAAACTCATCATCATAACCAACATAGTCGAGATGGTGGAGGCTTGATCACTGATCTGGTTCTTCAGAGCCTCTTGTTCTACTCTGAACCCTTCTTGAATGTCCACCAAATCACTGTGGCCCTTGTTCACCTCAGCAACCAGCTTCCCGACAGCCAGCTCAATACCCTCAACCAAATCACAAACAGCCTTATCCACAATCTCTTGGACTTTAACACCAAAATCTGAGGGAGGAGGAGCACTCTGAGCTTCCTCTGCTCTGGACTGAGTGGCTCTAGACCTTGCTGGGTTGGATCTCCTTGGGGCTCTAGACTGGTCAGATCCCTCAGGCCTATCAACTCTCATCAGGTTCATAGTACGTTGGCCAAATTCAGCAGGGTACACTAGAGGGTCATTAACAGCCAGATACCAAATTTTCTCGTGAAATAGGATCACGGAGACCAGGCTAGCAAAGGGGATCTGGGAAGATTGCCTAGAGTGAAAGGCAAACTTGGCCATTTCCTGAAACAGCCAATACCCCACGTTCTGAGGCTGTTTGTCCAAAATAGAAGCAAAGATGTTGAAGTCTTTCTTAGCAAAATGGGTGAAGTTGCCTCCCTTTTGAAAAAGGTTTTGTGTGTAGATATACCAAATGGCCTGGTTCCTTGGGGGCATAGCTGTAGGTGTGAAATTTAAGATCTCTAAGCCTTCAGGAACTGGCTCATCAGGTCTAAGCAGGCTGAAAATGGCTTGTTGCTTGTATCTGTGGGTCTCAGGCTTAGGCGGCTTGGTAATTTGTAGGACAAAGTTCAAGTAATCAGGGGTAATAGTGATTTTCTGGCCCCGAACTCTCGTGACAATTCTCTCCTCTATCAAATCTCCTTCTGAATTCAACACATTATCAGACTTCATGTGAAAGTAAAAGACTTTCACAAGTTTAGGACTTTATGGGGCTTTAATTGAAATGAGGGACTCAAAAGGTTTCAGCCACGGGCTCAAGTCAAGGCCACACTCCTCTTGGATCTTGGCCATGTCCACAGACACAATAGGACAAAAGACTCTTTTATCATCAAATTTCTTCTTAAATAAATTCCCTTCATTGGCACTCATCCTACACGGCTCTTCATTAAAACCAAGAGGGCATCTCTTGTGATTATAAATTTCATAGATAGTGGGCAATGATGGAGGTACCTGAGGAGCAGATTGCTCCTGTGGCTGAGGAATTGATTGACCTTGGGCACTTGCTTGGCCAAGAGTGGGAACCGAGTGGGTGCCGGTGGTCTTTTTGCGTTTGAATGGTTGTTTTTCCCTCTGAGGAGGCAAAGGTTGAGGAGCTTTTCCTCTTCCTTGTACTTCTGGTTCCGGGTCATGCCTCTTCTTGGTTCGCTCTTCTCTAATCACGAGCCCTTTAGACCGAGGAGGAGATAAGTGTTGGGATTCGTACACGCAGCGGATTAAAAATTTCTTACGAATCCTTCCGAAGGATCACTCAACGACGTTTAAATCAGAGTTAAGGAAACCGAATCATACCTTGTGTTGAACTATTCCACGTTCCTTCCTTTGATCCGGTGGGCTACCTTCTCGAACAACACGTCCGCGTCTCGTTTCTTTGATCAGGTGGGCGATCAACACGTCCGCGTCTCGTTCTTTCGATCAGCAGAAGTCGACTCTTGGATCGGCTTCCTCTACTGGTATCCACACGAACAATCCCCAAAACACAGTTGCGGCAGCGTGCTAGCGCTTCTTGTGCGTCTCTCTCTCTCAAGTTGCTCTAGGGTTTCTCGCGGCTTTTCTGAATACGCTCGACTGAAAATCCCTTTTTTTGTTTTTCTAAACCCGATAGGCGTATTATATAACCAAAATTAATCCTTTATTAATTTTGGAAATTCGGATTTTGAATCTGGTCAGCATATCAATCACATCTATCTCATAAATGTAATTGAATATATTAAAAGCCAGATTTGGAAATTCGAATTTTAAATTTAAATCAAATCTAAATTTAAAGCCTTTTGATTTAATTTATCATCATAAATTAAATCCGAGATATGATATCTATCTATTTAATTAAATCTGAGATACCATATCTCAATTTAATATTAAACAGATATACGATATCTTTATTCGAAATTAAATGAGATACAATATCTCTATTTGTTTCAGATATTTAATTTATCAAATAAATTAAATACTAAACAAATATCATATATAATATTATAATATCAATTTATAATATATATATTAATTTCGAATTATATATATATATATATATATATATATAAATCCTAGATCAAATTTAGTATTCATTTAATCTCAGATTAATCTGAGATTCAATGAACCTGGACACCTTCACCCGTGTTGGATTATAATTGTGTGCGACCCTGCAGGCCCATATGAGATTGGCAGTGGGCCAACACTGTATCAGCCCACAAGTCGCAAGCGGCCTCTAGCAAGACATTGCGACTACCCAATTCACATGGGGATCGATGACACGATACTACCTATCGTACAACCATGTCACGTCCCTTTTGTCACGCGATAATTCGGTCAAGGATGAGGCATGGATAATGTCAACTTCCTTTTCTTGACCAATGCTTTCTCGATTCTCGAGTAGTCTAATAAGTGAAATGGAAACTCCTTTCCATCACAGTATGGCCATACATTTCTTAGACTCACTCATCGAGGGGCCCAGCATTATCTCTCTACATATGTGAGGGACAAATCCCATCTTGACCACTCACATTCCTCCGCATGAAAACCACTGATCCTGGTCCTAGCCTTTATCATCACCCGGTCAAAGGTGACTTTTGACTAAGTCAAAGACCAGTACTCATCATGTAAGAATCTATGATGGTCTCAGGTCATAGGGCGTCGTGACGCGGTTATACATGAGATAAGCTTATGACTTAATCCATGCAGCTTTCTCATAGTGGGTCGGTCCAGCACCTTGTACTCTTACAAGTGCCCATGACTTTGATTCGTATCTCCATACCTCATCAAAGTCATACTGATCTTATTTCATCTTCACTCCCGTGTAGATGACCGACCAGGGACTTTTAGGATAATCTATGAGATTATCCAGGGATGCAGTTATCAATACGAACATGCAAACGAAAATGACAACAAAAGAGAATACTTTAAATAACTTAAATATCCAAAGTACAATGAATTGCCCCTAGGGCATAATTTCCAACAGACTCCCACTTGCACTAGGTGCAATCATTGATTACTCTAATTCCCATTGCCCTAACATGACGCTCATGTGCCGCTTGTGCAAGCGGCTTAGTGAGAGGATCTGCTACGTTGTCTTCTCCTGGTACTTTGCATATGTTTGTATCACCTCTTTCATTGATTTCTCTGATGAGATGAAAACGCCTGAGTATGTGCTTGGTCCTTTGATGTGACCTAGGCTCCTTTGTCTGTGCAATGACGCCGTTATTGTCACAGAACAAGTTTATTGGATCTGAGATGGTAGGAACCACCCCCAGTTCAGTGATGAACTTTCTGATCCAAACGGCTTCCTTAGCTGCATCCGATGCTGCTATATACTCAGCTTCCGTTGCAGAATCAGCTACAGTGCTCTGCTTAGAGCTTTTCCAACTCACCGCACCACCATTCAACAGGAATACATATCCTGATTGCGATCTTGAATCATCTTGGTCAGTTTGGAAACTCGCATCTGTGTAACCAGTCACACAGAGCTCATCCTCCAAGCCACCATATACCAAGAATAAGTCCTTAGTCCTTCTTAAGTACTTAAGGATATTCTTGACAGCAGTCCAATGACCCTCACCGGGATCTTGTTGATATCTGCTGGTCATACTCAAGGCAAATGACACATCCGGTCGAGTACATAACATGGCATACATGATAGATCCAATGGCAGAGGCATATGGAATCTTACTCATGCGGTCTCTTTGATCTTGTGTACTAGGACACAGATCCTTACTGAGATGAATGCCATGAGACATGGGCACGTTACCCCTTTTGGAATCCTGCATACTGAACCTATTCAGTATCTTGTCTATGTATGTGCTCTGACTTAGGCCCAACAGCCTCTTGGATCTATCTCTATAGATCCTTATCCCAAGGATATAAGTGGCTTCGCCTAAATCTTTCATTGAGAAAGACTTTCCTAACCAAGACTTGACCTTCTGCAAGGTAGGAATGTCATTCCCAATGAGTAGGATGTCATCAACATAAAGCACTAGAAATACAACTGTGCTCCCACTAACCTTCTTGTAAACACAAGGTTCATCCATGTTTTGAATGAAGCCAAACTCTTTGACTACTTCATCAAAACGATGATTCCAGCTCCGAGATGCCTGCTTCAATCCATAAATGGATCTTTGAAGCTTACATACTTTACTAGTGTCCTCTGGACGCACAAAACCCTCAGGTTGTGTCATGTACACATCCTCAAGCAGCTTTCCGTTAAGGAAGGCCGTTTTGACGTCCATCTGCCATATCTCATAGTCATAATATGATGCAATGGCAAGAAGGATTCTGATTGACTTGGCCATTGCAACTGGGGAAAAGGTCTCATCATAGTCCACACCATGAGTTTGAGTGAATCCTTTTGCAACCAGCCGTGCCTTGAAGACACTTACTTTGCCATCCATGTCGGTTTTCTCTTTGAAAACCCACTTGCACCCAACGGTTTTTACACCCTCAGGTGGATCAACTAAGGTCCATACCTTATTGTCGTACATGGATTGCATTTCAGACTTCATGGCATCAAGCCATTTTTCGGAGTTAGGTCCCACTAAAGCGTCTTGATAGGTTGTTGGCTCATTCTGCTCAATGAGCAAAACATCACGACTTCCAGTAATCAGAAATCCATATCTCTGAGGCTGTAGCCGTGATCTATCGGACCTTCGTGGGCCTTGTGTTACTTGAGTAGGCTCAACAACTTGTTGTGAGTCTTCTCTAGTTTCCATCTGTGGTTCTACATAATCCTGTGACTCTCGAACTTCTTCGAGGTTCACCTTACTCCCACTGGTTCTTTTAGAGATAAACTCCTTTTCCAGAAAGACACCATTTCGAATGACAAACACCTTGTGATCGGTGGGATTGTAGACGTAGTATCCTTTAGTTTCCTTAGGATACCCCACAAAAAGGTATTTTGAGGATCTAGATGATAATTTATCAGAGGCATGTTGTTTAACATAAACCTCACATCCCCAAATTTTAAGAAATGACAAACTGGGTTTCTTCCCAGTCCATATCTCATATGGTGTCTTTTCAACTGCCTTTGACGGAACACGATTTAGTGTGAATGCAGCTGTTTCCAGGGCATGGCCCCAAAAGGAAGGTGGAAGGTCTGTTTGACTCATCATAGATCGAACCATATCCAGTAGAGTTCGATTCCTCCGTTCAGAAACACCATTCCATTGAGGTGTTCCTGGAGGAGTAAGTTGTGAGATAATCCCACAACTCCTAAGATGGTCAATGAACTCTTGGCTCAAATATTCACCACCTCGATCAGATCGAAGTGCCTTAATTGTTTTGCCAAGTTGGTTTTGTACTTCATTCTGGAATATTTTGAACATTTCAAAAGATTCAGACTTATGCTTCATTAGATAGATATAGCCATATCTACTAAAATCGTCTATGAATGTAATGAAGTACAAATGACCTCCTCTGGCAGAGATATTCATTGGTCCACACACATCAGTATGAATGAGGCCCAATAAATCAGTGGCCCTTTCACTATGTCTAGTAAAAGGAGCCTTTGTCATCTTGCCCAATAAACAAGACTCACATGTATCAAATGATTCAAAATCAAATGAATTCAGAAATCCATCTTGATGGAGTTTCGAAATGCGTTTCTCATTTATATGGCCTAGACGATAATGCCATAGGTAGGTTGGATTCAAGTCATTTGACCTGAACCTTTTAGTAGTTATGTCATAGATTCGTCCATTATTAGGATGTTCTAAATTTAATACATAATGACCAGCATGCAAATCTCCATGAGCATAAAAAACATCATTAAGATAAATTGAACATTTACGGTTCCCAGTAATGGAAGTGAAACCTTCCTTATCCAAATAAGAAAGTGAAATAATGTTACTACTCAAAGCAGGAACATAAAAGCAATTGTTCAAAATTAACAAAAGCCCATTGGGCAGAACTAATTCATAAGTGCCTACGACTAAAGCAGCAACTCTTGCTCGGTTTCCAACTCGTAGGTCAACTTCGCCCTTCTTCAATCTTCTACTTTCCTTGAGACCCTGCACATTGGTACAAATGTGAGATCCACATGCAGTATCTAATACCCATGTAGAGGAAGTAGAAAAATGAATATCCATGACATAGATACCTGAAGCGATAGCCTCGCTATCCTTCTTGTTCTTTTTCAGACCTTCTAGATAGAGTTTGCAGTTCCTCTTCCAATGACCCGGTTCATTGCAGAAATAGCAGACCCCATCCTTTGGAGGCTTTGCCTTCTTGGCTGCAGGCTTAGATTCAGGTTTGTTCGACTCTTTGGTCTTACCAGCTGAGCCTTTACCCCATTTCTTGCCCTTGCCTTTCTTTTTCATACCCTTTCCTTTCTGAACCATCAAAACAGTGCTAGGCTTTTTCTTAATGCTCTGCTCAGCTGTTTTAAGCATCCCATGCAGTTCAGAAATTGATTTCTCCATGTTGTTCATGTTATAGTTCATGACAAACTGGTCATAACTATCCGGGAGTGAGTTTAAGATCATATCTGTGGCTAACTCCGGAAGCATGGGAAATCCCAGCCTCTCAAGGTGATCAATGTAGCCTTTCATCTTCAAAACATGAGGGCTAACTGACGCACCTTCAGCCATCTTGCAGGAATTTAAGGCTTTCATGGTTTCATACCTTTCTTGCCTTGCTTGTTGCTGGAACATTTCCTTGAGATGAGCAATCATCTCAAAAGCCTCCACATGTTCCAGATCTCTTTGGAGCTCTGGAACCATGGTTCCAAGCATCAAACATCCTACATCCACAGAGTCACGAGAATGCTTCGTGTAAGCATCTTTCTCAGCTCTTGGAGCATTGGCTGCAGGCTCCTCAGGAATGGGTCGATCAAGGACATATTGCTTTCCTTCCTGCTTGAGAACAATTCTCAAGTTTCTAAACCAGTCAAGAAAATTTGTCCCATTCAGTTTTTCCTTCTCAAGGAGTGATTGCATTGATGTTGTTGCGGTGTTAGTGGTCGACATGATTCTACAATTAAAAGATATGCAAAGTCAGTTAATATTCTCCCACTAAATTAACAACCCTCATTATAATTAGTGGGCTAAGATCCATATTTAGCTTAAATTTAAGTCCGCTTTGGCAGGACGCTTAAAATAAGTTATTTAGGTAGGCAACTGCTTTGCCAATTACATCACATGTAACTCTTAGATCTTTATGGGATTCGATCATCATATGATCTGGCATGTTTAATCCCATCCAATGCCTTGAGATCCAAAACCGTTTTGATGATCTCAATTAAGTCAAGACAACAATGAATGTTGAGTATCACCATTACTCTCTTGCCTCATCAAGATTACTCAAATGCATCCACTTTAGTGGAACATACAAATGGGTGATCGAGATTTTGGCAAGTATTCATTAATTGACGGCATTGTGACTTAAGATTTTATTTTGAGGGCATCATTTCATTTGTGAACTAAATCTCCTATTATTCCTTCCTATATGAATGCAATCATTTATTGTATATCATATAAGGTCTAAACTAATCATGCAATGATCATATCAAAACATAATTAAAACTCGTGAACAATATGGCTCATCTAACCTGTAGTCCCCTCAAGCCAATGAGAGGACTTCTCTAAATAATATAAAAGAAAGTACATAATTAGAAACCTCGTTTCACATACGAGGGGAGTGAGATGAGAAGAGAATGTACATCAAGAATATTTAGAGAGAGGCATGGCACGCATGCCATATTTAAAACTTCCAATCCTAGAGCCATCTTGTTCACCATACCCAAACAACACTTTGAAAGGTAAATTAAAACCATATTTTAATTCATACATTTATGAAATAAAATATTGCTTATGATAAAATTCTCTAATTTATATCACTTTGATTTGATTACTCGCGCTACGACAATCAGCCGGTCCCTACGGCGGTTCCGCTATGAACTTTTGAAAACAACATATTTTTAAAAGAAAATTTCTTTCATAAAATCAAATTTTTAACCCCAAAAGGCGATATCCGAATCGAATTCTTCCATCTGCCGTCATGAACGTCCGAGTCGTCATAGGTCTCTGACGTGTAATCGACGTTCGAACCTTTCAGAACGTGATCTATGCGACCAGAAACATATGACGTCTCCGATCATGATTGACCCCTATGTTATCATCTTCTGATCTCATCAAGATCATCCGACCTCAACGATTCAGAACCACAAGAATAACGGCCGTGAAACCCTAACGCGAATTATCAAAATAGAACATTCAAGATTTAATTTCTTGATTCAAAATTCGGTTTATTACATACATATCACATATATCGGCATGTAGAGAAACCCAATTTAAACGTACGCTGAGTTGGCTCTGATACCACTGTTGGGATTCGTACACGCAGCGGATTAAAAATTTCTTACGAATCCTTCCGAAGGATCACTCAACGACGTTTAAATCAGAGTTAAGGAAACCGAATCATACCTTGTGTTGAACTATTCCACGTTCCTTCCTTTGATCCGGTGGGCTACCTTCTCGAACAACACGTCCGCGTCTCGTTTCTTTGATCAGGTGGGCGATCAACACGTCCGCGTCTCGTTCTTTCGATCAGCAGAAGTCGACTCTTGGATCGGCTTCCTCTACTGGTATCCACACGAACAATCCCCAAAACACAGTTGCGGCAGCGTGCTAGCGCTTCTTGTGCGTCTCTCTCTCTCAAGTTGCTCTAGGGTTTCTCGCGGCTTTTCTGAATACGCTCGACTGAAAATCCCTTTTTTTGTTTTTCTAAACCCGATAGGCGTATTATATAACCAAAATTAATCCTTTATTAATTTTGGAAATTCGGATTTTGAATCTGGTCAGCATATCAATCACATCTATCTCATAAATGTAATTGAATATATTAAAAGCCAGATTTGGAAATTCGAATTTTAAATTTAAATCAAATCTAAATTTAAAGCCTTTTGATTTAATTTATCATCATAAATTAAATCCGAGATATGATATCTATCTATTTAATTAAATCTGAGATACCATATCTCAATTTAATATTAAACAGATATACGATATCTTTATTCGAAATTAAATGAGATACAATATCTCTATTTGTTTCAGATATTTAATTTATCAAATAAATTAAATACTAAACAAATATCATATATAATATTATAATATCAATTTATAATATATATATTAATTTCGAATTATATATATATATATATATATATATATAAATCCTAGATCAAATTTAGTATTCATTTAATCTCAGATTAATCTGAGATTCAATGAACCTGGACACCTTCACCCGTGTTGGATTATAATTGTGTGCGACCCTGCAGGCCCATATGAGATTGGCAGTGGGCCAACACTGTATCAGCCCACAAGTCGCAAGCGGCCTCTAGCAAGACATTGCGACTACCCAATTCACATGGGGATCGATGACACGATACTACCTATCGTACAACCATGTCACGTCCCTTTTGTCACGCGATAATTCGGTCAAGGATGAGGCATGGATAATGTCAACTTCCTTTTCTTGACCAATGCTTTCTCGATTCTCGAGTAGTCTAATAAGTGAAATGGAAACTCCTTTCCATCACAGTATGGCCATACATTTCTTAGACTCACTCATCGAGGGGCCCAGCATTATCTCTCTACATATGTGAGGGACAAATCCCATCTTGACCACTCACATTCCTCCGCATGAAAACCACTGATCCTGGTCCTAGCCTTTATCATCACCCGGTCAAAGGTGACTTTTGACTAAGTCAAAGACCAGTACTCATCATGTAAGAATCTATGATGGTCTCAGGTCATAGGGCGTCGTGACGCGGTTATACATGAGATAAGCTTATGACTTAATCCATGCAGCTTTCTCATAGTGGGTCGGTCCAGCACCTTGTACTCTTTCAAGTGCCCATGACTTTGATTCGTATCTCCATACCTCATCAAAGTCATACTGATCTTATTTCATCTTCACTCCCGTGTAGATGACCGACCAGGGACTTTTAGGATAATCTATGAGATTATCCAGGGATGCAGTTATCAATACGAACATGCAAACGAAAATGATAACAAAAGAGAATACTTTAAATAACTTAAATATCCAAAGTACAATGAATTGCCCCTAGGGCATAATTTCCAACAATAAGTCTGTATTCTCTCCTTGAACTCCTCTAACAACTTTGTCAATCCCATGCCGTAGACGAGTTGAGCGAGTTTTTGTCCTGACAGGACGATCAGATTGTGCTTGAGAGGAGGTTTGGGAAGGATTAGGGTTTGATTTCTCAGTGGGAGGTTTCTTGGGAGACATTTTCGCAGAGAACAGAGGATGAAGAAGATGAAGAAGACGAGAGGAATTAGGGCAAACTGGAGGTTCGAGTAAAGTGAAGTGGAAAGTTCACAACTGTAGTATATATAAGGCACACAATGAACTCGAGTTCACAACTTGTGGGCTCGAGTTTGTCATAACATTCCACTTACCTGGACTTCAAGAGTGTACCGAGAACTCTTGAACTTTCTTGTGAACTTGAGACTCTCACTTATGGACTCGAGTTCAGGAGGATTTTTCAGCTGAGTTGCTCTCTGCAACTTTTGAACTCGAGTTCGCTATTAGTGGGCTCGAGTTCACTTCATCCTTGGTCCAGAGTTGCTCTCTGCCAGAAATGAACCTGAAGTTCATTTACTAATGAACTCGAGTTCACTCCCCCTTTTGCCTTTCACCATTTGACAGTCTCTCTCGAGCTCGAGTTCACTCTTCTCAGGCTCGAGTTTGTCCCCAATTTCATCAGATTTTAAACAAAAAACATCCTGCACACAACATATCTAGAAGCTCCGATGCTCAAGTTAGTATCAATTAATCATCAAAACTTAAACTAACATTGGGTAAGAACAAACTTACAACTAATTGGGGTTTACCATTCCCAATTCTCTCCTTATGAAGGTGAATGGTTCCTTGGCTAGAGGCTTGGTGAAAATGTCAGCAAGTTGAAGATGAGTTGGGATGAACATTACTTTGACATCTTGCTTTTGAACATGATCCCGAATGAAGTGGTGCCTCACATCAATATGCTTGGTTCTTGTATGTTGCACAGGATTCTTGGCCAAGCTTATTGTGCTAGTGTTGTCACACAATATTGGAATCTCCTTCAAGTACACTCCTAAATCAGCAAGTTGTTGCTTCAACCATAGCACTTGAGCACAGCAACTTGAAGCAGCCACATACTCAGCTTCGGTTGATGACACAGCTACAGTTGTTTGCTTCTTGCTGAACCAAGACACCAGTGAGTTGCCAAAGAACTCGCATTGGCCACTTGTCCTCTTTCTATCCGTCTTGTAGCCAGCATGGTCCGAATCTGAGTATGCCACTAAGTGCTCTGGCTGACCCTTGGGAAACCATAGTCCAAGAGTCTTTGTGTCTGAGAGGTATCTGAATATCCTCTTAACATGCTCAGCATGGGACTCTTTCGGGGCAGATTGAAATCTAGCACACATCCCCACACTGAATTGGATGTCCGGGCGGCTTGCGGTGAGATAGAGCAATGATCCAATCATTCCTCTATACTTGGTGATGTTGAAATCTTTGCCCTCTTCATCAGCATCCAAAGAAGTGGTTGTGATCATTGGTGTGTCAGCCCCATTACACTTGTCCATCCCAAACTTCTTCAGCAAATCATTTAAATACTTGGTTTGGGATATAAATATCCCATCTCTTCGTTGCTTGATTTGCAGCCCAAGGAAGTAGTTGAGCTCTCCCATCATTGACATCTCAAATTCACCCTACATAGTCTTGGAGAATTCCTCACACAAGGAGTCATTAGTAGCACTGAATATAATATCATCAACATAAATTTGAACAATTAAAATCTCATTCAATTTATTTTTCTTAATAAACAGTGTTGTGTCAGCTTTGCCTCTGATAAATCCTTGATTGAGTAAGAATTGACTCAATCTTTCATACCAAGCTCTAGGAGCTTGCTTAAGGCCATAAAGTGCTTTCTTTAGTTTGAAAACATGATCTCGAAATTGTTCATTTTCAAAACCTGGAGGTTGTTCTACATACACCTCCTCTTGAATAAAACCATTTAAAAATGCACTTTTGACATCCATTTGAAAAAGTTTAAAACCTTTTACACATGCAAAGGCTAGAAGAACTCTTATGGCTTCCAATCTTGCCACTGGAGCATAAGTTTCTTCATAATCTATTCCTTCTTCCTGATTATAGCCTTTGGCAACCAATCTTGCCTTATTTCGGACAATGATTGCTGACTCATCTCGTTTGTTTTTGTTGGGATCCGTACACGCAGCGGATTAAAATTTTCTACGAAACCCGTCCGGAGGAACACTCAGGTGCGTTTAAATAAAGGTTAGGGAACCCGAATCATACGTTATAGAGAACTCTGAATCATTTGGAGCCGGAGGTTTTCCTTTGATTTTAGAGAACTAGTAGCTCAAGAATATACACAAACCCTTTGCGCACATTTTCTTATGGTGATCAAGAAAAACCCAAACTGTAGTGAATTCGTCTGCGTCTCATTCTCTTTGAACTGGTGGGCTACCTTCTCGATCAGCAGAAGACGACTCTTAGAATCGGCTTCCTCTACCAGTATCCACACGAACAATCTCCGAACACGGACGCAGCAGCGTTCTAGCGCCTCGAACTGTGCGTCTCTCTCTTTTTGCTCTAAGGTTTCTCGCGGCTTTCTAATACGCTCGACTAAAACTCCCGTAGGTTTTTCTAAACCCGATAGGCTTATTATATAATCAAAATTAATCCTTATTAATTTTGAAATTCGAATTTTGAATCTGGATAATATATTAATTAAATATATCTAATAGATCTAATCTAATATATTTATTTAATCAGAATTAAAACCAGATTTGAAATTCGAATCTTGAATTTAGATTAAATCTAAATTAAAAGCCTTCTGATTTAATTTATCTCTATAAATTAAATCCAAGAAATGATATCTATTTATTTAATTAAATATTAGATACAATATCTCAATTTAAATCAAATAGATAATGATATCTTTATTCGAAAATTAAATGAGATACAATATCTCTATTTGTTTTAGATATTTAATTTATCAAATAAATTAAATATAAAACAAATATTATATAATAATATTATAATCTTCATTAAATAATATTATTATATTATTTTCGAATTTAAATATATATACATATATATATTTACCCCAGATTAAATCCAGTATTCATTAAATCTCAGATTAATCTGAGATTCAAAGAATCTGGACACTTTTACTCGTGTTGGATTATTCTTGTGTGCGACTCTGCAGGCCCATATGAGATTGGCAGTGGGTCAAGACTGTATCAACCCATAAGTCGCAAGTGGCCTCTAGCAAGACATTGCGACTACCCAATTCACATGGGGATCTATAACACGATACTACCTATCATACAACCATGTCATATCCCTTTTGTCACACGATAATTTGGTCAAGGATGAGGCATGGATAATGTCAACTTCCTGTTCTTGACCACTACTTTCTAGATTCTCGAGTAGTCTAAAAAGTGAAATGGAAACTCCTTTCCATCACAGTATGGCCATACATTTCTTAGACTCACTCATCGAGGGGCCCAGTATTATCTCTCTACAAATGTGAGGGACAAATTCCATCTTGATCATTCACATTCCTCTGCATGAAAACCACTGATCTCGATCCCAGCCTTTATCATCACCCGGTCAAAGGTGACTTTTGACTAGGTCAAAGACCAGTGACTCATCATGTAGGAATCCATGATGATCTTAGGTCATAGGGCATTGTGACGCGGTTATACATGAGATAAGCTTATGACTTATACCATGCAGCTTTCTCATAGTGGGTCGGTCCAGCACCTTGTACTCTTACAAGTGCCCATGACTTTGATTCGTATCTCCATACCTCATCAAAGTCATACTGGTCTTATCTCATCTTCGCTCGCACATAGATGACTGACCAGGGACATTTAGGATAATCTATAAGATATATCCAGGGATATAGTTATCACCATAAACATGCGTATGAAGTGATAACTTAATGGGGAACAATGACTTGCCCCTAGGGCATAATTTCCAACAGACTCCCACTTGCACTAGGTGCAATCATTAATTACTCTAATTCCCATTGCCCTAACATGACGCTCATGTTTTGCTTGTGCAAGTGGCTTAGTAAGAGGATCAACTATATTGTCTTCTCCTGGTACTTTGCATACTTTTATATCACCTCTATCTCTGATTTCTCTGATGAGATGAAATCGCTTGAGTATATGCTTGGTCCTTTGATGTGACCCAGGCTCATTTGTCTACGCAATAACGTCGTCATTGTCACAGAACATGACTATTGTATCTGAGATGGTAGGAACCACCCCCAGTTCAGTCATGAAATTTCTAATCCAAAAGGCCTCTTCAGCTGCATCCTATGCGACTATATACTCAGCTTCCGTTGCAGAATAAGCTACAGTGCTCTGTTTAGAACTCTTCCAGCTCACCGCACCACCATTCAACAGGAATACATATCCTGATTGCGATCTTAGATTATCTTGGTCAGTTTGGAAACTTGCATCTGTGTAACCAGTTACACAGAGCTCATCCTCCAAGCTACCATATACCAAGAATAAGTCCTTAGTCCTTCTTAAGTACTTAAGGATATTCTTGACAGCAGTCCAGTGACCCTCACCGGGATCTTGTTGATATCTGCTGGTCATACTCAAGGCAAATGACACATCTGGTCGAGTACATAACATGGCATACATGATAGATCCAATGGCGGAGACATATGGAATCTTACTCATGCGGTCTCTTTGATCTTGTGTACTAGGACACAGATCCTTACTGAGATGAATGCCATGAGACATGGGCATGTTACCCCTTTTAGAATCCTGCATACTGAACCTATGCAGTATCTTGTCTATATATGTGCTCTGACTTAGGCCTATCAGCCTCTTGAATCTATCTCTATAGATCCTTATCCCAAGGATATAAGTGGCTTCGCCTAAGTCTTTCATTGAGAAAGACTTTCCTAACCAAGATTTGACACCGTGCAAGGTAGGAATGTCATTCCCAATGAGTAGGATGTCATCAACATAAAGCACTAGAAATACAACTGTACTCCCACTAACCTTCTTGTAAACACAAGGTTCATCCATGTTTTGAATGAATTCAAACTCTTTGGCTACTTCATCAAAACGATGATTCCAACTCTGAAATGCCTGCTTCAATCGATAAATGGATCTTTGAAGCTTGCAAACTTTACCAGAGTCCTCTGGACGCACAAAACCATCAGGTTGTGTCATGTACACATCCTCAAGCAGCTTTCCGTTGAGGAAGGCTGTTTTGACGTCCATCTGCCATATCTCATAGTCATAATATGATGCAATGGCAAGAAGGAATCTGATTGATTTGGCGATTGCAACTGGGGAAAAGGTTTCATCATAGTCCACACCATGAGTTTGAGTGAATCCTTTTGCAACCAGCCGTGCCTTGAAAACATTTACTTTGCCATCTATGTTAGTTTTCTCTTTGAAAACCCACTTGCACCCAACGGTTTTTACACCCTCAGGTGGATCGACTAAGGTCCATACCTTATTGTCGTACATAGATTAAATTTCAGACTTCATGGCATAAGGCCATTTTTCGAAGTTTGGTCCCACTATGGTGTCTCGATAGGTTGTTGGCTCATTCTGCTCAATGAGCAAAACATCACGACTTCAGTGATCAGAAATCCATATCTCTGAGGCTGTAACCGTGATCTATCAGACCTTCGCGGGCCTTGTGTTACTTGAGCAGTCTCAACAACTTGTTGTGAGTCTTCTCCTGTTTCCATCTGTGGTTCTACATTGTCTTGTGACTCTCGAACTTCTTCGAGATTCACCTTACTCCCATTGGCTCTTTTAGAGATAAACTCTTTTTCCAAAAAGATACCATTCCGAATAACAAATACTTTGTGATCGGTGGGACTGCAGACATAGTATCCTTTAGTTTCCTTAGGATACCCTACAAAAAGGCATTTTGAGGATCTTGATGATAATTTATCAAAGGCATGTTGTTTAACATAAACCTCACATCCCCAAATCTTAAGAAATGACAAGCTGGGTTACTTCCCAATCCATATCTCATATGGTGTCTTTTCAACCGCCTTTGACGGAACATGATTTAGTGTGAACTCAGCAGTTTCTAGGGCATGACCTCAAAAGGAAGATGGAAGATCTGGTTGACTCATCATAGATCGAACCATATCTAATAGAGTTCAATTCCTCTGTTCAGAAACATCATTCCATTGAGGTGTTCCTAGAGGAGTAAGCTGTGAGATGATCTCACAACTCCTAAGATGGTCAACGAACTCTTGGCTCAAATATTCACTACCCCGATTAGATCGAAGTGCCTTAATTGTTTTGCCAAGTTGATTTTGCACTTCATTTTGGAATATTTTGAACATTTCAAAAGATTCAGACTTATGTTTCATTAGATAGATATAACCATATCTACTAAGACCGTCTATTAATGTAACGAAGTACAAAAGGCCTCCTCTGGTAGCTTCATTGGTCCACACACATCCGTATGTATGAGGCCCAATAAATCGGTGGCCCTTTCACTGTGTCCAGTAAAAGGTGCCTTTGTCATCTTACCCAATAAACAAGACTCACATGTATCAAATGATTCAAAATCAAATGACTTCAGAAATCCATCTGTAATGGAGTTTCTAAATGCACTTCTCATTTATATGGCCTAGACGACAATGCCATAGGAAGGGAGGACTCAAATCTTTTGACTTGATCCTTTACGTTTCAGATGTCCATTCAATTTTCTACTATCCTTGAGATCCTATACATTTATACAAATGCGTGAACCACATGTAGTATCTAATACCCATGTTTGAGGAAGCAGAAAAGTGAATGTCTATGACATAGATCCCTGAAGCGATAGCCTGCTATCCTTTTTTTTCTTTTCAGATCTTCGAGGCAGAGTGTGCGATTCTTCTTCCAATGACCAATTTCATTGCAGAAAAAGTAGACCCCTTCCTTCGGAGGTTTTGCCTTCTTGGCTTTCCGTTTCATACCCCTTCCTCTCTGAACGGACAAAATAGTACTGGGCCTCCTCTCAAGGCTCTGCTCAGCAGTTTTGAGCATCCCATGCAATTCAGAAATTGATTCCTCCATATTGTTCATGTTGTAATCCATGACAAAGTCATCATAACTTTCATTGAGTAAGATCAAGATCGCATCTGTAGCTAACTCTTGGGATATGGGGAATCCAAGCCTTTCAAGGTGATCAATGTAGCCTTTCATTTTCAACAAATGAGGATGATTCACCTTCAGCCATCATGCAAGAGAATAAGGCCTTTGTGGTCTCATACCTCTCTTGCGTCGCCTGTTCCTAGAACATTTCCATAGGATGATAAATCATCTCAGACACCTCCATGTGCTCTAGATCTCCATCGAGGTCTGGAACCACAGTGGCAGGCTTCAGGCATCCTGTATCCATAGAGTCATCCTAATGATTCTATAAGCATCAGTGTGATCTCTTGGATCATCAGTTGCAGGCTCGTCAGGAGTGGGTTGATCGATGAGATACTCCTTTCTTTCGTGTTTAGGATAAACACTTAAGTCCTCAAACATGTCAAGAAAGTTTGTCTCATCAAGTTTGTCCTTCTCAAGGGCTGATGACATTGATGGTGTTGAGGTATTACTATTCTACATGATTCCATAGTTAAAAAAATGTATTCAAAGTTTAATCAGTAACCTCCCACTAAATTAATAACCCTCACTATAATTAGTAGGCTAAGATCCATATTTAGCTTAATCTTAAGTCCGCTTTGGCAAGACGCTTAAAATCAAGTTATTTAGGTAGACAACCCCTTTGCCAATTACATCACATGTAACTCTTAGATCTTTATGAGATTCGATCATCATATGACCTAGCATGTTTAATCCCATCCAATGCCTTGAGATCCAAAACCGTTTTGATAATCTCAATTAAGTCAAGACAATAATGAATATAGAGTATCACCATTACTCTCTTTTGTCTCCCCAAGATTACTCAGATGCATCCACTTTGGTGGAACATACAAATGGGTGATCGAGGTTTTGATAAGTATTCATTTATTGATGACATTGTGACTTAAGATTTTATTTAGAGGGTATTATTAGATATAATCAAATTAATCATATTAATTTAATTCTAAATTAATTATGAGTGATCTAATCAAATCATAATTAAAATTCTAAATTAATTATGAGTGATCAAATCAAATCATAATAAAAACTCTAAATTAATCATAACATATGTTAATTCATACAATTTTGAAATAAATCATTATGATTAAATTATTGAGACTTGTGGTTGTCACTTTATTTTAATACGACTAGATCTATATCTTATAGGATTTCTAAAACCCTAATTGGCCGTATTAAAATATTCAAAATTAATCTCAATTAATCTTGAACTCAAATTTTAGATTAAAATAATATTAATTAAATCTGTCCAACAGATCTAATCTGATCTATTTATTTTAATCTAAAATAAAAGCCTACCGTTTTAATTTATCTTTATTAATTCTACCTATATGAATGCAATCATTATTGTATATCTCATATAGAATCTAAATTAATCATGCAGTGATCATATCAAAACATAATTAAAACTCGTGAACAACATGGCTCATCTAACCTGTAGTCCCCTCAAGCCAATGAGAGGACTTCTCTAAATAATGAGATGAGAAGAGATTTAGAGAGAGGCATGGCACACAGGCCATATTTAAAATTTACAACACTGGAGCCATCTTGTTCACCATACCCAAACAACACTTTGTAAGGTTATGAACATACTTTAATTCATACATTTATGAAATAAAATACTCATGATAAAATACTCTAATTTTATATTATATTATATCATGATTTAAATTCTCACACAACAAACAATTTCATTTCTCGCGCTACAAACAATCAGCTGGTCCCTACGGCGGTCCCGCTAGCCGGTTAGCAGGAGCGCCCCGAGAGCTTTTGAAAACATCATATTCTTTTAGAAAGAGAGTTTCATAAAACTTAATTTCAAACCCCCAGGGGCGTTGTCCGAGCATGATCGAAAATTATGAACGATTCAGAACGTCTTCGATGCGCACGAACGTGATGGACGATTCCGAATATCGTGCGCTCTGAACAATTCAGAACTGTATGAAGCAGCCGCGACACCATTCTAGAGACCCGTCTGAAACTCTAACGTGAATTTTCAAATTAAAGCATTCAAGATTCGATTTCTTGATATAAAGATTCAGTTTCTTGCAAACAAAGATTCAAATTCTTGCACACAAAGATTCATATTCTTGCATATATATCACATATAATAGCATGTACAGAAACCCAATTTAAACGCACGTTCAGTTGGTTCTGGTACCACTGTTGTGTTCCATACACGCAACGGATTAAAATTTTCTACGAATCCCGTCCCGAGGAACACTCAGGTGCGTTTAAATAAAGGTTAGGGAACCCGAATCATACCTTATAGAGAACTCTGAATCATTTGGAGCCGGAGGTTTTCCTTTGATTTTAGAGAACTAGTAGCTCAAGAATCTACACAAACCCTTTGCGCACATTTTCTCATGGTGATCAAGAAAAACCCAAACTGTAGTGAATTCGTCCACGTCTCGTTCTCTTTGAACTGGTGGGCTACCTTCTCGATCAGCAGAAGACGACTCTTAGAATCGGCTTCCTCTACCGGTATCCACACGAACAATCTCCGAACACGGACGCGGCAGCGTGCTAGCGCCTCGAACTGTGCGTCTCTCTCTTTTTGCTCTAGGGTTTCTTACGGCTTTCTAATACGCTCGATTAAAACTCCCGTAGGTTTTTCTAAACCCGATAGGCGTATTATATAATCAAAATTAATCCTTATTAGTTTTGAAATTCGAATTTTGAATCTGGATAATATATTAATTAAATCTATCTAATAGATCTAATCTAATATATTTATTTAATCCAAATTAAAACCAGATCTGAAATTTGAATCTTGAATTTAGATTAAATCTAAATTAAAAGCCTTCTGATTTAATTTATCTCTATAAATTAAATCCGAGAAATGATATCTATTTATTTAATTAAATCTGAGATACAATATCTCAATTTAAATCAAATAGATAATGATATCTTTATTCAAAAATTAAATGAGATACAATATCTCTATTTGTTTTAGATATTTAATTTATCAAATAAATTAAATATAAAACAAATATTATATAATAATATTATAATCTCCATTAAATAATATTATTATATTATATTCGAATTTAAATATATATACATATATATATTTACCCCAGATTAAATCCAGTATTCATTAAATCTCAAATTAATCTGAGATTCAACGAATCTGGACACTTTTACTCGTGTTGGATTATTCTTGTGTGCGACCCTGCAGGCCCATATGAGATTGGCAGTGGGTCAAGACTGTATCAACCCACAAGTCGCAAGTGGCCTCTAGCAAGACATTGCGACTACCCAATTCACATGGGGATCGATAACACGATACTACCTATCATACAACCATGTCATGTCCCTTTTGTCACATGATAATTTGGTCAAGGATGAGGCATGGATAATGTCAACTTCCTGTTCTTGACCACTACTTTCTCGATTCTCGAGTAGTCTAAAAAGTGAAATGGAAACTCCTTTCCATCACAGTATGGCCATACATTTCTTAGACTCACTCATCGAGGGCCCCAGTATTATCTCTCTACAAATGTGAGGGACAAATTCCATCTTGATCATTCACATTCCTTCGCATGAAAACCACTGATCCCGATCCCAGCCTTTATCATCACCCGGTCAAAGGTGACTTTTGACTAGGTCAAAGACCAGTGACTTATCATGTAGGAATCCATGATGATCTTAGGTCATAGGGCGTTGTGACGCGGTTATACGTGAGATAAGCTTATGACTTATACCATGCAGCTTTCTCATAGTGGGTCGGTCCAGCACCTTGTACTCTTACAAGTGCCCATGACTTTGATTCGTATCTCCATACCTCATCAAAGTCATACTGGTCTTATCTCATCTTCGCTCGCACATAGATGACCGACCAGGGACATTTAGGATAATCTATAAGATATATCCAGGGATATAGTTATCACCATAAACATGCGTATGAAGTGATAACTTAATGGAGAACAATGACTTGCCCCTAGGGCACCTTGTACTCTCTATTACTCCTCATTGTCACTCTACCCTCACAGAACTATCTAGTCCTGTCAATTTCCCATGCCTATATATTTCAATTCCCTAGGAAATTGTGTTATGCCCATTAATACATATGGTTAGTCTACTACTAATAATCTCTGTTTCTCACTTTATTCTACGTAAAAAGTCTTTCAAAATGTGTAAAAGCTAAATTCGAGGGCACATTTATCATCGACTATCAAGCATAGCACAGATAATTCCCTCCCCTACACTTAAATGGTGCAATGCCCCCATTGTAGCAAGGAAGTGAAGGGAAGGGTATGGTAGGGAAGGTACTGTAAGAGGTAGCATGTAATATCCTAAATTTTGGGCCTAGGGACTTGAGAATACGCCTATATCAGGTGGATGATTAGACCCTATTCAAGAAGTGTGACATTAAATTTGGAAATATTATATGGGATTCCTATGTGTATTATGATTTTTGAGATAATAAGAAGGAAAAGGAAAATGATGAAATTATTAAATAATGAGACAAGAAACTTGTGAAAGCAGTTATGTGAAAGGAGATATTGTGAGGGCATTTTGGTCAATTGCCATAAGGGACATATGTGCATGCAATTAATATGAAATGATGACTCAAAAGCTTATTTAATAAGCCTTAAATTCATCCAAAAAGGTAAGGGGGAGAGAGAAGGCACTTTGGTCATTTGATTTGGGGGATTTTTAAGTGCCTTCTTGACATATTTTAAGATGTTTTGCACTCCCTTTTGCATGAGTATTTGGACTGAGAATTTAAAAGCCATAGAAATTAAAGTGTTAATACAGAAGGGCACAAAAACACTTATACAATGTTAATTGGTTGGTAAAAATGATATTTAGCTAGGACCTAAGGTATGGGACAATTAGCTGAGCAAAAATGTGATAAAATAAATATACACATGACATTTCCTGAATTGATGAGGGTGCCCTACATTTTTGAAGAAGAAAAGTCAGTTGTAATAATTACTTGAGAACACGTGTCACTGCAGGGTTAAAAAGGGAAAAAGTAACATAAGAAAAGTCAATTCCTTACCCTTCAAGGAGAGAATTTCGACCACAAAATAACAACAACAACAACAACAATAATAATAATAGGGGAGGAAAATCAGATGATTTTATCTGTATTTAAGCCCAAACACAAAATACATGCCCTCAGGGAAGTTAACAAGAAAAAAGGAGATCGATAAGGACCAATCAAGGACCTGTTTTTGGATCAAATGGAACAAATATTGGGCCATCTTAGGGTGTATAATGGCGCCACATATTAAGGCTAAATGTTAAACCCCTACCAGCCTCGCCCTTTTGGGTGGCGGGTTAGAGGGAATCCCTTTTAGTATTTACCTTTCCTTATTACTTAGTCCATTTAACATTTAACAAAGTGAACGCAGCAGAGCACAGTACCTAGTTTGGACAAGTTCAACGTACTGATAATCAAATAATATCCAAACAGTAGGTAAGTCCTCGAAGGTTCAGGTATAGTTATCCATAACAAAGCCCTAATCATAAGCAACAGTCATCAAAAATATAATAGTACAAAAAAAAATTAATAGGGCATCCCCTATTTCTTCAATTCTTCGCATCACACCCTACCTTCCTCAGGCTTTTCAACTACTATTGCTGTTGGGATCCGTACACGCAGCGGATTAAAATTTCTTACGAATCCCATCCGGAGGATCACTCAGGCACGTTTAAAACAAGGTTAAGAAACCCGAATCATACCTTATATTGAACTCGTCTGCATCTCATTCTCTTTGAACAGGTGGGCTACCTCCTCGATTAACAGAAGACGACTCTTAGAGTCCTTGATGAAGCTTACTTTTGTCGCTAAAGCAATCAATTAAACCAGGACCAACTAATAATGCAATATAGTGGCAACCTAGGTCATTCTCCCAAGGAACAATCTGTGGGTTTTTCTTTAGGTGATAAAAAATGCAATGGAATGAACCTAAACTAAAACGCAAAACACTACTACCTAGATGAAATTAAACTAACTAAATGCACTAATGCAATTGACTCTAAAACCTAAATGATAATGAAACTAATGAAACTAACCTATATGAATATGAATGTAATTTTTGGGGGGTTTTTGTTATGAGAGGAAAATTAAAATCCTAAAAAGAAAATTGATTAAAATCAAATTAAATGACAAAGATCTAGTTCAGTTATGAGGAAGAAGGGGACAACTTAGGAATTGCATGGAGTTAACTTTCTTAGCCCAACCCAATTAATTAGACCAAAGGAAGATTAATGAATTTAATCACTTAATTGAACACGGGAAACCCTCTATCTCAATAACACATATTCCATTAGAAAACTCATAATGAAATAAGCGGTGGTTAATTAAACTCATTAAAAATCAATCACATCATAGTCTTGAAAATCTTGTTTGCAATTATCCAATTGAACAACTAGATAATTTATCAACCCAATTAAACAATTAAGATGATAAACCAAATTGACAATTAAATTAATAACGAAAACTCAATTAATAATTCAATTGACAATCAAAAGGTTGCAAACAAAACTCCAACAATTGTCTCACACATAAAAACTTCAAATTATCAATCCAATCCAAAAGAAATATGTTTACAATCTAAAACTAGATTATTCTCAATTAACACAACTTAAAACCCTTTAAAACTAAAGAACCTCAAGTTTGAATCAAAAAGATAAAAAGAGCAAAACTCCCTTGTGGTCTTCAAGTGTAAAACCCTAGGCTCTAACTTTCTCCATGCTCCTCCCAAGTTGCCTCCAAAGAACCTTAAGCTTCCATGCTACCCTCCTTTCTCCAAGAGCCAAACAAGTTGCTAACATGATGAATATCCAACGAACTCACCAAGCTGTGCGTGTCAAGGAGAATGAAGGGAATTGGTTAAAATGAATGGTGGGGCCTACTAGTGTGAATGGCTAAAAGATGAATGTTTGAACAATGAATTGATGTCTCTTGTGCGCACAAGTGAATGATAGATGAACGGATGCGTGGTGGAGTCCCCTGCTTGACCGTGAGAATCATCTGTTGTCAGTGTGTCTCGCGGCTTGAATGTTCGGCTCTCGGCTCTCAATGAGAGCATCTCTCCGTTGTGGTGTATTTGCGGCTCTCAATGAGAGCGTAAATCCTTTTTGCAGCTGTTAGGTTAATTTTATAGGAGGAAGAGGGTTGCTGGGTACCAACTTGGGCCCATTAAAATCCACCATTAGATTTCCTTTTAGCTTCCTGAAAAATTCTGCTTCGTAGGATCTTCCAATATGCTTTTTCTTATCCTGCAAGAATTAAATAAAATCGTGATCTATCATATATTTAGAAATATTATTCAATCACAAGATCTCAATCAGAATATTGATAATTTAAGTACAATAATCTCATAATTAATTCTGATTTATATCATTTCCTAAAATAGGCTAACAATCCAAATATTGTCTAATAAATCCAAATTAGCCTAAAATAGTCTCCAAAATAAATAAATAAGGCGGGATAAAATATATTAAATTGGGATTTATCAGTCCTCTTCCTCTACTGGTATCCACACGAACAATCCTCGTTCACGGCTACAACAGCGTGCTAACGCCTCTTATACGTCCCTCTCAATTTTTCCAGTTTAGGGTTTCTCACGGCTTTCTATTATACGCTCGACTAAAACTCCCGTAGGTTTTTCTAAACCAATCTGTGTATTATATTCAAAATTAATCCTATTAATTTTGAATTTTGAATTTCAAATATGAATTAAATCTATCTGTTAGATCTAATGTAACGTATTTATTTAATTCGATTAAAACCAGATCTGAAATTCGAATTTCGAATTTGAATTAAAAATATATTAATTAAATCTATCTGATAGATTTAATCTAATGTATTTATTTAATTCAAATTAAAAGCCTTCTGATTTAATTTATCTCCATAAATTAAATCCAAGAAATGATATCTACCTATTTAATTAAATCTGAGATACTATATCTCAATTTAATATTAAACAGATATACGATATCTTTATTCGAAATTAAATGAGATACAATACTCTATTTGTTTCAGATATTTGATTTATCAAATAAATTAAATACAAAACAAGTATTATATGTAATATTATAATCTTGATTAATATATATATATATATGTATATGTATATGTATATGTATATACATATATATATATATATATATATATATATTAATTTCGAATTTAATGTATATATATATACATATATATATATATGAATCTAGACACTTTTACCCGTGTTGGATTATTCTTGTGTGCGACCCTGCAGGCTCATATGAGATTACCAGTGGACCAAGACTGTATCAGCCCACAAGTCGCAAGCGGCCTATAGCAAGACATTGCGACTACCCAATTCACAAGGGGATCGATGACACGATACTACCTATCGTACAACCATGTCACGTCCCTTTTGTCACGCGATAATTTGGTCAAGGATGAGGCATGGATAATGTCAACATCCTTTTCTTAACCATTACTTTCTTGATTCTCGAGTAGTCTAATAAGTGAAATGGAAACTCCTTTCCATCACAGTATGGCCATACATTTCTTAGACTCACTCACCGAGGGGTCCAGTATTATCTCTCTACAAATGTGTGGGACAAATTCCATCTTGACCATTCACATTTCTCCGCATGAAAACCACTGATCCCGATCCCAGCCTTTATCATCACCCGGTCAAAGGTGACTTTTGACTAGGTCAAAGACCAGTGACTCATGTTGTAGGAATCCATGATGATCTCAAGTCATAGAGCATTGTGACACAGTTATACATGAGATAAGCTTAGGACTTAATCCATACAGCTTTCTCATAGTGGGTCGGTCCAGCACCTTGTACTCTTACAAATGCCCATGAATTTGATTCGTATCTCCATACCTTATCAAAGTCATACTGGTCTTAACTCATCTTCGCTCCCGTGTAGATGACCGACCAGGGACATTTAGGATAATCTATAAGATATATCCAGGGATATAGTTATCACCATAAACACGTGTATGAAGTGATAACTTAATGGAGAACAATGACTTGCCCCTAGGGCATAATTTCCAACAGACTCCCACTTGCACTAGGCGCAATAATTAATTACTCTAATTCCCATTGCCCTAACATGACGCTCATGTTTTGTTTGTCCAAGCGGCTTAGTAAGAGGATCAATTACATTGCATTCTCCTGGTACTTTGTATATTTTTATATCACCTCTATCTCTGATTCTCCAATAACATGAAATTACCTAAGTACATACTTGGTCCTTTAATGTGACCTAGGCTCCTTGGTCCGTGCAATAGCGTTGCTATTGTCATAGAACAAGTCTATTGGATTTGAGATGGTTGGAACCACCCCCAAGTTGATAAATGAACTTTCTAATCCAAAAGGCTTCCTTAGCTGCATCCGTTGCTGCTATATACTTAGCTTCCGTTGCAGAATCAGCTATAGTGCTCTGCATAGAGCTCTTCCAGCTTACCGCACCACCATTCAACAGGAATACATATCCTGATTGCGATCTTGAATCATCTTGGTCAGTTTGGGAACTCGCATCTGTGTAACCAGTTACACAGAGCTCATCCTCCAAGCCACCTTATACCAAGAATAAGTCCTTAGTCCTTCTTAAGTACTTAAGGATATTCTTGACAGCAGTCCAGTGACCCTCACTGGGATCTTGTTGATATCTATTGGTCATACTCAAGGCAAATGACACATCCGGTCGAGTACATAATAAGGCACACATGATAGATCCATTGGCGGAGGCATATGGTATTTTACTCATGCGATTTCTTTGATCTTGTGTACTAGGACACAGATCCTTACTGAGATGAATGCCATGAGACATGGGCATGTTACCCCTTTTAGAAACCTGCATACTGAACCTATGCAGTATCTTGTCTATATATGTGCTCTGACTTAGGCCTAACAGCCTCTTAGATCTATCTCTATAGATCCTTATCCCAAGGATGTAAGTGGCTTCGCCTAAATCTTTCATTGAGAAAGACTTTCCTAACCAAGATTTGACACCGTGCAAGGTAGGAATGTCATTCCCAATGAGTAGGATGTCATCAACATAAAGCACTAGAAATACAACTGTGCTCCCACTAACCTTCTTGTAAACACAAGGTTCATCCATGTTTTGAATGAATCCAAACTCTTTGACTACTTCATCAAAACGATGATTCCAACTCCGAGATGCCTGCTTCAATCCATAAATGGATCTTTGAAGCTTGCAAACTTTAACAGAGTCCTCCGGATGCACAAAACCCTCAGGTTGTGTCATGTACACATCCTCAAGCAGCTTTCCGTTAAGGAAGGCTATTTTGACGTCCATCTGCCATATCTCATAGTCATAATATGATGCAATGGCAAGAAGGATTCTGATTGATTTGGCCATTGCAACTGGGGAAAAGGTTTCATCATAGTCCACACCATGAGTTTGAGTGAATCTTTTTGCAACCAGCCATGCCTTGAAGACACTTACTTTGCCATCCATGTCAGTTTTCTCTTTGAAAACCCATTAGCACCTAATGGTTTTTGCACTTTCAGGTGGATCGACTAAGGTCTATAGCCACATGGATTGCATGTCAGACTTCATGGCATCAAGCCATTTTTCGGAGTTTGGTCCCACTACGGCGTCTCGATAGGTCGTTGGCTCATTCTGCTCAATGAGCAATACATCACGAACTTCTTCGAGGTTCACTTTGCTCCCACTGGTTCTTTGTGGGCCTTGTGTTACTTAAGTAGGCTCAACAACTTGTTGTGAGTCTTCTCCGGTTTCCATCTATGGTTCCACATTGTCCTGTGACTCTCGAACTTCTTCGAGGTTCACTTTGCTCCCACTAGTTCTTTTAGAGATAAACTCTTTTTTTAGAAAAGTACCATTCCGAATAACAAACACTTTGTGATCGGTGGGATTATAGACGTAGTATCCTTTAGTTTCCATAGGATACCCCACAAAAAGGCATTTTGAGGATCTAGATGATAATTTCTTAGAGGCTTGTTGTTTAACATAAACCTTACATCCCCAAATCTCAAGAAAAGACAAACTGGGCTTCTTCCCAGTCTATATCTCATATGGTGTCTTTTCAACTGCCTTTGACGGAACACAATTTAGTGTGAACGCAGCTGTTTCTAGGTCATGGCCCCAAAAGGAAGATTGAAGATCTGTTTGGCTCATCATAAATGGAACTATATCTAATAGATTTCGATTCCTCTGTTCAGAAACACCATTCCATTGAGGTGTTCCTGGAGGAGTAAGCTGTTAGATGATCCCACAACTCTTATGATGGTCAACAAACACTTGGATCAAATACTCACCACCTCGATCAGATTGAAGTGCCTTGATTGTTTTGCCAAGTTGGTTTTGCGCTTCATTTTGAAACATTTTGAACATTTCAAAAGTTTCAGACTTTATGTTTCATCAGACAGATATACACATATCTCCTGAAATTGTCTATAAATGTAATGAAGTGCAAACGACCTCCTCTGGCAGATGTATTCATTGATCCACACACATAGTATGTATGAGGCCCAATAAATCGGTGGCTCTCTCACTGTGTCCAGTAAAAGGTGCCTTTGTCATCTTTCCCAATAAACAAGACTCACATGTATCAAATGACTTCAGAAATCCATCTGTAATGGAGTTTCGAAATGTGTTTCTCATTTATATGGCCTAGACGACAATGTCATAGGAAGGTAGGACTCAAATCTTTTGACTTGATCCTTTATGTCACAGATGTCCATTCAATTTTCTATTGTCCTTGAGATCCTATACATTTATACAAATGTGTGAACCACATGTAGCATCTAATACTCATGTTTGAGGAAGTAGAAAAGCGAATGTCTATGACATAGATACCTGAAGCGATAGCCCGTTATCCTTCTTGTTCTTTCCAGATCTTCAATGCAAAGTGTGTGATTCTTCTTCCAATGACCAATTTCATTGCAGAAGAAGCAGACCCCTTCCTTCAGAGGTTTTGCTTTCTTGGCTTTCCGTTTCATACCCCTTCCTCTCTGAACGGACAAAACAGTACTAGGCCTTCTCTCAAGGCTCTGCTCAGTAGGTTTGAGGATCCCATGCAGTTCAGAAATTGATTCCTCCATATTGTTCATGTTGTAATCCATGACAAAATCATCATAACTTTCTAGGAGTGAGATCAAGATCACATCTGTAGCTAACTCCTGGGATATGGGGAATCCAAGCCTTTCAAGGTGATCAATGTAGCCTTTCATTTTCAACAAAATGAAGACTAACTGATTCACTTTCAGCCATCTTGCAAGAGAATAAGGCCTTTGTGGTCTCATACCTCTCTTGACTTGCCTGTTGCTGGAACATTTCCATAGGATGATAAATCATTTCAGACACCTCCATGTTTTCTAGATCTCCATTGAGGTCTGGAACCACAGTGGCAGGCTTCAGGCATCCTATATGCATAGAGTCTTCCTTATGCTTCTATAAGCATCCGTCTGATCTCTTGGATCATCAGCTGTAGGCTCATCAGGGATGGGTTGATCGATAAGATACTCCTTTCTGTCGTGTTTAGGATCAACGCTTAAGTTCCTAAACATGTCAAGAAAGTTTGCCTCATCGATTTCGTCCTTCTCAAGGACCAATCGCATTGATGGTGTTGCGGTGTTACTATTCGACATGATTCTACAATTTAAAAGATATGCAAAGTTTAATCAGTAATCTCCCACTGAATTAATAACCCTCATTATAATTAGTGGGCTAAGATCCATATTTGGCTTAATCTTAAGTCCGCTTTGGCAGGACGCTTAAAATCAAGTTATTTAGGTAAGCAACCTCTTTGCCAATTACATCCCATGTAATTCTTAGATCTTTATGGGATTCGATCATCATATGACCTAGCATGTTTAATCCCATCCAATGCCTTGAGATCCAAAACCGTTTTGATGATCTCAATTAAGTCAGGACAACAATGAATATAGATTATCACCATTACTCTTTCTTGTCTCCCCAAGATTACTCAGATGCATCTACTTTGGTGAAACATACAAATGGGTGATCGAGGTTTTGACAAGTATTCATTTATTGATGGCATTGTGACTTAAAATTTTATTTGAAAGTGGAGATGGATACCCAAGAGGGGGGTGAATTGGGTATACTTAAATTTTTCGAAAAATGCTCTGTTTTGAACTAAGGAAAACAAGGTAAATCAGAGGTAAGGGAAGAAAAGCTTGCACATAAGAATTTATCCTGGTTCGGTCTTATCAACTTGACCTACGTCCAGTCCCCAGACACTCTGGGATTTTCCACTATATCAATGATTACACACTCTGCACTCAAGAGTAGTTCTCTCACTAGAACTCACCCCCCCTTACAAGTTGTAATCAAAGATCCCAACCACCAAGTCCCCTGACTTGTGGTTCTTTACAATCAATAATCAATGAACAATTAAAACTCTCTCAAAGAGTAGATAGTGATAATCACTGAAGCTCACAATGTCAAAAGACAATTTACAACTGAAAAACATAAGGTAGTTGAGACTATTGAATGCTTGAGCGTTTTCAGATGTTCTTAGTTGTTGAGAAGCCTTGAATGCACTCTATTTATACTTAGAGAGAATTAAATGACCGTTGTAAGATGAATCAAACCGTTGGAGGTGATTAGTGATAACTTTGGTCAGCTTCTCTCTCTCATCTCTGAAGGTGGAATATCACCTAGAGGGGGGTGAATAGGTGATCTAAAAAATTTTCGTTTAAAAGGATTTTTCTTTCTGATGAACACGAAATAAAAAAAACTTGTAAGGCAAAGGAACACGAAACAATTTATACTGGTTCGGTCTAAAGCTTCGACCTACGTCCAGTCCCCAGAACACCTGGGATTTCACTATGTTCAGAAGAATTACAGACTCTGTAAACGAGAAAGGTTCCCTTCACTCTCGAACAACACTCCCCCTTACAAGTTGTAATCTTTTACACCCACTGTTAAGGTTCCACAACCTTAAGTTACAATCAGAAGAAGGTAAATGTTTAAATACTCCTCACGAGTTGAATAATGATGAACACTGAAGAACAGAAACTCAGCAATAAATTTGAAACACAAAAGAGATTAATGTCGAGTTAATTGCACAGCATTTTGGAAGGTGGTAAAATAAATGCTTCGACTATTTATAGATATCTTCATTGATGACCGTTGTTGAAGCACAGGGCTAGCCGTTGAGTCTTCGCAAAATGCCCGTTAGACAGATAGAATATTTTCTGAGGATTTGCTCTTTCGGTTTGAATATTCGATCTGGCATTCTCTTACATTCTTTCTGTTGTAGCCATTGTGAGATTTCATTAAATGTTGGATTGAGTGTATCAGAGTTTTGCTTTACTTCGTCCAGTGCATTGGTTACGGAGAATACAACGGTTTTGGCAGCTGCATTAAATGCGTTCATCTGTCCAGGTGGTTAAAGTCAAAATCCGCTGGTAATTTCTGTCTAAATGATCTGAAACTCATGAACAAACTGGTTAATAGCATTTGGTAATCTTAATCACAAGTAATCAGATGAGTAATTAATCGATTCAAGCTCAACGGAAAATCGCAGATGATGATTTGAAAAACAGGGACTACTTTGCTTGAGCAGAGTTTAAGGGTTGCCCGAGCAAGCACATTGAAATGGTAAAGAATTTACTTCTGCTCATTGTTGCTCAAGCATGAAAAGTTTCATACTTGGGTATGATGCTCAAGTATGGTCTAATATGTACTTGGGCATGCCTTTTCTTCTTTTTTTTTTTGTTTTTGATAAACGATGTTGCTCAAGCATGAATGATTCTATGCTTGGGCAAGACTTCTTCTGATGATAATCAAAACACAAGGGACAACATTGCTCGGGTATGAAAATATGCCTGCTTGGGTATGCTGCTCGAGTATGAAAAAATTTCATACTTGGGCAAGCACTTTCTTGAGACAAAGGCTGTCTTTACTTGGGCAAGCTCCTTAGCCTGCTCGAGCAAGATTCCTGCCTTGCTCGGGTATGTTTGCTTGAATGACCTTACTTGGGCAAGCATATGGCTTTGCTCGGGTAGGCTCCTACTTGACCCTTTTCTCGATGTTGCTTGAGCATAAGCCAACCCTTGAGTAGACTTTGCTTGAGCATGCTTTGCTTGAGCAAGAATTCCTACTTGCTCAAGTACCCTTTCTCTGAAGACCCTTTTTCCCTATGTTGCTCGAGCAAGATCTTTGGTTTGCTCGAGCAAGGTCTTATCAGATAGAATCTGATATACCTTACTTATGATGTTGCTCAAGCAAACTTAACACTTTTGCTCGAGTAACATGCCACAGATTCAGATTTAAAAGATTAAGTCCACTTTGTTCTTGAAATTGTAATCATCAAAACTTAAAACCAACAATCTCCACTTAATCCAGATGTATAATTGCTTTGAGGTGGCTCTCTGTGGATTTGCCCGTTGGAGAAGAGTTTGCTTGTTGTAGAAAGAATTCTTTACCGTTCTGTAGGCGTGCTCAGTTGGATTAACCAAAAGGAGGCTAATTTTCTGAAGTGCATTTAATGCTCTAAACACTTTATACTTTTTGCCTTGACCTTCATTAATCTTCTTCTAAGTCAACTGAAACTCACTTAGCAAAGTGGTTAAACATAGCTAGGAACATATATGAATGTTTAATGGAAGCAGTAAAATCAAAAGAAAGTGTTTCACAAATTCGTCAGATTTGAAAATCAGTTTCAGCGTCCAATACTCGAGTTTGTCACTGTGTACTTGAGTCAATACTTGAGTATCCAAGCTGATACTCGAGTATGCTTCTTCCAGAGACAAACCATCATGACTTGAACTTTGAAAACCAATGTCAATACTCGAGTATGTAAGTCTATACTCGAGTTTTGAACCTTTTGTGAGAGAATCAGTTTAAGTTCAAAAGCTCAATACTTGAGTATTCATTTCAATACTTGAGTATTCAAATTATTGACAAGTGGATAACCTCTCTGTATGCCTAATACTCGAGTTTGCAGATCAATACTCGAGTATTGATTCAATTTTAAGAATTGTGAAGTCTTTCCATGTCAATACTTGAGTATTCAAATGAATACTTGAGTATTCATAAACAGGTGTTAAGTTGAAAATCTTTGTAGAAGCCCAATACTCGAGTATGTAAACCAATACTCGCGTTTTCATAAGTTATAAGAGTTTGAAGGCTCTCTGTAAGACCAATACTCGAGTATTCAAATGCCATACTCGAGTATTCACTCAAGGTGAAAACTTGTTTGCTGTCTGTAAGTCCAATACTCGAGTATACAAATACCATACTCGAGTATTCACTCAAGGTGAAAACTTGTTTGCTCTCTGTAAGTCCAATACTCGAGTATTGCTTCCAATACTTGAGTATTGCTTTGTAAAAATGGATTTAAGCAATTCACTGTCAAGTCAATACTCGAGTATTCACTCCAATACTCGAGTTTCCAATTGACAGATGTTTTTTAGCAAATGTGGAAACTTCAAAACATGTTTATAATTGTTGATTATCATCAAAACACATAGAGAACTAACATTATTTAGAGGGTATTATTAGATATAATCAAATTAATCCTATTAATTTAATTCTAAATTAATTATGAGTGATCTAATCAAATGATAATTAAAACTCTAAATTAATCATAACATATGTTAATTCATACAATTATGAAATAAATCATTATGATTAAATTATTGAGACTTGTGACTGTCGCTTCATTTTAATACGACTAGATCTATATCTTATAGGATTTCTAAAACCCTAATTGGCTGTATTAAAATATTCAAAATTAATCTCAATCAATATTAAACTCAAATTTTAGATTAAAATAACATTAATTAAATCTGTCCAACAGATTTAATCTGATCTATTTATTTTAATCTAAAATAAAAGCCTGCCGATTTAATTTATCTTTATTAATTCTACCTATATGAATGCAATCATTATTGTATGTCATATAAAGACTAAATAACTCATGCAATGATCATATCAAAACATAATTAAAACTCGTGATACAACAAAGCTCATTTAGTCTAGAGTCCTCTCAAGCCAATGAGGGGACTTACCTTAATAATAAGAGAAAACACCTAAGGGGAAACCTCGTTTACATTAGAGGGGAGTAGATGAGAAGAGAATCTAATCGAGAGTATTTAGGGAGAGACATGACTCGCAAGCCATATCTAAATTTACAACAATTGTAAAATCTAGAGCCATGTTGATACCATACCCAAACAACACTTTGAAAGGTAAATTAGAACATATTTTAATTCATATATTTATGAAATAAAATATTACTCATGATAAAATTCTCTAATTTTATATTATATTATATAACACATATAATATAATAAATTCTCCAATTTATATTATATTATATAATTATATAATATAGTATCATGATTTAAATTCTCTAATTTATATTATATTATATAATACATATAATATAATAAATTATCTAATTTATATTATATTATATAATTATATAATATATTATCATGATTTAAATTCTCGCGCTACAAGTAATCAGCCGGTGTGGTCACCTTTGAAAGGTAAATCATAACATGTAAAATTAATAATTAAAATTCTCTAATCTATATTACTTTATATCATGATTTAAATTCTCACACTACAAACAATTTCATTTCTCACACTACAAACAATTAGCCGGACCCTACGGCGGTCCCGCTAGCCGGATAGCAGGAGCGCCCCCTGAGCTTTTGAAAACTCATATTCTTTTAGAAAGAGAGTTTCATAAAATTAATTTCAAACCCCTAGGGGCGTTGTCCGAGCATGATCGAAAATTTTGAATGATTCAGAACGTCTTTGATGCACACGAACGTGACAGACGATTCCGAATATGGTGCACTCTGAACAATTCAAATGTGGCTGCGAATTTAAATGATTCAAACCCTAACGCAGCTATTTTATTATAAAGCATACAAGATTCAATTTCTTGCATACAACAATTTAGATTCTTGCATACAGATTCAGTTTCTTGCATATATATCACATATAATAGCATGAACAGAAACCCAATTTAAACGCACGTTGAGTTGGCTCTGATACCACTGTTGGGATCCGTACACGCAGCGGATTAAAATTTCTTACGAATCCCATCCGGAGGATCACTCAAGCACGTTTAAAACAAGGTTAAGAAACCCGAATCATACCTTATATTGAACTCGTCCGCGTCTCGTTCTCTTTAAACAGGTGGGCTACTTGATAGAGATTTGCCGTATCTCCCAAAATAACCAAGTTCAAATAAGATTTTTGCAGAAATAGGGAACCTGGGTCGTTTCCCCGATGAATTTGCAGCGGGTTCGATTGATAACAGTGAAATAGAACAGTAAAATAGGGGGTTTTTGATGTGAACAGAATAAAACGGAACTAAACAGAGACAAAACGAAACAAGCAGAAATAGAACGAATCAAACAAAGATTAAACAGTTAACAGAGATTAACCCAGGATTACGGATTCACCTTCCTTCCTCGGACGAAACAGATTCTCAATCAAACTCGTGATCGACTCTGGATAAACCGAGATCTCTGCATTTATCCAGAATTTCCCTTAACTGAACAATCGTTCAGAATCTGTTTGAATCAATGGCGTATCACTGTACGATCGCACAATAATAGTTTAACCTAGTTCGAACTACGTCCTTGGGAAATATCGATATGGGTTTTTAATCAAAAACCCAATCCAAATCCAAAAATCGAATCCGATCAGAGAATACAGAAACGAGTTAGATGGTTACCGATTAAGCGCGAATCCTCTGGACAGTAGAATCCTTAATCCATGGGCTAATCACAGAGATTTAGCCAAACATAACTAGGAAAAACGAAGAGTAGATGAAGAACGCCAATAACGTGAAGAACATATGAAGAACAGTTGAAAGAAAATAAAAGCTTCTATTCTGATCCACAAGTTTTACAAAACGTGAATGAATAGGTGTTTCTTGCTGCTGCCACACTTAACCCTAAATGGCAAAACGAAAATGGGGCTCCAATCCACAATTCAGGCACAACATGGAGAATACTAAAAATGGGCTTTAATTACAAATAAAAATCCAGAAATAAACATATGACTTCAGCTCCAAAATCAACCGCCCTCTTGTCCGAATTTTCTCTTCATGTCTTCATAACAATTGTAGTTCTCTGAATCATCTGAAATATGAGACAAAAATGAGGCAAATCTGATGTCTGGTTCAAGAGTTATGGTAAAAATAGCGAAGCAATGTAAAACTGGAATCTTACTATTAAACATGGCTAAAATAAAAACAAAGGCCCAAAGCTCAAATAAGTATAAAAGCCATTATTTATTAGCTAAAAAGTCCTAAATTATTAATCAAGAGACAAAAATAGTGGATGAAATATTCAATTATCAAATTCCCCCACACTTATCTTTTTGCACTCCTGAGCAAAATTCAAAGAAAAAGACCTAAAGGAGAAATTCTTCTTTTCTAACAATTGCTAACAATGCAAAAATTGAACAAGGGACACAAAGCTCCAAAAGATCAATCAATCAAGACCACAATCCCTTCATCTCAAATCACAATTCATGGTAATATCATCAATGATGCTAATCACAAAAGATGGTCTCTCAAATGATGCGCTCAATCAATCAACCTCTCAAGTGTATCTCTCAAGTGTTTAAGGTGTATAAGTGTATCGCTCAAATTCTACTCAAGAAAATTGTTCTACCATAAGCTTGCTCAATTTCTACGTCTCCACTACTCATAACACATCCGTGCACAAATCAAGAGAGCTTGTTATTAAAGGTTGTAATGGGGTTAGGGTGAAGGTAGGTAAAAGTATGGAATGAGAGGTTAAGCACCAAAGAAATTGAAAAGAGCACTGATTAACACAATCATTCTCTATGTATGAAATCTTTTATTTAACTCATATATTTCCTTTCTTTCTATGTTTTTGTTTTTGTTTTTTTTTTCTTCTTTTCTTTTCTTTTTGTTTTTTCTTCTTTCTTTTTTTTTCACACTTTTTTTTTCTTTTTTGAGAAATGGTACTATATACATAATCACTATGACAAAATCAAATATCTCCCCCCCACACTTAAACTGTTGCACTCCTGAGCAACCCCCACACTTAAACACAAAACCAAGGTAAACTGATGCTCAATAAATTTTCAAGGTGCGAAATAAAATGGTTTTACGCTTAGGCTTGTAATGTGGCTTAGAAAAGAATGGGCAAAAAGGTACAAAGGGCTTAGCAAAGGAATAATAATGCATGGGAAAGGCTATTTGTCCAAAGTGGAGAAAATAAAAGAAAGAAAACAAGCTTCCATCATACTTATGCACGTAAGTGAAAAATGTAGTTTCAAAAAGAAAAGGAGCAAGTTCTAGAGAACGCAAATCATGAGCAGATGCACACATGAAAGAAAGCATGGTAAAAGATGAATTCCATTCATGCAGGCTCAAAACCTCACAAGGTCAATACCAACTTAGGCAATCAACAACATCAAATTAACCACCAAGACATGTAATCGAAGAGTCAAGAATTGCAGACCAGACAGAATGATCCATTAAAACCAACATGTCCAAGTTCATAATATGTAGCAATCATAGAAAGAGAGACTGTATTATTTCAAAAAGCAAAGTAGAAAAAGGAAAACAAATAAAAGAGAAGGAGGGAGAAGAAAGAAGAATACTCCCCAAGGGTTGGTTTATGGAGGATAAGTGGCATCAATGAGGAGAATCTCTGCTCCCTCAGGCTGCTGCTGGGATCCCTCATGAAAGTGCTTGAGGCGATGCCCATTGACCTTAAAGGTCCGTCTTGTGGCTGGATCACATAGCTCAACAGTACCAAATGGAAATATGTTAGTGATCTCAAAAGGGCCATCCCATTTAGATCGAAGCTTACCTAGCATAAATTTCAAACGGGAGTTAAACAGAAGAACTTTTTGGCCCATAGAAAATTCCTTCCTTAGGATATGCTTATCATGGAATGCCTTAGTCTTTTCCTTGTACAAACGTGAACTCTCATAGGCATCCAATCGCAGCTCATCTAACTCTTGCAACTGTAGCTTCCTCTCCATCCCAGACTTAGTCAAATCCATGTTACATTGCTTAATGGCCCAATAGGCTTGATGCTCCAACTCAACTGGAAGATGACATGCCTTCCTAAAGACAAGCCGATAAGGAGACATCCCAATCGGAGTCTTGTAGGCGGTGTGATATGCCCACAAAGCATCATCTAGTCGCTTACTCCAATCTTTCTGGGTAGAATTGACAGTCTTCTAAAGGATTTGCTTAATCTCTCTATTCGAGACTTCACCTTGACCGTTTGTCTGAGGATGGTATGCTGTGGAGACCTTGTAGAGCACTCTATACTTGCGTAACAAGGCACCCATGCTTCGGTTACAAAAATGAGAACCCTGGTCACTGATAATGGCTCTAGGAATACCAAACCTGCAGAAAATGGTTGACCTAAAAAAATCCACCACCACAGAAGAATCATTAGTCCAGGTGGCTTTCGCCTCAACCCATTTCGAGACATAATCAACAGCCAGCAGTATGTAAGTACAACCATATGAAGCAGGAAATGGAACTATAAAATCAATACCCCAAACATCAAAGATCTCACAAAACAATATAGGGTTCTAGGGCATCTCATGCCTACGAGGAAAACTCCCTGCTCTCTAACAGTTATCACTTGACTTACAAAACAGATGGGAATCATGAAACAAGGAAGGCCAAAATAATCCACTGTCTAACACTTTCCTAACAGTTCTTTGGGGTCTTAAGTGACCACCACAAGCAGAAGCATGAGCAAAATGCAATATATAGTGAAACTCATGATTAGGCAAACATCTCCTAACTACTTGGTCACTACAAAATTTCCACAGATAAGGGTCATCCCAAACATAATATTTAGATTCACTTTTTAATTTAAGTGTTTGGGCTTTAGTGGAATCGATAGGCAAAGCACCAGCTACCAAGTAGTTAACCAGATCAGCATACCATGGAAGCTTACCCTGCAGTTGTAGAAGCTGCTCATCAGGGAAATCATCCTGAATAGAAGAGGAGTGAGAGGGGGAATGGGTGATTCGACTCAAGTGGTGAGCTACCCAGTTTTGTGCTCCACTTCGGTCTCGAATCTCAACATCGAACTCTTGGAGCAAGAGCATCCACTGGATGAGCCGTGGCGTAGCATCTGCCTTTTTCAAAAGAAATTTCAACGCTGCATGGTCAGAGAAAACCACTACCCTACTTGCTAGCAGATAGGACCTAAACTTATCAAAAGCAAATACAATAGCCAACAACTCCTTTTCAGTAGTGGTGTAATTAGACTGGGCAGGGTCCAAAGTCTTAGAGGCATATGCAATCACATGAGATACTCTGTCAACCCGCTGTCCCAAGATAGGACCAACCATAGTTGGAAGTATCACACATCAGCTCAAATGGAAGGCACCAATTAGGGGTTGGATCACTAGAGCTGTAGTTAGGCAACGCTTCAAGTGATCGAAGGCCGCCTTGCACTCATCGACAAATACAAAGTCAATGTCCTTATGCAGAAGATTGGACAAGGGTCGGGCAATCTTGTTGAAATCTCGAATGAAACGCCGATAGAAACCTGCATGACCAAGGAAAGAGTGAACTTCCCGCCTATATGAGGGGTAAGGGAAAGCAGTAATTACATCTATCTTAGCAGGGTCTACCTCAATCCCTTTCCTAGATACTATGTGTCCCAAGACTGTACCCGAATCAACTATGAAGTTACACTTCTCATAATTAAGCACAACATTGGACTCAATGCATTTATGCAAAACTCTAGACAGATTAGCTAAGCATGCATCAAAATCAGACCCATATACAGTGAAATCATCCATAAAAACCTCCATGCAATCCTCTAGAAACTCAGAGAAAATGCTTACCATACAACGCTGAAAGGTGGCAGGTGCGTTTCAAAGGCCAAAAGGCATCCTTCGGTAGGCATATTTTCCAAAAGGGCATGTGAAGGTCGTCTTCTCCTGTTCCTCATGTTAGTTCTCAAAGTGTTTTGATGATTAACAACAAGCATACACGTGTGTTGAAGTATTTCAAAATCAGTTAGAAATTGCTTAACAGTTGTTTACTCGAGTAAAGGTAAGCTTACTCCAGTAAAGGACTGTTGTAGGATTGCTCAAGTTCGTTTTGGCAAGTCTTTACTCCAGTAAAGTAGCTTTACTCCAGTAAAGGACTTACCGAGAGCAATCCAAGTTTTTGAAGTTGTTGCTTACTCCAGTAAAGCTAAGTTTACTCCAGTAAAGGCCATCCAGAGAGCAACCAAGTTTTTCAAAGTTCAGTCTTTACTCCAGTAAGAAACTACTTACTCCAGTAAAGAACCTCGAGAAAGTAAAATGAATTTTTTTGAGCTTAAGTTGCTTACTCCAGTAAAGCTAAGCTTACTCCAGTAAAGGACTTACAGAAGCAAATCAATTTTTCAAAGTGATTGCTTACTCAAGTAAAGGTTCGTTTACTCCAGTAAAGACTTAGAGTAACCTCTCTTCTTTTGAAGAACAAAGTCACTTACTCGAGTAAAGGTTAGTCTACTCGAGTAAAGCCCATACAAAAAGGTTACTAATTTGTCTAAGTCTGGCTTACTCCAGTAAACAAATCCTTACTCCAGTAAAAAGGCATTTCGAACTTAAAACGTTTTCACATGAATAGTGCCTTACTCGAGTAAAGTACTAACTTACTCGAGTAAAGCTCTTGGATTTCAAACTCAAGCCTCGATGGTTTATCTCTGGGAAGAGCTTACTCCAGTAAACTGTGATTACTCCAGTAAAGACACTTTTGCACAGTGCCTTACTCGAGTAAAGAAGAACTTACTCGAGTAACCAACGGTAACTTTTGGTTTTTGAATTTCACGAATTCGCAAATCACTGTTGTTTGACCTAATTGCTTTCATATATCACTCACTCATGTTCCCAGATATATTTAACAAGTTTGTTGAGTGTCTTTCAGTTAGCACAGATCAAGATCATTGAAGATTAGTGAGATAAAGCAAAAAGTGAACAGTGCATTTAATGCACTTCTGAAATCTCACCTACTTTCAGCTAATCCACCTGAGCACGTCTAATGAACGTTAAAGAAAGCTTACTACATCAAGTAAAGCCATCTCCAACGGGCAGAAACTCAGAGAGCCACATCAGACTTCATTAAGACTTGGATTAGCAGAAGTTTAGAGAGAGAAGATGACCAGAACTTAAGCAAATCACTTCCAACGGTTGGAATCATCTCACAACGGTCATTTAATGTTCTCTACCTATAAATAGAGAGCATTAACTTCATCTCTAGCTGATACACCTACTCTGAGCAAAAAATCTACTAAGTTCATTCATTGTGTATTAGCTTTCACTTGTACTGTATCATTTTGATACTTAGAGCTTCAGTATTCATCTATCTACTCTTGAGAGAGTTTTCATCTGTAAAATCATTTATTGATTGAGAGAATCACAAGTCAGGGGACTTGGTGATTGTGGGTGTATTGATTACAACTTGTAAGGGGGAGTGTGTTCTAGTGAGAGAACAGCTCTTAGTACAGAGTGTGTAATCAATATTGTTGAGTTAGTGGATTGAAAATCCCAAGTGAGGCTTGGGGACTGGATGTAGGTCAGAGAAAGGACCGAACCAGTATAAATCGTTGTGTGCAAAGCTCTTCTCTCTATCTCCTCTGTTCTGCCCTGTTCTGAGAGTGTAAAAACAGAACCAGTTTGCGAAAATTTTTAATATACCCAATTCACCCCCCCCTCTTGGGTATAAAGCTCCTCTTTCATTTGGTATCAGAGCTAGGTCTTCTCAGAAGAGTTTAACCACTCGAGAAGGATCACCATGGAAGGAATTCTTCCAGATGGAGCTTCAATCAACAGACCTCCCGGTTTCGACGGCGAACACTACTCTTTCTGGAAAGCAAAATTTCGTGTGTTCGTGATGGCAACAGAATATGGCTTATGGAGGGTCTTTGAGACTGGAGACTATGTTCCAGTCAAGGTAGAAGGAGGCATCACTGTTCCCAAGACAGAAGCTGAGTTCAATGATGACGACAAGAAGAACATCACTCTCAATAGCAAGGCTATCCTGATGCTTCAGAGTGCTCTTAGTCAAAAGGAGTACTTTCGTATCTGTAATTTGTCAACGGCTAAGGAGATGTGGAAGGCTCTGGAAATAGCTTATGAAGGAACCTCTGGAATCAAGGAGAACCGAGTCAACATTCTAACCACTGAGTATGACCTTTTGCGGATGAAGCAAGGCGAGAGTATTGGAGAGTTTCAGTTGAGATATACTCATCTGACCAATCAGCTAGCTGCCTTAGGAAAGCTTTTCGATCAAGGAGCTCAAGTGAGGAAAATCCTCAATATTCTAACAAAGGATTGGGAAGCTAAGGTCACCGCCATTGAAGAAGCTCGTGGAGAGTCAATGACTTCAGTTGCCGCACTGTTTGGCAGTCTATCTGAGTACGAGAGCAAATTGAAGTTCAAGAAGGAATTAGAAGATGTCAATGGTGGGAACAATCGCAATAAGGGAGTGGCTCTGATGTGGAAAAGGATGAGGAAGATGAAGATGAGGATGAAGAAATTAGCATGATGGTCCGGAGATTCAAAAAGTTCTACAAAAGAGATCAAGGCTTCAAGAAATTCCAGAAGGGAAATTCAAGCTATGAATCAAAGAAGCCGGTTATCTGCTACGAATGCGAAAAACCCGGACACATCAAGGCGGAATGCCCTCAGCTGAAAAATCAAGAGAAAGAAAAGAAGAAGTTCAAGAAATACAAAAAGAAGGCATATGTGTCAGCTATATGGGGAGATAGCTCATCGGATGAGGATGAAGCTGAAGAGGATGAAAGTGAAAAAGCCAACATATGCCTGGTTGCTGAGGAAGAAGAACAACCTAGTGAAATAAATGAGGTATATGAATCTCTTCCTTCCTATGATGAATTGTTTGCTGAATACAATGTTGTTCAAAAGGAGTTTGAAAAACTTGCAGACAAGTATATGTCTTTGAAAAGAAAAAATTCTTTTCTTGAACTGCAAATTGAAAACCTCTCTTCTCCTCAATCTCTGATTTGTGATGAATGCTCTATCCTAGAGAAAAAGAATTCACAACTTACAAAAGCACTTGAGAAATTCACTAAGGGAAGTGAAATGCTCAATGTGATTTTGAAACAACAACGTTTTACAAACGATAGATCGGGCATTGGTTACAGACCAGACTTTGATAAGAAGAAAGGAAAGAAAAAGAATGGACAAAAATCCTATATGAATTATTTCACTAAATCTGTTCATTCCTCAAACCCTTTTGCACATTGTACATATTGCAATAGGAAGGGTCATTCTACTTCATCTTGTTTTCATCGAAAAGAAAGAAAAGCTAAACCTGTAGGAAATTATGTCTGGGTACCAAAAGGAACATATGTTCCCAAGGTGCGTGCTAACCCCAAAGGACCCAAGAAAAGATGGGTACCTAAAACTTGACCTCTGGTGATCTGCAGGTATGTCTTAGAGCATCAAGGCCGAACAAGTGGTACATTGATAGTGGATGCTCAAGACACATGACTGGAGACAAATCAAAGTTTTTATCAATAAAGCCAAAAGATGGAGGTAGAGTCACATTTGGAGGTGATCAATCCGGGAAAATCGCTGGCATTGGTGAGATAGGCAACAATGAAGGCCCACTCATCAAAGACTCTACCTTGTAGAAGGATTGTGTCACAATCTCCTAAGTGTGAGCCAAAGCACCGATAAGGGTAATTTGGTAATATTTGACTCTGATGAATGCTTTATTGTTAAAAAGGATTTGATCTCCATAAATGATTTGAAAAATAAAGCTTTATTTAGAGCACTTAGAGATGGAAATTGTTATACCTTGAACCTCTCTAGTAATGCTTCTGTTTCTGAAAATTGTTTTGTGAGCAATTTGAATGAGAGTTGGCTTTGGCACAAGCGATTAGCTCATGTCAATATGTATCAACTTGACAAATTGTTGAAAAAGGATTTGGTCATTAGTATTCCCAAATTGAATTTCAAAAATGATATGATTTGTGATGCATGTCAAAAGGGAAAACAAACCAAATCATCTTTTAAAACCAAAAATGAGATTTCAACCACTAGACCACTTCAACTTCTTCACATGGACCTAGTTGGACCAGCTAGAGTCAAAAGTCTTGGTGGAAACTTATACACCTTGGTCATTGTTGATGATTTTTCTAGATTTACTTGGACTATATTCTTATCTTCAAAAGATGAAACCTATGATCAGTTTGTTTCTTTTGCCAAGAAGGTCCAAAACGAGAAAGGTCTTACCATTTCAGGAATAAGGACTGATCATGGAGGAGAGTTCGAGAATAATGCATTTGCTGAGTTCTGTGATAGTATGGGGATCAACCATAATTTCTCGGCACCTAGAACACCACAACAGAATGGTGTTGTGGAGAGAAAGAATCGAGTGCTCACGGAGATGGCCCGGGCAATGCTGAACGAATACAACACTTCACAAGTGTTTTGGGCTGACGCGATGAGTACAGGATGCTACATCTCCAACCGAGCCTATTTGAGAAAGAAGATGAACAAAACACCATACGAACTCTACAAAGGAAGAAAGCCGAACCTCAGTCATCTTCATGTCTTCGGTTGCAAGTGCTATGTGCACAATAATGGTAAAGATAATCTTGGTAAATTCGATCCTAAATCTGATTTAGCTATCTTTATCGGTTATTCAAATAGAAGTAAGGCATATAGAGTGTTTAATACTAGAACTAAAATTGTTGAAGAATCTGTACATGTTGTATTTTGTGAGTCTGAATCTGATAAATCCCTTGATGATGAAGAAGAGACTATTTTCAAAAACAAATTCTTTTCGAAAAATGCTCCTACTCCTTCTGAAAATTCTGAAAATATTTTTGAGGCTGATCCAGAAAATAATCTTGAAAATCCTGATCAGTCTCAACCTAGAGCTTGGAGATTTATAAGGAATCATCCTTTAGACCAAGTTATAGGTGACGTTAACCAAGGAGTTAGGACCAGAAATAGTACTTTAAATGAGGTCACATTTTCTGCATTCATTTCACATATTGAGCCCTCTAAGATAGAAGAAGCCCTTTCAGACAATGATTGGGTGATTGCTATGCAAGAAGAGCTACATCAATTTGATAGAAATCAAGTTTGGGACTTGATACCTAGACCCAAAGACCATCCGGTAATTGGGACAAAATGGGTATTCAAGAACAAACGTGATGAGTCTGCCATTATTGTGCGTAACAAGGCTAGATTAGTGGCCAAAGGTTACAATCAAGAAGAAGGAATAGACTATGAAGAGACTTATGCTCCAGTAGCTAGATTGGAGGCAATAAGAGTTCTTCTAGCATTTGCATGCACAAAAGGTTTTAAACTCTATCAAATGGATGTCAAAAGTGCATTCTTAAATGGTTTCATTCAAGAAGAGGTATATGTGGAACAACCTCCTGGTTTTGAAAATGAACATTATCCTGATCATGTTTTTAAACTTAAGAAAGCTTTATATGGACTCAAGCAAGCTCCTAGAGCTTGGTATGAAAGATTGAGTCAATTCTTACTTAATCAAGGGTTTATTAGAGGAAAGGCAGATACAACTTTGTTCATTAAGAAAAACAAATTGAATGAAATCTTAGTTGTTCAGATCTATGTTGATGATATTATTTTTGGTGCTACTAATGACTCCTTGTGTGAGGAATTCTCTAAGACTATGCAGGGTGAATTTGAGATGTCAATGATGGGAGAACTTAACTATTTTCTTGGGCTGCAAATCAAGCAACGTAAAGATGGGATCTTTATCTCCCAAACCAAATATCTGAATGATTTGCTCAAGAAATTTGGAATGGACAAGTGCAATGGAGCTGATACACCAATGAGCACAACCACTTCATTGGATGCTGATGAAGAGGGCAAGGATTTCAACATCACCAAGTATAGAGGAATGATCGGATCATTGCTCTATCTCACTGCAAGTCGCCCGGACATCCAATTCAGTGTTGGGATGTGTGCACGGTTCCAATCCGTACCCAAAGAGTCACATGCTGAACATGTCAAGAGGATATTCAGATATCTTTCTGATACGAAGACTCTTGGACTATGGTTTCCCAAAGGTCAGCCGGAGCATTTGGTGGCATATTCGGATTCGGATCATGCTGGCTACAAAACGGACAGAAAGAGCACAAGTGGTCAATGTGAATTCTTTGGTAATTCACTTGTGTCTTGGTTTAGCAAGAAGCAAACAACCGTGGCCGTATCATCAACCGAAGCTGAATATGTAGCTGCCTCAAGTTGCTGTGGTTGAAGCAACAACTTGCTGATCTTGGAGTGCACTTGAAGGAGATCCCAATATTGTGTGACAATACTAGCACAATAAGCTTGGCCAAGAATCCGGTGCAACATACAAGGACCAAGCATATTGATGTGAGACATCATTTCATTCGGGATCATGTGCAGAAGAGAGATGTGAAAGTCATGTTCATTCCAACCCATCTCCAATTGGCGGACATATTCACCAAGCCTCTAGCCAAAGAGCAATTTACCTTCATAAGGAGAGAATTGGGAATGGTAAATCCCAATGAGTTGTAAGTTTTGCTCTTACCCAATGTTAGTTTATGTTTTTGATGATTAATCCCTACTAACTTAAGCATCGGAGTGTTTAGCAATTGTTTTTGCAGGATTTCCTGATGTGTAAGAGGTTGCTTACTTGAGTATAGGAAATCGTACTTGAGTAAAGAAGTAGCAGAAAGCCAATTCTGATGTTCAGATGAGCTTTACTCGAGTAGGTAAGTGTGTACTCGAGTAAACAAGAGGCAGAGAGCTCATGGGTGAAAAAGAGGACTGCTCTACTCGAGTAAGGAATTCTTTACTCGAGTAAGGGCATCGGGGTTCTTCAAAAATTCACATTACATTTTTGAAGTCCAGGTCAGTATACTTGCATCTTTACTCGAGTAGGTAAATGAAAGTATGCTTTACGCGAGTAAGCTAGAACTTTACTCGAGTAAAGGGGTTTGTCTATATATTCACTGAAGCGATGTGATTTTTCATACTCGCCTCTTTACTCAAGTAGAACCCTAGAGTTGCGTCTTTCTATCTTCCTCTCCCTCTGAAACCGTCACTTCCCTCCATCGAATTTCTTTGAAACTTTCTTGAAACTTCCTCCAAATCATTCCTCTTCTCAAACTCATCGAAACCCTAAACTCAGAGATGTCGAAGGAAGCATCTCAATCCTCACATCCGGTGCCTTCAAATCCTCCTCGTGCTCCTAGGACCAAGTCTGTCCCCAAGAAACTGCAGAGAGGGATCGACACTTCTATTCCCGGCGTTAGAGTGGTGATTCCAACGGTTGCAAAGTCTCTAAATCCCAAGAAGAGGCCAGCTTCATCGAAACACCCATTGCCTTCTCCAGCTACAAAGAAGAAAAAGGGTGGTGAACCAAGCGAGAAAAAGGGAAAGAAGAAGGCGTTTGAGAACAAAAGAAGATCAAAGAATCCTTCTACCGTTATTTCCTCTTCTACTGATGAAGCCACTGTTTCGACGTCGGAGCACGAACAAAATCAAGAGCAAGAGGAAGTATCTCCATATGTGACTGATGCCGTGGAGAAGTTTAAAATTACCAAGGATCCACCAGAAGGCTTCAAGGTTGCACCTGTTCCTCTTCCTCCCGGTGTCAATGCTAAATTCAGGGAGATATACGCTAGTCGTGGCTTCTGTGCCATTGTCTCAATCAACTTGGAACAACTCTACAGAGAGTGCCACGTTGACTTGTCACCATGGTTCGAGCCATATGAGTCCTTCGTGTCCATTGGAGGTACATATTTTCCAGAGTTGGTTAAGCTATTCTATTTCAACATGAAGACCAACCACATTATGGACTTGGATGGTCAATTAGTCGAGGAAAGGATTACAACTTCAGTGAGAGGAATTGAGTTTACAATATCAGCCGCCATCATCAACAAGATCCTGAATGTAGCTGATCCTCCCGAGGCTTCCACTCCACGATACTCCAATGAAGAAGTATATAGAACTCTTATGACTGATCAAGAAGTCCCAGATGATCAGAGAGTTCATCTGTCTTTCAAGCCAGCAGACATGCCCAAGCTACACAGAGTTATCTGGCACATATATGCACGAAATTTTGTGCAAAAAGGAGGGAGTTACACCCATTTTACACTGAAGGACTACCGGTTCTTCACAGCTTTTATCAAGAAGCACCCTCTCAATATTGGTCAGTGGATATTCAAAGAGATCAATTATTGCAAATTCGTGGCCCGGAAGAACTCCTACTTGCCTTTTGCCTCGCTGGTGTCCCTCATCATGTTCTACCACAAGATTTGGTACGTGGGCCCTCCTGAACAGATGAAGGAAGTCACACCTTTTGGGAAGACTACACTCAAAATGATGAAGATCAGCTTTGGACCAGAGGAATCCAGTGAGTCTCAGGCACCTCAGAGGACTCAGACTCGAGCATCACAGTCGGTGGCTCATGAGGCCCAGTCAGCACCACCACCACTACCATCGGATTTTGATGAGCGCATTAGAACTATAGTGGATGCTGCCCTAGTTTCACACCGAGCAGTGTTGAAGGCTGAGTTTGATATGATCCGTGCTGATATTAAGCTGGGGGTTATGGATGTGATTGTGGCTCAGACAGAGATCCTATCAAATCTGGCCAAGGTGAAAGAAGATCTTGATGACCAAGGGGTCACTTTGGCTTCCACTTTGTCTGTCACCTTAGCAGCCGCCTCAGATGCCAGAGACAAGGCATAGCAACTCCTTCAGCATTTTGGGCTTGGTGGTTCTTCTTCTGCTACATTTGGATTCACCACGGATCCATCTTCATCCACACCGGCTCCGGAGTTCCAGCCATCTATACCTGTCTCTCAGCCTTCCTCATCCTCACCCGAACCTCACTTTTCTCCACCATCCTCACCCACCTTCTCATTTCCCTGTCCACCTCATAGCCCACCTCACACCACATCTTCCCCAGTCACCCCTACCACAGAGATTCTTCCTAACCCACTTCCATCTCCACCCACTCCTTCCACTGAAGTATTTCCCACACCTTCCCCATATGCCCATCTCTCATTTGGCCATCCTTCTCTATATGATCCTTCCTTGAACCCCAATTTTGGTCCAAGCAGAGCCATTGTCCCCTACTCTCCTCCACTGGTTGTGCTTGACCCCGAGTATCTTGATGATGACAAAGGGGGAGAAGGAGAGAAAGATGATGACGCTTAGGAGTCTAGGAGTGTGATTAGTTAATTTACTTTAGCATGTTTGTTGATTTGTAGGATAATGTCCTTTTTTAACTTTGCTTTGCTGATATCAGTGATTATTAGAGTATTTATCCTTTTCTGATATCAGTTAGATGCTACACATGTATGCTTTCTTAGATGAATATGAATATATTTTGCATGAGTTTATGAGTTCAATTATATATCTGCTGCTATTCTCTGATGTCCATGTTTAAAAATGCAAAATTGGATGTATTTCTGATAATTCAACTCTGATATTTTGAAAACTTCAATCTGAAAGCTATACATCTTTCTAAATCTTTAAAAAGAATGTTTATGAATGTTGTCATCATCAAAAAGGGGGAGAATGTTAGTTCTCAAAGTGTTTTGATGATTAACAACAAGCATACACGTGTGTTGAAGTATTTCAAAATCAGTTAGAAATTGCTTAACAGTTGTTTACTCGAGTAAAGGTAAGCTTACTCCAGTAAAGGACTGTTGTAGGATTGCTCAAGTTCGTTTTGGCAAGTCTTTACTCCAGTAAAGTAGCTTTACTCCAGTAAAGGACTTACCGAGAGCAATCCAAGTTTTTGAAGTTGTTGCTTACTCCAGTAAAGCTAAGTTTACTCCAGTAAAGGCCATCCAGAGAGCAACCAAGTTTTTCAAAGTTCAGTCTTTACTCCAGTAAGAAACTACTTACTCCAGTAAAGAACCTCGAGAAAGTAAAATGAATTTTTTTGAGCTTAAGTTGCTTACTCCAGTAAAGCTAAGCTTACTCCAGTAAAGGACTTACAGAAGCAAATCAATTTTTCAAAGTGATTGCTTACTCAAGTAAAGGTTCGTTTACTCCAGTAAAGACTTAGAGTAACCTCTCTTCTTTTGAAGAACAAAGTCACTTACTCGAGTAAAGGTTAGTCTACTCGAGTAAAGCCCATACAGAAAGGTTACTAATTTGTCTAAGTCTGGCTTACTCCAGTAAACAAATCCTTACTCCAGTAAAAAGGCATTTCGAACTTAAAACGTTTTCACATGAATAGTGCCTTACTCGAGTAAAGTACTAACTTACTCGAGTAAAGCTCTTGGATTTCAAACTCAAGCCTCGATGGTTTATCTCTGGGAAGAGCTTACTCCAGTAAACTGTGATTACTCCAGTAAAGACACTTTTGCACAGTGCCTTACTCGAGTAAAGAAGAACTTACTCGAGTAACCAACGGTAACTTTTGGTTTTTGAATTTCACGAATTCGCAAATCACTGTTGTTTGACCTAATTGCTTTCATATATCACTCACTCATGATCCCAGATATATTTAACAAGTTTGTTGAGTGTCTTTCAGTTAGCACAGATCAAGATCATTGAAGATTAGTGAGATAAAGCAAAAAGTGAACAGTGCATTTAATGCACTTCTGAAATCTCACCTACTTTCAGCTAATCCACCTGAGCACGTCTAATGAACGTTAAAGAAAGCTTACTACATCAAGTAAAGCCATCTCCAACGGGCAGAAACTCAGAGAGCCACATCAGACTTCATTAAGACTTGGATTAGCAGAAGTTTAGAGAGAGAAGATGACCAGAACTTAAGCAAATCACTTCCAACGGTTGGAATCATCTCACAACGGTCATTTAATGTTCTCTACCTATAAATAGAGAGCATTAACTTCATCTCTAGCTGATACACCTACTCTGAGCAAAAAATCTACTAAGTTCATTCATTGTGTATTAGCTTTCACTTGTACTGTATCATTTTGATACTTAGAGCTTCAGTATTCATCTATCTACTCTTGAGAGAGTTTTCATCTGTAAAATCATTTATTGATTGAGAGAATCACAAGTCAGGGGACTTGGTGATTGTGGGTGTATTGATTACAACTTGTAAGGGGGAGTGTGTTCTAGTGAGAGAACAGCTCTTAGTACAGAGTGTGTAATCAATATTGTTGAGTTAGTGGATTGAAAATCCCAAGTGAGGCTTGGGGACTGGATGTAGGTCAGAGAAAGGACCGAACCAGTATAAATCGTTGTGTGCAAAGCTCTTCTCTCTATCTCCTCTGTTCTGCCCTGTTCTGAGAGTGTAAAAACAGAACCAGTTTGCGAAAATTTTTAATATACCCAATTCACCCCCCCCTCTTGGGTATAAAGCTCCTCTTTCACCTCAGGAGCAATATGGATCTGGAAGTATCTGGAGTAGCCATCCAGGAAGCAGTAGTGAGACTTACCAGCCAATTGCTCTAACATCTGATCAATGAAAGGTAGAGGGTAATGATCCTTCCGAGTGGCTTGGTTGAGTCTCCTATAGTCGATGCAAACTCTCCAACTATTCTGAACTCGAGTAGGAATGAGCTCATTCTTCTGATTGGCTACCACAGTGACTCTGGATTTCTTAGGAACCACTTGGATCAGGCTAACCCACTGGCTATCAGATATGGGATAGATGATACCAGCTTGTAGAAGCTTAGTGACCTCCTTCTTCACCACATCAAGGATGAGAGGATTAAGGCATCTCTGGGGTTGCCTCACCAGCTTAGAGTCCTCTTCCAATAGAATTCGATGCATACACATGGAAGGGCTAATGCCAACGATATCAGCTAATGTCCACCCAATGGCTTTCTTGTTCGCCCTCAATAAGCTTAGCAGCTTCTCTTCTTGGTCAGGAAGAAGATTATTTGCCACAATGACTGGCAACTGTTCATCCACCTCCAGAAATGCATACTTCAGGGGATCTGGAAGGGATTTCAACTCAAGTTTGGGTGGTTGCTCAGTGGAGGGTAGAAGCTTGGGTGGTTGTTGCAATAAGTCTGCTGTCATCACATTAGAAATACCTGAAACCATATTCAAAGAAGCAGAAGAACTGTGTCTATACAGCTCAATATTAACATCAGAATTTAGCTCATCAAAATTAGAGTTAAGCTCATCACAATCAGAATCAGGATGCACATTGGGATCAGGATGAAGCTCAAACTCAGAATCAATATCAGAATCCACATGTGATGCAAAACCAGCAAGCAAGTCAGAATCATCAAATAATGCAGCATTGACCAAGTTAGTGCAAACAGGGCACCATTCATTACCAACACATGCACAAATGGCAGAATCACTCTCAGATGATAAATCAGGATAATCAGAACACCAATCAGCAAGAACGTCATCCACAGCATCATCAATAACATCAATGCAGAAAACAAAATGCTATTCCCTAGGATGTTTCATGGCATCAAAGATATTGAAATTCACAGATATATCACCAAACTCCATGGAAAGAGTACCAGAATGCACATCTATCTTAGTCCTAGCTGTTTTCATGAAAGGCCTGCCTAGAATGACTGGTGACCTACTACTGGGAGACTCATCCTCCATATCTAAGATGTAAAAATCAGCAGGAAATATCAGTTCATTAACTTTGACTAATACATCTTCAACTACCCCAGAAGGATGAACATTACTCCTATTAGCTAGCTGAACAACAACACCAGTAGGACGTAAAGGACCAAAACCAAGAGATTTATAAATAGATGCAGGCATGACATTAATAGAAGCACCTAAATTTAGCATGCAATCATCAAATCTATAGCTACCAAAACAGCAAGGGATAGAAAACATGCCTGGATCCTTGCACTTGCGAGGCATTGTAGGCTAGATGAGTGCTGATACATTCTGGTTCAAACTCACTCGTTCACTCCCCTTCAGTCGCCTCTTGTTGGTGCACAACTCCTTCAGAAACTTGGCATATTTAGGAATTTGCTTGACTGCATCTAAGATAGGAATGTTGATCTCTACTCTTCTGAATGTCTCAAGTATATCCTTCTCTTGTGCTTTTTCTACCAACTTCTTGGATTGAACCGCTCTCTAAGGGAAAGGAAGAGGAATGGGGATGTCTTCCTCTTCACCTTGCTGCACTGCCTTTTTATTTTTAGAGTCAATCTTCTCATTTTCTGACTCTTTTTTCTGATGTGGAAGTCACATCTACAGCTGGTTGAGGTTCTTCCAATTGTTTTCTAGATCGTAGTGAGATAGCACTCACATTCCCTTTAGGATTGGGAATGGTCTGTGAAGGAAGAGTGTTGGATCCTTGAGGTTGAAGTTGATTCAGTGATGTTGCTAATTGGCCAATCTGAGTTTGCAAATTCTGAAGGGAAGTCTCAGTTTGCTGTTTGAACTGCATAGTGTCTATGGCAAATTGCTTCATAATATCCTCCAATGAGGAACCACTGCTACTAGCCTACTGTTGTGTGGCCTGTGGAGGTGCACATATGGCTGGTCAAGGAGGTGGTGCAGGTAAAGGAGGTGCAGATTGTTGTTGGAAATTTTGTGGTCTATACTGCCTTTGCTGGTAATTCCCAGAATTCTGTTGATACTGGTTACTTTGATTCTAATTCTGGTTCTAACGGAAGTTGGGATGATTTCTCCAACCAGGGTTGTAGGTGTTGGAGAAGGCATTGTTCTGCTGGTATTGTGGCTTCCCTGGGAAAATACCCACTGCAGCTACTGACTGGTCTTGATAAGCAGGATCATGCAAGGTAGGGCAAGAGTCAGTAGGATGATAAGGGTCAGAACAAAACCCACATGAGTACCCAACCTGAGGAGGAGAAGACTGTACAGTCTGAGTCACTGCCAGCTGTCTCACAAGGGAGGTCAGATCATCAAGTCTAGTCTCTAATCTCTGAGAATCATACTGGGTTAGGTGTTTGAATCTGATAAACAGGAGTACTATTGGCCCTGGTGCCAAATTGCTGAGAATTAGCAGCCATGGTAGATATCAACTCTCGAGCCTCTTCAGGTGTCTTGTTATCTAAGGCTCCACCGCTAGATGCATCCACAAAACTTTTATCCAATGGTAACAAACCGGAATAGAAATATGTAATCAGAAGCTGGTCTGAAATCTAGTAGTGTGGACAGCTAGCACACAATCACTTGAGCCTCTCCCAATACTCATACATGGTCTCCCCATTGATTTGTTTAACACTAGTGATCTCCTTCTGAATAGCAATGGCCTTTGAGGAAGGAAAGAACCTCACTAGGAATAACTTCTACATATCATCCCAACTCCCAATAGATGCTGGTTGCAAATTGTATAGCCAATCCTTCTAGGGAAAATGGGAAGGCTCTCAGCTTAATGTGGTCCTCATCAATTGCTTGAGGTTTCATTGTGCTATATACAACATGGAACTCCTTTAGATGCCTGTGAGGACATTCACCTGCAAGACCATGAAACTTGGGCAACAAATAGATAAGACCAGATTTCAGTTCAAAGTTAGCAGCAAGTTCAGGATATTGAATACACAAATTTTGATTGCCCACATCAGGGGTGGCTAATTCTTTCAAAGTAGGATGACCTTCTTGTTCTGCCATAATTTCTGAGTTAGCAAAATTGCTACTAGAATCAGTGAAAACAACAAGACTATCAGAAGTACTATCAGAAACACAATCAGAAAGATCAATAGAGTGGACACAATCAGAATGTTCAAGTTCAATGTCCAGTTCAGTATTAATCCCACGACTTAGCCTAACAACTCTTCTAGCAGCAAGAATTGTTCTTTCTATTTCAGGATCAAATGGCAACAAGTCTTCTAGATTGATAGTGCTCCTAGTACTCATGCAGCATAAACATAAGGTACAATTTACAGAAAATCAGAATTACGAAAATGCCACCAGACAATCAAAATTACGAAAATGCCATTGAAAGTGGACGTAATGGGTATTTCAGGACATAACGGGTATTTCAGAATTTTATGACTTACTTCGATTGGGCTAATTCTTGGTGGGCTAAAGGAAAAACCTATTTTAAGACGAACACAGTCCGTTAAGGCACTGTGGGTCCTCGGATGTAAGCCAAATTCCATCGTTTACACCACTTTTTCAATTTTTTAATTTATACTAATTTATTGAAACTTAAAACAGCAAAAAGATGGCCTAAACGTTGGAATTTGGGGAAAATAGGTGAGAACTCACTTCCCCAGGGAAGTGAGTCTTGCTTAAAATGCCCAATTCCTTGTGAATAAGACCTAGCTTGAGTGATCTGGGTCAAAAAAATTTCTGTCCAACCACCCGAACCACCTAAACTACGAAATGATGCTATTTACACTACTGTTACTAATCAAACCAATGCAAATTCCCCGGCAACGGCGCCATATTTTGACATAGATTTGCCGTATCTCCCAAAATAACCAAGTTCAAATAAGATTTTTGGAGAAATAGGGAACCTGGGTCGTTTCCCCGATGAATTCGCAGCGGGTTTGATTAAATAACAGTGAAACAGAACAGTAAAATAGGGGGTTTTTGATGTGAACAAAATAAAACGAAACTAAACAGAGACAAAACAAAACTAAGCAGTGACAAAACGAAACAAGCAGAAACAGAACGAATCAAACAGAGATTAACCCAGGATTACGGATTCACCTTCGTTCCTCAGACGAAACAGATTCTCAACCAAACTCGTGATCGACTCTAGATAAACCGAGATCTCTACATTTATCTAGAATTTCCCTCAACTGAACAATCGTTTAGAATCTGTTTGAATCAGTGGCGTATCACTGTACGATCGCACAATAATACTTTAACCTAGTTCGAACTACGTCCTTGGGAAATATCGATTTGGGTTTTTAATCAAAAACCCAATCCAAATCCAAAAATTGAATCCGATCAGAGAATACAAAAACGAGTTAGACGATTACCAATTAAGCGCGAATCTGTGGGCTAATCACAGAGATTTAGCCGAACATAACTAGGAAAAACGAAGAATAGATGAAGAACACCAAGAACGTGAAGAACATATGAAGAACAGTTGATAGAAAATAAAAGCTTCTATTCTGATCCACAAGTTTTACAAAACGTGAATGAATAGGTGTTTCTTGCTGCTGCCACACTTAACCCTAAATGGCAAAACGAAAATGGGGCTCCAATCCACAATTCAGGCCCAAAATGGAAAATACTAAAAATGGGCTTTAAATACAAATAAAAATCCAGAAATAAACATATGACTTCGGCTCCAAAATCAACTGCTCTCTTGTCTGAATTTTCTCTTCATGTCTTCATAACAATTGTAGCTCTCTGAATCATTTGAAATATGAGAGAAAAATGAGGCAAATCCGATGTCTGGTTCAAGAGTTACGGTAAAACTAGCAAAGCAATGTAAAACTGGAATTTTACTATTAAAAATGGCTAAAATAAAAACAAAGGCCCAATGCCCAAAAAAGTATAAAAGCCATTATTTATTAGCTAAAGAGTCCTAAATTATTAATCAAGAGACAAAAAGTAGTGTATAAAATATTCAATTATCACTACCTCCTCGATCAACAGAAGACGACTCTTAGAATCCTCTTCCTCTACTGGTATCCACACGAACAATCCTCGTTCACAGCTACGACAACGTGCTAGCGCCTCTTGTGCGTCCCTCTCTATTTTTCTAGTCTAGGGTTTCTCACGGCTTTCTATTATACGCTAGACTAAAACTCCCGTAGGTTTTTCTAAACCAATCTGCGTATTATATTCAAAATTAATCCAATTAATTTTGAATTTTGAATTTCAAATATGAATTAAATCTATCTGTTGGATCTAATGTAACGTATTTATTTAATCTGATTAAAACCAGATCTGAAATTCGAATTTGAATTAAAAATATATTAATTAAATCTATTTGATAGATTTAATCTAATGTATTTATTTAGTTCAAATTAAAAGCCTTCTGATTTAATTTATCTCCATAAATTAAATCTGAGAAATGATATCTACCTATTTAATTAAATCTGAGATACTATATCTCAATTTAATATTAAACAGGTATACGATATCTTTATTCGAAATTAAATGAGATACAATACTCTAATTGTTTCAGATATTTAATTTATCAAATAAATTAAATACAAAACAAATATTATATATAATATTATAATCTCCATTAATAATACACACACACACACACACTTATATTTATCCTAGATTAAATTTAGTATTCATTTAATCTCATATTAATCTGAGATTCAATGAGATTATTCTTGTGTGCAACCCTGCAGGCCTATATGAGATTGGCAGTGGGCCAAGACTGTATCAGCCCACAAGTCACAAGCAGCCTCTAGCAAGACATTGCGACTACCCAATTCACATGGGGATCAATGACACGATACTACCTATCGTACAACCATGTCACGTCCCTTTTGTCACGCGATAATTTGGTCAAGGATGAGGCATGGATAATGTCAACTTCCTTTTCTTGACCATTACTTTCTCGATTCTTGAGTAGTCTAATAAGTGAAATGGAAACCCCTTTCCATCACAGTATGGCCATACATTTCTTTGACTCACTCATCGAGGGGCCCAGTATTATCTCTCTACAAATGTGAGGGACAAATTTCATCTTGACCATTCACATTCCTCTACATGAAAACCACTGATCCCGATCCCAACCTTTATCATCACCCGGTCAAAGGTGACTTTTGACTAGGTCAAAGACCAGTGACTCATCATGTAGGAATCCATGATGATCTTAGGTCATAGGGTATTGTGACGCGGTTATACATGAGATAAGTTTATGACTTAATCCATGCAGCTTTCTCATAGTAGGTTGGTCCAGTACCTTGTACTCTTACAAATGCCCGTGAATTTGATTCGTATCTCCATACCTCATCAAAGTCATACTGGTCTTAACTCATCTTCGCTCCCGCGTAGATGACCGACCAGGAACATTTAAGATAATCTATAAGATATATCCAGGGATATAGTTATCACCATAAACATGTGTATAAAGTGATAACTTAATGGAGAACAATGAATTGCCGTTAAGGCATATTTTCCAACAATTGCCTCGCCCTTATATCTCCAAAAGTTTATGGAGTTCTAAGTTGAACCCTAGAGTAACTGTTAAACTCATATACAATACGTATGCATGCATGCAATGCAAACCATGACTAGGAAAATGAACCTGGCATGTACACAATCCGCAAGACCACTTGGTCAAGATAAGCCCCCAGAACCATCAGCACTAAGGGGCCTCAGTAGCTAGCGCAACCAAGCTAAGTACTTGCCCCAAGAGGCCTCAGTAGCAACCTAAGGACACGCAGTCCAATAGGCTCCCTTTAAATGTTTATGTCATTTAAAGTATTCTCTATTTGGTTATCATTTCATTCGCATGTTTATAGTGATAACTGTATCCTTAGATATATCTCATAGATTATCCTAAATGTCTCTGGTCGGTCATCTACGCAGAAGCGAAGATGAAAAAAGACCAGTATGACTTTGATGAGGTATGGAGATATGAATCAAAGTCATAGGCACTTGTAAGAGTACAAGGTGTTGGACCGACCCACTATGAGAAAGCTGCATGGATTAAGTCATTAGCTTTTCTCAAGTATAACCGCGTCACAACGTCCATTGACTTGAGATCATAGTGGATTCCTACATGATGAGTCGCTGATCTTTGACCTAGTCAAAAGTCACCTTGGACCGGGTGATGATAAAGGCTTGGATCGAGATCAATGGTTTTCATGCAAAGAAATGTGAATGGTCAACATGGAATTTTTCCCTCACATTTGTAGAGAGATAATAATGGGCCCCTTGATGAGTGAGTCTGAGAAATGTATGGCCATACTACGATGGAAAGGAGTTTCCATATCAATTATTAGACTACTTGAGAATCGAGAAAGTAATGGTTAAGAATAGGAAGTTGACATTATCCATGATCATCATTGACCAAATTATCGCGTGACAAAAGGGACATCACATGGTTGTACGATAGGTAGTATCATATCATCTATCCCCATATGAATTGGGTAGTCACAATGTCTTGCTAGAGGCCACTTGCAACTTGTGGGCTAGTACAGTATTGGCCCACTGCCAATCTCATGTGGGCCTGCAGGGTCGCACACAAGAATAGCCCAACACGAGCAAAAGTGTCCAGATTCATTGAATCTTATATATGTCTAAGATTTAATGAATACAGTATTTAGCCTAGGATGGATATATATATATATATATATATTATTAACTTCAAAAAATAATATTGATTATATAGTATTAATTTATTTGATAAATTAAATAACTATAATAAATTGAGATATTGTATCTCAAATTTAATTAAATTGAGATATAGTATCTCTGATTTAATTAAATAGAAAGATATCATATTTTAGATTTAATTTATAAAGAAAAATTAAATCTGGAGGCTCATAATTCAAATTAAATAAATATATTTGATCAGATCTGTTTGACAGATATAATTAATACATTATTTTAATTTAGATTCAAATTTCAAAATTAATTAGATTAATTTTGGAATATTTTAATACAACTCATTAGGGTTTTAGAAACTCTTTAAATAGATATTGATCTAGTCATATTGAACATATGGATGAATTAAAGAAGCCGCAAGAAACCCTTGAGAGAAAAGAGAGACGTGAGAATACTGAAGGCACTAGCACACTGCCGTCTGTGTTCAAGGCTATTCATGTGGATACTAGTAGAGGGAGGCAATTTTCAGAGTTGGCTCTTGGTGATCGAGTGGGTAGCCCATGTGATCAAATTCGAAAGAGACACTCACCAATTTGCATAGGTATGGTTGATCGATCCTCCGAAGGGATTCATAAAAGTTTCTTTTACTCCGCTGCATGTACAAATCCCAACAAAGGGGGCATAGAAGACCTATACAATGTGAACCTATTGGTAAAAAAAATAATATTTAGCCATGCCCTAAGGTATGAGATGATTAGCTAAGCAAGAATGTGCTAAAATAAGTGTGCACGCGACATTTCTTGGTCAGGTAAGGATTTCCTGCATTTTTCGAAGAGATGAAAATGAAAAGTCAGCTGTAATAATTACCTAAGGACATGTGTCACTATGGGATTAAAAGCAAAAAGTAAGTAATGATTACAGGGACAAAATAGTCAAATCCTTACCCCTTGAGCATTCAATTTTGTCCACCTAGGAGAGAGAAGGAAAAATCAGATGATTTTATCTTTACTTAGGCCCAAACACAAAGTACGGGTCCCACAGGATACTAACCGGTAGAAAGGGGACCGATAGGGACCAGTTAGGGGCTTCTTTTGGACTGAATGAGACAGATGTGGGGCCATATTAGAAAGTGAAATGGCGCCACATATGTATGTCCAATCAGGGGAAATATCTGAAAAGTTGTAGAAAAGTGCAAAAGGTAGAACCCTTTAAACCAACGGGGACCAACAAGGACCATTGGATAAAAGGATAAATTAGATAATTGAGAAAATTAAATAAAAATCAATTACACCAATTATTTCAGACTGCTTAGATTCTTTTAATCATTTTAAAAGGACATAAGCTCTCTCTCTCTCTCTCTCTTAGCCATAAGGCATGAAATTTTCAGAGAAGGATCAACTGAGCTTCCATAGCCAAGAGCAAGAGTCCAACCACTCAAAACACCAAGCCGAACTCCGATTTCAGGTAAGCACCGAAAACCAGAACCTTTGAAGCTTAAACTTAAGGTTTTCGTTCAAGTGGTTAGGGCTTGGTTTTATGATCTGATTTTGGTGTTTTTGATGGTCTCAATGTGTTGAAAACGTTATTTTGTATGGGATTATATCATGGTTTAAGTTTCCACACTCAAAACACCGAAAACACTCAAGATGAAGCTTGCTGCCAGTTTTGGAAATTTTGGGCAGCGAAGCTTTAACCTAGTTTTAACAATAGTAAATGAACTAGGCTTTTGGTTGAAATTTTATAGGAATAAAGGACACTTCCTGTGCTTCACCGTGATATATAATTTTATGTCTTTAGGATTTTCCTACTAGGAGAAATAAACTGTTTAAGTTGGCTTTGGTAGAAACAGGGCAAATCTGACCAGAGAGTATAAATTGGGCTACACGCCTAAATATAAGTTCTTATGGTCTCTAGAATTATTTTTCAGGAAAAAAAAGCATCTTAGTGGTTCAAATGGGGTTGGTTTCGTACAAATATGGTTTTTTTGGAATTTATTAAAAATCTTTGAAGTTTGGCCAAATTCACTGGATTTTCAGGATTTTCCTGCCTAGGCTCGGATTTTGTGATAAATGTAAGGGTATTTTGGTAAATACAAATAATAAGGTATTTTGGCATTATTTAGGTCAAGGGCTTACTTGGAAAAGTGATCAAACACAATAAAATATCTAGACAATACATACCCCATCAGGTGGTAACCGCTTTACTCATATATCTTTTATGTGTTTTGTTGTATGTGTTGCTTGCCATGTGTGTTTTGTGTGTATTTTGTTTGCCAAATATGAATACAGAGCATGTTAGGGTTCGAGTCCCTAGCTGTGTGGTTCCAGTCCCTAGCTGTGTGGTTCCTAGTGTTGACGACAATCAGTTTGAGGCCTGCCTTAATTGGCACCTGTACGGGTTGATAGGTCCGGGGCTGTCCTGATGTAGGTCGCTCTACGGTTCGTGACTCCGGTAAGTCCGGGGCTTGCCTTGGTAAGGCAACCTGACGGCACATGGTAGTCATTGATGTGTATGTTTCTGTCTGCATATGTGGTATGTTTGGCATATAACTGAGATTTTTCTATCTGACATGGTTTCATGCGTACACATTACATATTTAATATTTGGGTATTGACGGTTACTCTGTGGGCCATTATCGAACTCCAAGCACTTCTGTAGCTGTAGGGGAGCGTGCCTAATAGAGAAGACCTTTTTAGAGAGGTAGGGCTTGGCAGTGCAGTAAAGAATAGGGAATGCCCTATCATATTTTGTACTCTTCTTTTAGATGATTGTATATATTATTTTGGTATTTGTTTTGGATGACTGTACCTTAACCCTTCAGGGACTTTTACTTTCTATTTATTTTACTTTTATCAGTATAGTAGATTGTCCAAACCGGCTAAATGCTCTGTTGCGCTCACTCTGATACAAGTTAAATGGTTCCAATTATAAAGGAAAGATAAATAGTATGAGGGGTCCATTTAACCCGCCACCCGAAAGGGCGAGGCCAGTGGAGGTATAACAGTTTTGGTATCATAGCCCAGTTTGGACGGTACTAGTAAAAGGTAAATGGTTAAGGGTAGTGAAGTAATTTTGGGAAAATGGAGCAGTAAGGACATATACCCTAAGAAATGGGGTTAAGCTCTGGAAAGTTAAAACTCCGCAGATGGATAAGACAACACAGAATGTGGGTTCTGTTGCTGACTTTTAGAATCCTGATAAGGAAATTAGGGTCTAAATAAAATCCCTACATGGTTTAATGACAACTAAAAAGGGAGTTGCATGGAGAAGCTAGTATTGCTCAAGATTCCCCATGGGACAATACCTAGCATCTCTAAGGGCAAATATGTAATAATTAGTACTTGTAAATATCTGAGTTACTGATATCAATACCCCAGATCTTATAGGCGCTTTAAGGTTAAGGGTGTTAGGCGAGGAAAATCTCAGGATGGGTGACCTCTTGGGAAATATCATAGGAATATGAAATCCTTTGCTTTGAGGCTATAGTACTTTAAGATATTATTTATGGTGATCCTTAAAAATGCTATGAGGATGATAGATTGGGTAAGGATATGACTAAGACTAGGCTTGAATTTGATCTTAAGCAGAATTAATTCCTAGGGTAAGTGAGAATAAGGTTGTATTGAGGTTCCAATACATGAGAATAGGAACCCAGTGAATATTAATCAATACTGAATTGTCAAAATGTTTAGGTATGAATGAGGATTGAGATAAAAATTAGAACCCCAGGAGTAATGTTGAAATTATTTGAATATTTCAAGGTTTAGACTAGGAATATAAATTACGATCCTAGTTTATATTTTGGGTATTGTTGAGGTAATATGATTCCTTAACCTAACTGATGTTGAGGTTCTAGGAGTTGATTGTGGATCTGACAATTATAGATTCAAGGTTGATAAACCTTGATTGAGGATACTGTCTGAATGTTATCAGCTATGGATTATGACGATCATAGCATGTTCATTGGGTATAGTCGAGGTTTTAGAATGAGGTTGATAAACCTAAGATTTGGTGGACATCCTTAGGGTTGCTGCCATTTGAATAATTACCTACGAATCTGATAACGAGAGATTCCCTAGGTATTTGATTGATCTACATGCATTAAGACACTAGAGCATAGTACCCATATGTATAAGGTATTTGGAGGTTACTAGCTGCTAGGGAATGATTTTAATCTCATGATATTCCCTTAGAAAGAATGATTGAAAGTATAAACCTTGATTAATGATATGCCACCAGCATGTTATACGAGGTATGTTCGAGGATAATACGTAGATGGTATGGGATACTTTGAGGTTGATAGTTGCTGTATCAGTATAAGGAAAGATCTTGAATACATAATATTCCCTAAGGGAGTACGGTTGAGAATTAGTATCTCAATAGAACCAAATGATAGCTAGAACCTTGATAGTCACAAGTTATGGTCTATTGATTAATAGAGAAAATAGTAGAGATGATCGTGGCTAATAGACTCCCTGAACGTATGAGTTAAGTATCCGATAAGGAAAACTGATATTGATAAAATGCCTGGAGCACATTAGAAGTTCACATACATAATGACCCCAGCCAAGATTTATTTGATTTGATGTATTGACATGGGGTGCACCAATGCTATGTTTGAACTGAAAAATTGTGATAATAGTATATCGAGGGCAATGAGACTTATCAAATTGGTATGACTTCAGGGCATTAAATTGGATAAGTGATCAGTAAGAGGCCCTAAGTTCTATGTAACCAAGTATGTTCATAGGCTTGCAGAAGATCACAATTACTAGATCATGAATACTAGACAGAGAGTCGAAGAGATTGTAAACCAGAGAAATACAGGCATTATTATTGAAATAGTGGGGCAAATGAAATAATATGGACTGAGTGTCCCGTGAATGGATTGAGTAGCCAAGGATTGAGCTTGAGATGTAATTGGGGTTGATGACCTTTTATATCAGTTGTCTAGTTCCTGGTATGTGTAAAAATTGAAATTGAACCTGCTATATTTGAAATTTTAAAATTGAATTATCTGAACAAAATGTTTTCTATGGAATTTGAAACCAATTTTAATTGGTTGTTTTTAAACTATGTTGTCTCATAGACAAGGCCCTGATACAGCCTAGATTCGAAATTGAATTTTGAGCTATGTTGTGATGGGAGCAATATGGAATTGGAGGATGCTAGAAACTGTTGTAGACAAACTCAGTTTGCTGGATCTTGCCAGATGTTTTTGGAATTATTTTGAAATCGTTGGCCATCGTTGAAAGTTCTTTCGAGGGGATTAGATTTTAAGAAACTGATACTCGCACTAGTTGTTACACCCCTACCGGCCTCGCCCTTTCAGGTGGCGGGTTAGAGGGATTCACTTACTTAGTTACTTTTCCTTTGTTATTTGGTCCATTTAACTTGCATCAGACTGAGCGCAACAGAGCATTTAACTGGCTTAGACTATCTACTGTACTGGTAAAAGTAAAATAAACAGAAAATATAAGTCCCCGAAGGGTTAAGGGTATAGTTATCTAGTACAAATATTAAGCAAAACGTACCGCCATCTCAAACATATGTACAAACATGATAGGCAATCCCTTTTCTTCAGTCTGTACTGATAACACTTCTCATTCCGAGGAGGGCTCTTCACATCGGGCATGTCTCCTTGTGACAACAGAAGAGGCTGGGGTCCAATAACGGCCCCCCAGAGTAACCGTCAGTAATCAAATACTAAATGTGTCAAGAGTATGTATGGAACCATGCAAACAGAAATATATAAGCATTCCAAATACATACCACATATGCATCCAGATCATATCACAGTAAAACACGTACCACAATCCAAGAACCCGTACAGCTGCCTTACCAAGGCAAGCCTCGGACTCACTGGACTCACAACCTGTAGAGCCGCCTTTTCTAGGCTAGCCCCGGACTGATACTTAACCCGTACAGCCGCCAACCAAGGTCGGCCTCGGACTGAACATCCTCAGCGCTAGGAATCATACAATACTGTATGCATATTTGGCACAACATATACAAAGAAAAACATACATGGCAAATACAAACATACAACAAAACACATTGAGATATCTGAGTAGAACGGTTACTACCTGTTGTGATACTTATTGTCTTTAATATTTAGTAGGCCCGTAAACTTCCCAAGGATTCCTCTAACCTATAAACCATTAAAATACATTTACTTAGTGTCACAAAGATGCTACTACGTTATTATCTTGTCTCTTCAAAACTGTGTCTAGCCTATAGGCATCTTTCCATTTTAAATATCATAAAGTCATCAAGTCTATCAGACTTTAATTCTCCCTCAAAACAACATGTGCTAACCGAAAATTATAAGACAAGGGAGAGAGACCATAAACTGACATTCAATACACACCATTTACTATATGAGGTCTCTTCAAAATTTGTCTTCCAAACAAAACTCATGTGCATACTATCACAACCGGAATTCCTCTTTAAGTAAGTGACAAAGCAACATAAATATTGTTGGAAATTATGCCCTAGGGGCAATTCATTGTACTTTGGATATTTAAGTTATTTAAAGTATTCTCTTTTGTTATCATTTTCGTTTGCATGTTCGTATTGATAACTGCATCCTTGGATAATCTTATAGATTATCCTAAATGTCCCTGGTCGGTCATCTACACGGGAGTGAAGATGAAATAAGACCAGTATGACTTTGATGAGGTATGGAGATATGAATCAAAGTCATGGGCACTTGTAAGAGTACAAGGTGCTGGACCGACCCATTATGAGAAAGCTGTATGGATTAAGTCATAAGCTTATCTCATGTATAACCGCGTCACGACGCCCTATGACCTAAGACCATCATAGATTCCTACATGATGAGTCATTGGTCTTTGACCTAGTCAAAAGTCACCTTTGACCGGGTGATGATAAAGGCTAGGATCAGGATCAGTGGTTTTCATGCGGAGGAATGTAAGTGGTCAAGATGGGATTTGTCCCTCACATATGTAGAGAGATAATGCTGCGCCCCTCGATGAGTGAGTCTAAGAAATGTATGGCCATACTGTGATGGAAAGGAGTTTCCATTTCACTTATTAGACTACTCGAGAATCGAGAAAGCAATGGTCAAGAAAAGGAAGTTGACATTATCCATGCCTCATCCTTGACCAAATTATCGCGTGACAAAAGGGACGTGACATGGTTGTACGATAGGTAGTATCGTGTCATCGATCCCGATGTGAATTGGGTAGTTGCAATGTCTTGCTAGAGGCCGCTTGCGACTTGTGGGCTGATACAGTGTTGGCCCATTGCCAATCTCATATGGGCCTGCAGGGTCGCACACAAGAATAATCCAACATGGGTGAAAGTGTCCAGGTTCATTGAATCTCAGATTAATCTGAGATTAAATGAACACTAAATTTGATCTAGGATTTATATATATATATATATATATATATAAAATTCGAAATTAATATATATATTATAAATTGAGATTATAATATTATATATGATATTTGTTTAGTATTTAATTTATTTGATAAATTAAATATCTGAAACAAATAGAGATATTGTATCTCATTTAATTTCGAATAAAGATATCGTATATCTGTTTAATATTAAATTGAGATATGGTATCTCAGATTTAATTAAATAGATAGATATCATATCTCGGATTTAATTTATAATGATAAATTAAATCAAAAGGCTTTAAATTTAGATTTGATTTAAATTCAAAATTCGAATTTCCAAATTTGGCTTTTAATATATTCAATTACATTTATGACATAGATGTGATTGATATGTTGACCAGATTCAAAAATTCGAATTTCCAAAATTAATAAAGGATTAATTTTGGTTATATAATACGCCTATTGGGTTTAGAAAAACCTATGGGATTTTCAGTCGAGCGTATTGAGAAAAGCCGCGAGAAACCCTAGAGCAATTTGAGAGAGAGAAACACAAGAAGCGCTAGCACGCTGCCGCAACCGTTTTTGGGGATTGTTCGTGTGGATACCAGTAGAGGAAGCCGATCCAAGAGTTGACTTCTGTTGATCGAAAGAACGAGACGCGGACGTGTTGATCGCCCACCTGATCAAAGGAACGAGACGCGGACGTGTTGTTCGAGAAGGTAGCCCACCTGATCAAAGGAACGGAACGCGGATTAGTTCAACACAAGGTATGATTCGGTTTCCTTAACTCTAATTTAAACGTCGTTGAGTGATCCTTCGGAAGGATTCGTAAGAAATTTTAATCCGCTGCGTGTACGAATCCCAACAAATATATATATATAAAACAGAATTTTTTCCCTATCCAAATTGACTTCAAAAGTTCCGTTCACATTAACATCCGTATTTCTTCTTCATTTGGTGACAAAACAGCTTAAAAACATGACCCAATATTATATTTCCTTCATTAGGTGCCACGGCTGCAAAGAAGCATATTAGAGCATTACTCCTTCTTCATTTAATAACGAAGCAACAACAAGGAAGTATAAAAGAACTTAAATCCCACCACATATCTAGGCTTCAATTCAAGCTTCAACTTATGATTCTTCACTAGCTACTAGCATTTCTTAATCCAAGACCATGTTTCAGAATTTTCATGTGCCTTCCCAAACATCACACAAATTGAACAAGAACATGAATAGCTTACCTCGTGCTTATTTCTCTAAATCCACAAGCAGTTCGGTATGAGCTCAATTCGCTGCACCTACAAGTTGCTGGGTACCTCGGTCACTCATGTTATTTCTCTCTTTCGGTGTGTTCCAATATGATGCCCGAATTGGCTAAAAGAATAGCTCACATGAATTAATTACTTTGGCAAGTCGGTTAGGCAAAATGGAATTAATCATTCAGACTCCAACTTTCTTTTATTTACGTGATGCCACCTGGTTCAAGCTCAGCAAAATTGCTGGCCGAAGTTGTGAAAATTTAAAGGTTCTGGTTTAATTTAATTGGTTAAGCATTCCGTCAACTCATTAGCCAAGTATTTTCGTGTCGGTTTGGAATGTACAGAGCAGCTGGACATTTAAATTAATATTGGCAATTCATTGAATCGTTGCCAAAGAATTCTCATGTCGGTTTAAATTGTACAAAGCAAGCTGGTTATTTCATTCAACATTAATCATTCACTAATTTTCCTACATGCCATGCCCTTTAAACCACAATTTCCCCAGAAGTTCAGTGATTTTGGTCCAACTTGTGGGATTTTTAATAAATTCCACAAAAATCATTTTTACACGAAACCAGCACCATTTGAACCATTGGAATGTCTATTTTTCAAGAAAAATATTCTCAGACCCAGAAAACACTTATATTTTTGCGTGTTGCTCACTTTTCACAACTGGGTCAGATTTCGCCCTGTTGCTGGCAGAATCAACTTAGAAAATTCTTATCTCTCAATCGGTACATCAAAAATATATCGAATTACATATCAAAATGATGCCCCAGATGTCTAATTTTCACCTGTAAAATTTCAGCTCAAACCGAAGTCTCCACTGTTTTAAAAAAATTTTTGAATCTTCTCTGCCCAGAAGCCCAGAACACTGGCAGCAAGCTTCTTCTTGAGTTTCCGGTGTTTTCGAGTTCGGAAACTTGAACCATAACTTAACCCCGCACAAAATCATGTTTTAAACACTTTGGGACCATCAAAAACGCCAACATCAGACCCCAAAACCAAACCCCAACAAGCAGCACAAAAACTTTACAAGCCCGGGCCCACCAAAGACTCTTGTCATTCTAGGGATTCTTCCCGAATCGGGCTTAGTAGTCTGCCTAATTTAGGCTTATTCTCAATTTTACGGGTCCAAAATTCGGGATATTACACTAGTGGTGTATGCACCCAATCTAAGTAGTTTTTCCTTGTAAGGGCATGTGTATTACCTTGTCTGGCCGACACCCACGTAGGCGTTTGGAGCAAGTCTCCTGGACGATGGTCCTTGTTCGGGGTATGGGATTCTAGTGGGTGACACGTCATTATATGTACCAGTGTGGACACTAGGACCTAGGAAGGGACGGAAACTCTCCCACATTGGTTGACAAGTGTTATGCCACTTCGGTGGTTTTTGTATGAAAGGATTGGGATGTGCCGTTGTACATAAAAGTTGATATGGTGGCGAGAGCTTTTGATTGTTAAATTTATAAAATGAATAATCTTTCTCATGGATGTGTGCTGGTAGTAAATGGTTTCTGAAAATAATCTTGCAATAAGTTGTTTTTATGAAAATTTGAATTGGCAGCAATTGAATTTGAAAATGCAAAAATATTGTCTAGTGAAAATGTACTGCGACCATAGAAATTTTCAAATATTTGAAAATTTGAACATTGAAATGTTGAGTATGAGACAACATAGTAAGTGGTGACATGACTGTCGTCGCTGTTTTATTGAAATGAAAAGCGGTACAGGTGGTGATTACATTGATACAGGAACAAAAACTGATAGAATGGTCTGGAAATCTAAACTGTGCAAGTCAGATAGAATTTGAACAACGGAATATCACCAAGAGGGGGTGAATTGGGAATATAAAATTTTCTTCACTTTAGATACTCGTTAGCTAGTAGTGAAAACAGAGATGAACAGAGTAAGGAAGAGGAAGATTGAACACAATGAATTTATACTGGTTCGGTCCAAATCCTTGACCTATGTCCAGTCCCCAGACTCTCCGAGATTTCACTAATTTCAAATGATTACACACTCTGTAACTCTCGGAGTAATTCTCTTACTAGAACTTACTCCCCCTTACAAGTTGTAATCAAATAACCCAATCCCAAAGTACCAATACTTTGAGATTCTTCCAAGAAAGGATAATAAATAAATAACCCTCTAAAAGAGCAGAGTGAAGATTGATATATCTGAAGATACTAACTCAAATAGTTGAAACAGTAAATGCTAGTGTGGCTAATTGAATGCGCAGAGTTTCGGTTGGTGGAGACTTGAATGCTTCAGGCTTTTATAGATGGTTGCATTTAATGATTGTTGACGAAAGATTAATGATCCATTGAGATTAATTAATATGACCGTTGAGTTTTAACGTTGCTCTATCTCTTCGTATTCTCTGGAAGATAGCCGTTATTCTCCGTTGACATTCTTCATTCGATTTGTCTGTTGAGACTTAGGTAGAATGTTGACTAGGAATAGCCGGAATGCTTTTTCCTTGCTTAGAAGTCCATTTTCAATTTTCATGCTTCGTCTTTGCTTAAGCATTTTATGCGTCTGACACAAACTTGCTTTACGGCAATTTGAAGTTAAAAACTTGTTAATCATGTCTGAAACTCATAAGCAAACTGATTAAACTTGGTTAGGAATCATAACAATCAATAATATGAAGTCCCCAATGCATAACCACAAAATTGCAGATTACGAGATGAAGGCATTCAAATTCTGATATATATATATATAACTCGAGTTGCATACAATGACTCGAGTCATAGTTCAGATGATCAAAAGGCAGAGAAGAATTTTCACATAAGATGACTCGAGTTATCTCAAGATGACTCGAGTTATAATAGTAAATTTCTTTACAGAGAGCTAAGTGAATTAGGATGACTCGAGTTGTTCATGGTGACTCAAGTCATATCAACATTTTATATCAGTTGAAGTTCTCTATCTTACGCATAACTCGATTTCAACGTTTAGACTACTTTTTTGCTGTTTTAATTTTTGATTTCATGATTTCTATTAGCCAATTTTTTTCGGAGTGTCTCCAAATGGGCTGAAATTTGTGGGTCGATAGAAAATGACCTAAATCACAAGACATAAAGCATACGCCTATGGTCTTGAGATTTAATCCGAATTCCTTCGTTTAGACCACTTTTTCAATCATCTAAGTTTTTTTATTCCATTTTTGTATCCCCCAATGGTCTAGGAGTTGCTCTATCCAAGTCCCATAAATTTTAAAAATCATTTCATAGTGTTTTGGACTTGTTTTAGTCAATTTCTAACCTAGGTTTTTGTTTTTGTGTTTTTGCTTTTGTGTTGTCTTAGTGTTTTTCCACTTTTTACCATTTCTGGTAGCATTTTCGTAATTCTGAGTATCTACAAATTCTGCCGTGTGTTATGTTGCATGAGTACTAGGAGTATTACTAATCCAAAAGACTTGTTGTCATTTGATCCTGAAATAGAAAGAACAATTCTTACTGCTAGAAGAGTTGTTAGGCTAAGTCGTGGGATTAATACTAAATTGGACGTTGAACTTGAGTCTGATTGTGACCATCTGTTGATCTTTATGATTGTGTTTCTGATAGTCTTGTTGTTTTCACTGATTCTAGTAGCAATTTTGCTAACTCAGAAATTATAGCAGAGCAAGCAGATCATCCTACCTTGAAAGAATTAGCTACCCCTGATGTGTGCAATCAAAATTTGTGTATTCAATATCCTGAAATTGTTACTAACTTTGAACTAAAATCTAGTCTCATCCATTTGTTGCCCAAGTTTCATGGTCTTGCAGGTGACTGTCCTCACAGGCATCTAAAGGAGTTCCATGTGGTATGCAGCACGATGAAACCTCAAGCAACTGATGAGGACCACATTAAGCTGAAAGCTTTTCCATTTTCCCTTGATGGTGTGGCTAAGGATTCGCTCTACAATTACAACCAATATCTGTTGGGAGTTGTGATGATATGCAGAAGTTATTCCTAGTGAGGTTCTTTCCTTCCTCAATAGCCATTGCTATTCAGAAAGAGATCACTAGTGTTAAACAAATCAATGGGGAGATCATGTATGAGTATTGAGAGAGGTTCAAGTGATTGTGTGCTAGCTATCCACACCACCAGATTATAGACCAACTCCTAATTACATATTTCTACTCCGGTTTGTTACTGTTGGATAGAAGTTTCGCGGATGCATCTAGTGGTAGGGCCTTAGATAGCAAGACACCTAAAGAGGCCCGAGAGTTGATATCTACTATGGCTGCTAATTCTCAGCAGTTTGGCACCGGGGCCAATAGTACTCCTATTGACCAGATTAAGACACCTCCAATCTAGTATGATTCTCAGAGGTTAGAGACTAGACTTGATGATCTGACTTCCCTTGTGAGGCAGTTGGCAATGACACAGACAGTATAGTCTTCCCCTCCTTAGATTGGGTACTCTTGTGGGTTATGTTCTGACCTTTATCATTCTACTGACTCTTGTGTTAATTCTATATGTGTTTTGATGATTACCAACAATTGCAAACACAAGTTAAAGTTTTGTCTTGTAAGTTGAAAAACTTACTGTCAAGACAAAACTCGAGTTTTAGTTTTAAAACTCGAGTTTTGGGATTGACAGAGAGTTGCTCTATTTTCATAAAAATAGCAAAACTCAAGTTTCCATGAGGAAACTCGAGTTTTGGAACTTATAGAGAGCACCTGTTTTTTTTTTCCTTAAGACAAAACTCGAGTTTCAGTTTGAAAACTCAAGTTTTGGTTTACACAGAGACTACATGTTGTTTTCTGAAAAAGGCAAAACTCGAGTCTTGGTTGGAAAACTCGAGTTTCGGTCATATAGAGAATCTCTGACGTTTTTGTACTCAATTTCAACTCAAAACACTAAGCTTTCACTCTATCATGAGTTGTCCATGTTTCTTCTAAGTTAAGGGAAAACTCGATTTTTGGTTTCAAAACTTGAGTTTTGACTTGACTGATTGTTCTCAACATTTTACACAAGTTTTGAAAAACTGGAGAGTGATTTGGCTCAGAATCTTCAAGGTTTTCATTTAAAAATGAAAAATCGAGTTTCACTTTGAAAACACAAGTTTCAGCCAGACAGAGAAGTTTCAAAGTTTTCAATATTTTCATTCTTAAAATGAAAACTCGAGTTTTGGTTTGGAAGCTCGAGTTTAGATCAGACCGAGAGCCTTGGATCTTTTCTCAATGTTTTCACTTTTAAGTGAAAACTCGAGTTTCACTTTGGAAACTCGAGTTTTGATCAAACAGAGAGCTTAAGATTTTTCAACGCCTTGAAAACTAAAGTTTTGATTTGAGAACTCAAGTTTTGATGTTTTGGACTTCCACGTGCTATTTTCATTAAAAGTCCAAAAATCGAGTTTTGGTCAGAAAACTCGAGTTTTGTGTTTTTCTTAAAACTCTGGTCCAAAAGCTCAAAACTCGACTTTGCTCTCTGGAAGAAGAAAACTCGAGTTTAGAGTTTGAAACTTGAGTTTGGACTTAATTGCTCAGTTGAAAACTCGAGTTTTGCTAAACAAACTCGAGTTTCCATCGCTGATTCTGAAATTCGAATTTAACGATTTTGTGAAATCTTGTTATTTGATTCCAATACTTTCCAGTATTAATCTTCTATATTCCCATCTATGTGTAACCACTTTGTTAGTGAGTTTCAGATGAATTAGAAGATGTTTATTGAAGGTTGAAAGCAAAAGCAAAAGGTGATGTCAGAACATTAAATGCTAAACCCAGAAAGTTGGACACTTCTGGCTATTCCATCTGCACACACCTACAAAAAATTAAAGAATGATTTCTACTTCCAGTAGCTACTTCTCCAACGGATTTATTTGCAGAGAGTCAACTCTGAAGCATTACCTAGCTGGATTAAGTAAAGATTAGAGAAAGAAGATGCCTAAACCACTTTCTAACCTTGGCAGAACTTCTCCAACTGATCTATTGGGAAAGCAATGGTCATTTAATGATCTCTGAGTATAAATAGAAGAGCATTCAAGTCTTCCCAACAACCACAACCACTGAAAACAAATTGCATTCAAGTGTAAATTTATTTTCTTCAGTTTTCACTTGTATAGTATCTTTTGATACGAAGAGCTTCAGTGTTTATCAATATCTGCTCTTAAAGAGAGTTTCTTTCTGATTATCATTTATTGTAAAGAATCACAAGTCAAGGGGACTTGGTGATTTGGGAGTTCATTGATTACAACTTGTAAGGGGGAGTGAGTTCTAGTGAGAGAACTACTTCTAAAGTACAGAGTGTGTAATCTTTGAGTTAGTGGAAAATCCCAGAGAGTCTGGGGACTGGATATAGGTCAGTTTGTTAGGACCGAACTAGTATAAATCCTTATGTCTTGCTATTCTTCTTCTTGCTCTGTTCTGCCCTGTTTTTACTGTCTTAAAACAGAACAAGATCTTCAAATTTTTAAAATACCCAATTCACCCCCCTCTTGGGTATTAGGCTCTATTTTCATTTGGTATCAGAGCAAGGTCTTCTCATAAGAGCTTAACATCTCGAGAAGGATCAACATGGAAGGTATCTTACTTGATGGAGCTTCTATCAACAGACCACCCGATTTCAATGGTGAACATTACTCCTTCTGGAAAGCAAAGTTCAAGGTTTTCGTGAATGCTACAGAGTATGGGCTATAGAGAGTGTTCGAAAGAGGAGACTATATGCCCACAGTTCTTGAAGATGGCGTGAGAGTTATGAAGCTAAAGGAAGATTATGATGACAGTGACAGAAGAAATGTCACACTGAATAGCAAAGCTGTTCTTCTACTTCAAAGTGCTCTGAGTCAACAAGAATATTTTTGTATTTGTACTTTACCATCTGCAAAGCACATGTGGGATGCTCTGGAGATAGCTCATTAGGGAATGGCTGGAGTCAAGCAAAATCAGGTCAATACACTTATGACCGAATACGATCTTATGCACATGAAGCCTGGTGAATCTATTGGTGAATTTTAGTTGAGATTCACTTATCTGATTAATCAACTCGCTGCCCTGGGTAAAGAGTACAATCAAACAGTTCAAGTGAGGAAGATCCTGAACATCCTTAACAAAGAATGGGAAGCCAAGGTCACCGCCATTGAGTAAGCAAGAGGAGATTCAATGGCATCAATGGCTGCTCTCTTTGGTAGTCTTTCTGAGTATAAGGCCAAGCTCAAGTTCAAGAAGGGACTTTATGAAGTTCATAGCAAAAACAAAGGCATCGCTCTCAAGGCTGCAAAGGAATATAAAGAATTAGATTAGGAGAATGAAGACGATGATGAGGAGATAGGCATATTGGTCCGAAGATTTAAGGAATTCTACAAGAAGGACCAAGGTTTCAAGAAACTACACAAGGGTAGCTCCAGTTATAAGGCAAAGAAGCCAATCATCTGCTACGAGTGTCAAAAGCCTGGTCACATCAAGTCTGAATGCCCTCAGCTGAACAACAACAAAGACAAAGAAAAGAAGTTCAGCAAATACAAGAAGAAAGCCTATGTCTCAGGCATCTGGGGTGATAGTTCATCCGATGAAGATGATGAGGATGAGGAAGAAAAAGCAAATATATGCTTAGTTGCTGAGGAGGAAGAGCAACACGCTGATAATGATGAGGTATATGACTCTAAACCATCCTATGTTGAGCTATTTGCTGAATATCTTGTTGTGCAATCTGAGTTTGAAAAACTTGCTGACAAATATTTGAATTTGAAAAGGAAAAAAACAACTCTTGAATTACAAGTTGAAAAACTCTCCTCTCCTAAAATTTCTGTTTGTGAAAATTGTCCTGATTTGGAGAAAAAGAGTTCACATCTTACTAAGGCACTTGAGAAATTCACAAGACGAAGTGAAATGCTCAATGTCATCTTGAAACAACAAAGATTTACAAATGATAGATCAGAAATTGGTTACAAACCCGACTTTGATAAAAAGAAAGGTAAAAAGAAGAGTGGTGAAAGATCTTATATGAACTATTTTAGAAAATCAGTACATTCTTCAAACCTGTTTGCACACTGTAATTATTGTAATAGGAAGGGTCATTCTACTTCATCATGTTTTCATAGAAAAGAAAGAAAAGTGAAATCGTCGGGGAATTATCAATGGGTACCGAAAGGAACATATGTTCTTAAGGTCCGATCTAACCCCAAAGGACCCAAAAAAAGATGGGTACCTAAGAGTTGATCCTCTGTGAATTGCAGGTATGTCTGAGAGCATCAAAACCCAACAAATGGTACATTGACAGTGGATGTTCTAGACACATGATGGGAGACCAATCCAAATTTGTCTCAATCAAGCCCAAAGATGGTGGCAAGGTGACCTTTGGTGGAGATCAATCTAGAAAGATTGCTGGAATTGGTGAAATCGGCAACAATGAAGGACCACTCATCAAAGATGTATACCTTGTGGAAGGACTTTGCCACAATCTCCTCAGTGTAAGCCAAAGCACGGATAAAGGTAACTTAGTTATCTTCGATTCTGAGGAATGCTTGATTGTGAAAAAGGATCTTCTCCCTTTAGAAAACTTAAAATCAAAAGCTTTATTTAGAGCCCCTAGAGATGGAAATTGTTATACACTTAATCTCTCTAGTAAGGGTTCTGTTTCTGAAAATTGTTTTGTAAGTAATTTGGATGAGAGTTGGTTGTAGCACAAGCGATTAGCTCATGTCAACATGTTTCAGCTTGACAAATTACTGAAAAAGGAGTTGGTGATTGATGTTCTTAAACTACGTTTTAAAAATGACATGGTTTGTGATACATGTCAAAAGGGAAAACAAACCAAATCGTCTTTCAAATCTAAAAATGAGATTTCAACTAGTAGACCTCTTCAATTGCTTCATATGGATCTAGTTGGACCAGCTAGAGTTAAAAGCCTTGGTGGCAACCTTTATACTTTGGTCATAGTTGATGATTATTCTAGATTTTCATGGACAATATTTTTATCCTCTAAAGATGAAACATTTGATCAGTTTGTTGTGTTTGCCAAGAAGGTCCAGAACGAGAAAGGGTTCTCTATTTCAAGAATTAGAACTGATCATGGAGGAGAATTCTAAAAAAATGCATTTATTGAGTTTTGTGACAGCATAGGGATAGGCCACAACTTCCCAACCCCAAGGACTCCTCAACAAAATGGTGTTGTAGAAAGGAAGAATCGAGTCCTCACCGAGATGGCAAGAGCTATGCTGAATGAGAACAAAACTTTTCAAGTGTTTTGGGCTGATGCAATGAGCACCGCTTGCTACATCTCAAATCGGGCATATCTACGGAAGAAGTTGAGCAAGACTCCCTATGAATTGTACAAAGGAAGGAAGCCCAACCTAAGTCATCTGCATGTGTTTGGATGTAAGTGTTTCATCCACAATAATGATAAGGATAACTTGGGAAAGTTTGATCCCAAGGCAAATGAAGGTATATTTTTGGGTTATTCAAATAGGAGTAAAGCTTATGTAGTCTTTAACACCCGTACTCGTATTGTTGAAGAATCTATGCATGTTGTTTTTTGTGAATCCAAGTCTGATAAACCTATGGATGATGATGAAGAAAATGTTTTTAAAAATCAATTCTTTTCGAAAACTACTCCTGCTTCTATTGAAAATATTGAAAATGTTTTCGAGGCTGATCCCCAAAACAATTTTGAAAATCTTGATCAGTCTCAACCCAGAGCTTGGAAATTTATTAGAAATCATCTTTTAGACCAAGTTATAGGTGACGTAAATCAAGGAGTAAGAACCAGAAACAGTACTTTGAATGAAGTAACTTTTTTTGCATTTATTTCACACATTGAACTCTCTAAGATTGATGAAGCCCTCTCAGACAATGATTGGGTGATAGCAATGCAAGAGGAATTGCATAAATTTGATAGAATTCAAGTTTGGAATTTGGTACCTAGGCCTAAGGACCATCCGGTCATTGGCACTAAATGGGTATTCAAGAACAAACGAGATGAGTCAGCAATCATTGTCCGTAACAAGGCAAGATTGGTTGCTAAAGGCTATAATCAAGAAGAAGGAATTGATTATGAAGAAACTTATGCTCCAGTGGCAAGATTGGAAGCCATAAGAGTTCTTCTAGCCTTTGCTTGTGTAAAAGGTTTTAAACTCTATCAAATGGATGTGAAAAGTGCTTTTCTAAATGGTTTTATTCAAGAGGAAGTTTATGTAGAACAACCTCCTGGCTTTGAAAATGAACATCATCCAGATCATGTTTATCATCTCAAGAAAGCCCTTTATGGACTTAAGCAAGCTCCTAGAGCTTGGTATGAGCGATTAAGCAAATTCCTTCTTGACCAAGGTTTTATTAGAGGAAAAGCAGATACAACTCTTTTCATAAAGAGTAATAAGCTTAATGAAATTTTAATTGTCAAAATTTATGTTGATGATATTATATTTGGTGCTTCTAATGATGCTTTATGTGAAGAATTTTCCAAGAATATGCAGGGAGAATTTGAGATGTTCATGATGGGAGAGCTTAATTATTTCCTTGGTCTGCAAATCAAGCAAAGAAAAGATGGAATTTTCATATCCCAGGCCAAGTATCTCAATGATTTGTTGAAGAAGTTTGGGATGGACCAATGCAATGGAGCTGACACTCTTATGAGCTCAACTGCTTCATTGGATGCTGATGAAAAGGGCAAAGATTTCAACATCACAAAATATAGAGGAATGATTGGATCATTGCTCTATCTGATTGCAAGTCGCCCAGACATCCAATTCAGTGTGGGGATGTGTGCAAGGTTCCAATCTGCTCCAAAGGAATCCCATGCTGAGCATGTGTAGAGGATCTTCAGATACCTTGCTGACACAAAGACACTTGGATTGTGGTTCCCCAAAGGTCAACCTGAACATTTGGTGGCATATTCAGATTCAGACCATGCCGGCTACAAGACTGATAGGAAGAGCACAAGTGGTCAATGTGAGTTCTTCGGCGATTCACTTGTGTCTTGGTTCAGCAAGAAACAAACCAGTGTGGCTGTGTCATCAACTAAAGCTGAATATGTGGCTACATCAAGTTGCTGTGCCCAAGTGCTATGGCTCAAACAACAACTTGCTGACTTGGGAGTGAATCTGAAGGAGATCCCGATTTTGTGTGACAACACAAGCACAATAAGCTTAGCCAAGAATACAATTCAACATACTCGGACCAAGTATATTGATGTGAGACATCATTTTATAAGAGATCATGTTCAGAAAAGAGATGTCAAAGTCATGTTCATCCCAACTCATCTTCAACTTGCTGACATCTTCACCAAACCATTGGCAAAGGAGCAATTCAACTTTATAAGAAGAGAATTGGGAATGGTAAATCCCAATGAGTTGTAAGAATTTCTTACTCAAATTAATGTTAAGTTATGGTTTTGATGATTAAAAATTATTAACTTAAGCATCGGAGTGTTTAGTCATGTTTTGTGCAGGATGATCTTGCAAAATCAGAGTTTTTGCTGACAAAAGATGAAAACTCGAGTTTTGATGTCAAAACTTGAGTTTTGGGTGAAGTATCAGGGAGAGAGAAGAAAACTTGATTTTTGAAGGAGCTCAAAACTCGAGTTTGTGAGTTGGAAACTCGAATTTCCATCAGAAAGAGAGCAACAAGTTTTGAAGAATGGTGAAAACTCGAGTTTTGGTCGTAGGAGTTCAAAGGTTCACCTTACACCTTTGAAGCCCAGGTAAGTACCCATTCCTCAAAACTCGAGTTTATTAGTAGAAACTCGAGTTTTGGTCGCACTTATTTACATGAGCTTTTGTTTAAAATCTTCAAAACTCGCTACAAAACTCAAGTTTTGCCCTAGCTCTCTCACTCTTTCTCGATTCTCTGTTTTCTCCAGCCCCTCAAACTCTCTGATTCTTCAAATTTCTTTCTTCAAAAACCTTACAATGTCTTCGTCTACTCCCTCTAAATTTACTCAGAGTGTTCCTAGCCCTATAGAAACTCCCAATCCGTCAACCACTCCTTCTGAATGTCTTGTGAGGCTCAAGACTCGATCAACCAGACTATGTTTTGGAGTCGACAAGTCCATTAAAGGTGTTCCAGACGAGATTCCTCCACCGAATTCGTCTGTTCCTAAGGCAAAAGGGGTTTCCATCGATGATAGACAGAGGGTCGCACAAAGAGGAAACATGACCCTGAGGTTTCTCCAAAAGGTCGAGGGAAATCGAAAATGCCAAACATTCCCAAGCCTCCAAAGGCCAAGAGGTCCAAGACATCTTCAATTCCAGAAAAAGGACAAGCTTCATCTGAGCCTAAACCTGCGTCTTGTAAGTGGAGCCTGAATAGGCAAGGGGGGTGAATTGGGTATTCTGAAAATTTTCGACAAGAGCTCTGTTTTTCGACACTAAAAACAGAGGTGAACAGAGTAAGAGAAGAATAGCTTGCACACAAAGATTTATACTGATTCGGTCTCAACAACTTGACCTACATCCAGTCCCTAGGTTCTCTGGGATTTTCCACTAACTCAATGATTACACACTCTGCACTTAAGAAGTGATTCTCTAACTAGAACTCACTCCCCCTTACAAGTTGTAATCAATGAACCCAACCACCAAGTCCCCTGACTTGTAGTTCTTTACAATAAATGATTTACAATCAGAAACTCTCACTATGAGTAGATAATGATAATTACTGAAGCTCTTTGTATCAAAAAGATACTATACAAGTGAAAATTGATGAAAATAAATGAACACTTGAATGCAATACGTTTTCAGCAGTTGTGGTTGTTGAAAAGACTTGAATGCAGCTCTATTTATACTTAGAGATCATTAACTGACTGTTGCTTTCCAAATAGATGCGTTCAAGAAGTTGTGCCATGGTTTAGGAAGTGGTTTAGGCACTTTCTCTCTCTAATTTTTCACTTAATCCAGCTGGGCAAGACTTCAGAGTTGACTCTCTGCAAATAAATCCGTTGGAGAGGTTGCTGCTGGAAGTAGAAATCATTCTTTAATTCCTTGTAAGCGTGTGCAGATGGATTAGCCATAAATATGCAACCTTCTGGACTTAGCATTTAATGTTCAGACATGCTTTTTGCTTTATGCTTTAACCTTCATTAACCATCTTCTAAAACATCAGAAACTCACTAACAAAGTGGTTAAACATAGATGGGAAAATAGAAGATTAATACTTGAAAGTATTGGAATCAAACATGAAGCATTTGCTAAATCGCGAAATTCAATTTTCAAACTTAGCGATGGAAACTTGAGTTTGTTCATCAAAACTCGAGTTTTCAACTGTGCGCTTAAGACCAAACTTGAGTTTCAAAACCTAAACTCAAGTTTTCTTCTTCCAGAGAGCAAAGTCGAGTTTTGAGCTTTTGGACCAGTGTTTAAGTAAAACTCAAAACTCTAGTTTTCAAACCAAAACTCGAGTTTTGGACTTTTAATGAATATAGCACGTGGAGGTCCAAAACATCAAAGCTTGAGTTTCTAAATCAAAACTTGAGTTTTCAAAGTGTTGAAAAATCTTAAGCTCTCTGTTTGATCAAAACTCGAGTTTCCAAACTGAAACTCGAGTTTTCACTTAATTGTGAAAACATTAAGAAAATTTTCAAGACTCTCGGTTTGATCGAAACTCGAGTTTGTTAACCAAAACTCGAGTTTCCACTTAAACATGAAAACTAAGAAAAGTTTAGACCTCTCTGTCTGATCAAAACTCGAGTTTTGAGACCAAAACTCGAGTTTTCACTTTAAGAGTGAAAACATTGAAACCTTTCTATCTGGCTGAAACTCGAGTTTTCAAAGTAAAACTCGAGTTTTCACTTTTAAATGAAAACTTTAAAGATTTTATGCTAGATCACTCTCCAGTTTTCAAAAACTGTGTAAAACGTTGAGAATGCTTAGTCAATTCAAAACTTGAGTTTTGAAACAAAAACTCAAGTTTTCTCTTAACTCAGAGAAAACCCTTAAAATCTTAGAACAGGTTGAGATTACAGATACTTGGTTTGGAGACTCTCTGTATGGGCAAAACTCGAGTTTCAAAAACAAGACTCGAGTTTTGTCTTTAGTTGAAAACATTTTGAAGTCTCTGTATAACCCAAAACTCGAGTTTCTAAAATAAAACTCGAGTTTTGTCTTGAGGTTGAAATAGAGCGCTCTCTGTAATGTTCTAAACTCGAGTTTCCAAGAGGAAACTTGAGTTTTGCTCTGTTTAATGAAAATGAGCAGCTTTCTGTCAAGGTCAAAACTCGAGTTTTAAGACCAAAACTCGATTTTTGTCTTGACAGTAAGTTTTTCAACTTACCAAGACAAAACTTCATCTTTGATTTTCAATTGTTAGTTATCATCAAAACCCATAGAGAACTAACATTCTCCCCCTTTTTGATGATGACAACACTTGTAAATCAATAAGATTATAAGACTTTGAGGAATTTTGAAAAAAACATGATTCAAAAATACATTATCAGGAATATCAAAGGTAAGCAGCAGAAACAAGAAACACAAATACAAGATGTCATTGATAAATTCAAAAAGATACAATGCAGGTACAAATTTAAACAAGATACAATGCAAATACATATTCAAGCATGAAATTCTCCTAAATTTCCAGATATGCCCAAAACACAAAAACTCTCCTAAAAACTCAAAGTCTCCTCCTAAGCTTCTTTTTCTCCCCCTTTGTCATCTTCAAAATGGGGAGGAGAAAAATTAGGAATGAAAGGCTCAGTTGTAGGAGTACTAGGAGAAGGGGAAGAATGGGGGAAGATTTCAGTAGCCGGGGTAGAGGGTGAGGGAAGGATAACAATTGGTGGAGTAGTTGGGGATAACAATTGTCTTAGACTCAGAAAGGAATCTGGTTGAAGAAAGAGTGACCACAAGTGTCAAGGGTGTAGGATTCACCATATCTGCCTCCATAATCAACAAAATCCTAAAAATTGGGAATCCTCCACCTGTCCCTGAGATCAGCTTGAGCAACCATGATATCTTCACTACCCTTTATCCCAACAAGCCTTTTCCTACCAATCAATCTCATTCCCTTTCCTTCATACCAGCTTATATGAGCAACATTAACCGAATCCTTTGGTACATCTACTCTAAAAATTTCATCCAAAAGGGTGGAAATTTTACTCATTTCACCCAAAAGGATTACCCCCTCTTTGCTGCTTTTGTGAGACAAACTAAATTTGATCCTGGTCATTGGATTTTTCAAGAAATGATCAAGTTTAAATTTTCTTCTCGCAGACCCTCTCACATTCCTTATCCTTCCTTGGTATCTGTTATCTTGTTCTACCACAAAGTGTGGTATGTGGGTCCTCTTGATGTCATGAAGAAACCAGTTGTATTTGGCAAAAATCAACTCAACTACATGAAGATCTCAGTTGAGGGTGAAGACTCAGGTCAATCCCATGCTCCCACTGCATCTCACACAAGAGCGACACATTCCAGAGCTCAAGAAGCTCAGTCTGCACCTGCTCAATCTCCACTGCCATCTGATTTTGAGCATAAGGTCAAGACAATTGTGGATGCTGCTGATGAAGGGGTAACCAGTGCAAGTATACACTATCAATGTAATACCGGCAAGTATCCCAAGGTAATAAAATATCGTTCCCACAGGGACCAAAGTTCCAACTACCAACCCAAATCACTTTAATTTATAGTTGATGTAACCGAAAGAGTTTTTGATGAAAATATTAAAAGACAGTAAAATGACACAGAAATTGAATTAAACTTTGTAAAATGAAATTAACAAAAGCCTAGGGTCATGTATATCATCAATAATCCATTTAAATGTTCTTCCTTTACCAAAAGCTAGATTAAGACCTAATCTTCTTTTAAGGTAGAAATTAACTACTTAACCGTTGAATTGGAGTATGTCAATCGAATTTCATATTTTAATCTAATTGCTTATTCCTAAGTCAATTAGCTTAATCCTTAATCCTAAAGTCATGTTCCCATGCTCATTAGAATTAATTCTTGCATTAAGTCCAGAATTCTTTATGATTGCATAAAGCCTATGTCAAGTTCCCTTGCTAGTACCTTATGTTCTTTAATCAATTGAACCTAGAATTAACTAGCCTTTCCCAAGGTCTAATTAATCTTTCAATTCCTTAATTAGATGATCAAACCAACCAAGGCATTAAGCGTGGGTTAAAGAAACATATCCAAGACAAACATTATGCAATTAAAAACAGAATCACAATTAAACTTCATAAAGAATCCATACATGACCTTAGAAAGATACTTAGTTCATGCTAATCATGACCAAGCATAAAAATGGTAAAAGATGAAGAACATGAAATTTAATTAAAACAACCAAAAAGGAAAGATTACAACTAAGCCATACCAAGAAGGAGGCAAGAAATACAAAAGAAAAACAATACATAAAACAAAAGATTAGAACTAAGCCATACCAAGTAGGAGGCAAGAAACTAAAGACAAGAATTAAAGACAATACATAAAACTAAATAAGCAAAACTAAAGCCTTCCATGTAGGAGGCAAGAAATAAAAGAAGGCAGATAGAATGGGAGAGATCATGGTCTCTCCAAGGTGTGTCTACATCTTCTAAACATCCTTGTATTTATAGAAAACATGGGAGAACTATTGAGCCACAATTCTTGACTTTTGTGCTCCAAAAACGCGTCCAAATTACAGCCTGGTTTACACCAAGATTTCGGTGGCTTTCAGTGAATTTGTCTTCATATGAATTGTAGCCCCGGATGTCAGCTTTCCAGTCGTTCAAACAGGACCTCATTTGGATATCCGTAGCTCCAGTTATGGGCCAAACACTGCATGTTGGTCCAGAGTCCGTCACAGCACATTGTTTTGTATTCCAAGCCCATTTTGGTCCTCTAAACGTCTGATTTAGCTTCTGGGCTTTTCATAGAAGTTGTAGGTATGTCTCTTAGCTTTCCTAAAATATAAAGTTTGGATCAATTGGAGGTCTAGAACGTAAGTTATGATCAAAATACCGAACAGTGTTCATTACCCAATTGAAAAAGAGATGTGATTTGAGCCCAGTTTTGATCCAAATTTCAAATATGACCAAGATTAATGCAAATGAAGTCTAAAAACTCATTATGCAGATGAAAACACATATTTAACAAATTGTTCCATTAAAGCATGATAATGACAGAGTTTATAGCTTCTTTTTGCATTTAAAATAATATGAATTCAATGATTATCAAACTCCCCCACACTTAGCCTTTTGCACTCCTGGGCAAAATCTAAAGCAAGAAAACTAATCTTTTTTTTTTTTTTTAAACAGTTGCCAGTAATGTAAAAATTGAACAAGGGATAGAAAGCTTCAAAAGATTGATAAATCAAAACTAAAATTCTTTTATCTCCAATCACAATTATGGCAATTTCAATCAATGACGCTAATTACATAAGATGGTCTTTCAAATGATGCGCTCAATCAATCAACCTCTCAAGTGTATTTTTCAAGTGTTTATGGTATATAAGTGTATCGCTCAAATTCTACCCAATAAAATTGTTCTACCATAAGCTTGCTCATTTTCTACGTCTCCACTACTCATAACACATACATGCACAAATCAAGAGAGCTTGTTATTACAGGTTGTAATGGGGTTAGGATGAAGGTAGGTAAAAGTATGGAATGAGAGGCTAAGAACCAAAGAAATTAAATCGAGCACTGGTTAACACAATCATTCTATATATGAAAACTTTCATTTAACTCAAATACCTCCTTTCTTTCTTTGTTTTTTTTTTCTTCTTCTTTTACACCTTTTTTTTTTCTTTTTGTTCTTTTTTTTTCTTTTTTTTTTTTGAAACTATACTATATATATAATCACAATGGCAACATCAAATATCTTCCCCCCACACTTAAACTGTTGCACTCCTGAGCAGCCCCCACACTTAAACTGTTGCACTCCTGAGCAGCCCCCACACTTAAACTGTTGCACTCCTGAGCAACCCCCACACTTAAACACCAAACCAAGGTAAACCAATGCTCAATAATTTTTCACGGTGCGGAGTAAAATGGTTTTACGCTTAGGCTTGTAATGTGGCTTAGAACAAAATGGACAAAAAGGCACAAAGGGGTTACCAAAGGAATAATAATGCATGGGAAAGGCTATTTGGCCAAAGTGGGGAAAACAAAAGGAAACAAAAACAAGCTTCCATCATACCTATGCACATAAGTGAAAATGTAGTTTCAAAAAGAAAAGGAGCAAGTTCTAGAGAACGCAAATCATGAGCAGATGCACACATGAAAGAAAGAATGGCAAAAGATGAATTCCATTCATGCAAGCTCAAAATCTCACAGGGTCAATACCATCTTATATAATCAACATCACCAATTCAACAACCAAGACATGGAATCGAAGAGTCTAGAATTGCAAACCAAATAGAATGATCCATCAAAACCAAAATGTTCAAGTTCATAATATGTAGCAATCATAGAAAAAGAGAATGTATTGTTCTTATTCTATTTAATAAACTACATTATTTCTACTTTTTCTACTGGATTGTGTCCCTCCCCCACACTTATCTTCCTCGAACAACAATTAAGCCCAAGAAAATCATATGAATTAAGAAGAAAATAAGTGAGGAAAGAGACAACCTGGGTTAGAGGATCTTAAGTCGCTTGAAGGAGAAGTTCTCATCCTTGATGAGAATCATGCATTTGTCATTAAATACATCTTCTCCCATATTTAATTTCCTTAGTGGAGGTGGTTTAGGATCCATTGGAAGAGGTCTAAGAATGTATGGTGGATGTTGGTTCCATCGAGGACCTTTCCAAGAATGTGCCTGTAAAGAAGACAAGCAACCAACAGTATCCCATCCAAAAATAGAAACATGGAGAAGTTTCAAGTGAATTAAAGGCATGTTAAGTTCCAAACTCTCCAAGTAACTATCACAACCAAGGAAATCAATGATACTCCCATCAGTAGGAGTCAAGGAACCAATTATATTTTGAAAATTCTCTTGTGGTTGCAAAATGGAAGGTATGGAATCCAACTTAGTGTTGGAGTATACCACATCATTGTCACAATCACAAGAGATGGAAGGAAAAAGATTGAAAGAAGGAAGAGGAATTTTGAAATTGTCACCACCCGGAATGTGTGAAGATTTAAAACAATTATCTTGTTTTTCTAAATCAGGTGGCAAATCACAAGAAAGTACTTGTTGGAAAGATTCATCAACATGTAGGATTTTATCAATCAAAATTTCAGAATCTTCATTACCAACAAGACTACAAGGAGGTAATCCAATGGGAATTTCGTGCATTGGGCATTCCAGGCTATGATTGTTCTCACTCACATCAACAACAGAATCCACAATCAATGTAGAATCGCTACCAAAATCACCATTTAATGCATCATTAATTTCAATGCAAATAGGACACTGTTCATTATTAGAACATGCACAATTGTCAGTGTCACTCATTGATGCAAACTCGGGATAATCAGCATACCATTCAGCAAGAACATCATCAACAACATTGGCATCCATGCTTGATTCAATCTTTTCAAAATTGTCATACATTGGTAGATCATGATTATCGTACAACCAAGCCATGAAAGTTCAATGCAATTAATTCCCAATGGGTCACAAGATAACTTTTAATTAATGAAGAAGGTTTTTTTTTTCTTTTTTTTTTTTGTAAAATAACACACAATTGAAATGAACAAGGAATAACTCAAAACGAAAAATTAAAAAATGCAATAAAACAAGCACCAATCTATAAACAAGCAAAGATAGTTGATATTGGGACAAATTTGGTCCCCGGCAACGGCGCCAAAAACTTGATGAAGGGGTAACCAGTGCAAGTATACACTATCAATGTAATACCGGCAAGTATCCCAAGGTAATAAAATATCGTTCCCACAGGGACCAAAGTTCCAACTACCAACCCAAATCACTTTAATTTATAGTTGATGTAACCGAAAGAGTTTTTGATGAAAATATTAAAAGACAGTAAAATGACACAGAAATTGAATTAAACTTTGTAAAATGAAATTAACAAAAGCCTAGGGTCATGTATATCATCAATAATCCATTTAAATGTTCTTCCTTTACCAAAAGCTAGATTAAGACCTAATCTTCTTTTAAGGTAGAAATTAACTACTTAACCGTTGAATTGGAGTATGTCAATCGAATTTCATATTTTAATCTAATTGCTTATTCCTAAGTCAATTAGCTTAATCCTTAATCCTAAAGTCATGTTCCCATGCTCATTAGAATTAATTCTTGCATTAAGTCCAGAATTCTTTATGATTGCATAAAGCCTATGTCAAGTTCCCTTGCTAGTACCTTATGTTCTTTAATCAATTGAACCTAGAATTAACTAGCCTTTCCCAAGGTCTAATTAATCTTTCAATTCCTTAATTAGATGATCAAACCAACCAAGGCATTAAGCGTGGGTTAAAGAAACATATCCAAGACAAACATTATGCAATTAAAAACAGAATCACAATTAAACTTCATAAAGAATCCATACATGACCTTAGAAAGATACTTAGTTCATGCTAATCATGACCAAGCATAAAAATGGTAAAAGATGAAGAACATGAAATTTAATTAAAACAACCAAAAAGGAAAGATTACAACTAAGCCATACCAAGAAGGAGGCAAGAAATACAAAAGAAAAACAATACATAAAACAAAAGATTAGAACTAAGCCATACCAAGTAGGAGGCAAGAAACTAAAGACAAGAATTAAAGACAATACATAAAACTAAATAAGCAAAACTAAAGCCTTCCATGTAGGAGGCAAGAAATAAAAGAAGGCAGATAGAATGGGAGAGATCATGGTCTCTCCAAGGTGTGTCTACATCTTCTAAACATCCTTGTATTTATAGAAAACATGGGAGAACTATTGAGCCACAATTCTTGACTTTTGTGCTCCAAAAACGCGTCCGAATTACAGCCTGGTTTACACCAAGATTTCGGTGGCTTTCGGTGAATTTGTCTTCATATGAATTGTAGCCCCGGATGTCAGCTTTCCAGTCGTTCAAACAGGACCTCATTTGGATATCCGTAGCTCCAGTTATGGGCCAAACACTGCATGTTGGTCCAGAGTCCGTCACAGCACATTGTTTTGTATTCCAAGCCCATTTTGGTCCTCTAAACGTCTGATTTAGCTTCTGGGCTTTTCATAGAAGTTGTAGGTATGTCTCTTAGCTTTCCTAAAATATAAAGTTTGGATCAATTGGAGGTCTAGAACGTAAGTTATGATCAAAATACCGAACAGTGTTCATTACCCAATTGAAAAAGAGATGTGATTTGAGCCCAGTTTTGATCCAAATTTCAAATATGACCAAGATTAATGCAAATGAAGTCTAAAAACTCATTATGCAGATGAAAACACATATTTAACAAATTGTTCCATTAAAGCATGATAATGACAGAGTTTATAGCTTCTTTTTGCATTTAAAATAATATGAATTCAATGATTATCAGCTGCAATTGCCTCTTTGTCGATAAGATTGGGGTTTGAGATTGGAAAGTTGGTTGCTGAAGTGAGGAGTGGAAATCATGAAGTGGTAGATGCTTAGGAAGCAATGAAGGAGCAAATATCAGGGGTACACAGTGGAGTGTCTGACCAGATTATGGATCTGGAGGCCAAGATGTCCACCCAACTTGTCTCCCATGTCAGCTTGAGTGACAAGGTTGAGAAAAGTATGAAGCACCTTGGAATTGGCTTATCTACTGCATTTGGGTCTGGTACTGGTCCAAGCTCTTCTCAACCCAAGCCTGACCCTGAAGCTTCTTCTTCCCCTTCCTTTACCTTTCCTCACCCTACCATTCCTTCTTCCTCTCCTACATCTGCTTCCACACCATCCATTGTGGTTCTTCCTTCACCCACTACTCCAGCCACAGTCATTTTACCCTCCCCTTCTACCCCAGCCACAGAGATTTTTCCTCATCATTCTCCTTCTCCCACTACTCCTGCAATTGAGCCCTTCATTCTCAATCCTGCTCCTCCGTAATTTGAAGATGACAAAGGGGGAGAGAAAGAAGCTTAGGAGATTATTTTGAGATTTTGAGTTTAGGAGTTTTTGAGCAAAAAGTTTGGAAATTTAGGAGAATTTGTGTTTTTAAGTTTGTACCTGCTTTGTATTTTTCTTTCTTGAAATTTCATGTATTGACCTTTATCAATGACATCTACTTCTTGTTTCTGCTGTCTATCTCTGATGTGCCTTGATAGTGTGTTTAACAAATCAAGTTTGATTTTTGAACCTTGATTTTCAAACTCTTTCAAAATCTTGGAATTTTTGGTTTACAAGTGTTGTCATCATCAAAAAAGGGGAGAATGTTAATTCTATATGTGTTTTGATGATTACCAACAATTGCAAACACAAATTAAAGTTTTGTCTTGTAAGTTGAAAAACTTACTGTCAAGACAAAACTCGAGTTTTGGGATTGACAGAGAGTTGCTCTATTTTCATAAAAATAGCAAAACTCAAGTTTCCATGAGGAAACTTGAGTTTTGGAACTTACAAAGAGCACTTGTTTTTTTTTCCTTAAGACAAAACTCGAGTTTCAGTTTGGAAACTCAAGTTTTGGTTTACACAGAGACTACATGTTGTTTTCTGAAAAAGGCAAAACTCGAGTTTTGGTCATACAAAGAATCTCTGACGTTTTTGTACTCAATTTCAACTCAAAACACTAAGCTTTCACTCTATCATGAGTTTTCCATGTTTTCTCTAAGTTAAGGGAAAACTCGAGTTTTGGTTTCAAAACTCGAGTTTTGACTTGACTGATTGTTCTCAACATTTTACACAAGTTTTGAAAAACTGGAGAGTGATCTGGCTCAGAATCTTCAAGGTTTTCATTTAAAAATGAAAACTCGAGTTTCACTTTGAAAACTCGAGTTACAGCCAGACAAAGAAGTTTCAACGTTTTCATTCTTAAAATGAAAACTCGAGTTTTGACCAGACAGAGAGGCTTGAACTTTTCCTAGTTTTCATATTCAAATGAAAACTCGAGTTTTGGTTTGGAAACTCGAGTTTAGATCAGACCGAGAGCCTTGGATCTTTTCTCAACGTTTTCACATTTAAGTGAAAACTCAAGTTTCACTTTGGAAACTCGAGTTTTGTTCAAACAGAGAGCTTAAGATTTTTCAACGCCTTGAAAACTCAAGTTTTGATTTGAGAACTCAAGTTTTGATGTTTTGGACTTCCATGTGCTATTTTCATTAAAAGTCCAAAACTCGAATTTTGGTCAGAAAACTCGAGTTTTGTGTTTTTCTTAAAACTCTGGTCCAAAAGCTCAAAACACGACTTTGCTCTCCGGAAGAAGAAAACTCGAGTTTAGAGTTTGAAACTTGAGTTTGGACTTAAGTGCTCAGTTGAAAACTCGCGTTTTGCTAAACAAACTCGAGTTTCCATCGCTGATTCTAAAATTTGAATTTAACGATTTTGTGAAATCTTGTTATTTGATTCCAATACTTTCCAGTATTAATCTTCTATATTCCCATCTATGTGTAACCACTTTGTTAGTGAGTTTCAGATGAATTAGAAGATGTTTATTGAAGGTTGAAAGCAAAAGCAAAAGGTGATGTCAGAACATTAAATGCTAAACCCATAAAGTTGGACACTTCTGGCTAATCCATCTGCACACACCTACAAAAAATTAAAGAATGATTTCTACTTCCAGTAGCTACTTCTCCAACGGATTTATTTGCAGAGAGTCAACTCTGAAGCATTACCTAGCTGGATTAAGTAAAGATTAGAGAAAGAAGATGCCTAAACCACTTTCTAACCTTGGCAGAACTTCTCCAACTGATCTATTGGGAAAGCAACGGTCATTTAATGATCTCTGAGTATAAATAGAAGAGCATTCAAGTCTTCCCAACAACCACAACCACTGAAAACAAATTGCATTCAAGTGTACATTTATTTTCTTCAATTTTCGCTTGTATAGCATCTTCTGATACAAAGAGCTTCAGTGTTTATCAATATCTGCTCTTAAAGAGAGTTTCTTTCTGATTATCATTTATTGTAAAGAATCACAAGTTAAGGGGACTTGGTGATTTGGGAGTTCATTGATTACAACTTGTAAGGGGGAGTGAGTTCTAGTGAGAGAACTACTTCTAAAGTACAGAGTGTGTAATCTTTGAGTTAGTGGAAGATCCTAAAGAGTCTGGGGACTAGATGTAGGTCAGTTTGTTAGGACCGAACCAGTATAAATCCTTGTGTCTTGCTATTCTTCTTCTTGCTCTGTTCTACCCTGTTTTTACTGTCTTAAAACAGAACAAGATCTTCAAATTTTTAAAATACCCAATTCACCCACCCTCTTGGGTATTAGGCTCCATTTTCATCTTGTCCTACCTTGCATGATCCTACTTATCAAGACTAGTCAGTAGCTTCTGTGGGTGTTTTTCTAGGAAAGCCACAATACCAGTAGAATAATGCCTTCTCCAATACCTACAATCATGGTTGGAAAAATCACCCCAACTTTCACTAGAACCAGAATCAGAACTAGAGTAACTAGTATCAACAGAATTCTGGGAATTACAAGTACAGACAGTACAGACCACAGACTTTCCAGTAGCAATCTGCACCTCCTTTGCCAGCACCACCTCCTTGACCAGCCATATTTGCTGTTGGAAATTATGCCTTAGGGGCAATTCATTGTACTTTGGATATTTAAGTTATTTAAAGTATTCTCTTTTGTTATCATTGTCATTTGCATGTTCGTATTGATAACTGCATCCCTGGATAATCTTATAGATTATCCTAAATGTCCCTGGTCGGTCATCTACACGGGAGTGAAGATGAAATAAGACCAGTATGACTTTGATGAGGTATGGAGATACGAATCAAAGTCATGGGCACTTGTAAGAGTACAAGGTGCTAGATTGACCCACTATGAGAAGGCTGCATGGATTAAGTCATAAGCTTATCTCATGTATAACCGTGTCACGACGCCCTATGATCTGAGATCATCATGGATTCCTACATGATGAGTCACTGGTCTTTGACTTAGTCAAAAGTCACCTTTGACCGGGTGATGATAAAGGCTTGGATCGGGATTAGTGGTCTTCATGCGGAGGAATGTGAGTAGTCAAGATGGGATTTGTCCCTCACATATGCAGAGAGATAATACTGGGCTCCTCGATGAGTGAGTCTAAGAAATGTATGGCCATACTGTGATGGAAAAGAGTTTCCATTTCATTTATTAGACTACTCGAGAATCGAGAAAGTAATGGTCAAGAAAAGGAAGTTAACATTATCCATGCCTCATCCTTGACCAAATTATCACGTGACAAAAGTGGCGTGACATGGTTGTACGATAGGTAGTATCGTGTCGTCGATCCCCATGTGAATTGGGTAGTCGCAATGTCTTGCTAGAGGCCACTTGCGACTTGTGGGCTGATACAGTCTTGGCCCACTGCCAATCTCATATGGGCCTGCAGGGTCGCACACAAGAATGATCCAACACGGGAAAAAGTGTCCAGATTCATTGAATCTCATATTAATCTGAGATTAAATGAATAATGAATTTAATCTAGGATTTATATATATATATATATATAAAATTCGAAATTAATATATATATATATATATATATATTATTAATGGAGATTATAATATTATATATATAATATTTGTTTTGTATTTAATTTATTTGATAAATTAAATATCTGAAACAAATAGAGATATTGTATCTCATTTGATTTCGAATAAAGATATCGTATATCTTTTTAATATTAAATTGAGGTATGGTATCTCAGATTTAACTAAATAGATAGATATTATTTCTCGGATTTAATTTATAGAGATAAATTAAATCAGAAGGCTTTTAATTTAGATTTGATCTAAATTCAAGATTCGGATTTCAGATCTGGCTTTTAATATATTAGATTAGATCTATAAGATAGATTTAATTAATATATTATCCAAATTCGAAATTCGAATTTCAAAATTAATGAGGATTAATTTTGATTATATAATACGCCTAATGGGTTTAGAAAAACCTACGGGAATTTCAGTCGAGCGTATTACAGAAAGCCGCGAGAAACCCTAGAGTAAAAAATTGAGAGAGACGCACAAGAGGCGCTAGCACGCTGCCGTAGCCGTGTACAAGGATTGTTCGTGTGGATACCGGTAGAGGAAGAGGATTCTAAGTGTCGTCTTCTCTCCTGATCGAGGAGGTAGCCCACTTGCTCAAGAAAGAACGAGACACGAACGAATTCTCCAAATGTATGATTCGGATTCCTAAGTCTTGATTTAAATGCACCTGAGTGATCCTCAGGACGGGATTCGTAAGAAATTTTAATCCGCTGCGTGTACGGATCCCAACATGTGCACTGTTGGAAATTATGCCCTAGGGGCAATTCATTGTACTTTGGATATTTAAGTTATTTAAAGTATTCTCTTTTGTTATCATTTTCGTTTGCATGTCCGTATTGATAACTGCATCCCTGGATAATCTTATAGATTATCCTAAATGTCCCTGGTCGGTCATCTACACGGGAGTGAAGATGACATAAGACCAGTATGACTTTGATGAGGTATGGAGATACGAATCAAAGTCATGGGCACTTGTAAGAGTACAAGGTGCTGGACCGACCCACTATGAGAAAGCTGCATGGATTAAGTCATAAGCTTATCTCATGTATAACCGCGTCATGACGTCCTATGACCTGAGATCATCATAGATTCCTACATGATGAGTCACTGGTCTTTGACCTAGTCAAAAGTCACCTTTGACCAGGTGATGACAAAGGCTCGGATCGGGATCAGTAGTTTTCATGCAGAGGAATGTGAATGGTCAAGATGGAATTTGTCCCTCACATTTGTAGAGAGATAATACTGGGCCCCTCGATGACTGAGTCTAAGAAATGTATGGCCATACTGTGATGGAAAAGAGTTTCCATTTCACCTTTTAGACTACTCGAGAATCGAGAAAGTAGTGGTCAAGAACAGGAAGTTGACATTATCCATGCCTCATCCTTGATCAAATTATCGCGTGACAAAAGGGACGTGACATGGTTGTACGATAGGTTGTATCGTGTCATCGATCCCCATGTGAATTGGGTAGTCGCAATGTCTTGCTAGAGGCCGCTTGCGACTTGTGGGCTGATACAGTCTTGGCCCACTGCCAATCTCATATGGGCCTACAGGGTTGCACACAAGAATAACCCTACACGAGCAAATGCGTCCAGATTCATTGAATCTTAGATTAATCTAAGATTTAATGGATGTTGAATTTAATCTGGGGTAAATATATATTTATATATATATATTAAATTCAAAAAACAATATAATAATATTATTAATGGAGATTATAATAATATTATATGATATTTGTTTTATATTTAATTTATCGGATAAATTAAATATCTAAAACAAATAGAGATATTATATCTCATTTGATTTTCGAATAAAGATATCATATATCTGTTTAATTTAAATTGAGATATAGTATCTCAGATTTAATTAAATAGATAGATATCATTTCTCGGATTTAATTTATAAGAGATAAATTAAATCAGAAGGCTTTTAATTTATATTCGAATTTCAGATCTGGTTTTAATTCGGATTAAATAAATATATTAGATTAGATCTATTAGATAGATTTAATTGATATATTATCCAGATTCAAAATTCGAATTTCAAAATTAATGAGGATTAATTTTGATTATATAATACGCCTATCGGGTTTAGAAAAACAGACAAAACTTTTAGTCGAGCGTATTAGAAAGCCGCGAGAAACCCTAGAGCGTAAAAGAGAGAGACGCACAATTCGAGGCACTAGCACGCTGTCGTAGCCATGTTCGGGGATTGTTTGTGTGGATACCGGTAGAGGAAGAGGATTCTAAGAGTCGTCTTCTGTTGACCGAGGAGGTAGCCCACCTGTTCAAGAAAGAACGAGACACGAACGGATTCTCCAAAGGTATGATTCGGATTCCTAAGTCTTTATTTAAATGCACCTGGGTGATCCTCGGGATGGGATTCGTAAGAAATTTTAATCCGCTGCGTGTATGGATCCCAACATGCACCTCCATAGGCGGCACAAAAGCAGGCTAGTAGTAGTGGTTCCTCATTAGAGGATATGATGAAGCAGTTTGCCACAAACACTATGCAGTTCCAACAGCAAACTGAAACTTCCATTCAGAGTATGTAAACTTAGATTGGCCAATTGGCAACATCACTAAACCAGCTACAACCTTAAGGATCCAATACTCTTCCTTCACAAACCATCCCCAATCCTAAGGGGAATGTGAGTGCTATCTCACTACGGTCTGGCAAACAATTGGAGGAACCTAAATCAACTATAGATGTGACTTCCACATCAGAAAAAGGATCAAGAAATGTGAAGATTGACTCTAAAAATAAAAGGCAATGCAGCAAGGTGAAGAGGAAGACATTCCTTTTCCTCTTCCATTTCCTTAGAGAGCAGTTCAGTCCAAGAAGTTGGAAGAAAAAGCATAAGAGAAGGATATACTGGAGACATTCAGAAGAGTAGAGATCGACATTCCTCTCTTAGATGCAGTCAAGCAAATTCCAAAATATGCTAAGTTTCTGAAGGAGTTGTGTACCAACAAGAGGCGACTGAAGAGGAATAAACGAGTGAGTTTGAACTAGAATGTATTAGCACTAATCCAGCCTACCATGCCTCGTAAGTGCCAAGATCTAGGGACGTTTTCTATCCCTTACCTTATTGGTAATTATAGATTTAATGATTGCATGCTAGATTTAGGTGCTTCTATTAATGTCATGCTTGCATCTATTTATAAATCTCTTGGTCTTGGTCCTTTACGTCCTACTGGCGTTGTTGTTCAATCAGCTAATAGGAGTAATGTTCATCCTTCTGGTTTAGTTGAAGATGTATTAGTCAAAGTTAATGAATTGGTATTCCCTACTGATTTTTACATCTTAGATATGGTGGATGAGTCTCCTAATAGTAAGTCACCAATCATTATAGGGAGGCCTTTCATGAAAACAGCTAGGACTAAGATAGATGTGCATTCTGGTACTCTTTCCATGGAGTTTGGTGATATATCTGTGAATTTCAATATCTTTAATGCCATGAAACATCTAGGGAAGAGCATTCTGTTTTCTGCATTGATGATGTTGTGGATGATGTTCTTGTTGATTGGTGTGCTGATTATCATGACTTTTCATCTGAGATTGATTCTCCCATTTGTGCATAAGCTGATAATGAATGGTGCTCTATTTGCACTGATTTGGTTAATGCTACATTATTTGGTGATTTTGACTTGCTTGGTGATTCTGCATTACATGTGGATTCTGATATTGATTCTGAGTTTAAGCTTCATCCTGATCCTAATGTGCATCCTGATTCTGATTTTGATGAGCTTAACTCTGATTTTAATGAGCTCAATTCTGATGTTAACATTGAGCTATATAGACACAGTTCTTCTGCATCTTTGAATGTGGTTTTAGACATTTCCAGTGTGATGATATCAGAATTGTTGCAACAACCACCCAAGCTTCTTCCCTCAACTGAGCAACCACCTAAACTTGAGTTGAAATACCTTCCAGATCACCTGAAGTATGCATTTCAGGAGGTGGATGAATAGTTGCCAGTCATTGTGGCAAATAACCTTCTTTCTAATTAAGAAGAGAAAGCACCTTACCGGATGGCACCTAACGAAATGGCGGAATTAAAGAAGCAACTTGAAGAGTTACTTGAGAAAGGCTTTATCAGGCCTAGTGTTTCACCATGGGGAGCCCCAGTACTCTTTGTGAAGAAGAAAGATGGAAGTCTACGACTATGTATTGACTACAGGGAGTTGAATAAGGTGATAATTAAAAATAAATACCCACTCCCCAGAATTGATGATTTGTTAGATCAGCTATCTGGATCCTGTGTATTCTCGAAAATTGATTTGTGATCTGGATATCATCAGTTGCGGGTAAGAGTTGAGGATGTCCTAAAAACTGCTTTCAGGACCAAATACGAGCACTATGAATTTTTGGTGGTGCCCTTTGGATTAACAAATGCTCTTGCTATCTTCATGGATTATATGAATCGTGTATTTCGACCTTACCTGGATAAATTTGTTGTAGTGTTTATCGATGACATCTTAATCTATTCTAGAAGTGAGACGGAACTTGAACACCATCTGCGACTTGCGTTGAGTATTCTAAGAGAAAGGAGACTCTATGCTAAATTTAGCAAATGTGAATTTTGGCTTTCGGAAGTTATATTTCGGGGCCATGTAATTTCAAAAGATGGGGTTGCGGTTGACCTTGGTAAAGTGGAAGCAGTATTGAACTGGAAAAGACCAGAAACTGTGTTCGAAATTCGTAGTTTTCTGGGTCATGTGGGATATTGCTGCCATTTTATACAAAACTTTGCGCAGATTGCGTCGCTGTTGACAAAGCTTACGAAAAAGAACAAGTCATTCGTGTGGGATGCTTAGTTTGAGGAGAGCTTCCGGATGCTGAAGGAGAGGCTTACGTCGGCACCTGTGTTGATTATCCCCGATCTAACTAAGGCCTATACGGTCTACAGTGATGCGAGTTTACAGAGATTGGGATGCATCCTGATGCAGCAGGGCAAAGTTGTGGCCTACGCCTCTCATCAGCTGAAGCCTCATGAGTTGAACTACCCTACACATGACTTGGAGCTTACAGCCATTGTATTTGCTTTGAAGATATGGCGACACTATCTGTATGGTGGTGTTGTTGAATTATACTGCGACCACAAGAGTCTGAAATATTTGTTTGATCAAAGAGAATTAAACATGAGGCAACGCAGATGGATGGAGTTACTTAAAGACTAGAATCTAGAGATTAAGTATTATCCAGGCAAAGCAAATGTTGTTGTTGATGCTTTAAGCAGGAAAGCGATGCAAGTAGCATTGATGATGATGGTGGAGCAAAAGCTGTTAGAGAATTTTTGAGATTTACAATTATCAAGATGGATCCTCATAAATGATAACCACACACGTGATGTGTATGTAGCAGATCTTCTCGTCAGTAATGAGAGAAACGATATGAAATCAGAAATAAAAGAAGCTCGAATGCAAGATGAGCAAGATGAGACTGAATCTATTTAGAGGAAGGTTACAGCAAACAAATTACCGGACTAAGAACTTTCACTGGATGGATTAATCCAATAGAGGAAGAGAATTTATATTCCACCGGTAGAAGAGCTAAGAAAGAAGATTCTGGATGAAGCTCATAAAAGCAAGTACACCATACATCCAGGAGCCACCAAAATATATCATAATCTGAAAACTGAATTCTGGTGGCCTGGTATGAAAAATGATATTGCCCGGTATGTGGCGACATGTTTAACTTGCCAGAAAGTGAAGACTGAGAATCAACGATCAGAAGGACTTCTAAAAGAAATTGGAATACCAAAGTGGAAATGGGAAGACGTCACCATGGATCTAATAGTGGGACTACCCAAGATTAGACATCACGATGTGATCTAGGTGTCGTTGATCGACTTACGAAGTTAGCCCACTTTATTCCTATAAGTGTGAATTATTCTCCTGAGTAGCTAGCAAAGATTTATATCTGAGAGATCATTCGACTCCACGATACGCCAAAAAGTATCATTTCTGATAGAGACCCCCGATTTACCTCACGATTCTGGCAAGCCTTACACGGCACAATGGGGACAAAGTTGAAATTTAGCACTACTTATCATCCCCAGATTGATGGTCAGTCAAAACAGACCATTCAAATACTGGAAGATATGTTATGTGCTTGTGCACTTGATTTTAGAGGTAATTGGGATCAGTATCTTCCCTTGGCAGAATTTGCTTATAATAATAACTATAATTCCAGTATACAGATGGCACCTTTTGAAGCCTTATATGGAAGGAAGTGTAGATCTCTTATCTGTTGGACCGAGTTATCTGAAAGGAAACTATTTGGTCCGGAGATGGTTGATGAAACCTCTAATCAAATCAAACTGATACAAAAGAGGCTTTTTGCGGCGCAGAGTAGACAGAAAAGTTATGCGGACAAAAGAAGAAGACCTCTAGAATTTGAAATTGGAGATCATGTTTTCCTTAAAATATCACCTGTTATTGGAATTGGTAGAGCAATAAAGCGGAGAAAATTAAGTCCTCAGTACATAGGACCATTTGAGATTCTTGCTAAACGAGGACCTGTTGCTTATCAATTGGCGTTACCACCTAACTTAAGCAAATTGCATGATGCATTTCATGTCTCGCGGTTGAAGAAGTATCAGCCGAGTTCGGAGCATATTCTAGAATATGAAGATGTGGATGTTCAAGACAATCATAGTTTTGTGGTTGAGCCCGAAAGAATCCTCGACTATCAAGGAAAGCAACTTCGGCGAAAGACCATCCCTTCTGTTAAAGTACTCTGGAAAGGTTTATCTCCCGAAGAAGTAACATGGGAAACAGTAGAGGATATGAAAAATTGTTACCCTGACTTTATGGCTCGTAGCATGATAAATGTGTAATCAAATTTCGAGGACTAAATTTATTTTACGGGGGGAGAAATGTGACACTCCTACTCTTGTAAATAGTGTAAACTGTAATTGTTGATAAATAAACGAAGAGTTTTTGGCTGTTATTTGATTGTTATTATTTACGTAATATTTTATAATAAAATATTCAGTGTAAAAGGATGTCTGTGTAGTGGGAGATAGGATAGTGGACCCCGGAAAGGCCCAAATATTCGCCCACTTTGACCAGAGGAAAAGAGTCTCTGGCGGGCCCAGATTCGAAAAGGAGCGGGCCTAGGGCAGGATACCGGTGAGTTATAAAGCCGATATGATGAAGCGGGGCTCGGGGAATATGACAAAACATAGATTCTTGACTCCTGGAAGTATTTATACGCCATAAAGAGACAAGAGAGAGAAAGAGACACTGAAAAAAGAATATTCCAAAAAAGCAAGAGACACGGTAATCATTACATCGGGACACGTGTCACCACAGGATTAAAAGGAGATAAAGCAAGGGCAAAATTGTCAATTCCTTGTCCTTTGGGCATTGAATTTCGTCCAAGATGAGAAAGAGAAGAAAATCAGATGATTTTATCCATACCTTGGTCTAGACACAAGATGCGGGACCCGCAGGCGATAAACCGATAGAAAAGGGGACTGATAGGGACTAGTTAGGGGATTATTTTGGACAGAATGAGACAAATGTGGGCCACATTGAGAAGAGGGAAGGCGCCACATGAGTATGCCTAGGTAGAAGAGAATATTTGGAAAAGACAGAGAAAAGTACAAAAAGACGCACTTTTGGACCTGGTGGGACCCAATAGGGGCCGGTAGGCCCTGAATTTGACCGATAAAGTGGGAGACTGGAATTAATTATTGGGAATCAGTTTGGTGGGGCCCCCTAGGTGCATAAAACTCTTTGTAGGCAGAAAAATCTGATTTGAAGACAAAAACAAGCATGACTAGTTCATTGATTAAAGCGTGGGGCCCGCCGGTAAGTCAAAATGGAATTTTGAGTCTAAATGGATAATTCTTATCAAATTGAAAGTTGAAGTCTGATTATATGGGTAGAAAACATGCCACATATAATCCCTAGAAGACTCTCAAATAAGCACATGGGATAAAGATTAAGTAAAGACAACTGGTTGCCAACCAAACTAGGAATTTACTTAGTTACATTGGAACCAATTAGCTACTTTTGGATTATTATTAAAAGGAACTCAATTTGCCATTTCTCTTTCTAAAAAGTCGTGGTTCAACTGAGGAAGAGGGAGGGGACTAGCAAGCTTCCATATCCAAGATCAAGCTCTCAACTACCTCATCCACCAAGCCAAAGCTGTAAGTTCTAACTGAACCCAAGAGGGGGGGTGAATTGGGTGAAGTATCAAAATTTACATTCTTTGAAAATGTTTTCGCAATTCAGTAAATTCGATTTGTGTAACAGAGGTGAGTTATAAATCAATTGACTAACATTCAAATGTAAATGCTAGAGATGTAAAAGATAAGGGAAGAGGATGTGCAAACTGATTTATACTGGTTCGGCCCAATCCTTGACCTACGTCCAGTTCCCAAGCCTCACTTGGGATTTTCAATCTACTATCTTTGTTCTGCTTGATTACACAATTTGTCATAGAAGTAATCCTCTCTCTCTCTAGGATTCACTTCCCCTTACAAAATGTAATCAATACATTGTTTGATTACACACTCTACACTTGAGATTATCCGCTCACCGGATACACTCCCCCTTACAAGTTGTAATCAACACAATGTATATCCCACTCAAGATTACCCAATCTTGAGTAACTCTCAAATAGAAAGATAATGTGTTTACAATAGATTTCCTCTCTTAGGAATGAATAGATAAACACTGAAGATCAAATGTTGATCATTTCACTCTCTAGGTAATTTAGACATGAAAACAGAGTGTAATTGATATAGAAACAGAGCATCAGTGTATTGGCATAATAATCTCGTATCTCCCCGTCTTTTCTGCTTGAATCCATTTCTTTTATAGGTAGAGAATAGTATATGACCGTTTGTAACCGTTGCCCATATTAGACAAAGTTCTGGTTCAGTTTTGGTCTTGTTCTCTCTCTAGCTTTTGCTTAATCCAGCTGGTCAAAATGTTTAAAGTTGACTTCTGTCGAATTGATCCGTTGGAATAGCAGGTGCTGGATATAGAAATCATTCTTTAATGTCTTGCAAACGTGTGCAGATGGATTAACCAGAAGTATGCAACTTTCTGGCCTCAACATTTAATGTCCTGACATGATTTTTGCTTTTTCTTCAAACTTTCTTTAATCGTTCTCTAAATAAGCTGAAACTCACTAGCAAGGTTATTAAACATAACTAAGAACATTAGAGAATAATCCTGGAAAGCATTAAGATCAAATAGGATTAGATTGTAAGAACGTGTAAATCAAATTTCAAACTCAGCGATGGAAACTCGAGTTTTGATCTTGAAAACTCGAGTTTTCAACTGTGCACTTGAGTCAAAACTTGAGTTTTAATACTGAAACTCGAGTTTTCTATTTCCAGAGAGTAAGGTCGTGTTTTGAGCTTTTGGACCATAGTTTGAGTAATTCTCAAAACTCGAGTTTTCAAATCAAAACTCGAGTTTTGGACTTTTAATGAAAATAGCACGTGGAAGTCCAAAACATCAAAACATGAGTTTTCAAATTAAAACTTGAGTTTTCAAAAGGTTGGAAAGACATATGCTCTCTGTTTGGCCAAAACTCGAGTTTCCAAAGTGAAACTCGAGTTTTCACTTAATCTGTGAAAACATTTAAAAGTTCATATCAGGCCAAAACTTGAGTTTCAAAACTGAAACTCGAGTTTTCAAATCATCGTGAAAGTGCATTGCTCTCTGCTTGATCAAAACTCGAGTTTTGATATCAAAACTCGAGTTTTCATTTTGTTATGGAAACTTTGAGATTTGGCAATGCTCTCGGGTTGAGTCAAAACTCGAGTTTGTAAGACAAAACTCGAGTTTTCATCCAATGATGAAAACTTTGAAAAATCAGCTCAAGTTAGAAACTTGAGTTTTCATTTTGAAACTTGAGTTTTCAAAACACGATGAAAACTTGAAATCTCTCTGTAAGGACAAAACTCGAGTTTGTAAAACAAAACTCGAGTTTTCACTTAAGTGTGAAAACATGTGAAAACTCTGAAAACCAGTGATCATATCAAAACTAGAGTTTTCACACTAAAACTGGCGGTTTTGAGCTGTGTAAAAATTGGATGCTTTCTCCCAGACCAAAACTCGAGTTTTTCTCCCAAAACTCGAGTTTTCATATGTTTATGAAAACTTAGTGAAAAACTGTGTGAAATGAAAACTGGAGGTTTTGTTCAAAGACTGGTAGTTTTCGTATGTTGTAAAATCAAATGTCAGAATAGCAGATCAAGACTCAAGTTTTGACCCCAAAACTCGAGTTTTGAACTATTCTACATAAGCATAACAATTTCTTTGAAATAGTTTAAAGACTGGCAGTGCTCTAGAAAACTTGAGATCTTGTGATTTAAAAATTTTGAAACCTATCGGCTAAATATACTTCAAGTAAACTCAGAACTGGCAGTTTTGCTTCTGAATAGATTTACCACAGACAAGCCAAAACTCGAGTTTTGATTCCAAGAACTCGAGTTTTTCCTTGACAGCGAAGAACTTAAGTTTTTCAAGAGAAAACTTCACACCATAGCTTTTATGGCTTTACAATTGTTCCAATCATCATCAAAACACATTGAGAACTAACAAAAGCTCCAAAATAGGTAACTACCAACAACTTGAACCTCTAGAGCTTAAACTTTGGATTTTCGTGCTTCTGGTAGTGGACCTTCATGTGAGTTTTAAAAATAGCAAACGAATTTATTTTTGGCTAAGATTTTACAGGTGAAAATTACACATCCTGAGGTTCAATTTGATGTATACGTTTATGATTTTTGGATTTTCCTACTAAGAGATAAAAATTGTTGAAGTTGGATCTGTGTGCAACAGGGTGAAATCTAACCCAGGTGTGAAAAGAGAGCAACACACCCAAATAAAAGTACTTTTAGGGTCTGTAAATATTTTTCCTAAAAATTAGACATTTCAATGGTTCAAATGGCGTTGGAATCATGTAAAAATGATGTTTGTGGCATTTATTAAAAATCCCACAAGTTAGGTCAGAATCATTGAATTTCTGAGAATTTTGGCTCGATTTTTAACAAAAAAATGTGATGGCCTTTTTGTAAATACTGAATAAGTGTATTTTAATGATATATAGGTCAAAGGAACCCTTGGAAATTCAACGGGTCCACTAAAATATTAAGGACAATAATTATCACACCAGGTAGTAACCGTTTTACTCAGATATCTCTATGTGTTTTGCTGTACGTTTGTGTTTGTCATGCATGTTTTTCTTTGTATGTGTTGTGCCAAATATGCATACAGTGTTGTGTGATTCCTAGCGCTGAGGATGTTCAGTCCGAGGCTAGCCTTGGTTGGCGGCTGTACGGGTTGCGTTATCGGACTAGGGCTAGCCTAGAAAGGGCGGCTCTACGAGTAGTAAGTCCAGTAAGTCCAAAGCTTGCCTTGGTAAGGCAGCTGTACGGGTTCTTGGATTGTGATATGTGCTTTATTGTGGTATGATCTGGATGCATATATGGTATGTACTTGGCATGTTCATATATTTCTAACTAACATGGTAGCGTACATACGACTTACACATTTAGTATTTGAGTACTGATGGTTACTCTGGGGCTCAATCTCGGACTCCAGGCGTTTTCAAACAATGAAATCAGGGGTGACAAGAGTAAGGGAAGAGATAGCTAGACACAAGGATTTATACTGGTTCTGTCCTAACAACTTGACCTACATCCAGTCCCCAGACTCTCTGGGATTTTCCACTATATCAATGATTACACACTCTGCACTTAAGAAGTGATTCTCTCACTAGAACTCACTCCCCCTTACAAGTTGTAATCAATGAACCCAACCACCAAGTCCTCTGACTTGTGGTTCTTTACAATAAATGATTAACAATCAAAGAAAACTCTCTCTAAGAGTTGATGATGATAAACACTAAAGCTTATAATGTCAAAAGACAAAATACAAGTAAAAATTGAAAGGTAGTTGAAGAACTTGAATGCTTATACGTTTTAAGATGTTGTAGTTGTTGTAGAGACTTGAATGCAGTTCTATTTATACTCAGGAAGCATTAATTGACCGTTGCATTTTAAATATTACCGTTGAGAGAAGTCTTCAGGTGTTTAGCAAGTAACTTAGGCATCTTCTCTCTCTAAACTCAGCTTAATCCAGCTGGCCAAGTAAACTGATTTGTTCTTCTGCGAATTAATCCATTGGAGATGAAGTTTCTTGATGTAGAAAACATTCTTTAATGCTTTGCAACCGCATACAGAAGAATTAGCCAAGTTTATGCAACTTTCTGAATAGAGCATTTAATGAGCTGAACCACTTTTTGCTTTTCACTTTATCCTTCAATAAACATTCTTTAAATCATCTAAAACTCACTAACAAAGTGGTTAAACATAGCTTAGAATATAGAAGAGTGATAAGAGGGAGTATTAAGATCAAATAAGATGGTTCCAAAAATTCCTCAAATTTGATTTTCAAGTTAAGCGTTCGATACTCGAGTATGTTTATCAATACTCGAGTTTGTCACTGTGCACTTAACTCAATACTTGAGTATCCATCTTAATACTTGAGTATTCATCTTCCAGAGAGGAATCATCGGGACACGAACTTTGGACCTTAATGTTAAAATAAGGACAATACTCGAGTATACAAATCCATACTCAAGTTTTGAACTTTTGGTAAGAAAAATAAGTTTAAGTTCAAAAGCCTCAATACTTGAGTTTTCAAATCATTGACAAAAAGGTAAGCTCTCTGTATGCCCAATACTCGAGTTTCCAACTCTATACTCGAGTATACGTTCATTTTACAAAAACTTTGAAAAGTCTTTCCTAGGTCAATACTTGAGTTTTCAAACAAATACTTGAGTGTTCATAAACAAATGTTAAGTATGAAATCTCTGTGAAAATCCAATACTTGAGTATGCAAAACCAATACTCGAGTTTTCATAAGGTGTAAAACTTTGATGACTCTCTGTATGACCAATACTCGAGTATCCAATTGAATACTTGAGTATTGAGAACTTAAGTCAATGTTGAAGTTGTCTCTGTATGTTCAATACTCGAGTTTGTCTCAGGGTGAAAACTTGGAGTGCTCTCTGTAAGTCCAATACTCGAGTATAGCGTCCAATACTTGAGTATTGCTTTGTGTAATGGATTTGAGCAACTCTCTATCAAGTCAATACTCGAGTATTCAGAACAATACTTGAGTTTGTCTTTGACAGTAAGTTTTTACCAAAGACAAAACTCCAAAGTGTGTTTACAATTGTTGACTATCATCAAAACACATAGGGAACTAACATTCTCCCCCTTTTTGATGATGACAACACTTGTAAACCAACACTTCCAAGAATTTGAGAGATTCTTCACTTTTGAAATGGGATTTTCAAAGACATAGTATTTCAAAGAATTCAGAAATTTGATTGAAGTGATAATTTGAAATTCTTTGATCTTTTGAGAAAGCATTTGCACAATATATGGATAAACCAGAAGCTAGCAGCAGAAGCAAAAGGATATCTTAAATTGCACCAATGTTCATCAGTTACAAATAGAAACAAGTGCCAAAACAAACTGATATCAAAGGATATGCAAAATACTACATGGTAAACCACAAAATGCTACAATTTAGAAACATAGTAAACCATAAAGTGCTTCAATAATGGTAAACCACAAAATGCTACATATCCAGAAAATGCTACAATCCTACAATCAGAAATACATGCACATGCCTCAAAACTCAAATTCTTCTAAATGTCTTTCTCTTTTTCGCCCCCTTTGGCATCTTCAAAATGGGGAGGAGAAGGATTAGGAATGAAAAACTCAGTTGTTGGAGTGCTAGGAGAAGGAGAAGAGTATGGAAAGATTTCAGTGGCTGGAGTAGTGGGTGAAGGGAGAACCACAGTAGCCGGAGTGGAGGTAGTTGCGGGAGATGAAGATGGAATAGGAGGACTGGGAAAGGAGAAGGACGGAGTGTCAGACTCTGGTTGGGGCTTGGAAGTAGTATCAAAAGTGGATGAAGAGGAGTCGATGCCAAGATGTTTCAGGATCTTGTTCACTTTGTTGTCCAAATATGAGGTAGTGATTGAATGAGTAGATAGTCTGGCATCAAGATCAATCAGTTGATCATAATGCTCATCCTGTTTCTTCTGAGTTTCCTCTTTGAACTCATTTATCTGAAGTCGCATTGCCTCCTTTGCATCTACCATCTCATGGTTGCCACTCCTCACCTCAGCAATCAGTTTGCCAATTTCAAATTCCAATCTAATGGATAAAGAGGCAATTGCAGCATCCACAATCCTCTTAATTTGTGAATCAAGATCAGATGGAGGAGGTGGAGTAGACTAAGCTTCCTGTGCTTCTGACTAAGAGACTCTTGCCTGAGATCTCGAAGGTGCCCGAGATTGACCAGATCGTCCTGCTTCAAAGTTGAGCTTCATAAAATTGAGTTGAGCCTTGTCAAAGGAGGGTGGATACTTCATATGTTGGAATCCGTACACGCAGCGGTTTAAAATTTTCTACAAATCCCGTCCCGAGTATCACTCAGGTGCGTTTAAATCAAGGTTAGGGAACCCAAATCATACCTTATAGAGAACTCGAAATCATCTGGAGCCGGAGGTTTTCCTTTGATTTTAGTGAGCTAGTAGCTCAAGAATCTACACAAACCCTTTGCGCACATTTTCTCACGGCGATTAAGAAAACCCAAACTGTAGTGAATTCATTCGCGTCTCGTTCTCTTTGAATTGGTGGGCTACCTTCTCGATCAGCAGAAGACGACTCTTAGAATCGACTTCCTCTACCGGTATCCACACGAACAATCTCCGAACACGGACGCGGCAGCGTGCTAGCGCCTCAGACTGTGCGTCTCTCTCTTTTCCGCTCTAGGGTTTCTCACGGCTTTCTAATACGCTTGATTAAAACTCCTGTAGGTTTTACTAAACCCATCGGCGTATTATATTCAAAATTAATCCCCATTAATTTTGAATTTTGAATTTTAAATTTTAATTAAAAAAATATATTAATTAAATCTATCTGATAGATTTAATCTAATGTATTTATTTAATTCAAATTAAAAGCCTTTTGATTTAATTTATCTCTATAAATTAAATCCGAGAAATGATATCTATTTATTTAATAAAATCTGAGATACAATATCTCAATTTAAATTAAATAGATAATGATATATTTATTCGAAAATCAAATGAGATATAATATCTCTATTTGTTTTAGATATTTAATTTATCCGATAAATTAAATATAAAACAAATATCATATAATAATATTATAATCTCCATTAAATAATATTATTATATTATTTTCAGATTTAATATATATACACATATATATATTTACCCCAGATTAAATTCAGTATTCATTTAATCTCAGATTAATCTGAGATTCAATGAATCTGGACACTTTTACCTGTGTTGGATTATTCTTGTGTGCGACCCTGCAGACCCATATGAGATTGGCAGTGGGCCAAGACTATATCAGCCCACAAGTCGCAAGCAGCCTCTAGCAAGACATTGTGACTACCCAATTCACATGGGGATCGATGACACGATACTACCTATCGTACAACCATGTCACGTCCCTTTTGTCACGTGATAATTCGGTCAAGGATGAGGCATGGATAATGTCAACTTCCTGTCTTGACCATTACTTTCTCAATTCTCGAGCAGTCTAATAAGTGAAATGGAAACTCTTTTCCATCACAGTATGGCCATACATTTCTTAGACTCACTCATCGAGGGGCCCAGTATTATCTCTCTACAAATGTGAGGGACAAATTCCATCTTGACCATTCACATTCCTCCGCATGAAAACCACTGATCCCGATCCCAGCCTTTATCATCACCCGGTCAAAGGTGACTTTTGACTAGGTCAAAGGTCAATGACTCATCATGTAGGAATCCATGATGATCTCAGGTCATAGGGCGCTGTGACGCGGTTATACATGAGATAAGCTTATGACTTAATCCATGCAGCTTTCTCATAGTGGGTCGATCCAGCACCTTGTACTCTTACAAGTGCCCATGACTTTGATCCGTATCTCCATACCTCATCAAAGTCATACTGGTCTTAACTCATCTTCGCTCCCGCGTAGATGACCGACCAGGGACATTTAGGATAATCTATAAGATATATCCAGGGATATAGTTATCACCATAAACATCCGTATGAAATGATAACTTAATGGAGAACAATGACTTGCCCCTAGGGCATAATTTCCAACATCATACTCTCAGGAGGACCAACATACCAAATTCTATGATAAAAGAGAATGAAAGATACAAGTGAAGAGAAGGGTATGTGAGAAGGCCGTCTGGATGAAAATTTGAAGTGTATCATTTCCTGGAAAATCCAGTGGCCAAGGTTCAAAGGATGTTGTTTCACAAAAGCAGTGAAAAATCGATAGTCCCTCTCAAAAAAATGAGTAAAACTTCCCCCTTTTTGAACAAAGTTCCTGGAATAAATATACCAGGGGACCCTATTGATAGGAGACATAGACCCTGGTTTGAAAGAAAGTGTATGCCTTTGGTCTTCAGGAAACTCCTTATTGGGTACAAGTGTGGTGAATATCTCTTGGTTGCTATATGTTGGAGTGAGAACAGGAGGGGGATTGGTAATTTTCAAAATATTGTTGAGGATTGAAGCAGATAAGGTGAATTTGACACCTTTAACACAAGTGGTTACTCTTTCCTCAACTAACTCTCCATCAGAATCAAAAATGTTATCAGTTTGCATATTGAAGTAAAACAATTTTACTAAATTGGGATAAAAGGGAGCTGAAATGGATATGAAGGAATCATAGGGTGCAAACTAGGGAGAAAGATTGACATTACACTCTTGTTGAAGAGTGACCAAGTCTACTGATACAACAGCACAGAATCCCTTGTTTGTGTAGGAGTCTTTGAATTTGGCATTTTGCTTTGGAGTGAGAGGTATAGAAGCTATGGTAAAACCACTTGGAGCTGAACGATGTTGTTTGATATCCTCCCCAGCATTTGACATAATAGAAGATGCTTCCTCAGGTTGAGTATGAGTAGTGGAGGTAGCATTGGAAGATGACTGAGCCTTTGAAGAGGTGTGGGAGGAAGTAGTGGCCCTCTTCATTCTTACAGGCTTGGTCTTTAATGAACCAGCAACCTTATTCTTCCCTTTCTCTTTGTTGGTTCAGGCGTAGACCTCTTCTTTCTTGGAGGTGAAGGAATGGGTTGCTCGAACGAGACCCCTCTCTTGTTAGGGTTTGGAGAAGAAGCTTCGGGTATGCTTTGGCTTACTCCTTTAATGGAGCAATCAACGCCGTGATGAAGTCATTTGGGGATGGATTTCATCCTCCTAGGTCATTGAGGAGGTGGAGGTGACTTCAATTTTGATCCTTCTTCGTCGACGTTAGCGGCAGGAATCTTCTGGGAGGTTGATTTGGAAGCCATTTCTGAGGTTGGAGTGAGGGATTTGGTCGAAAATTGAGAGAATATGAGAGGGTGGAAGAGAGACCGTCTAGGGCAAACTTGAGTTTTGGAGCGAGTGTTAAAGAACATGAACAGAAACTATATATAGATGTGCATCCATACTCGAGTATTGACAACTATACTCGAGTATTTCACTTACACCCTCGAGTATTGAGAAACAAATACTAACCTGGACTTCAAAAGTATATGGTGAACTTTTGAATTTCCATGACCAATACTCAAGTATTGAACTAACATACTCGAGTATTCAACTTCTTCATCACCAAGTTGTTCTCTGACTTGTGGATATTCGAGTATTCAACTTATACACTCTAGTATTCATTTTCTCCAAAATTCAGTGATGTTTTCTGACTTCTCCATACTCGAGTATTCTCTCCAATACTTGAGTATTCTCTTTTTGTCAGCAATTACTGAAATTTTAAACATCCCGCAAAAGACATAACTATATAGTCTGATGCTTAAGTTAGTAACTATTACTCATCAAAAACATAACTAACATTAAAGTGTGTGAAAATTGCTTACAATTCATTGGGATTTACCATTCCCAATTCTCTTCTTATAAAGTTGAATTGCTCCTTGGCTAATGGCTTTGTGAAGATATCAGCAAGTTGAAGATGAGTTGGGATGAACATGACTTTGACGTCTCTTTTCTGAACATGATCCCTTATGAAATGATGCCTCACATCAATATGCTTGGTCCGGGTATGTTGAACTGGATTCTTTGCCAAGCTTATTGTGCTTGTGTTGTCACACAATATTGGAATCTCTTTCAGATGGACTACCAAGTCAGCAAGTTGTTGCTTAAGCCATAATACTTGTGCACAACAACTTGATGCAGCTACATATTCAGCTTCTATAGAGGATACAGCCACACTGGTCTGCTTCTTGCTGAACCACGACACAAGTGAATTGCCAAAGAATTCACATTGACCACTTGTGCTCTTCCTATCTGTCTTGTAGCCGGCATGGTCGGAATCTGAATAAGCCACCAAATGTTCTGGTTGACCTTTGGGAAACCATAAACCCAGTGTCTTTGTGTTTGCAAGGTATCTGAAGATCCTCTTCACATGTTCAGCATGAGACTCCTTGGGAGCAGATTAGAACCTTACACACATTCCAATACTGAATTGGATGTCTAGGAGACTTGCAATCAGATAAAGCAATGATCCAATCATTCCTCTATACTTAGTGATGTTGAAGTCTTCACCCTCTTCATCAACATCCAATGAAGTAGTTGTACTCATAGGAGTGTCAGCTCCGTTGCACTTGTCCATTCCAAACTTCTTCAACAGATCATTGAGATATTTAGTTTGGGAGATGAAGATTCCATCCTTTCTTTGCTTGATTTGTAGTCCAAGAAAATAGTTGAGCTCTCCCATCATGGACATCTCAAATTATCCCTGCATAATCTTTGAGAATTCCTCACACAAAGTATCTTTAGTAGCACCAAAGATTATGTCATCAACATAGATTTGTACAATCAAGATTTCATTTAGCTTGTTTCTTTTTATGAACAATGTTGTGTCAGCTTTTCCTCTGATAAACCCTTGAACAAGAAGAAATTGACTTAATCTCTCATACCAAGTTCTAGGAGCTTGCTTGAGACCATATAAGGCTTTCTTAAGTCGATAAACATGATCAAGAAAATGCTCATTTTCAAAACCAGGAGGTTGTTCAACATACACCTCCTCTTGAATAAAACCATTCAAAAATGCAGTTTTAACATCCATTTGAAAAAGTTAAAAACCTTTAACACATGCAAAGGCTAGAAGAACTCTTATGACCTCCAATCTTGCCACTGGAGCATAAGTTTCCTCATAGTCTATTCCTTCCTCTTGATTGTAACCTTTTGCAACCAATCTTGCCTTGTTACGGACAATGATTGCAGATTCATTACATTTGTTCTTAAATACCCATTTTGTTCCAATGACCGGATGGTCCTTGGGTCTAGGTACTAAATCTCAAACCTGATTTCTGTCAAATTGATGTAAGTCCTCTTGCATAGCTATCACCCAATCATTGTCTGAAAGGGCTTCATCTATTTTAGAGGGTTCTATATGAGAGATGAATGTAGAAAAGATTACTTCATTTAAAGTACTTTTTCTAGTTCTTACTCCTTGATTCACATCACCTATAACTTGGTCTAAAGGATGATTCCTTATAAATTTCCAAGCTTTAGGTTGAAACTGATCAGGATTTTCAATAGAAGTTTAGGGATCAGCCTCAAAAACATTTTCATAATTTTTATTAGAAGAAGGAGTAGTTTTCGAAAAGAATTGATTCTTGAAAACATTTTCTTCCTCATCAACTAAAGGTTTATCAGATTTATCTTCACAGAACACAACATGAATAGATTCCTCAACAACCTTAGTTCTAGTATTAAAAACTCTATAGGCTTTGCTTCTGTTTGAATATCCAAGAAATATGCCAACATCAGCCTTAGAATCAAACTTACCCAAATTTTCTTTACCATTATTATGACTGAAACATTTACAACCAAATACATGCAGATGACTCAGGTTGGGCTTTGAAGAAGAAAGAATGAGGGGAATTGAAGAAGAAGTTTCAATATGAAACATTACGACTACTTCCAAACTGAGCTACGCTTGGTTGGTGCGTGGTGGGCCTAAAAGAGTGGCCCACTCAAATAAAATATTCATATTCCCATAGTGTTCGTTTAGAGGTGATAAGCGTACTTGACTCAGGTTGGGCTTTTGCCGAATTGCTACTCTGGGCTGTCCTGCCTCGCTTTATGCCTTAACACGTACCCTGCTGGACCCGTTTCTTGCTGCGGTGGCTCGAACAAGCCACGAGAGCTGGGCTGCCTCCCAGTAGCGCTTGCTTTAAAGTCTTCAGCCAGACTTTGCTATAGCATTTTAATGCTGTGGTAGCGTAGGACTGGGTCCTGCTTCCTTATTGCCTTTGCTGTCATCTTCAGAGGTTAGGTACTTTTCAGCTGGGTCTTCAAATTTCACGGTCTTAAGTATGGAGAAGGTGATCTGGTTATCATTCACACGCATAGTAAGCTCTCCCTTTTCCATATCAATTAGCGCTCTCCCAGTTGCCATGAAAGGTCTTCCCAGAAGAATTGGGACATCGTGATCTGCTTCAAAATCCAAGATTATGAAATCCACAGGGAAGATGAACTTATCCACCTTTACCAGAACATCTTCGATCTTGCCTTCAGGTAGCACTATGTGTTAGTTCCCTATGTGTTTTGATGATTACTAACAATTGTAAACAATGTGGAGACGTTTTTAAACAAGATAAGAGTGGATTAAAATTTGTCAATTTCATGCAAAAACACTCTATCTTTGACAAACTCGAGCCTATCATTTGCAACCTCGAGTTTGCCACTGACAGAAGGTGTAAACTCGCCAGTTTAATCTTCAAACTCAAGACTGGACCAAAAGTTTGAACTTTAGAGTTTTCCAAAGTTTTCAAAAACTATATAAACTCGAGGTTACATTAGCAACCTCGAGTTTACCAGAGGCAGAGAGGATTTTGACTTGAAAACATTTTTAAACTCGACACCTCTACTTATAAACCTCAAGTTTGCAACCTCCAGAGAAAATCTTCAATAGTTTACATAATCTGTAAACTCGAGCTTGTTATGACAAACTCGAGTTTACCTCTGGCGGGAAGGATTTTCAAATTATGAGATTTTCACAAACTCTACACTGTTTCATTCTAAGTAAAGTTTTTCCCAGTTTGAAAAATCTCAAGAGTTTACAAAACATGTAAACTCGAGTTCATCATTGCAAACTAGAGTTTACACTTGGTTGAGAGCTTTCAAGGATTTTCAACCAAAGTAAACTCGAGAGTGATTTCATAAACCTCCAGTTTACTTCAGGCCAAGAATATTCAGATTTTTTCAAAGTTGAAAAAACTCGAGTTTAACATTGCAAACTCGAGTTCAAACCTTACAAAGAGCAATGCACTTTTCAACTTGAGAAAACTCTAGAGTTTGCATTGGAAACCTCAGGTTTGCGTTTTGAAAGCTAAAACTAAGTTTTGACTTGAACTGTGTCAAACTCGAACCTGTCTACTAATAGACTCGAGTTTGTCTCTTAATCAAAAACTCTCTAGAACTCAAAATTGTGACATTTCTCTCTGGATGAAGGAACCTTGAGTTCAAACTTGCAAACTCGAGTTTAAATCAACCTGAGAGCAATGTGATTTTTCAATAATATGTTGAAAACCTCAGGTTTTGATTTCAAACCTCCAGTTTATATGTTTTGAACTTGAAACGCTTCTACAAACTGAAGCTCCAAACTCGAGTTCACATGAATTAAACTCAAGTTTACAGCGCTGATTTAGAAATTCAAATTTGACGGTTTTGGAAAACATTCTTGTTTAATCTTAATACTTTCCAATATTATTCTCTGATATTCCTAGCTATGTTTAATGACTTTGTTAGTGAATTTCAGATGATTTAAAGAATGTTTATGAAAGTTGGAGCTTGATACCCAAGAGGGGGGTGAATTGGGTATCTTTAAAATTTTTAAAACTTGTTCTGTATTTAAACACTCAAAACAGAGCAGAACAGAGGAGATAAGAAGAAAAGCTTGACACAGGCAATTTATACTGGTTCGGTCCTTTCTCTGACCTACATCCAGTCCCCAAGCCTCACTTGGGATTTTCAATCCACTAACTTAACAATAATGATTACACACTCTGTACTAAGAGTTGTTCTCTCACTAGAACACACTCCCCCTTACAAGTTGTAATCAATACACCCCAACTACCAAGTCCCCTGACTTGTAGTTATCACAATCAATGAATAATTTACAAGTGAAAAAACTCTCTCACAGAGTAGATAAGATAATCACTGAAGTGCTTGTATCAAGTATGATACTTTACAAGTGAAAGCTAATACACAATAAATGAACTTAGTAAATTTTCGCTCTGAGTTAGTGTATCAGCTTATGAAGGAGTTAATGAACTCTATTTATAGGTAGAGAACATTAAATGACCGTTGTAAAGAAGATTGAACCATTGGAAATCATCTGCTGAGTGTTGGTTCAAGTTTAGTCATCTTCTCTCTCTCTTTTCTGCATAACCCAGCTGTTAATTAAGTCTGAGTTGACTTTCTGGCAATAAATCCATTAGAGAGGATGTTTCTTGTTGTAGTAATCTTCCTTTTGATCTTTTGTAGCCGTGTACCAGTGGATTAACCAAAGGAAGCAAGTTTCTGGGCTGAGCATTAAATGTTCTGACACACTTTTTGCTTTTGCTCTAATCCTTCAATAAACCTTCGTTAATCTGTCTAAAACTCACTAGAAAGATGGTTAAACATATCTAGAATCAATATAGAATAATCATGGAAAGCATTGAGATCAAACAAGAAAGTATTACAGAATTCCCAAATTCGAATTTGCAGTAACGACCAGAAACCTTGAGGTTTGGAATTCAAACCTCGAGGTTTGCTTGAAAAGTTCAAGCAAACTCAGTTGGCAAAACATGTAACCTCGAGGTTACTCTGTGAACCTCGAGGTTTCCTTTGAAAAGAAACCTTTTAAGAAATCTTTGGAAGCCATAAACCTTGAGGTTTCAAACAGTAACCTCGAGGTTTGAAACTTGGTGAAAAAAACCATTTTTCCTTTGGAGCCCGATAACCTCGAGGTTGCAAAACCATACTCGAGGTTTGCTTTCAAATTTGCAAAGTTAAGTTTTTGAATAAAGGGCTCAACGTCGAGGTTTCAATCTGAACCTCGAGGTTTTCAGTTCTTTGAAAACCAGTGTGCTCTCTGTGTGTGAGAAAACTCGAGGTTAGAAAATAATACTCGAGGTTTAAGTATTTTCTTGAAAATTTGAGCTTTAAGACAAAGTGCCAAACCTCGAGGTTTCAACATGAACCTTGAGGTTTTCATACTTGATGAAAACCATGACCTCTTTGGATGAGTTAAAACTCGAGGTTTACTTGCAATACTCGAGGTTTCACATATTTTTCAAAAAGATCAGTTAAGCGCCAAAACATAAACTTGGAGATTTTCAAACCAAACCTTGAGGTTTCTTGTGTTGGAGCAAAAACTTGAGCTTTTCTAAAGGATCCCGAACCTCGAGGTTAACTTGCCAACCTCAAGGTTTCACATTGTTTTGTGAAACCAAGTTTTGAACAATGAAACACTTGGCTTTTTAAAAGCTTCTGTAAGGCCAAACCTCGAGGTTACTATACCAACCTCGAGGTTTGCTCTTAATCAGAATTTTCAACACTTAAAGAGCAAAACCTCTTTCATTGTTTGTAGTTGTTGGCACTCATCAAAACCATCAGAGAACTAACAGTTTATTGAAGGGTTAAAGCAAAAAGCAAAAAGCAGTTCAGCTCATTAAATGCTATGCCCAGAAAGTTGCATACTTTTGGGTAATCCATCTGCACACGGTTGCAAAGCATTAAAGAATGATTTCTACAACAAGCAACTGCTTCTCCAACGGATTAATCCAGAGAAAGTCAACTCTGAACACTTGGACAGCTGGATTAAGTGGAGATTAGAGAGAGAAGACCAAAGCTACTTCTAACCACTACAGATCACTTCCAACGGTCTAATTAAAGATGCAACAGTCATTTAATGCTATCTGACTATAAATAGAGTTGCATTCAAGTCTTCTCAACAACCAGAATAGTTGAAAACGAATTGCATTCAAGTCTGCATTTATTCTCTTCAGTTTTCACTTGTATAGTATCTTCTGATACAAAGAGCTTCACTGTTTATCAATATTTGCTCTTAGAGAGAGTTTCTTTCTGTAAAACATTTATTGTAAAGAATCATAAGTCAAGGGGACTTGGTGATTTGGGAGTTCATTGATTACAACTTGTAAGGGGGAGTGAGTTCTAGAGAGAGAACTTCTTCTTGAGTGCAAAGTGTGTAATCTTTGATATAGTGAAAAATCCCAAAGAGTCTGGGGACTGGATGTAGGTCAAGTTGTTAGGACCGAACCAGTATAAATCTCTGTGTCCTGCTATTCTTTCCCTTGCTCTGTTCACCTCTGTTTTTATTGTTTCAAAACAGAGTATTTGCTGAAAATTTTAAGAATACCCAATTCACCCCCTCTTGGGTATTTAGCTCCATTTACATTATGGATTGATCAGCTAGTTGCAATGTGACTGTTGTGGGCCTGGCTTCTCCTACTGCCAATTGCTTGAAAATCGACATGGGCATTAGATTTATGCTAGCACCTAGGTCGCACAGTGCTTTCCCTGAGTAATATGGTCCGATTGCACACGGAATTGTAAAGCTACCAGGGTCCTTTAATTTCGAAGGTAATCGATTGGTTAGCATGGCACTGCAGTCCTTGGTCAATCCTACTGTCTCAAACTCTTCCAGTCGCCTCTTCTTAGATAGAATTTCCTTCATAAACTTGACGTAACTGGGCATTTGTTCCAGAGCGTCAACAAGTGGGATGTTAATGTGCAATTACCGTAGCATATCAAGGAACTGCTTAAATTGTTTCTCCTGGCCTTGCTTCTTTAGCCTTTGTGGGAAAGGCGGGAGTGGCCTTGGCATTGCTAGGAGTTGTACGTGATCATTCAATGCTGCACGTGGAGGCAATGTCGCGGTGCTATGATCCTGTTCCAGTTGTGATTGGCTTGGACGCCTCTGCTCATTTTCAAGGTTTTGTTCAGTACTTCTTTGCCTCTCCTTAAGTTTCTCATTTTTCAGATCAGTGGTATCCAAGGGTTGTTTGGTCATCTTTATAGGCTCCAAGCTTTTACCACTTCTAAGCTCTATCAGTTTGACTTCCTCTCTTCCTTGGATTCTGGGCACTTCCATGCCACTGGGTAGGGATCCTGAAGGTCTATTGTTCATAGTAGTTGCTAGTTGTCCCACTTGATTTTCAAGATTCCTCAGGGTTACTTGCTGATTCTGTAAGATTGCATCGTTTTTTTCCATATAGTCCTTCAGAAGGGTCAACATGAAATTTTGCGTGTCTGACTCACTGCCTTGCTACCGTGCTGGCTGAGTAAACCCTGGTAGGTTGCGGTTTGAGTATGTTGGGCCCTAGGTTTGGCCTGTTGCTGTAGAACCTTGGGAAGTCCATGAGAAATTAGGATGCTGCCTCAAGCCGGGGTTGTATGTATTTGAATACGGATTGTTGGCGTTACTGCCCCTGTTTAAGTTATTGACGAAGTTCACAGATTCAGGGTTGGCGGAGCACTGAGAGTGGGAGTGCTCTCCGCCGTAGTACATAAGAAAAGGACCCAAGAAAAGATGGGTACCAAAGGCTTGATCTTATATGAATAATAGGTATATCTGAGAGCATCAAAAACAAATAAATGGTATATCGATAGCGGATGTTCTAGACACAAAGTGCAGATAAGAATCACTGGATCATTTTTTATTCAGAAGAATGCCTCATCGTGAAGAAGGATGATCTTCAAATCAACAAAGGTAACCTTAAAACTCTACTTAAAGCTTCAAGAAAAGGTAATTGCTATACATTAAGTCTCTCCAAAGAAAAGCCTGTAAACTGTTTTTTTAGCAACTTGGATGAAAGTTGGCTATGGCATAAGCGCTTGGCTCATGTAAATATGATCCAACTAGACAAGTTAATAAGAAAAGATTTAGTCCTTGGATTACCTAAACTTCGATTTAAAAATGATTTGATTTGTGAATCCTGTCAAAAAGGCAAACAAACTAAAACTTCTTTCAAAAACAAGTTTGAAAGTTCAACAAATAGACCTCTTCAACTACTCCACATGGATTTAGTCGGACCAGCAAGAGTTAAAAGTCTTGGTGGTAGTCTATATACTTTAGTGATTATTGATGATTTTTCTCAATTCACATGGACTATATTTTTACCTTCCAAGGATGAAACATTTGATCTATTTGTGGTATTTGCCTAGAAAATGCAGAACGAGAAAGGTATGTGTATTTCAGGTATATGAACAGATCATGGAGGAGAATTTGAAAACCATGCCTTCAAGGAATTCTATGAAGCTCACGGCATCAACCATAACTTCTCTGCTCCAAGGACTCCACAACAAAATGATGTGGTTGAAAGAAAGAATCGCATACTCACTTAGATGGCTCGTACAATGCTAAATGAGAACAAAACCTCTCAAATCTTTTGAGCGGATGCGATGAGCATTGCATGCTATGTATCAAACAGGGAATACCTTAGAAAGAAGCTAAACAAAACTCCATATGAATTGTATAAAGGAAGAAAGCCAAACCTATCTCATCTACGCATATTTGGATGCAAATATTTCGTCCATAACAACGATAAGGAAAACTTGGGTAAGTTCGATCCCAAGTCAGACGAAGGTATATTTCTTGGTTACTCAATAGGAGTAAAGCATATAGAGTATTTAATTTGAGAACACGTATTGTAGAAGAATCAATTCATGTTGTGTTCTGTGAAACTGACCCTGATAAAACTCTTGATGAAGATGAACCCTGATGAAGGGGTAACCAGTGCAAGTATACACTATCAATGTAATACCGGCAAGTATCCCAAGGTAATAAAATATCGTTCCCACAGGGACCAAAGTTCCAACTACCAACCCAAATCACTTTAATTTATAGTTGATGTAACCGAAAGAGTTTTTGATGAAAATATTAAAAGACAGTAAAATCACACAGAAATTGAATTAAACTTTGTAAAATGAAATTAACAAAAGCCTAGGGTCATGTATATCATCAATAATCCATTTAAATGTTCTTCCTTTACCAAAAGCTAGATTAAGACCTAATCTTCTTTTTAAGGTAGAGTTTAACTACTTAACCGTTGAATTGGAGTAAGTCAATCGAATTTCAGATTTTAATCTAATTGCTTATTCCTAAGTCAATTAGCTTAATCCTTAATCCTAAAGTCATGTTCCCATGCTCATTAGAATTAATTCTTGCATTAAGCCCAGAATTCTTTATGATTGCATAAAGCCTATGCCAAGTTCCCTTGCTAGTACCTTATGTTCTTTAATCAATTGAACCTAGAATTAACTAGCCTTTTCCAAGGTCTAATTAATCTTTCAATTCCTTAATTAGATGATCAAACCAACCAAGGCATTAAGCATGGATTAAAGAAACATATCCAAGACAAAGATTATGTAATTAAAAACAGAATTTCAATTAAACTTCATAAAGAATCCATACATGACCTTAGAAAGATACTTAGTTCATGCTAATCACGACCAAGCATAAAAATTGTAAAAGATGAAGAACATGAAATTAATAAAACAACCAAAAAGGAAAGATTAGAACTAAGCCATACCAAGTAGGAGGCAAGAAACTAAAGACAAGAATTAAAGACAATACATAAAACTAAATAAGCAAAAATAAAGCCTTCCATGTAGGAGGCAATGATCAAAAAGGGAAGCAATGGAAAATAAATTGCATGAAAGTTATAAGAATAAACTAAGCCTTCCATGTAGGAGGCAAAGAACAAGAAGCAAAGAACATAAAATGAAGAGAAATCTGAAACTAAGAAAGAAAGAACCTAAAATGGAGAGATCTTGGTCTGCTCCAAGTGTGTCTACATCTTCTAAACATCCTTGTATTTATAGAAAACTTGGGAGAACTATTGAGCCACAATTCTTGACTTTTGTGCTCCAAAAAACGCGTCCGAATTACAGCCTGGTTTACACCAAGATTTCGGTGGCTTTCGGTGAATTTGTCTTCATATGAATTGTAGCCCCGGATGTCAGCTTTCCAGTCGTTCAAACAGGACCTCATTTGGATATCCGTAGCTCCAGTTATGGGCCAAACACTACATGTTGGTCCAGAGTCCGTCACAGCACATTGTTTTGTGTTCCAAGCCCATTTTGGTCCTCTAAACGTCTGATTTAGCTTCTGGGCTTTTCATAGAAGTTGTAGGTATGTCTCTTAGCTTTCCTAAAATATAAAGTTTGGATCAATTGGAGGTCTAGAACGTAAGTTATGATCAAAATACTGAACAGTGTTCATTACCCAATTGAAAAAGAGATGTGATTTGAGCCCAGTTTTGATCCAAATTTCAAATATAACCAAGATCAATACAAATGAAGTCTAAAAACTAATTATGAAGATGAAACTACATATTTAACTATTTTGATCCATTAAACCATGACAATGACAGAGTTTTTAGCTAATTAAAATATCATAAATTCTAAGGTTATCAAACTCCCCCAAACTTAGATCTTTGCTTGTCCTCAAGCAAATCAATTAAAGATAACAGATATAGTTTAAAAACAAGGGGATGTGCAGATCGATGTGAGTGAGGAAAATAAGATAACTCATTAGACCAATTTTTTTTTTTTTTCAACTTAGCATTGCAAATGGATATATCAATCAATGAAAGCACAGTTCAAAAATGAGCAATACATTATGCTTGTATCAACACTTCACTAATTTCCAGAGTAGTAGAAAGTAGAGTTATCAAGAGGAAAATAGTAAATTGGAATAACCCCTCACTTGGATATTCAATCCACTCAAACTCTCAAGTATTTTAGGGTGTGTATTTCACTCAATCAACCATCACTCTAATAACACTACCATAGGCTTGTTCATATTCTACTTCTCCACTGCTCTGTAATACATGCATAAACCAATCAAAAGGTCTTTCAAAGGTTGGCTATGGTTAGGGAAGGATAATATATGGATAAGTAGCTTTAACAATGGAAAACAGAAAATATGAATCATCAGTCAAACCCAAATTGTGTCTCATATAACTGTTTTCATCCTTCACTAACTCATTTCTTTCTTCTTCTTCTTTTTTTTTTTTTTTTTGTTTTTTTGTTTTTTTTTTGCTTTTTTTTTTTTGAGCTACCAGTACCATTACTCTTTTTTTTTTTTACACTAATATATTCATTATACAGATCATAACCGTCATACAATTCCAAAATTCATCAATTAAGTTCATACTTTCACCTGTAGCATACTCTGCTTTCGATTGTGAGGTAGGATATGTATGGAATGGTTATATAACAGTGGTTAATAATAAGAACAAACAAGGCCTCAGGCTCAAAAGGGTTAATCAATGGAGAATGCTAGGTGGGCTATTTGGCCAACTGGTTTATACAAGAAATAAATTGCCTTTTATCATTTCAGAATATGCATGCAATACTTGCCATCTCAAACCAGAAACAGAACAAGTTCTAGAGTGCTAAAATAGTGAGGTGCACACAGCAAAAGAATATAAGTATATGAAGCTCAATCCCTCACGGATATGGGAATCAATTACACTATCCTCAAGATCATTAACTATAAACTACTACTCCAGAAATTCAGTAACTTGTTTATTCAAACATGTGATCATACTCACTCAAGAATAGCGTATTTGATATTCACATTTTGCATTGCCAAAAACACATGATTCTTATTTTCCAATCTCACGGTATCTACTCTACCTTAGAATTCATTCATGTCATGTTTTAAAAGATTTTTTTTTTTTGAATAAAACATCTAATACCTAATCATGAAATGAAAACACCAAACCTTATTGGGGAAAAGTATTTAAAACCTATCCTTAAAGAAAATAAATGCATGTTTCCAAATAACACCCCCAAACTTAAAACCAACATTGTCCTCAATGTTATCTAAACATGTGAGGTGAATAAGGAGTTAGAGAAAAACATAAATAAAAGGGAAAGGTTAAAGGGACTCCCCCAAACTTAGAAGACACCCAAAGCTTAATGTAAGGGCAGCCGCTAAAGGTTTGAAGCTGACAATTCTGCACAAACAGCAAACAAAATCCAAAAAACTGCAAATAGAAAATAAGGAACAGCAAACCAAAGTTGTTGTTGTTGTTTTTTTTTTTAATGTTTTTTTTTTAATGTTTTTTTTTTTTTTTGAAAAACAGAACCACAATCAGCAGCAAATTATATACAGACAGTAGTACACCTTGCTAAGTTTATAGTCTTTAGCAGACATGTTACCCATATTCATTTAGGGATGCTGGGGTGAATGAGAAATCTCACTCAGGTGCACATTTTGGCTCCAATAATGCTTCAATCTTTGGCCATTCACAATGAAGGTTCTTTTGGAACTCTCCTCTTCCAATTCCACAGCTCCATAAGGGAAGACCTTTGTTACCTTAAAGGGACCACTCCACCTTGATTTGAGTTTTCCTGGAAACAATTTCAATTTTGAATTGAATAACAATACCTTTTGGCCTACCTCAAAGTGACGTGGAGCAATCTTCTTGTCATGCCATGCTTTGGTCTTCTCTTTGTAGATTCTTGCACTTTCATAAGCATCCTTCCTAATCTCATCTAATTCATTCAACTGAAGGAGCCTATGTTCTTTAGCCACAGTGGGATCAAGATTAAGCTGTTTTATGGCCCAATATGCTTTATGTTCTAATTCAACAGGTAAGTGACAAGCCTTACCATATACTAACCTGTAGGGAGATGTTCCGAGGACGGTCTTGTAAGCTGTTCTGTAGGCCCAAAGAGCATCATCTAGCTTTATAGCCCAATCCTTCCTTGTAGGTCTTACCACTTTCTCCAAGATTCGCTTGATCTCCCTATTTGATACTTCCACTTGGCCACAGGTTTGAGGGTGGTAAGCGGTAGACACCTTGTGCTTGACCCCATATTTCACTAATAGTGTCTCAAACCATTTGTTACAAAAGTGAGAACCACCATCGCTGATTATGGCTCTTGGGGTACCAAACCTTGTGAAGATATTCTTCCTTAAAAACTTGGTCACTTGGTGTGCTTCATTGGTAGGAAGAGCCACCGCTTCAACCCACTTGGTTACATAGTCAACTGCCACCAGGATGTACTTGCAGTTGGAGGATGATGGAAAGGGCCCCATGAAGTCAATTCCCCACACATCAAATGGTTCAATTTCAAGAATACCATGTTGGGGCATCTCATTCCTCCTTGATATATTACCTGTTCTTTGACACCTGTCACAAGAAACAACAAACTCACGAGCATCATGGAATAAAGATGGCCAATAAAATCCGCTTTCTAGGACCTTGGCAGCTGTCCTAGTGCTCCCATAATGCCCCCCATAATCTGAATTATGACAATGAACAAGAATATTATTAATTTCCTCTTGTGGTACACACCTCCGAATTATTTGATCAGGACATCTCTTAAAAAGAAAAGGCTCATCCCAAAAATAGAATTTTGAATCATGCATGAGCTTTTTCTTTTGTTGAAAAGTAAAATCAGAAGGTAGAATACCACATACCAGAAAGTTAACAATGTCAGCATACCAGGGGATTGAAGTTGCAATTCTAAAGAGCTGTTCATCTGGGAAGAATCCATGCACAGGTTCCGTCTTGTCCTCATTACTACCTTCTAATCTTGACAAGTGATCAGCCACTTGATTTTCTGACCCCCTTTTGTCTCTGATTTCCAAATCAAATTCTTGTAACAAGAGGATCCACCGTATCAACCTTGGCTTAGAATCTTTCTTAGACAGCAGGTATTTAATGGCAGCATGATCTGTGTAAACAACTACCTTGGACCCCAACAGATAAGCGCGAAATTTATCAAATGCAAAAACTATAGCTAGTAATTCTTTCTCAGTTGTTGCATAATTCTTTTGAGCATTTGAAAGAGTCCTACTAGCATAGTAAATTGCATGAAAAATTTTCTCTTTTCTTTGACCTAGAACAGCCCCAATTGCAAGATCACTTGCATCACACATTAGTTCAAATGAAGCATTCCAATCAGGAGCACACATAATAGGGGCTGAAACTAGCTTGTTCTTTAGAGTCTCAAAAGCTTTCACACAATCATCATCAATTTTAAAAATTGCATCTTTTTCCAACAAATTGCACAAAGGTTTGCTAATTTTGGAAAAATCTTTTATAAAGCGCCTATAAAAACCTGCATGTCCTAGAAAACTTCTAATGGCCTTGACATTAGTGGGAATGGGCAATTTTTCAATTACTTCAATTTTTGCTTTGTCTACCTCAATTCCCCTTTTTGAAATTTTGTGGCCTAATACCACCCCTTCACGTACCATAAAATGGCATTTTTCCCAATTTAAAACCAAGTTTGTTTCTACACATCTTTGCAACACTTTTGTCAAATTTGCTAAACATGCATCAAAGGTAGAACCAAAGACAGAGAAGTCATCCATAAATACCTCCATTATGTCTTCTATAAGATCATAAAAGATTGCCATCATACACCTTTGAAACGTGGCAGGGGCATTACAAAGGCCAAAGGGCATCCTTCTAAATGCAAATGTACCATAAGGGCAGGTAAAAGTTGTCTTCTCTTGATCCTCAGGAGCAATTACTATCTGATTGTAACCTGAATAGCCATCAAGAAAACAGTAAAAATCATACCCGGCTATCCTGTCTAGCATCTGATCCAAGAATGGGAGAGGAAAATGATCTTTCCTGGTCGCCTTGTTTAACTTCCTGTAATCCATGCATACCCGCCAACCAGTCACGGTCCTTGTGGGAATCAGCTCATTGTTGCCATTTTTCACCACTGTTGTTCCTCCTTTCTTTGGAACACATTGTATTGGGCTGACCCAAGAACTATCAGATATGGGATAGATGATTCCATTATCTAACCACTTGATTATCTCCTTCTTCACCACTTCCTTCATATGGGGGTTTAGACGCCTCTGTGCTTCAATTGAAGGCTTGCTCCCTTCTTCCAAAATGATCTTGTGCATACAGTAGGAAGGGCTTATACCTTTGATGTCAGCTAGAGTCCAACCTATTGCCTTCTTGTGCTCCCTCAACACCCTCAATAATTTTTCCTTTTGAACCTGATTTAAGTCAGCTGCAATAATAACAGGATAAGAAGCATCCTCTCCTAGATAGGCATAGGAAAGGTGTGATGGAAGCTGTTTCAAATCAAGACTAGGAACATCGTTAAGAGTAGAAGGTGGTTCACTTACCTCTTTTCCTTTAACAACATGCAAGGTTTCAAAGTTTTGTTCTTGTAAAGAGGGAGAGAGATCATCTAAACAAAACTCATAATCCTTACCATCAAAGGACTCTGTCTCTTCCAATGCTGCTTGCAAAGGGTCTAAAGGAAGTGTCATTACTTTTAAATTATTAAGGCAGTTATCAAGCACATCGATTGAGAAAACATTCTCATAGTTATCAGAAAATTTAACCGCCTTAAAAACATTAAAAGTAACCTGTTGATCTTCAACCCGCATAGTCAACTCACCCTTTTTTACATCTATCAATGTTCCTCCAGTGGCTAGGAAGGGTCTTCCTAAAATGATAGGAATATCTCTGTCCTCCTCCATGTCTAAGATGATGAAATCTGCAGGCAAGATTAATTTATCAATTTTAACAAGAATGTCCTCAATTATACCTTTTGGGTATGCCAATGTTCGGTCAGCTAACTGAAGAACTGCAGATGTAGATTTGATTTCCCCAAGGCCGAGTCTCTTGAATATGGTTAGGGGCATTAAATTGATGCTAGCCCCTAAATCACAAAGGGCGTTACCCGCGAACTGATTTCCTATTGTGCAAGGGATGGTGAAGCTTCCTGGATCCTTCAACTTTGGTGGCAACTTCTTCTGCAAAACCGCACTGCACTCCTCAGTAAGTGCAACTAGTTCGTTCTCCACCAATCTCCTCTTTTTGGACAACAACTCTTTCATAAATTTTGCATAAGATGGCATATTTTCTAAAGCTTCTGCAAATGGGATGTTGATCTGCAATTTCTTGAATACATCCAGAAATCTAGAAAATTGCCTATCTTTTGGATCAAATTTCACCCGTTGAGGAAAAGGAGGTTGAACTTCTTTCTTTTTAGTTTCAACATGTTGGTGTAGTTGCTTGGTTTGACTTTCAGCCCTACTTTCACCTTGATTTTCTTCATTCGTTTGGGCTTCAATTGCCACTGGTTCAGCATCTTTCAATACTTTACCACTTCTAAGAGCAATGGCTTGACAAGTTTCCTTACCTCTAGGATCTTCAGTATTACTGGGAAGGGTACCCTGCTGCCTGACATTTAGAGAGTTGGCAATCTGTCCTACCTGTACCTCTAAATTCTTGATAGAGGCTGTATGGTTCTGTAGCATGGAGCCGGTTCTAGTCATGAATTGAGCAAGAATATCTTCAAGACTGCTCTTTTTCTCTTGTGGCTGGATTGGTGCTGCATATCCAGGAGGATTGTGGGGAAGTCGTGGCTGTTCAGATTGTTGTTGTGTACCTGCTTGATTACTCCATGAGAAATTGGGGTGATTCCTCCAACCTGGATTGTAATAGTTAGAATGCGGATTGTACTGTTGCTTATGTTGATGAGCAACATACTGCACACTCTCCTGACTTGTAGCACACTTCTCAGTAATGTGTCCTTCTCCACATAAGTCACACCTACTTCCTTGTACATTAGCAGATGTCAACTTATTCAACTGATTAGTCATAGAAGCTACCTGAGCAGAAAGTGTTGATAAAGCATCAAGTTCGTGAATTCCTGCTGCTTTCTTAGTATTACTCCTTTCCCCGTTCCAATGATAATTGTTGTTAGCCATGTTCTCCAAAATGTTGTAGGCATCATCCACGGATTTTGCCATCAAAGCACCACCTGCAGCTGCATCGACAATGCCTCTTGTGTTCCCTTGTAGCCCATTATAGAATGTATGGACTGGATACCACTCAGGAAGGCCATGATGTGGGCACTTCCTAAGTAAGTCTTTAAACCGCTCCCAGGCTTCATAGAGTGATTCACCGTCAGCTTGATGGAAAGAGGTGATGTCGTTTCTTAACTTTGCAGTTCTTGCAGGAGGGAAATACTTGCCCAAGAATTTTTTTGTCAATTCATCCCAAGTGGTGATTGCTCCAGGAGGAAGTGACTGCAACCAGACTCTTGCTTTATCTTTCAGAGAAAATGGGAAGAGCCTCAGTCTAATGGCATCATCAGTAACGCCATTAAATTTGAATGTGTCGCAAATCTCCAAGAAACTTGCCAGATGCAAATTTGGATCTTCATAGGGAAGGCCATAAAATTGCACAGCTGTTTGTACCATCTGAATAATTGCTGGCTTGATCTCGAAGTTGTTGGCCTCCACCCTTGGCTTAACAATGCTGGAAGCAATTTCACTAACCCTTGGGATAGCAAAATCTCCCACACTTCTATGATTCCCAGCTGCTTCTGCCATTGTGATCCTTTCAGGTTCGGTAGTATTTATGGATGAAGAAGCTTGTTGAACTTGTAACAAAGCTTTTTGTTCTCTTCTCAAACGCCGCAATGTCCTCTCTATTTCTTGATCAAATAAAAGATTTGCGTCTTGCATACACTTTAATCAAGAAATCAGTTCTTAAGGACCTGAAATTCAAGAAGAGAGATAGACTACTAAATTTTTTTTTTTGTTATACTTAATTGAAATTCTGTAGAAAATGAATTTCCAAGAACTCAATTATCACACCTTAGAAAATATACAAAACACATAAATTTAAAAGTATAATAACAGGGCACACTTAATTTAATGGCTTTTTTTTTTAAAAAAAAAAATAACACACAATTGAAATGAACAAGGAATAACTCAAAACGAAAAATAAAAAACTGCAATAAAACAAGCACCAATCTATAAACAAGCAAAGATAGTTGATATTGGGACAAGTTTGGTCCCCCGGCAACGGCGCCAAAAACTTGATGAAGGGGTAACCAGTGCAAGTATACACTATCAATGTAATACCGGCAAGTATCCCAAGGTAATAAAATATCGTTCCCACAGGGACCAAAGTTCCAACTACCAACCCAAATCACTTTAATTTATAGTTGATGTAACCGAAAGAGTTTTTGATGAAAATATTAAAAGACAGTAAAATCACACAGAAATTGAATTAAACTTTGTAAAATGAAATTAACAAAAGCCTAGGGTCATGTATATCATCAATAATCCATTTAAATGTTCTTCCTTTACCAAAAGCTAGATTAAGACCTAATCTTCTTTTTAAGGTAGAGTTTAACTACTTAACCGTTGAATTGGAGTAAGTCAATCGAATTTCAGATTTTAATCTAATTGCTTATTCCTAAGTCAATTAGCTTAATCCTTAATCCTAAAGTCATGTTCCCATGCTCATTAGAATTAATTCTTGCATTAAGCCCAGAATTCTTTATGATTGCATAAAGCCTATGCCAAGTTCCCTTGCTAGTACCTTATGTTCTTTAATCAATTGAACCTAGAATTAACTAGCCTTTTCCAAGGTCTAATTAATCTTTCAATTCCTTAATTAGATGATCAAACCAACCAAGGCATTAAGCATGGATTAAAGAAACATATCCAAGACAAAGATTATGTAATTAAAAACAGAATTTCAATTAAACTTCATAAAGAATCCATACATGACCTTAGAAAGATACTTAGTTCATGCTAATCACGACCAAGCATAAAAATTGTAAAAGATGAAGAACATGAAATTAATAAAACAACCAAAAAGGAAAGATTAGAACTAAGCCATACCAAGTAGGAGGCAAGAAACTAAAGACAAGAATTAAAGACAATACATAAAACTAAATAAGCAAAAATAAAGCCTTCCATGTAGGAGGCAATGATCAAAAAGGGAAGCAATGGAAAATAAATTGCATGAAAGTTATAAGAATAAACTAAGCCTTCCATGTAGGAGGCAAAGAACAAGAAGCAAAGAACATAAAATGAAGAGAAATCTGAAACTAAGAAAGAAAGAACCTAAAATGGAGAGATCTTGGTCTGCTCCAAGTGTGTCTACATCTTCTAAACATCCTTGTATTTATAGAAAACTTGGGAGAACTATTGAGCCACAATTCTTGACTTTTGTGCTCCAAAAAACGCGTCCGAATTACAGCCTGGTTTACACCAAGATTTCGGTGGCTTTCGGTGAATTTGTCTTCATATGAATTGTAGCCCCGGATGTCAGCTTTCCAGTCGTTCAAACAGGACCTCATTTGGATATCCGTAGCTCCAGTTATGGGCCAAACACTACATGTTGGTCCAGAGTCCGTCACAGCACATTGTTTTGTGTTCCAAGCCCATTTTGGTCCTCTAAACGTCTGATTTAGCTTCTGGGCTTTTCATAGAAGTTGTAGGTATGTCTCTTAGCTTTCCTAAAATATAAAGTTTGGATCAATTGGAGGTCTAGAACGTAAGTTATGATCAAAATACTGAACAGTGTTCATTACCCAATTGAAAAAGAGATGTGATTTGAGCCCAGTTTTGATCCAAATTTCAAATATAACCAAGATCAATACAAATGAAGTCTAAAAACTAATTATGAAGATGAAACTACATATTTAACTATTTTGATCCATTAAACCATGACAATGACAGAGTTTTTAGCTAATTAAAATATCATAAATTCTAAGGTTATCAAACCCATTTTCAAAACTCAACCAATTTCAAAAACTGTTTCTATCCCTGAGAATTCAAAAGACACCCTTGAAGCAGAATCTGAAAATTTTTGTGAAAATAATTCCTTATCCCAACCTCACGCCTGGAAATATAGTAGAAGTCACCCATTGGATCAAGTAATAGGTGATATAAGTCAAGGTGTGAGAACCAGAAAAAGCATTCTAAATGAAGTAACTTTCTCTGCTTTCATTTCTGAAATTGAGCCCTCTAAATTTGACGAAGCCCTGTCAGATAATGATTGGGTTATAGCAATGCAAGAGGAGCTACATCAATTTGAAAGAAATCACGTTTGGGAATTGGTACCTAGGCCTAAAGACCATTTGGTCATTGGGACTAAAAGGGTATTCAAGAACAAATGAGACGAATACGTAATTATAGTCAGAAACAAGGCTAGATTGGTTGCCAAAGGCTATAATCAAGAAGGTATTGATTATGAGGAAACATATGCTCCAGTTGCTAAATTGGAAGCTATACGAGTACTATTAGCCTTTTCATGTTTCAAAGGATTCAAATTTTATCAAATGGATGTTAAAAGTGCTTTTCTCAATGGTTTTATTCAAAAAGAATTATATGTAGAACAACCTCCTAGTTTTGAAAATGAATCTCATCCCAATCATGTTTATTGTTTGAAAAAGGCTCTCTATGGTCTCAAACAGGCACCTAGAGCATGGTATGAGAGACTAAGTAAACTTCTTCTTGATCAAGGCTTTACCAAAGGAAAAGTAGACACAACACTATTTATTAAAAGAAATAAGCTCAATGAGATTTTAGTTGTACAAATTTATGTGGATGACATAATCTTTGGTGCTACTAACGATACTTTGAGCAAAGAATTCTTTAAGATCATGCAGGGTGAATTCGAAATGTCCATGATGGGAGAACTCAACTACTTCCTTGGTCTACAAATCAAGCAACGCAAGAATGGCATTTTCATCTCCCAGACTAAGTATCTAAGGGATCTTTTGAAGAAATATGGACTTAATGAATGCAATGGAGCGGATACACCAATGAGTTCAACTGTTACATTAGATGCCGATGAGAAGGGCAAAGATTACAACATCACAAGGTACAGAGGTATGATTGGATCTTTACTCTACCTAACAGTGAGCAGACCCGACATTCAGTTCAGTGTTGGGATGTGTGCTAGATTCCAATCAGCACCCAAAGAATCACATGCCGAACATGTAAAAAGAATTTTCAGATATCTAGCTGATACAGAAGAATTGGGATTATGGTTTCCCAAAGGGAAACATTAACATCTGGTTGCATACTCAGATGCGGATCATGCCGAATACAAGACAGATAGGAAGAGCACAAGTGGAAAATGTCAATTTTTTGGCAATTCTCTCGTGTCTTGGTTTAGCAAAAAACAAACAACTGTATCAGTACCATCAACGGAAACTGAGTACATTGCTGCATCCAGCTGCTGTCACTAGAGCAAAAAAGGCTTTTAAGACCGGACAAAAGAGGCTCGTAAGACCGGACAGGCGACCGGTCTTGTTCCAGCCGGTATTAAAAGTCTACCATATAAGACCGGATACGAACCGGTCTTAAAGAAAATCTTTTAGACCGGACATTTAAAACATCGGGTCTTAAAAGTTGTACTAAATGAACCTGAAATAGTTCCTGTTCGATCCTAAAACTCAACTTTTAAGACCGACCTAAAATAGGCCGCTCTTAAAATATCATACTTTTAAGACCGGACAAAACACATACGGTCTAAAAAATAGTGGCTTTTTAAGACTAGACGACTTATTATACGCGGTCTTAAAAGACTGACTTTCAAAACTAGATGATAATTACCTCCAGTCTTAAAAATTTACATTTAAGATCGGACGTCTAAATATAACATAACGGTCTTAAAAAGACCAACTTTTAAGACCGGCTTAATATGACCATTAAGACCGTACATATAATTACATCAGGTCTTAACAGTTAAACATATAAGACTGGCTTATTTATTTCCAGTCTAAATTTTCCCGAATTTTTCCCTGCTGTTGTTCCTGCTACTATATATATACACACACAAATCCACTACCCAATCCAGCACATGAACAATTATTTGAATAAATTCAATTGGAAAAATGATACAAATATTTATTCACCATGAGTTATTTTGCCTCTTAATTAATGATCTATGTCTACAACACCTAAATTAATTCATACAATAAGATAACTTACTTACAAATACAATAAGTTACAAATACAACATACATGCACCCAAAATAATATTCACCATGCCTTCATCTGATTCCCACCCAACAACGTAACATCCTCTTTTATAACATGCCCCTTTGGATCGGATCCTACCACAAAAATAAAACAAGGAACAAACCTCATAGTCAAAGACATTTTATGAACATAGAAGGAATAAATGTTATAGTTAAAGACTTAAAGTTTTCAAAGAAATCTGCATATATATGAATATTACCTTATGAATTGACTCTTTTATAAAGTGATATATTCCCATATCCCTTCTTGATGATCACTTCTTATGTCGGGTTCATTATCCACTTCATCTTCTTCGTTCATGTCTGGTAGACCCCTTGGAAAAGGAGTACTCTCAGGAATACCATAATTTGAATTCATTTCATCATCAATATCAATGACCCTCTTTCCTTGGAGAGCTATAGACCACATTTTTTTTCTTGATCGGTGATATAGAACACTTGTTTCGCCTGATCCGCCTGATCTACCATAATAAAGGGTTCATCTCCAAAACTTCTACCATTGACATCGACTAATGTAAATCCTAGCCGATCGATCCGAACACCATTATTGACATTAATCCACTTGCATTTGAAAATGGGAAATCTAATTTTCACATAGTCCACCTCCCATATCTCTTCAATAAACCCATAATATGGCATTGAAGATTGGAGCTAAATACCCAAGAGGGGGGGTGAATTGGGTATCTTTATAAAATTAAGGAGTCTACTCTGTTTTTGACCGATGAACACAGGGTAAAACAGAGGAGAGAGGGAGAGAAGCAATGCACCACAAGATTTATACTGGTTCGGTCCTTTCTCTGACCTACATCCAGTCCCCAAGCCTCACCTGGGATTTTCAATCCACTATAATCAAATATTGATTACACACTCTGTACTAAGAGCTGTTCTCTCACTAGAACACACTCCCCCTTACAAGTTGTAATCAATACACCCTAACTACCAAGTCCCCTGACTTGTAGTTATCACAATCAGTAAATAATTTACAAGATGATAACTCTCTCAAAGAGTAGATAGAATAAACACTGAAGTACTAAGTATCAAAATGATACAATACAGATGAAAGCTTGATACAATAAATGACTCAATAAATTTTCGCTCTAAGTAGTTGTATCTGCTTGAGAAGAAGTTAATGCTCTCTATTTATAGGTAGAGAACATTAAATGACCGTTGTAGGATGATTCCAACCGTTGGAAGTGATTAGCTTGGGTTCTGGTCATCTTCTCTCTCTAAACTTCTACTAATCCAAGACTTTGATGAAGTCTGATGTGGCTCTCTGAGGATTTGCCCGTTGGAGATAACTTTACTTGTTGTAGTAAGTATACTTTAACGTTTAGAAGGCGTGCTTAGATGGATTAGCTGAGAATAGGTTGATTTGCAGAAGTGCATTTAATGCACTGTACACTTTTTGCTTTAAGGCTTTGACCTTCATTGATCTTCATCTGTGATTGCTGAAATTCACTCAACAAACTTGTTAAACATAGCTAGGAATATGATTGAATGAATTATGGAAGCAATAAGATCAAACAATAATGATTTGCAAATTCGCGTAATTCAAAAACCAATTTTGACCTTTGTATACTGCAGTATGTTCCTCTATACTGGAGTATGGCACTTGTGCATAAGTGTCCATACTGCAGTATCCAAAGTCATACTGCGGTAAGCAACTTCCAGAGACAAAAACATCGTGATTGATTTTGAAACATATGCTCTATACTGCGGTAAGCAACTAATATACTGCAGTATGCGAGTTTTTGTCAAAGTTGAGAGTCCCCGTGATTGCCCAATACTGCAGTATGAAAACCTATACTGCAGTATGCAATAGTTATAAAATTTTGAGAGCTTTCTGTAAGAGCCTATACTGCAGTATCCAAATACATACTGCGGTATTGACTTGGGTGAGAAAATTTGATTGCTCTCGGGTTGGCCCTATACTGCAGTATACATGCCTATACTGCGGTATTGGCTTGACTTAGAAATTTAGTTGCTCTCTGGATGTCCCTATACTGCAGTATACATAGCTATACTGCGGTATTGGCTTGTTTTGAAAACACGGTTGCTCTCTGGATGTCCCTATACTGCAGTATACATAGCTATACTGCGGTATTGGCTTGTTTTGAAAACACGGTTGCTCTCTGGAAGTCCAATACTGCGGTATGTCATCCTATATTGCAGTATTGACTTTACTTCAAAAATTTGCTTGCCTTCTGTAAGTCCAAATACTGTGGTATAGCATTCCATACTGCAGTATTGACTTAACTAGAAAAGTTGGATTGTTCTCTGGAAGTCCAATACTGCGGTATGTCATCCTATACTGCAGTATTGACTTAACTTCAAAAATCTGATGACCTTCTGTAGGTCCAATACTGCGGTAAAGGAACCTATACTGCAGTATTGATTTAACTTGAAAGATTATTTCCTTTCTGGAAGGCCCTTTACTGCAGTATGCAGACCCATACTGCGGTAAGCAACTATCAGATGATTTTTAAACATCTTGGAAACTTCAAAACATGTTTTACACTTGTTGTTAATCATCAAAACACATTGAGAACTAACATTCTCCCCCTTTTTGATGATGACAACACTTATAAACTTTCTTTTTAAAGAATTTGAAAGATGTATTCTGTTTTGAATTGAAGTTTTCAGAAAGCAATGTGAAGTTATCAGAAAACAATCAGTTTTGCATTTTGAAGCATGAAAGGCAGAGATTGGCATCAGATATGAATTTGAGAACATAAACAACTTGAAATATATTCATAAAATATGATGCATACAAGTGGAGCTGATATCAGAAAAGATGAATATACTGATAATGACTGATATCAGAACACAATCTACATAAATATCAAAATACAGATCTAAACACTAATACAAATCTAGACACTAGACATCTACATCTTTCTCTCCTTCTCCCCCTTTGTCATCAACAAATTCGGGGTCAAGAACAAAGACAGGAGGAGAATAGAGCACCATGGCGGTGTTTGGATCAAAGGAGGGATCATGGGGCTCTGCATATGGAGAAGGTGTAGGGAAAATCTCAGTAGATGGAGTAGGTGGAGATGGGAATGGGCCAGGAAGAATCTCTGTGGTAGGGGTGACTGGGGAAGATGTGGTGTGGGGTGGGCTATGAGGTGGACTAGGAAATGAGAAAGTGGGTGATGATGGTGGTGAGAAGTGAGGTTCTGATGAGTTTGGGGAAGGCTGAGATACGGGTATAGATGGTTGGGCTTCCGGAACAGGAGTCGAAGAGGATGGACCAGTGGTGAAGCCGAATGAAGATGAAGATGAGCCACCAAGTCCAAAGTGCTGAAGGAGTTGCTGAGCCTTGACTCTGGCATCTGAGGCTGCAGCTAAGGTGACTGACAATGTAGAGCCCAAGTTGAGCCCTTGATCATCAATAGCATCTTTCACCTTGACCAGTTCAGAGATGACCTGTGACTGAGCCACGATCACATCCATAACCCCCAACTTGATGTCAGCCCGAATCATATCAAACTCTGCTTTCATCATAGCTCGGTGAGATACAAGTGCAGCATCCACAATTGCTCTAATCCGCTCATCAAAATCTGAAGGTAGTGGTGGTGGAGCAGACTGGGCCTCATGTGCAACTGACTGAGATGCACGAGTCTGAGACCGCGGTGGAGCTCTCGACTGCCCAGATCCTTCCGGCTCGAACTGAATCTTCATCAAGTTGAGCTGAGTCTTGCCGAAGGTCGGAATAAACTTCATCTGCTCGGGAGGACCCACATACCATATCTTATGGTAGTACATTATCAGTGAAACCAAGGATGCAAAGGGCATGTAGGATCCTTTGCGGGACACAAACCTGAAGTGGCTAATCTCCTTGAATAGCCACTGCCCAATATTGAGCGGATGCTTGCAGATGAAGGCAGTGAAGAAACGATAGTCCTTCTGCGTGAAGTGCGTGTAGCTCCCACCCTTTTGCACAAAGTTACGTGAATACACGTACCATATCACGCGGTGCAAATGTGGCATCTCCGAGGGCTTGAAAGTCAAGTGAACCCTCTGATCATCCGGTATGTCCTGACCGGGTAAAAGTGTGGCATATACCTCCTCATTTGAATATTTCGGTGTGGATGCCTCTGGAGGATTAACCACCTTGAGAATCTTGTTGAGGATGGCGGCAGACAGTGTGAATCGTACTCCTCTGACTGATGTTGTGACCCTTTCCTCAATCAGTCTTCCTTCCGAGTCCAAGATGTGATCGGTCGCCATGTTGAAGTAGAACATCTTGACCAACTCAGGACAGTAGGCAGCCTCGATGGAAACGAGCGTAGCATACGGCCCGAACCATGGTGAGAGATCCACGTTGCACTCTCGGTAGACTTGTTCCAGATCAACAGAAGTGATAGTGCAGAATCCTCGGCTCCCAAAAAGATCTTTGAACTTGGCATTTAAACTGGGAGGAAGTAGGACAGGAGTAACCTTGAATCCCTCTGGCGCATTCTTGTGAATTTTGATCTCCTCAACTGCATTTGCTACCACGAGAGAGAAATCTTGCTCAGACTCAGTTTCTGACGAAGAGCCAGAAACCTCAACAGATGAAGGAGAGGAAATGACAGTCGTGGAATCTCTCTTGGACCTTGCCTTTTGAGGAACAACGGTCCTCTTCCCTTGTTCCTTGCTCGACTCTTCGGTCTTCTTCTTCTTTGAGGCTGAAGATGGGATAGATGTTCTGGATGAAGTTCCCCTCTTCTTGGGATTCGGTGAAGATGCCTCTGGGATAGTTATACCAATTCCAGGAATATGACGATCAATGCCGGTATCTAATCTCTTTGGAATTGATTTCGACCTCGGTGCTCTGAGTGGAAGAGAAGAAGTGGGTTGTTTGGAGAGAGATTGATCTTTAGACATTTTGACGCTAGGGTTTGGGTGAGAATGAGATTGGGAAGGAAATGAGAGAGATTTGGTGAGGATTTGTGAGGATTTGACGAGGATTTGTGACGGTTTCAGAGAGAGATGGAAGAGAGAGATGCGATACTGCTAGGTCTTACTGTGGTATAGACGCGAGTATGAAAGAACACGGCGTTTCAGTATATATAGACAGACCTCTATACTGCAGTAAGGTTTTTGCATACTGCAGTATAGCATACTTTCATTTACATACTGCAGTAAGGATGGAAGTATACTGACCTGGACTTCAAAAATGTTGAGAGAATTTTTGAAAACCCGATGGCCATACTGTAGTATAGCACTTACATACTGCAGTATGCCTCTTGCATACCTAAAACTTCGTTTCTGTCTGACCCCATACTGCAGTATATGACTTACATACTGCAGTATGCCTCTTGCATACTCAGCTTTGGCTTCTGTCTGATCCCATACTGCAGTATATCACTTACATACTGCAGTATACCTCTTGCATGTCTGAAACTCTGAAACCCCGATGGACATACTGCAGTATACCACTTACATACTGCAGTATGCATCTTGCACACTTGGAGATTTGGCCTCTCACACACCCTATACTGTGGTATAGCATTTGCATACCGCGGTATAGTTCTTCTGAAACATCAAAACACCCTGCAGAACAAAGGCTAAACTCTCCGATGCTTAAGTTAGTAAAGATTAATCATCAATAACACATCTAACATTAATTTGAGAGAGAATAACTCACAGTTCATTGGGATTTACCATTCCCAATTCTCTCCTCATGAAAGTGAATTGTTCCTTGGCTAGAGGCTTGGTGAAGATGTCAGCTAGTTGAAGATGGGTTGGAATAAACATCACTTTCACGTCTCTCTTTTGGACATGATCCCGGATGAAGTGATGTCTCACATCAATATGCTTGGTTCTTGTATGTTGCACGGGATTCTTGGCCAAGCTTATTGTGCTAGTATTATCACATAGTATTGGGATCTCCTTTAAGTGCACTCCCAAGTCAGCAAGTTGTTGCTTCAGCCACAACACTTGAGCACAGCAACTTGAGGCAGCCACATATTCAGCTTCTGTTGAGGACACAGCCACGATAGTTTGCTTCTTGCTAAACCAAGAGACAAGTGAGTTGCCAAAGAACTCGCATTGCCCACTTGTACTCTTTCTATCCGTCTTACAGCCAGCATAATCCGAATCTGAATATGCCACAAGATGCTCCAGCTGACCTTTAGGAAACCATAGCCCAAGAGTCTTCGAATCAGAGAGATATCTAAATATCCTCTTCACATTTTCAGCATGTGACTCTTTAGGAGCGGATTGAAACCGAGCACACATTCCAACACTGAATTGGATGTCCGGGCGACTTGCGGTGAGATAGAGCAATGATCCAATCATTCCTCTATACTTGGTGATGTTGAAATCCTTGCCCTCTTCATCAGCATCCAAAGAAGTAGTTGTGCTCATTGGTGTGCCAGCCCCATTGCACTTGTCCATTCCAAACTTCTTCAGCAAATCATTTAAATACTTGGTTTGAGATATAAATATCACATCCTTACGTTGTTTGATTTGCAGTCCAAGGAAGTAATTGAGCTCTCCCATCATTGACATCTCAAATTCACCCTGCATAGACTTGGAAAATTCCTCACACAAAGAGTCATTAGTAGCACCGAAAATAATATCATCAACATATATCTGTACAATTAAAATTTCATTCAATTTGTTTTTCTTGATAAACAATGTCGTATCAGCCTTTCCTCTAATAAATCCTTGATTGAGTAAGAATTGACTCAATCTTTCATACCAAGCTCTAGGAGCTTGCTTAAGACCATACAAGGCTTTCTTAAGTCTAAAAACATGATCCGGAAAGTGTTCATTTTCAAAACCTGGGGGTTGTTCAACATACACCTCCTCTTGAATGAAACCATTAAGAAAAGCACTTTTGACATCCATTTGATAGAGTTTAAAACCTTTTGTGCATGCAAATGCTAGAAGAACTCTTATTGCTTCCAATCTAGCTACTGGAGCATAAGTCTCTTCATAATCTATTCCTTCTTCTTGATTGTAACCTTTGGCCACTAATCTAGCCTTGTTACGCACAATGATGGCTGACTCATCACGTTTGTTCTTGAATACCCATTTTATCCCAATTACCGGATGGTCTTTGGGTCTAGGCACCAAGTCCCAAACTTGATTTCTATCAAATTGATGTAACTCCTCTTGCATAGCAATCACCCAATCATTGTCTGAAAGAGCTTCTTATATCTTAGAGGGCTCTATATTTGAAATAAATGCAGAAAATGTAACTTCATTCAAAGTACTATTTCTGGTCCTAACTCCTTGATTCACATCACCTATGACTTGGTCTAAAGGATGATTCCTTATAAATCTCCAAGCTCTAGGTTGAGGCTGATCAGGATTTTCTAAGTTATTTTCAGGATCAGCCTCAAAAATATTTTCAGAATTTTCAGAAGGAGTAGGAGCATTTTTTGAAAAGAATTTGTTTTTGAAAATAGTCTCCTCTTCATCATCCAAGGATTTATCAGATTCAGATTCACAGAATACAACATGTATAGATTCTTCAACAATCTTAGTCCTAGTATTAAACACCCTATATGCCTTACTCCTATTTGAATAACCAATAAAAATAGCTAGATCAGATTTAGGATCGAATTTACCAAGATTATCTTTACCATTATTGTGCACATAGCACTAGCATCCGAAGACATGCAGATGACTGAGATTCGGCTTTCTTTCTTTGTAGATTTCGTATGGTGTTTTGTTCATCTTCTTTCTCATGTAGGCTCGGTTGGAGATGTAACATGCCGTACTCATCGCATCAGCCCAAAACACTTGTGAAGTGTTATATTCGTTCAGCATTGCCCGGGCCATTTCCGTGAGTACTCGATTCTTTCTCTCCACAACACCATTCTGTTGTGGTGTTCTTGGTGCCGAGAAATTATGGTTGATCCCCATACTATCACAAAACTCAGCAAAGGCATTGTTTTCAAATTCTCCACCATGATCGGTCCTTATACCTGAAATTGAAAAACCTTTCTCGTTCTGGACCTTCTTGGCAAAAGCAACAAACTGATCATATGTTTCATCTTTTGATGATAAAAATATTGTCCAAGTAAATCTAGAAAAATCATCAACAATGACCAAAGTGTATAAGTTTCCACCAAGACTTTTCACTCTAGCTGGTCCAACTAGATCCATGTGAAGAAGTTGAAGAGGTCTGTTTGTTGAAATCTCATTTTTAGCTTTAAAAGAAGATTTGGTCTGTTTTCCCTTTTGACAAGCATCACAAATCATATCATTTTTGAAATTCAATTTGGGAATGCCAATAACCAAATCCTTTTTCAATAACTTGTCAAGTTGATACATATTGACATGAGCTAATCGCTTATGTCATAGCCAACTCTCATTCAAGTTACTGACAAAACAATTTTCAGTAACAGAAGCATTGCTAGAGAGGTTCAAAGTATAACAGTTTCCATCTCTAGGTGCTCTAAATAAGGCTTTGTTTTTCAAATCATTCATAGAGATCAAATCCTTTTTAACAATAAAGCATTCATCAGAGTCAAATATTACCAAATTACCCTTATCGGTGCTTTGGCTCACACTTAGGAGATTGTGACACAATCCTTCTACAAGGTAGACGTCTTTGATGAGTGGGCCTTCATTGTTGCCTATCTCACCAATGCCAGTGATTTTCCCGGATTGATCACCTCCAAATGTGACTCTACCTCCATCTTTTGGCTTTATTGATAAAAACTTTGATTTGTCTCCAGTCATGTGTCTTGATCATCCACTATCGATGTACCACTTGTTTGGCCTTGATGCTCTAAGACATACCTGCAGATCACAAGAGATCAAGTTTTAGGTACCCATCTTTTCTTGGGTCCTTTGGGGTTAGCATGTACCTTGGGAACATATGTTCCTTTTGGTACCCAGACATAATTTCCTACAGGTTTAGCTTTTCTTTCTTTCGATGAAAACAAGATGAAGTAGAATGACCCTTCCTATTGCAATATGTACAATGTGCAAAAGGGTTTGAGGAATGAACAGATTTAGTAAAATAATTCATATAGGATTTTTGTCCATTCTTTTTCTTTCCTTTCTTCTTATCAAAGTCTGGTCTATAACCAATGCCCGATCTATCGTTTGTAAAACGTTGTTGTTTCAAAATCACATTGAGCATCTCACTTCCCTTAGTAAATTTCTCAAGTGCTTTTGTAAGTTGTGAATTCTTTTTCTCTAGGATAGAGCATTCATCACAAATCAGAGATTGAGGAGAAGAGAGGTTTTCAATTTGCAGCTCAAGAAAGGAATTTTTCTTTTTCAATGACATATACTTGTCTGCAAGTTTTTCAAACTCCTTTTGAACAACATTGTATTCAGCAAACAATTCATCATAGGAAGGAAGAGATTCATATACCTCATTTCTTTCATTGTGTTGCTCTTCTTCCTCAGCGACTAGGCATATGTTGGCTTTTTCGCTTTCGTCTTCTTCAGCTTCATCCTCATCCGATGAGCTATCTCCCCATATTGCTGACACATATGCCTTCTTTTTGAATTTCTTAAACTTTTTCCTTTCTTTCTCCTGATTCTTCAGCTGAGGGCAATCTGCCTTGATATGTCCGGGCTTCTCACATTCATAGCAGATGATAGGTTTTTTCGATTCATAACTTGAGCTTCCCTTCTGAAACTTCTTGAAGCCTTGATCCTTCTTATAAAACTTTTTGAATCTCCGGACCATCATCCCAATTTCTTCATCCTCATCTTCATCTTCCTCATCCTTTTCCACATTCAGAGCCACTCCTTTGTTGCGATTGTTGCCACCATTGACATCTTCTAACTCCTTTTTGAACTTCAGTTTGCTCTCATACTCAGATAGGCTTCCAAACAATGCAGCAACTGAAGTCATTGATTCTCCACGAGCTTCTTCAATGGCAGTAACCTTAGCTTCCCAGTCCTTTGTCAGAATATTGAGGATTTTCCTCACTTGAGCTCCTTGATCGAAAAGCTTTCCTAAGGCTGCTAGCTGATTGGTCAGATGAGTATATCTCAACTGAAATTCTCCAATACTCTCGCCTTGCTTCATCCGCAACAGGTCATACTCAGTGGTTAGAATGTTGATGCGATTTTCCTTGATTCCGGAGGTTCCTTCATAATCTATTTCCAGCGCCTTCCACATTTCTTTAGCCGTTGATAAATTACAGATACGAAAGTACTCCTTTTGACTAAGAGCACTCTGAAGCATCAGGATAGCCTTGCTATTGAGAGTGATGTTCTTCTTATCATTATCATCGAATTCGGCTTCTGTCTTGGGCACAGTGATGCCTCCTTCTACCTTGACTGGAACATAGTCTCCAGTTTCAAAGACTCTCCATAGACCATATTCTGTTGCCATCACGAACACACGAAATTTGGCTTTCCAGAAAGAGTAGTGTTCGCTGTCGAAACCGGGAGGTCTGTTGATTGAAGCTCTATCTGGAAGAATTCCTTCCATAGTGATCCTTCTCGAGTGGTTAAGCTCTTCTGAGAAGACCTCGCTCTGATACCAAATGAAGATTGGAGCTAAATACCCAAGAGGGGGGGTGAATTGGGTATCTTTATAAAATTAAAGAGTCTACTCTGTTTTTGACCGATGAACACAGGGTAAAACAGAGGAGAGAGGGAGAGAAGCAATACACCACAAGATTTATACTGGTTCGGTCCTTTCTCTGACCTACATCCAGTCCCCAAGCCTCACCTGGGATTTTCAATCCACTATAATCAAATATTGATTACACACTCTGTACTAAGAGCTGTTCTCTCACTAGAACACACTCCCCCTTACAAGTTGTAATCAATACACCCTAACTACCAAGTCCCCTGACTTGTAGTTATCACAATCAGTAAATGATTTACAAGATGATAACTCTCTCAAAGAGTAGATAGAATAAACACTGAAGTACTAAGTATCAAAATGATACAATACAGATGAAAGCTTGATACAATAAATGACTCAATAAATTTTCGCTCTAAGTAGTTGTATCTGCTTGAGAAGAAGTTAATGCTATACTTTAACGTTTAGAAGGCGTGCTCAGATGGATTAGCTGAGAATAGGTTGATTTGCAGAAGTGCATTTAATGCACTGTACACTTTTTGCTTTAAGGCTTTGACCTTCATTGATCTTCATCTGTGATTGCTGAAATTCACTCAACAAACTTGTTAAACATAGCTAGGAAAATGATTGAATGAATTATGGAAGCAATAAGATCAAACAATAATGATTTGCAAATTCGCGTAATTCAAAAACCAATTTTGACCTTTGTATACTGCAGTATGTTCCTCTATACTGGAGTATGGCACTTGTGCATAAGTGTCCATACTGCAGTATCCAAAGTCATACTGCGGTAAGCAACTTCCAGAGACAAAAACATCGTGATTGATTTTGAAACATATGCTCTATACTGCGGTAAGCAACTAATATACTGCAGTATGCGAGTTTTTGTCAAAGTTGAGAGTCCCCGTGATTGCCCAATACTACAGTATGAAAACCTATACTGCAGTATGCAATAGTTATAAAATTTTGAGAGCTTTCTGTAAGAGCCTATACTGCAGTATCCAAATACATACTGCGGTATTGACTTGGGTGAGAAAATTTGATTGCTCTCGGGTTGGCCCTATACTGCAGTATACATGCCTATACTGCGGTATTGGCTTGACTTAGAAATTTAGTTGCTCTCTGGATGTCCCTATACTGCGGTATTGGCTTGTTTTGAAAACACGGTTGCTCTCTGGATGTCCCTATACTGCAGTATACATAGCTATACTACGGTATTGGCTTGTTTTGAAAACACGGTTGCTCTCTGGAAGTCCAATACTGCGGTATGTCATCCTATACTGTAGTATTGACTTTACTTTAAAAATTTGCTTGCCTTCTGTAAGTCTAAATACTGCGGTATAGCATTCCATACTGCAGTATTGACTTAACTAGAAAAGTTGGATTGTTCTCTGGAAGTCCAATACTGCGGTATGTCATCCTATACTGCAGTATTGACTTAACTTCAAAAATCTGATGACCTTCTGTAGGTCCAATACTGCGGTAAAGGAACCTATACTGCAGTATTAATTTAACTTGAAAGATTATTTCCTTTCTGGAAGGCCCTTTACTGCAGTATGCAGACCCATACTGCGGTAAGCAACTATCAGATGATTTTTAAACATCTTGGAAACTTCAAAACATGTTTTACACTTGTTGTTAATCATCAAAACACATTGAGAACTAACAGGCACGACTGCCAATAAAGGGCTCTTGTCTTTCGAACTGGAGAAGTGCATAGATTCAGCCTCTAACATAACACCACTGTTCTGGACTGTGCTTTTATCATCTAGGGACTTCGTGTAAAATGTATAACCATTGATCACATATGAATTCCAACTTATGAGATCAACCTCAGGACCACGTGCTAACCATTTGAAGATATCAGAAACACATTCCTCCCCCTCGACCTTTTGTTTGAACCAGTGTGCAAAAGTTCTGTTATGCTCCCTAATCAACCTTTTTTCAGTCATTCGATGATTTTCTTTCCTGATAGCTTCTTTATGTGCAGCTATGCTGTCTTGAACTTCATCAACATTATTCAAGATGTATAAGTGGACTTGTGACAATTCATCAGGATCCACAGTCTTTACTGAAGCCCCTCGCCTACCCCCTTCAGCATGCTGACATTTTGGAAGCCCAATATGTCTTACTTTGGCCAAATAATTTTGACAAAATTCCATGGCTTCTTCAGAAACATATTTCTGAACAATTGATGCTTCTGGACGGTATGCATTCTTCACGTACCCTTTAAGGAGTTTCATAGATATTTCAATTGGGTACATCCATCGTAAATGGATAGGGCCGCACAACTTTATCTCCCTCACTAGATGAACAATTAGATGAACCATGATGTCAAAAAATGTAGGAACAAAAAGCTTCTCAAGGTGGCACAAGATAAGATATCCTTCATTCTTCAATTCATCTAACTTTTCAATGTCAAAAACTTTACCACAAACCGCATTGAAGAAGACACAAAGTCTAGTCAAAACGACCCAAAGATCATATTCGGCGATGCCTCGAATAGCTATTGGGAGTAGCTGTTGCATCAAGACATGACAATCATGAGATTTTTGGCCTACTAATTTCAAGTCCTTCATCGATACAAGCCTCTTAAAATTTGAAGAATACCCTAAGGGAACTTTTGTGCCATGTAAACACTCACAAAAACTTCGTTTCTCATCCTTAGACAAAGTATGAGAAGCCGGGGGACAATAAGTTCTCTTCCCATACGGCCTTGGATGTAACTCTTCACGTATTCCTATTGCTTGCAAATCCAATCTTGCCTTCACACCATCCTTGGAACTGCCTTGTATGTTGAGAAGCGTGCCAACAATACTATCACATACGTTTTTCTCTACAAGCATGACATCAATACAGTGTCTCACATCAAGGTGGCGCCACTAGGGAAGATCAAAGAATACAGATCTCTTTTTCCATATATTTGTATCTTTTCTACTCTTGGCTGTCTTACCGAAGATGACATTGATATTTTTCACCTTCTCATAAGCTTGCTCCCCAGTCAATGGCACCGGCGCATCTTCATATTCTTGGCCACCAAAGAAGGCTTTCTTTAATCGACGATATGGGTGGCCCCGTCTAAGAAATCTCCTATGTCCAAGATAAACCGTCTTTCTTCCATGTTGGAGTTGATGGTAGCATGTGCCTTCTTCACAAACCGGACATGCTTTATGGCCTTTTACACTTTACCCTGACAAGTTTCCATATGCTGGGAAGTCGTTTATAGTACAGAATATCATGGATCGCAATTTGAATACCTCCTTCTTGAAAGAGTCAAAAACATTAACACCTTCTTCCCATAACTCCTTCAAGTCTTCAATCATGGGCTGAAGGCAAACATCAATGTCATTTCCGGGTTGTTTTGGTCCCGAAATCAACATAGACAGCATCATGTACTTTCGTTTCATGCATAACATAGGAGATAAGTTGTAAATAATGAGGAGTATAGGCCATGAACTATGTACACTGCTAAGGCTTCCATATGGATTCATGCCATTTGTGCTAAGGGCAAGCCTAAGGTTCCTAGGTTCTTCGCCGAAGTTGGGAAATAATTGATCGATTTTCTTCCATTGAGAAGAATCGACTGGATGACGAAGCTTTCAATCAGAAATCCTCTCATCTGCATGCCACCGCAAATGTTTTGCATCATTTTCATTCGCAAACAACCTTTTGAACCTTGGTATGATTGGAAGATACCACAACACTTTTGCAGGCCCCTTATTTGACTTGTACCTTGGGGTTTCACATATCAGACAATTATGCTTCTCTTCAAACTCTTTTCTATACAATACGCAGTCATTTGGGAATGCATGGATCTTTTTGTACTCTATCCCCAGTGGACAAAGTATTTTCTTAGCATCATAGTATCGATGCGGCAACACATTATTATCCGAAAACATGTCCTTAAAAGCCTCAAGCATTTCAGAAAAACTCTTGTCGCTCCATCCATGACGTGCCTTCAAGCTTACCAATTTCAATACAGCGTTCAACAATTGGTATTTTTTACACCCAGGGTATAGTGGGGTCTCTGCATCACTGCACATATTACCATATGCATGTGATTGTTGAAAGGCCTCTTTTCCTACATCACGAATAATGTCCTCTAAGCGATCATCCATATTTGTGTCATTATCATCAAAGGCCACTTCCCCATGTTGAGACCCACTTGGTATTTTTTCACCATGCCATACCCATATTATATAAGTCTTACAAAATCCATGACAAATTAAATGTGTGCGTATAACTTCAGGACTTAGTCGCATCTCATTCAAACATTTTACACAAGGGCAATAAAACTTCCCACTATCATCATTGGCATTTTGTTTAGCAAATTCAATAAAGTCCCTCACCAAATTCTGATATTCAACGCTCGTTCGTGAATCATTTATCCAACTGTGATCCATAGTAGAATTCCTATGGACGGAAAGATTTAACAAACGTAAAATAAGGCAATTTCAATAAATGCATAACGAAGAATCAATTTTGGTCATGAATATCACAGTGAATCCAAGAAGCAAAATAAATGCATGACGAGGAAATTAAATGCTTCGTATGAAGGTCTTGTGGACTCACCTACAGCATATAAATTCAAATGCACAATAAGAGTCTTTCTTCTCCCACCACGAACGTTGATGTTGGAGACAGCATGCAAGAGTACCCTAAAAACATTTGTTGGTCAGTTGGGTAGGTCTCAAGTGCAAATATAATCTTCAAAAATACAATATTCATTAACAACAGAGAAACCCACAAGAACATTTCATCGATTTCGTTCAACCCATGAAAAACTCAGAATGATAAGCAGGAAAACCAAGAAGTTATATAACCGAAATACCTCTTACAGCTTGGTCTATATACGTTTATCTGAGGAACCAGAAAGTGATTGTCGAAAGAGCAACGCGAAGCACTGACGGAGCAACACACAAACATTGGAGACAGAACCTCCTCAATAATCACTTTCGGCGCGACAAGAGAAATTTAGAGAGGGAAATTTAATTTTCCTCGCGTCAGAGGCATGTTTTTGTATTTGGATTTTATTAAGAACGATTAATTATAAAGTGTCCGATCCTAAATATTCTTTATTAAATTTTTTAAGTATCACTTTTAAAACCGAATTCTTATCCTATCTCCGGTCCTAAATATGTAACTAAATATTTAAGACCGGAGTTTTATAATACTCTGGACCTAAGTTTTTATTATTCATTCGTAAATTTTATTAAGACTGGTTAATTATAAGTAGACAGTCCTAAATATTTTTTATTTAATTTTTTAAGTATTACTTTTAAGATCAAATTCTTATCTGTCTCCGGTCCTAAATATGTATCTAAATATTTAAGACCGGAGTTTTATAATACTCAGGGCCTAAGTTTTTTATTTTTAAAGAAAAAAGTATTGGCTTTGGCGAGCGCAGCAACTGAATGACTAAAAATTAAAAGAAAACTGGACTTAAATTTCTTAAATTATTGGAGAATATGAACAAAAAATTAAAAAGAGACAAGATTATAGTTCTTAATAGCATATTACTTGAATATTGCCATACATTACAAGAAAAAATATAAAAAGAAAAAAGAAAAAAAAGTATAAAATTATCAAAAACAAAAATCTGACTATATATACATCCTTCAAAGTTTGTTATCCTTCAAAGCCTAGGCAATATCGGCTTGAGCAGCATTAATTTCCCGCTGGATATCAGCAAGTTCTCGTCTTATTCGTATCAGCGAATCATTAGAGGAAAGAGGAGAGGGGTCAGCGGTAGGCGCGCTGGGGCCAACTTGTTGGAGAGGTGGAGCATGAACCTCTTCATGGTCTGAAGGCTTGGGGGGGGGGTGCGGCAATCTCTTCATCATCGGAAATAACAATGGGTCCAACGACACGAGACTCTTTTGTTTCAATAGAATGCACTCTCGATGGAGGAGGCGCACTGTATAACGATCGACGGAAGGCACGAGCACCCCTACAAGCGGTTCTCTTGTATCTAACCATGGTTTGAGCAGTTGGCGCAAAGAGGTATAAGGAGTTAATTAATAAAGGCAGAGAGCAGTTCTCAGATAAGTGCAAAGAAGTACGTAGTTTGGAGTTACGAGGTAGTACGGAGTTAATAAGGAGTGTTAAGGACAGAGAGGTATGAGGATTGAGGACTTAATAAAGGTAAAGAGCAGACGAATGGTCTACTTTACGAACAAGTTTTATAAATATTATTTATTTTTTAAATGAATTAATTTTAAGACCGACCTTTTATCATTTCTCCGGTCCTAAAAGTATATTATTTATTTTTTTAATCAATTAAATTACTTTTAAGACCGATCTTTTATCAGTTTTCCAGTCCTAAAATTCATTTATTTTTTTCCTATTTTTTAAAGTAAGATTTAATTTCGTAAAAAATATTAGTTTTAAGAATGGATCTTTTACAATATCAGGTATTAAAAGTTCATTGTTTCAAATTCCGATAGCTGAATCGTATCCTTACACTCTATCAGAGGATCTCTTCGGCTTTCAGATAAACTTCCCAACTAGGCGTCTCCTCGTATTCTGATGAACTATGCGTCTGCTCATTAAAGGTTTCGGCTTTTCACTCCAGATGGGTTCTCTATTTAAACCCGTTGTTACTTTACTTTCTTTACATTCTTCATCATCATTTCTACAATGGCTGCTCCACCACCCCAAGGTCCTCCACCACCACCAGGTCCTCCTTTTCCTCCTCCCGCTGGGCTTAACAATTCGTACCCTCCTCCGCTGCCTCTGAACCCGACCACCAAACAACTGCTGTGCCACCTACTGGTTCGCGTCGATCATATTGATCAACGACAGGGCCAGCTTTTTCAGGTCCACAACGCCGTCAACAACAAGATCAATGCAACACTCGATGCCCAGGACATTGAGTACAATCCGTTAGATGACAACGTCACCGACCTCTCCGACGACTCCCTCCCCTCCGACAACGATGGGGAGGAGTAAATGTTTTTATGTTTTTTTTGTTTATCATGTACTGCACTGCCCCCCACGGGGCAGCATTAAAAAATCTATAATAAATTTGTTACTTTCCTATTTCGATCGCCCTTGTCCTTCTCAGTACATTCTTTCTTTTTCCAACAAGGAGGAAAAGAAACAAAACATTGTCCTCGTGTGTATGATCAACATTAAAAACTCGCACATTAAAAAATACAACGATATACAGTTAAGATCCAACAAAAAATTCTTTCTTTTTCCGACAAGAAGGAAAAAAACAAAACATTGTCCTCGTGTGTATGATCAACAGTAAAAACTCGCACATTAAAAAATCCAACAATATATAGTTAAGATCAGACAACAAAACAAAAAGATCGTTTACCTTATTCGAATAAAAACAAACACAGTGACAATTCTTCTCAAGGTTGGACCGTTGTTGTCCTCGGTGTTACCTCGCATGATTAGAAACAAAGTGTCCTTTTCAATATATCCCATCTTTTTCCGACAAAAAGAAAAGTGACAAAGAAAAGGGAAACCGATAATCTAAATCAGGAGAGGTAACATCGACTACAATGAAGGACCTAGCTTGATCAGAACGCCAGAACCTCGGTTGCCTTGAACCCTAATTAATTTGTCTGAAAAGCGAGTCAACTCTATTTAAAGGAAGACTATTAGGAGCGGATGGTAAAAGGAGAAACGGTCCTAAAAGTCTCGAATACTTTTAGGACTGTCATTTTACAATATACAGTCCTAAAAGTCTCACCAATATTTAGTCGAATACTTTTAGGACCGGAATTTTACAATATACGGTCCTAAAAGACTCATATTATTTAGACCGAATACTTTTAGGACCGGAAGTTTAAAATAAAAGGTCCTAAAAGTTTCATATTATTTAGACCGAATACTTTTAGGACCGGAAGTTTACCCATATACGGTCCTAAGGTCGCGAACTCTTGCCTATTTATAGCATCCTGAATCTCAAATTTCAAGCACTAAATAGCTATATCCACCATCCAATTTCAGAAACCCAAAATGGACACAAGAAAATTGTTCGAAAAATTAAACAAATTTATTTATTGAATTTTACATTGCCTGTGTATTATTTACAAATGAATTGTTCGAAAAAAATAATCAAATTTACAAATGAATTGTATTATTTACAAATGAATATAGGACATCATTAATTATTGTCCTGACTTTAAGATCAAGTCATACAGATATTCACAAAACAAATTGCGTATGTGCTCGAGTTCAGCATCCAAAAAGGGGGCAGGGCTGTGAAACATCTGTAACATCAAAGACAGAAACTGAATTAACTTGAGTCCATATTTCATATGTAATATTAAGCCAGAAACTGAATTAACTTGCGTGCATAATATGTAACATCAAATATTTACCTTTGAAAATAATTTAGTATTTCCTTTAGGTATTTGATTGATATGCATGTGTTGAAGCAGTAGAGTATCATGTTGGAAATTATGCCCTAGGGGCAAGTCATTGTTCTCCATTAAGTTATCATTTCATACGCATGTTTATGGTGATAACTATATCCCTGGATATATCTTATAGATTATCCTAAATGTCCCTGGTCGGTCATCTACGTGGGAGCGAAGATGAGATAAGACCAGTATGACTTTGATGAGGTATGAAGATACGAATCAAAGTCATGGGCACTTGTAAGAGTACAAGGTGCTGGACCGACCCACTATGAGAAAGCTGCATGGATTGAGTCATAAGCTTATCTCATGTATAACCGCGTCACAACGCCCTATGACCTGAGATCATCATGGATTCCTACATGATGAGTCACTGGTCTTTGACCTAGTCAAAAGTCACCTTTGACCGGGTGATGATAAAGGCTGGGATCAGGATCAGTGGTTTTCATGCAGAGGAATGTGAATGGTCAAGATGGAATTTGTCCCTCACATTTGTAGAGAGATAATACTGGGCCCCTCGATGAGTGAGTCTAAGAAATGTATGGCCATACTGTGATGGAAAGGAGTTTCCATTTCACTTATTAGACTGCTCGAGAATTGAGAAAGTAATGGTCAAGAACAGGAAGTTGACATTATCCATGCCTCATCCTTGACCGAATTATCGAGTGACAAAAGGGACGTGACATGGTTGTACGATAGGTAGTATCGTGTCATCGATCCCCATGTGAATTGGGTAGTCGCAATGTCTTGCTAGAGGCCGCTTGCGACTTGTGGGCTGATATAGTCTTGGCCCACTGCCAATCTCATATGGGCCTGCAGGGTCGCATACAAGAATAATCTAACACGGGTAAAAGTGTCCAGATTCATTGAATCTCAGATTAATCTGAGATTAAATGAATACTGAATTTAATCTGGGGTAAATATATATATGTGTATATATATTAAATTCGAAAATAATATAATAATATTATTTAGTGGAGATTATAATATTATTATATGATATTTGTTTTATATTTAATTTATCGGATAAATTAAATATCTAAAACAAATAGAGATATTATATCTCATTTGATTTTCGAATAAAGATATCATTATCTATTTAATTTAAGTTGAGATATTATCTCAGATTTAATTAAATAGATAGATATCATTTCTCGGATTTAATTTATAGGGATAAATTAAATCAAAAGGCTTTTAATTTGAATTAAATAAATACATTAGATTAAATCTATCAGATAGATTTAATTAATATATTTTTTTAATTAAAATTCGAAATTCAAAATTAATGTGGATTAATTTTGAATATAATACGCCGATGGGTTTAGAAAAACCTACGGGACTTTTAGTCGAGCGTATTAGAAAGCCGCGAGAAACCCTAGAGAGAAAAAAGAGAGAGACGCACAGTTCGAGGCGCTAGCACGCTGCCGCGTCCGTGTTTGGAGATTGTTTGTGTGGATACCGGTAGAGGAAGCCGATTCTAAGAGTCGTTTTCTGCTGATCGAGAAGGTAGCCCACCAGTTCAAAGAGAACGAGACGCGGACGAATTTACTACAGTTTGAATTTTCTTGATCGCCATGAGTAAATGTGCGCAAAGGGTTTGTGTAGATTCTTGAGCTACTAGTTCGCTAAAATCAAAGGAAAACCTCCGGCTCCGGATGATTCCGAGTTCTCTATAAGGTATGATTCGGGTTCCCTAACCTTGATTTAAACGCACCTGAGTGATCCTCGGGACAGGATTCGTAGAAAATTTTAATCCGCTGCGTGTACGGATCCCAACATATCATACCAATATGCATGAGGTATTTTGAGGATACTTGTTGCTAGGGAATAATTTTGATCTTATGATATTCCCTTAAAAAAATGATTGAAAGTCGAAACCTCGATAATATTGATTGATATTATGTTATTTGAGGTATGTTTAAGGACAATACCTATAATATATGGGGTATTTTGAGGTTAGTAGTTACTGTGTCAGCATAGGGAAAGATCTTGAATAAAAAATATTCCCTAAGAGTGTATGATTGAAGATTTGTGCCTCGATGGAACCGAATAATAGCTAGAACCCCGATAGCCATAGGTTTCGGTCTTATGATTAGGATCGATAGCTGTAGATATGTGAGTGGCTAGTCGATTTTTGGAAAGATGTGGATTGAATACCTGCTAGGGGGAGTTGAATATGCGACTTTGTCTGGAGCAGGATCATTATTAAGAGATTATATACAAAATGACCCCGAATGAGGATTATTGCCATGGGGTGCTCCAGCACTATGTATCATTGAGAAGAGGTGTGATATAAATGTACAGTGGGTAGTGAGACCTATTAAATGGACTTCAAGTCATTGAATTGAATATTCAGTCTATGAGAAGCCTTAAGTTTTATGAGACTAAAATGCCCACAGGCTGACAGAAACCTACAGATACTAAACCATGAATACTAGGCAGAGTGTCAAAAAGGTTGTAAGCCTACAAGATACAGGCATTGTTCTGGAATCGCTTGTCAAAGGGAAATGGAATGGACTGAGTATCTTATGAATGGCCTGAGTAGCCAAGGATAGAGTTGTGATGTAATTGGAATTGATGACCTTCTGTGTCAGTTGTCTGGTTCCTGTGGAAATTGAAATTTGAATTTACCATTGCACCTGCTATGTATAGGAAATTTTGAAATTGAATTTTTCTGAACTAAATTTCCAAATGAAATGTTCTTCAAAATTTGAGAACAAATTAAAATGATTGTACTTGAATTATGTTGTCTCAAAAGCAGGGTTCTGATAGAGCCCAGATTTGAAATCGAATTGTGAACCATGTTTGTAGTAGAAGCAGTACTGAACTGGTGGAGGCCAGAATCTATTGTAGATGTACTCAGTTTACTGGTTCTTACCAGAAGTTTTAGGAAATGTTTTGAAATCACTGGCCATTGTTAAAAATTCTTTTGAGGGGATTGGATTTACAGAGCTAATACTCACACCAGTAGTGTGTACTCCCAATTAGAGTAGTTTCGCCTTGTGAGGGCGTATGTTTTGCCTTATCTGGCTGGCACCCACGCAGGCGTTTGGAGTAGGGCTCAGTGGACGATGGTCCTTGTCCCGGGAATGGGATTCCGGTGGGTGGCCTATTATTGTATGTGCCAGTGCGGACACTGGGTCCCTCGTGGACGGAAACTCTCCCACATTGGCCGATAAGTGTAGTGGTTTGTACTTGAAAGGATTGGGATGTACTGTTGTACTTAAAGATTGAAATGGTGGCGAGATCTTTTGAATGTTGAATTTGTGAAATAAATAATCCCACCCAATAATGTATGCCATTAGTGAATATTTTCTGAAAATAGTCCGGCGGTGAATTGTTTTCCTGAAAATTTGAGCTGGCAGTGATTGAATTTGAAAATGTGAAAATATTGTTTTGTGTGATTATGAAAATGTATTGCAACCATAGAGATTTTCAAATATGTGAAAATCTAAAATGTTGAACATGAGACAACGCAGTAAGCGATGACTTGACTAGCATTGCTGTTGTTTTGTAATAAAAGCAGTGCAGTCGGTTATGATGTTAATACAGGAACAGAACCTGATAGAATGATCTACAAATTTGAATTAAGTTAAGGGTTAAATATCAAATTTGCCATGGAAGTTTCCCAAATGGAGCATCCAGTACCCGGAAGTTTTTTGGGTACCAAATTTGCCCCGGAAGTATTGAAAAGGTATCAAATTTACCCAAAGGTGACGGAAGTCCACGTAGATGCCACGTCATCACACGTGGCATGCCACCTCATCAATCAAAAGTATCATTTTTGCCCTGGAAGTTTTCATTAAGGAGCAATTTTGCCTCGGAAGTTTTCATTGAGGAGCAATTTTGCCATTCTTTTAAATTTGACTATTAAATCAGTCAAAGACCACACATGTCATGCCTTGAAAAGGTGGAACTTGGAGTCAGAGAAGGAGATCCTTGAGATGTTGAGCTCAAGGCAGTCAAAATTTGTGAAGCTGAACTGGTCACAGGGACTAGAGCCGGGAAATCGGACCGGGCCCGTTTAAGCCCTGGCCCTGCAGGGCTCAGGCTTGAAAAATAAGCCAGAAATTTGAAGTTGGACCTGCAGGGTCGGCCCTGGAGGGCCTCGGGCTTAATCAAGCTGGCCCTGCAGGGCTCGGCCTTGAAAAATAAGCTAGAAATTTGAAGTTGGATCTGCAGGGTCGGCCCTGGAGGGCCTCGGGCTTAATTAGGCTGGCCCTACAATTTGTATAGGCTGATCATTTGACTGATTTAATAGTCAAATTTTTCAAGGCATGACATGTGTGGTCTCTGACTGATTTAATAGTCAAATTTAATATTGGAAGAAAGAAGGGCAAAATTGCTACTTTTGTAAACTTCCGGGGCAAAATTGCTCCTCAATGAAAACTTCCGGGGCAAAATTGCTCCTCAATGAAAACTTCTGGGGCAAAAATGATACTTAACTTTTATTGGTTGATGAGGTGGCATGCCACGTGTGATGAGGTGGCATGCCACGTGGACAGTTAGTCAAACTTAACGGTCAAAATTAACGGATGGGCAAATTTGCTACCTTTTTCATACTTCCGGGGCAAATTTGCTACCTTTTTCATACTTCCGGGGCAAATTTGGTACCCAAAAAACTTCCGGGTGTTGGACGCTCCATTTGGGAAACTTCCGTGGCAAATTTGATATTTAACCCTTAAGTTAATCAGATGGTATTTTCCAGTTACCGTGCTAAGCACGAGAAAGATGAATTGAGAGCTTTGAATTGAGGAAGCTCAGACAAGTTGATAAGCAAAGGCTCAAGGCAGTAAGACCTGATGTGCAAGTTGCATGGGGCGGTACCCTTGGGCTGTAAGACCTATGATTACTTAGCACTATGTGGAGTACTTACTGGCATGGTGACTTTAGACTAGTATGTCTAGAGTACCTCTTGAGGCCGGCAAACGATACGATTTTGTACCAGCTGTAGATGAAATGAGCCACACGGCTAGTATGTGACAAAACAAGAGGTAAAATGAGTAAGGCAATGAAGCCTTGTATGAGAGACATGTGGATCTCCTATTTGTTAAACAGAATGATTTAAGAGGAAATTGTTCGAATTGGAAATCATTGATGAAATTTTAGAACAAATTAAGTTGATCCGAAAGAGGTCCCTGTAGAACAAATTAAGCAGAAAGCATACAAAACAGTTACACTAATAAAGCAAGGAGACCTATAGAATTTGATGTGAGAAATCATGTTTCTTTCAAATTATCTTCTATTATTGAAATTGAAAGAACGATAAAGCAGAGAAAACTAAGTCCTCAATATATCAATCCTCTTGAAATACTAAGGACCAGTAGTGTATCAATTGATACTACTACCAAACCTTAGCAAATTACATGACGTCTTCCATATTGAAAAGTATTCCTTATGTTAAAGCAGTCTGGAAGGGATTGTCTACCTAGAAAGCGACATAGGAAATGGTTAAGGACATGAAAAACTGTTATGCTAATTTTATATCCTAAAATATGATTACTGTATTACTGAAATTTCGACGATGAGATTTATTTTACGGGGGGAGAAATGTAATATCCCGAATTTTGGACCCGGAAAATTGAGAATAAGCCTTAATTAGGCAGACTACTAAGCCCGATTTGGGAACAAACCTAAGAATGACAAGAGGTAGGAAGCCTCTAGTAGGGCCCAGGTTTGAAAAGGTGCGGGCCTAGGGCAAGATACCGGTGAGGTAAAAAGCCAGTGTGATGAAGCGGGGCCCAGGGGAAAATGATAAAACATAGATTCTTGACTCCCTGGAAGTGTGTATACGTCATACAAGGACAGGAGAGAGAAAAAGACACTGAAATAGGCATGTTCCAAAAGCAAGAGATAAGGTGATCATTGCACATGGACACGTGTCACCATGAGATTAAAGGAAGGTAAAGCAAGGGCAAAATGGTCAATTCCTTGACCTTTGGGCATTCAATTTCGTTCTATATGAGAAGGGAGAGAGAAACTGATGATTTTACCCATATTCTGGTCCAAACACAAGATGCGGGATCCACAGACGATAAACCGATAGAAAAAGGGACCAGATAGGGGATTATTTTTGGACGGAATGAGACAAATGTGGGGCCACCTTGGAAAGAGGAAAGACACCACATGGATATGACCAGGCAGAGGAAAATATCAGGCAAGGACAGAGAAAAGTACAAAAAGACACACTTTTGGACCCGGTGTGACCCGATAGAGATCGATTGACCCCAAATTTGACCAATAAAATAGGAGAATGTAATTAATTAGTGGGGATCAGTTTTTGGGACACCCCATGCACATATGATCTGCCCAAATTGATTAAAAAAAACTAATTTGAACAAGAGTCAAGCTTAGTCAATTGAATTATTAGCATGTGGGCCCCAAAAAGCGATCTAGAATCACATTGGATAATTCTTGTCAAAATTAAAAGGTGAAATCTGATTTATGGGCAGCAAAACATGCCACATATACTCCTAGAAGACTCTCAAATCTGCACATGGGATAAAGCTTAAGTAAAGATAATTGAATGCCAACCAAACTAGAGATTTAATTAGTTGTATTGGAACCAAATGCCCACTTTTGAGTTATTATTAAAAAGAGCTTGATTTGCCTTTTCCCTTTCCAAAAGTCGTGCTCCAGCTGAAGAAAAGAGAGAGGACCAGCAAGCTTCCATAGCGAAGGTGAAGCTCTCAACCACCTCATCCACCAAGCCAAAGCACCAAAATAGGTAACAACCGACAACTTGAACTTCTAGAGCTTAAACTTTGCAATTTCGTGCTTCTGGTTGGGGCTTGGTTTTGGGGTCTGATTTTGGAGTTTTTGATGGTCCCAAAGTGTTTAAAACATTATTTTGTGTGGGGTTAAGCTATGGTTAAGTTTCCGAACTTGAAAACCCTGAAAACTCAAAGAAGAAGCTTGCTGCCAGTGTTCTGGGATTTTGGGCAGCGAAGCTTCAAAAATGTTTTTAAAATAGTACAGACACTGGTTTGAGCTGAAATTTTACAGGTGCAAATTAGACATCTAGGGCATCATTTTGATATGTAATTCGATTATTTTTCATGTACCAATTGAGAGATAAAAATTGGCAAAGTTAGATCTGTGTGCAACAGGGCGAAATCTGACCCAGGTGTGAAAAGTGAGCACCACGCCAAAATAAAAGTACTTTCAGGGTCTGGAAATATTTTTAGTGCAAAAAATACATTTCCATGGTTCAAATGGCACTGGAATCATGCAAAAATTACTTTTGTGGACTTTATTAAAAATCCCACAAGTTGGGCCAGAATCACTGAATTTCTAAGAATTGTGGGTTTGGGCTCGGTTTTTGACAAAAAATGTGATGACATTTTTGTAAATACTGAATAAATATATTTTAATGATTTATAGGTCAAAGGAACCCTTGGGAAGTTGGCGGGCCCAATAAAATATTAAGGACAATATTTACCACACCAGGTAGTAACCGTTTTACTCAGATATCTCTATGTGTTTTGCTGTATGTTTATGTTTGCCATGTATATTTTTCCTTGTATATGTTGTGCCAAATATACATACAGAGTTGGATGATTCCTAGCGCTGAGGATGTTCAGTCCGAGGCCGGCCTTGGTTGGCGGCTGTACGGGTTGAGTTATCAGTCCAGGGCTAGCCTAGAAGGGCGGCTCTATGGGTTGTGGGTCCAGTGAGTCCGAGGCTTGCCTTGGAAGGGTAGCTGTAAGTGTTCTTGGATTGTGATATGTGCTTTACTATGATATGATCTGGATGCATATATGGTATGTATTTGGCATGCTCTTATGATTTCTGATTAGCATGGTAGCTTACATACTCCTTACACATTTAGTATTTGAGTACTGACGGTTACTTTGGGGGCCATTATCGGACCACAGACTCATCTGAAGTCACAAGGAGTGGTGCCAAATGTGAAGAACCCTTTTTGGAATGATGAATGCGCATTGGTACAGACTGAAGGATAGGGAATGCCCTATCATGTTTGTATATATATTTGAGATGTCGGTACGTTCTATTTCAGTATTTATTCTGGATAACTACACCCTTAATCCTTCGAGGACTTTTATTCTCTGTTTATTTTACTTTTACCAGTACAGTAGATTGTCCAAACCGGTTAAATGCTCTGTTGCGCTTACTCTGATACACGCTAAATGGAAGGAAAGGTAACCAAGTAAAGGAATCCCTCTAACCCGCCACCCTAAAGGGCGAGGCTGGTAGGGGTGTAACAAAACAGGTCCAGCAGGATTCATGCTACGACACTGGACAAGGCATTAAGGCCGCAGCACAACAATATAGCAAAATCCTAACGTTAGCCAGGTACGCGACTCACCTCTAGAGATAAGCACTTTGTACGCGTGTTTAGCTTCATGGGCCACTTTGGTAGGCCCACCACGCACCAACTCAACTTAACTCACTATGGTAGGAGTCGTAACGATTCATATTCAAAATTCTTCTTCCTCTGTATCTATTCTCCTCATTCACTCCTCCTACACCTTCTCACATACCATCTGCCCTCCACCTTGTAAGAACCGGCTATCACCCAAGAGGGGGGTGAATTGGGTGTTTGATAAAACTTTAGGAACTTTTAAAAACTTTTCGCAACTTATTAAAAGCAATTTGAATGACAATAATAATTGATAAAGCAATAGTCAATCATTCAAACATGTATGGACATTTAGATATTTATGCTGAAAATATAAGAGTTTAGGGAAGAGAATTGCAAACTGAGATTTATACTGGTTCGACCCAATCCTTAACCTACGTCCAGTCCCCAAGCTCCACTTAAGATTTTCAATCCACTATCCTCTTGTTTAATCCGGGCACAAGAGAAGCCTTTACAATCCCACAAGTTCACCCAGGCACTTGTGAAGCCAAATCTCTCACCGAGATACTCTCCCTTACATAATGCAAGGTTACAATCTGTTTCCCTCTCAAGATTACCCAATCTTGAGTAACTCTCAAATAAACAGATAGAATGTTTCTAATGAATCTTCTCTCTCAGAAGTGAATAAGATAAACACTAAAGAGCATTACAAATCATTTCACTCTCTAAGCTATTTAAACATGAAAAACAGAGAGTAAATGTTGTGAAATCAGAGTATTAGCATGTTGAAGATGTAAGCTTGTATCTATGCATTTTTCTGCTTGAATCTGTCTTCTATTTATAGGTAGAGATCAATATATGACCGTTGAGAAGATTCAATGACTGTTGGATAAAGAAATATAGCCGTTAGAAACTAGCCGTTAGAACTTTTACACAGCTTTTGATGTTCTGGCACAAATCTGACATTTTGAAGATTTGCATCTAATCCTTCGTTTAATCATCTGAAACTCAGCAATAAAGTAGTTAAACATATCTAGGAACATCAGAGATTAATCATAGGAAGTATTAAGATCAAACAAGAAGGCATTACAAATTCGTCAGATTTGAAATTCTGAATCAGCGACGTAAACCTGAGGTTTGCTTATCTAGGCTCGAGTTTGGACTTTGGTATGTAAGAAGATGATTTAAGTCCAAAGCATCAAACCGGAGGTTTTCATTCTAAACCTGAGGTTTTCAGTATTTTAAAAACTGCAATGCTCTCGGGTTGATGTAAACCTGAGGTTCTCAACTCATTGAAAAGTCACATTGCTCGATGTCTAAGCTAAACTCGAGTTTGTTCACTTATAGGCTCGAGTTTGGCTTTTTCCAAATGTTCATTTCTTCTCTGGAACTCTCGAGCTTGAGTTTGTGACTGATGAACTCGAGTTTGTAAGTTGTACTGTGATTTGGTTGCTTCTGACTTGTCCTGGCTCGAGTCTGCAACTTTGTCAACTTTCGAAGGCCCTATCTCCCTGGTCTGAACTCTATTTTTGTCTGTTCAAATCTTGATGGAAAGCTCTATGAGTCTACTTTCATATGCCATTGATTTCAGCTCAATTGGATTTGTCGTTTGTGAGATACACCCAAAATACCGAAGTTGGATTTGGACTGTGATGTTGATTCTTATGGAAAATTGTAAAACTCATAACTCCTTGATCTGAACTCCTTTTGGTTTGAATTTTATATCAAAATGACGCATTGGGAGTATAGTTTCATATGCCACTGGTTTTACCTCAATACGATCTCTGGTTTGGGAGATATTGTTGAATTACCAGACCTCGCCCGAGCTGAACGTGAAACAGAGTGGAGCTGAAGTGCTGATGACCGCTGTAAACTAGAGTTTGCACTTACAGGCTCGAGTTTTCCTAGTCCAGAGACACCAAAAATGCTGAAGACACTTATAGGCTCAAGTTTGCACTTATAGGCTCGAGTTTGCCTAGTCCAGAGACACCAGAAATGCTGAAGACACTTGTAGGCTCGAGTTTGCACTTATAGGCTCGAGTTTGTGATCCCTTTCTCGAGTTTGGGGTCCTGAACTCGAGTTTGCTCATCCAGAAGCTAATTTTTACTGACTTTAACTCTGAATTGAGTTATTCCAACTTCCATATGATCTTGGAGGCTTCTAGCTTCAGCATAAGAACTTGAATACTTATATTCTCATTCCATTCATCAAGTTCTTCCTTCTTCCATCTCCCAACTTGATCATTCTTCTTCATTTAACTTGGGTTCATCATTCTTTGTAGCTTCTACCTTCTTCAATATCCATAAAGTGATGAAGCTTCATTCCAACTTCTGCTTATCATAGAGACTCCCATTATCACAAGAACTTCTGCTTATCATAGAAACTCCCATTATCACAAGAACTTGAATGTTGATATTCCAATTATATTATGCAAGTTCTTTTGATAACATCTTTCTCTAGTCTCTTCTCTTCTTCTTGGTTATCCTCCAAAATCTATTGATAACATCTTGCTTCCTTAACAACTTCTGCAAGTTCTTCTTCTTTTAATATTTCTTCTTCTTCTTGAACTTGATATTTTCTCCAATTTCTTCTTTTTATAATCTCTTATCTCCTTCTATAATTCAACTTCAACTAATCTACATTAATCATAGTAGTTAGTCAATGTAGGAGATAAATATATCATCAAAACTTTTTGCTCTTATAAAGGCATCTATATTAGACATCATCAAAACTAATCATATCTAACACACCTCCATCTTCGCCCCTATCCATTTACCATGCCGAGAGTCCTGAAGATGACGAGGCTTCACCAAGTGCACCCACTGGTCCGCCCCCACCGTTTGGCTAACCTACCCTCGGCGCAAGAACCGACCGTGCCCGCTCCCACTTCTTTGTCCTCTTCCTACTCCTCCGACTCTTCAGCTTCCACAGGACCTGCCTCTGCCTATGATAAGGCCTACTTGATTGCCAATGCTCCCCTTTACTGGCTGATGAAGACCTTTTGTCATTAGCCTTGGGGTCTACAATAAACAATTAACCAAAGATTGCGTATAGGCAAACCTAGGATCGTTTTCTCTTTTCGAGAAGCCTTTTATTGAATCTTAAGTAATCTAAATGTCATGCAAATGCAATGAAAACAAGGGGGATTGGGTTTTGGATTTTTAAAACTAAAATAGAAATGCAATTTAAATGAAGCAAAGATAAAATAGAATATAAGAAAACGAGAAGAAACAAATTAAAATCGATCAACCCAACATTTAGATTCCAGAGACTTCCATCATTGAACGAAATATAAATAACCCATGTTTGACTATGGACGAACCGAGATCTCTGCATTCGCCCAGAAAATCCCTCGACTAGACGATCGCCTATAATATGTTCGAACAGTGGCGTCCCACTGTGCGATCGCACAACAAAACTTAAACCTAGTTCGAACTTAGTCCTTGGGATAAAACCAAACCGAATATTAAATCTAATATTCGAACTATTTCCAGAAATCAAATCCGATAAGATAAAAATAGAAACGAATTAAATTACCAATAAATCACAAGTTCTCCAGACGAATCATGGAATCCTCAACGTTGGGTCAATCAAAGAAGCTTAGCCAAGCATGGTTGGGAAAAACGCAAAAGAAAAGATGAAGAAGAACATGAAGAACAACTAAGAGAAAATAAAAAGCTTCTAATTTAATCCAAAAATCTCCTACAGCATAATTGAGAATATGTTTGTAGCCACCATCTAATTTTGCTTATATAGGAAAGATGACTAAAAATAGGAAACCTCTAATAAATAGAAAATCTCTTAAAAATAGGAAACCTCTAATAAATAGGAAACCCTTAATCAATAGGAAATCCCTATAAAAAAGGAAACCTCTAAAAATTAGTATTTTATTACAAAATTAGAGCAAAATAAAAATCCAGAAAAATTGTAGCTCCAATTTTTATTTAGCTCCAATTTCGTCCACCTTCTTGTCCGAATCAGCCTTCTAAGTGTTCATAACAATTGTAGCTCTCTGAATCATCTAAAAAAGGAAAGAAGAATCAGGCTAATCGGATATCTAGATCAAAAGTTATGGTGAAAATACTAAATCACTGTAAATCTGGAATTTAATCATAAAAATGAATTAAATCCAATTAAAAGCTCAAAGCTCGATTAAGTAATAAAATCCATTATTTATTAACTAAACAATCCTAAATTTATTCACCAAGAGATACAAATAAATGTAATAATATTCAATTATCACTGGCGCTCGGAGACTGATACCAACTCCACGAACATGTTTTGAAAACGCCTTCGCTTGCTGCGCATGGAGTTAAAGACCATTCACAGCAGCCCACAAGCATTTTCTACAGCCCATCGTCGAGGTGCACCGATTGTCATCTCCCTATCCCAGTCACAGTCGAGAATTCCGATCGTGACAGGGGTCGACGATTCCTCCGATAAGGCTGACACCACAAGCAGTGCCCCAGCCCCTCCTGTTCCTCCTGCCCCTTAGTTCTCCTTTCTTTTATTCACTTTTTAAGTTTGCTCTTTCCGAGATATTTTGATCATGCCCTGGGCATTTGCCCCAGGGCACTTTTGTGAATGATGCTGTGATTAATTTGCTTTCCTCACTCTTAATTTGCCTCGCGCCCTTTATTCTGCGCCTTGTTGCTAGTTATCGCTCTATTATTGCTAATATTGCTCTATATGACATAATCTGCCACTATTGTGATCCGGTTCACCCTGCATATAGTTTTTTGCATGAAATTAAAATTTTTTTCCAAATTACATGATAAAGCATGAACAGAATTTTGTAGCAATGGAATGAATGTTTGTATGACGAAGCATTGCATGATTGTCTAAGGAAACTGAACCTTTAGGGTTGGGAAATTGACGGTGCTAGCTAATCTGATGCGGGGTAAAGTGGCGATGGGGAAGTTTAAAAGGAAGAACCCCCAATGGAAGGATTTAATTGAGCCTAATTGTTGTTTTCTATGTGCATGTCTGCTAGCCTGTGTTTGATCCTTGATTTGTCTTAGTTCTTTGATAAACTATCTGGCGTTTGAGTTGAAATTCGTAGGATAAAGGCATTCATGTCATACCCATTAGTCCCATACACCACCCACTTATCATCATCCATGTTGCTACCCCATTGAGCCATACTAGTGTGCTATAGCAGATCTGGTTAGATAGAAAAGTTAGAAGTAAATTGTGAAAAATGCTGCTAGCCTGTGTTTGATCCTTGATTTGTCTTAGTTCTTTGATAAACTATCTGGCGTCTGAGTTGAAATTCGTAGGATAGAGGCATTCATGTCATACCCATTAGTCCCATACACCACCCACTTATCATCATCCATGTTGCTACCCCCTTGAGCCATAATAGTGTGCTATAGCAGACCTGGTTAGATAGAAAAGCTAGAAGTAAATTGCAAAAAAAGCTAGGGCAGAGTGTTCCCATGAAATGCTACAAAAAGAGTTGTGGTTTGCTTAAGGAAAAAAAAAAGAGAAAAGAAAAAGGAGAAAAGAAAAGAAAGAAGAAATAGAAAGAAAAAAGTCTTAGAAAAAGAAGAACAGCAAGAATTACAAAGTTCAAGAAGGAATACTCAGCCAAAGCCAAAGAAAGATGTGTCTACCTGATCTACTATAGCATTCATCATCATTTCCCCTCTCAGCATCAGGCCATTCTCCCATTGTAACCCAAGAAGTCCTTTAGATGAATGAATACTTAAATGCTAGGAAGCAATCTTAGAACTTCGACAAGGCTATGGATCTTCTGGGCCGGTGTGATAAGAGAAAAACTAAAATCCCCTGGGTGAGTGAGCGTAAACCCTGAACTTGAGAGCCTCTTGAGGCTTCCTCATCAAAGCAATGTCATGCATTTGAGCTATTAGTACTGGGCAGTGAATTGCCAAATGGGGAATGAGAACTAAAAGCAATCGTGTAAGCAAGGTTATACGGACAGGAGTACTGTGGCTATGAGTCTTTGTTCGCTTCATCTTATTTTGCCCAGGAGTGCAAAAAGCTAAGTGTGGGGGTATTTGATGAGCTCAAATTTTGCCATGTTTTATGATGAGTACGAGTATTACCTTATTTTCCCTATGTCTCACGATTGAATTGGATGGTAAAAGTGAGATTAACCATGAAATAATTAAGCAAAAAGGCATGTATTCGTGATATAAGGGACGAGAGATGGAAATCATCAGAATGTGTTAAATTGCAACATTTTTTTAGAAAAATTGTATAGCAAAGCTGATGCGATGCTATAGCATTCCGGCAGCAGCCAAGGAGCAATACAAAGCACAAGAATGCTATAGCAAAGTAGAGGATGCAATGCTATGTAGTTTATGTTCTGACCTTTTTGTCTAGATGATTTCAGGAAATAAATAAAAGAAGTAATAATGATAGATTGCTGGCGTAATGGAAAAGAAGATGCGGAGAATCGGAACTGAAAGATTTGGAAGAATCCCGCAGGATCTGCAAAAGCAATCTAATCCAATCAAGAAAATACTGAAGATCCCGACAGAATAGGAAAGTCTCAACCGCTGCGCCGCACGAAGGAATGATTATAAAAGGCGGCTAGAGAACCCTAAAGAAGTCGGAGAGCCCTAGACAGAATTCTATCTTCAGCAGTCTCACAAGAAGAGTGAGAAAGATCACAAAGCACACGGTCTCCAGGATAACCCAGCATCCTTCCCTTGAGTTTGACAGAGAGAAGACGACGTGGAGCAGTAACGTGACAGGGCTCCTTCCACGCTTTGGAACTCCGATCAAGCTTTCTGTTTTTCTTTGTTATTTGTATTTCAATCATGGGTCTTCCTATTGATGTTTGTTTTGCATCTTCCTCGTCAGTCATGAACTAATTTTCTAATGGCTGGATGAGGATGAATCTTTAAGTGTCGAAAGAATCCAGTTGCATGATTTTCAATTCAATGAATTTGGTTTGCTATCGGTGTTTTAGTTACTAGTCGATTAATGGAAGTTAAGGGCTAGATCAGTGGCTTCACTTACTGGCAAGGAGTGGATTTAGACCTACGAGAACCAGACGCTTGCAAGGCGGCCTGTGCACGACATGACCTATATTGTAGACTTCAAGAATGGGTCTACTGCTTGTCACCCTGAACACCCTGCACATAGCAAAGATCTATACTTGAAAGTTACCATAGGAATATGGAATAAGTACGGGTAGCATCTGTTAGTTCTCTATGTATTTGGATGATGATTTGACAATTGCAAACCCAAAAATGAGGTTTTGTCTTGGTAAGTTGAAAAACTTACTGTCAAGGCAAAACTCGAGTTTTGATTTCAAAACTCGAGTTTTGGCCTTGACAGAGAGATGCTCGTTTTCATTAAATAAGAGCAAAACTCAAGTTTCCTATGGAGACTCGAGTTTTGAACCTTACAGAGAGCATTCAATGTTCACCTCAAGACAAAACTCGAGTTTCAGTATGAAAACTCGAGTTAATGAAACTCGAGTTTTGACTCTTACAAAGACTTATGACATTTTTTAACTAAAGACAAAACTCGAGTTTTGTTTAGGGAACTCGAGTTTTAGCCATACAGAGAGTCTCTGTCTTTTGAATCCACTTTTGCGCCAAGACTTCATACTTTCAAGTTTCCTCTAAGTTAAGAGAAAACTCGAGTTTTGATTTCAAAACTTGAGTTTTGACTTAACAGAGAGTTTCACGTTTTCACCCTGATTTTTGAAAACTCGAGTCTTTGAGAGAAAACTCAAGTTTCCAACCTGAGCTAATTTTCCAAGTTTTCATTGTTGGATGAAAACTCGAGTTTTGAATTGCAAACTCGAGTTTTGACCCAACCCGAGAGCATTGCCAACTTTCAAAGTTTTCATAACTTTATGAAAACTCGAGTTTTGATTTCAAAACTCGAGTTTTGTTCAGGCAGAGAGCAATGCGTTTTCACGATGATTTGAAAACTTGAGTTTCAGTTTTGAAACTCAAGTTTTGGCCTGACTTGAACTTCTCAGTGTTTTCACAGTTAAGTGAAAACTCGAGTTTCACTTTGGAAACTCAAGTTTTGGTCAAACAGAGAGCTATGAAGTTTTTCAACATTCTGAAAACTCAAGTTTTGAAAAGAAAACTCAAGTTTTGATGTTTTGGACTCAATCAATCATATTTCATTAAAAGTCCAAAACTCGAGTTTTGGTTTGAAAACTCGAGTTTTGAGATTGACTCAAACTATGGTCCAAAAGCTCAAAACACGACTTTGCTCTCTAGAAGTAGAAAACTCGAGTTTCAGTTTTGAAACTCAAGTTTTGTATTAAGTACACAGTTGAAAACTCGAGTTTTTATGAACAAACTCGAGTTTCCATCGTAAAGATTGAAAATTGAATATCACGTTTTTGGAATTGTTTCATGCTTGATCTTAAAACTTTCCAGAATTAATCTTCCATATACCCAGCTATGTTTAACCATTCTATTTGTGAGTTTTAGATAGATTAATGAAGGTTAATTAAGAGTTGGAGCAAAAGCAAAAAGGTAGTTAAGAAAATTAAAGGGATAAGGGTCTTAAATGCCATGGAAGTTTTCATTTAGGAACACTGGTAAGACAGAAGTTTTTTTTGGACCAAAAATACCATGGAAGTTTTCGATGAAAGGCAATTTTGCCTCGGAAGTTTTCACTACGGAGCAGTTTTGCCCCGTAAGTTTTCACTAATGAGCAATTTTGCCATTCTATCCCCAAATATTAAATTTAACTATTAAATCAGTCAAAGACCACACACGTGATGCCTTGAAAAGGTCAAATTTGGAGTCAGAGAAGGAGATCCTTGAGATGTTGAGCTCAAGGCGGCCATAATTTGTGAAGCCGAACTGGTTAAAGGGACTGAAAGGTCGACTGTCACAAAACCCAAAGGAAGCATCACTTATGATCTAAGCAAATGATTAGTCTATACAAATGTAAATATATCACTATTGATTTGTTTTACTAAACCAATTTTTGAAACAATTCATTTCTCGTTTTGCGTTTCATTTACGTTTTGTAACAGAGCTTTCAATCCCTTTGATCAGTTCGGCTTCACAAATTATGGCCGCCTTGAGTTCAACATCTAAAGGATCTCCTTCTTTGACTCCAAGTTCGACCTTTTCAAGGCATGACATGTGTAATCTTTGACTGATTTAATAGTCAAATTTAATATTTGGGGACAGAAGGGAAAAAAATTGCTATGTTTTGTAAACTTCCGGGTCAAAATTACTCCTTAGTAAAAACTTCCGGGGCAAAATTGCTCCTCAGCGAAAACTTCCGTGGCAAAAATGATACTTTCGGGGCAAAAGTGATACTTCCTCTGAACTTCTGTGGCATTTTTGGTCCAAAAAAAACTTCCATCTTACCAGTGCTCCTAAGCGAAAACTTCCATGGCATTTAAGACCCTTATCCCAAAATTAAATGCTGATCAGAAAGTTGCTCCTTTTTGGCTAATCCAACTGCACACGTCTACAAAGCATTAAAGAATGTTTTCTACAACAAGTAAACTCTTCTCCAACAGATTAATTCGCAGAGAGTCAACTCTGATCATCTAGCCAGCTGGATTAAGAGAAATCAAGAGAGAGAAAGTGCCTAAACCACTTCAGAACACTTGGACAACCTCCCCAACGGATCTATTTGGAAAGCAACGGTCATTTAATGATCTCTGAATATAAATAGAAGAGCATTCAAGTCTTTCCAACAACTACAACAACTGAGAGCGAATTGCATCCAAGTTTTCATTCATTTCTTTCAGATTTCATCTATACAGTATCTTTTGATACAAGAGCATCAGTGTTCATTTATATCTGCTCTTTAAGAGAGTTTTCCTTGATTATTAATCATTTATTGTAAAGAACCACAAGTCAGGGGACTTGGTGGTTGGGATCATTGATTATAACTTGTAAGGGGGAGTGAGTTCTAGTGAGAGAATCACTTCTTGAGTGCAGAGTGTGTAATCATTGTGATAGTGGAAAATCCCAGAGAGGCTGGGGACTGGATGTAGATCAAGTTGTTGAGACCGAACCAGTATAAATCTCTGTGTCCAAGCTTTTCTTCCCTTACTCTGTTCATCTCTATTTTTAGTATTTCAAAACAGGGGATTTGCCAAAACTTTTAAGAATACCCAATTCACCCCCCTCTTGGGTATTTAGGCTCCACTTTCATTTGGTATCGGAGCTTGGTTATCTCAAACAAGCTTCACATCACGAGATAGGTCAATATGGAAGGCATACTTCCTAATGGAGCCTCAATCAACTGACCTCCCGGTTTCAATGGAGAGCATTACTCCTTCTGGAAAGCCAAGTTCAAGGTTTTTGTAAATGCTACAGAGTATGGACTATGGAGAGTCTTTGAAAGAGGAAATTATGTCCCCTCAACTGTAGAAGATGGTGTAAGAGTTTCTAAACTAGAAGAGGTATACGACAATAATTATAGAAGGAACGTTACACTCAACAGTAAAGATTTATCAATGATAGATTAGGCATAGGTTACAGACTAGATTTCGACAAGAAGAATGGTAAAAAGAAAAATGGTCAAAGATCATACATGAACTATTTTACAAAGTCAGTCCATTCTTCTAATCCTTTTGCACATTGTAACTACTGCAATAGGAAAGGTCATACAACCTTATCTTGTTTTCATAAGAAAGAGGGAAAAGTTAAACCTACTGGTAATTATCAATGGGTACCGAAAGGAACTTATGTTCCCAAGGTCAAAACTAACCCCAAAGGACCCAAGAAAAGATGGGTACCTAAAACTTGAACTTTTGTGATGTGCAGGTGTGTCTAAGAGCATCGAGACCCAACAAGTGGTACATTGATAGCGGATGTTCCAGACACATGACGGGAGACAAATCCAAATTTCTCTCAATCAAGCCTAAGGAAGGTGGCAAGGTGACCTTTGGAGGAGACCAATCTGGAAAGATAGCTGGCATTGGTGAGATTAGTAACAATGAAGGTCAACTCATCAAAGATGTATACCTCGTAGAAGGACTATGCCACAACCTCCTTAGTGTGAGCCAAAGCACCGACAAGGGTAACTTAGTTATCTTTGATTCTAACGAATGCTTGATTGTGAAAAAGGAATTTCTCCCTTTAGAAAATATAAAATTAAAAGCTTTATTTAGAGCACCTAGAGATGGCAACTGTTATACTCTTAACCTCTCTAGCAATGCTTCAATTTATGAAAAATGTTTTGTAAGCGATTTGAGTGAGAGTTAGCTGTGGCATAAGCGTTTAGCTCATGTCAATATGTTCCAACTTGACAAGTTCCTCAAAAAGGATTTAGTGATTGGCGTTCCCAAACTTAGTTTCAAAAATGATTTGACTTGTGAAGCATGTCAAAAGGGAAAGCATACGAAATCCTCCTTTAAAACGAAAAATGAAATCTCTACTAATAGACCACTACAATTGCTACATATGGATCTTGTGGGTCCAGCAAGGGTGAGGAGCCTTGGTGGCAATCTGTATACATTGGTTATTATAGACGATTATTCAAGGTTTTGTTGGACTATTTTCTTGTCTTCAAAAGATGAAACATTTGATCAGTTTGTTGTATTTGCCAAGAAGGTCCAAAACGAGAAAGGTCTTTCTACTTCAGGAATTAGAACTGATCATGGAGGAGAATTCGACAACAATTCATTTGCTAAATTTTGTGACAACATGGGGATAGACCACAACTTCTCAGCCCCAGGGACTCCTCAACAAAACGGTGTTGTAGAAAGGAAGAATCGAGTCCTCACCGAGATGGCAAGGGCTATACTGAATGAGAATAATACTTCCCAAGTATTTTGGGCTGATGCAATGAACACCGCTTGCGACATCTCAAATCGGGCATATCTATGAAAGAAGTTGAACAAGACTCCCTATGAGTTGTACAAAGGAAGAAAGCCCAACCTGAGTCATCTGTACGTATTTGGTTGTAAGTGTTTCATTCATAATAATGATAAGGATAATCTGGGTAAGTTTGGCTCTAAGGCTAATGTAGGCATATTTCTTGGATACTCAAATAGAAGCAAAGCCTATAGAGTTTTCAATACTAGAACTAATGTTGTTGAAGAATCTGTTCATGTTGTGTTCAGTGAAGAAAAGACTGATAAATCCTTGAATGACGAGGAAGAAAACATTTTCAAAGATCAATTTTTTTCGAAAACTACTCCCTCTTCTACTGAAAATTCTGAAAATGTTTTTGAGACTGATCCTAAAAATAATATTGAAAACCCAGATCAGTCTCAACATAGGGCTTGGAGATTTATTAGAAATCACCCTTTAGACCAAGTCATAGGTGATGTAAATCAAGGAGTAAGAACTCGAAAGAGTACTTTGAATGAAGTCACTTTTTCTGCATTCATTTCTCACATAGAACCCTCCAAAATAGATGAAGCCCTTTTAGAGAATGATTGGATGATAGCTATGATAGAGGAATTACATCAATTCGACAGAAATCAGGTTTAGGACTTAGCACCTAGACCCAAGGACCATCCGGTTATTGGGACTAAATGGGTATTTAAGAACAAATGCGATGAATCTGCAATCATTGTCTGGAATAAGGCAAGATTGGTTGCAAAAGGGTACAATCAAGAAGAAGGGATAGACTATGAAGAAACTTATGCTCCAGTGGCTAGATTGGAAGTTATAAGAGTTCTTCTAGCCTATGCTTGTGTTAAAGGTTTAAAACTTTTTCAAATGGATGTAAAAAGTGCATTTTTGAATGGTTTTATTCAAGAGGAGGTTTATGTAGAACAACCTCTAGGTTTTGAAAATGAACAGTACCTTGATCATGTTTTCAAACTCAAAAAAGAATTATATGGACTCAAACAAGCTCCAAGAGCTTGGTATGAGAGATTAAGCCAATTTCTCCTAGATCAAGGATTTATCAGAAGGAAGGCTAACACAACGTTGTTCATCAAAAATAATAAATTGAATAAAATTTTGATTGTTAAAATTTATGTTGATGACATAATTTTTGGATCAACTAATGATGCTTTGTGCGAGGAGTTTACTAAGATTATGCAGGGAAAATTTGAAATGTCAATGATGGGAGAGCTGAACTACTTCCTTGGTTTGCAAATTAAGCAAAGAAAAGATGGAATCTTCATTTCCCAAACCAAATATCTCAATGATCTGTTGAAGAAGTTTGGGATGGACCATTGCAATGGAACTGACATACCAATGAGTACAACCACTTCATTAGATGCTGATGAAGAGGGCAAAGATTTCAACATCACAAAGTATAAAGGGATGATTGGATCATTGCTTTATCTAACTACAAGTCGCCCGGACATTCAATTCAGTGTTGGAATGTGTGCTAGGTTCCAGTCTGCTCCAAAGGAGTCTCATGCAGAACATGTGAAGAGAATCTTCAGATATCTTGCAGACACCAAGACACTGGGATTGTGGTTCCCTAAGGGTCAGCCTGAGCACTTGGTGGCATACTCAGACTCAGATCATGCTGGCTACAAAACTAATAGGAAGAGCACAAGTGGCCAATGCGAGTTCTTTGGCAATTCACTTGTGTCATGGTTCAACAAGAAACAAACCAGTGTGGCTGTGTCATCAACTGAAGCTGAATATGTGGTTGCTTCAAGTTGTTATGCTCAAGTGCTGTGGTTGAAACAACAACTTGCTGACTTGGGAGTCAATCTGAAGGAGATCCCAATTTTGTGTGACAACACAAGCACAATAAGCTTGGCAAAGAACCCAGTTCAACATACAAGAACCAAGCATATTGATGTGAGACATCATTTCATAAGGGATCATGTTCAGAAGAAAGATGTCAAGGTTATGTTCATCCCAACTCACCTTCAACTTGCTGACATCTTCACAAAGCCATTGACCAAAGAGCAATTCAACTTTATAAGAAGAGAATTGGGAATGGTAAATCCCAATGAGTTGTAAGTTTTCTTTTCCTAATGTTAGTTTAAGTTTTTGATGATTAACTATTATTAATTTAAGCATCGGAGTGTATAGCTATGGTTTTTGCAGGATATACATGAAAATCAAAGTTTTTACTGACAAGGGGTGAAAACTAGAGTTTTGATGTCAAAACTCGAGTTTTGGCAAAGTATCGGGGAAGGAGAAGAAAACTTGATTTTTGAAGAAGCTGAAAACTCGAGTTTGCAAATTCAAAACTCGAGTTTCCATCAAACAGAGAGCCACTTACAGTTCTGAAGAATGAAAACTCGAGTTTGGTAAGTGGAAACTCGAGTTTTGGACGGGAAGTTCAAAAGTTCACAGTACACTTTTGAAGTCCAGGTTAGCTTTTATTCTTCAAAACTCGAGTTTTGAATGCAAAACTCGAGTTTTGAATGCAAAACTCGAGTTTTGGTCGGGCTATATATATGATTTTTCACTTGTTTTTCAAAACTTGCTTCAAAACTCAAGTTTTGCCCTAGTTTCTGTCTGAATTGTCTCGACTCCAAACTTCCCAAATCTTCAAATTTCTCACCTTCTTCGATCAAATATCCTTTAAATCACTCGAATGTCCTCATCTACTCCCTCTAAATCTGCAAAACCCTCTCCTAACCCTAAGGGAGCTTCTATATCGTCGTCTACTCCCTCTAACGTCCTACTCGACTCAAGACTCGTTCAACAAGACTGTGTTTTGGCATAGACAAATCCATCAAAGGAGTTCCAGACGAGATTTCTCCACCAAAATCACCTATGCCTAAATCAAAAGGAATCTCTATCGATGACAGGGCTGAAGGTCAAACCAAGAAGAGGCACGACCCTGAGGCTACTCCGAAAGGAAAAGGAAAATCAAAAATGCCTGAGGTTCTTGAAATTCCTAAGCCACCTAAAGCCAAACGCTCCAAAAAGTCTTCAATTCCAGAGAAGGGACAAGCATCTTCTCCACCCAAGCCCTCTACAGAAGAATATTTCCCTGAAGCTACTGAATTCATAAAGGATGCCATCATTGAAATCAACAAACACTCTATTGCTCCAGAAGGTTTCTTCTCAGCAACTACCCAACTATCAAAAGAAGAAGGAGAAAGGTTTAAGGAATTCTTTGTCAATAAAGCTTTTTGCCCTTCTGTTTCTGTTGATTTGGCAGAGTTGAAGGAAGATTTTAATTTGGACCTCTCACCGTGGTTAAAAGATTATGAATCTTTTGTGTCTATCACTGCCCCTTACACACCAAACATTGTTAAAGTCTTCTACTTTAACATGATCGTTGATAACTTGGTTGATTCTGAAGGATGCCTTGTGGAAGAAAGAGTGACCACAATGGTAAAGGGTGTTGAGTTCACCATTTCTGCCTCTACCATCAACAAGATTCTCAAAATTGCAAACCCACCTCCAATTCCTGATATCAGTCTTGGCAATCAAGATATCTTTACCACACTCTACCCAAACACTCCCTTTCCAGTCAATCAATCCCATACACTATCTTTCAAGCCAGCAGATATGCCTAGTATCAACAGAATCCTCTGGTACATTTACTCCTGGAATTTCATTCAGAAGGGAGGCAATTTCACACATTTTACCCAGAAGGATTATCCTTTGTTTGCTGCGTTTGTTAGACAAACCAAATTTGATCTTGGTCATTGGATATTCCAAGAAATGATCAAGTTTAGATTTGCCTCCAGACGTCCTTCCCATATCCCCTATCCTTCCCTGGTCTCTGTGATCCTGTTCTACCGCAAGATCTGGCATTTGGGCACTCCAGAGACAATCAAGAAGCCAACTGCATTTGGAAAGAGTCAGATCAACTATATGAAGTTGAATTTGGAAGGTAAAGGCTCAGACCAATCTCAGGCTCCAACAAGGTCTCACACTCGAGCCACTCACTCAAGAGCACAAGAGGCCTAGTCAGTTCCTGCTTCCTTTAGCTTGCCATCTGATTTTGAGGCTAAAGTTAAGGCTATTGTAGATGCTGCAATTGCCTCTCTATCAATAAGGATGGAATTTGAGATTGGAAGGTTGGTTGCCGAAGTCAGAGATGGGAACCATGAGGTGGTGGATGCCCAAGTAGCAATGAAAGCTCAGCTGGATGAGCTCAAGGAGCAATCTGAGAAGAAGCACAATGAGCACTTTGATCCGCTCATCGATCTTGATGCTAGGCTGTCCACAAACTTGGTCACATCAATCAACATTGACAACAAGGTGGACAAAATTTTGAGGCATCTGGGCATTGGATCAACTTCATCCACTTTTGGCACTACCTCCACACCCAAGCCAGTTCCCTCATCTCCTCCCTTTTCCTTTCCCAGTCCTCCTGCATCATCATCTCCAGCATTTGTCTCCACTCCTACTGTTGCTCTCTCCTCGCCTACTTCTCCATCTACTGTGGTCCTTCCATCTCCTTCTACCCCAGCCACTGAAATTTTTCCCCATTCCTCTCCTTCTCCAACTACTCCTGCCACAGTTGTCCTTCCATCTCCATCCATTGAAGTTCTCCCTCCTCCCCATTTTGAAGATGACAAATGGGGAGAGAAATAGGAGGAGTTAGGAGAGAAATAGGAGGAGTTAGGAGAGAAATAAGAGAAGTTAGGATTAGAATTTGAGATTTACATTCTGGTGTTTTTGTAAATCTGCACTTTGTTTGCTGTCTTGTAACTTTCAGTTCATGAATGACATTTGTGTTTAAGTTATGTTTTTGTAAATCTGCACTTTGTTTGCTGTCTTGTAACTTTCAGTTCATGAATGACATTTGTGTTTAAGTTCATTTTTGTCTAATTTCAGTTCATCTTGCTTCTGTTGCTTATCTCTGATATGTTGTATGTGAAGATTGGAGCTTAATACCCAAGAGGGGGGGGGTGAATTGGGTATCTTTAAAAATTTGAAGAAGGAGCTCTGTTTTGAACAAGTAAGAACAGAGTATAACAGAGGAGAAGAGAAGAATAGCTTTGCACAAAACGATTTATACTGGTTCGGTCTTATCCTTGACCTACGTCCAGTCCCCAAGCTACACTTGGGATTTTCAATCCACTATAACTCAACAATTGATTACAAGCTCTGTACTCAGAGTAGTTCTCTCACTAGAACTCACTCCCCCTTACAAGTTGTAATCAAATAACCCAACCACCAAGTCCCCTGACTTGTGGTTATCACAATCAATGAATGATTTACAAGAAATAACTCTCTCACAGAGTAGATATGATAATCACTGAAGAACAAGTATCAAATAGATACAATATAGATGAAAGCTGAACACAATAAATGAACTCAATAAATTTTCGCTCTTAGTTGGTGTATCAGCTTGAGAAAGTGTTAATGCACTCCATTTATAGGTAGAGGGCATTAATTGACCGTTGCAAACTGGATTGAACCGTTGGGAAACTTCTGCTGAGACTTGGTTCAACCTTGGACATCTTCTCTCTCTTGTTTATGCATAATCCAGCTGTCACTTGGTTCTTAGTTGACTTTCTGGCAATAAATCCATTGGAGAGTTTGTTGCTTGTTGTAGTAATCTTCCTTTTAATCTTTTGTAATCGTGTACAAGTGGATTAACTAAAGGAAGCAAGTTTCTGGGCTGAGCATTTATTGTTCTAACACACTTTTTGCTTTTGCTCTAATCCTTCAATAATCCTTCTTTAAGCTGTCTGAAACTTACTAAGAGGATAGTTAAACATATCTAGGATCAATATATTTTAACCATGTAAAGCATTGAGATCAAACAAGAAAACATAACAGATTTGTCTAATTTGAATTTCCAGTAATGGCTACAAACCTGGAGGTTTGTTCCACAAACATCGAGGTTTGCTTGAGCATCTCAAGCACTCTCAGTTTCAGAAACACATAACCTCGAGGTTTCTTGGTGAACCTCGAGGTTTCCTTTGTAAAGAAACCTTGTGAAAAATATTGAAGACCACAAACCTAGAGGTTTCATAAGAAACCTGGAGGTTTGATATTTGATGAAAAATTCATTTCTTCTCTGGAACCCACAAACCTCGAGGTTTACAACAATACTCGAGGTTTGGCTAAAATATTGTAAAGCCAAATATTTGAACCAGAGACACAACCTCGAGGTTTCAAACTGAACCTCGAGGTTTTCATTTATGTGAAAACCTGTTTGCTCTTTGAATGCAGAATACTCGAGGTTTTAAGTATTTTCAAAAGATTTCATGCTTAAGTCAAAATACCAAACCTCGAGGTTTCCAATTGAACCTCGAGGTTTTCATACTCAATGAAAACCAAATGCTCTCTGGATGAAGAAAACTCGAGGTTTCTTCTAATACTCGAGGTTTCACATTATTTTTCAAAACTTTCAGTTAGGCGCCAAGCCACAAACCTGGAGGTTTTGCTACAAACCTCGAGGTTGCATGTGTTGGTGTAAAACTGAGTTTTCCTGAGAGATGCAGAACCTCGAGGTTACTTTATAAGCCTCGAGGTTTCACATAAAATTGTGAAACCAAGTTTTAGAAACATGAAACACTTAAACCTTGAGGCTTTCTTGCAAGGCCAAACCTCGAGGTTTTAGTGCAAACCTTGAGGTTTGCTCTTACTTAGAGTTTTCAAACCTTAAGAGCAAATCCTCATTCATTGTTTATAGTTGTTGACAATTATCAAAACCATAAGAGAACTAACAGTATGCAAAAGTTTTGAAAATAAACCAAGAATTGCAAAATCACACTCATGACAGATTTTTGAACTCAGTCTTTTAAAAAATATCATTTTGATCTATCAATCTTCTCAAATTCTTTGGATTTTTGGTTTACAAGTGTTGTCATCATCAAAAAGGGGGAGAATGTTAGTTCTCTATGTATTTTGATGATGATTTGACAATTGCAAACCCAAAAATGAGGTTTTGTCTCGGTAAGTTGAAAAACTTACTGTCAAGACAAAACTCGAGTTTTGATTTCAAAACTCGAGTTTTGGCCTTGACAAAGTGATGCTCGTTTTCATTAAACAAGAGCAAAACTCAAGTTTCCTATTGAAACTCGAGTTTTGAACCTTACAGAGAGCATTCAATGTTCATCTCAAGACAAAACTCGAGTTTTAGTATGAAAACTCGAGTTTTGACTCTTACAGATGTTAGTTCTCAATATGTTTTGATGATTAACAACAAGTGTAAAACATGTTTTGAAGTTTCCAAGAACCTTTGAAAATCATCTGTTAGTTGCTTACCGCAGTATGGGTTTGCATACTGCAGTATAGAGTCTTCCAGAAAGGCAATATTCTTTTGGGATTAATCATTACTGCAGTATAGGTTTCTTTACCGCAGTATTGGACCTACAGAAGGTCATTAGATTTTTGATGTTAAGTCAATACTGCAGTATAGGATGACATACCGCAGTATTGGACTTCCAGAGAACAATCCATTTTTTGAAGTAAAGTCAATACTGCAGTATAGGTTTCTTTACCGCAGTATTGGACTTACAGAAGGTCATCAAATTGATGATGTTAAGTCAATACTGCAGTATGTTAGTTACATACCGCAGTATTGGACTTCCAGAGAGCAACCGTGTTTTTCAAATCAAGCCAATACCGCAGTATAGCTTTGTATACTGCAGTATAGGGGCATCCAGAGAGCAACTAAATCTCTAAGCCAAGCCCATACCGCAGTATAGGTATGTATACTGCAGTATAGGGCCATCCAGAGAGCAACTAAATCTCTTGGTCAAGCCAATACCGCAGTATAGGTATGTATACTGCAGTATAGGGCCAACCCGAGAGCAATCAAATTTTCTCACTCAAGTAAATACCGCAGTATGGAGTTGCATACTGCAGTAAAGGCTCTCACAGAAGGCTCTCAAATTTCATAACCATTGCATACTGCAGTATAGGTTTTCATACTGCAGTATTGGGCAATCACGGGGTCTCTTCTCTTTGACAAAAACTCGCATACTGCAGTATGTTATTTGCATACCGCAGTATAGAGCATTTCTTTTGAAATCATTTCGCGAGGTTTTTGTCTCTGGAAGTTGCTTACTGCAGTAAGCCTTTGGATACTGCAGTATGCACAGTGGCATACTCCAGTATAGAGGAACATACCGCAGTATACAACGGTCAAAATTGGTTTTTGAATTACGCGAATTTACAAATCATTATTGTTTGATCTTATTGCTTCCATAATTCATTCAATCATATTCCTAGCTATGTTTAACAAGTTTGTTGAGTGAATTTCAGCAATCACAGATGAAGATCAATGAAGGTCAAAGCCATAAAGCAAAAAGTGTACAGTGCATTAAATGCACTTCTGCAAATCAACCTATTCTCAGCTAATCCATCTGAGCACGCCTTCTAAACGTTAAAGTATACTTACTACAACAAGTAAAGTTATCTCCAACGGGCAAATCCTCAGAGAGCCACATCAGACTTCATCAAAGTCTTGGATTAGCAGAAGTTTAGAGAGAGAAGATGACCAGAATCCAAGCTAATCACTTCCAACGGTTGGAATCATCCTACAATGGTCATTTAATGTTCTCTACCTATAAATAGAGAGCATTAACTTCTTCACAAGCTGATACACCAACTGAGAGCGAAAATTTATTAAGTGTCATTTATTGTGTTCAGCTTTCATCTGTAATAGTATCAATTTGATACTTTGTACTTCAATGCTTATTCTATCTACTCTTTGAGAGAGTTTTCACTTGTGAAATCATTTATTGATTGTGATAACTACAAGTCAGGGGACTTGGTAGTTGGGGTGTATTGATTACAACTTGTAAGGGGGAGTGTGTTCTAGTGAGAGAACAACTCTTAGTACAGAGTGTGTAATCAATATTGTTGAGTTAGTGGATTGAAAATCCCAAGTGAGGCTTGGGGACTGGATGTAGGTCAGGAAAGGACCGAACCAATATAAATTGCATTGTGTTTATCTTCTTCTCCTTATCCTCTCTGTTGTGCCCTGTTCTGAGTGACCAAAAACAGAACAAGTTTCGAAAATTTTTAAATACACCCAATTCACCCCCCCCTCTTGGGTATAAAGCTCCTCTTTCATTTGGTATCAGAGCCTGGTCTTCTCAGAAGAGCTTAACCACTCGAGAAGGATCACTATGGAAGGAATTCTTCCGATGGAGCTTCAATCAACAGACCTCCCGGTTTCGATGGCAAACACTACTCTTTCTGGAAAGCAAAATTTCGTGTGTTCGTGATGGCTACAGAATATGGATTGTGGAGAGTATTTGAAACTGGAGATTATGTACCAGTTAAGGTTGAAGGAGGCATCACTGTTCCAAAGACCGAAGCAGAGTTCAACGATGATGATAAGAAGAATATCACTCTCAATAGCAAGGCCATCCTGATGCTTCAGAGTGCTCTTAGCCAAAAGGAGTACTTTCGCATTTGCAATCTGTCAACAGCTAAGGAGATGTGGAAAGCACTAGAAATTGCATATGAAGGAACTTCCGGAATCAAGGAGAACCGGATTAATATCCTAACCACTGAATATGACTTGTTGCGGATGAAGCAAGGGGAAAGCATTGGAGAGTTTCAGCTCAGGTATACCCATTTGACAAATCAACTGGCTGCTCTAGGGAAGATCTTTGATCAAGGGTCTCAAGTAAGAAAGATTCTTAATATTTTGACCAAAGATTGGGAAGCAAAGGTCACAGCTATCGAAGAGGCTCGTGGAGAGTCGATGACGTCAGTTGCAGCCCTGTTTGGTAGCTTATCAGAATATGAGAGCAAGTTGAAGTTCAAGAAGGAATTAGAAGATGTCAATGGTGGTAACAATCGTAACAAGGGAGTGGCTCTGAATGTGGAAAAGGATGAGGAAGATGAAGATGAGGATGAAGAAATTGGCATGATGGTCTGGAGATTCAAAAAGTTCTATAAGAGAGATCAAGGCTTCAAAAAGTTTCAGAAGGGAAATTCGAGCTATGAATCGAAGAAGCCGGTTATCTGCTACGAATGCGAAAAGCCCGGACACATCAAAGCGGAATGTCCTCAGCTGAAAAATCAAGAGAAAGAGAAGAAGAAATTCAAGAAATACAAGAAGAAGGCATACGTGTCAGCTATATGGGGAGACAGCTCTTCGGATGAGGATGAAGCTGAAGAGGATGATAGTGAGAAAGCCAACATATGCCTAGTTGCCGAAGAAGAAGAGCAACCTAGTGAAACAAATGAGGTATATGAATCTCTTCCTTCCTATGATGAACTGTTTGCTGAATACAATGTGGTTCAAAAGGAATTTGAAAAATTAGCAGACAAGTATATGAGTTTAAAAAGGAAACATTCCTTTCTTGAATTACGTGTTGAAAATCTTACTTCTCCTGAACATCTAGTCTGTGACGAATGCTCTATTTTGGAGAAAAAGAATTTGCAATTAACAAAAGCACTTGAGAAGTTCACTAAGGGAAGTGAAATGCTCAATGTGATTCTAAAACAACAACGTTTTATAAATGATAGATCGGGCATTGGTTATAGACCAGACTTTGACAAGAAGAAAGGAAAGAAAAAGAATGGTCAAAAATCTTATATGAATTATTTTACGAAATCTGTTCATTCTTCAAATCCTTTTGCTCATTGCAATTACTGTAATAGGAAGGGACATTCTACTTCATCTTGTTTTCATCGAAAAGAAAGAAAAGCTAAACCTGTAGGAAATTATATTTGGGTACCAAAAGGAACATATGTTCCCAAGGTACATGCTAACCCCAAAGGACCCAAGAAAAGATGGGTACCTAAAACCTGATCACTTGTGATCTGCAGGTATGTCTTAGAGCATCAAGGCCAAACAAGTGGTACATCGATAGTGGATGCTCAAGACACATGACTGGAGACAAATCAAAGTTTTTATCAATAAAGCCAAAAGATGGAGGTAGAGTCACATTTGGAGGTGATCAATCCGGGAAAATCGCTGGCATTGGTGAGATAGGCAACAATGAAGGCCTACTCATCAAAGACGTCTACCTTGTAGAAGGATTGTGTCACAATCTCCTAAGTGTGAGCCAAAGAACCGATAAGGGTAATTTGGTAATATTTGACTCTGATGAATGCTTTATTGTTAAAAAGGATTTGATCTCTATAAATGATTTGAAAAACAAAGCCTTATTTAGAGCACCTAGAGATGGAAACTGTTATACCTTGAACCTCTCTAGCAATGCTTCTGCTTCTGAAAATTGTTTTGTAAGTAACTTGAATAAGAGTTGGCTATGGCATAAGCGATTAGCTCATGTCAATATGTATCAACTTGACAAGTTACTGAAAAAGGATTTGGTTATTAGCATTCCCAAATTGAAGTTCAAAAATGATATGATTTGTGATGCTTGTCAAAAGGGAAAACAGACCAAATCTTCTTTTAAGGCCAAAAATGAGATTTCAACAAATAGACCTCTACAACTTCTTCACATGGATCTAGTTGGACCAGCTAGGGTCAAAAGTCTTGGTGGAAACTTATATACTTTGGTCATTGTTGATGATTACTCTAGATTTACTTGGACTATATTTTTATCATCAAAAGATGAAACATATGATCAGTTTGTTGTTTTTGCCAAGAAGGTCCAGAACGAGAAAGGTCTTTCAATTTCAGGTATAAGGACCGATCATGGTGGAGAATTTGAAAACAATGCCTTTGCTGAGTTTTGTGATAGTATGGGGATCAACCATAATTTCTCGGCACCAAGAACACCACAACAGAATGGTGTTGTGGAGAGAAAAAATTGAGTACTCACGGAAATGGCCCGGGCAATGCTAAACGAATATAACACCTCACAAGTGTTTTGGGCTGATGCGATGAGTACGGCATGTTACATCTCCAACCGAGCCTATATGAGAAAGAAGATGAACAAAACACCATACGAACTCTACAAAGAAAGAAAGCCGAACCTCAGTCATCTGCATGTCTTCGGATGCAAGTGCTATGTGCACAATAATGGTAAAGAAAATCTTGGTAAATTCGATCCTAAATCTGATCTAGCTGTTTTTATTGGTTATTCAAATAGGAGTAAGGCATATAGGGTGTTTAATACTAGGACTAAGATTGTTGAAGAATCTATACATGTTGTATTCTGTGAATCAGAATCTGATAAATCCTTAGATGATGAAGAGGAGACTATTCTCAAAAACAAATTCTTTTCGAAAAATGCTCCTACTCCTTCTGAAAATTCTGAAAATGTTTTTGAGGCTGATCCTGAAAATAACTTTGAAAATCCTGATCAGTCTCAACCTAGAGCTTGGAGATTTATAAGGAATCATCCTTTAGACCAAGTCATAGGTGATGTAAATCAAGGAGTTAGGACCAGAAATAGTACTCTGAATGAAGTTACATTTTCTGCATTTATTTCACATATAGAACCCTCTAAGATAGAAGAAGCTCTTTCAGACAATAATTGGGTGATTGCTATGCAAGAGGAGTTACATCAATTTGATAGAAATCAAGTTTGGGACTTGGTGCCTAGACCCAAAGACCATCCGGTAATTGGGACAAAATGGGTATTCAAGAACAAACGTGATGAGTTAGCCATCATTGTGCGTAACAAGGCTAGATTAGTGGCCAAAGGTTACAATCAAGAAGAGGGAATAGACTATGAAGAGACTTATGCTCCAGTAGCTAGATTGGAAGCAATAAGAGTTCTTCTAGCATTTGCATGTGCAAAAGGTTTTAAACTCTATCAAATGGATGTCAAAAGTGCTTTTCTAATTGGTTTCATTCAAGAAGAGGTGTATGTTGAACAACCTCCAGGTTTTGAAAATGATCAATTTCCAGATCATGTTTTTAGACTTAAGAAAGCCTTGTATGGTCTTAAGCAAGCTCCTAGAGCTTGGTATGAAAGATTGAGTCAATTCTTACTCAATCAAGGATTTATTAGAGGAAAGGCTGATACGACATTATTTATCAAGAAAAACAAATTGAATGAAATTTTAATTGTACAGATATATGTTGATGATATTATTTTCGGTGCTACTAATGACTCCTTGTGTGAGGAATTTTCCAAGTCTATGCAGGGTGAATTTGAGATGTCAATGATGGGAGAGCTCAATTACTTCCTTGGACTGCAAATCAAACAACGTAAGGATGGGATATTTATATCTCAAACCAAGTATTTAAATGATTTGCTGAAGAAGTTTGGAATGGACAAGTGCAATGGGGCTGACACACCAATGAGCACAACTACTTCTTTGGATGCTGATGAAGAGGGCAAGGATTTCAACATTACCAAGTATAGAGGAATGATTGGATCATTGCTCTATCTCACTGCAAGTCGCCCGGACATCCAATTCAGTGTTGGAATGTGTGCTCGGTTTCAATCCGCTCCTAAAGAGTCACATGCTGAAAATGTGAAGAGGATATTCAGATATCTCTCTGATTCGAAGACTCTTGGCCTATGGTTTCCTAAAGGTCAGCCGGAGCATCTTGTGGCATATTCAGATTCGGATCATGCTGGCTATAAGACGGATAGAAAGAGTACAAGTGGGCAATGCGAGTTCTTTGGCAACTCACTTGTCTCTTGGTTTAGAAAGAAGCAAACTACCGTGGCTGTGTCCTCAACAGAAGCTGAATATGTGGCTGCCTCAAGTTGCTGTGCTCAAGTGTTGTGGCTGAAGCAACAACTTGCTGACTTGGGAGTGCACTTAAAGGAGATCCCAATACTATGTGATAATACTAGCACAATAAGCTTGGCCAAGAATCCCGTGCAACATACAAGAACCAAGCATATTGATGTGAGACATCACTTCATCCGGGATCATGTCCAGAAGAGAGACGTGAAAGTGATGTTCATTCCAACCCATCTTCAACTAGCTGACATCTTCACCAAGCCTCTAGCCAAGGAACAATTCACTTTCATAAGGAGAGAATTGGGAATGGTAAATCCCAATGAATTGTGAGGTTTTCTCTCTCAAATTAATGTTAGATGTGTTATTGATGATTAATCTTTACTAACTTAAGCATCGGAGAGTTTAGTCTTTGTTTTGCAGGGTGTTTTGATGGTTCAGAAGAACTATACCGCGGTATACAAGTGCTATACCGCAATATAGGGTGTGTGAGAGGCCAAATCTCCAAGTGTGCAAGATGCATACTGCAGTATGTAAGTGATATACTGCAGTATGTCCATCGGGGTTTCAGAGTTTCAGACATGCAAGAGGTATACTGCAGTATGTAAGTGATATACTGCAGTATGGGATCAGACAGAAGCCAAAGCTGAGTATGCAAGAGGCATACTGCAGTATGTAAGTCATATACTGCAGTATGGGGTCAGACAGAAACGAAGTTTCAGGTATGCAAGAGGCATACTGCAGTATGTAAGTCCTATACTGCAGTATGGCCATCGGGTTTTCAAAAATTCTCTCAACATTTTTGAAGTCCAGGTCAGTATACTTCCATCCTTACTGCAGTATGTAAATGAAAGTATGCTATACTGCAGTATGCAAGAACCTTACTGCAGTATATAGGTCTGTCTATATATACTGAAACACGGTGTTCTTTCATACTCGCGTCTATACCACAGTAAGACCTAGCAATATCGCATCTCTCTCTTCCATCTCTCTTTGAAAGCGTCACAAATCCTCGTTAAACCACCATAAATCCTCACCAAATCTCTCTCATTTCCTTCCCAATCTCATTCTCACCGAAACCCTAGCGTCAAAATGTCCAAAGATCAATCTCTCTCCAAACAACCTTCTTCTTCTCTTCCACTCAGAGCACCAAGGTCGAAATCAATTCCTAAGAAATTAGGGGAAAGTATTGATCGTCATATCCCCGGAATTGGTGTTTCTCTACCAAAGGCATCTTCGCCGAATCCCAAGAAGAGGGGAATTTCATCCAGAGCATCTATCCCATCTTCAGCCGCGAAGAAGAAGAAGACCGGAGAGCCGAGCAAGACACAAGAGAAGAGGACCGTTGTTCCTCAAAAGGCAAGGTCCAAAAGAGCTTCCACGACTGTCATTTCCTCTCCATCGTCTGTTGAGGTTTCTGGGTCTTCGTCAAAAACTGAGTCTGAGCAAGATTCCTCTCTCGTGGTAGCAAATGCAGTTGAGGAGATCAAGATTCACAAGAATGCGCTAGAGGGATTCAAGGTTACTCCTGTCCTACTTCCTCCCAGTTTAAATGCCAAGTTCAAAGATCTTTATGGGAGCCGAGGATTCTGCACTGTCACTTCTGTTGATCTGGAACAAGTCTACCGAGAGTGCAACGTGAATCTATCACCATGGTTCGGGCCGTATGCTACGCTCGTTTCCATCGAGGCTGCCTACTGTCTTGAGTTGGTCAAGATGTTCTACTTCAACATGGCGACCGATCACATCTTGGACTCGGAAGGAAGACTGTTTGAGGAAAGGGTCACAACATCAGTCAGAGGAGTACGATTCACGCTGTCTGCCGCCATCCTCAACAAGATTCTCAAGGTAGTTAATCCTCCAGAGGCATCCACACCGAAGTATTCTAATGAGGAGGTATATGCCACACTTATGCCCGGTCAGGACATACCGGATGATCAGAGGGTCCACTTGACTTTCAAGCCCTCGGAGATGCCACATTTGCACTGTGTAATATGGTACGTGTATTCACGTAACTTTGTACAAAAAGGCGGGAGCTACACGCACTTCACGCAGAAGGACTACCGCTTTTTCACCGCCTTCATTCGCAAGCATCCGCTCAATATTGGGTAGTGGCTGTTCAAGGAGATTAGCCACTTTAGGTTTGTGTCCCGCAAGGGATCCTACATGCCCTTTGCATCCCTGGTGTCACTGATAATGTACTACCATAAGATATGGTATGTGGGTCCTCCCGAGCAGATGAAGTTTATCCCGGCCTTTGGCAAGTCTCAGCTCAACTTGATGAAGATTCAGTTCGAGCCGGAAGGATCTGGGCAGTCGAGAGCTCCACCGCGGTCACAGACTCATGCATCTCAGTCAGTTGCACATGAGGCCCAGTCTGCTCCACCACCACTACCTTCAGATTTTGATGAGCGGATTAGAGCAGTTGTGGATGCTGCACTTGTATCTCACCGAGCTATGATGAAGGCAGAGTTTGATATGATTCGGGCTGACATCAAGTTGGGGGTTATGGATGTGATCGTGGCTCAGTCACAGGTCCTCTCTGAACTGGTCAAGGTGAAAGATGCTATTGATGATCAAGGGCTCAACTTGGGCTCTACATTGTCAGTCACCTTAGCTGTAGCCTCAGATGCCAGAAACAAGGCTCAGCAACTCCTTCAGCACTTTGGACTTGGTGGCTCATCTTCATCTTCATTCGGCTTCACCACTGGTCCATCCTCTTCGACTCCTGTTCCGGAAGCCCAACCATCTATACCCGTATCTCAGCCTTCCCCAAACTCACCAGAACCTCACTTCTCACCACCATCATCACCCCCCTTCTCATTTCCTAGTCCACCTCATAGCCCACCCCACACCACATCTTCCCCAGTCACCCCTACCACAGAGGTCCTTCCTGGCCCATTCCCATCTCCACCTACTCCATCTACTGAGATTTTCCCTACACCTTCTCCATATGCAGAGCCCCATGATCCCTCCTTTGATCCAAACACCGCCATGGTGCTCTATTCTCCTCCTATCTTTGTTCTTGACCCCGAATTTGTTGATGACAAAGGGGGAGAAGGAGAGAAAGATGTAGATGTCTAGTGTCTAGATCTGTATTAGTGATATGTATTAGTGTTTAGGTTTGTATTCTGATATTTATGTAGATTGTGTTCTGATATCAGTCATTATCAATGTATTCATCCTTTCTGATATCAGCTCCACTTATATGCATCATGTTTTTATGAATATATTTCAAGTTGTTTATGTTCTCAAATTTATATCTGATGCCAATCGTGCCTTTCATAGTTGAAAATGCAAAACTGATTGCTTTCTGATAACTTCACATGGATTTCTGAAAACTTCAAATCAAAACAAATTACATCTTTCAAAACCTTTAAAAAGATAGCTTACAAGTGTTGTCATCATCAAAAAGGGGGAGAATGTTAGTTCTCAATGTGTTTTGATGATTAACAACAAGTGTAAAACATGTTTTGAAGTTTCCAAGAACCTTTGAAAATCATCTGTTAGTTGCTTACCGCAGTATGGGTTTGCATACTGCAGTATAGAGTCTTCCAGAAAGGCAATATTCTTTTGGGATTAATCATTACTGCAGTATAGGTTTCTTTACCGCAGTATTGGACCTACAGAAGGTCATCAGATTTTTGATGTTAAGTCAATACTGCAGTATAGGATGACATACCGCAGTATTGAACTTCCAGAGAACAATCCATTTTTTGAAGTAAAGTCAATACTGCAGTATAGGTTTCTTTACCGCAGTATTGGACTTACAGAAGGTCATCAAATTGATGATGTTAAGTCAATACTGCATTATGTTAGTTACATACCGCAGTATTGGACTTCCAGAGAGCAACCGTGTTTTTCAAATCAAGCCAATACCGCAGTATAGCTTTGTATACTGCAGTATAGGGGCATCCAGAGAGCAACTAAATCTCTAAGCCAAGCCCATACCGCAGTATAGGTATGTATACTGCAGTATAGGGCCATCCAGAGAGCAACTAAATCTCTTGGTCAAGCCAATACCACAGTATAGGTATGTATACTGCAGTATAGGGCCAACCCGAGAGCAATCAAATTTTCTCACTCAAGTAAATACCGCAGTATGGAGTTGCATACTGCAGTAAAGGCTCTCACAGAAGGCTCTCAAATTTCATAACCATTGCATACTGCAGTATAGGTTTTCATACTGCAGTATTGGGCAATCACGAGGTCTCTTCTCTTTGACAAAGACTCGCATACTGCAGTATGTTATTTGCATACCGCAGTATAGAGCATTTCTTTTGAAATCATTTCGCGAGGTTTTTGTCTCTGGAAGTTGCTTACTGCAGTAAGCCTTTGGATACTGCAGTATGCACAGTGGCATACTCCAGTATAGAGGAACATACCGCAGTATACAACGGTCAAAATTGGTTTTTGAATTACGCGAATTTACAAATCATCATTGTTTGATCTTATTGCTTCCATAATTCATTCAATCATATTCCTAGCTATGTTTAACAAGTTTGTTGAGTGAACTTCAGCAATCACAGATGAAGATCAATGAAGGTCAAAGCCATAAAGCAAAAAGTGTACAGTGCATTAAATGCACTTCTGCAAATCAACCTATTCTCAGCTAATCCATCTGAGCACGCCTTCTAAACGTTAAAGTATACTTACTACAACAAGTAAAGTTATCTCCAACGGGCAAATCCTCAGAGAGCCACATCAGACTTCATCAAAGTCTTGGATTAGCAGAAGTTTAGAGAGAGAAGATGACCAGAACCCAAGCTAATCACTTCCAACGGTTGGAATCATCCTACAACGGTCATTTAATGTTCTCTACCTATAAATAGAGAGCATTAACTTCTTCACAAGCTGATACACCAACTGAGAGTGAAAATTTATTAAGTGTCATTTATTGTGTTCAGCTTTCATCTGTAATAGTATCAATTTGATACTTTGTACTTCAGTGCTTATTCTATCTACTCTTTGAGAGAGTTTTCACTTGTGAAATCATTTATTGATTGTGATAACTACAAGTCAGGGGACTTGGTAGTTGGGGTGTATTGATTACAACTTGTAAGGGGGAGTGTGTTCTAGTGAGAGAACAACTCTTAGTACAGAGTGTGTAATCAATATTGTTGAGTTAGTGGATTGAAAATCCCAAGTGAGGCTTGGGGACTGGATGTAGGTCAAGAAAGGACCGAACCAGTATAAATTGCATTGTGTTTATCTTCTTCTCCTTATCCTCTCTGTTGTGCCCTGTTCTGAGTGACCAAAAACAGAACAAGTTTCGAAAATTTTTAAATATACCCAATTCACCCCCCCTCTTGGGTATAAAGCTCCTCTTTCAACAGAGACTTATGACATTTTTCAACTAAAGACAAAACTCAAGTTTTAGCCATACAGAGAGTCTCTGTCTTTTGAATCCACTTTTGCGCCAAGACTTCATACTTTCAAGTTTTCTCTAAGTTAAGAGAAAACTCGAGTTTTGATTTCAAAACTCGAGTTTTGACTTAACAGAGAGTTTCACGTTTTCACCCTGATTTTGAAAACTTGAGTCTTTGAGAGAAAACTCAAGTTTCCAACCTGAGCTGATTTTCCAAGTTTTCATTGTTGGATGAAAACTCGAGTTTTGACCCAACCCGAGAGCATTGCCAAATTTCAAAGTCTTCATAACTATATGAAAACTCGAGTTTTGATTTCAAAACTCAAGTTTTGATTTCAAAACTCGAGTTTTGTTCAGGCAGAGAGCAATGCGTTTTCACGATGATTTGAAAACTTGAGTTTCAGTTTTGAAGCTCAAGTTTTGGCCTGACTTGAACTTCTCAGTGTTTTCACAGTTAAGTGAAAACTCGAGTTTCACTTTGGAAACTCAAGTTTTGGTCAAACAGAGAGCTATGAAGTTTTTCAACATTCTGAAAACTCAAGTTTTGAAAAGAAAACTCAAGTTTTGATGTTTTGGACTCAATCAATCATATTTCATAAAATGTTCAAAACTCGAGTTTTGGTTTGAAAACTCAAGTTTTGAGATTGACTCAAACTATGGTCCAAAAGCTCAAAACACGACTTTGTTTTTTGGAAGTAGAAAACTCGAGTTTCAGTTTTGAAACTCAAGTTTTGTATTAAGTACACAGTTGAAAACTCGAGTTTTGATGAACAAACTCGAGTTTCCATCGTAAAGATTGAAAATTGAATTTCACGTTTTTGGAATTGCTTCATGCTTGATCTGAATACTTTCCAGAATTAATCTTCCATATACCCAGCTATGTTTAACCATTCTATTTGTGAGTTTTAGACAGATTAATAAAGGTTAATTAAAAGTTGGAGCAAAAGCAAAAAGGTATTTCAGAACATTAAATGCTGATCAGAAAGTTGTTCCTTTTTGGCTAATCCAACTGCACACGTCTACAAAGCATTAAAGAATGTTTTCTAAAACAAGTAAACTCTTCTCCAATGGATTAATTCGTAGAGAGTCAACTCTGATCATCTAGCCAACTGGATTAAGAGAAATCAAGAGAGAGAAAGTGCCTAAACCACTTCAGAACACTTGGACAACCTCCCCAACGGATCTATTTGGAAAGCAACGGTCATTTAATGATCTCTGAATATAAATAGAAGAGCATTCAAGTCTTTCCAACAACTACAACAACTGAGAGCGAATTGCATCCAAGTTTTCATTCATTTCTTTCAGATTTCATCTATACAGTATCTTTTGATACAAGAGCTTCAGTGTTTATTTATATCTGCTCTTTAAGAGAGTTTTCCTTGATTATTAATCATTTATTGTAAAGAACCACAAGTCAGGGGACTTGGTGGTTGGGATCATTGATTACAACTTGTAAGGGGGAGTGAGTTCTAATGAGAGAATCACTTCTTGAGTGTAGAGTGTGTAATCATTGTGATAGTGGAAAATCCCAGAGAGGCTGGGGACTGGATGTAGGTCAAGTTGTTGAGACCGAACTAGTATAAATCTCTGTGTCCAAGCTTTTCTTTCCTTACTCTGTTCATATATGTTTTTAGTATTTCAAAACAGGGGATTTGCCAAAAATTTTAAGAATACCCAATTCATCCCCCCTCTTGGGTATTTAGGCTCCACTTTCAGCATCCTATGTATCGAATGCGGAAGCTTCGATAGACAAGAGAGGTGGGGTAACCAAATAGCTTTGTGAGTAGCAACTGTGTTGTAGCATGTGGAAGCTGCACAGTATGGATGCCGTAGCATTGTGTGAAAGAAACTGGGGGATTAAAGCACTTAAGGATTTTTCCGAGTCCAGCCTAATTTATCACTGATATCTTCTCTCGATTATTGTTATTTTACTAGTAGCATAGTACCCAAATTTCTCAACCCATATTATTTATTTTCTATTTCATGACTATTAGCGCAATTGAGCGTCAACCCTTGGTATCACAGTCTCTGTGGGATAATACTCTACTTTCACTTTATTGCTTGTTCAACTGGTTCACTTGCCAAAGGGGAATTTGACCAACATTTTCCCTATATTTCATGACTGAATTGTATAGTAAATATAAGCTTAAAATGCAAACAATCTAAGCAAAAAGGCATATATTCGTGATATAGGGAACTGAAGGGTAGAAACCATTTACATCCTGAACATGTGCTAAGAAGAGCAATTTACATGGTTTTTAAGGAAGACTATATAGCAGAGCTTATACGATGCTATAGCAATCTTATAGCAACTCGAAGTGCAATACAAGGCATCACAAAAGCTATAGCAAAGTAGAGGACACGATGCTATGCAGTATGTTTTCTGACCTTTCTATCTAGATGATTTCATGAATAAAGGAGACATGAGAGCTAACCCTAAAAGAGTTAGAGAGCCCAGAGTGAGATTTCACTTTCGGCAGACTCCAGAGAAGAGTGAGGGATTTCACGAAGCACAAGATTTCTAGGACAACCCATCATCCTTCCTTGTAGTTCGACGGAGAGAAGAAGACGTGGAGTAGTGACGTGATAGGGCTTCGTCCACGCCGTCGGAACTTCGTCAACCTTTTGTTTTTATTTGCTTTTATTTTTATTTCAATCATGGGTCATTCTGTTTCATGTTTTCCTCGTCAGTCATGAACTGATTTTCATATGGCTGGACGAGGATGATTCCTTAAGGTGTTAAATGAACCCAGTTGCTGTTGGAAATTATGCCCTAGGGGCAAGTCATTGTTCTCCATTAAGTTATCATTTCATACGCATGTTTATGGTGATAACTATATCCCTGGATATATCTTATAGATTATCCTAAATGTCCCTGGTCGGTCATCTACGCGGGACCGAAGATGAGTTAAGACTAGTATGACTTTGATGAGGTATGGAGATACGAATCAAAGTCATGGGCACTTGTAAGAGTACAAGGTGCTGGACCGACCCACTATGAGAAAGCTGCATGGATTATGTCATAAGCTTATCTCATGTATAACCATGTCACAACGCCCTATGACCTGAGATCATCATGGATTCCTACATGATGAGTCACTGACCTTTGACCTAGTCAAAAGTCACCTTTGACCGGGTGATGATAAAGGCTGGGATCGGGATCAATGATTTTCATGCGTAGGAATGTGAATGGTCAAGATGGAATTTGTCCCTCACATTTGTTGAGAGATAATACTGGGCCCCTCGATGAGTGAGTCTAAGAAATGTATGGCCATACTGTGATGGAAACTCCTTTCCATTTCACTTATTAGACTGCTCGAGAATCGAGAAAGTATTGGTCAAGAAAAGGAAGTTGACATTATCCATGCCTCATCCTTGACCAAATTATCGCGTGACAAAAGGGACGTGACATGGTTGTACGATAGGTAGTATCGTGTCATTGATCCCCATGTGAATTGGGTAGTCGTAATGTCTTGCTAGAGGCCGCTTGCGACTTGTGGGTTGATACGGTCTTGGCCCACTGCCAATCTTATATGGGCCTGCAGGGTCGCACACAAGAATAATCCAACACGGGTAAAAGTGTCCAGATTCATTGAATCTCATATTAATCTAATATTAAATAAATACTGAATTTAATCTAGGATATATATATATATGTATATATATATATATAATTTGAAATTAATATATATATATATATATTATTAATGGAGGTTATAATATTATATATATAATATTTGTTTTGTATTTAATTTATTTGATAAATTAAATATCTGAAACAAATAGAGATATTGTATCTCATTTGATTTCAAATAAAGATATCGTATACCCTTTTAATATTAAATTGAGGTATAGTATCTCAGATTTAATTAAATAGATAGATATTATTTGTCGGATTTAATTTATAGAGATAAATTAAATCAGAAGGCTTTTAATTTAGATTTGATCTAAATTCAAGATTCGGATTTCAGATCTGGCTTTTAATATATTAGATTAGATCTATAAGATAGATTTAATTAATATATTAACCAAATTCGAAATTCGAATTTCAAAATTAATGAGGATTAATTTTGATTATATAATACGCTTAACAGGTTTAGAAAAACCTAAGGGAATTTCAGTCGAGCGTATTACAGAAAGCCGCGAGAAACCCTAGAGTGAAAAATTGAGAGGGACGCACAAGAGGCGCTAGCACGCTGCCATAGCCGTGTACGAGGATTGTTCGTGTGGATACCGGTAGAGGAAGAGGATTCTAAGAGTCGTCTTCTGCTGATCGAGGAGGTAGCCCACCTGTTCAAGAAAGAATGAGACACGAACGAATTCTCCAAAGGTTTGATTCGGATTCCTAAGTCTTGATTTAAATGCACCTGAGTGATCCTAGGGACGGGATTCGTAAGAAATTTTAATCCGCTGCGTGTACGGATCCCAACAGTTGCAAGTTCTTAATTTAATAAATTTGGTTTGCTTATCAGTGCATTAATTATTAGTCGATTAGCGGAAGCTAGGGGCTAGACTTATGGCCTCGGCTTAATGGCAAGGAGTCGATGTTAGACCTTTGAGAAACATTGTTTGCTAGGCAGCCCGTGCACATCTTGACCTATTATTGTAGGCTTCAAGAATGGGTCTACCTCTCATAACCATAACACCCTGAGGGTAAAGCAGATCTAACTAGAAAGTTGCCATAGGAATATGGAAGGAGTATAGTTAGCATTATTTGTATCGGACGTGGAAGCTTCGGTAGACTATCTTGGTGGGTTAACCAAATAGCTGTTGTTTTCCCTGATTCTAGTAGCAATTTTGCTAACTCAGAAATCATGGCAGAGCAAGCAGATCATCCTACTTTGAAAGAATTAGCTACCCCTGATGTGGGCAATCAAAATTTGTGTATTCAATATCCTGAACTTGCTGCTAACTTTGAACTAAAATCTGGTCTTATCCATTTGTTGCCCAAGTTTCATGGTCTTGCAGGTGAATGTCTTCACAGGCATCTAAAGGAGTTCCATGTGGTATGTAGCACAATGAAACCTCAAGCAATTGATGAGGACCACATTAAGTAGTGAGCTTCTCCATTTTCCCTAGATGGTGTCGCTAAGGATTGGCTATACAATTTGCAACCATCCCATATCTATTGGGAGTTGGGATGATATGCAGAAGTTATTCCTGTTAGTTCTCTGATGGTTTTGATGATTGTCAACAACTACAGACAATTGAAGAGGTTTTGCTCTTAAGTGTCAAAATTCTGTTTAAGAGCAAACCTCGAGGTTGGGTTTGTAACCTCGAGGTTTGACCTTACAGAAGCTTTAAAAATCAAGTGTTCGAATGTTGCAAAACTTGGTTTCACAAGTTATATGTGAAACCTCGAGGTTGAGAAGTCAACCTCGAGGTTCTGGTTCAGTTGGAGAATCCAAGTTTCTTCATTAACACTTGTAACCTCGAGTATGCAAAGCAAACCTCAAGGTTCAACTCATACAGAAAGGTCATGTTGTTCATCAAGCACATGAACCTCGAGGTCCATGTTTCAACCTCGAGGTTGGACACTTTGTTTTGAAACTTAAGCTCGATAAAAACACCTTTGACCTCGAGTATGATGTTGCAACCTCGAGTTTTATCACTTACAGAGAGCACACTGGTTTTCAAAGTATTGAAAACCTCGAGGTTAACATTGTAACCTCGAGGCTGGGCTTTATGTTTAACTTTGAACTTTGCACTTTCAAAGAGCCAACCTCGAGTACAGATGTACAACCTCGAGGTTGTCGGGCTCCAGTGAAAACTGAAGGTTTGAAACAAACTTCAAACCTCGAGGTTACCTTTGGAACCTCAAGGTTTGCAGGTTAATGAGATTTATCAGAAGGTTTCTTCTCAAGAGAAACCTCGAGGTTCACTTTGCAACCTCGAGGTTGAATGATTTTAAAACGAAGGTTTGCCTGAAGATTTCAGGCCAACCTCGAGGTTGGATGAACTAACCTCGAGGTTAGTGACCGTTGAAGCTTTTTCAAATTTGTGAAATCTGCTATAACTTGTTGTTTGATCTAATTGCTTTCATAAATCATTCACTCATGATCCCAGATATGTTTAACAAGTTTGTTGAGTGTTTTTCAGTTAGCACAGATCAAGATTATTGAAGATTTGTGAGAAAAAGCAAAAAGGTGAACAGTGCATTTAATGCACCTGCACATCTCATCTACTTTCGGCTAATCCATCTGAGCACGTCTTGTTAACGTTAAAGAATGCTTACTACATCAAGTAAAGTTAATTCCAACGGGCAGAAACTCAGAGATCCACATCAGACTTCATTAAGACTTGGATTAGCAGAAGTTTAGAGAGAGAAGATGACCAGAACTTAAGCAAATCACTTCCAACGGTTGGAATCATCTCACAACGGTCATTTAATGTTCTCTACCTATAAATAGAGAGCATTAACTTCTTCTCAAGCAGATACAACTACTTAGAGCGAAAATTTATTGAGTCATTTTTATTGTATCAAGCTTACATCTGTATTGTATCATTTTGATACTTAGTTCTTCAGTGTTTATCTTATCTGCTCTGTAAGAGAGTCAAATACTTGTAAATCATTTATTGATTGAGATAACTACAAGTCAGGGGACTTGGTAGTTGGGGTGAATTGATTACAACTTGTAAGGGGGAGTGTGTTCTAGTGAGAGAACAGCTCTTAGTACAGAGTGTGTAATCAATATTGTTGAGTTAGTGGATTGAAAATCCCAAGTGAGGCTTGGGGACTGGATGTAGGTCAGAGAAAGGACCGAACCAGTATAAATCGTTGTGTGCAAAGCTCCTCTCTCTATCTCCTCTGTTCTGCTCTGTTCTGAGAGTGTAAAAACAGAACCAGTTTGTAAAAATTTTTAATATACCCAATTCACCCCCCCTCTTGGGTATAAAGCTCCTCTTTCATTTGGTATCAGAGCAAGGTCTTCTCAGAAGAGTTTAACCACTCGAGAAGGATCACTATGGAAGGAATTCTTCCTGATGGAGCTTCAATCAACAGACCTCCCGGTTTCGATGGCGAACACTACTCTTTCTGGAAAGCAAAATTTCGTGTGTTCGTAATGGCTACAGAATATGGATTGTGGAGAGTATTTGAAACTGGAGATTATGTACCAGTTAAGGTTGAAGGAGGCATCACTGTTCCAAAGACCGAAGCTGAGTTCAACGATGATGATAAGAAGAATATCACTCTCAATAGCAAGGCCATCCTGATGCTTCAAAGTGCTCTTAGCCAAAAAGAGTTCTTTCGCATTTGCAATCTGTCAACAGCTAAGGAGATGTGGAAAGCACTAGAGATTGCATATGAAGGAACTTCTGGAATCAAGGAAAACCGGATTAATATTCTAACCACTGAATATGACTTGTTGCGGATGAAGCAAGGAGAAAGCATTGGAGAGTTTCAGCTCAGATATACCCATTTGACAAATCAACTGGCTGCTCTAGGAAAGATCTTTGATCAAGGGTCTCAAGTAAGAAAGATTCTTAATATTTTGACCAAAGATTGGGAAGCAAAGGTCACAGCTATCGAAGAGGCTCGTGGAGAGTCGATGACGTCAGTTGCAGCCTTGTTTGGTAGCTTATCTGAATATGAGAGCAAGTTGAAGTTCAAGAAGGAATTAGAAGATGTCAATGGTGGCAACAATCGCAACAAGGGAGTGGCTCTGAATGCGGAAAAGGATGAGGAAGATGAAGATGAGGATGAAGAAATTGGCATGATGGTCCGGAGATTCAAAAAGTTCTATAAGAGAGATCAAGGCTTCAGGAAGTTTCAGAAGGGAAATTCGAGCTATGAATCAAAGAAGCCTGTCATATGTTATGAATGCGAAAAGCCCGGACACATCAAGGCAGAATGTCCTCAGCTGAAAAATCAAGAGAAAGAAAAGAAGAAATTCAAGAAATACAAGAAAAAGGCATATGTGTCAGCCATATGGGGAGATAGCTCATCGGATGAGGATGAAGCTGAAGAGGATGAAAGTGAAAAAGCCAACATATGCCTGGTTGCTGAGGAAGAAGAACAACCTAGTGAAATAAATGAGGTTTGTCTTAGAGCATCAAGGCCAAACAAGTGGTATATCGATAGTGGATGCTCAAGACACATGACTGGAGACAAATCAAAGTTTTTATCAATAAAGCCAAAAGATGGAGGTAGAGTCACATTTGGAGGTGATCAATCCGGGAAAATCGCTGGCATTGGTGAGATAGGCAACAATGAAGGCCCACTCATCAAAGACGTCTACCTTGTAGAAGGATTGTGTCACAATCTCCTAAGTGTGAGCCAAAGCACCGATAAGGGTAATTTGGTAATATTTGACTCTGATGAATGCTTTATTGTTAAAAAGGATTTGATCTCCATAAATGATTTGAAAAATAAAGCTTTATTTAGAGCACCTAGAGATGGAAACTGCTATACTTTGAACCTCTCTAGCAATGCTTCTACTTCTGAAAATTGTTTTGTAAGTAACTTGAATGAGAGTTGGCTATGGCATAAGCGATTAGCTCATGTCAATATGTATCAACTTGACAAATTATTGAAAAAGGATTTGGTTATTGGCATTCCCAAACTGAATTTCAAAAATGATATGATTTGTGATGCTTGTCAAAAGGGAAAACAGACCAAATCTTCTTTTAAAGCTAAAAATGAGATTTCAACAAACAGACCTCTTCAACTTCTTCACATGGATCTAGTTGGACCAGCTAGAGTGAAAAGTCTTGGTGGAAACTTATACACTTTGGTCATTGTTGATGATTTCTCTAGATTTACGTGGACAATATTTTTATCTTCTAAAGATGAAACCTTTGATCAGTTTGTTTCATTTGCCAAGAAGGTCCAAAACGAGAAAGGGTTCTCAATTTCAGGAATACGGACTGATCATGGTGGAGAGTTCGAAAATCAAGCCTTTGCTGAGTTCTGTGATAGTATGGGGATTGATCACAATTTTTCAGCACCAAGAACACCACAACAAAATGGTGTTGTGGAGAGAAAGAATAGAGTACTCACTGAAATGGCTAGAGCAATGTTGAACGAGTACAACACTTCTCAAGTATTTTGGGCTGATGCCATGAGTACGGCGTGCTACGTCTCCAACAGAGCATACTTGAGAAAGAAGCTGAATAAGACTCCATACGAACTCTACAAGGAAAGAAAGCCAAACCTAAGCCACCTTCGTATCTTCGGCTGTAAGTGCTATGTACACAATAATGGTAAAGACAATCTTGGTAAATTCGATCCTAAAGCTGATTTAGCTATCTTTATTGGTTATTCTAATAGGAGCAAAGCATATAGAGTCTTTAATACTAGAACTAAAATTGTTGAAGAATCTGTACATGTTGTATTTTGTGAGTCTGAATCTGATAAATCCCTTGATGATGAAGAAGAGACTATTTTCAAAAACAAATTCTTTTCGAAAAATGCTCCTACTCCTTCTGAAAATTCTGAAAATATTTTTGAGGCTGATCCAGAAAATAATCTTGAAAATCCTGATCAGTCCCAACCTAGAGCTTGGAGATTTATAAGGAATCATCCTTTAGACCAAATTATAGGTGATGTAAATCAAGGAGTTAGGACCAGAAATAGTACCTTGAATGAAGTTACATTTTCTGCATTTATTTCTCATATAGAGCCCTCTAAAATAGAAGAAGCCCTTTCAGACAATGATTGGGTGATTGCTATGCAAGAGGAGCTACATCAATTTGATAGAAATCAAGTTTGGGACTTGGTGCCTAGACCCAAGGACCATCCGGTAATTGGGACAAAATGGGTATTCAAGAACAAACGTGATGAGTCAGCCATCATTGTGCGTAACAAGGCTAGATTAGTGGCCAAAGGTTACAATCAAGAAGAAGGAATAGACTATGAAGAGACTTATGCTCCAGTAGCTAGATTGGAAGCAATAAGAGTTCTTCTAGCATTTGCATGCACAAAAGGCTTTAAACTCTATCAAATGGATGTCAAAAGTGCTTTTCTAAATGGTTTCATTCAAGAGGAGGTGTATGTTGAACAACCTCCAGGTTTTGAAAATGATCAATTTCCGGATCATGTTTTTAGACTTAAGAAAGCCTTGTATGGTCTTAAGCAAGCTCCTAGAGCTTGGTATGAAAGATTGAGTCAATTCTTACTCAATCAAGGATTTATCAGAGGAAAGGCTGATACAACATTGTTTATCAAGAAAAATAAATTAAATGAGATTTTAATCGTACAGATATATGTTGATGATATTATTTTCGGTGCTACTAATGATTCTTTGTGTGAGGAATTTTCCAAGTCTATGCAAGGTGAATTTGAGATGTCAATGATGGGAGAGCTTAATTACTTCCTTGGGCTGCAAATCAAGCAACGTAAAGATGGGATATTCATATCTCAAACAAAGTATCTGAATGATTTGCTGAAGAAGTTTGGAATGGACAAGTGCAATGGGGCTGACACACCAATGAGCACAACTACTTCTTTGGATGCTGATGAAGAGGGCAAGGACTTTAACATCACCAAGTATAGAGGAATGATTGGATCATTGCTCTATCTCACTGCAAGTCGCCCGGACATTCAATTCAGTGTTGGAATGTGTGCTCGGTTCCAATCCGCACCCAAAGAGTCTCATGCTGAACACGTGAAGAGAATATTCAGATATCTATCTGATACAAAGACTCTTGGGCTATGGTTTCCTAAAGGTCAGCCGGAGCATCTTGTGGCATATTCAGATTCGGATCATGCTGGCTATAAGACGGATAGAAAGAGTACAAGTGGGCAATGCGAATTCTTTGGCAACTCACTTGTCTCTTGGTTTAGCAAGAAGCAAACTACCGTGGCGGTGTCCTCAACAGAAGCTGAATATGTGGCTGCCTCAAGTTGCTGTGCTCAAGTGTTGTGGCTGAAGCAACAACTTGCTGATTTAGGAGTGCACTTAAAGGAGATTCCAATACTATGTGATAACACTAGCACAATAAGCTTGGCCAAGAATCCCGTGCAACATACAAGAACCAAGCATATTGATGTGAGACATCATTTCATCCGGGATCATGTCCAGAAGAGAGATGTGAAAGTGATGTTCATCCCAACTCATCTTCAATTGGCAGACATTTTCACCAAACCATTAGCCAAGGACCCATTCACATTCATAAGAAGAGAATTGGGAATGGTAAATCCCAATGAGTTGTAAGTAATTCTTGTCTACTTTTATATTAAAATATGGTTTTGATGATTATAGATCACTAACTTTAGCATCGGAGTACATAGACAATCTTATGCAGGACTTAGGTTTGCTGTCAAAGGGGCAAACCTCGAGGTTCAGTAGTCAACCTCGAGGTTGGAAGAGTGTCAAAAGGTTCAAGGTATCTGATGGATGGAACCTCGAGGCTCAAAAGCTAACCTCGAGGTTATCGGGGCAAACTGTCAAAATTGAGAATGCTTAAAAGCTGGAACCTCGAGTATGGGATTAGAACCTCGAGGTTGGTAGCAAACAGAAGAGACATCTCATCTATCAGACAGTCGAACCTCGAGGTTCTGGAGGCAACCTCGAGGTTGGAGGTAAGAATTTCAAAGGTTAGTGAATTTTTATTCATCTAACCTCGAGGCTGAGATGTCAACCTCGAGGTTGATCGCAGAGTTTAGTGAACTTTTGTTCATCTAACCTCGAGGCTGAGAAGTCAACCTCGAGGTTGAGAGCGTGTCTATATATATGCTGCTGTGAAATTTCATTTTTTACTGAACCCTAACCTCGAGTTCACTCCTTCTCTCTCGTCACTTCCTCTTCCAATCTTCATCTTTCTGCACATTTCTTCCACTCTCTGTCCACAAATGGCCTCGAAATCTCCTTCCCAGTCAGAATCTTCCTCCCATTCGAACGATGAGACAGAATCTTGGTCTCCCTCTCCACCTCCAAAACGTCAACCTTCCCCTGAACCTCAAGCAACCAAGCCTGTGAGGAAGAAGACTCGGTCTATTCGCTTGCGCTCTGGGGTTGATAAGTACATCCCAGGGATGCCCATTGATCCTCCTCCATCTCCTCCTCCGAAGAGCAAACCGAAGGGCATTTCCATCAAAGAGCCCAGTCAAGCTGAACCTAAAAAGAGGAAAGCCCCTGAAGCAACCGGCAAAGGGAAAGAAAAAGTGGGTGAAAAGGCCAAGAAGGCAAGGACCAAGCATCCCTCAAAGCCTCAAGTTCAATCTACCTCTCAGGCCTCACAGCAAAAGAAGTTGGAGAAATTTGCTGTGAATGCAATAGAGGATATCCGGGATATCAGATCACCCCCAGAAGGATTCGTCACTGCTGCTTCATCCTTCTCCTCCAAGGAAGAAAATGATAAGTATAGAGAAACTTATCTCTCTAAAGTTTTCTGTGCTTCAGTTGCCATTAATTTAGAAAACTTCCACAAAGAGTGCAATTTTGATCTCAGTCCTTGGATCAAAATGTATGAACCCTTTATCTCCATTTACTGTCCATACACTCCTAGTCTGGTTAGGATGTTCTATTTTAAAATGGAAGATGTGAGTGTATTGGACTCTGAGGGAGAGTTGGTGGAGGAAAGGGTGTCAACCACAGTAAGAGGTGTCAAGTTTACACTTTCTGCTGATACCTTAAACAAAATTCTGAAAGTCAAAAACCCACCTCCTGTCCCAGAATTTTCTTATACCAATCAAGAGGTATATGAAACTCTTATTCCAGGCAAACCCTTTCCACCTGACCAACAGATAAAGCTAACCTTCAAGCCTAGGGACATGCCACAAGAACACAGAGTTCTTTGGTATGTTTATTCAAGGAACTTTGTTCCTAAGGCTGGGAACTACACTCATTTTACCTCCCTCGATTATAGACCATTCACTGCCTTTGTGAGGAGGGTGCCCTTTAATATTGGGGATTGGCTTCTTCAGGGGATGAAGTCATTCAAATTTGCCAAAAAGCCATTGACTCATATACCCTACCCTTCTCTCGTTTCTGTGATACTCTACTATCACAGAATCTGGTATGTGGGGAGCACTGATACCCTTGAGTATCCCCTTTATTTTGGGAAGCATCAGCTGAACCTCATGCATATCAAGTTTGATGCAGAGGGGGCGGCTCAGTCTCAAGCCTCTCAGGCCCCTGAGGAAGCACAGTCAGCTCCTCCACCTTCTCAGGCTCCTCTACCAGATGATCTGATGGGACAAATCAGACGGATTGTGGATCAAGCCCTCATCTCCCATCGTGCTCTCATGAAGACTGAGGTCGACATTTTACGGGCTGACATCAAGTTGGGACTTATGGATGTCATTGTGGCTCAGACTGAGGTGATGTCCCACTTGAATAAGCTAAAGGAGGAAGTGGATCACAAGTTTACTGAATTGGACTCCTCTTTAGCTGTCACACTCTCAGCTGCATCTGATGCCAGAGACAGAGCTGACATGCTACTTAGACATTTTGGTCTCGGGGCTTCCTCATCCACTCCTGGTTCATCCTCAGTTCCAGTACAAGCTTCCACTGCTATTCCTGCTCCTGCGATGGATTCTGATCCTATCCCTGCTACAGCTGATGACCCTAGTTCATCCCTCCCTATACCTGACCCATCCTCACCTCCCTCTCACTCTTTCTCATTCCCTAGCCCTCCACACTCTTCTCCACCTCATACCACTCCTGTTGCTCAGTCTCAACCTTCACCCACTACCCCTTCTACAGAGATTCTCATTCCACCATTTCTATCTCCACCTACCCCCTCTACTGAAATCTTCCCCACACCTTCTCCCTTTGCCCATCCTTCTCTTCTTGATCCCACATTTGATCCTACCACTGCTATGGTGCTTTACCAGCCTCCTCTTGTTATTCTCGACCCAGAGTATGTTGATGACGATGACAAAGGGGGAGAGACAAGCAATGAGTGAGGACTAGAGTCTAGGGATCTAGTTTTTGTCTGCAGCAGCATGTGTATTTTCATGTATTTTTTTTTGTAGTATTGTCTGTATTTTGTTTTCATTGAATTCCATTATATCTTGTATAAATTTATTGAAATGGAATATCAATTGAAATATCAGTCTCAATTTCATGCTTCTGCTTATCTCTGAGAATATATGACTCTTTATCTAAGAACTCTACTTGTGCAAAAATCAGTTTTTCAAACACTCTGATAATCTCACTGATAATCTTTTAAATGTTTAAAGAGGTATTGCTTGTAGATGTTGTCATCATCAAAAAGGGGGAGAATGTTAGTTCTCTGATGGTTTTGATGATTGTCAACAACTACAGACAATTGAAGAGGTTTTGCTCTTAAGTGTCAAAATTCTGTTTAAGAGCAAACCTCGAGGTTGGGTTTGTAACCTCGAGGTTTGACCTTACAGAAGCTTTAAAAATCAAGTGTTCGAATGTTGCAAAACTTGGTTTCACAAGTTATATGTGAAACCTCGAGGTTGAGAAGTCAACCTCGAGGTTCTGGTTCAGTTGGAGAATCCAAGTTTCTTCATTAACACTTGTAACCTCGAGTATGCAAAGCAAACCTCAAGGTTCAACTCATACAGAAAGGTCATGTTGTTCATCAAGCACATGAACCTCGAGGTCCATGTTTCAACCTCGAGGTTGGACACTTTGTTTTGAAACTTAAGCTCGATAAAAACACCTTTGACCTCGAGTATGATGTTGCAACCTCGAGTTTCATCACTTACAGAGAGCACACTGGTTTTCAAAGTATTGAAAACCTCGAGGTTAACATTGTAACCTCGAGGCTGGGCTTTATGTTTAACTTTGAACTTTGCACTTTCAAAGAGCCAACCTCGAGTACAGATGTACAACCTCGAGGTTGTCGGGCTCCAGTGAAAACTGAAGGTTTGAAACAAACTTCAAACCTCGAGGTTACCTTTGGAACCTCAAGGTTTGCAGGTTAATGAGATTTATCAGAAGGTTTCTTCTCAAGAGAAACCTCGAGGTTCACTTTGCAACCTCGAGGTTGAATGATTTTAAAACGAAGGTTTGCCTGAAGATTTCAGGCCAACCTCGAGGTTGGATGAACTAACCTCGAGGTTAGTGACCGTTGAAGCTTTTTCAAATTTGTGAAATCTGCTATAACTTGTTGTTTGATCTAATTGCTTTCATAAATCATTCACTCATGATCCCAGATATGTTTAACAAGTTTGTTGAGTGTTTTTCAGTTAGCACAGATCAAGATTATTGAAGATTTGTGAGAAAAAGCAAAAAGGTGAACAGTGCATTTAATGCACCTGCACATCTCATCTACTTTCGGCTAATCCATCTGAGCACGTCTTGTTAACGTTAAAGAATGCTTACTACATCAAGTAAAGTTAATTCCAACGGGCAGAAACTCAGAGATCCACATCAGACTTCATTAAGACTTGGATTAGCAGAAGTTTAGAGAGAGAAGATGACCAGAACTTAAGCAAATCACTTCCAACGGTTGGAATCATCTCACAACGGTCATTTAATGTTCTCTACCTATAAATAGAGAGCATTAACTTCTTCTCAAGCAGATACAACTACTTAGAGCGAAAATTTATTGAGTCATTTTTATTGTATCAAGCTTACATCTGTATTGTATCATTTTGATACTTAGTTCTTCAGTGTTTATCTTATCTGCTCTGTAAGAGAGTCAAATACTTGTAAATCATTTATTGATTGAGATAACTACAAGTCAGGGGACTTGGTAGTTGGGGTGAATTGATTACAACTTGTAAGGGGGAGTGTGTTCTAGTGAGAGAACAGCTCTTAGTACAGAGTGTGTAATCAATATTGTTGAGTTAGTGGATTGAAAATCCCAAGTGAGGCTTGGGGACTGGATGTAGGTCAGAGAAAGGACCGAACCAGTATAAATCGTTGTGTGCAAAGCTCCTCTCTCTATCTCCTCTGTTCTGCTCTGTTCTGAGAGTGTAAAAACAGAACCAGTTTGTAAAAATTTTTAATATACCCAATTCACCCCCCCTCTTGGGTATAAAGCTCCTCTTTCAATTCCTAGTGAGGTTCTTTCCTTCCTCAAAAGCCATTGCTATTCAGAAGGAGATCACCAGTGTTAAACAAATCAATGGGGAGGCGGCTTTTTTCCCTATTTGCCACTTTTAAAATAAATAATTACCATTTTGCCACTCTTTTCAAAATATTTCCCAATGTGCCACATTTAGTCGACTAAACCGTGGTTTAGTCGACTAAAAATTGTGGAATTTTTTTTTTAATATCCCAGTCATTTAGTCGACTAACCCACTTGGATTAGTCGACTAAACATATTTAGTCGACTAACCCACTTGGGTTGGTCGACTAAATATCGGCAGAGGGGTTTTTTAAAAAACCCCCAACGGCGGCTTAATGGAACCCTAATCGACTAAATTGCTCCCCAAACCTCTCTCCCTCTGTTTTTCTGACTAAATCGGTGCTGAATCCGTTAGTGGGTTGCGGAGGAAACTTCAATCTAGTGGCATTTGCGTCGTAATCGGTATGTTTTGACCTCACATGTGAGGCAATTGGCAGTGACTCAGACATTACAGTCTTCTCCTCCTCAATTGGGTACTCATGTGGGTTCTGTTCTGACCCTTATCATTCTGCTGACTCTTGCCCTACCTTGCATGATCCTGCTTATCAAGACCATTCAGTAGCTGCAGTGGGTGTTTTCCCAAGGAAGCCAGAATACTAGCAGAATAATGCCTCCTCCAACACCTACAACCCTGGTTGGAGAAATCACACCAATTTCCGTTGGAACCAGAATCAGAATCAAAGTAACCAATATCAGCAGAATTCTGGGAATTACCAGTAGAGACAGTACAGACCACAAAATTTCCAACAACAGCCTGTGTTAGTTCTCTATGTGTTTTGATGATGACTGGAACAATTGTTAAACCATGAGAATCAAATTGACTGTTTCTCTTGCAAAAATCAGTTTTCTTAGTGTCAAGAGAAAACTCGAGTATTGGATTGAATACTTGAGTATTGGTTCTCAGAGGAAAATCTGAACAAAAGGCAAAACTGCCAGTTTTGGTCAACACCGCCGGTTTTGATACTCTGAGTTTTCAATGAACATATGAAAACTCGAGTTTTGGTTTGACCAAACAAAAGCAAAGTTTTTTCAATCACAAAACCTCCAGTTTTCAAGAAACACTGCCAGTTTTGAACTATTACAAAGAAATCTGTTTGTTGTGAAAAATAGTTCAAAACTCGAGTATTGGAAGCAATACTCGAGTATTGAAGTCACAGAGAGCAATCAAGTTTTGAAAATAGGTGCATACTCGAGTATAGGTATGCATACTCAAGTATAGGTCATCCAGAGAGCAACCAAACTTTTCAAACCAAGTCAATACTCAAGTATAGGAAGCTATACTCGAGTATTGGACTTACAGAGAGCAATTGATTTTCAACTTGAGTTGTATACTCGAGTATAGGTATGCATACTCGAGTATAAGCCTTTACAGAGAGCCCCCAAAATTTTATGACTGTTGCAAACTCGAGTACAGGTTTGCATACTCGAGTATTGGGCTCTTACACCTGTTTTCAACTTGATACCTGATCTTGTATACTCCAGTATTGACTTGTATACTCAAGTATTGACATGGCATAACTTCACATTTTTTGAAAGTTGAGTTGCATACTCGAGTATAGGTATGCATACTCGAGTATTGGCCATACAGAGAGGTTATCCATTTTGTCAATGACTTGCATACTCCAGTATGGAAATCAATACTCTAGTATAGAGGCCTTTTGAACTTAAAATTTTTCACACAAACAGTTGCATACTCGAGTATACCACTAACATACTCGAGTATAGCCTTTGGTTTTCAAGTTCAACTCACGATGGTTTGCCTCTGGAAGCTGCATACTCGAGTACCATTCTGGATACTCCAGTATGGACACTTTTACACAGTGCCATACTCAAGTATAGATGAACATACTCGAGTATACAACGGTAAAAACTGAATTTTGAATCACACGAATTTGCAAAACACTATTGTTTGATCTTATTGCTTTCATATATCATTCACTTATGTTCCCAGCTATGTTTAACAAGTTTGTTCAGTGAATTTCAGTTAGAACAGATGAAGATTATTGAAGGTAAAAGCCAAAAAGCAAAAAGGTGTTCAGAGCATTAAATGCACATCAGTAAATTAACCTCCTTTTGGTTAATCCACCTAAACACGTCTTCTCAACGGTAAAGAAGGATTTCTTCAACAAGTAAACTCTTCTCCAATGGGCAAATCCACAGAGAGCCACCTCAGATCAATTATACAACTAGATTAGTTGGAGATTAGAGAGAGAAGCTGACCAAACTTAATGCTAATCACCTACAACGGTCTGATTCATTCTTCAATGGTCATAAACGATCACAGACCTTTCTCTACCTATAAAAGACTTGGATTCAAGCAGAGAAACGGTGATTCATGAGCCTACCATGCCAATATGCTGATACTCTGCCTCTATACCATTTACTCTCTGTTTTACATGTCTAGATAACTTAGAGAGTGAAATGATTTGTATCTGAACTTTAGTGATCATTTATTCATTCCTTTGAGAGGAAACTTATTGTAAACACATTATCTTTCTGTTTGAGAGTTACTCAAGATTGGGTAATCTTGAGTGGGATATACATTGTGTTGATTACAACTTGTAAGGGGGAGTGTATCCTAGTAAGAGGATAATCTCTAGTACAGAGTGTATAATCAAGCAGTGTGTTGATTACAGATTGTAAGGCGGAGTGAATCCTAGAGAGAGGGTTGCTTCAGTTACAGATTGTGTAATCAAGAAGAACAAAGATAGTGGATTGAAAATCCCAAGTGAGGCTTGGGGACTGGACGTAGGTCATCGATTGGGCCGAACCAGTATAAATATGTTTGCAAGCTCTTCTCCTTTATCTCTTGTATTTCCAGCATTTACATTTGAGTATTTACCAATTGTTTGTGAACTCACTTTTATTACTCAAGATGAATTTTCTGAATTGCGAGAATATTTTGAAGAATGGAAATTTTTATACTTCACCCAATTCACCCCCCCTCTTGGGTTCAGCCAGAACTTACATTTGGTATCAGAGCAGGTCTCTTGTTTAAAGGACTTAACCGTCTCAAGAGTCTCAATGGCTGATTTTGGGTGTTCCCTGTTTTTAGAAGGTTTTGATTTTACCATTCCACCAGTTTTTAAAGATATTGATTTTTGGTTTTGGAAAGCTAGAATGACTAGTTTTATTAAAGCAACTGATTTTCATATGTGGAGTGTTTTTACAAACGTTTTTGATCTCAAACCAAGAAAGGATTGGAGTGAAAAAGAAAAGAAAACATTTTCCTTGAATATTAGAGCAATGAAGATTCTTTACAGTGCCTTAACCGAAAATGATTTTGAGAAGATCAAACATTGCTCTAGTGCTAAAGAAATATGGGATACTCTTGATTCTATATATGCTTCTAACAAATATGTGGAAGTTGGAAGTGTTGACAGTTCATCTGAAACTACAAGTTGCGTATCCACGTTGGATGAACAATTGGAAGTGGATAATGAAGAAGGAGAAATCATTGAATACTCCCAAGATCCAGTCAACACAAAAGAACAAGAGGAAGAGGATTTCCAAGGAGAGCTCATGGAAGATTGTGATGAACCATTATCCAAAGCTCAAGATGCTCATGTGGTAAACGATTCCAACTCCTCTTGTGTAGGCAAGAAAAATGTTTTCAAACAATTGCATAGAAGTGTTTTTCAACCTTTTACTGATTTTATTTTGAAGAACGAAAATGCTTTCGATCATGCTGGAAAATCATGTGGGAAGAAAGAATACACAAACATGAATCACTCGAGATTGCATCCACTAGAACCTCATAATACTTGCAAAGATACTCTTAACAAGCATTTCTCTATCATTTGCAATTATTGTGGGAAATCTGGTCATATTTCTTACACATGCTATATTAGAAGAAATTCTAATGTAAGAAATAAATTCGTTTGGGTTGCTAAAGGACAATCAAGGTCCAATACTAACAGTCAAGGACCCAAGTATAAGTGGGTACCAAAATGTCCATCTAGTACTCTATGTATGCAGGATGATTTGAATATCAATGGACATCAAGGTACAGAGAAGAAGAAGAAGCCAAGGGTTTCTCATGCACCAAAGAAGAAGATCATAGAATCTATATCAAGCAAGAGAACTCCCATGGCATCCATTGCTGGAACTACAAGGTTTAAACATCAAAAGAAGCATGGGGTATAAGAAAGAGGAACATATTTTCCCTCAAGAACAAACTATCAGAGAGTACCGTACAACTATCTTGAGGAGAACAAGAAGAAGAGAGCCCCTCAAGTATCAAAGAGAAGATACTTGAAGCCTAAACCATTTGTGAAGACTTTGCAGACACCAAAGAGACAATGGACATGCAAAGCCAATCCTTCAAATATCTAAGGTAGAAGGTATACAAAGGTAAACCTCTTGTGCTAGTATTAGTAACTATCATTAAGGTTTTACACATTGGATAGTGGGAATGAACATTGAAAATTATTTTTGAAACTGAAAATCTACTTGATAGATTTATTTATATATAGTTTGCAAAGTTCAAGAGCATAACCCTTTATGCACACATTATGAGTCGAAAAATACATCTTTCATGCATAAAGTTATGTTTAATTCATTATGCTTAATTATCATAATCTGATTATATTCTTAGAGCATGTGAATTTTGTTTCTACATACTAACAATTAATGGATCCGAGTAAAATTGGATACCATGGAGGAAAAAGAGTTATATAGTACTGTAGGAACAAGGAAAGCTTCTCAAGAAAGCAACTATATGGTGAGATAATTCAAATTCTTGAGAAAGCTAAAGAAGCAATGCTTGATGATGATGAATGTCAAAGCAGAAGATGTCTACATCAATTCATCTCAGCAAGATTCAACAAGGACGAAGGAAATTATGGTGATATCTAATCTTACCCTAAACTATGTTTGTATGAAATTCATATTTGGGTAATGTATACTTATCCAATACTGGATACCATTAAGCAATCAATCTTTTGTGACTTTCAAAATGTTTTCAAGATTACTAATGGATTATAAGTGAATTTGTGCATAATTTTATAATTTCAAAGTTTCTGAAATGTACAATTCAAAAACTTGTTATGAATCACAATTCATTCCGTGTTTGGAAAATGCATTCCAATGTTTTTGAAACATATTCATACTTTGATGGCATTCAAATATTGTTTCAAATTGGAAGTCAATATTGTTACTGAATGACGAATATGCTTCAAATTTCTCTAATTGAGTTTTCATTATCTTTCACATATTAATCTCTAAGAACTCAACGCTTTGCTTGAACTCTTTGGTTTCATTCTCTAACTATTTGGGCCTCATGTCAAATAAGTTAATCATATATGAGCTTCAAGCTTATTTCCAGAAAAGAATTCAATTTGTGAAAACTTATGCTTATTGCATAAAACCTTATTGATCAAGCTATTCCAGGCATTATGAATGTTCATTAATGCATTATGTGCGTTAACCATTATATGGAATAACTTACTAGGATAACATTTCGAAACGTCAATCATTTGGATTAATGAGTTTGTACTTCATCGTCCATGAATCCTAGTACTTCTTGTGTTACTCAAATACATCAAATTTATCTCCATCCATATTTTGAGTAACTATCTGTGTATATTCATATTCTTGCCTTGAATGTTCTTATATGTTCAAGAATCTATTCTTTAAGCTAAGATTATCCCTTGTCAATGGCAAAGTCATTATGATCATATATTTCTGTTATAAAGTATATCTTGATAATGCTTTGCCTTCATGACTTTTAGCTTTCAAAAAAATTCTTCAACATGTTAACTTCATTGTTCAACATGTTCTCCAAATCTGAATCATATTGATATATTCATTAAAACTATTGACTTCCATCATATTTAAAATAAGCATTGGTTTCAAAATTGTTTCAAAAACCCTTCATGAAAAATATTGATTTCATTATGTGTCATCACATTTTTGAAAGACCATTCAAGATTTGAAATACTTTGCATATTTCATTGTCTTTCTTGAAAAAAAAAAAAATCTAAACTTCAATTGATAAATGCTTATCGTTATAGATAAGGTCTTCTACATTTTTTCTATGATTTTTTTTCCTGCATAAAATGTACTTACAAAGTGTCATGGAAAAATGAATTTCTCGGTATCACCTATTTGCTTATGTGTCTGTTCGAATTTATGAATCATTTAGATAAGCTTATCTGTAATGCACAATTTTGGAAATGACATATTCATCTAAGAGCAATTCAGTTTTATAATGAGAAAGTTTGGGAATGTTTAATCCCAATAGGTTGAGAATTGCCTCCACTTAATGTTAGTTCTGTGTTTTGATGATTAATTGGTTACTAACTTAAGTATTGGAGAATCTAGATGTGGTTTTGATATAGGGTGATTATCATGAATAAATCCCCTGAAAACCTGCTGAAGTTTGCTGTCAAGAGAAGCAATGAAAGTCTGAAGAAAAGCATGAACTCAATTTAGATGCTTAACAATCTGAGATTTTGCTGTCAATATTGAATACTCGAGTTTTGGAAACAAATACTCGAGTATTGGTGCTGCAGTATCGAGACCAGAGCGAAACTGAGGTTCAGAAGGACTATACTTGAGTATTGGAGTGGATACTCGAGTATCCAGAAGGCAGAGAGCAAGCTGTTGAAAAAGAGTCTCTATACTCGAGTACATAAGTGATATACTCGAGTATGGACCAGACAGAGGCCAAAGCTGAAGGTATGCCAATGGCATACTCGAGTATGTAAGTGGCATACTTGAGTATGGCCATCAGGGATTCAAAAATTTACCTTACATTTTTGAAGTCCAGGTCAGTATACTTCCTTCAATACTCGAGTATGTTAATGAGAGTATGCAATACTCGAGTATGGAGGTTCAATACTCGAGTATTGGTGCACGTCTATATATATGTGACTGCTTGTGTTCTTCATTACTCGCGTGAATACTCCGATTTTGCCCTAGCGGTTGATCTTCTCTCTCTATTTCTCTCCAATCTTTCTATACCCACACCAAAACCCAGAAAATGGCCTCTAAACCGACACAACCTGCTCAATCTGACGCTAATCCACAATCAAAGAGATCACATTCGCAATCATCTCCTCCTCCACAAGCTTCTCAACGTCTACCAAGAACAAAATCCATTCCAAAGAAGCTTCGTGAAGGAATTGATCGGTCAATTCAAGGCATCAGGGGTGAAATTCCAGACACCACTTCAAAGGGCACCTCTTCTACTCCTACTCGGTCCAAAGGAGTTTCTTTCCAAGAACCCATTGCTACTCCTCTGAGAAAAAGGAAGGAAACAGAGCAAGAACCAGTGGCGAAAGCAAAGAAGAAAGCAAGAGCAAAAAGAGCTTCCAACTATGAGCCTGAGGCAGTTCCAGCTCCATTACAGAAGAAGAAAGCTGCTGGACTTGAGGGAACTTCAAGAGTTGAGTCACCTCGAGCTGAAACTTCAAGTCAGACTCCTCCAACTATGGCAAATGCCATAGTCGATATTTATTGTATACAGTCTCCTCCTCAAAACTTTGATATAGCTACTGTCAACATGAAAGCTCTAGGAAATGTCTTCAAAGAAAAATTTGCCACTAGGGAATTTTGTGCTGTAGTAGCTGTTGATTTTGAACTTCTAGAGAGAGAGAGCAATTTGAACTTGCGACCATGGTTAAATTTCTATGACAATTTTGTGTCTATAGCTACCCCATACTCTCCAAATCTTGTTAGATTATTCTATTTCAATATGGAGTATGATAATATTTTGGGTCCACAGGGAGAATTGATTGAGGTGAGAGTCACCACGACTGTTAGAGGTACTAGGTTCACACTATCTGCGTCTATCTTAAACACAATTTTGCAGTTGGACCAGTATCCTATTCATGACTCCAGCTATAGTAACAGAGAAATTTGGTCTGCCCTTAGGCCAAATGAACCCTTTCTTGAGGATCAATCTCATACGCTTTCTTTCAAACCAAGCTCTATGCCTCCTAGAAATAGAGTTCTTTGGTATATTTTCTCCAGAAATTTCATCCAAAAGGGTGGCAGCTTTACCCATTTTGCATAGAAAGATTATCCTATGTTCACCTCTTTTGTGAAACAAACCCCCTTAAATCTTGGTCATCACATCTTCCAAGAGATGATCAGATTCAAGTTTCCCACCAGAAAGCTTTCTTATATGCCTTTCTCATACATTATGTTGATTACAACTTGTAAGGGGTAGTGTATCCTAGTGAGAGGATAATCTCTAGTACAGAGTGTGTAATCAAGCAGTGTGTTGATTACAGATTGTAAGGGGGAGTGAATCCTAGAGAGAGGGTTGCTTCAGTTACAGATCGTGTAATCAAGAAGAACAAAGATAGTGGATTGAAAATCCCAAGTGAGGCTTAGGGACTGGACGTAGGTCATCGATTGGGCCGAACCAGTATAAATCTGTTTGAAAGCTCTTCTCCTTTATCTCTTGCATTTCCAGCATTTACATTTGAGTATTTACCAATTGTTAGTGAACTCACTTTTATTACTCAAGATGAATTTTTTGAATTGTGAGAATATTTTGAAGAATGGAAATTTTTATACTTCACCCAATTCACCCCCCTCTTGGGTTCAGCCAGGACTTACAGCCTGCACCTCCTTTACCAGCACCACCTCCTCGACCAACCATATGTGCACCTCCACAGGCGGCACAACAACAGCTAGTAGTAGTGCTTCCTCATTGAAGGATATGATGAAGCAATTTGCCATAAACACTATGCAGTTCCAACAGCAAACTGAAACTTCCATTCAGAGTTTGCAAACTCAGATTGGCCAATTGGCAACATCACTGAACCAATTACAACCTCAGGGATCCAATACTCTCCCTTCACAGACCATTCCCAATCCTAAAGGGAATGTGAGTGCTATCTCACTACAGTTTAGCAAACAATTGGAGGAACCTAAACCAACTGCAGATGTGACTTCCACATCAGAAAAAGAGTTAGACAATGTGAAGATTGACTCTAAAAATAAAAAGACAATGCAGCAAGGTGAAGAGGAAGACATCCCCATTCCTCTTCCTTTCCCTCAGAGAGTACTTCAGTCCAAGAAGTTGGCAGAAAAAGCACAAGAGAAAGATATACTTGAGACATTCAGAAGACTAGAAATCAACATTCCTCTCTTAGATGCAGTTAAACAAATTCCTAAATATTCCAAGTTTCTGAAGGAGTTGTGCACCAACAAGAGGCAACTGAAGGGGAGTGAACGAGTGAGCTTGAACCAGAATGTATCAGCACTCATCCGGCCTACCATGCCTCACAAGTGCAAGGATCCAGGGACGTTTTCTATCCCTTGCATTGCTGGTAACTATAGATTTGATGATTGCATGTTAGATTTAGGTGCTTCTATTAATGTCATGCTTGCATTTATTTATAAATCTCTTGGTCTTGGTCCTTTACTCTATACTGGTGTCGTTGTTCAGTTAGCTAATCGGAGTAATGCTCATCCTTCTGGTGTAGTTGAAGATGTATTAGTCAAAGTTAATGAATTGATATTCCCTGCTGATTTTTACATCTTAGATATGGAGGATGAGTCTTCTAGTAGTAGGTCACCAATCATTCTAGGGAGGCCTTTCATGAAAACAGCTAGGACTAAGATAGATGTGCATTCTGGTACTCTTTCCATGGAGTTTAGTGATATATCTGTGAATTTCAATATCTTTGATGCCATGAAACATCCTAGGGAAGAGCATTCTGTTTTCTGCATTGATGTTATTGATGATGCTGTGGATGATGTTCTTGCTGATTGGTGTTCTGATTATCCTGATTTTTCATCTGAGAGTGATTCTGCCATCTGTGCATGTGCTGATAATGAATGGTGCTCTGTTTGCACTAACTTGGTTAATGCTGCATTATTTGGTGATTCTGACTTGCTTGGTGATTCTGCATTACATGTGGATTCTGATATTGATTCTGAGTTTGAGCTTCATCCTGATCCTAATGTGCATCCTGATTCTGATTTTGATGAGCTTAACTCTGATTTTGATGAGATGAATTCTATTGTTAACATTGAGCTGTATAGACACAGTTCTTCTGCTTCTTTGAATATGGTTTCAGGTATTTCTAATGTGATGACATCAGAATTGTTGCAACAATCACCCAAGCTTCTACCCTCCACCGAGCAACCACCCAAACATGAGTTGAAATCCCTTCCAGATCACCTGAAGTATGCATTTCTGGAGGTGGGTTAACAGTTGCCAGTCATTGTGGCCAACAATCTTCTTCCTGACCAAGAAGAGAAGCTGTTAAGCTTATTGAGAGCCAACAAGAAAGCCGTTAGGTGGATATTAACTGACATTGTTGGCATTAGCCCTTCCATGTGTATGCATCAAATTATGTTGGAAGAGAACTCTAAGCCGGTGAGGCAACCCCAGAGAGGCCTTAATCCTCTTATCCTTGATGTGGTGAAGAAGGAGGTCACTAAGCTTCTACAAGCTAGTATCATCTATCCCATTTCTGATAGCCAGTGGGTTAGCCCAGTCCAGGTGGTTCCTAGGAAATCTGGAGTCACTGTGGTAGCCAATCAGAAGAATGAGCTCATTCCTACCCGAGTTCAGAATAGTTGGAGAGTTTGCATCGACTATAGGAAACTCAATCAAGCCACTCGCAAGGATCATTACCCTCTACCTTTCATTGATCAGATGTTAGAGCAGTTGGCTGGTAAGTCTCGTTACTGCTTCCTAGATGGCTACTCTGGATACTTCCAGATCCATATTGCATCTAAGGATCAGGAGAAGACGACCTTCACATGCCCTTTTGGGACATATGCTTACAGAAGGATGCCTTTTGGCCTCTACAATGCACTTGGCACCTTTCAGCATTGTATGGTAAGTATTTTCTCTGAGTTCCTAAAGGACTGTAAGGTTTTTATGGATGATTTCACTGTATATGGGTCTAATTTTGATGCATGCCTAGCTAATTTGTTTAGAGTCTTGCATAGGTGCATTGAGTCTAATCTTGTGACGAATTATTAGAAGTGTCACTTTATGGTTAAGTCGAATATAGTCTTGGGACACATAGTGTCTAGGAAAGGGATTGAGGTAGACCATGCTAAGATAGATGTAATTATTGCTTTGCCTTACCCCGAATCTGTGCGGGAAGTTCGCTGTTTTCTTGGTCATGCAGGTTTCTATCGGCGTTTCATTTGACATTTCAGCAAGACTGCTCGCCCCTTGTCCAACCTTCAACATAAGGACACTAACTTTGTATTTGATGAGGAGTGTAAGGCGGCTGATGGGTGCCTCCACTTCGAGTTGATGTGTGATGCTTCCAACTATGTGATTGGTGCTATTCTGGCACAGCGGGTCGATAGAGCCTCTCATGTGATTGCATATGCCTCCAAGACTTTGGATCCTGCCCACTCTAATTACACCACTGCTGAAAAGGAGTTATTGGCTATTGCATTTGCCTTTGATAAGTTTAGGTCATATCTACTAGCTAGTAGAGTAATTGTTTTCTTTGACCATGTTGCTTTAAAGTTTCTTTTGAAAAAGGCAGATGCTAAGCCACGACTCATCTGGTGAATGTTATTGCTCCAAGAGTTCGATGTTGAGATTCGAGACAAAAGTGGAGCACAAAACTGGGTAACTGACCATTTAAGTCGCATCACCTATTCTCCCTCTCACCCCTCTTCGATTTGGGATGATTTCCTTGATGAGCAGCTTCTACAGCTGCAAGGTAAGCTGATCTGGTTAACTACTTGGTAGCTAGTGTTTTGCCTGTAGATTCCACTAGGGCCCAAACCCTTAAATTAAAGAGTGAGTCTAAATATTATGTTTGGGATGAGCCTCATCTGTGGAAATTTTGTAGTGACCAAGTAGTTAGGAGATGTGCGCCTGATCATGAGTTTCACTGTATATTGCATTTTGCTCATGCTTCTCCCTGTGGTGGTCACTTTAGACCCCAAAGAACTGCTAGGAAAGTGTTAGACAGTGGACTATGTTGGCCTTCCTTATTTCGTGATTCCCATGTGTTTTGTAAGTCATGTGATAATTTTCAGAGGGAAGAGAGTATTTCCCATAGACATGAGATGCCCTAGAATCCTATATTGTTTTGTGAGATATTTAATGTCTGGGATATTGATTTTATGGGTCCATTTCCTATTTCTCATGGTTATATTTACATGCTGCTGGTTGTCGATTATGTCTCGAAATGGGTTGAGGCGAAAGCCACCCAGACTAATGATTCTTTTGTGGTGGTGGATTTTGTTAGGTCTAACATTTTCTACAAGTTTTGTATTCCTAGAGCCATTATCAGTGACCAGGGTTCTCATTTTTGCAATCAAAGCATGGATTCCTTGTTACGCAAGTATGGAGTGCTTCACAAGGTTTCCAAAGCATAACATCCTCAGACCAACGGTGAAGCTGAAGTCTCAAATAGAGAGATTAAGCAAATCCTTCAGAAGACTGTTAACTCTACCCAGAAAGATTGGAGTAAGTGCTTAAAGGATGCTTTGTGAGCATATCGCGCCACCTACAAGACTCCGATTAGGATGTTTCCCTATCGACTTGTCTTTGGTAAGGCATGTCATTTTCCGGTTGAGTTGGAACATCAAGCCTATTGGACCATTAAGCAGTGTAACATGCATTTGGCTAAGTCTGGGATGGAGCGGAAGCTACAGTTGCAAGAGTTAGATAAGCTTAGATTGGATGCTTATGACAGTTCACGGTTGTACAAGGAAAAGACTAGAGGGGAGAATGATAGATTCTTAAGGGAACCTTGCTCCCAAAAAAATCTTCCCAAAATTTAATTTGGCTACCATCACCCGTGGACCATTTGATGTGAATGGCGGTTTCACTTCAATGGTTTATCAGGTTTCTCTAGAAGTATGACATTCGCGAATGGCAAGGCACTTCTTTGAGGCTTTTAACAACATATTTCTGTTTCAAGACTCTAACCCAAAGGGAGTCCGGTTGGGAATGAATCCTGAAAATCAGTTTCATCATGAATGCTTTGTTTTGAGATTGAAGATTTAGAAGCCCGTAGCCGCCATGATAAGATGGTTGGCATAAGTCTTGCCACTTAATCAAACTGGTGCCTCGATGATCGCTAGAATAACCCCAAATAAATTTACAGATTAGTTTCTTGATCTTAGCAATACATGAAGAAGGGAGAATTGTACTCTGCATTGTGTAAATAGGCAAGGATGCCAAGACAGATTTTGCAAGAGTAATAAGCCCAGCCAAAGACAGAGATTGACTTTTCCAACCAAACAGCTCCGTTTGCAATCAATTAATAATGAATTTATAAGTGGTCTTAGAAACCCTACCAATTAGAAAAGGTACTCCGAGGTATTTACCGAGGGATCAATCCCCTGGTAATCAAGCAAGTCACATAGTCTCCTACACTCTTAAGCACTAGTGTTATTCGAGAATTGAACTTTGGTCTTGGTCCTGCTCACCAAATGACCCAAAGAAGTACAAAATTCCTGTAAGATATCTTTGATGAGAGCAACTTGATATGAAGTTGCTTGTCCAAAAAGGATTAAATCATCAGCAAAAAATAAGTGGGAGAGAGCTACACCACCATGGCCCAGTTTAATTGTTTGCCAATCACCAGATTGCAATTTTGCTTCAATTAATTGAGAGAGACATTCCATGCAAAGAACAAAGATATATATAGGGGGAGAGGGGGCCCCTTGTCTAACGCCTCACTTGGGAGAGAAAGAGGTGGCGAGTTTCCCGTTCCACAAGACTTCCATGGTCAGAGATGATATACATTCCATAATCAAGTGCACTAAATTACCAGGAATATTGACATCTTTAAAGGAATCATCAATAAAGTCCCATCTCAGTTTGTCAAAAGTTTTTTCGTGATCAATTTTGATAGTCATCCGGCATGATTTCCCTTTTTTTCCCTCTCATGGAGTGAATAGCCTCCTGAGCAATAATGATGTTATCAATTATACTTCGTCCTTGGATAAAACTAGATTGACTGTGCCCAATTAAGTCAGGCATGATCGATCTCAGTCTGTTGGCCACCGTCTTAGAGACTATTTTATGCAATACAAAGCTTAGGCCAATTGGCCTAAATTCACTGATAAGACAAGGCTGGCTAAGTTTAGGGATTAAGGCTATCAAGGTGTGATTCAATGATGGTTCAAAAGAGTTACCATCCCAAAGATGAAGCACAAAATTGAAAATACTAGGTCACATTGTGACTGATAAAACAGAGCATGAATGCCATCACATCCAGGCGATTTTAGAGGCTTCATTTCAAAGTGTGATTGCTTAACTTCCTCTAGGGTCACCATCCTGTCAAGATTCATAAGCACATGGTCAGGTAGAACGGTGAAGGCAACTTTCAGAGGGAGAGGATACCCCTTTGATCTTTATCTAACCGCTTAACGAACTCAGCTAACACCTTAACCACTTACCCACGTGGCACTCATAGATTGTTACAACATAATAAGTAATATAAACATATTGTCATTTCTTACGCAAAAACTTATCAAGACATACTCCTCAGTTGTTACTATACTCGTGAGTAATTGAATCTCTTTATTGTGACCTTATACTATTAATAAGGTTCCATTCCACCAAGCTAAGCCTAGGAACCGAAACAATGGGAGAACTTACGTGTACGAAACCTGCGGGTGTTTGTGTTTGTGTTTGTGCGTTATATATAGTGATTTCTCAGCCTTCTGTCACGCACGGAAAGGAACGCTGGATAATTCGCGTGCACGGGCACTCCGCATTGGCCTAGGAGGTTGAGACTTCAAGTATGGAGAAGTCTAGAAGCTCCTAGAATGTTGTAGATATGTGTATATAGTGGTAGAATTGTGAAGAGAGTTCTAGAGAACTCTTGAGTTATGTAAATATCATGATATTTGTAAGGAAGGTTCTGGAGAACCGATTGTAGCCGTAGGATGTTTTCGATCTGAGCCGTCCATTGAGGAGGTGGAAGGCTATAAATAGGGGAGTCCTCCTCACTTGTAAAGACATCCAAGAATCCAAGAGTCTTCAAAGCATTCGTTGTTCAAGAGCTTCTCTCTCTAAGTTCTTTCTCTCTCTAAAAGTTCTCTTGTGTTCTTTGCCTTTCCTTGCCTACTCGAGGGGATTCGACTGACTTAGCAAGATCAAGCAGGGTGATCAAGCTAAGGCCGACACGGTATTTGGGTGATCAAGTCCAAGGCCGTGACAAAGTGGTATCAGAGCTTTGGTTCAAGGCAGCTAGGTTCAGAGCTGTGAACTTGGTTCGTGGTAGCCATTTGGTAAGCAAGGATATCGGGCACAACTGAGGACGTGGTGGTGTCGGGAGAAGGAAGGGGTAGGGAGACCCAAGTTGATTGGGAGGCAAAGAAGACCCGAGGATCAAGTAAGTCCCGCCAAGCCGCGGATGTGGCCACTTTGATGGCAAAGGTGGAGGCTTTGAAGGAGGCCTTACATGGGGTGGCTATTAGGGTGGACAAGGTGGAAGGTGACTTTGAGACACTTGAAACCCACACCCTTAGCCAATTGGACAACTTGAGGTCGGATCTTGATTCGCACCTCAATGTTGAGGAGGAACGAGCTGAGTCCATGAGGCGACTCGAGGCAAAGGTAATGGATGCCATTACCGCGATGCAGGGACAGCTCAACTCTCTAAAGACTTCTTTGGAGAGACAACAAAGACTCCGCTGGTGGGTGGTACCAGTGGAGCAAGGGAGGTGAGGTTGGATCTCCCTAAGCCGAAGGAATTTCAAGGCGTTCGCGATGCCAAGGAGGTTGAGAACTTCTTGTGGCAGATGGAGCGATATTCTGAGAGCCTGAACTTGGTTGATGATGCAACCAAGGTACGTACTGCTTCCTTGTTCCTTAGTGATAATGCTATGTTATGGTGGCGTAGGAAGCATGCAGACATGGAAAGGGGCCTTTGCAAGGTCGAGACATGGGATGATTTCAAGAGGGAACTGAAGAAACAGTTCTACCCTGAGAACGTGGTCTACATGGCGCGCAAGAGGTTGAGGGAACTCAAGCACAAGACTACGATTCAGGATTATGTAAGGGACTTCACGACCCTCACGTTGCAAATCCCTAATCTCAGTAGCGAGGAGACATTGTTATACTTCGTGGATGGTCTTCAGAATTGGGCCAAGCATGAACTCCAACGGCGTGGTGCAGCAAGTGTGGACGAAGCCATTGCCATTGCTGAAAGCCTCACTGATTATCAAAGGGGTGAGAAAGGTGAGACTTCTGGACCTAAGTCTTCTGAACCCAACCATGGGAACGGTGGGGGAGACAAAGGTAAGGAGTTCGTCAAGGGAGGAGCGGATAAGTCTTCCCAGAAGGACCAACCTGAAGACAAGAAGAAGAAGACAATCAGCTGCTACGTGTGCAAAGGGCCACACTACATGAACAAGTGTCCCAAGTTGGGTAGTTTGTCAGCCCTTGTTCAGGGGAACGAGGGAACCGATGAGGAGGAACCCAACATGCGGATGGGATCTCTCAGAGTCTTGAATGCCTTGAAGGCCAAACATGAGGAACCTGTTGCGAGGAGTAAAGGTCTCATGTTTGTTGATGTGGAGCTGAATGGGAAGCTAGCGAAGGTGATGGTGGACACCGGGGCTACCCATAACTTCATCACTCCTGAAGAGGCCAAGCGGGTAGGTCTCTCAGTTGCTCAAGCACGAGGAGGATGGTGGAAGTCTGTGAACACTCCTGCCAAGCCTCTCAATGGCGTAGCTCGTGGGGTAGAGCTATGCATGGGAACATGGAAGGGGACCATGGATTTGTCGGTGACCCCTATGGACGACTTCAATGTGGTACTGGGTCTGGACTTCTTGCGCAAGGCAAAAATTGTCCTCATGCCGGGTGAAGATTCATTGTGCTTCCTTGAGAAGGGGATTGGTTGCACAGTGTCTACGACAAGCAACGAGCGGGATGTTGGCTTGTCAGTCACCTACCTTGCGGCTTTGAAGGTGGTGGATCCTGATGTGAAGGATCGTGGGAATCTTCCCCCTGTCGTGAAGAGGAATGGGAACCCAATGCCACTAAGGCTCCAAGAAAGGTTGCCGCCTGGACGAAAGGTGGAACATGGGTTGGAGCATGGAGTTGGCATGGCCGGTGCAATAGGTGATGCATTGGGCCGAAGAGTTCTGGCGACGAGATCCTTCCAGGGCAAGACGGCCAAGGGACGAAAGGAGATTGTGGATGGGAAGGAATGCGTCTCTGAATACCAAGTAGGAGACAAGGTGATGGCAAAGCTCCTTCCTCAGCAACTGAAGGTGTTTCGAAAGAAACACAAGAGCCTGTGCAGTGACGAGGGCGTCACTGGATTAGGTGGGGGAGAGTGTCACGCACGGAAAGGAACGCTGGATAATTCGCGTGCACGGGCACTCCGCATTGGCCTAGGAGGTTGAGACTTCAAGTATGGAGAAGTCTAGAAGCTCCTAGAATGTTGTAGATATGTGTATATAGTGGTAGAATTGTGAAGAGAGTTCTAGAGAACTCTTGAGTTATGTAAATATCATGATATTTGTAAGGAAGGTTCTGGAGAATCGATTGTAGCGATAGGATGTTTTCGATCTGAGCCGTCCATTGAGGAGGTGGAAGGCTATAAATAGGGGAGTCCTCCTCACTTGTAAAGACATCCAAGAATCCAAGAGTCTTCAAAGCATTCGTTGTTCAAGAGCTTCTCTCTCTAAGTTCTTTCTCTCTCTAAAAGTTCTCTTGTGTTCTTTGTCTTTCCTTGCCTACTCGAGGGGATTCGGCTGACTTAGCAAGATCAAGCAGGGTGATCAAGCTAAGGCCGGCACGGTATTTGGGTGATCAAGTCCAAAGCCGTGACACTTCGCTCTCTCGTCTCCCATCTGACACCTCATCATCGCTTCGGAAAAAGCAGATATAAAGAGAGGACGCAGAATCGCCTCCCACAGGAAAGAAAAGAAAAGGCTTTAATTATGTTGCTTCATCTCAATCATTCTCTCTCCTCGATTCTTCATTGAAAACCCCCCACTCCCACTTTATATTCCCCCTTCGTCGTCGTCGTCATAATTCAGAACCCCCTTCAATTATTTACAGTGTTTTATTTTGGAATTATGCTCTTGTTGACGGATGCAGACTGAATTTCAGGAGTCATTGATGGCTGTTATATGTAATAACGGCATCTCTGTTTTTATGATTCGATCTGCGATGATCATAATGCACTGATCGCAAACTTATTAAGCTTGCGATTTTATGTTCTGCTTCCATAAATTCTCTCGATGCTTTCTTTCTTGCCAATTTTGTGGTTGCGTATTCAGCAAGTGTGCTTCCCGATTGGGTTACTCATAATTTTGGTGATCGGGTGGAAAGTCAAACACCAATTTCTTTTTCAATTGAAAAAATTGATTGCGGAACCGTTTTCGTGTTTCAGTAATCATTTCCATTTTGCTGTTTTCGTTCGTTTTCATTGGGGTAATCTCAACTCGTTCGACAATACTAATCTTCTGCTCAAAGTTTTCACCTTGCATTAGCATTTTTCATCTGACGCTTCTTCTGCTTACGGTTCGGGTGTTTGGATTCAACTAACTGAATTTATTTTGCCTGAACAAGTCGATTAATAGTGATTTTTGTACATCCATTTCTCTGATTTCTTTTTCTTTTCTTTTTTTTTTTCAGTTGGTATTTTTGAGCAAATAAGGCTTTCTGATCTTCATTCATAGGGATGAGTGACATACCATTGGGTTGAATTCTGTCTCTTCTGAATGCCTTGTGGTGTTATTATTTGTCATGTCACAATAAATGGAGACAGTTTGTCCACAATACAGCTTTGTTTACTTTGTGTCACATAAGGATTTTTAATAAACTTTTTTTTTTTTTTTTCCTTTGTAGGTTTGACACCAGAGATTTGCTAGTCAATTGTAAATTTAAGGTACACACTTTTGTTTCAGATGCTATAATATTAGAGGAACAGAGAAATTAATGTAATAATAAAATTTGCACGTGTATTTTTCGTAATTCCTAGAAGTTTAAGACCTTTTTCTTCAGCAAAGTGTGGGCACTGCCTATTTATCGCAGTGCCCATGGATGCCACTACGAGCGGAACCCCAACTTTACAATATCATAGCATTCCTGACCAACCAGCTACTGCTATTGTTGCCACACCTCTTCAAACATTTCAAAGACAGCAACGCCATTGCTATGGAAACTCAAGTCCTGGAGAGTTTCCCTTGTCTGCTAGCCACCCACATATTGTTCTTCATGTCCTTACAGCATGTAATTTGGATCCTGAGGACTTTGCTAGGTTGGAGGCAAGTGCTCTATATATAATTGTGAAGTCCTTCTTGAATGAAACTGAAGTTTATGTCTTTGGTTTTGTTTTTTCCCCTACTTTAATGCGCTGCTGTTGCAGGCAACATGCTCCTTTTTTAGGCAGCCAGCGGACTTTTACCCTGACTTGAGTTTGTCATTATCTGAGCTTGCTGCATTGGACATGTGCAAGAAGAGAGCTATTTTTAAGCCAATGGCCAGTGAACAACAGCAAGAATTGAAGCAACTGTGTGGAGGATCTTGGAAACTTGTTCTGAGGTATTTACGGGCTGGAGAAGCATGTTGCAGAAGGGAGAAATCACAGGCAATAGCAGGTCCTGGTCATAGTATTGCAGTGACATCAAAAGGGGTTGTTTACTCATTCGGCTCCAACAGTTCTGGACAACTTGGGCATGGCACCACTGAATGGGAATGGCGCCCTCAGCCTATCAGGTCGGAGCAGTAGTGCTCCTTAGTCCCCATAACTTGTACTTTTAAAACTAAGGAAAAACTGGACACTGGACTATTTTATTTGAAGTTAATGGAAGTCCATTGTGTTGCAGAGCCTTGCAAGGCATTCAAATTATACAAGCAGCGGCTGGGGTTGGGAGGACAATGCTGATAAGTGATTCCGGGCAGGTATACACCTTTGGGAAAGATTCCTTTGGGGATGCTGAGTTTGTAGCACCAGGAGCTAATTCAATTACAACTCCACAGTTGGTAGAGTCTTTGAATGGCATATTTGTGGTTCAAGCTGCAATTGGAAACTTTTTTACGGCTGCATTGTCAAGAGAAGGCAGGGTTTATACATTTTGTTGGGGTAGTGACACCAAACTTGGCCACCACACTGATCCAAATGATCAAGAACCTCGTCCTTTATTAGGAGCTCTTGAACACATACCAGTGGTGCAAATTGCTGCTGGATACTGCTATCTGCTTTGCCTAGCTTGTGAATCAACTGGAATGTGAGCTTGATCTTTATCTCCATGTTTTGGATTGTTTCAACTGTAAAAGCAACTCATTGGTTATTCAACAATTCTTAAGAATTTAAATAAATCTGATATTTGTGAAATCCTTTTGCAAATGCATGGACATTTGAAAAGCACATTAAGTCAGTTGAAAAAGATTAAAAGTAAAATGTGCTGTGGAACAGTATTGTTTTGCCACATCAGTGCGAGAGTTCCTGATTAGTGGTATGACGATTTTTAGTATTGACTAATTATTTGATACTCTTGAAAATATAATAGGTCAGTATACTCTGTGGGATGTGGCCTGGGTGGAAAGCTTGGGCACGGATCAAGAACTGATGAGAAACAGCCCCGTTTGATCGAACAATTCCGACTTTTAAACCTTCAGCCCATGGTTGTTGCTGCTGGTGCATGGCATGCTGCTGTAGTGGGGCAGGATGGCCGAGTTTGCACATGGGGATGGGGCCGATATGGATGCTTGGGTCACGGAAATGAAGAATGTGAATTAGTGCCCAAAGTAGTTGAAGCATTGAGCAATGTCAAGGCTGTTCATGTTGCTACAGGGGATTATACAACCTTTGTGGTGACTGATAACGGTGATGTGTACTCATTTGGATGTGGAGATTCTGCTAGTCTTGGGCATAACCCTGGAAATGATGGACAGGTCTGCTTCTTCCTTTATCCTTATTTGAAGAGTTATTTGCTTGACTATTTCAAACGAAGTGTGTTAGATATTCTACTTCATGGAAAAGTTTTGAATTTGATTTTTTCACAATGAACAAAACCTAGGCACAGCTTTTAGGTATTTGCTGTTAGATTCTTCATCGAAAACATGACAAATGAAGAACATTTCCCCCCTTAAGACCAGCCTTATGACTCTATCGATTAATCAAGTATCCCAACTTTTTTCCCATGAAGTCTTGACTTTCCATTGAATGAATACCAATATTTAGAGATAAATAAGATGTCAACATTGGTGAAACGTATCATGTCAATAATGCAATTTGTCTGTCTAACCAGAGTGGCCTTTGTGCATTTTACATGAACACTTCAATGAGTTGTATTGTTCATGACTTATGAACAATATGACTTTCTTTGATAAGTTATGAACAATATGACTCCCTTTATGAATTATATTGTATATTGATATTGATATTTTAGAGTCAGAGGATCATGAATCATTGAAGTCACTAAACAATGTCATGCTTTGCTTTGTACAGGGCAATGGGCATGCAAATGTATTAACTCCAGAGATTGTAACCTCACTGAAACGGGCGAATGAGAGGGTGGTACAGATTAGTCTGACCAATTCGGTTTACTGGAACGCACACACATTTGCCCTCACTGAATCTGGAAAGCTATTTGCATTTGGGGCTGGAGACAAAGGGCAGCTAGGAACACAGCTTGGGGAGGACCAGACCGAAAGGGGGGAGCCAGAAAGGGTTGATATTGACCTAAGCTGACAAATTCTTTATATCCTATTTATTGCATAGCATTTAGTGGTTTAATGTCTTTGTTTATTCTGTAAATAGCATTAAAGAAAGCATCTGCAAGGTCTAAGAATTAAGCAGGGTAATTAAGTCTTAAGGGCATCTGTTGCTGTCATATATGGTCATGGTCTCGTGGATAATTTATATTTAGGCTTTTAATTAGTCCTTACATTGTGAATGGTCATTTACTACTTAGTTGCATTTGAATTGATTTCATAGGATATTAGAATTTTCTTTTGGTTTTGTTTCCTTGCAAATGTCCATCTTCACTTTCTTGTTTGGACTTTTTAGTCATGCATAATTGGTGAAGAAAATAAAAAATTAACAAAAAAATTGAATAGGTATATAAAGGTTAGGAAAGAATGAAATTTGCAAATATACAATACATATTAACTTGTAATGATTATGCATATGATTGTTTACACATTTGATGCTTTGTCATTTTTTGAGTTGGATTTCTCTCCCATTTTTCTGATGTCTATAAAATATTATCTTAGTTTGCATCTTTTAAATATCTTGTTTATAAAAAATAGCTGAAGGGTATATTTTTTCATTTAACCGAAAAAAAAGGAAGAGGGATGAAGTTTCCAAATTTTGAATAAATTGTAGTGACTAGGCATAATTGTTTACAAATTTGATGCTTTGTCCTTTTTACAGTTGGGTTTCTCTACCGTTTATTTTGGGCATGCTTTACTACCTTTTGGTCATAATTATAAGTCAATATTTAGGAATTGATCTTGATCCTAATTATGAGACAGTTCTGATTTTTGTCAATTTCTTTCTAAAATACTTCTATTGATACTTTTTCAATAATAATTTAATTATGAACCTATACATTTTTTATAGTGAGTAATTAATGTCATAAATACCTCAATTTTACCGTTTTTTTATTTTTTTTAATAAAATAATTTTGAGCAATTTCTGACATATTTAATAATGACATCACTATTAAATTATACTTTTAACCTTCTAGAGTAGATTGAAAGTTGTTGAGAGAGATTGATGACGATGGATTTTGTGAGAGTTCGGAGAAGTTGTGTGAGAGGTAGGTGAGGTCTAACAAAGAACAAAGAATTAGAGTAAATGGATGTCATTTTAAATTTTAAAAAAATGCATTTTGAGAAAACAAATATAATTAACTAATTTAACAACTATCTTTATTCTTTCCAAAATTAGATAAATATGCCCTATAACTAAAACCGGAGGGAGTATGTTAGATTGTATCATTTTAATATCTTGTTTGTAAACATCAACTTGGATTGTTTTTAATTTTTGTGTATGTGTATAACTAGTCCTTTAATTTCACATGAATTTTCATTTCGGTCCCTTAATTTATAGTTTATTTTTGTTCTCTAACCCTAACAACATTAGTTTCATTAATATATATATATATATATTCAAAATTTAAATATTGACAAAATATTTTTAAAATACTGAGTTATTGAGTTTATTTTTTTAAAAAAAAAATAAATAAATAACAATGATTGGTTCAAAAGATTATCATCTGGCCGATGATATTAAAGTTAGGGAAGTAGAAAGATAGGGGGAAAAAATTGAAATCTTGTGTATAGTTGGATGATCAAATTTTAAATATTGACAAAATATTTTTAAAATACTGAGTTATTGAGTTTAATATTTTTTTTAAAAAAAAATAACAATGATTGGTTCAAAAGATTATCATCTGAGGCCGATGACATTAAAGTTAGGGAAGTAGAAAGATTGGGGGGGGGGGGGAATTGAAATCTTGTGTATAGTTTGATGATTATATGTATACTTTTGCCGATACTCTTAACGATATTTTTGCCAACTTTTATTTTTAGTTAAATATTATAGGGTTCAAATTCTTATAACGAAGTTGTTACGAATCAACATTAGGCCTAATAGCGATACGACCGAACAATATATACAGTATATGTTAGGATCTATTTACAATTAAGTATCCTAACTGACCCATAATAAAGGAATATTTCTAGATATGATATAACTGTCAAGATGCTCAGGTCAGAAATCATGCGAGGTCCGAGATATCTTACCTATGGTACACCACTCTAAAAATACAGGGATCAAACCTTAAGGTACACACGTTCAAAACCTTGAACTATTTACATTCTGTTTCAATGTACACACACATCACCCCCTTTGGCGAAAGCCTCGTGTACAGTGATCCTACACTCTCTTGGATATCTGCCTCATGGGCATTCAGGCAAGGCCCATCAATCCAAGATCAAAGCACTAGCCAATAAGGTTAGACATTTGTGTTCTTCTCCAGAACATTGGTGTCGATCGTGGGGAACGTTAAATTTCGATCCCTGTGACCAACGATGGCTAACACCAGAAGTAGCAGTCAGAACCCTCAGCTTGGAAATCCATTGCAGGCCGAGGCGAGTCAACAGCAGTGATAATTGAATATTTTATACACTTCTTTTATCTCTTGATTAATAATTTAGGACTATTTAGTTAATAAATAATGGCTTTTATACTTATTTGGGATTTGGGCCTTTGATGTTATTTTAGCCATTTTTAATAGTAAAATTCCAGTTTTACATTGCTTCGCTATTTTTACCATAACTCTTGAACCAGATATCGGATTTGCCTCATTTTTGTCTCATATTTTAGATGATTCAGAGAGCTACAATTGTTATGAAGACATGAAGGGCAAATTAAGACAAGAGGGTGGTCGATTTTGGAGCCGAAGTCAGATGTATATTTCTAGATTTTATTTGGGTTCGAATTTTGTAACTAAAGCCCACTTTTATTTTACTTTCGTTTTGGGCTGAACCATTGGTGCCCATTTCCATTTTGGGTTTAATTTAGGTCAGATGGTGGCTGAACACATATTCATTCACGTTTTTATTATTGTGGTGGATCAAAATAGAGGTTTTGAAATTCTCTCAAATGTTCTTCGCGTTCTTCGTGTTCCTCATCTGTTCTTTGTTTTTCCCAGCCATGTTCGGCTAAACTTCTGTGGTTAACCCAACGTTGATGATTCCATGATTCGTCCAGAGAGCTTGTGCTTAATCGGTAACGTTACTCGTTTCTGTTTTCTTCTTATCGGATTCGATTTCTGGAAATAGTTTGAATGTTAGATTCAATATTCAGTTTGGTTCATCCTAAGGACTGAGTCCGAACTAGGTTTTAGTGTTGCTGTGCGATCGCACAGTGAGACGCCACTGTTCGAACAAATGCTAGGTGATTGTCTAGTTGAGGGATTTTATGGATGAACGTAGAGATTTTGGTTCATCCAGAACCAAACGCGAGTTCGTTCATCTTTCGTTCAATGATGGAAGTCTCTGGAATCTGAATGTTGGGTTGATCGTTTTTAATCGATTTTCTGCATATTTCGTTCTGTTTCTACATATTCTGTTCTCTTTCAGTTTAGTTTCATTTTTAATCTGTTTGAATTAAAACCCCCTACTTTATTGTTCCGTTTCGTTGTTGCTATCAATCAAACCCGCTGCAAGTTCGTTAGGGAAACAACCCAGGTTCCTTATTTTTACAAAATCATTTTTGAACTTGGTTATTTTGGGAGACATGACAAATCTCTGTCAAGCAGCAAACTCAAAACCCACAACAGCCTGAGGACATCCCCGAAGATAATGCTATGAACGAGGAGAATGACGCCTCGGACACAGCATCCTCCCTGCCAATGATTGCTAAACCTCAGGACACGACGACACACGAAACCCTAGCACAGAATCCAAACTTCCTTCTCCTACAGAAAGCCCAGGAATCAATGCTGAGGCGAATGGAGAACATGGAAAAGTGTAATGACCTCCAGCGCCAAGAAGATCTTAGAGTAATACAACAGATCATGGAGGACCATTTCAAATAGTTTGAGACGTTGGTTCGAGGAGAAGGCCATGATGAAACACAAGGGAGGAAGGGATGGACGACACAGGATGTTAATAATCCCTCTTGCAGTGAAGAACTAAGGTCAACACGGCGGGATGTTGTTGCTTAAATTCCCTTATGGCAAACGAACTAGTCGAACAAGTAATAAAGTGAAAGTAGAGTATCGTCCCACAGAAACTGAGACACCAAGGAATGACGCTTGATTGCTATGATAGTTGTGAAAGCAAAAAAAAAATACAATTAGGTTGAAAGGTTATGGTGATTATGCTACTAGCAAAAGTAAACAAAATAACGGTAAACATGAGAAGATATCAGTAAAAGGTTAAGCTGGACTCAAAGTCACCCTTAAGTGCGTCAATCTCCCAGTTGCTCTACCCAATGCTACAACATCTACACTGTACAGCTTCCACAATTGCTACAACATAGCTGCTACTCACAAAGCTATTTGGTTAACCCACCTCTATAGTCTACCGAAGCTTCCGCGTCCGATACGTAGGATGCTAACTATACTCCTTCCATATTCCTATGGCGACTTTCTAGTTAGATCTTTGCTATGCTCAGGGTGTTATGGTTATGAGAGGTAGACCCATTCCTGAAGCCTACAATAATAGGTCAAGCCGTGAACGGGCTGCCTAGCAAACCCTGTTTCTTAGGTCTAACCCCAACTCCTTACCAGTAAGCTAAGGCAACAAATCTAGCTCTTAACTTCCGTTAACCGACTAGTGATTAAAACACCGATACGCAAACCAAATTTATTGAATTAAAAACTTGCAACTGGGTTCATTTGATACTTAAAGATTCATCCTCGTCTAGCCATATAAAAATCAGTTCATGACTGACAAGGAAGACACGAAACAAACATTAACAGAATGACCCATGATCGAAATACAAAATAAACAAAAGGAAAACAGAAAGCTTGAACGGAGTTTTGGGGTGTGGATGAAGTCTTGTCACGTCACGACTCCACATCGTCTTCTCTCCGTCGTACTACAGGGAAGGATGCTAGGTTGTCCTGGAAATCGTGTGCTTTGTGAACTTGCTCACTCTTCTCTTGAGTCTGCTGAAGATAGAATTCTGTTTAGGGCTTTCCGACTGCTTTAGGGTTCGCTCGGCTGCCTTTTATAATCGGGCTTTCTTGCGACGCAAGTTGTAGCAGGTTGAGACTTTCCTATTTTGTCGGAATCTATCGTATCTTCTGATTTGAGTAGATTAGATTGCTTCTGTTGATTCTGTGGGATTCTTCAAATCTTTTAGTTCCGATCCTCCGCATCTTCTATTCCGTTACGTCAGCAACCTATCTGTCAATATCGCCCTTTTCTTTAATTCCCGAAATCGTCTGGATAAAAAGGTCAGAATATAAGCCGCATAGCATTGCGTGCTCTACTTTGCTATAGCATTCGTGTGCATTGTATTGCCCTTCGGTTTGCTATCAGAATGCTATAGCATCGTATCGACTCTGCTGCACAGTTTTCCTCAAAAGCATCGTGAATTACGCTGTTCTTAGCACATGTGGTTGATTTCTATCTCTCAGTCCCTATATCATGAATACATGCCTTTTTGCTTGTTTAAATCATAGTTAAGCTTATTTTTACCATTCAATTGAGTCAAGAAGTATCGGGAAAATATGATATGATTTGTGCTCATCGGATGTCGACACAGCTACACAAGGGACGAGCTTAGGACGAGCTCAGGACAAGCTCGGATTTAAACCCCAAAGGTGAGCTTGAAAAAACTGTGCATGGAAAGGATCTCGGACGATGAAGACTGAGGTACTGAGAGAATATAAAATGAAGTACATAATGGGACACAATAGCAATCCCTTCTCTGAGGAAATCACGAACGTGCCATATCCGAAGGATTTTGATTTGGCAGATTTGCTAAAGTACGATGGGACCTAAGACCCACGCTATCACCTTGATACGTTCGAGGTACTTATGTTCATTTGACATATTTTAGGCCCGGTCATCCCACGGCTTTTTGCAATGACACTAACTGGACCTACCCAAAAGTGGCTTCTTACTCTACTAATCAATTCTATACATAATTTTGAAGACCTCGAGCGTAAGTTCGAATTGAACTGCACAACTAGTAAGAAGCAGCCGAAGTCCCAATTTGATCTCAATAAGATTAAACAGCAAAGTGGAGAGACATTGCAAAAGTGTTTGGATCGATTCAAGGAGGCAGCCTTGTAAGTACGTTCACTCTCGGAGGATGTCCACGTACACTGTCTCATTGATGGCTTGGATCCCTCATCTCAAAAAGAAGAAAAAGCCTTTTACACCCCTACCAGCCTCGCCCTTTCGGGTGGCACGTTAGAGGGATTCCTTTTATTTAATTACCTTCCCTTAGTACTTAGTCCATTTGAAATATAACAGAGTGAATGCAGCAGAGCATGGTACCTGGTTTTGACAAGACCAACTTACTGATAAACATATAAAATCCAACAGCATGTAAGCCCCCGAAGGGGTAGATATAGTCATCCATAATAAGGTACTACTCAAAAACAACAGTAATCCAAAATATAATATTACAAACAAGCAATAGGGCATCCTCTATTTCTTCAACTCTCTGCAACATGGCCTACCTTCTTCAAGCCTTCCCACTGCTATTGCCTCACCCCAGACGGTCACGTACTATCAAGCTGTCTCTCAAGACAGACGCCAGACACAATCCTTTGTGCTAGGATAAATACAGTAGCCAGGGACTTTAAACCCCAACTACCCTAAATACATCTCAAGCTTGGTAGTGACCTGTTGGTCAAATTTCCTTATGGCAAGTGAACCAGTCGAACAAGTAATAAAGTGAAAGTAGAGTATCGTCCCACAGAGACTGAGATACCAAAGAGTGACGCTTGATTGCTATGATAGTTGTGCAAGCGAAAAATAAATATAATTAGGTTGAGGGGTTTTTATGACTATGCTACTAGCAAAAGTAAACAGAATAACTTAAAACGTGAGAAGATACCAGTAAGAGGTTAGGCTGGACTCAGAATCACCCTTAAGTGAATTAATCCCCCAATTGCTTTACTCAATGCTATAGCATCTATACTGTACAGCTTCCGCAATTGCTGCAGCATAGATACCATCTAGAAAGCTATTTGGTTAACCCACCATGATAGTCTATCGAAGCTTCCGCGTTCGGTACATTTGACACTAACTATACTCCTTCCATATCCCTATGAAAACTTTCTAGTCAGGCCTGTGTTACGCTCAGGGTGTTATGGTTATGAGAGGTTGACCCATTCCTGAAGCCTACAATAATAGGTCAAGCCGTGCACGGGCTGCCTAGCAAACACTATTTCTCAGAGGTCTAACCCCAACTCCTTGCAAGTAAGCCGAGGCCACAAATCTAACCCTTAACTTCTGTTAAACAACTAGTAATTAAAACACTGATAAGCAAACCAAATTTATTAAATTAAGAACTTGCAATTTGGTTCATTCAACACTTAAAGATTCATCCTCGTCCAGCCATATAAAAATTAGTTCATGATTGACGAGGGACACACAAAACAGACACTAACAAAATGACCCATGATTGGAAAAATAAATGAAAAAGAATAAACAGAAAGCTTGGCGGAATTTCCGACGGCGTGAATGCGGCCCTATCACGTCACCACTCCACGTCTTCTTCGTTCCGTCGTACTGCAGGGAAGGATGTTGGGTCGTCCGAAAAGTCTCGTGCTCTTGTGAAATCTCTCACTCTTCTCTGGAGTCTGCCGTAAACTAGAATCTCATTCTAGGGCTCTCTCTCTTCTAGGGTTGGCTCTGCTGACTTTTATAGGCGGGCTTCCTTGCTGCGCACGTTGAAGTGCCTCTCCTAATTTTCCAAGATCTACGATATCTCTTGATCCAAGTAGATTGATTCTGTTGATCCTGCGGGATTCTTCAAATCTTTTAGTTTCGATCCTCCGCATCTTCTATTCCGTCGTGTCATCAATCCACCTGTCATTATCGCCCTTTTCTTTGAAGATGGAATATCACCTAGAGGGGGGTGAATAGGTGATCGTAGAAAATTTAAACTTCTTTTCAATTTGTAAGCAAAATAGAGACCAATAAGATAAATGACCACAAAACAATTTATCTTGATTCGGTCTAAAACTTCGACCTACGTCCAGTCCCCAGAACACCTGGGATTTCACTATTTTTTAGAACAATTACAAACTCTGTAAATGAAGGATGGTCGGCTTACTCTCACACTCCACTCCCCCTTACAAGTTGTAATTGATGCACCCTCTCTTAAGGCATCCCAACCTTAAGATTCAACCTTAACAATGAAATAAGTGTTTAAATACTCCTCACGAGTTGATAAAGATATGAACACTGAAGTGCAGTTGATAACACAGATGAAACAACAAATGAAATTAATCTCAAATTGATTGCACATAGTTTCGGTAGTTGGCGGAATTGAATGCATTGTTCTTTTATAGCCTTTGCCATTAATGTCGTTGAGGAGTTTGCAAACTAGCCATTGAGACTCTTTAATTTTCCGTTAGACGCAGTGCAACTCCGTTTGTGAACAGTCGACCACTGTCTCATCAAATGCTTCGCCGTCGATGTGTTTGTCCAGAGAGAAGATCAGAGTGTTAGCTGGAATTAGTTTGCCTCGAAGGAATGTCTTCGTCTGCTACACTCTTTAATTCCATTTGTGTGCTCTGCTTTTACAGTGTATTAAATGCTTCTGACACGTTGGAGCACTTTTTGGTGATTTTGCATTTAAACATGTTAAACCTTTTTGAAAAACACTAATAAGCGGATTAAATTTGATTAGAAAGAGTTTAAATCAATAATATAGAACATCCAATAAATATTCTGAAGATTACAGATTTCGAGAATAAGAATTCAAATATGATAGCTAGCATTCTCGAGAATTGATCCTTCATTCTCGAGAATTGTCTGAACAAAGAATCATTCTAGAAGATATGTGAAGGAGGTACTCGAGAATTAGATAGATATACTCGAGAATGTGTCGTTAAAAATGAATTTGCAAATCATAGTGCCAAGGTATTCTCGAGAACTATATACCAATACTCGAGAATTGCAACTTAAAAAATCTTGCAAATAGCGCTATTGAGACATTCTCGAGAATTCATATGTAATTCTCGAGAACAGCTTCTAATTCAGAGAGAACATCAGTGAAAGAATACGTTTAGATCAATACTCGAGAATTGATCTTGCATTCTCGAGAATTGATACAAAGAATCAGATGGTCTCAATCGATTAACACATTCTCGAGAATTTATGGAATACTCGAGAATTGCTCAGTGAAGTTCTTCCTATAATCTGTCAAACTCCATTCTCGAGAACCAAAAACCCATTCTCTAGAATTATAGCTAAAACAGGGATGATATCTAATTCTCGAGAATTATCAACAGCCTCCAGCGACCAAATCTTTAGACATTCTCGAGAGTCAATCTTTATAGCTGAAACAGGGATGATATCTAATTCTCGAGAATTATCAACAGCCTCCAGCGACCAAATCTTTAGACATTCTCGAGAGTCAATCTTTAACACACTGATCATATTTTATCTCTTGCATCTTTTGTTATCATCAAAACATCATGAACCAACAATCTCCCCCTTTTTGATGATGACAACTTTTATTATTTATGATTCAGGTTTGAAACAAGTGTGACTGATCAGTAAGAGCAATGAGATAAAATAACAGATAGCAAAATATCAAAAAACCGCAATTAGCAAACCTTTTCATTGCCAATGATAGTGATTACAGTGCTTGAAAACAAAAGACCCAAGACGTGAAGGACAATCAATTCACAGTGCTTGAAAACAAAAGACCCAAGACATGAAGGACAATCAATACACAGTGCTTGAAAACAAAAGACCCAAGACATGAAGGACAATCAATACAGGGGTTCATAGCACATCTAGTCTAGACATGAAGGACAATCAATACAGGGGTTCATATCACATCTAGTCTAATCACTACACCTATCCTAAAACAATCAAGAAAATTCAAGCTTTAGGCTCCTCTCCCCCTTTGTCATCATTCAAAGAGGGGGTAGCAACAGAAGGAGTAGGCACAAAAGAAGGAGCAGGTGGTGAAGGATCTGAGGGTTGGAAGAGGACAATTGCAGACATAGGATCAGTAGGAAGTCTACTGTCAGAGTGTGGGGATGCTGGAGAAGTGGAAGTGAGCATAGCAAAGGAACGACCAGTAGGTGTCTGAGTACTGGAGAAGGTGTTCACAAATGCATCCAGAGTAGCATCAAAACCATTCATCATCTGCTAAGTGTAGAGCTGCTGTTGCTCCAGATTATTGATTTCCTTCTTGTTTTTTCTTGATGATCAAATAGAACAGCAAAGCGAGCATCAAGGTCTGCTTTGAAGTCTGTTAATGTGATATCCATACCGTGATCAATATGAGCTTTTAGATTGATCATTTCATCACTCATGGCCTAAATCATCTGTTTAGTAAGCTTTTGGTAGACCTCCAAAGATTGGTACACAGGCTTGATGGCATTGTGAACAGCTGATTCAATGTGGGTCCTAATGGCAGCCTGAGCAAAAGAGGGAACAGAGGTGGAGGCAGGAGCAGCTTGTGAGGATTGACCTTCCTCTGGGTGATTAGGAGTAGATGAAGGCTTAGGATCTTGAGACACCTTTCCTTGATGTTTGCCTGTAGCTTTAGTAAATGATAAGTCCATGAATAATATATGAGAGGAACCAAATTCTTTTGGAAAGACTTTGTTATCTTTCTCTAGAAGATACCACACATTATGATATCCAAGAACCTGAGAAACCAGATTCAGATATGGGATGGTATTCTTTTTAGCTCCTTTTGAGGTAGAGAGAAAATTAGACATTTCAGAGATAACTAATTTGCCCAGATTCCATTGTTCCTTGGATATGATAGAAGCTAGCAACTGATAATCTTTGAGCACAAAATGGGTGAAACATTGTCCTTTGTTGACTAAGTTACGACTGTAAAGATACCAAAGAACCCTATATGTATCTGAGATCTGAGAGGGCTTGAACTTCAAGGGTTTTCCATCAGAAATTTTATTTGGAAACAATATCTTAAAACATTCAAGCTCAGACATTTTTGGTGGGTCTTCAAGTGTCTCAGGGAGACCAAAATATGAGTTTAGGAGTTTAGCTGTAATTTGAATTGATGTTCCCCTAACAGAGGTGGTAAGAACAGTCTCATTGTCTTCAGCTTTCTCAGTCATGTTATAATAAAATACCTTTACAATCTGAGGAGAGAATGAAGTCGTGATAATTGAATATTTCATACACTACTTTTTGCCTCTTGATTAATAATTTAGGACTCTTTGGCTAATAAATAATGGCTTTAATATCTATTTGGGCTTTGGGCCTTTGGATTTATTTTAGCCATTTTTCATAGCGAAAATTCCAGATTTAGAGAGCCCTCTCAGATTGTCTTGAACCAGACATCGGATTTACCTCATTTTTGTCTCATATTTCAGATGATTTAGAGAGCTACAATTGTTATGAAGACATGAAGAGCAAATTCGGACAAGAGGGCGGTCAATTTTGGAGCCGAAGCATATGTATTTTTGGGTTTTATTTTGGGCTCGAATTTTGTAATTAAAGCCCATATTATTTTATTTTCGTTTTTGGGCTGAACCCATTTCCCAATTAGGTTAACTTTAAGTGTGGCAGCAGCTACAAACACATTATTCATTCACATTTTTACACTTTTGTGGATCAAAACAGAAGCATTCAATTTCTCTCAAATGTTCTTCGCGTTCTTCGTCTGTTCTTCATTATTTCCAGTTATGTTCGGCTGAACATCTGTGATTAACCCAACGTTGATGATTCCATGATTCGTCCAGAGAGCTTGTGCTTAATCGGTAACGTTACTCGTTTCTGTTTTCCTCTTTTCGGATTCGATTTTTGGAAATAGTTTGAATATTAGATTTAATATTCGGTTTGGTTTATCCCAAGGACTGAATTTGAACTAGGTTTAAAGCCTTGCTGTGCGATTGCTCAGTGAGACGCCACTGTTCAAACATATTCTAGGCGATCGTCTTGTCGAGGGATTTTCTGGATGAATGCAGAGATTTCGGTTCATCCAGAACCAAACGCGAGTTCGTTCATTCTTCACTCAATGAAGGAAGTTTCTGGAATCTAAATGTTGGGTTGATCGTTTTTTTATCTATTTCTGTTTAATCAATTCAGTTTCTGCTTATTTCATTCTGTCTTTGTTTAGTTTCGCTTTTATTCTGTTTGAATCAAAACCCCCCATTTTACTGTTCTGTTTCGCTGTTACTTTGATCAAACCCGCTGCAAATTCATCGGGGAAACGACCCAGGTTCCCTATTTCTGCAAAATCGTTTCTGAACTTGGTTATTTTGGGAGATATGGCAAATCTCTGTCAAAATATGGCGTCGCTGCTGGGGAATTTGCATCGGTTTGATTAGTAACAGTAGTGTAAATAGCATCGTTTTGTTAGTTTTGGTGGCTCGGGTGGCTGGACAGAAATTTTTCTGACCCAGATCACTCAACCCAGGTCTTATTCACAAGGAATTGGGCATTCTAAGCAAGAATCACTTCCCTAAGGGGAAGTGAGGTCTCACCTATTTTGCCCAAATTCCATCGTTTAGACCACTTTTTCGCTGTTTTAAGTTTCACTTTTTTGATTTCTACTAGGACTTTTTTTTTTCAGTATCTCTGATTTGGCTGAAATTTGGTACAGTGATAGAAAATGGCGAATCGCGCAGGACACATTGAAAATGTTCTCAATTTTCCATGTGCAAACCTCCGTTTCGCCAAATTCCATCGTTTTGACCACTTTTCCAATTTTCGAAGTTTTCTTATTCCATTTTTGGGTCCTCCAATGGTCTAGGAATTGCCCTGTCCAAGTCCCATAAATTTTAAAAATCATTTGATAGTGTTTCGGGATTTATTTTGGTCAATTTCTACCATAGGTTCTTGTTTTCTTTGTGTTTGCTTTTGTGTGTCTTAGTGTTTTTCTACTTTTTACCACTTTAGTGTGGCATTTTCATAATTTTGAGTTTCCAGTGGCATTTTCGGAATTCTTGATTTTCTGCAAATTCTGCCTTGTGATTATGCTGCATGAGTACTAGGAGCACTATCAATCCAGAAGACTTGTTGCCATTTGATCCTGAAATAGAAAGAACAATTCTTACCGCTAGAAGAGTTGTTAAGCAAAGTCGTGGGATTAACACTGAATCTAATTGTGACCATTCTGATTGTGTCCATTCTGTTGATCTTTCTGATTGTGTTTCTGATAGTACTTCTGATAGTCTTGTTGTTTTCACTGATTCTAGTAGCAATTTTGCTCACTCAGAAATTATGGCAGAGCAAGCAGATCGTACTTTGAGAGAATTAGCAACCCCTGATGTGGGCAATCAAAATTTGTGTATCCAATATCCTGAACTAGCTGCTAACTTTGAACTGAAATCTGGTCTTATCCATTTGTTGCCTAAGTTTCATGGTCTTGCAGGTGAATGTCCTCATAGGCATCTAAAGGAGTTCCATGTGGTATGTAGCACGATGAAACCTCAAGGAATTGATGAAGACCACATTAAGCTGAGAGCCTTCCCATTTTCCCTAGAAGGATTGGCTAAAGATTGGCTGTACAATTTGCAACCAGCATCTATTGGGAGTTGGGATGATATGCAGAAGTTATTCCTAGTGAGGTTCTTTCCTTCCTCAAAGGCCATTGCTATTCAGAAGGAGATCACTAGTGTTAAACAAGTCAATGGGGAGACCATGTATGAGTATTGGGAGAGGTTCAAGCGATTGTGTGCTAGCTGTTCACACCACCAGATTTCAGACCAGCTTCTAATTACATATTTCTATTCTGGTTTGTTGCCGTTGGATAAAAGTTTTGTGGATGCATCTAGTGGTGGGGCCTTAGATAGAAAGACACCTGAAGAGGCCCGAGAGTTGATATCTACTATGGCTGCCAATTCTCAGCAATTTGGCACCAGGGCCAATAGTACTCCTGTTTACCAGATTCAAACACCTCCAGCCCAGTACGATTCTCAGAGATTAGAGACTAGACTTGATGATCTGACCTCCCTTGTGAGGCAGTTGGCAGTGACACAGACAGTCCAGTCTTCTCCTCTTCAGATTGGGTCCTCCTGTGGGTTTTGTTCTGACCCTTATCATCCTACTGATTCTTGCCCTACTTTGCATGATCCTACCTATCAAGACCAATCGGTAGCTGCAGTGGGTGTTTTTCCAGGAAATCCACAATACTAGCAGAATAATGCCTACTCCAATACCTACAATCCGGGTTGGAGAAATCACCCCAATTTCCGTTGGAACCAGAATCAGGACTAGGGTAACCAATATCAGCAAAATTCTGGGAATTACCAACAGAGACAGTACAGACCACAGAACTTCCAACAGCAATCTGCTCCTCATTTGCCTTTGCCAGCAGCACCCCCTCGACCAGCCATATGTGCACCTCCACAGGCAACACAACAGCAGGCTAGTAGTAGTGGTAGTGGTGGTCTCTCACTTGAGGATATGATGAAACAATTTGTCCAAGCCAATATGCAGTTCCAACAGCAAACATCCCAGCGCCAACAACAAACTGACACTGCCATTCAGGGTTTGTAAACACAGATTGGGCAAACTGACACTGCCATTCAGGGTTTGCAAACACAGATTGGGCAGTTGGCAACATCATTGCAAACATCCCAGCGCCAACAGCAAACTGACACTGCCATTCAGGGTTTGCAAACACAGATTGGGCAGTTGGCAACATCATTGAACCAGCTTCAACCTCCGGTATCCAACACTCTTCCTTCCCAAACCATCCCCAATCCTAAGGGCAATGTGAGTGCTATCTCACTACAGTCTGGCAAACAATTGGAGGAGCCCAAACTAGTTGCAGATGTGACTTCCACATCAAAAAGAGAGTCAGAAAATGTGAAGATTGACTCTAACAATGAAAAGGCAATGCAGCAAGGTGAAGAGGAGGACATCCCCATCCCTCTTCCCTTCCCTCAGAGAGCGGTTCAATCCAAGAAGTTGGTAGAAAAAGCACAAGAGAAGGATATACTTGAGACATTCAGAAGAGTAGAGATCAACATTCCTCTCTTAGATGCAATCAAGCAAATCCCAAAGTATGCCAAGTTTTTGAAGGAGTTGTGCACCAACAAGAGGCGACTGAAGGGGGAACGAGTGAGTTTGAACCAGAATGTATCAGCACTCATCCAGCCTACAATGCCTCGCAAGTGCAAGGATCCAGGGATGTTTTCTATTCCTTGCTGTTTTGGTAGCTATAGATTTGATGATTGCATGCTAGATTTAGGTGCTTCTATTAATGTCATGCCTTCATCTGTTTATAAATCTCTTGGTCTTGGTCCTTTACGTCCTACTGGTGTTGTTGTTCAGCTAGCTAATAGGAGCAATGTCCATCCTTCTGGTGTAGTTGAAGATGTATTAGTCAAGGTTAATGAATTGATATTCCCTGCTGATTTTTACATCTTAGATATGGAGGATGAGTCTCCCAATAGTAGGTCACCAATCATTCTAGGACGGCCTTTCATGAAAACAGCTAGGACTAAGATAGATGTGTATTCTGGTACTCTTTTCATGGAGTTTGGTGATATATCTGTGAATTTCAATATCTTTGATGCCATGAAACATCCTAGGGAAGAGCATTCTGTTTTCTGCATTGATGTTATTGATGATGCTGTGGATGATGTTCTTGCTGATTGGTGTTCTGATTATCTTGATTTATCCTCTGAGAGTGATTATGCCATTTGTGCATGTGCTGATAAAGAGTGGTGCTCTGTTTGCACTAACTTGGTTAATGCTGCACTATTTGGCGATTCTGGCTTGCTTGGTGATTCTGCATTGCATGTGGATTCTGATATTGATTCTGAGTTTGAGCTTCATCCTGATCCTAATGTGCATCCTGATTCTGATTTTGATGAGTTTGACTCTGATTTTGATGAGCTGACTTCTGATGTTAACATTGAGCTGGATAGACCTAGTTCTTCTGCCTCTTTGAATGTGGTTTCAGGTATCTCTAGTGTGATGACATCAGAATTGTTGCAACAACCACCCAAGCATCTTCCCTCCACTGAACAACCACCAAAACTTGAGTTGAAATCCCTTCTAGATCACCTAAAGTATGCATTTTTGGAGGTGGATGAACAGTTGCCAGTCATTGTGGCCAACAATCTTCTTCCTGACCAAGAAGAGAAGCTGCTAAGCTTATTGAGGGCCAACAAGAAAGCCATTGGGTGGACATTAGCTGACATTATTAGCATCAGCCCTTCCATGTGTATGCATCGAATTCTATTGGAAGAGGATTCTAAGCCAGTGAGGCAACCCCAGAGATGCCTTAATCCTCTTATCCTTGATGTGGTGAAAAAGGAGGTCACTAAGCTTCTGCAAGCTGGTATCATTTATCCCATTTCTGATAGCCAGTGGGTTAGCCTGGTCCAAGTGGTTCCTAAGAAGTCCGGAGTCACTGTGGTAGCCAATCAGAAGAATGAGCTCATTCCTACTCGAGTTCAGAATAGTTGGAGAGTTTGCATCGACTATAGGAGACTCAATCAAGCCACTCGCAAGGATCATTACCCTCTACCTTTCATTGATCAGACGTTAGAGCGGTTGGCTGGTAAATCTCACTACTGCTTCCTAGATGGATACTCCGGATATTTCCAGATCCATATTGCTCTTGAGGACCAGGAGAAGATGACCTTCACATGCCCCTTTGGAACATATGCCTACCGAAGGATGCCTTTTGGCCTCTGCAACGCACCTGGCACCTTTCAGCGTTGTATGGTAAGCATTTTCTTTGAGTTTCTAGAGGACTGCATGGAGGTTTTTATGGATGATTTCACTGTATATGGGTCTGATTTTGATGCATGCTTAGCTAATCTGTCTAGAGTTTTGCATAGATGCATTGAGTCTAATCTTGTGCTTAATTATGAGAAGTGTCACTTCATGGTTGAGTCGGGTACAGTTTTGGGACACATAGTGTCTAGGAAAGGAATTGAGGTAGATCCTGCTAAGATAGATGTAATTACTGCTTTGCCTTACTCCGCATCTGTGCGGGAAGTTCGCTCTTTTCTTGGTCATGCAGGTTTCTATCGGCGTTTCATTCGGGATTTCAGTAAGATTGCCCGACCCTTGTCCAACCTTCTGCATAAGGACTCTGACTTTGTATTTGATGATGGGTGCAAGGCGGCCTTCAATCACTTGAAGCGTTGCCTGACTACAGCTCCAGTGATCCAACCCCCCAATTGGTGCCTTCCATTTGAGTTGATGTGTGATGCTTCTAACTATGCGGTTGGTGCTATCTTGGGACAACGGGTTGATAGAGCATCTCATGTGATTGCATATGCCTCTAAGACTTTGGATCCTGCCCAGTCTAATTACACCACTACTGAAAAGGAGTTGTTGGCTATTGTATTTGCTTTTGATAAGTTTAGATTATACCTGCTAGCAAGTAGAGTAGTTATATTTTCTGACCATGCAGCGTTGAAATTTCTTCTGAAAAAGGCAGACGCTAAGCCACGGCTCATCCGGTGGATGCTCTTGCTCCAGGAGTTCGATGTTGAGATTCGAGACCGAAGTGGAGCACAAAACTGGGTAGCTGACCACTTGAGTCGCATCACCCATTTCCCTTCTCACCCCTCTTCTATTCGGGATGATTTCCCTGATGAGCAGCTTCTACAGCTGTAAGGTAAGCTTCCATGGTATGCTGATCTGGTTAACTACTTGGTAGCTGGTGTTCTGCCTGTGGATTCCACTAAGGCCCAAACCCTTAAATTAAAGAGTGAGTCTAAATATTATGTTTGGGATGACCCTTATCTGTGGAAGTTTTGTAATGACCAAGTAGTTAGGAGATGTGTGCCTAATCATGAGTTTCACTCTATATTGCATTTTGCTCATGCTTCTGCTTGTGGTGGTGACTTTGGACCCCAAAGAACTGCTAGGAAAGTGTTAGACAGTGGATTATTTTGGCCTTCCTTGTTTCATGATTCCCATATGTTTTGTAAGTCATGTGATAACTGTCAGAGAGCAGGGAGTATTTCCCGTAGGCATGAGATGCCTCAGAACCCTATATTGTTTTGTGAGATCTTTGATGTTTGGGGTATTGATTTTATGCGTCCATTTCCTGCTTCCTATGGTTATACTTACATACTGCTAGCTGTTGATTATGTCTCAAAGTGGGTTGAGGCGAAAGCCACCCGGACTAATGATTCTTCTGTGGTGGTGGATTTTGTTAGGTCTAACATCTTCTGCAGGTTTGGTGTTCCTAGAGCTATTATCAGTGACCAGGGATCCCATTTTTGCAACCAAAGCATGGGTGCTTTGCTACGCAAGTATGGAGTGCTCCACAAGGTCTCCACAGCATACCATCCTCAGACAAACAGTCAAGCTGAAGTCTCAAATAGAGAGATTAAGCAAATCCTTCAGAAGACTGTTAACTCTACCCGGAAAGATTGGAGTAAGCGACTAGATGATGCTTTATGGGCATACCGCACCGTCTACAAGAGTTCGATTGGGATGTCTCGTTATCGGCTTGTCTTTGGGAAGGCATGTCATCTTCCGGTTGAGTTGGAGCATCAAGCCTATTGGGCCATTAAGCAGTGTAACATGGATTTGGCTAAATCTAGGATGGAGTGGAAGCTACAATTGCAAGAGTTGGATGAGCTTAGATTGGATGCTTATGAGAGCTCGCGGTTATACAAGGAAAAGACTAAGGCATTCCATGATAAACACATCCTGAGGAAGGAGTTTTATGTGGGCCAAAAAGTTCTTCTGTTTAACTCCCGTTTGAAGTTTATGCCTGGTAAGCTTCGATCTAGATGGGATGACCCTTTTGAGATCACTAACATATTTCCATTTGGTGCTGTTGAGTTGTGTGATCCAGCCACAGGACAGACCTTTAAGGTCAATGGGCATCGCCTTAAGCCATTTCATGAGGGATCCCAGCAGCAGCCTGAGGAAGCGGAGATTCTCCTCATTGATGCCACTTATCCTCCATAAACCCCTTGGGGAGTATTCTTCTTTCTTCTCCCTCCTTCTCTTTTATTTGTTTTCCTTTTTCTGCTTTGCTTTTTGAAATAATACAGACTCTCTTTCTATGATTGCTACATATTATGAACTTGGACATGTTGGTTTTAATGGATCATTCTGTCTGGTCTGCAATTCTTGATTCTTCGATTACATGCCTTGGTAGTTGATTTGATGTTGTTGATTGCCTGAGTTGGTATTGACCTTGTGAGGTTTTGGGCCTGCATGAATGGAATTCATCTTTTGCCATTCTTTCTTTCATGTGTGCATCTGCTCATGATTTGCGTTCTCTAGAACTTGCTCCTTTTCTTTTTGAAGCTACATTTTTCACTTACATGCATAAGTATGATGGAAGCTTGTTTTCTTTCTTTTATTTTCCTCCACTTTGGCCAAATAGCCTTTCCCTTGCATTATGATTCCCTTGCCAACCCCTTTGTGCCTTTTTGCCCATTCCTTTCTAAGCCACATTACAAGCCTAAGCGTAAAACCATTTTATTCCGCACCTTGAAAATTTATTGAGCATTGGTTTACCTCGGTTTTGTGTTTAAGTGTGGGGGTTGCTCGGGAGTGCAACAGTTTAAGTGTGGGGGGGGGAGATATTTGATTTTGTCATTGTGACCATGTATATAGCATAGTTCTTCGTCTTAAAAAAACAAAACAAAACAAAAAAAATCAAAAAGAGAAAAAAAAAGAAAGGGAGAAAGAAAAAAAAAGAAAAAAAAAAGAAAAGCAGAAAGAGGAAAAGGAAAGAAAGAAAGAAATAATAATAAGTACGTAGAAAAAAAGGATATATTGGGATTAAATAAAAGTTTTCATACATAGAGAATGATTGAGTTAATTAGTACTCTTTTTAATTTCATTGGTGCTTAGCCTCTCATTCCATACTCTTACCTACCTTCACCCTAACCCCATTACAACCTTTAATAACAAGCTCTCTTGAATTGTGCATGCATGTGTTATGAGTGGTGGAGACGTAGAAATTGAGCAAGCTTATGGTAGAACAATTTTCTTGGGTAGAATTTGAGCGATACACTTATGTACCTTATACACTTGAGAGATTGATTGAGCGCATCAATTGAGAAACCATCTTTTGTGATTAGCATCATTGATGAGATCACCATGAATTGTGCTTTGAGATGAAGGGATTGTGGTCTTGATCGATTGATCTTTTGGAGCTTTGTGTCCCTTATTCAATTTTTGCATTGTTAGCAATTGTTGGAAAAGAAGAGTTCCTCCTTTAGGTCTTTTGCTTTGAATTTTGCTCAAGAGTGCAAAAAGATAAGTGTGGGGGAGTTTGATAATTGAATATTTCATACACTACTTTTTGCCTCTTGATTAATAATTTAGGACTTTTTGGCTAATAAATAATGGCTTTTATATCTATTTGGGCTTTGGGCCTTTGGATTTATTTTAGCCATTTTTCATAGCGAAAATTCCATATTTACATTGCTTCACTATTTTAACCATAACTCTTGAACCAGACATCGGATTTGCCTCATTTTTGTCTCATATTTCAGATGATTCAGAGAGCTACAATTGTTATGAAGACATGAAGAGCAAATTCGGACAAGAGGACGGTCGATTTTGGAGCCGAAGCATATGTATTTTTGGGTTTTATTTTGGGCTCGAATTTTGTAATTAAAGCCCATATTATTTTATTTTCGTTTTTGGGCTGAACCCATTTCCCAATTAGGTTAACTTTAAGTGTGGCAGCAGCCACAAACACATTATTCATTCACGTTTTTACACTTTTGTGGATCAAAACAGAAGCATTCAATTTCTCTCAAATGTTCTTCGTGTTCTTCGCGTTCTTCGTCTGTTCTTCATTATTTCCAGTTATGTTCGGCTGAACATCTGTGATTAACCCAACGTTGATGATTCCATGATTCGTCCAGAGAGCTTGTGCTTAATCGGTAATGTTACTCGTTTCTGTTTTCCTCTTTTCGGATTCGATTTCTGGTAATAGTTCGAATATTAGATTTAATATTCGGTTTGGCTTATCCCAAGGACTGAATTTGAACTAGGTTTAAAGCCTTGCTGTGCGATTGCTCAGTGAGACGCCACTGTTCAAACATATTCTAGGCGATCATCTAGTCGAGGGATTTTCTGGATGAATGCAGAGATTTCGGTTCATCCAGAACCAAACGCGAGTTCGTTCATTCTTCACTCAATGAAGGAAGTTTCTGGAATCTAAATGTTGGGTTGATCGTTTTTTTATCTGTTTCTGTTTAATCAATTCTGTTTCTGCTTATTTCGTTCTGTCTCTGTTTAGTTTCGTTTTTATTCTGTTTGAATCAAAACCCCCCATTTTACTGTTCTGTTTCGCTATTACTTTGATCAAACCCGCTGCGAATTCATCGGGGAAACGACCCAGGTTCCCTATTTCTGCAAAATCGTTTCTGAACTTGGTTATTTTGGGAGATACGGCAAATCTCTGTCAAGTCGAGATACCTAATAGAGGCATGTATTGTGACAACCAGGGGGATAGGTCCAGATTACAAGTTTTTCTGAAGTTTTCTAAGTGCAAAAATACAGTAGGACAAAATGGTCTATTTCCATAGCTTTGTGCAAAGGAAGGTTCAGAAGGGATTACCAATGGATTTTGGGAAAAACCTGGAGGGCAATGTAGAGTGCTCTTCTGACCAATCAACTTGGAGGCGAATGGAGGAGGTTTCTGAGGTCTTTCTTCAACATGCTTAGAACGAATTTCATGAGATTAAGATGAAGGAGATTGAGGCGCATCATTGCAATGGATTTTAGAAGATTTAGGAAGTCCAAATGCAGGAGATTTAGAATGTGATTTTACTTGACTTTTCCCTTTATCAGTTGGCAGAGAGTGTGTCTGGAAGCGCGTTACTGGACGGGGAGACTCGATGATGGTGGCACTTTTGTGCTTCGTTGAAGGAGATTCAAAGTCCTGTACCTTTGGTCGATACTTCTTGGTACGAGGCTTCTTGGCGAGTGGTCACACAGGTGATTCTGACGAGGATTTGCCCATTTGGAGAGGATGGAGTGCATATGAGTGAGGGATTGAGGATTAGGGTTAGGGTTTCTTTCTTTTTGGAGTTTGAACGGAGAAATTGATGAAGGCTTGGTGACGATGAAAGAGCAAGGAAGAATCAGAGTCTCGAGAGTGAAGAGGGCAGATGAAAGGACAAGTTGTGAAATAAGAGCGTTTTAATAGTATATAGAACGAAACGCCGCGTTTGATAAGGAGAAGACATGCGCTGCTTAGGACAATTCTCAAGAATTCAACGATGGTTCTCAAGAACTGGCGAGAAAGGTAACCTCTTTAACATCGCATACTCGATTGTCTTCAGAAGTATTCTCGAGTATTAACCTTACAAAGCGATTTTTAGAGCAGAGTCTGGGAATTCTCGAGAGTTTCAAAATTTGTTCTCGAGAATGCAAAAATAATATCTAATTTTAGAGACGCTGATTCTCAAGAATTATTGAGTAGTTCTTGAGAATGGAGGAATAAGTATGAACAGTAACACTTAGAAAACACTAAAAACCCGACAATTCTCGAGAGTTCATAGCAATTCTCGAGAACTTCACAGAAGCGACCTGATGTATGCTTACTTCAATTCTCGAGAGTTATGTGAGCATTCTCGAGAATTGATCTACTCTGTATACCTCTGTTTTTTATTCATTGAACAGGGGAACCTGCAAAACACGATCTAACCACTCTGATGCTTAAGTTAGTTTCTATTAATCATCAAAACATAATCAAAAACATTAAATTGGAATTTCTTACAGCTCATTTGGATTCACCATTCCCATTTCTCTTCGGATGAACATTAATTGTTCTTTTGCTAACGGTTTCGTGAAGATATCAGCCAGTTGAAGGTGTGTGGGAATGAACATCACTTTGACATCTTTCTTTTGCACGTGGTCTCTGATGAAGTGATGTCTCACATCGATATGCTTGGTTCTTGTATGTTGGACTGGATTTTTTGCCAAGCTGATCGTGCTCGTGTTATCACATAGAATTGGAATTTCTTTCAAGAGAACTCCCAAATCAGACAACTGTTGTTTTAACCACAAGACTTGTGCATAGTAGCTTGAGGTAGCTACATACTCCGCTTCAGTTGATGATACAGCCACAGTAGTCTGTTTCTTACTGAATCAAGATACCAGTGATCCTCCGAAGAACTCACATTGCCTGATAATTGAATATTTCATACACTACTTCTTGCCTCTTGATTAATAATTTAGGACTCTTTGGCTAATAAATAATGGCTTTTATATCTATTTGGACTTTGGGCCTTTGTATTTATTTTAGTCATTTTTCATAGCGAAAATTCCACATTTACATTGCTTCACTATTTTAACCATAACTCTTGAACCAGACATCGGATTTGCCTCATTTTTGTCTCATATTTCAGATGATTCAGAGAGCTACAATTGCTATGAAGACATGAAGAGCAAATTCGGACAAGAGGGCGGTCGATTTTGGAGCCGAAGCATATGTATTTTTGGGTTTTATTTTGGGCTCGAATTTTGTAATTAAAGCCCATATTATTTTATTTTCGTTTTTGGGCTGAACCCATTTCCCAATTAGGTTAACTTTAAGTGTGGCAGCAGCCACAAACACCTTTTCATTCATGTTTTTTGTGTTTTAGTGGATCAAAACAGAAGCTTTCATTTTCTCTCAACTGTTCTTCAATGTTCTTCGTGTTCATCATCTTTTCTTCATCTTTTCCAACCATGCTTGGCTAAATATCTGTGATTAACCCAACGTTGAAGATTCCATGACTCATTCAGAGAGCTTGTGCTTAATCGGTAACGTTTCTCATTTCTGTTTTCATCTATCGGATTCAATTTCTGAAAAATAGTTCGAATATTAGATTAAATATTCGGTTTGGTTCATCCCAAGGACTAAGTTCGAACTAGGTTTAAAGTTTGCTGTGCGATTGCATAGTGGGACGCCACTGTTTGGACATATTCTAGGCGATCGTCTAGTCGAGGGATTTCTGGATGAACGCAGAGATCTCGGTTCATCCAGAGCCAAACGCGAGTTCGTTTATTTTTCGCTCAATGACGAACGTTTCTGGAATCAAAATGTTGGGTTGATCGTTGTTAATCTGTTTCTGTTTAATCCTTTAATCCTCTGTTTGGTCTCTGTTTAGTTTCGTTTTGTCTCTTTTTAGCTACGTTTTTATTCCTTTCGAATTAAAAAACCCCCCCATTTTACCATTTTGTTTCTATTTCGTTGTCACCAATCAAACCCACTGTGAATTCATCGGAGAAACGACCCAGGTTACACTATACTACAAATCTTTGAACCCTGGTTATTTTGGGAGAACACGGCAAAATCCTCTGTCATTGCCCACTGGTGCTCTTTCTGTTAGTCTTGTATCCAGCGTGATCAGCATCTGAGTATGCAACTAAAAATTCTTGTTGACCTTTTGGGAACCAGAGACCCAGCTCCTTTGTATCAGAGAGGTATCGAAAAATTCTTTTAACATGCTTTGCGTGTGATTCCTTGGGAGCTTATTGAAATCGAGCGCACATTCCCACACTAAACTGAATATTAAGCCGACTTGCAGTTAAGTAGAGCAAGGACCCGATCATCACTCTATATTTAGTTATATTGAAGTCTTTCCCCTTTTCTTCATCTGCATCTAGCGAGGTTGTTGAGCTCATTGGAGTATCTGCTCCATTACAGTGTTCCAATCCAAACTTCTTGAGTAGATCACGAAGGTACTTTGTCTGTGAGATGAATATGTCATCCTTCCGTTGCTTGATTTGCAATCCGAGAAAATAATTTAGTTCTCCAATCATAGACATCTCGAATTCTCCCTGCATTTTCTTTGAAAATTCCTCACAGAGAGAGTCATTAGTAGCACCGAATATTATATCATCTATGTATATTTGCACTACCAAAAGTTCGTTAAGCTTATTAGTTTTGATAAATAGAGTTGTGTCTGCTTTCCCCCTAACAAAGCCTTGATCTAAAAGAAATTTACTCAATCGCTCATACCAAGCTCTGGGAGCTTGTTTGAGACCATACAAGGCTTTCTTAAGGCGATAGACATGATCTGGATGATGCTCATTTTCAAAACCAGGAGGCTGTTCAACGTATACTTCCTCCTGAATAAAACTGTTTAGAAAAGCACTTTTTACATCCATTTGATATAATTTGAATCCTTGGATGCACGCAAAGGCCAAGAGTACTCGTATTGCTTCCAATCTAGCCACTGGAGCAAACGTTTCCTTATAATCAATACCTTCTTCCTGATTACAGCCTTTGGCGACCAGTCTAGCCTTGTTACGGACTATAATTGCAGATTCATCTCTTTTGTTTTTGAATACCCATTTAGTGCCAATGACCGGATGGTCTTTAGGCCTAAGTACTAAATCCCAAACTTGATTTCTATCAAATTGATGTAACTCCTCTTGCATTGCTATTACCCAATCATTGTCTGATAAGGCCTCGTCAATTTTTAAGGGTTCAATATGAGAAATAAAAGCGAAAAAAGTAACTTCATTTAAAGTGCTATTCCTGATCCTTACTCCTTCATTAATATCACCTATTACTTGGTCCAAAGGATGGTTCCTAATGAACTTCCAAGCTTTAGTTTGAGATTGATCAGGATTTTCTAAATTGCTCTGAGGATCAGTTTCAAAAACATCTCCAGGATTTTCAATAGAGGCAGGGGTAGTTTTTGAAAAGAATTGGTTTTTGAAAATATTTTCTTCATCACCATCCAGATTTTTATCTAATTTTGACTCACAGAACACAACATGTATGGACTCTTCAACTACACGTGTACGTTTGTTGAAAACTCTATATGCTTTACTTCTATTTGAATATCCAAGAAAGATACCTTCATCAGATTTAGGATCAAATTTTCCTAGATTGTCTTTACCATTGTTATGAACGAAGCACTTACAGCCAAGGATGTGAAGATGAGCCAAGTTTGGTTTCCTCCCTCTGTAGAGCTCATACGGAGTCTTGTTGAGCTTTTTTCGGAGATAGGCTCGATTTGATATGTAGCTGGCTGTGCTCATAACATCTGCCCAGAAGACTTGTGATGTTTGATTTTCATTCAACATTGCACGAGCCATCTCAATTAGTACACGATTCTTCCTTTCGGCTACACCATTCTATTGAGGTGTCCTTGGAGCCGAGAAATTGTGATCGATCCCGTGAGCATCACAGAATTCACCAAACGCTTGATTCTCGAATTCACCTCCATGATCCATTCGAATAGCTATAATACAAATACCTTTCTCGTTTTGTACCTTGTTGGCAAACACAATAAACAGATCAAAAGTCTCATCCTTAGAGGATAAGAAAATGGTCCAAGTAAAACGTGAGAAATCATCGACAATCACCAAAGTATATAGATTTCCACCAAGACTCCTAACTCTTGCTGGTCCAATTAAGTCCATGTGGAGTAATTGAAGATGCCGGTTTGTCTAGATTTCTTGTTTGTTTTTAAAGGATGATTTGGTTTGTTTACCTCGTTGACATGAATCACACTTATCATTTGCACTCCCGGGCAAAACAAATCAAGACCAAGGGAAAATAAATAAAAACAAAAAAAAAAACTAAACCAAAGCTTAAAAAATGAATGTTCAAATCACAAGTAATAAGTAAACAAAAGCAATTCAACACGTCTCTTGTCCAAGTGATCTTCTCATGAACTAAGAAAGCAAACATCATGGCAATTTACTTGACAAAGGGGAACCTAAGCTAGAAATCCCTCAGCAAGGATAATGTGTATGTCACTCTTCACTCAAAAGTGTATAGGTTTGTGTTTACGCTCAAATTCATCCCTATCCAACACTCTTTCCATAGGCTTGACAAGAATCTAAGTTCTCCACCGCTAATAAAGCAAGTGCATTCATAAATTCAAAGAACTTTTATTAGGTTGTAATGGGGCTAAGGTTAAGAAAGAAAGGGTATGGTGTTTGGAAAAACAAAGTTAAATATCTTAAAAGATGAAGAGAATGATACAATAGAGAATATGGGATGCAAGAAACCAAACTAAATTTGAACTGAGTCATGATTCTTTTTCTTTTTTCTTTTTTCCTTTCCTTTTTTTTCCTAATTTTTCCTTCATTTTTCCATTTTTTTCCAACTCTTTTTTTTTTTTCAATTTTTCTTCTTCTCTTTTTTCATTTTTTCCATTTTCAAAATAACATACCATATTTTTCACAATGACCCAATTCCTAATAATTTTTTCTGCATGTTCTTCCATACAAAATAGAAATAATACAATGATTTTCAACTCCCAAGACATTCAAAAGGATAGAGATTTTTTTTTTTGGGCTATGGGTGTAGATAAAATGGAAAAATAAATAAATAAATAAATAGGCTCAAAGGGCTAAACAAAGGATATTTGTATAAAAAAGGTAGACTTTCTGGGTAAAATTAAAAGAATGCCTTTATCATTTTTATGAATACTTATGCAAAAAGTGCAGCCTCAAATAAGATTCAAGTCAAATTCTAGATCAAGTGAAAAGATAGGGGTACACAATGAAGAGAAATATATATATATATATATATATATATATATATATATATATATATATATATATATATATATATATATATATGTATGTATTAGGCTCAAAATCTCACTAGGAATATGATCACTAGCCTAAATTCACCAAAGTCAAATTCATTGCCACTAGGTTCACCAACTCAAAACATGATCAATCACTTTTCAAATCAAGAATGTAACATACTAAAGTTACTCAAAACTTGTAGTTTTCACATTGAATTTTTTTCTTTCTTTCTTTTCTTGAAAACAAGGAACAAAACCCAAAGCAAAAACCAAAATATTTTTATTTTTCTTATTTTGAAAACAAAAAACAAAAACCAAAAGTAAGAACAAAATCCCTCCCCCACACTTAAATCATGCATTGTCCTCAATGCAAAATATAGGTCTAGCCAATAAAAACAAGCAATGCAAGTGAAAGAGTAAGGAAGGAATACGACCAGACTATTAAAAGCTGGGAGACTCAAATGAAGTGGCATAATTGGCTTCTCTCCTTTGTCTGGTTGTAAGTCACATGAAAGCACTAGTGATGTCTTCTTTTGATGTTTAGCAAGCATATCCTCTATTTAAGCTCCGCAGATAACATTTCAGCTCAAGTAAAGAAGGTGTTTGGATGGGAGGAATCAATCCATGGACCTGCATAAAATCATAGCTCCAAGCAATATCTCGTCCCATATAAATATAATCAACAAAATTTGATTGATCAAGAATAAAGGAAGATCCCAAAAGAAATTGATCAATGGAAAGTATTGGAACTTCCAGATATTTTGAACAACCTACAAAGTCAATATGACTCTTCTCAGTAAGAGTCAAATTTTCTAAAGAATGAATCAAGTGATCACTCAAAATGGTCTCATCATGCTTGATCAAATCATCACACAAGACAAATTCTACCTGTGAATAATCATGATTCAATATGGTTTTACCCTCTAAATGCATATCTAAATCAAGGCTTCCCCCACACTTATCTTTAATAGTATCCCTACTAACAATAGTCATGTCAATATCATGAGTAGTATCTGTAAAACCAATAGAGATAGTACTTCCTTCATTTAAAGCATAATCATGGTTAGTGTTAAGCAGGGTATCTTGAAAATCAATAGTGTTAGAGGTGTCAACAACAATTTCTTCATCAACTTCCTCATCAGAATCAATAGAATTTATAGGATCAGAGGTATGAGAAGAAGTATTGATGCATGCACTATAAGATTTAGTATAATTTAAGTCAACAGAACTAGTCAATTTAGGAACAGCATCAGTGCATGCATACTCAGCTAATGTACCAGTCACCCCATCATTTGAAGTGGTACAAGAAACAAGGGATGAATCATTAGAGGGTGAAAGTATATTACCACATGTAAATTCACTTTGAACTTCTAAATCTTCACTCTGCAGATTGTTAGTTGCATTTAACAACTCCTTCATTTTAGTGTCTAGAGCTTGAATCTGTCTACCTTGCACTTCCCCTTCTTGAATGATTGTCATCATAACGTCCATCATATTTTCTAACCTTGAGTACTGGTCATCAGTTGGAACAGTTTGACTGACATATCCAAAATTTGATTGATCATGCCATCCAGGGTTATATGCACTTGAATATGGATCATAGTTTTGGCCACCTTGAGTCATGGGTTTAGAATGATATATTGCATTACAAGATTCAGTGCCATCATTCAGATAGGGACAAGAATCAGTAGCATGAGTGGCTAGAGAGCAAATAGGACAGGGTGGCCCTATTAAAGCAGAAGATGTAAGTTGTGGGGTAAAAGAAGCAGAGGGCCCCATAGGATTGACCCTATTAGAAGAATTTTGCATATGGGACATAGCCATTTTTTCCACAGCAGATGCAATCCTATCAATTTTGCTCTCTAGGCGAGACTCATAATTAGAAGAAAGTAATCCCACCTCATTTATCTGTGCAACACCGTAGTCATAATGATAAGGCATAGAAGTATAATAGTTATTTCCATAAATTGAAGCATGCCAAGCCATCATGATAAATCCCAATTTTTCTTTATTTTATCCCACCTTATCCAATTATTTTGGGGATTATTTTAGGTTAATTTGGATATATTAGATAATATTTAGATTGTTAGCCAATTTTAAGAAATAAAATAAATCTGAATTGATTATGAGATATTAGGCTTAAATTATTAATATTCTGATTAATATCTTGTGATTAAATAATATCTCTTAAGATATGACAGATTATGATTTTATCATATTAGAACATCCTATGGTGCAGAATTTTTCAGGAAGCTAAAAAGAGATCTAACGGTGGAATTTTAATGGGCCCAAGTTGGTACCCAAAGCCCTCTTTTTGGTAGACGCAGCTGCAACACATATGCACAAGATTTTTCCATTGATTCATTCATTCACCCATCAGTTCTTTATCCACGGTGTTAGTTCTCTGAGTGCTTTGATGATTACTAACAATTGTAAACAATATGAAAAAGTTTTGACAAAGTTTAGGATGTTTTAAACTTGTAATTCTCTAGCTGTCAAAACCAAACTCGAGCCTGGATTTGACATAGAGCACAAACTTGCCATACTGTTTTCCAAACTCGAGACTGAACCTGATGTTTGAAGACAAACCTTTGAGAAGTTCACATGAACTCGAGCCTACTAATTTCAAACTTGAGTCCAGCCTTTCCAGAGAGTTTTTGAACTTTGAAAACATGTTAAACCTTACACTTGCTTTCTTCAAACCTCAAGTTTGAAAGTATTCAAAGAAAGTTTTAAGAGCATGAACTCGACCCTGTCATGGCAAACTCGAGTTCATCTCTGGTGGGATAAGTTTTCCAAACTTGTAGGTATTTTCAAAGCCTGCACTGTTCCATTGAAAGAAAAGTTTCCAGTTTGAAAAGTTTTTCAAATACTCAAACTCGAGCCTAGCATTCTCAAACTCGAGCCTAGTTTTGGCCGAGAGCTTCTGAGTTTTTGAGAGTTATGCAAACTCGAGCATGTGCTTTTCAAACTCGAGTTCAAAACTTCCAGAGAGCAAAGGATTGTTTCTAAGTCTTTTAAACTCGAGCCTGAGTGTTCCAAACTCGAGCCTAAAAGTTCCAGAGAGCAAATGATTTCTCAATTCATTTTCAAACTCGAGTCCGTGCTTTTCAAACCTCAGGTTCACTCTTTCAGTCATTTTGAGTTTTGTTCAGAATGGCTTCGAACTCTGTTGGTTATGATTAGTTTTGATGATATCTTATATAGATGCCATTATTAAAAGCAAAAAGATTGAGTAATATAGTTATCTCCTACATTGACTAACTACTATGTTTAATGTAGATTAGTTCAAGTTGAATTATAAAGAAGATTGATCAAGAAGGAGATAAGAAAGAAGAGCTTACAGAGTTTGTCAAGAAAGCAAGATGTTATCAATAGATTTTGGAGAATAATCAAGAAGAAAAGGAGGTATTGAAGAAGGTATAATTTGCTAAGTATGATAAGTCCAAATTGAAAGACAAAGAATGATCAAGAGAAGAGAAGAAAGGAAGAGTTGGATTATGAAGCATAATCAAGATGGGAGATTAAAGAAGGAAGAACTTGTTGAATAGAATAAGAATATAATTATTCAAGTTCTTATATTGATGCTAGAAGGCTCCAAGATCATATGGAAGTTGAAATGGCTCAATTCAGAGTTAAATCAAGCAAATATGAGGTTTAGGATGCGAAAACTCGAGGTTTGAGTATAAACCTCGAGGTTTGAGTATAAACCTCGAGGTTTGAGTGTCTTCAGCATCTTTGGTGTCTCTGGACTAGCAAAACTCGAGGTTGCAAGTAAAAACTCGAGGTTGCAAGTGAAACCTCGAGGTTTCAGTCAAAACCTCAAGGTTTCAGCACTGATCAGCAACTCTGGACTTTTCAGTGAAAACCTCGAGTTTTGGATGAGATAGAGAGCAACTCACAAATGACAGACAGCAAAACCTCGAGGTTTTGGAGAAAACCTCGAGGTTTGGGATCAGTGAGGAAGAAGTCTCGTTCTACTCGACTTCATTACGGGATTGATAAGCATATCCCAGGAGTTATGAATGATCCTAGAGAGAGGATTACTTCAAATACAGAACTTGTAATCAGTTTGAAAGAAGATAGTGGATTGAAAATCTCAAGTGGAGCTTGAGGACTAGACGTAGGTCAAGGATTGGGCCGGACCAGTATAAATCTCAGTTTGCATATTCTCTTCCTTAAACTCTTACATTTCCAGCATATATATTTGAATGTGTATACATACTTATATGTCTGGTGGTTTCTTTATAAACTGATTTTAGTAAGTTATGAAAAGATTTTCAAAGTAACTAAAGTTATTATTCTTCACCCAATTCACCCCCCCTCTTGGGTTCAGCCGGTTCTTACAAACTCGAGTTCATCATTAACAAACTCGAGTTCATCACTTAAACTCAAAGTCTTCAGATTTCAAAATCGCGACAAACTTCTCTGAATGAACCAAACTCGAGTTCATGTTAAACAAACTCGAGTTCATTTTAACCCGAGAGCATTTTGGCTTTTCGAAGACTTGAGAACCTCAGGTTTAGAATACAAACCTCAGGTTTACACTTTTTAAACTTACATATTTTTTGAACACTGAAGCAACGAACTCGAGCCTGTATGAACCAAACTCGAGTTCGTGACACTGGTTTAGAAAATTTGAATTTGGGCATTGCAGAATTCAACGATTTTTGACCCTAATCTCTTTCAATATTATTCTCTGATATTCCCTGCTATGTTTAACGTCTTTATTAGTGGATTTCAGAGCATTAAAGAATGTTTGGTGAGAGGTTAGAGCATAAAGCATAAAGTAACTCAGAGCATTTATTGCAAAGCTCAGAAAGTTACTCCTTCTGCCCAAATCCTTCAGCACACGCACACAAAGCATTTAAGGATGTTAGCTGAAACAAGAAAACTCCTCTCCAACGGATTAATTCGCAGAAAGTCAACTATGATGACTTGGCTAACTGGATTAGGGGTAAACAAGAGAGAGAAGACCCAAAACCACTTCAGAACACTTGGGCAACTTCTCCAACGGTTCAATCCAAGCTACAACGGTCAATTAATGCCCTCTACCTATAAATAGAGTGCATTAACACCTTCTCAAGCTGATACACTAACTAAGAGCAAAAATTAATTAAGATCATTCATAGTGTTCAGTTTTTCATCTGTAATAGTGTCATATTGACATTTGTACTTCAGTGTTCATCCTATCTACTCTGTGAGAGAGTTCTTTATTGTAAAATCACTCATTGATTGTGATAACCACAAGTCAGGGGACTTGGTGGTTGGGTGTTTTGATTACATCTTGTAAGGGGGAGTGAGTTCTAGAGAGAGAATTACTCTGAGTATAGAGATTGTAATCAGTTGTTGTGAATTTAGTGGATTGAAAATCCCAAGTGAGGCTTAGGGACTGGATGTAGGTCAAAAAAAGAACCGAACCAGTATAAATCGTTGTGTGCAAAGCTTTCCTTCCTATCTCCTTTGTTCTGCTCTGTTTTGAGTGTTTAAAAACAGAACAAGTTTCGAAAATTTTTAATATACCCAATTCACCCCCCTCTTGGGTATAAAGCTCCTCTTTCATTTGGTATCAAAGCCTGGTCTTCTCAAAAGAGCTTAACATCTTGAGAAGGATCAACATGGAAGGGATTCTTCTCGATGGAGCTTCTATCAATAGACCTCCCGGCTTCAACGGCGAGTACTATTCTTTTTGGAAAGCTAAATTTCGTGTGTTCATAATGGCCTCTGAATATGGCTTGTGGAGAGTCTTTGAAACTGGAGATTATGTACCTGTCAAGACTGAAGGAGGTATCTCTGTTCCAAAGACTGAAGCTGAATTTGATGATGATGATAAGAAGAACATCACTCTCAACAGCAAGGCTATCTTAATGCTTCAGAGTGCTCTTAGTCAAAAGGAGTACTTTCAGATCTGTAACTTGTCAACTGCAAAAGAGATGTGGAAGGCTCTGGAAATCGCGTATGAAGGAACATCTGGAATCAAAGAGAACCGCATCAACACTCTAACCACTGAGTATGATCTGCTGCGGATGAAGCAAGGAGAAAGCATTAGTGAATTTCAGCTGAGATACACTCATCTAACCAACCAACTAGCAGCCTTGGGAAAGGTATATGATCAAGGATCTCAAGTGAGAAAAATTCTCAATATTCTGACAAAAGATTGGGAAGCAAAGGTTACTGCTATTGAGGAAGCTCGTGGAGAGTCAATGACTTCAGTTGCGGCCCTGTTTGGTAGTTTATCTGAGTATGAGAGTAAATTGAGATTAAAAAAGGACTTGGATGATGTCAACGGTGGAAATAATCGCAACAAGGGAGTTGCTCTCAACACGACAAGGGATGAGGAAAATGAAGATGAGGATGAAGAGATAGGCATGATGGTCCGGCGATTCAAGAAGTTCTACAAAAAGGATCAAGGTTTCAAGAAATTTCAAAAGGGTAGCTCCAGCTACGAATCAAAGAAGCCGATCATTTGCTATGAATGCGAGAAGCCTGGACACATCAAGTCAGAATGTCCTCAGCTGAAGAATCAAGAGAAAGATAAGAAGAAGTTTAAAAAATTCAAAAAGAAGGCATATGTCTCAGCCATATGGGGTGACAGTTCATCTGATGAAGATGAAGCTGAAGAGGATGAAGAAGAAAAAGCCAACATATGCCTAGTTGCTGAGGAAGAAGAGCAACAAGATGAAAGCAATGAGGTACGTCTTAGAGCATCAAGGCCCAACAAGTGGTATATTGATAGTGGATGCTCAAGACACATGACTGGGGACAAATCCAAATTTCTCTCAATAAAGCCAAAAGATGGTGGTAGAGTCACATTTGGAGGTGACCAATCGGGCAAAATTGCTGGCATTGGTGAGATAGGCAACAATGAAGGTCCTCTCATCAAAGACGTCTACTTGGTAGAAGGATTGTGTCACAATCTCCTAAGTGTGAGTCAAAGTACCGACAAAGGTAACCTAGTTATATTTGATTCTGATGAGTGCTTTATTGTTAAAAAGGATTTAGTCTCCACAAATGATTTGAAAAGTAAAGCCTTATTTAGAGCTCCTAGAGATGGTAACTGTTATACGCTCAATCTCTCTAGCAATGCTTCTGTTTCAGAAAAATGTTTTGTTAGTAACTTGAATGAAAGTTGGCTTTGGCATAAGCGATTAGCTCATGTTAATATTGTTAGTTCTCTGTTGGTTTTGATGATTGCCAACAACTACAAACAATGAAAGAGGTTTTGCTCTTTAAGTGTTGAAAATCCTGATCAAGAGCAAACCTCGAGGTTGGCTTTGAAACCTCGAGGTTTGACCTTACAGAAGCTTTTAAAATCGAGTGTTTCAATGGTTTAAAACTTGGTTTCACAAAAGCAATGTGAAACCTCGAGGTTGGAAAGTTAACCTCAAGGTTCTGGACTCTTTAGAAAAACTCAAGTTTTGCATTAACACAGGAAACTTCAAGGTTTGGTTGAAAACCTCTAGGTTTATGTTTTGGCGCTTAACTGATCTTTTTGAAAAATATGTGAAACCTCGAGTATTGCAAGTAAACCTTGAGTTTTAACTCATCCAGAAAGGTTATGGTTTTCATCAAGCATGAAAACCTCGAGGTTCATATTGAAACCTCGAGGTTTGCCTCTTTGTGTCAAAACCCAAGATTTCAAAAGAACACTTAAACCTCGAGTATTGATTTACAACCTCAAGTATTATCACACACAGAGAGCAAACTCGTTTTCAAAGTATTGAAAACCTCGAGGTTCAGATTGAAACCTCGAGGTTGAGCCCTTTGTTCAAAAGGTTAACTATGCAAAATTGAAAGCAAACCTCGAGTATGGATTTTCAACCTCGAGGTTATCAGGCTCCAGAAGAAAAATGGATTTTTCACCAAGTTTCAGACCTCAAGGTTACTGTTTGAAACCTCAAGGTTTGTGGTTTCCAAAGATTTCTCAAAAGGTTTCTTTTCAAAGGAAACCTCGAGGTTCACAGAGTAACCTCGAGGTTACGTGTTTTGCCAACTGAGATTGCTTGAACTTTTCAAGCAAACCTCGAGGTTTGAATTCCAAACCTCAAGGTTTGTGGCCGTTACTGCATATTCGAATTTGGGAATTCTGTAATACCTTCTTGTTTGATCTCAATGCTTTCCATGATTATTCTATATTGATTCTAGATATGTTTAACCATCTTTCTAATGAGTTTCAGACAGATTAACGAAGGCTTATTGAAGGATTAGAGCAAAAGCAAAAAATGTGTCAGAACATTTAATGCTCAGCCCAGAAACTTACTTCCTTTTGGTTAATCCACTGGTACACGGCTACAAAAGATCAAAAGGAAGATTACTACAAGAAGAAACATCCTCTCTAACGGATTTATTGCCAGAAAGTCAATTCAGACTTAATAACCAGCTGTATTATGCATAAACAAGAAAGAGAAGATGCCTAAACTTGAGCCAACACTCAGCTGATGATACCCAACGGCTCTATCAAGATTGCAACGGTCATTTAATGTTCTCTAGCTATAAATAGAGTTCATTAACTCCTTCACAAGTGGATACACCAACTCAGAGCGAAAATTTACTAAGTTCATTTATTGTGTATTAGCTTTCACTTGTAAAGTATTATACTTGATACATGCACTTCAGTGATTATCTTATCTACTCTGTGAGAGAGTTTTTCACTTGTAAATCATTCATTGATTGTGATAACTACAAGTCAGGGGACTTGGTAGCTGGGGTGCATTGATTACAACTTGTAAGGGGAAGTATGTTCTAGAGAGAGAACAACTCTTAGTACAGAGTGTGTAATCATTATTGTTGAGTTAGTGGATTGAAAATCCCAAGTGAGGCTTGGGGACTGGATGTAGACCAGAGAAAGGACCGAACCAGTATAAATTGCCTGTGTCAAGATTTTCTTCTTATCTCCTCTGTTCTGCTCTATTTTGAGTGTTTAAATACAGAGCAAGTTTTGAAAATTTTAAAGATACCCAATTCACCCCCCCTTTTGGGTATCAAGCTCCAACTTTCAAATATGCATCAACTTGACAAGTTGCTGAAAAAGGATTTGGTTATTGGCATTCCTAAGTTGAATTTCAAAAATGATATGATTTGTGACACTTGTCAAAAAGGAAAACAAACCAAATCTTCTTTTAAAGAGAAAAATGAGATTTCAACTAATAGACCTCTTCAACTTCTTCACATGGATCTAGTTGGACCAGCTAGAGTAAAAAGCCTTGGTGGAAATTTATATACTGTGGTCATTGTTGATGATTTTTCTAGATTTACTTGGACTATATTTTTATCATCCAAAGATGAAACATATGATCAGTTTGTTTCCTTTGCCAAGAAGGTCCAGAACGAGAAAGGTCTTTCAATTTCAGGTGTAAGGACCGATCATGGTGGAGAATTTGAGAACCATGCCTTTGTTGAGTTCTATGATAGTATGGGGATCGACCACAATTTTTCAGCACCAAGAACACCACAACAAAATGGTGTAGTGGAGAGAAAGAATAGAGTACTCACCGAGATGGCGGAAGCAATGCTGAACGAATACAACACCTCATAAGTGTTTTGGGCCGACGCCATGAGTACGGCTTGCTACATCTCCAACCGAGCATACTTGAGGAAAAAGCTGAATAAGACTCCATACGAACTCTACAAAGGGAGAAAGCCAAACCTCAGCCACCTACATGTCTTCGGTTGTAAGTGCTATGTGCACAATAACGGTAAAGACAATCTTGGTAAATTCGATCCTAAAGCTGATTTAGGCATTTTCATTGGCTATTCTAATAGGAGTAAAGCATATAGAATTTTTAATACTAGAACTAAGATTGTTGAAGAATCTATACATGTTGTGTTTGGTGAAAATGATGTTGATAAATCCGTGGATGAAGAGGAAGAGACCATTTTCAAAAACCAATTCTTTTCGAAAACTACTCCTTCTCAATCTGAAAATTTTGATAATGTTTTTGAGGCTGATCCAAAAAATAATTTGGAAAACCCTGATCAGTCTCAACCTAGAGCTTGGAAATATATAAGGAATCATCCCTTAGACCAAGTTATAGGCGATGTGAACCAAGGAGTAAGAACTAGAAATAGTACTTTAAATGAGGTCACATTTTCTGCATTCATTTCACACATTGAACCTTCTAAGATAGAAGAAGCCCTTTCAGACAATGATTGGGTGATTGCTATGCAAGAGGAATTACATCAATTTGACAGAAATCAAGTTTGGGATTTGGTACCTAGGCCTAAAGATCATCCGGTCATTGGCACTAAATGGGTATTCAAAAACAAACGAGATGAGTCAGCAATCATTGTCCGAAATAAGGCAAGATTGGTTGCCAAAGGCTATAATCAGGAAGAAGGAATTGATTATGAAGAAACTTATGCTCCAGTGGCAAGATTGGAAGCCATAAGAGTTCTTCTAGCCTTTGCATGTGTAAAAGGTTTTAAACTTTTTCAAATGGATGTCAAAAGTGCATTTTTAAATGGTTTTATTCAAGAGGAGGTGTATGTAGAACAACCTCCAGGTTTTGAAAACGAACAATTTCCAGATCATGTTTTCAAACTAAAGAAAGCACTTTATGGCCTTAAGCAAGCTCCTAGAGCTTGGTATGAAAGATTGAGTCAATTCTTACTCAATCAAGGATTTATCAGAGGCAAAGCTGACACAACACTGTTTATTAAGAAAAATAAATTGAATGAGATTTTAATTGTTCAAATTTATGTTGATGATATTATATTCGGTGCTACTAATGACTCCTTGTGTGAGGAATTTTCCAAGACTATGCAGGGTGAGTTTGAGATGTCAATGATGGGAGAGCTCAACTACTTCCTTGGACTGCAAATCAAGCAACGAAAAGATGGGATATTCATATCCCAAACCAAGTACTTAAATGATTTGCTGAAGAAGTTTGGGATGGACAAGTGCAATGGGGCTGACACACCAATGAGCACAACCACTTCTTTGGATGTTGATGAAGAGGGCAAAGATTTCAACATCACCAAGTATAGAGGAATGATTGGATCATTGCTCTATCTCACCGCAAGCCGCCCGGACATCCAATTCAGTGTGGGGATGTGTGCTAGATTTCAATCCTTCCCAAAGAGTCTCATGCTGAGCACGTTAAAAGGATATTCAGATACCTCTCAGACACAAAGACTCTTGGACTATGGTTTCCCAAGGGTCAGCCGGAGCACTTAGTGGCATACTCGGATTTGGACCATGCTGGCTATAAGACGGATAGAAAAAGCACAAGTGGTCAATGCGAGTTCTTTGGCAACTCACTGGTGTCTTGGTTCAGCAAAAAGCAAACAACTGTAGCTGTGTCATCAACCGAAGCTGAGTATGTGGCTGCTTCAAGTTGTTGTGCTCAAGTGCTTTGGTTGAAGCAACAACTTGCTGATTTGGGAGTGCACTTGAAGGAGATTCCAATATTGTGTGACAACACTAGCACAATAAGCTTGGCCAAGAATCCCGTGCAACATACAAGAACCAAGCACATTGATGTGAGGCACCACTTCATTCGGGATCATGTTTAGAAGCGAGATGTCAAAGTGATGTTCATCCCAACTCATCTTCAACTTGCTGACATTTTCACCAAGCCTCTAGCCAAGGAACCATTCACCTTCATAAGGAGAGAATTGGGAATGGTAAACCCCAATGAGTTGTAAGTTTGTTCTTACCCAATGTTAGTTTAAGTTTTGATGATTAATTGATACTAACTTAAGCATCGGAGCTTCTAGATATGTTTTGTGCAGGATGTTTTTGTTTAAAATTTGATGAAATTGGGGACAAACTCGAGCCTGAGAAGAGTGAACTCGAGCTCAAGAGAGACTGTCAAGAGGTGAAAGGCAAAAGGGGGAGTGAACTCGAGTTCATTAGTAAATGAACCTCAGGTTCACTTCAGACAGAAAGCAACAATGAACCTCAGACAAGGTGAACTCGAGCCCATCAATAACGAACTCGAGTTCGAAAGTCACAGAGAGCAACCTTGCTGAAAGATTAATCTGAACTCGAGTCCATAAGTGAGAACCTCAGGTTCACGAGGAAGCTCAAGAGTTCTCAGTACACTCTTGAAGTCCAGGTAAGTGGAAATTTATGACGAACTCGAGCCCACAAGTTGTGAACTCGAGTTCATCGCGTGCCCTATATATATCTCAGTTGTGAACTTTCCACTTCACTTCACTCACACCTCTAGTTTGCCCTAATTCTCTTCGTCTTCTTCACCTCCACACTCTGCGAAAATGGCTTCCAAATACTCAAACCCTAAAGAACCAAACCCTAAGCCCTCTCAAACCTCCTCTCAAGCTCAATCTGAGCGTCCTGTCTGAACAAAGACTCGATCCACTTGCTTACGACATGGGATTGACAAATTTGTCAGAGGAGTACAAGGAGAGAACCCAGATTTGGTATCCACTAGGTCTAAAGCGCTTGTAATCAGAGAAGAACGATCAAAGAAAAGGCATGATCCAGAGCCTCCGGTTCCAGGGAAAGGGAAAGCAACACAATCTTCGGCACCCTTGAGGGAGAAACAACCATTTAAGAGGAAGAAAACCGCCGGTATCCACTCGGTTCCCACTCCTGGCTAAGCAAGTGCTCAGACTCAATCTCAACCTCAATCACAGGAGCAATCTGCTCCTCAGGTATCTAAGACACTACCTGCTCTTTATGAAATTTACAATCATAAGAAGTGTCCCCCTGGTTTCAATGAGGAACCATGTAGGATGAGTGTCGAGGAAGGAATTTTGTTCAAAAAGAAATTTGATGACAAAAGAGTATTTTGCCCGATTGTATCAGTGGATATGGCAAAAATCAAAGAGGAATGTGGCCTAGACTTGAGCCCTTGGCTGAAACCTTTTGAACCCCTCATCTCAATCAAAGCCCCATACAGTCCCAAGCTTGTGAAAGTCTTTTACTTTCACATGAAATCTGATAATGTGCTGAATTTTGAAGGAGATTTAGTGGAAGAGAGAATAATCACTAAGGTTCGAGGACAAGAGATTATCATTACCCCTGCCTACCTAAATTCAATTCTCCAAATCTCTAATCCTCCTAAGCCAGAGACCCATAGATACAAGCAGCAAGCCATCTTCAGTCTGCTGAGACCCGATGAGCCTGTTCCTGAGGGCTTGGAGATCCTCAAATTCATACCTGCTGCAATGCCCCCAAGGAACCGGGCAATTTGGTACATATATACGAGGGATTTATTGAAGAAGGGAGGCAATTTCACCCACTTTGCCAAGAAAGACTTCAACATATTTGGCTCTATCCTGGACAAGCAGCCTCAGAATGTAGGGTATTGGCTATTTTAGGAGATAGATAAGTTTGCTTTTCACTCCCGGCAGTCCTCTCAGATTCCCTTCCCAAGTTTAGTCTCGATCATTTTCTTTCATGAAAAAATATGGCATTTGGCCGCCAATGATCCTCCACAATTTCCTGCTGAGTTTGGACAACACATCATGAACCTCATGGGGGTTGATAGGCCAGAGAAGTCAGACCAGTCCAGAGCTCCGGGGAGATCCAAGCCAGCAAGATCTAGAGCCACTCAATCGAGACCAGAGGAAGCTCAGAGTGCTCCTCCTCCCTCAGACTTTGATGTTAAGGTTCAAGAAATTGTGGACAAGGCAGTTTCCAATTTGGTTGAAGGGATTGAATTAGCTGTTGGTAAGTTGGTTGCTGAGGTGAACAAGGGCCACAGTGATTTGATGGATATACAAGAAGGATTCTGAGTTGAACAAGAGGCTCTGAAGAACCAGATCAGTGATCAAGCCTCCACCATATCTACTATGTTGGTCACAATGATGAGTTTGAGCGACAAGATGGACAAGTTATTGAAGACTCAGTCATCAGATACTTCTACTTCTGTGCCTGCCCCAGTACCTGCACAGCCTGCAACTTCACCTCCAGCTTCTGTTCCTGTGCTTGATCCAATGTCTACACCCCTTGTCACTGATCCTATTACTACAGCTCACACTGAACCTCACACTGAACCCCACATTGAACCTCCAGTTTTTGACTGTCAGTCTGAAGCCCAACCTTCTTCTTCCCCACCTTTTGCTGATGACAAAGGGGGAGAGAGTGTTTGAGTGATTTTGTGGAAATTTTCATGTTTATGTGGATTTTGTGTATGGATGTTGAATATGGATTTGGATGATCTATGTGGATTTTGTGTTCTCAGTTTTGTGTATATTGTTCAAAACTGAGTTATATGAAATATGAAGTTTCAGTTGTCTATGATTTGTTTCTGCTTCTGCTGTATTTTTGACTTTAATTCTGATAACTTGATCAAATCTCTGATAATCTTGCAAAATCTGTGTTTTTACAAACTGGTTTTCAAAGAGGTTTTCAAATTTCAAAATCAATTGTTTACAAAGTGTTGTCATCATCAAAAAGGGGGAGAATGTTAGTTCTCTGAGTGTTTTGATGATTACTAACAATTGTAAACAATATGAAAAAGTTTTGACAAAGTTTAGGATGTTTTAAACTTGTAATTCTCTAGCTGTCAAAACCAAACTCGAGCCTGTTAGTATTGAACTCGAGCCTGGATTTGACATAGAGCACAAACTTGCCATACTGTTTTCCAAACTCGAGACTGAACCTGAAGTTTGAAGACAAACCTTTGAGAAGTTCACATGAACTCGAGCCTACTAATTTCAAACTTGAGTTCAGCCTTTCCAGAGAGTTTTTGAACTTTGAAAACATGTTAAACCTTACACTTGCTTTCTTCAAACCTCAAGTTTGAAAGTATTCAAAGAAAGTTTTAAGAACATGAACTCGAACTTGTCATGGCAAACTCGAGTTCATCTCTGGCGGGATAAGTTTTCCAAACTTGTAGGTATTTTCAAAGCCTGCACTGTTCCATTGAAAGAAAAGTTTCCAGTTTGAAAAGTTTTTCAAATACTCAAACTCGAGCCTAGCATTCTCAAACTCGAACCTAATTTTGGCCGAGAGCTTCTGAGTTTTTGAGAGTTATGCAAACTCGAGCATATGCTTTTCAAACTCGAGTTCAAAACTTCCAGAGAGCAAAGGATTGTTTCTAAGTCTTTTAAACTCGAGCCTGAGTGTCCCAAACTCGAGCCTAAAAGTTCCAGAGAGCAAATGATTTCTCAATTCATTTTCAGACTCGAGTCCGTGCTTTTCAAATCTCAGGTTCACTCTTTCAGTCATTTTGAGTTTTGTTCAGAATGGCTTCGAACTCAAGTTCATCATTAACAAACTCGAGTTCATCACTTAAACTCAAAGTCTTCAGATTTCAAAATCGCGACAAACTTCTCTGAATGAACCAAACTCGAGTTCATGTTAAACAACCTCGAGTTCATTTTAACCCGAGAGCATTTTGGCTTTTCAAAGACTTGAGAACCTCAGGTTTAGAATACAAACCTCAGGTTTACACTTTTTGAACTTACATATTTTTTGAACACTGAAGCAACGAACTCGAGCCTGTATGAACCAACTCGAGTTCGTGACGCTGGTTTAGAAAATTTGAATTTGGGCATTTCAGAATTCAACGATTTTTGATCCTAATCTCTTTCAATATTATTCTCTGATATTCCCTGCTATGTTTAACGTCTTTATTCGTGGATTTCAGAGCATTAAAGAATGTTTGGTGAGAGGTTAGAGCATAAAGCATAAAGTAACTCAGAGCATTTATTGCAAAGCTCAGAAAGTTACTCCTTCTGCCCAAATCCTTCTGCACACGCACACAAAGCATTTAAGGATGTTAGCTGAAACAAGAAAACTCCTCTCCAACGGATTAATTCACAGAAAGTCAACTATGATGACTTGGCTAATTGGATTAGGGGTAAACAAGAGAGAGAAGACCCAAAACCACTTCAGAACACTTGGTCAACTTCTCCAACGGTTCAATCCAAGCTACAACGGTCAATTAATGCCCTCTACCTATAAATAGAGTGCATTAACACCTTCTCAAGCTGATACACTAACTAAGAGCAAAAATTAATTAAGATCATTCATAGTGTTCAGTTTTTCATCTGTAATAGTGTCATATTGACATTTGTACTTCAGTGTTCATCCTATCTACTCTGTGAGAGAGTTCTTTATTGTAAAATCACTCATTGATTGTGATAACCACAAGTCAGGGGACTTGGTGGTTGGGTGTTTTGATTACATCTTGAAGGGGGGAGTGAGTTCTAGAGAGAGAACTACTCTGAGTACAGAGATTGTAATCAGTTGTTGTGAATTTAGTGGATTGAAAATCCCAAGTGAGGCTTGGGGACTAGATGTAGGTCAGAAAAAGGACCGAACCAGTATAAATCGTTGTGTGCAAAGCTTTCCTTCCTATCTCCTCTGTTCTGCTCTGTTTTGTGTGTTTAAAACAAGAACAAGTTTCAAAAATTTTTAATATACCCAATTCACCCCCCCTCTTGGCTATAAAGCTCCTCTTTCACACGGGACCCACCACGTTGAATCGATTTCATCAATTCACGCACAAGCACAGCCACATTGCTTTCCTTGAATCATTGATTCATCAATTCATCAATTCGAATGGCTGGGAGCTGCGTGATGTTTGGTGGAGAACTTGAATTCATGGAAGCTTAGACTTTTGTAGGAGGCAATTTGGGAGAAGCTTGGAGAAGGCTAGAGCCTAGGGTTTCACGTTTGAAGACCGCAAGGGAGTGTCTTTCTTTTTTTCTTTTTAATTCAAACTTGAGATTATTTAGTTTTAAAGGATTTCGAGTTGTGTTAATTGAGAACAATCTAGTTTTAGATTGTAGACTTATTTCCTTTGGATTAGATTGATAATTTGAAGTTTTTATGTTTATTGTTGGATTCTCGTTTGCAACCTTTGATTGTCGATTAAATTAATAATTGAGTTTTCGTTATTAATTTGGTTGTCAATTGGGTTTATCGATTTAATTGTTTAATTAGATTGATAAATTGTTTAGTTGTTTAATTAGATAATTGTGAAAAATATTCCAAAATTATTTAGAAATTAATTGTGATTGGGTTTTAATGAGTTTAATTAACTAGCACTCATTCCATTATGAGTTTTCTAATGGATTAGGTGTTATTAAACTTGAGGGTTTCCCATGTTTCAATTGGTTGATTAAATTTATTAGTTCCAATCTTTCATTAATCTCCTTTTGGTCTAATTAATTGGTTTGGGCTAAGAAAGTTTACTCCATGCAATTCCTAAGTTGTCCCCTTCATCATCATAATTTGGTTGATTTGCTTTTATTTAACATTCTTTTTAAATTTTGATTATTTTTCTCAAAACAAAAACCCCCAAATTTGCATTCTCATCTAGATTAGTTTCATTTTCATATAGGTTTTAGAGTCATTATCATTTTGCATTTAGTTAGTTTAGTTTTATTTTATTTGCATTTTTATCACCTAAATTCATCCTAAAGAAAACCCACAACATGCTCCTTGGGAGAATGACCTAGGTTGACCTAAACTGCATAATTAATTAGGACTAGTTTAATTGATTGCTTTAGCGACAAAAGCAAGCTCATCAATTTTGGCGCCGTTGCCGGGGAGCAATGGTTAGGCTTTAAGTTTGAGTTCTAGGTGATTTGTTCTTCTCACATTCATAACAAATGATCTGATCTTTATCCTTTAGTTCTCGTCTGTTGCTTGAGCTTCCCTTCTGAAATCTGTTTCTGAAGCCTTGATCTTTCTTATAGAACTTCTTGAATCTACGTACAAACTTTTCCATCTCATCATCATCCTCCTCATCCTCATCTTTCTCTTCTTTGTCTTTTACAACATTAAGAGCTGAAAGTGGAGCCTAATACCCAAGAGGGGGGTGAATTGGGTATTTTAAAATTTCTTGCAATCAACTCTGTTTTCTAATAATAAAAATAGGGTAAAACAGAGTAGGGAAAGAATAGCGAGACACAAGAAGATTTATACTGGTTCGGTCTCAACCACTGACCTACGTCCAGTCTCCAGCCTCACTGGGATTTCCACTATGTCAATGATTACACACTCTGCACTCAAGAAGTGATTCTCTCACTAGAACTCACTCCCCCTTACAAGTTGTAATCAATGATCCCAAATCACCAAGTCCCCTTGACTTGTGATTCCTTTACAATAAATGGATAGTCTGAAATAATACTCTCTCAAAGAGCAGATATAAATGAACACTGAAGCTCTTGTATCAAAACATACTAAACAGATGAAAACTAAAAGAAATAAATGTAAACTTCAATGAAATTCGCTCTCAGTTATTGTAGTTCTTGGAAAGACTTGAATGCTCTTCTATTTATACTCAGAGGTCATTAAATGACTGTTGCTTTCCAATTAGATCCGTTGGAGAAGTTGTTCCAAGGTTAGGAAGTGGTTTAGGCACCTTCTCTCTCTTGTTTACTCTTAATCCAGCTGGCTAGATTATCAGAGTTGACTCTTTGCGAATTAATCCGTTGGAGAAGAGTTTACTTGTTGTAGAAAACATTCTTTAATGCTTTGTAGACATGTGCAGTTGGATTAGCTGAAAGAATGCAACTTTTCTGGACTGCATTTATTATGCTGACATGCTTTTTGCTTTTGCTGGGATCTTCAATAAACTTCCGTTAATCTGTCTGAAACTCATCAAGAAAGTGGTTAAATATATCTAGGAATATAGAGGATTAATATTGGAAAGTATTAAGAAGAAACAAGACAAATTTCCAAAATCGCGAAATTCAAATTTCAGATCCAGCACAGAAACCTCGAGGTTTGTTCACCAAACCTCGAGTTTTGGACTTGGTACATGAATCTGGATTTTTGTCCAAAACATCAAAACTTGAGGTTTCTAAGCAAAACTGGAGGTTTTCAAAACTTTGAAATGCTCGATGCTCTCTGCCTGGGAAAACCTCGAGGTTTCCTTACAAACCTCGAGTTTTCACTCAAGTTGGAGAGTTTTGAAAAATTCTCTCAAATGTAAAACCTTGAGGTTTCTATTGAAACCTCAAGTTTTTAATTCAGTGAAAACCTCGTTTGCTCTCTGTCTTGTAAAACCTCGAGTTTTCTTTACAAAACTCGATTTTTGTTCAAATATGAAAATTTTGAGATTTTGTTCCAAGACAGAAACCTCGAGGTTTCAAAACCAAACTCGAGGTTTTGAAACCTTAGAAAATTCAGTTGCTCTCTGCCTGGACAAAACTCGAGGTTTTTATCAAAACCTCGAGTTTTCACACTTTGTGAAAACTTAAGCAATTTTTCTGTCAAATCCCAAAACTGGAGGTTTTCTCTTAAAACTGGAGGTTTTGAAACTTGGTTGAAATCTACGTTTTCTGTCTTAGTCAAAACCTCGAGTTTTCTTGCCAAACCTCGAGTTTTCTCAAAAAACTTATGAAAAATGAAGTTTCACATCAAAACACAAAACTTGAGGTTTTATTTGAAAACTGGAGGTTTTGAGTTGTTCAGTTTCTGAGAGACTGTTTGTGTGACAAAACCTCGAGGTTTCTCTAGAAACCTCGAGTTTTGCATTTTCTCAAAAAACTTGAGAAGTCTCTGTGTTTGGAAACCTCGAGTTTTCTCTGGAAAGCTCGAGTTTTCTATAATATTAGAAAGCTTGAGTTTCTCTCTGTAAGGCCAAACCTCGAGGTTTCTCTGCAAACCTCGAGTTTTGCTCTCACAGTGAGTTTTACACAGTTGACAGCAAAACTTCAAACTTTGTTTACAATTATTGGCAATCATCAAAAACCTTAGAGAACTAACAAGAGCAACTCCCTTGTTACGGTTGCTGCCGCTGTTGACGTCGTCTAAATCCTTTTTGAATTTAAATTTGCTTTCATACTCAGACAAGCTTCCAAACAAAACAGCAACTGAAGCCATCGATTCTCCACGAGCCTCCTCGATTGTAGTAACTTTAGCTTCCCAATCTTTTGTCAGAACATTGAGAATTTTCGTCACCTGAGGACCTTGATCATATATTTTTCCCAAAGTTGCCAGTTGATTTGTCAGATGAGTGTATCTAAGCTGGAATTCAGCAATGCTCTCTCCTTGCTTCATTTGTAGCAAATCGTACTCAGGGGTTAACATATTGATACGATTTTCTTTGATTCCAGAAGTGCTTTCATACGCTATCTCCAAAGCCTTCCACATTTCCTTTGCAGTTGACAGATTACAAATTCGGAAGTACTCCTTTTGACTGAGAGCACTTTGAAGCATCAAAATAGCCTTACTGTTAAAAGTGATATTTTTCTTATCATTCTCGTCAAACTTAGCCTCCGTCTTCAGAACAGTAATTCCTTCTTCAGTCTTTACAGGTACATAGTCTCCAGTTTCAAATACTCTCTAAAGACCATATTCGGTAGCCATCACGAACACTCGAAATTTTGCTTTCCAAAAGGAATAGTGCTCTCCGTTGAAGCTAGGAGGTCGATTGATTGAGGCACCGTCAGGTAATATTCCTTCCATGATCTTTCTCAGGATGTTAGGCCCAACTGAGAAACCTTGCTCTAATACCAAATGAAAATGGAATATCACCTAGAGAGGGGGTGAATAGGTGATCGTAGAAAATTTAAACTTCTTTTCAATTTGTAAGCAAAATAGAGACCAATTAGATAAATGACCACAAGAGAATTTATCCTGGTTCGGTCTAAAACTTCGACCTACGTCCAGTCCCCAGAACACCTGGGATTTCACTATTTTTCAGAACAATTACAAACTCTGTAAACGAAGGATGGTCGGCTTACTCTCAGACTCCACTCCCCCATACAAGTTGTAATTGATACACCCTCTCTTAAGGCATCCCAACCTTAAGATTCAACCTTAACAATGAAATAAGTGTTTAAATACTCCTCACGAGTTGATGAAGATATGAACACTGAAGTGCAGTTGATAACACAGATGAAACAGCAAATGAAATTAATCTCAAATTGATTGCGCATAGTTTCGGTAGTTGGCAGAATTGAATGCGTTGTTCTTTTATAGCCTTTGCCATTAATGCCGTTAAGGAGTTTGCAAACTAGCCGTTGAGACTCTTTAATTTTTCATTAGACGCAGTGCAACTCCGTTTGTGAACAGTCGACTGTTGCCTCATCAAATGCTTCGCCATCGATGTGTTTGTCCAGAGAGAAGATTAGAGTGTTAGCTGGAATTAGTTTGCCTCGAAGGAATGTCTTCGTCTACTACACGCTTTAATTCCATTTGTGTGCTCTGCTTTTACAGTGTATTAAATGCTTCTGACACGTTGGAGCACTTTTTGGTGATTTTGCTTTTAAACATGTTAAACCTTTCTGAAAAACACTAATAAGCGGATTAAATTTGACTAGAAAGAGTTTAAATCAATAATATAGAACATCCAATAAATATTCTGAAGATTACAGATTTTGAGAATAAGAATTCAAATATGACAGCTAGCATTCTCGAGAATTGATCCTTCATTCTTGAGAATTGTCTGAACAAAGAATCATTCCAGAAGATATGTGAAGGAGGTACTTGAGAATTAGATAGATATACTCGAGAATGTGTCGTTAAAAATGAATTCATAAATCATAGTGCCAAGGTATTCTCGAGAACTATATACCAATACTCGAGAATTGCAACTTAAAAAATCTTGCAAATAGCGCTATTGAGACATTCTCGAGAATTCATATGTAATCCTCGAGAACTGCTTCTGATTCAGAGAGAACATCAATGAAAGAAGACGTTTAGATCAATACTCGAGAATTGATCTTGCATTCTCGAGAATTGATACAAAGAATCAAATGGTCTCAATCGATTGACACATTCTCGAGAATTTATGGAATACTCGAGAATTGCTCAGTGAAGTTCTTCCTATAATCTGTCGAACTCCATTCTCGAGAACCAAAAATCCATTCTCGAGAATTATAGCTGAAACAGGGATGATATCTAATTCTCGAGAATTATCAACAGCCTCCAGTGACCAAATCTTTAGACATTCTCGAGAGTCAATCTTTATAGCTGAAACAGGGATGATATCTAATTCTCAAGAATTATCAACAGCCTCCAGCGATCAAACCTTTGGACATTCTCGAGAGTCAATCTTTAACACACTAATCATATTTTATCTCTTGCATCTTTTGTTATCATCAAAATATCATGAACCAACATTCTTTAATTCCTGAAATCATCTGGGTAAAAGGGTCAGAAAACATGCTGCATAGCATTGCATCCTCTACTTTGCCATAGCATTCGTGATGCCTTATATTGCACTTCGGGTTACTGTCAGAATGCTATAGCATCGTTTTAGCTCTGCTACACAGTTTCCCTTAAAAGCAATGCAGATTAGTCCGTTCTTAGCACAAGTAGATGATTTCTATCCCTTAGTCCCTACATCATGAATATATTCCTTTTTGCTTATTTATGTCATAATTAAGCTTATTTACCATTTAATTCAGTCATGAAATATAGGGAAAAACATGGTATGAATTGTGCTTATCAAATACCCCCACACTTAGCTTTTTACACTCCTGGGCAAAATAAGATGAAGCGAACAACAACTCATAGACGCAGTACTCCTGTCTGCATAACTTCGCTTACACGCTCGCTTTCAATTTCCATCCCCCTTTTGGCAATCCCACTACCCAGTGCCAACCGCTCATAATGTGTGGTATTGCTTAGATGAAGAAGTCTCCAGGAGCTCTCAAGTTTAGTGTTTACACTAGCTCACCCAGGGGATTTTCTTGTTTCTCTCTTGTCAATGAGCCGAGAACATCCATAGCCTTGTCAGAGTTCTAAGATTACTTCCTAGCATCCGAGTATTTGTTCATCAAAAGGACTTCGTGGGTTAAATCGTGAAGGTGGCCTAGTGATTGAGCTAGGAAATAAAAGTGGATGCTATAGCAGATCTGATGGAAAAATCTATTAGCTTTAGCTGAGTGCTCCTCTTAGGACCTTGTAACTCTTGCTGTTCTTCGTTTTCCAAGCCTTTTGCCTTTTATTTCTTCTTTCTTTTTCTTTTCTTTCTCTCTCTCTCTCTTTCTTCTCTTCCTTTTTTTTTTAAGCAAACCAAAACAACAACAGCTCTTTCCTTTCAATCTGCAGCTTTTCATGGGAGCACTCTGCTATAGCATTTTTCACAATTTCCTTCTAGTTCTCTTATCCAACTTGCTTTGCTATAGCTCTTGTGAATGGCTCAGGGGGTGGCAACATGGAGATGATGACAAATGGGTCGTGTATGGGAATAATGGGTATGATATGAATGCCTTTATCCTACGAACTTCAACCTAGATGCCAAATAGCTTATCGAAGAACTAAGACAAATCAAGTATCAAACACAGGCTAGCAGACATGCACACAGAATAAAACAATTAGGCTCAATTTAATCCTTCCATTTGTGTTATTCCCTTTAGAATTCCTCATTGCTACTCCACCCCACATCAGATTAGCAGGCACCGTCAGTTTCCCAAGCCTAAGGGTTCAGTTTTCTTAGGCTAACATGCTATGCTTAGTTTTACAAACATTTATTCCACTGCTATCAATTTTTTTAAAAAAAAATTCAGTCAGTTGTGCAAAAAGCTAAATGCAGGGCTAATCAAATCACAAGCAATCAAGGCAGAATATAACTAGTCAATCCCCCCCACAGTTGAATGAAGCAATGCCCCCATTGCGGTAGTAGAATAAGAAATTAAAGTTAGTGCGCATCACGGGGACGGGGGAAACGAGCAAGATTAACAAATGTACAACATCATTCACAAAAAGTGCCTTGGGGAAAACGCCCAAGGCAAGAGCAAAGTGTCAGGAAAAAGAAAAAGAAACTAAACTAAAAGGAAGAAAAAACAAAGAAATGGAAACTATAGGGCAGGAGGAACAAGAGGAGCTGGGGTACTACTGGTCGTATCCTCTTCGGCAGCCTAATCGTCGACCCCCGTGGCAATCAGTGTGCTTCAACGATGAGTGGCAGAAAACGCCTGTGGGTCGCTATGGATGGTCCTTAATTCCATACGCAGCAGGCGAAGGTGTTTTCAGAACTTGTTTGTGGAGTTAGTATTTGTCTCCGGTCGCTAGTAGAGGTGAGCATTGGTGATCATGTAAGCCTTGTCGTAGACCGAAGCGGGTCCTTTGGAAGCCGAGGAATCAGAGGAATAGGAAGATGACGAAGAAGTGGGTTTGTGCACTGTTGGGCCGTGTGCTGGAGGTGGAGGAGCCTGAGGTGCAAGTGGGCTAATAGTTGCACTTGATGCAGCCTCGTTGTTTTCAAAACTCTCGGCATGGTGTCTGGATTGAGGCAACGATGGAGGAGAATGGTGGAGTTGATATGAGAAGGCATGGAAGGCGTGGATTAGAAGAATAGATGTTGAAGGGGCAGAATTTTGAATATGAAACATTGTGATTTATTCCGCGGTGAGTGAGGCTGAGTTTGTACTTAGTGGGCCCACAAAGTGGCCCATGAGGTTACGTAATAGACAGATTATATATGGGCAAAGGGGGACGCATAACTGACCAATGGTGGGCCTTTATTGTGTTGCTCTGCTGGGGCCCTAATGCCCTATCCCTTGCCATAGCATACCCTTTGTCAGACCTGCTCCTCCCTGCTAGGGTACAAAAGAACCGTGAACTTGGGCTGCCTCCCAGTAGTGCTTGCTTTAAAGTCTTCAGCCAGACTTAGTCCTTGTGTCTTAGGGTGATCGCAGATCAATAGCTGTCTTGTCCCTAACAACTGGATTTGACCAACAATGTTTAATTCTCTGACCGTTGACTCAAAAGGTGTTTCCTGTGGTTGGGTTTCTGAGGTCAACTGCGCCATGCGCTTTTAAGGCATGGAGAACAAAGGGTCCTACCCATCTGGATTTCAGCTTTCCCGGGAAAAGCTTCAGGTGAGAGTTATACAACAAAACTTCTTGTCCAACCTCAAAAGTGCGCGGAATCAGTCGCTTGTCATGCCATCACTTGACCTTTTCCTTATAAAGCTTTGCATTCTCGTATGCGTGCAAACAGAATTTGTCCAGTTCATGTATTTGTAGTAGCCATTTGTCACCTGCTGTGGTGGGATCCATATTCGACTTTGCTATTGCCCAATAGGCCTTATGTTCCAATTCAACCGGAAGATCACAGGCTTTGCTGAACACAAGTTGATATGGGGAGACTCCCAATGGAGTTTTTTATGCAATGTGGTATGCCCATAAAGAGTCATCGAGCTTGTCGGACCAATCTTTTCGGTTTGGGTGAACCACCTTTTCCAAAATACACTTGACCTCTTTGATTGAGACCTCTGCTTGACCATTCGATTGAGGGTGATAGGTTATAGCGATTCGATGAGTAACTCCATATTTGGCAAGCAAAGCTATGATCTGTCGGTTGTAAAAATGGGACCCTTCATCACTAATTATGGCCTATGGAGTGCCGAATTTCGTAAATATCTGTTTCTTTAGAAACCTGCTTACAGTTCTAGAGTCATTTGTTGGGAGGGCGGTTGCTTCGACCCATTTGGAGATATAGTCGACAGCGACTTGTTAGTTCTTTGTGTGTTTTGATGATTACTAACAATTGTAAACAATATGGAGATATTTTTTGTTCAAGACTAAACTGATTTAAACTTGTCAATTTCCAAACAAAAACATCCTGTCTGAGACAAACTCGAGCCTATTATGGGCATGGTCGAGCTTATCCTTGACAGAGAGTGAAAACTTGCCACTTTAATTTTCAAACTCCACACTGAACCTGAAGTTTAGAACTTAAGAATTTTCCAAAGTTTTCAAAACTTTGTGTGAACTCGAGTTCACCCTTTTAATCTCGAGTTCACTAGAGACAGAGAGGTTTCTAACTTGCAAACAGCTTTAAACTTGACACACTCCTTCCTCAAACCTTAAGTTTGCAAGTTCCAAAGAACATTTCATTGTTTTCAAAGATCATGAACTCGAGCCTGTTATGACAAACTCGAGCTCATCTCTGGCGGGGAGAATTTTTCAAACTTAAAGGTTTTACAAACTCTGCACTGTTTTATTCAGAGTAAAGCTTTTCCAGTTTGAAAAATCTCAAGAACTTTCACAACAAGCAAACTCGAGTTTAAATTGTCAAACTCGAGCCTATCTTTGGCCGAGAGCTTTCAGAGTTTTTCAAAGTTAAACAAACTCGAGCTTAAGTTTTTAAATTCGAGCCCAAATGTTCCAGAGAGGAACGAGCCTTTTCAGAGTTGGACAAACTCGAGCCTCAAAGTTCCAGAGAGAAAAGAGTTTTTCAAAGTTGAATAAACTCGAGCCTAAGACTATTAAACTCGAGGCTAAAAGCTCCAGAGAGCAAAAGTGTTTTTCAACTTGAGAAAACTCTAGAGTTTGTATTGTAAACCTCAGGTTTGTTCTTTCAAAGCCAAAACTAAGTCTTGTCCTGAATAGTGTCAAACTCAAGCCTGTCACTAATGGACTCAAGTCTGCCTCTTGAACACAAACTCTCCAAATCTCAAAAACCGCGACACATCTCTCTGAATGAAGGGAACTCGAGTTCATAAAGTTAAGCTGGAGTTCAAATCAACCCGTCAGCAATGTGATTTTTCAATGAGTTGATAACCTCAGGTTTATACTACAAACCTCAAGTTCACATGTTTTAAACTGAAACATTTTTGTACACTGAAGCACCAAACTCGAGCCTGGAAGAACTAAGTTCGAGTTCATGACGCTAGTTCAGAAATTCAAATCTGACGAATTCTAAAAACATTCTTGTTTGATCTTAATGCTTCGTTATATTATTCTCTGATATTCCCTGCTATGTTTAACAACTTTATTAGTGGATTTCAGATGTTTTAAGAATGTTTATTGAAGAGTTAAAGCATAAAGCAAAAAGAAAGTTCTGAACATTTATTGCAATGCTCAGAAAGTTACTTCCTCTGGCCAATCCATCTGCACACATCTACAAAGCATTGAAGAGGGATTGCTACAACAAGAAACATCCTCTCTAACGGATTAATTCGTAGAAAGTCAACTATGATGACATGGCCAACTGGATTAAGAGTAAACTAGAGAGAGAAAGTGCCAAAACCACTTCAGAACACTTGGGCAACCTCTCCAACGGATCTATTTGGAAAGCGACGGTCATTTAATGATCTCTGAGTATAAATAGAAGAGCATTCAAGTCTTTCCAACAGCTACAACAACCGAGAGCGAATTGCATTCAAGTTTTCATTCATTTCTTTCAGTTTTTCACTTGTGCGTACAGTATCTTTTGATACAAGAGCTTCAGTGTTCATTTATATCTGCTCTTTGAGAGAGTTTTATTTCTGATTATCATTTATTGTAAGGAATCACAAGTCAAGGGGACTTGGTGATTTGGGAATCATTGATTACAACTTGTAAGGGGGAGTGAGTTCTAGCGAGAGAATCACTTCTTGAGTGTAGAGTGTGTAATCCTTGATATAGTGGAAATCCCAATGAGGCTGGGGACTGGAAGTAGGTCAAGTGGTTAAGATCGAACCAGTATAAATCTCTTGTGTTCAGCTCTTCCTCCCTTTGCTCTGTTCTACCCTGTTTTCACTGTTAGAAAATAGAGTTTTCTGCAAGAATTTTTAAAATACCCAATTCACCCCCCTCTTGGGTATTTAGCTCCACTTTCATTTGGTATCAGAGCCTGGTTATCTCAAACGAGCTTCACATCTAGAGATAGATCAATATGGAAGGTATACTTCCTGATGGAGCCTCAATCAACAGACCTCCCGGTTTCTGTTAGTTCTATATTTTTGATGTTTTGATGATAACAATTATAATGTAATTAAATTAATAGATTCAAGCACTAGTACAAAAAAGGCTTTTAAGACCGCCTCATTTAGAGCGGACTATCGACGGCCCGGTCTTAAAGGTATGACCGGTGGCAGTTTTGTAAATATAAAGAACTTTAAATTTATGACCGGTGTCAGTTTTGTAAATATAAAGAACTTCTTGGACCGAATCGTTTAGCAATGGGTCTTAAATATATTATTCAGACTGTTGGGATTCGTACACGCAGCGGATTAAATTTTTTTTTTACGAATCCTTCCGAAGGATCACTCAACGACGTTTAAATCAGAGTTAAGGAAACCGAATCATACCTTTGTTGAACCAGTCCGCGTTCCGTTCCTTTGATCAGGTGGGCTACCTTCTCGAACAACACGTCCGCGTCTCGTTCCTTTGATCAGGTGGGCGATCAACACGTCCGCGTCTCGTTCTTTCGATCAGCAGAAGTCGACTCTTGGATCGGCTTCCTCTACTGGTATCCACACGAACAATCCCCTAAACGGTTGCGGCAGCGTGCTAGCGCTTCTTGTGCGTCTCTCTCTCTCAAATTGCTCTAGGGTTTCTCGCGGCTTTTCTCAATACGCTCTACTGAAAATCCCGTAGGTTTTTCTAAACCCGATAGGCGTATTATATAACCAAAATTAATCCTTTATTAATTTTGGAAATTCGGATTTTGAATCTGGTCAGCATATCAATCACATCTATCTCATAAATGTAATTGAATATATTAAAAGCCAGATTTGGAAATTCGAATTTTTAAATTTAAATCAAATCTAAATTTAAAGCCTTTTGATTTAATTTATCATCATAAATTAAATCCGAGATATGATATCTATCTATTTAATTAAATCTGAGATACCATATCTCAATTTAACATTAAACAGATATACGATATCTTTATTCGAAATTAAATGAGATACAATATCTCTATTTGTTTCAGATATTTAATTTATCAAATAAATTAAATACTAAACAAATATCATATATAATATTATAATCTCAATTTATAATATATATATTAATTTCGAATTATATATATATATATATATATATATATATATATATATATATAAATCCTAGATCAAATTTAGCATTCATTTAATCTCAGATTAATCTGAGATTCAATGAACCTGGACACCTTCACCCGTGTTGGATTATTCTTGTGTGCGACCCTGCAGGCCCATATGAGATTGGCAGTGGGCCAACACTGTATCAGCCCACAAGTCGCAAGCGGCCTCTAGCAAGACATTGCGACTGCCCAATTCACATGGGGATCGATGACACGATACTACCTATCGTACAACCATGTCACGTCCCTTTTGTCACGCGATAATTCGGTCAAGGATGAGGCATGGATAATGTCAACTTCCTTTTCTTGACCAATGCTTTCTCGATTCTCGAGTAGTCTAATTAGTGAAATGGAAACTCCTTTCCATCACAGTATGGCCATACATTTCTTAGACTCACTCATCGAGGGGCCCAACATTATCTCTCTACATATGTGAGGGACAAATCCCATCTTGACCACTCACATTCCTCCGCATGAAAACTACTGATCCTGGTCCTAGCCTTTATCATCACCCGGTCAAAGGTGACTTTTGACTAGGTCAAAGACCAGTACTCATCATGTAGGAATCTATGATGGTCTCAGGTCATAGGGCGTCGTGACGTGGTTATACATGAGATAAGCTTATGACTAAATCCATGCAGCTTTCTCATAGTGGGTCGGTCCAGCACCTTGTACTCTTACAAGTGCCCATGACTTTGATTCGTATCTCCATACCTCATCAAAGTCATACTGATCTTATTTCATCTTCACTCCCGTGTAGATGACCGACCAGGGACTTTTAGGATAATCTATAAGATTATCCAGGGATGCAGTTATCAATACGAACATGCAAACGAAAATGATAACAAAAGAGAATACTTTAAATAACTTAAATATCCAAAGTACAATGAATTGCCCCTAGGGCATAATTTCCAACAGACTCCCACTTGCACTAGGTGCAATCATTGATTACTCTAATTCCCATTGCCCTAACATGACGCTCATGTGCCGCTTGTGCAAGCGGCTTAGTGAGAGGATCTGCTACGTTGTCTTCTCCTGGTACTTTGCATATGTTTGTATCACCTCTTTCATTGATTTCTCTGATGAGATGAAAACGCCTGAGTATGTGCTTGGTCCTTTGATGTGACCTAGGCTCCTTTGTCTGTGCAATGACGCCGTTATTGTCACAGAACAAGTTTATTGGATCTGAGATGGTAGGAACCACCCCCAGTTCAGTGATGAACTTTCTGATCCAAACGGCTTCCTTAGCTGCATCCGATGCTGCTATATACTCAGCTTCCGTTGCAGAATCAGCTACAGTGCTCTGCTTAGAGCTTTTCCAACTCACCGCACCACCATTCAACAGGAATACATATCCTGATTGCGATCTTGAATCATCTTGGTCAGTTTGGAAACTCGCATCTGTGTAACCAGTCACACAGAGCTCATCCTCCAAGCCACCATATACCAAGAATAAGTCCTTAGTCCTTCTTAAGTACTTAAGGATATTCTTGACAGCAGTCCAATGACCCTCACCAGGATCTTGTTGATATCTGCTGGTCATACTCAAGGCAAATGACACATCCGGTCGAGTACATAACATAGCATACATGATAGATCCAATGGCAGAGGCATATGGAATCTTACTCATGCGGTCTCTTTGATCTTGTGTACTAGGACACAGATCCTTACTGAGATGAATGCCATGAGACATGGGCACGTTACCCCTTTTGGAATCCTGCATACTGAACCTATTCAGTATCTTGTCTATGTATGTGCTCTGACTTAGGCCCAACAGCCTCTTGGATCTATCTCTATAGATCCTTATCCCAAGGATATAAGTGGCTTCGCCTAAATCTTTCATTGAGAAAGACTTTCCTAACCAAGATTTGACCTTCTGCAAGGTAGGAATGTCATTCCCAATGAGTAGGATGTCATCAACATAAAGCACTAGAAATACAACTGTGCTCCCACTAACCTTCTTGTAAACACAAGGTTCATCCATGTTCTGAATGAAGCCAAACTCTTTGACTACTTCATCAAAACGATGATTCCAGCTCCGAGATGCCTGCTTCAATCCATAAATGGATCTTTGAAGCTTACATACTTTACCAGTGTCCTCTGGACGCACAAAACCCTCAGGTTGTGTCATGTACACATCCTCAAGCAGCTTTCCATTAAGGAAGGCCGTTTTGACGTCCATCTGCCATATCTCATAGTCATAATATGATGCAATGGCAAGAAGGATTCTGATTGACTTGGCCATTGCAACTGGGGAAAAGGTCTCATCATAGTCCACACCATGAGTTTGAGTGAATCCTTTTGCAACCAGCCGTGCCTTGAAGACACTTACTTTGCCATCCATGTCGGTTTTCTCTTTGAAAACCCACTTGCACCCAACGGTTTTTACACCCTCAGGTGGATCAACTAAGGTCCATACCTTATTGTCGTACATGGATTGCATTTCAGACTTCATGGCATCAAGCCATTTTTCGGAGTTAGGTCCCACTAAAGCGTCTCGATAGGTTGTTGGCTCATTCTGCTCAATGAGCAAAACATCACGACTTCCAGTAATCAGAAATCCATATCTCTGAGGCTGTAGCCGTGATCTATCGGACCTTCGTGGGCCTTGTGTTACTTGAGTAGGCTCAACAACTTGTTGTGAGTCTTCTCTAGTTTCCATCTGTGGTTCTACATAATCCTGTGACTCTCGAACTTCTTCGAGGTTCACCTTACTCCCACTGGTTCTTTTAGAGATAAACTCCTTTTCCAGAAAGACACCATTCCGAATGACAAACACCTTGTGATCGGTGGGATTGTAGACGTAGTATCCTTTAGTTTCCTTAGGATACCCCACAAAAAGGCATTTTGAGGATCTAGATGATAATTTATCAGAGGCATGTTGTTTAACATAAACCTCACATCCCCAAATTTTAAGAAATGACAAACTGGGTTTCTTCCCAGTCCATATCTCATATGGTGTCATTTCAACTGCCTTTGACGGAACACGATTTAGTGTGAATGCAGCTGTTTCCAGGGCATGGCCCCAAAAGGAAGGTGGAAGGTCTGTTTGACTCATCATAGATCGAACCATATCCAGTAGAGTTCGATTCCTCCGTTCAGAAACACCATTCCATTGAGGTGTTCCTGGAGGAGTAAGTTGTGAGATAATCCCACAACTCCTAAGATGGTCAATGAACTCTTGGCTCAAATATTCACCACCTCGATCAGATCGAAGTGCCTTAATTGTTTTGCCAAGTTGGTTTTGTACTTCATTCTGGAATATTTTGAACATTTCAAAAGATTCAGACTTATGCTTCATTAGATAGATATAGCCATATCTACTAAAATCGTCTATGAATGTAATGAAATACAAATGACCTCCTCTGGCAGAGATATTCATTGGTCCACATACATCAGTATGAATGAGGCCCAATAAATCAGTGGCCCTTTCACTATGTCCAGTAAAAGGAGCCTTTGTCATCTTGCCCAAGAAACAAGACTCACATGTATCAAATGATTCAAAATCAAATGAATTCAGAAATCCATCTTGATGGAGTTTCGAAATGCGTTTCTCATTTATATGGCCTAGACGACAATGCCATAGGTAGGTTGGATTCAAGTCATTTGACCTGAACCTTTTAGTAGTTATGTCATAGATTCGTCCATTATTAGGATGTTCTAAATTTAATACATAATGACCAGCATGCAAATCTCCATGAGCATAAAAAACATCATTAAGATAAATTGAACATTTACGGTTCCCAGTAATGGAAGTGAAACCTTCCTTATCCAAATAAGAAAGTGAAATAATGTTACTACTCAAAGCAGGAACATAAAAGCAATTGTTCAAAATTAACAAAAGCCCATTGGGCAGAACTAATTCATAAGTGCCTACGACTAAAGCAGCAACTCTTGCTCGGTTTCCAACTCGTAGGTCAACTTCGCCCTTCTTCAATCTTCTACTTTCCTTGAGACCCTGCACATTGGTACAAATGTGAGATCCACATGCAGTATCTAATACCCATGTAGAGGAAGTAGAAAAATGAATATCCATGACATAGATACCTGAAGCGATAGCCTCGCTATCCTTCTTGTTCTTTTTCAGACCTTCTAGATAGAGTTTGCAGTTCCTCTTCCAATGACCCGGTTCATTGCAGAAATAGCAGACCCCATCCTTTGGAGGCTTTGCCTTCTTGGCTGCAGGCTTAGATTCAGGTTTGTTCGACTCTTTGGTCTTACCAGCTGAGCCTTTACCCCATTTCTTGCCCTTGCCTTTCTTTTTCATACCCTTTCCTTTCTGAACCATCAAAACAGTGCTAGGCTTTTTCTTAATGCTCTGCTCAGCTGTTTTAAGCATCCCATGCAGTTCAGAAATTGATTTCTCCATGTTGTTCATGTTATAGTTCATGACAAACTGGTCATAACTATCCGGGAGTGAGTTTAAGATCATATCTGTGGCTAACTCTGGAAGCATGGGAAATCCCAGCCTCTCAAGGTGATCAATGTAGCCTTTCATCTTCAAAACATGAGGGCTAACTGACGCACCTTCAGCCATCTTGCAGGAATTTAAGGCTTTCATGGTTTCATACCTTTCTTGCCTTGCTTGTTGCTGGAACATTTCCTTGAGATGAGCAATCATCTCAAAAGCCTCCACATGTTCCAGATCTCTTTGGAGCTCTGGAACCATGGTGCCAAGCATCAAACATCCTACATCCACAGAGTCACGAGAATGCTTCGTGTAAGCATCTTTCTCAGCTCTTGGAGCATTGGCTGCAGGCTCCTCAGGAATGGGTCGATCAAGGACATATTGCTTTCCTTCCTGCTTGAGAACAATTCTCAAGTTTCTAAACCAGTCAAGAAAGTTTGTCCCATTCAGTTTTTCCTTCTCAAGGAGTGATCGCATTGATGTTGTTGCGGTGTTAGTGGTCGACATGATTCTACAATTAAAAGATATGCAAAGTCAGTTAATATTCTCCCACTAAATTAACAACCCTCATTATAATTAGTGGGCTAAGATCCATATTTAGCTTAAATTTAAGTCCGCTTTGGCAGGACGCTTAAAATAAGTTATTTAGGTAGGCAACTGCTTTGCCAATTACATCACGTGTAACTCTTAGATCTTTATGGGATTCGATCATCATATGATCTGGCATGTTTAATCCCATCCAATGCCTTGAGATCCAAAACCGTTTTGATGATCTCAATTAAGTCAAGACAACAATGAATGTTGAGTATCACCATTACTCTCTTGCCTCATCAAGATTACTCAAATGCATCCACTTTAGTGGAACATACAAATGGGTGATCGAGATTTTGGCAAGTATTCATTAATTGACGGCATTGTGACTTAAGATTTTATTTTGAGGGTATTATTTCATTTATGAATTAAATCTCCTATTATTCCTTCCTATATGAATGCAATCATTTATTGTATATCATATAAGGTCTAAACTAATCATGCAATGATCATATCAAAACATAATTAAAACTCGTGAACAATATGGCTCATCTAACCTGTAGTCCCCTCAAGCCAATGAGAGGACTTCTCTAAATAATATAAAAGAAAGTACATAATTAGAAACCTCGTTTCACATACGAGGGGAGTGAGATGAGAAGAGAACGTACATCAAGAATATTTAGAAAGAGGCATGGCACGCAGGCCATATTTAAAACTTCCAATCCTAGAGCCATCTTGTTCACCATACCCAAACAACACTTTGAAAGGTAAATTAAAACCATATTTTAATTCATACATTTATGAAATAAAATATTGCTTATGATAAAATTCTCTAATTTATATCACTTTGATTTGATTACTCGCGCTACGACAATCAGCCGGTCCCTACGGCGGTCCCGCTAGCCGGTTAGCGGGCGGGGTCAAGGGGCAGAGCCCTTGCGGGGGGTGCAGGGGGGCAGCGCCCCCTGGAACTTTTGAAAACAACATATTTTTAAAAGAAAATTTCTTTCATAAAATCAAATTTTAACCCCAAAAGGCGATATCCGAATCGAATTCTTCCATCTGCCGTCATGAACGTCCGAGTCGTCATAGGTCTCCGACGCGTAATCGACGTTCGAACCTTTCAGAACGTGATCTATGGGACCAGAAACATATGACGTCTCCGATCATGATTGACCCCTATGTTATCATCTTCTGATCTCATCAAGATCATCCGACCTCTACGATTCAGAACCACAAGAATAACGGCCGTGAAACCCTAACGCGAATTATCAAAATAGAACATTCAAGATTTAATTTCTTGATTCAAAATTCGGTTTATTACATACATATCACATATATCGGCATGTAGAGAAACCCAATTTAAACGTACGCTGAGTTGGCTCTGATACCACTGTTGGGATTCGTACACGCAGCGGATTAAAATTTTTTTACGAATCCTTCCGAAGGATCACTCAACGACGTTTAAATCAGAGTTAAGGAAACCGAATCATACCTTTGTTGAACCAGTCCGCGTTCCGTTCCTTTGATCAGGTGGGCTACCTTCTCGAACAACACGTCCGCGTCTCGTTCCTTTGATCAGGTGGGCGATCAACACGTCCGCGTCTCGTTCTTTCGATCAGCAGAAGTCGACTCTTGGATCGGCTTCCTCTACTGGTATCCACACGAACAATCCCCTAAACGGTTGCGGCAGCGTGCTAGCGCTTCTTGTGCGTCTCTCTCTCTCAAATTGCTCTAGGGTTTCTCGCGGCTTTTCTCAATACGCTCTACTGAAAATCCCGTAGGTTTTTCTAAACCCGATAGGCGTATTATATAACCAAAATTAATCCTTTATTAATTTTGGAAATTCGGATTTTGAATCTGGTCAGCATATCAATCACATCTATCTCATAAATGTAATTGAATATATTAAAAGCCAGATTTGGAAATTCGAATTTTTAAATTTAAATCAAATCTAAATTTAAAGCCTTTTGATTTAATTTATCATCATAAATTAAATCCGAGATATGATATCTATCTATTTAATTAAATCTGAGATACCATATCTCAATTTAACATTAAACAGATATACGATATCTTTATTCGAAATTAAATGAGATACAATATCTCTATTTGTTTCAGATATTTAATTTATCAAATAAATTAAATACTAAACAAATATCATATATAATATTATAATCTCAATTTATAATATATATATTAATTTCGAATTATATATATATATATATATATATATATATATATATATATATATATATCCTAGATCAAATTTAGCATTCATTTAATCTCAGATTAATCTGAGATTCAATGAACCTGGACACCTTCACCCGTGTTGGATTATTCTTGTGTGCGACCCTGCAGGCCCATATGAGATTGGCAGTGGGCCAACACTGTATCAGCCCACAAGTCGCAAGCGGCCTCTAGCAAGACATTGCGACTGCCCAATTCACATGGGGATCGATGACACGATACTACCTATCGTACAACCATGTCACGTCCCTTTTGTCACGCGATAATTCGGTCAAGGATGAGGCATGGATAATGTCAACTTCCTTTTCTTGACCAATGCTTTCTCGATTCTCGAGTAGTCTAATTAGTGAAATGGAAACTCCTTTCCATCACAGTATGGCCATACATTTCTTAGACTCACTCATCGAGGGGCCCAACATTATCTCTCTACATATGTGAGGGACAAATCCCATCTTGACCACTCACATTCCTCCGCATGAAAACTACTGATCCTGGTCCTAGCCTTTATCATCACCCGGTCAAAGGTGACTTTTGACTAGGTCAAAGACCAGTACTCATCATGTAGGAATCTATGATGGTCTCAGGTCATAGGGCGTCGTGACGCGGTTATACATGAGATAAGCTTATGACTAAATCCATGCAGCTTTCTCATAGTGGGTCGGTCCAGCACCTTGTACTCTTACAAGTGCCCATGACTTTGATTCGTATCTCCATACCTCATCAAAGTCATACTGATCTTATTTCATCTTCACTCCCGTGTAGATGACCGACCAGGGACTTTTAGGATAATCTATAAGATTATCCAGGGATGCAGTTATCAATACGAACATGCAAACGAAAATGATAACAAAAGAGAATACTTTAAATAACTTAAATATCCAAAGTACAATGAATTGCCCCTAGGGCATAATTTCCAACACAGACCGCTTAGAAAAACGACCGGTCTTAAAAATGTTATTAAAACAAATGAAATATAAAAATTTTTTATAGAGAAATCTCGAACAGGCCGACTTATTTTTTTCTACGGTCCAAAATAATAAGGAAAAAATTAAATTAAACTTTTAAGACCGGATATATATAACAGGAGGTCTTAAAGATTATACTTTTTAGCCGGACAAAAATCGAGCCTGGTAGTAATACTTTTAAGACCAGAGTTTAAAAGAGGACGGTCTTAAAACGTAACCTTTAAGACCGTCGTTTTTGTTCATCCGGTCTTAAAAATAAACCGCCAAATATATCTTTGCGCGAAACGTTGCCTTAAGACTTACGTTGTATCTCTGAACTCTGAAACCCCTATATCTTCGCGCGAAACTCATAAGACTTACGTTGTACCTCTGAAACCCCTCTTGTTGTTGTGAAGCCACTCTTCCTGTTGCATTACCACTCTTCCTCACCCACGTACCAGTAGCCTCTCTTACTCTCTCAGTTGCTCAGGCATTCCTCTCTTACTGTCTCAAAAATGAACGGTGAAGACGATTCCATTCGTGTTCCGGGATCGGTAGTTAATGGTGTGGGTCAGAACGAACCCTCTTCCACTGACAATGTGCCTCCTAACCGCCCTGCACGCCGTGGTAGAAGAGGCACACGAATGATGGATGTATCTCTAAGTCGGACTTCTGGGTCAAGGCTTGAGATTCAGTTCGATGAAAAGTTGCGGCCTTACGGTCCTAATAAAAACAAATATAATAGTTTTGTCGGCTATCTTGCACGCAGCAAGGTTAGCATCTTGCAAGATGAGTGGAAAATTGTTAACTTTGAAAAAGTAAAGCAACCTATTTGGGACACTATCCGGCTTACATACACTGTCCCTGACTCTGAGGAGTTGAAAGTCAAGACATTGTCCTATTGTGCTGATCGGTGGAGGAAGTTTAAGACCTCTCTCGCTAACACATATATTTTTTACAAGGTTACGCCTGCCAAATAGCCTTGGGAACAATACACATTTATTGATGAACGAATTTGGCAACAATTTGTTCGGCTGCGGACCACTCCTGAAGCTCTGGTGAGTCTATATTTAGTTTTGTTTGCTTATGTAACCTGTGAGCTTATATTTGTTCATCTAATCCTATTAGTTAAATTATATTGTTTGGTGTGTGAATAGAAGTATACATTTCCTACCTTTGTCTATGCAAGTCTGATATGTAAACCCTGAAAAGGTAAAATACTAAGGAGGTAATTGTCTAATGGTTTGTCTTGCAAAGGAGGAAATGAATAGTCTTAAAAGGGGGAAACTTTATATACCCAGTTGTTACTATCTAATGTGGACGTACTGATGATCCCACTGGATGACTTAAAAAGGATCAAGTTTGTATTATTCTATAAGCATAATCCTCTGTTTTTTTTTGTTCTATCTACCTAGCAGTACAAAACATAGCTCTTTTGTAAGCATAATTCTCTTTTGTTTCTTAACCTATCTACATCTTCCTTAAATAATAAAATGTTGAAACTTGATCATGTGAATTTGACTAGTGTTTAAGGTTCATATCAAGCAGAAGTTCTCTAATTTCTGTTAGTGAGATGGCTGGAATTCATAATTGAAAGCGCAGCTAAATCACCAAGAGGGGGGGTGAATTGGGGATTTCTAAAATTCTTTTAGAACAAGCTCAGTTTCAAAATAAAGTTTGAAGAAAGACAACTGAATGAAAAGAGTATAAAAAAAGAGAATAGGAGAACACAGAGCAATTATCCTGGTTCGGTCTTAACAGATGACCTACGTCCAGTCCCCAGATCTTCTGGGTTTTCCACTAACTTCTTAATTACACCTTCAGCAAACGAAGGAGGATTCACAATCTTGAACTCGCTCCCCCTTACAAGATGTAATTGTACAATCCCAATCTCAAAGTCCCTCTACTTTGAGATTCCTTACAGAAAATGGATTACAACAATGAAATCTCTCTCTAAGAGTGAATTTTGATAATCACTGAGGTACAATAATACCAAAAGAGCTGGACCTTTCTTGAGTTTTCAAGCAAGAATGTATATATGATAGTTCTGTATCTTCCAAGTTGAAATCCTTAGCTATTTATAATATCTTGAGGCTTGTGAACGTTAGAAGACCGTTGGGGATGATTTCATAATGGTCAATTGATCTTCTGCAACGGCTATTTGATCTTGTTTAACGGCTAGTGATCCAGAGTTATGTTTCTCCATCATTTCAGCAAATTTCCTAAAGTGGCTCTGTTTCTTTGATTCTTAATTCAAATGTATAAATTTCCTGTAATCTCATGAATACACTCATTAGAACAGTTCAGGAATATACATAAATGATTTATTTGAAGTAAATAAACAATGGGTATCTTAAAAGATCAAAGATTAAGATAATTTTGGCAAGTTTAAGCGAAAAGCGTTTTTCAGTTAAAATGTCCAACACTCGAGTGTTGAGTATCAACACTCAAGTTATGAACTGTGCTAAGTTCATAACTGGCAGTGTTCAAAAACAACACTGGCAGTGTTGATCCAAAAAAAAATCAATGCTCTCTGTCTGGTCAGCACTCGAGTTTTTCTTCTCAACACTCAAGTTATGAACTGTGCTAACTTCATATTCATAACTGGCAGTGTTCAAAAACAACACTGGCAGTGTTGATCCTTAAAAAAAATCAATGCTCTCTGTCTGGTCAACACTCAAGTTTTTTCTTCTCAACACTCGAGTGTTGAAACTTTGATAAAAAGTTTCAAACTCCAAAACTGTAGTTTTGAGTCATCACTGGCGGTTTTCAACTGGATGAATTTTAAAGGCTCTCTGCCTTGTCAACACTTGAGTGTTGGTATGCAACACTCGAGTTTTCACTTATATTGAAAACTCAGGTTCAGTTGAACACTGGCAGTGATGGAGCAACACTGGCAGTGTTGAAACTTTGAAAACCATGGGTTGCTCTCTGTCTCTTCAACACTGGAGTTTTGGTTTCCAACACTTGAGTTTTGATCTTTCTTTGAAAAAGTAAAAGACTCAAAACTGCAGTGTTAGACTAACACTGGAGGTGTTGGGGTTTTGAAAAACTTGATATCTCGCTGCCAGGCCAACACTCGAGTGTTGAAAACTCAACACCCGAGTTTTGAACTTTTCATAAGTTCAAAACTGGCAGTTTTGCTAGAACACTGGCGGTGATGCTTTCGAAAACATCTTGCCAATGTCCAACACTCGAGTTCTGGAACTCAACACTAGAGTGTTGCTATGTTTAAAAATGATCAACTGTTTTTCTCTTTTAAAAACTCATATCTTCATCTTCCAATGATTTCCAATTTGTTCAATCATCATCAAAACCTTATGAGAACTAACATTCTCCCCCTTTTTGATGATGACAACCCTTGAAAAACAAATTTTATAGAATTTGAGAAAATCTGATTTGGAAATCATGAAGTTCATTTATCATTTTAAAAACTTATGCTTCAAAATAAGTTTAAACATAAAGACTAAGACAGATGACTTCATTCATGTAATTCAACTAGAGAATCAAGTGTTTGACAAGACACTTACAAAGGATTACAAAATATGCACTACAAAAGGTACAAATTAAAACATCAGAAATTACACAACACTCTCAAATCACAATACTCTCAAATTCTGACTCTGATCTTCTCCCCCTTTGGCATCATCAATAGATGGGGGTACAACGGATAGAGGTGTTGGTGAAAGAGGAGGTGTTTGTGTCTCTGCAGCTGGAGTGACTAGAGGATCTGAGGTATGATGCTCTGAAGTGTGAGGCTCAGAAGATTGTTGAATGTCTGCAGCTGGAGTGCCCAAAGGTTCTACAAGTGGTGTAGAGGCTGAAGGTATATCAGAAGCAATTCCAGAAGGTTGAGGATCTGAGCCTGAAGAAAGACCTATGTTGAATTGTTTTAACAACAAATCAGCTTTGTCATGAAGGCTTGAGTTTGATATACTCAGAGACGTGAGCAGAATATCATGATTCTGAACTAGGTCTATAAGCTTGGCATTTTGGTCAGTGAGTTTGACCAAGTCCAGCTTCATGTCATCTTGAATGTCAGCTAGCTGTTTGGATGAATTCTTTAAAAGAAATCCAGAATCAAGCAAATCTGCAAATTAACTTGACCAACGGCTATATTTCAGACAGGGAGTAATCTCAGCAGGATTAATCTATGATATAACTCCAACAACAGCTATATTTTCGAAAAGGAAAAAGCCCCAACGGATCTATAACGTTCACAAGCTTCAAACCACTACAAATAGATGAAGATTTGAAGCTGGAAAGACACAGAACTGACATTCTACAATCCTACTCGAAAGTATCAGTGAAAGAACTATTCTTTTACATTCGAATGATTTATTGAACTTCAGTGATCATCAATATTCACTCTTGGAAGAGAGTTTCTTACTATAATTCATTTTTCTGTAAGGATCTCAAAGTAGTGGGACTTTGAGATTGAGTTATTCGATTACAACTTGTAAGGGGGAGTGTGTTCAAGGTTGTGAAACATCCTTCGTTTGCAGAGTGTGTAATCGTCAAGAGATTTAGTGAAAATCCCAGAGTAACTGGGGACTGGACGTAGGTCATTAGATTGGACCGAACCAGGATAATTTCTTTGTGTCCTGCTCTTCTTCCCTTCAAACTCTTTTCAATTCTGCTTGATCGAGTTTTGACAAAAACAAAGTATATTCAAAAAGAATTTTAAAATCCCCAATTCACCCCCCCTCTTGGTGATTTAGCTGCACTTTCAATATGGTGAAAAGTGGATGTTTTAAAACTAAATCGTGGTCTGTCAATGAAGTAGTAGGCGACGCAATTCCCCTACCAGTCCAACTTGACTCCGTTGATATTGACTCCCTACTACTTCCTCGACAGGAGCTTACTGATGCAATTATTCAAATTTGGATGAAGTAAGTATGTTCTTCTATGGTACATATAATTTAAATGCATCGTTTAGACACACATACATATATATACTAATTCCCTGATCGATGTAATTATTGTAGGTTCTTGCATCAAGAATTGGAGAATGAGGGCAGGTTGGACGATTTTGGATTCTTGTGCCCACAGTATATGAGTCAAACAACCATGGTGCAAAGACAAGAGTACATATCAAGGAGGTTGTGTAATGTGAGAAGAAAGGTGTACTTGTTGCCATTCTTCCACAGGTACATATCACAAATCTTGGCTACAAGTCACTTAATTCTGCTACATGCCTACATATATCACTGAGTATACTTTACTACTGTGAATTTTCAGCCGCCACTGGCAGTTGGTCATCATGTGCATGGAAGAAATTAAAGTTATCTTCTTATGCTCCACTCACAGCCTGCCAGTGCACACGTTGGTCCAGACCATCAACGAGTAAGCATGTCATTTTGATTCTCTTATCAAAAATCTCTGCTATGAATTTTCAGTGAATTGATAAATATGCATTTTTGATGATAGTGCCATGAGGACCTTCCAAATCGATGCACTCCAAAAGCGTCCTTCAAAGGCCAAAGAGCCTAAATGGCTCAGACCAAAGGTTGGTACAATATAATATTGGTACTTGTCAACTGCCTTGTGAACTTAGTCATAATATATATATTACTTATATATTTCTTTTTCTTTTTAGACTCGTCGGCAACCACACGAGTCCAACCTATGTGGCCAATACATCATGAAACACATGTATGATATTGTCACTAAAGGAGAAACTAAATTATTTGCAAAGGTATATATTTGATGTTACATATTATGCACGCAAGTTAATTCAGTTTCTGGGGCTTAATGAATTACATCTGAAATATGGGCGCAAGTTATTAATTCAGTTTGTGTCTTTGATGTTACAGATGTTTCAATGCCCTGCCCCCTTCTCAGATGCTGAACTCGAGCACATACGCGAATTGTTTTGTCAATATCTGTATGACCTAATCTTAAGTAGTGATCAGGACAATAATTAATGATGTTATTCATTTGTAAATATGTTATAAAATTTGATTATTTTTTCGATCAATTTGTAAATAATACACAGGCAATGTAAAATTCAATAGATAAAATTGTTTAATTTTTTGAACAATTTTCTTGTTTCCATTTTGGGGTATGTGAAATTGGATGGTGGATATAGCTATTTAGTGCGCTTGAAATTTGAGGTTCAGGATGATGTAGCGAGTTCGCGACTTTAGGACCGAATATGGGTAAACTTCCGGTCCTAAAAGTTTTTGGTTAAATAATATGAGACTTTTAGGACCGCATGTTGTATACTTGCGGTCCTAAAAGTATTGACAAAATATTGGTGAGACATTTAGGACCGTATGTTTTAAAATGACGGTCCTAAAAGTATTCGACACTTTGAGGACCATATCTCCTTTTTCCGTCCGCTCCTAATAGTCTTCCTTTAAATAGAGTTGATTCGCTTTTCAGACAAATTAATTAGGGTAATTAAAGGCAACCGAGGTTCTGGCATTCTGCTCAAGCTAGGACCCTCAATATCGTCGTTTTTACCTCTCCAGATTTAGATTATCGGTTTCCCTTTTCTTTGTCCCTTTTCTTTTTGTCGGAAAAAGATGAGAGATATTGAAAAGGACACTTTGTTTCTAATCAGGCGAGGTAAAACCGACGACACTGATGGTCCAACCTTGAGAAGAATTGTCACTGTTTGTTTTTATTCGAATAAGGTAAACGTTCTTTTTGTTTTGTTGGTCTGATCTTAACTGTATATTGTTGGATATTTTAATGTGCGAGTTTTTAATGTTGATCATACACACGAGGACAATGTTTTGTTTTTTTCCTCCTTGTCGGAAAAAGAAAGAATGTACTGATCAGAAGGATAAAGGCGATCAAAATAGGAAAGTAACAAATTTATTATATATTTTTTAATGCTGCCCCTCGGAGTACATGATTTAAAAAAAAATAGAAAAATATTTACTCCTCCCCATCGTTGTCGGAGGGGAGGGAGTCGTCGAAGGGGTCGGTGACGTCGTCATCTAACGGATTGTACTTAACGTCGTGGGCATCGAGTATCGCGTTGATCTTGTTGTTGACGGCGTGGTAGACCTGAAAAAGATGGCCCTGTCGTCGATCTATATGATCGACGTGTCCAGGAGGTGGCGCAGCAGCTGTTTGGTGGTCGGGTTCGGAGGCAGAGGAGGAGGGTAAGGATTGTTATGCCCAGCGGGAGGAGGAAAAGGAGGACCTGGTGGTGGTGGAGGACCTTGGGGCGGTGGAGCAGCCATTGTGGAAGTGATGATGAAGAATGTGAAGAAAGTAAAGTAACAACGGCTTTAAATAGAGAACCCATCCGGAGTGAAACGTTGGAACCTTTAATGAGCAGACGCATAGTTCATCAGAATACGAGGAGACGCCTAGTTACGTTGGGAAGTTTATCTGGAAGCCGAAGAGATCTGATAAAGTGTAAGGATACGACTCTACTATCGGAATTTGAAACGATGAACTTTTTTTAGGAAATTTAAATCTTGAATAAATGAATTTTAGGACCGGAAAACTGATAAAAGATCGGTCTTAAAAGTAATTTAATTGACTAAATATAAATAATATACTTATAGGACCGAAGAAGTGCTAAAAGGTCGGTCTTAAAATTAATTCAGTTAAAAAAATAAATAATATACTTTTAGGACCAGAGAAATTATAAAAGGTCGGTCTTAATATTAATTAATCTTAAAAATTAAATAATATTTATAAAACTCGCTCGTAAAGTGTAAACCATTCGTCTGCTCTTTACCTCTCTGTCCTTAACACTCCTTATTAACTCCGCACTACCTCGTAACTCCAAACTACCTCTAGCTCTGCCTTTATTAATAAACGCCTCATACCTCTTTGCGCCAACGTACTGCTCAAACCATGGTTAGATACAAGATAACCGCTCGTAGGGGTGCTCTTACTCATGATGCTCGTGCCTTCCGTCGATCGTTATACGGTGCGCCTCCTCCATCGAGAGTGCGTTCGATTGAAACAGAAGAGTCTCGGGTCGTTGGACCCATTGTTATTTCCGATGATGAAGACATTGCCGCACCCCCCGCCCTCCAGCCTTCCGACCATGAAGAGGTTCCTGCTCCACCTCTCCAACCAGTTGGCCCCAGCGCGCCGACCGCTGACCCTCGTCCTCTTTCCTCTAACGACCTGATACGAATAAGACGGGAACTTGCTGATATCCGGTGGGAGATTAATGCTGTTCAAGCCGATATTGCCTGGGCTTTGAAGGATAACAAGCTTTAATAATTTTCTGTATTTTTTTTGGGCAATGTGTACGGCAATATTCAAGTAATTAATAATAGCATTAATTAAGAACCATAAGCTTGTCTCTTTTTAATTTTTTGTTCAAGTAATTAATAATAGCATTATTTAAGAATATCATTAATTAAGAACCATAAGCTTGTCCCTTTTTAATTTTTTGTTAATGTAATTAATAGTAGCATTAATTAAGAACTATAACCTTGTCTCTTTTTAATTTTTTCTTCAAGTAATTAATAGTAGCATTAATTAATAGCATTGATAATTTTCTGCGCTCGCCAAAGGCCCAAAGTCAATACTCTTTTCTCTGGAAAATTAACTTAGGTCCGGAGTATTATAAAATTGCGGTCTTAAATATATAGGACCGGACAAGATAAGAATTCGGTCTTAAAAGTAACACTTAAAAATTTAATATAAAATATTTAGGACCGGATGCTTTATAATTAATCGGTCTTAAAAAATCCAAACATAAAACCAAGTCTCTGTCGCGCGGAAAATTAAATTTCCCTCTCTGAATTTCTCTTGTCTCGCCGAAAGTGATTACTGAGGAGGTTCTGTCTCCCGTGGTTGTGTGTTGCTCCGTCGGTGCTTCGCGTTGCTCTCTCGACAATCACTTCCTCGTTCCTCAGCTACACTTAGACCAAGCTGTAAGAGGTGTTTCGGTTATATAACTTCATGGTTTGCCTACTTATCGTTTTGGGTTTTTCTTGAGTTGAACAAAATCGATGAAATGCTCTTGTGTGCTTCTCTGTTGTTAATGAATATTCTATTCTGAAGATTATATTTGCACTTGAGACCTGCCCAACTGACCAACAAATGTTTTTAGGGTACTCTTGTTGTCTCCAACATCAACGTTCGTGGCGGGAGAAGAAAGACTCTTATTTGGCATTTGAATTTATATGCTACAGGTGAGTCCACAAGACCTTCATGCGAAGCATTTAAATTTCCTCGTCATGCATTTATTTTGCTTCGGGAGTATTTTAGTTTGGCTTCACTGTGATATTCATGACCAAAAGTGATTCTTCGTTATGCATTTATTTTGCCTTATTATACGTATGTTAAATCTTTTCGTCTATAGGAATTCTACTATGGATCACAGTTGGATAAATGCTTTACGGACGAGCGTTGAATATCAGAATGGGGTGAGGGACTTTATTGAATTTGCTAAACAAAATGCCAATGATGATAGTGGGAAGTTTTATTGCCCTTGTGTAAAATGTTTGAATGAGAGGCGACTAAGTCCTGAAGTTATATGGACACATTTAATCTGTCAGGGATTTTGTAAGACCTATACAGTATGGGTATGGCATGGTGAAAAAATACCAAGTGGGTCTCAACATGGGGAAGTGGCCTTTGATGATAATGACACGGATATGGACGATCGCATAGAGGACATTATTCGTGATGTAGGAGAAGAGGCCTTTAAACAATCACATGCATATGGTAATATGTGCAGTGATGTGGAGACCCCGCTATACCCAAGGTGTCAAAAATACCAATTGTTGAACGCTGTATTGAAATTGGTAAGCTTGAAGGCACGTCATGGATGGAGCGACAAGAGTTTTTCTGAAATGCTTGAGGCTTTTAAGGACATGCTTCTGGATGATAATGTGTTGCCGCATCGATACTATGATGCTAAGAAAATACTTTGTCCACTGGGGATGGAGAACAAAAAGATCCATGCATGCCCGAATGACTGCGTATTGTATAGAAAAGAGTTTGAAGAGAAGCAGAATTGTCCGATATGTGAAACCCCAAGGTACAAGTCAAATAAGGGGCCTGCAAAAGTGTTGTAGTATCTTCCAATCATACCAAGGTTCAAGAGGTTGTTTGAGAATGAAAATGATGCAAAACATTTGCGGTGGCATGCAGATGAGAGGATTTCTGATGGAAAGCTTCGTCATACAGTCGATTCTTCTCAATGGAAGAAAATCGATCAATTATTTCCCAACTTCGGCAAAGAACCTAGGAACCTTAGGCTTGTCCTTAGCACGGATGGCATGAATCAATATGGAAGCCTTAGCAGCGTACATAGTTCATGGCCTGTACTCCTCATTATTTACAACTTATCTCCTATGTTATGCATGAAGAGAAAGTACATCATGCTGAGAGTACACCTTTTTCAAGGGGTCTACCGGACATGAACGAAGAAAATGAAGCGGATAATGAACCCGGCATAAGAAGTGATCATCAAGAAGGGATATGGGAAGATATCACTTTATAAAAGAGTCAATTCATAAGGTAATATTCATATATATGCAGATTTATTTGACTACTTTAAGGCTTTAACTATATATATTATTCCTTCTATGTTCATAAAATGTCTTTGACTATGAAGTTTGTTCCTTGTTTTATTTTTGTGGCAGGATCTGATCATGTTATAAAAGAGGATGTTACGTTGTTGGGTGGCATGGGAATCAGATGATGAAGGCATGGTGAATATTATTTTGGGCGTATCTATGTTGTATTTGTAAGTAAGTTATCTTATTGGATGTATGAATTAACTTTGGTGTTGTAGATTAATTAAGAGGCCAAATAACTCATGGTGAATAACTTTTGTATCATTTTTCCAATTCAATTTATTCAAATAATTGTTCATAGCTTGTAGCTTAAAGTATCGACTTTTATGTGCTGGATTGGGTAGTGGATTTGTGTATATATATAGCAGCAGGAACAATAGCAGGGAAAAATTCAGGAAAATTTAGATTGGAAATAAATAAGCCGATCTTATGTGTTTGACTTTTAAGACCGGATGTAATTATATGACAGGTCTTAAAGGTCATATTAAGCCGGTCTTAAAAATTGGCCTTTTTAAGACCGTTATGTTATATTTAGAAGTCCGGTCTTAAAGGAAAATTTTTAAGACCGGACATAATTATCATCCGGTCTTAAAAGTCAGTCTTTTAAGACCGTGTATGATTAGTCGGTCTTAGAAGTCGCTAACTTTAAGACCGTATTTATTTTTATCCGGTCTTAAAAGTCCGATATTTTTAAGAGCGAACTAATTTTAGGCCGGTCTTAAAAGTTGAGTTTTTGGACCGACCAAATCAAACTATTTCATGTTCATTTAGTACAAATTTTAAGACCGAATGTTTTAAATGTCCGGTCTAAAATATGTAGACTTTTAAGACCGGATCATTGTCCGACCTTATATGTAGACTTTTAATACCGGCTGGAACAAGACCGGCTGTCCGTCCGCTCTTACGAGGCTATTTTGTCCGGTCTTAAAAGCCTTTTTTGCATTAGTGAAGGTTAAATCATGTTTTATATAGTTAACTTGAATCTACAATGGTTTGAAAGATTGCCCTTGGATGCCTCGAGTTAAAGTCGCATGCCTGGAGTCATGAGATGTTATTATCTAAATAAAAATTGTTTTGATCTCATGTGCCTCGGTTAAAATGTGTTTGACTTAGAGTTAATAAGTTTGAGATATATTTGCCTCAAGTTAAAATCGACATGCTTCGAGTTAATCTTTGGATACCTTAAGTCATGTAGTGTTATTATTTAAAAGGAAAATGTTTTTAATCTCATATGTCTCAAGTTGAAGAGTTAATAAACTGAATTGTTATATGCCTCGATGCTTCAAGTTAAACGATGAAAATGTGTTAAAGAAACTTGGTTAACTCCAATCAATGTTTTTATGCCTTGAGTTATCTATTTGATGTTAAGTTTTGTACCAATTTGTTTTAAACTCTTGATATCAAGTTAATGACTGAAGTCATTAACTTTTATATCAAGTTAACTTGCGTTTTTTCACGGGCCATCGGGTTTAACTCTTGGTATATCAAGTTACTGACTCAAGTCATCTATTTTTTAACTCAAGTTAAGGTTTCTTTTGGCCATTTGTTTTGAAGGTTAACGGGTTTAACTTTTGATATATCAAGTTAGTGACTCAAGTCACTAACTCAAGTCAATCACTTTTTAACTCAAGTTAAGGTTTCATTTGGCCACTTGCTTTTGATAGTATCGGGTTCAACTTTTGAAATATCAAGTCATTGACTCAAGTTGGTAACTCAAGTTATTCACTTATTGACTCAAGTCGAGTGTTGATTTAGGCATTTATTTCGAAAACATCAGGTTTAACTTTTTGCATATCAAGTTAATGACTCAAGTCATTAACTCAAGTCACTCACTTTTTCATATCAAGTTAAGCTCTCAATTCTCCAACTTTTGAAAGCATTGATTTTGACTTTTGCATATCAAGTTAATGACTCAAGTCATTAACTCAAGTCACTCACTTTTTCATATTAAGTTAAGCTCTCAATTCTCCAACTTTTGAAAGCATTGATTTTGACTCTTGCATATCAAGTTGATGACTCAAGTCATCAACTCAAGGCAACTAATTTTATACCTCAAGTTAAGAGTTCAACTTGAATCTTTTCAAAGCCATCGTCTTTAACTCTTGAATATCAAGTTAATGACTCAAGTCAAAACATGACTTTCAGACTTCAAGTTAAAACATTAAACTTGTTTATTTCAAAGAGAAAGTCACTGACTCTTCCATATTTAGTGAACACCTCAAGTCATCACCTCAAGTCGATTATTTCTCAACTCAAGTCATGACTTAGACTCTTTCATCATGTAACTTGATTTTTTTCCAAAATCAACTGCCTCGAGTCAAGCATTTTACTACCTCAAGTCATTTACTCAAGTTAAATTTATTTTAACTTGAAGTTAACACTTTCTCTTTTCAAAATCACCGTCTTCAGAAATTCAAAATCATTCGGTGTGATTTCATTACCTCATATCTTGACTCATTACTATTCCTAAATGCTTTTAACCTATTTGCTAATGAGTTTCAGATGATTATATGGAGAATTAACATCAAACTCAACAGAAGCCAAAAATTTGTCAGAAACATTTTGAAATTGAGTAGTTTGATGAAGTTTACTACAGACATTCACAAATGGTAGAGAAGACAAGGAATTTGAAGAAACGAAGTTGATTACTCATCTATAATGTTCTTTAAAATGCTTAATTTGTTCATTGGCTTCAAATGCTATGACTTGAATATCCTAAAGGTAATATTCCAACGGTAATATTTTCCAACGGTCATATACACTTACAACGGTCATATTCAAAATCTGGAAGAATTGCTCAATGATCTTCATTAGCTATAAAAGAAGAAGCATTCAAACAAGAAGGGAGAGACATGAGCTTACACTGTCGAAATGCCAACATTATGAATCCAATGCTCAACTCATATACTCTCTATTTCACAATGGTTATATAGTTTTCAGTAGAGAGTGAGATGATTGATTATGCACTTCAGTGTTTAATACTGTATCTACTCGTGAGGAGTTCATAAACATTTACTTCATTATCAGTTGAATCTTAAGGTTGAGGAACCTTAAGAGAGGGTGTATCAATTACAACTTGTAAGGGGGAGTGGAGTCTGAGAGTGAGAGGACCATCCTTCGTTTACAGAGTGTGTAATTGTTTCCTTACAGTGTGTAAGGGGAATCTTATGGGATTGTAGTGGTTTTCAAGTACCCGATCAAAGCTTGAGGGAGATAGTGGATTGAAATCTCAGGAGGAACTTGGGGACTGGACGTAGGTCATCGTGGATTGGGCCAAACCAATATAAATCACATTTTACATATTCTCTTCCCTCATCTCTTATATTTCCAGCATATATGTTTGAATGACTAACTATCGCTTTATAAATTATTACTATCATATAAACTGCTTTCAATAAGTTTCGAAAAGATTTTCAAAGTTTCGAAAATTTTATCGAACACCCAATTCACCCCCCCTCTTGGGTGATAGCCAGGTCTAACATTTGGTATCAGAGCTGGGCTCTTGTTTAAAGGACTTAACCGTCTCAAGAGTTACAATGGCTAATTTTGCGTGTTGCTTGCTTTCTGAAGGTTTCGATTATACTGTTCCACCATTTTTAAAAGATATTGATTTTTGGTTTTGGAAAACTAGAATGACTAGTTTTGTCAAAGCTACTGATTTTGATATGTGGAAAGTTTTTACAAATGTTTTTGATTTCAAACCGAGAAAGGATTGGATAGAAAAAGAAAAGAAAATGTTTTCGCTGAACATTAGAGCAATGAAAATTTTGTATAGTGCTTTAACCGAAATGATTTTGTAAAAATCAAATGTTGCTCTAATGCTAAAGATATCTGGGATACTCTTGATTCTATATATGTTTCTAACAAATATGTTGAAATTGATAGTATTGGTAGTTCATCTGAAGCTATAAGTTGTATATCTACGATTGAACAAGTGGAAGTTGAGGATGAAGAAGGAGAAATCTTAGAACACTTCCATGATTGTGTTAACACGGAAGAACAAGAGAATGAGGATTCCCAGGAAGAGCTCATCATGCATGAATATGGTAAATCAGTTTCTGGAGCTCAAAATGCATATATGGTAAACAACTTCAACTCTTCCTCTGTAGATACGAAAAACGATTTTGAAAGTTTGCATAAAATTGTTTTTCAACCAGTCATTAATTCTAGTTTGAAAAACAAAAATGTTTTCAATAATAATGCTGGAAATTTTATTGGGAAGAAAGAATATTCAAATGAGATTTATTTGAATTTTCACTCTAATGACCGACACAATACTTGCATAAAATCTCATAATACATATCATCATATAGTTTGCAATTATTGTGGCAAATCGGGTCATATTTCTCACACATGTTATATTAGGAGAAATTCTAATGTGAAAAATAAATTTATTTGGGTTCCGAAAGGACAAGTTAAATCCAATACTAATGTACAAGGACCCAAGTATAAGTGGGTACCAGAATGTCCATCTAGTGCTCTATATGTGCAGGATGATTTGAAAAGCAATGGACATAAGGGTATGATGAAGAATCCAAGAGTTTCTCATGCACCAATGAAAAGGAGCATAGCATCTATATCGAATAGGAGAACTCTCAGAACACCCATTGCTGGAATTACAATGTCAAATCATAGGAAGCAATGGACACCCGTAAGAGGAATACATTCTGTCTCAAGAATGAACTACCATAGAGTAGCATTCAACTATATTGAGGAGAACGAGAAAAGAAAAATCTCTGAGATATCGAACAGAAGACTCTTGAAGTCTATATTCTTTGAGATAGCTTTGCAGACACCCATGGAAAGGCATATGAAGAGTCAATGTGATAGGAAGAGGCAATGGGTAAGCAAAGTCAATCCTCCAAGTACCTAAGGTAAAGGTATTCAATGGTAAAGCCTACTAGGCTATTATTTGTAATATTAATTGAGGGTTTATACTATGGAATCATAGGAATGAGTATTGCAAACTATTTTGGAATTAAGTTTTCACATCCTCATTTATTTTCAAAGAGATTGCAATGTTCAAGGATTTAATTTTTTTTAAGCATACATGATAATTTGAAAAGAAAGCATCTCTTTTATGCATAAAGTCATGTTTAACTCATTATGCTCATTTGTTCTGAATTGATTATTCTTGTAAGAGCATGTGAATTCTATTATGATTCCTACAAGCTTAACAATTAATGGATCCAAGCATGGTTGGATACCATAGGAGAAAAAGGTTTATATGTCTCTGTAGGATCAAAGAAAGAGCTTCTTGAGAATGCAACCATATAGAGAAATAATTCAACTCTTGAGGAAGCCAAAGAAACTATGATTGATGTTGATGGTGAATGTCTGAAGAGAAGTTATCTTCATCAATCCATCATATCCAAGCAAGCTACTACAGGGACAAGAGGGATTATGGTGAAATTTAATTCTTACCCCATACTGTGATTATATATCTATTTTTGGGTAATGAATACTTGTCCATTATTGCATTCCATTAGCAATCAATCATTTATGATTTTCAAAATGTTCATGTCATGACTCTAGCCATATTGTTTTTAACTCCAGTCATGCATTGTACTTTAGCTTTTTCAAAAGTCTCTTTGCGATACAGTTTTTATGATAATTGATACAACTCAAGTTATTGTAAATGAAGAATTCTTTCTGTCTTTAAACATCTAAACTGTGACTCTAGTCAGCTTATTTGGAATTCTTCTTACAAATGTTTTTTAAAAACATATCCATACTTTGATTGCATTTAAAATGATGTTTCAAAACTGGAAGTTAATATTGTATACAGAATGTTGGATATGCTTCAAATTTCTACAATTGAGTTTTTTTTTTTCAGTTGAGTTTTTCTTTATCTTTTACATATTGATCTTTGGAATTCAATGTTTTGCTTAAACTCTTTAGTTTCATTCTCTAACTTGTTGGACCTCATGTCTAACAAGTTGATCATATATGAGTTTCAAGCTTATTTCCATAAAAGAATTCAATTTGTGAAAATCTTATACTTATTGGATAAATTCTTAGTTGGCTGAATTATTCCAAGCTTTATGAATGTTCATTAGTGCATTGAATGTTAATGCATTAACCATTAGTGGAATAACCTACTAAGATGATTTTCTGAAACTCTGGTCATTTGGACTAATGAATATGTGCTTCGTCATCCATGAATCCTAGTAGTTATTCTGTTACTCAAATACATTAACATTGTCTTCATCCATTCCTTTGAGTAACTACATTCAAATACTTGCCTTGACCATTCATATGTTTCTAAATTCAATTCTAAGAGGCAAGATTATCACTTGGACAATAGCAAAGTCATTGTGCTCATATGTATATCTATTGTGCAAAGCATGTTTAGATAACGCTCTATCCTCATGACTTTTGCTTTTGAGAAAATTCTTCTACATATTAATTGCAATGTTCAACATGTTCTCTAAAACTGAAGCATCCTGATATATTCAGTAAACCTATTGACTTCCCACATGTTAGAGTGAACATCATTTTCAAACATGTTTCAAAAATGAATCTTTCATTCACGAAAATTTTGATTTCATAATGCATTATCACGGTTTGAAAGAACACTTAAGATTTGAAACAATTTGCATGTTTCATTATCATTTTTGAAATTTTTATCTCATCCATGGATTACATGAGATTCATATCAATGACATACTTTTCTACTTAAAGTGTATTTTGAAATTGTCATTGAGAAATAACTTTCTTGACATCATTTAACTATTACCCTCTATGATTCATTGGCTTAAAGCTAGTTGATTGGGTAAAATTATGCTTTTGATCTTTGATTGCTCTACTCTTTGCTCAAATATCATATGATTTAGTTTTATAAAAGCATAAGAGTTGTTATGTCTAATCTTATGTGGACCCAAGAAACATCGGGTACCAAAAAGTATATATTTGTTTTGTAGGATCCTCTACTCTTACATTGGGAAACAAGGATAAATAGAGAAAGATAAACTTGTAAGGTTCTCTCATGTGAACTATAAGTGATGGCCACAAAGTCATAGGCATCACATGAGTAACCACTCGAGCTATGTGGGAAAGGAACTTCAACAATTCTACACTGAGCTTACCACAAATAATATTGAAGTTCATCCCTTGTGTGAATGACAAGATCTGACAACTCTATGAATTGATCAACCATCACTTCACAGAAACTCATCCTTATGCATCAAATTTGGGAGATCTATAGTATTGATCACATCATCAGATAGTGGCTAGCCAGTGATGCATCAATGGATAATAGAGGATTATGACTCAAGTAATTATGATATTACTTAAGTGAGGTATTGTAATATGCATAAATCATATTCATGTTAGGCTAACTTGATTTCATTAATTCCATTTTATTTCATGAATCTTAGTCGAACAAACTCATTTTTAAAAATGATCCTTATGCTTTAGACTCTGTTATCATCATAAAAAGCATAATTGATTTCTGTATACCAAACTCAAGTTCATCCAAGTGAACTTGAAAGTTCTTAATTTTGAGATACCATGTTGTGTCCTCTAGAGCAGGGATAACTCCAAACCTTATAACATTTTGGTATCACATTATTATTTGGTATAATTAAAAGGTGTTTTATATTATTAGTCATGCATTCATTAAGGGGGAGCTTCATATTCATATGTGTTTATTGAAGAGTTAAAGCATAAAACAAAAAGCAAGTTCAGAACATTTATTGCAATGCTCAGAAAGTTACTTCCTCTGGCCAATCCATCTACACACGTCTACAAAGCATTTAAGAGGGATTGCTACAACAATAAACATCCTCTCTAACGGATTAATTCGTAGAAAGTCAACTATGATGACATGGCCAACTGGATTAAGAGTAAACTAGAGAGAGAAAGTGCCAAAACCACTTCAGAACACTTGGGCAACCTCTCCAACGGATCTATTTGGAAAGCAACGGTCATTTAATGATCTCTGAGTATAAATAGAAGAGCATTCAAGTCTTTCCAACAACTACAACAACTGAGAGCGAATTGCATTCAAGTTTTCAATCATTTCTTTTAGTTTTTCACTTGTACAGTATCTTTTGATACAAGAGCTTCAGTGTTCATTTATATATGCTCTTTGAGAGAGTTTTATTTCTGATTATCATTTATTGTAAGGAATCACAAGTCAAGGGGACTTGGTGATTTGGGAATCATTGATTATAACTTGTAAGGGGGAGTGAGTTCTAGCGAGAGAATTACTTCTTGAGTGCAGAGTGTGTAATCCTTGATATAGTAGAAATCTCAGTGAGGCTGGGGACTGGACGTAGGTCAAGTGGTTAAGATCGAACCAGTATAAATCTCTTGTGTTCAGCTCTTCCTCCCTTTGCTCTGTTCTACCCTGTTTTCACTGTTAGAAAACAGAGTTTTCTGTAAGAATTTTTAAAATACCCAATTCACCCCCCTCTTGGGTATTTGGCTCCACTTTCACAACTAATATGTACTGGTTGCCCCTTGACAGAGGGAAAGGGCCCATGAAGTCAATCCCCCAGACATTAAATACCTTTACCTCCAGGATAGGTGTGAGAGGCATTTCATGCCTACGCGATATGTTCCCGGTTCTTCGACAGTTGTCGCATTTGGAAACAAATTGATGTGCATCTTTAAAAAGGGTTGGCCAATAGAACCCAGACTGGAGTACCGTAGCGTGATGAAGACCTTTTGTCATTAGCCTTGGGGTCTACAATCAACAATTAACCAAGGATTGCATATAGGCAAACCTAGGATCGTTCTCTCTTCTCGAGGAGCCTTTTATTAAATCCTAAGTAATCTAGATGTCATGCAAATGAAATGAAAACAAGGGGGGATTGGGTTTTGTTGGATTTAGAACAGGAATTAAAGACAGAATGGAGAAAGATGAGATTAATCAAATTGAAATGGATCAACCCAGAATTGGGATTCCAAGAACTTCCATCATTGAACAAAAATAAAATAACTGAACCTGTGATTGATTCTAGACAAACTGAGATCTCTGCATTTGTCCAGAAACTCCCTCGACTAGACGATCGCCTAGCATTTGATCGAACACGTGGTGAGCTCGCTGCACAATCGCACAACATTCTCTGCAACCCGGTCCAACCTAAGTCCTTGGGATTTCAATCTGGATATTAAATCTAATACCCAATCCATAATTATAATCGGATCCGATTAAAATTAACAGAAACAAGTCAGTTACTGATTAAAGCACAAGTCCTCCGGATGACACCATGGAATCCTCAACTCATGGGTCGATCACAGAAACTTAGCCAAGCATGGCTGGATAAAATGAAAATACAGAAGTAAAGATGTTCATCATGACCACGAAGAACATGAACAAGTTCAACATGAACATAAAGAACACAAAGAACAATTAAAGAAAATGAAAGCTTCTATTCCAAAATAAATCTCAACAACATAGTGAATCCATACAGAAAAAGATGAAGAACATAAAATCAAAATAAAATAAAAAGGAAAGATTAACACTAAACCATTCCAAGAAGGAGGCTAGGAATACAAAAGAAAAACAATACATAAAACTAATAAAGAAAAGTAAAGCCTTCCATGTAGGAGGCAAGAAATTAAAGACAAGAATTAAAGACAATACATAAAGCAAAACTAAAACCTTCCATGTAGGAGGTAAGAAATACAAGAAGGAAGTTAGAATGGGAGAGAAGGATCATCTCCAAGGTGTGTCTTGCTCTTCATAACACCCTTCTATTTATAGGCAGCTAGGAGCATCTCTTCCATGCACTTTACAACTCAAATTCGTCACTTTAGTTAGTGGCCAACTTGGAAGCATCTTTGAATCACTTTACAGCTCCAAAACAATGTCCTCTTTTCCAGCCCATGTTAGGCCACGAAATAATCCGAATCTGGCCATGTGATCTTCATATGAAGTGTGGCCCCGGATGTCAGCTGTCCAGTCGTTCAAACGGAGCCCCATTTGGAGGTCTGTAACTCTAGATATGGGCCAAATACCGAACGTCATTCCAGAGTCCAGTGAAAGCAGCCTGTTTCGGTTTCCAGGCCAATTTTGGCCCTCTAAACATCTGATTTAGCTTTTGGGCTCTTCATAGGAGTTGTAGGGCTTCCTCTTAGCTTTCTGAAAATGCAAATTGGGTATCAATTGGATTTCTATAACTCAAGTTATGATCAAAATACCTAACAGTGTTTATCACCCGATTGTAAAAGAGGTGTGATTTAAGCCCAATTTTTAACCAAACTTCAAATATGACCAAAATTAATGCAAATGAAGTCTAAAAACTCATTATGAAGATGAAACCACATATTCAACTAATTTGATCCATTAAACCATGACAATGATAGAGTTCTTAACTCCTTTTCGCATTTAAAATAATATGAATTTAATGATTATCAAACTCCCCCACACTTAGCCTTTTGCACTCCTGGGCAAAAATCTAAAGCAAGAAAACTTTTTTTTTTTTCAAATAGTTGCCAGTAATGTAAAAATTGAACAAGGGATAGAAAGCTTCAAAAGATCGATAAATGAAAACCAAAATTCTTTTATCTCCAATCACAATTTTGGCAATTTCAATCAATGACACTAATTACATAAGATGGTCTTTCAAATGATACGCTCAATCAATCAACCTCTCAAATGAATCTCTCAAGTGTTTAAGGTATATAAGTGTATCGCTCAAATTCTACCCAAGAAAATTGTTCTACCATAAGCTTGCTCAATTTCTACGTCTCTACTACTCATAACACATACATGCACAAATCAAGAGAGCTTGTTATTACAGGTTGTAATGGGGTTAGGGTAAAGGTAGGTAAAAATATGGAATGAGAGGCTAAGCACCAAAGAAATTAAATTGAGCACTGATTAACACAATCATTCTCTATGTATGAAAACTTTTATTTAAATCAAATACCTCATTTCTTTCTAATTTTTTTTTTACACCCCTTTTTTTCTTTTTTATCTTTTTTTTTCTTCTTTTTCTTTCTTTCTTTTCTTTTCTTTTCTTTTTTTTTTTTTTTGAACTGTGCTATATATATAATCACAATGGTAAACTCAAATATCTTCCCCCCACACTTAAACTGTTGCACTCCTGAGCAACCCTCACACTTAAACACAAAACCAAGGTAAACCAATGCTCAATAATTTTTCATGGTGCGGAATAAAATGGTTTAACGCTTAGGCTTGTAATGTGGCTTAGAACAGAATGGACAAAAAGGCACAAAGGGGTTACCAAAAGAATAATAATGTATGGGAAAGGCTATTTGGCCAAAGTGGGGAAAACAAAAGGAAACAAAAACAAGCTTCCATCATACCTATGCACATAAGTGAAAATGTAGTTTCAAAAAGAAAAGGAGCAAGTTCTAGAGAACGCAAATCATGAGCAGATGCACACATGAAAGAAAGAATGGCAAAAGATGAAGTCCATTCATGTAGGCTCAAAACCTCACCGGGTCAATACCATCTTATACAATCAACATCACCAATTCAACTACCAAGACATGAAATCGAAGAGTTCAGAATTGCAAAACAAATGGCATTGATCCATCAAAACAAAAAAATGTTCAAGTTCATAATATGTAGCAATCATGGAAAGAGAGACTGAATTTATTTTGAAAAGCAAAGGAGTTAAAAGGAAAACAGATAAAAGAGAAAGAGGGAGAAGAAAGAAGAATACTCCCCAAGGGTTTATGGAGGATAAGTGGCATCGATGAGGAGAATCTCTGCTTCCTCAGGCTGTTGCTGGGGTCCCTCGTGAAATTGCTTAAGGCGATGCCCGTTTACCTTAAAGGTTCGTCCTGTGGGTGGATCACACAGCTCAACAGCACCAAATGGAAATATGTTAGTGATCACAAAAGGGCCATCCCATTTAGATCGAAGCTTACCAGGCATAAACTTCAGACGGGAGTTAAACAGAAGAACTTTTTGGCCCACAGAAAATTCTTTCCTTAGAATATGTTTATCATGGAATGCCTTAGTCTTTTCCTTGTACAACCTCGAACTCTCATAGGCATCCAATCTAAGCTCTTCTAATTCTTGCAACTGCAGCTTCCGTTCCAACCCAGACTTAGCCAAATCCATGTTACACTTCTTAATGGCCCAATAGGCTTGATGTTCCAACTCAACTGGAAGATGACACGCTTTACCAAAGACAAGTCGATAGGGAGACATCCCAATCGGAGTCTTGTAGGCAGTGCGGTATGCCCACAAAGCATCATCCAATCGCTTACTCCAATCTTTCCTGGTAGAGTTGACAGTCTTCTGAAGGATTTGCTTAATCTCTCTATTTGAGACTTCAGCTTGACCGTTGGTCTGAGGATGGTAGGCTGTAGAAACCTTGTGAAGCACTCCATACTTGCGTAGCAAGGCACCTATGCTTCGATTACAAAAATGGGAGCCTTGGTCACTGATAATAGCTCTAGGAATGCCAAACCTGCAGAAAATGTTAGACCTAACAAAATCCACCACCACAGAAGAATCATTAGTCCGGGTGGCTTTCGCCTCAACCCATTTCGAAACATAATCAACAGCAAGCAATATGTAAGTATAACCATATGAGGCAGGAAATGGACCCATAAAATCAATGCCCCAAACATCAAAGATCTCACAAAACAATATAGGGTTCTGGGGCATCTCATGCCTACGGGAAATACTTCCTGCCCTCTGACAGTTATCACATGATTTGCAAAACAGATGGGCATCATGAAACAGGGAAGGCCAAAATAACCCACATTCTAACACTTTCCTAGCAGTTCTTTGGGGTCCAAAGTGACCACCACAGGCAGAAGCATGAGAAAAATGCAATATGGAGTGAAATTCATGATCAGGCACACATCTTCTAACTACTTGGTCACTACAAAATTTCCACAAATAAGGGTCATCCCAAACATAATATTTAGACTCACTTTTCAATTTCAGGTTTTGGGCCCTAGTGGAGTCTGCAGGAAAAACACCAGCTACCAAGTAGTTAACAAGATCAGCATACCAAGGAATCTTACCTTGTAGCTGTAAAAGCTGCTCATCAGGGAAATCATCCTGAATAGAAGAGGGATGAGAGATTGAATGGGTAATACGACTCAAATGGTCAGCTACCCAGTTCTGTGCTCCACTTCTGTCTCGAATCTCAACATCAAATTCTTGGAGCAATAACATCCATCGGATGAGTCGTGGCTTTGCATCTGACTTTTTCAAAAGAAACTTTAAAGCAGCATGGTCAGAGAAAACAATCACACTACTAGCTAATAGATATGACCTAAACTTATCAAAAGCAAATACAATGGCCAACAACTCCTTTTCAGTAGTGGTATAATTAGACTGGGCAGGGTCCAAGGTCTTGGAGGCATATGCAATGACATGAGATGCTTTGTTGACCCGCTGTGCCAAGATAGCGCCGACCGCGTAGTTGGAAGCATCACACATCAACTCGAAGGGAAGGGACCAATCTGGGGGCTGGATCACTGGGGCTGTGGTCAGGCAATGCTTCAAGTGATCAAAGGCCGCCTTGCACTCGTCATCAAACACAAAGTCAGTGTCCTTATGCAGAAGGTTGGTCAAAGGTCGAGCAGTCTTGCTAAAGTCCCGAATGAAACGCCGATAGAAACCTGCATGACCAAGAAAAGAGCGAACCTCCCGCACAGATGCAGGGTAAGGCAAAGTAGTAATCACATCTATCTTAGCAGGGTCTACCTCAATCCCTTTCCTAGACACTATGTGTCCCAAGACTACACCTGACTCAACCATGAAGTGACACTTCTCATAATTCAGTACAAGATTAGATTCAATGCACCTATGCAAAACTCTTGACAAATTAGCTAAGCATGCATCAAAATCAGACCCATATACAGTGAAATCATCCATAAAAACTTCCATGCAATCCTCTAGAAACTCAGAGAAAATACTTACCATACAACGCTGAAAAGTGCCAGGAGCATTGCAAAGGCCAAAAGGCATCCTCCGGTAAGCATATGTTCCAAAGGGGCATGTGAAGGTTGTCTTTTCTTGATCCTCAGGAGCTATATGGATCTGGAAATATCCAGAGTAGCCATCCAGGAAGCAGTAGTGAGACTTACCAGCTAATCGCTCTAACATCTGATCAATGAAAGGTAAAGGATAGTGATCCTTGCGTGTAGCTTGGTTGAGTCTCCTGTAATCGATGCAAACTCTCCAACTGTTCTGAACTCGAGTAGGAATGAGCTCATTGTTCTGATTGGCTACCACAGTGACTCCAGACTTCTTGGGAACCACCTGGACCGGGCTAACCCACTGGCTATCAGAAATGGGATAAATGATACCAGTTTGCAGAAGCTTAGTTACCTCTTTTTTCACCACATCAAGGATAAGAGGATTAAGGCGTCTTTGGGGTTGCCTTACCGGCTTAGAATCCTCTTCTAACAAAATTCGATGCATACACGTGGTAGGGCTGATGCCAACAATGTCAGCTAATGTCCACCCAATGGCTTTCTTGTTGGCCTTTAATAAGCTTAGCAGCTTCTCTTCTTGGTCAGGAAGAAGATTGTTGGCCACAATGACTGGCAATTGTTCGTCCATCTCTAAAAATGCATACTTCAAGTGATCTGGAAGGGCTTTTAACTCAATCTTGGGTGGTTGCTCAGTAGAGGGAAGAAGCTTGGGTGGTTGTTGCAACAAGTCTGCTGTCATGACATTAGAAATACCTGAAACCGCATTCAAAGAAGCAGAAGAATTGTGTCTATACAGCTCAATGTTAACATCAGAATCAAACCCATCAAAATCAGAGTTAAGCTCATCAAAATCTGGATCAGGATGCTCATTAGGATTAGGATTGAGCTCAAACTCAGAATCAATATCAGAATCTATATGTAATGTAGAATGACCAAGCAAGTCGGAATCATCAAGCAAGTCAAATTCACCAAGCAATGCAGCATTAAGCAAATTAGTGCAAATAGAGCACCATTCATTATCAGCACATGCACAAATGGGAGAATCACTCTCAGTACACCAACTAGCAAGAATATCATCCACAGCATCATCAATCACATCAATGGAGAAAACAGAATGATCTTCCCTAGGATGTTTCATGGAATCAAAGATATTAAAATTCACAGATATATCACCAAACTCCATGGAAAGAGTACCAGAATGCACATCTATCTTAGTCCTGGCTGTTTTCATGAAAGGCCTGCCTAGAATGATTGGTGACCTGCTACTAGGAGACTCATCCTCCATATCTAAGATGTAAAAGTCAGCAGGGAATATCAATTCATTAACTTTGACTAATACATCTTCAACTACACCAGAAGGATGAACATTACTCCTATTAGCTAACTGAACAACAACACCAGTAGGACGTAAAGGACCAAGACCAAGAGATTTGTAAATAGATGTAGGCATGACATTAATAGAAGCACCTAAATCTAGCATGCAATTATCAAATCTATAGCTACCAAAACAGCAAGGAATAGAAAACATCCCTGGATCCTTGCACTTGCGAGGCATTGTAGGCTGGATGAGTGCTGATACATTCTGATTCAAGCTCACTCGTTCACTCCCCTTCAGTCGCCTCTTGTTGGTGCACAGCTCCTTCAAAAACTTGGCATATTTGGGAATTTGTTTGACCGCATCTAAGAGAGGAATGTTGATTTCTACTCTTCTGAATGTCTCAAGTATATCCTTCTCTTGTGCTTTTTCTGCCAACTTCTTGGACTGAATCGCTCTCTGAGGGAAGGGAAGAGGAATGGGGGTGTCTTCTTCTTCAACCTGCTGCATTGTCTTTTTATTTCTAGAGTCAATCTTCACATTGTCTGACGCTTTTTCTGATGTAGAAGTCACATCTGCAGCTGGTGTAGGTTCCCCTAATTGTTTGCCAGACCGTAGGGAGATAGCACTCACATTCCCCTTAGGATTGGGAATGGTCTGTGAAGGAAGAGTGTTGGATCCTTGAGGTTGAAGCTGATTCAATGATGTTGCCAACTGGCCAATCTGTGTTTGCAAACCCTGAATGACAGTGTCAGTTTGCTGTTGGAACTGGGATGTTTGCTGTTGGAACTGCATATTGGCTGCGACAAATTGCTTCATCATATCCTCAAGTGAGGGACCACCACTACCACTGCTACTAGCCTGCTGTTGTGTTGCCTGTGGAGGTGCACATATGGCTGGTCGAGGGGGTGCTGCTGGCAAAGGCAAAGAAGGAGCAGATTGCTGTTGAAAATTCTGTGGTCTGTACTGTCTGTGTTGGTAATTCCCAGAATTTTGCTGATGTTGGTCACTATGGTTCTGATTCTGGTTCCAACGGAAATTGGGGTGATTCCTCCAGCCTGGATTGTATGTATTAGAAAATGGATTATTCTGCTGGTATTGTGGCTTCCCTGGAAAAACACCGACTGCAGCAACCGACTGGTCTTGATGAGTAGGGTCATGCAAGGTAGGACAAGAGTCAGTAGAGTGATAAGGGTCAGGACAGAACCCACATGAGTACCCAATCTGAGGAGGAGAAGATTGTACTGTCTGTGTCACTGCTAACTGCCTCACTAGAGAGGTCAGATCATCAAGTCTATTCTCTAACCTCTTAGAATCGTACTGCACTGGAGGTGTTTGAAGATGGTAAACAGTAGGAGTAGAATTTGCTCTAGTGCCAAACTGTTGAGAATTAGCAGCCATAGTAGATATCAACTCTCGGGCATCTTCAGGTGTCTTTCTATCTAAGGCTCCACCACTAGATGCATCAACAAAACTTTTGTCCAATGGTAACAAACCAGAATAGAAATATGTAATCAAGAGTTGGTCTGAGATCTGGTGGTGTGGACAGCTAGCACACAGTCGCTTGAACCTTTCCCAATATTCATACAGGGTCTCCCCATTGTTTTGTTTAATACTAGTGATCTCCTTTTGGATAGCAATGGCTTTTGAGGAAGGGAAGAACCTCTCTAGGAATATCTTCTGCATGTCATCCCAATTCCCAACAGATGTTGGTTGCAAATTGTATAGCCAATCCTTAGCCACACCATCTAAGGAAAATGGAAAAGCTCTCAGCTTAATGTGGCCTTCATCAATTGCTTGTGGTTTCATCGTGCTGCATACCACATGGAACTCCTTTAAATGTCTGTGAGGACATTCACCTGCAAGACCATGAAACTTGGGCAACAAATGGATAAGTCCAGATTTTAGTTCAAAGTTCGCAGCAAGTTCAGGATATCGGATGCACAAATTTTGATTCCCAACATCAGGGGTAGCTAATTCTTTCAAGGTAGGGCGGATTACTTGTTCTGCCATATTTTGAGTCAAAAAAATTACTACTAGAATCAGAATTCTTAAGATCAAAATGTTCTAGTCCAGTGTCTAATTCTGTATTAATTTTATGACCTGACTTAACAGCTCTTTTAGCAATAGAAATTGTTCTTTCTATTTCAGGATCAAATGCAAGCAAGTTTTCTAGATGAGTGGTACTCCTAGTACTCATGCAACATCAAACACACAAAATTTCAAAAATGTCACCAGAAGTGGTAAAAACAACAAAGTACAACAAAACAAAACAAAACCTGATGCTAGACCAATTTTTTTTTTTTTTTTAAAGAAAACAAGTTAACAAAAGTTACCAAAAATGTAAATCTAATCAGCTTCACACGAGAAACCCCTTGTCAAAAGACAATTCGACAATTAGATTACCTAGGGAGCCAATTACTTAGCTCCCCGGCAACGGCGCCATTTGATGAAGACCTTTTGTCATTAGCCTTGGGGTCTACAATCAACAATTAACCAAGGATTGCATATAGGCAAACCTAGGATCGTTCTCTCTTCTCGAGGAGCCTTTTATTAAATCCTAAGTAATCTAGATGTCATGCAAATGAAATGAAAACAAGGGGGGATTGGGTTTTGTTGGATTTAGAACAGGAATTAAAGACAGAATGGAGAAAGATGAGATTAATCAAATTGAAATGGATCAACCCAGAATTGGGATTCCAAGAACTTCCATCATTGAACAAAAATAAAATAACTGAACCTGTGATTGATTCTAGACAAACTGAGATCTCTGCATTTGTCCAGAAACTCCCTCGACTAGACGATCGCCTAGCATTTGATCGAACACGTGGTGAGCTCGCTGCACAATCGCACAACATTCTCTGCAACCCGGTCCAACCTAAGTCCTTGGGATTTCAATCTGGATATTAAATCTAATACCCAATCCATAATTATAATCGGATCCGATTAAAATTAACAGAAACAAGTCAGTTACTGATTAAAGCACAAGTCCTCCGGATGACACCATGGAATCCTCAACTCATGGGTCGATCACAGAAACTTAGCCAAGCATGGCTGGATAAAATGAAAATACAGAAGTAAAGATGTTCATCATGACCACGAAGAACATGAACAAGTTCAACATGAACATAAAGAACACAAAGAACAATTAAAGAAAATGAAAGCTTCTATTCCAAAATAAATCTCAACAACATAGTGAATCCATACAGAAAAAGATGAAGAACATAAAATCAAAATAAAATAAAAAGGAAAGATTAACACTAAACCATTCCAAGAAGGAGGCTAGGAATACAAAAGAAAAACAATACATAAAACTAATAAAGAAAAGTAAAGCCTTCCATGTAGGAGGCAAGAAATTAAAGACAAGAATTAAAGACAATACATAAAGCAAAACTAAAACCTTCCATGTAGGAGGTAAGAAATACAAGAAGGAAGTTAGAATGGGAGAGAAGGATCATCTCCAAGGTGTGTCTTGCTCTTCATAACACCCTTCTATTTATAGGCAGCTAGGAGCATCTCTTCCATGCACTTTACAACTCAAATTCGTCACTTTAGTTAGTGGCCAACTTGGAAGCATCTTTGAATCACTTTACAGCTCCAAAACAATGTCCTCTTTTCCAGCCCATGTTAGGCCACGAAATAATCCGAATCTGGCCATGTGATCTTCATATGAAGTGTGGCCCCGGATGTCAGCTGTCCAGTCGTTCAAACGGAGCCCCATTTGGAGGTCTGTAACTCTAGATATGGGCCAAATACCGAACGTCATTCCAGAGTCCAGTGAAAGCAGCCTGTTTCGGTTTCCAGGCCAATTTTGGCCCTCTAAACATCTGATTTAGCTTTTGGGCTCTTCATAGGAGTTGTAGGGCTTCCTCTTAGCTTTCTGAAAATGCAAATTGGGTATCAATTGGATTTCTATAACTCAAGTTATGATCAAAATACCTAACAGTGTTTATCACCCGATTGTAAAAGAGGTGTGATTTAAGCCCAATTTTTAACCAAACTTCAAATATGACCAAAATTAATGCAAATGAAGTCTAAAAACTCATTATGAAGATGAAACCACATATTCAACTAATTTGATCCATTAAACCATGACAATGATAGAGTTCTTAACTCCTTTTCGCATTTAAAATAATATGAATTTAATGATTATCATAGCGGCTGTATGAATTCCTCTGTAGTGCCCCTCGTAGGGGGAGGAATGGTAGTGTCTCAGAATATCATCGGCTTCATCATCAGGTATGCAGCGTCGAATCATCTAGTCTGGGCATTGCTTGAATAGGTATGGCTCATCCCAGAAGAATTTCCTGCTGTCATATAAAAACTTTTTCTTTTGATGGTATGTTAAGTCCGTTAGGACTTCCCCCGTGACTAAAAAGCTTGCGATATCTGCATACCATAAGGTGTGGATACATTCGATGGCGTAGAGCTGTTCATCTGGGAAGAATTCCTGAATTGGGATGTTTGGCCTATCCGAGGTGTGTCCTTCTAGTCATGAGAGATGGTCTGCCACTTGGTTTTCTGTCCCCTTTTTGTCTCGTACTTCCACATGAAATTCTTGCAGCAACAAGAGCCATTTGATTAGGCGTGGTTTGGCATCTTTCTTTGTCACTAGGTATGTTATTGCAAAGTGATCCGTGAAGACTATTACTTTAGTGCCCACCAAGTAGGATCGGAATTTTTCGAATGCAAATACCACCGCTAACAACTCTTTCTCTGTGGTGGTATAATTTATCTGGGCACTGGATAGAGTCTTGCTTGCATAATGAATGGGGTGGAATATTTTATCATGTCTTTGACCCAGTACTGCTCCAACTGCTGAATCGTTGGCGTCACACATGAGCTCAAAGGGTAGATTCCAGTCAGCGGCTGATATGATTGGGGCAGTAGTAAGCTTCTTTTTTAGGGTTAGCAATGCCTCTAAGCACGATGCATCGAAATTAAATGGAGCATTGAGTTCGAGCAGTGCACATAATGGCTTGGTGATCTTGGAAAAGTCTTTAATGAAGCGGCGGTAAAAACCAGCGTGCCCTAGGAAGCTCCTGATTCCTTTTATTGTGGTGGGGGTGGCAATTGTTCAATAACGGATATTTTTTGCACGATCAACTTCAATCCCCTTTTTAGAAATTCCGTGCCCCAATACTACGCCCTCAGTTGCCATAAAGTGACATTTTCCCCAATTTAGCACTAGATGAAAGATGGAGCTTGATACCCAAGAGGGGGTGAATTGGGTATCTACAAAATTTTCGAAACCTTGTTATGTTTTGGACAGCTAAAAACAGAGAACAACAGAGGAGAAGGGAAGAAAAGCTCGACACAATGATTTATACTGGTTCGGCCCTTTCTCTTGACCTACATCCAGTCCCCAAGCCTCACTTGGGATTTTTTCAATCCACTAATCTTCTTGCAAATGATTACACACTCTGCACTCAAGAGTTGTTCTCTCACTAGAACACACTCCCCCTTACAAGTGTTAATCAATGCACCCAACCACCAAGTCCCCTGACTTGTGGTTCTTTACAAAAGATAATCAATAAGAATACTCTCTCAAAGAGTTGATAAGTTAAACACTAAAGTACAGAATGTCAAGATGACAAAACAAGTGAAAACTGAAAGAAATGAATGAACTCTTGATCAAATTTCGCTCTCTGTTGTCTTAGTTGTTGGAAAGACTTGAATGCTCTTCTATTTATACTCAGAGATCAATTTATGACCGTTGCTTTCCAAATAAATCCGTTGAGGAAGTTGCCCAAGTGTTCTGAAGTGGTTTTGGGGTCTTCTCTCACTTGTTTACTCCTAATCCAGTTAGCCAAGTCATCATAGTTGACTTTCTGCGAATTAATCCATTGGAGAGGAGTTTTCTTTTTTTAGCAAACATCCTTAAATGCTTTGTGTGCGTGTGCAGAAGGATTTGGGCAGAAGGAGTAACTTTCTGAACTTTGCAATAAATGCTCTAAGTTACTTTTTGCTTTATACTCTAATCTCTCACCAAACATTCTTTAATGCTCTGAAATCCACTAGCAAATACGTTAAACATAGTAGGGAATATCAGAGAATAATATTGGAAGAGAATAGGATCAAATAACATTGATTTCTGAAATGCCCAAATTCAAATTTCCTGAACCTGCGACACGAACTCAAGTTCAGTTCTTACAGGCTCGAGTTCGTTGCTTCAGTGTTCAAAATTATGTGAGTTCAAAAGGTGTGAACGTGAGGTTTGTCTTTTAAACCTGAGGTTCTCATGTCATTGAAAAACTAAAAAGCTCTCGGGTTGAAATGAACTCGAGTTCATTAATGTCAGGCTCGAGTTCAAGACAATTTTAAGCAAACTTCGTTTTAGCTTGAAAGAACAAACCTGAGGTTTGCAAAGCAAACTCTTGAGTTTAAAACATTTTGAAAAGTGCTTTGCTCTCGGTAACTTTTAGGCTCGAGTTCAAACTGTTTAGGCTCGAATTCGAATGTTTTGAAAAACTTTGGAAGCTCTCGGCCAAAACTAGGCTCGAGTTCAAGATGTCAGGCTCGAGTCCATTAACAAACCTTTTCTCTCAATAGAACAGTGCTTTGTTTGAAAAACTTGTCCCGCCAGAGATGAACTCAAGTTCGCCATGACAGGCTCGAGTTCATGCTCTTAAAATTTTCTTTGAAAATTTTCAAGCTTGAGGTTTACAGAGAGCAAGTGTAAGGTTTAACATGTTTTCAAGGTTCAAAAACTTTCTGGAAAGGATGAACTCGAGGTTGATCTCAGTAGGCTCGAGTTCATGTGAACTTCTCAAAGGTTTGATTTTAAACTTCAGGTCCAGTCTCGAGTTTGGAGAATGGTTTGACAAGATTGTGCTCTCTGTCAAATCCAGGCTCGAGTTCAACACTAACAGGCTCGAGTTTGGTTTTGACAGATAGAAAATTACAAGTTTAAAACATCCTAAACTTTGTCAAAAACTTTCTCAATATTGTTTACAATTGTTAGTAATCATCAAAACACATAGGGAACTAACACTAGATTGGTTTCCTTATAGCGCTGAAGTACTGATTTGAGATTATGCAAGCAGTCATCATATGATTTTCCAAATACTGAAATGTCGTCCATGAAAATTTCTATGGATTTTTCCACCATGTCAGAGAATATTGCCATCATACAACATTGAAACGTGGCTGGTGCATTACAAAATCTGAAGGGCATTCGCTTGAATGCAAAAGTGCCATATGGGCATGTGAAGTTGGTCTTATGCTGGTCTTGGGGTGCTACAGCAATCTGGTTATACTCGGAATAACCATCTAAGAAACAATAGTACTCCTTGCCTGCCAACCTATCCAACATTTGATCAATAAATGGTAATGGGAAATGGTCCTTGAGGGTGGCCTTGTTAAGTTTCCGGTAATCCATACATATCCTCCACCCAGTGACTATTCGTGTTGGGATTAGTTCGTTCTTATCGTTTTCCACTACAGTAATTCCTCCTTTCTTGGGTACGCATTGCACAGGGTTGACCCACTCGCTGTCAAAGATAGGGTAGATAATTCTCGCATCCAGCCACTTGATAATCTCTTTCTGCACTACTTCCTTCATGATGGGGTTTAACCTTCATTGTTGCTCAACTGAGTGCCGACATCCTTCTTCGAGGCGTATTTTGTGCATCCATAGGGATGAACTGATCCCTTTTATGTCCGCTATTGTCCATCTAAAAGCCTTTTTGAATTTGGTGAGTACTATCAGGGGTTTGGTTTCCTGGTCACTGGTGACATGTGCAGAAATAATGATTGGCAGAGTTTGCTTTTCTTTGAGAAAAGCATACTTCAAGTTGTCAGGCAGCGGCTTGAGATCCAGAATTGGTGGCACCTCTATGGATGGTTTGACCGGGAACTTACTCTATTGGTCCCTTTCTAAGGATTCAAACATCTCGCTATTTGCCAGGTTAAGGTGACTATGATCCTTACCACTCAACATCGCTGCCTGACCAAGAACTTCCTCTGTTGCTAGTTCTAACTCTCCAGGCTCCCTGTCATACGATTCTTGGAAGGCCTCTTGTATAACCTTGTCCACTGTGTCTAATGCAGAGCATGTGCCTGCATCTTCAGTGTGTTGCATTGCTTTAAATAGGTTGAAATTCACTTCCTTGCCACTTATATTCAGTGTAAGTTCTCCTTCATGTACATCCATTAATGCTTGTCCCAGAGCTAAGAATGGTCGTCCTAGAATAATTGGTGCTTTGTGTCCACCAGTTTAGTCATGTATCATGAAATCCACGGGTAAAACCATTGTTCCGACTTGCATCAGGACGTTGTGGCTTTCACTGGTTGGGTAGATCATGGTTCTATCTGTCAACTGTAAGCTTGCTATAGCAGTTTTCTCATTATCGGTGGTCAGTCGTTGAGAAACTGGTCTTGGCATTATATTCACTTGAGACCTTGGATCACATATTGCCCTTATGGTGGTGCTCTCATCTATTATGCATGGAATCTCCAGGAGATCAGTGTCTTGTAGTTTGAGTAGTCTTCCTGGTTGGCAGGAACTGCTTGAAATCTGGGTCAACGGGATGATCTCAGGTCCTACCTATCTTCCCTCTGGGGATAGGGTGTCTTTTAGGAATTTCACATAGGTGGGCATTCTCCCCACAGCTGCTAATGGTGCCATTTGAACATGGGACCGTTGCACAAGCTCCAAAAATTCTCAAAATTGCTGGTTGAGGATTTGTCTAGAGGCTGTACCAGGTATGGTCAACTCAGGAGTTTCATTCCTCGGAGACTCTTGTACGGGTTGCGAGCATGCTGTGGCCTTGTCTGCCAAGTGGTTTTGCTGTAACGTGACCTCCTGCTCGTCACTCTTGGCAGTTGCATTGTTTATGCTGTGAGGTAAAGGCCCTACGCCTTCCTCAGTAAGAGTTGCAATCTGCCTGATTTGCTTTTTCAACCTTTTTCAACCTAGGTGGTGAGGGTTTTTAGTGCATCCATCGTGTTGATACTGGCGACTTCCTCGTGTGTGCACCTACCTTTGTCAATCCATTGATAACCTTGTGCTGTTATTGTTTCCAGCAGTTGGCATGCCTTATCATATGGCTGCATGAGAATAGATCCATTCGCGCAGGCGTCCACAAATGATCAAGTGTTGCTGTTCAGTCCACAGTAGAAAGTTTCCAATTGTGCCCATTCTTGCAGTCCATTTTGTGGGCATCTGCTGAGTAAATTCTTAAATCGTTCCCAAGCTTCGTGGGCTAGTTCTTCAGGATTCTACTTGAAGCAAGCTATATCTTTCCTTGATTGTGTGTTCCTTGTTGGTGGGAAAAAGTAAAGCAGGAATCTTTTCCTGAGGTCCTCCCAGGAGGCGACTGAGTTGGTTGGTAGATTATTGAGCCACTTTCGAGCCTTGTCCCTCAGAGAGAATGGGAACAATTTGATTTGAATGGCTTCGGGAGGTATACCAGGAATTACAAAGGAATCACACAGCTCCAGGAAGGTTTGGAGGTGAAGGTACGGATCTTCGGATGGAAGTCCTCCAAATTGCCCAGCTGCATTTAGCATCTAAATCATGAGACCTTTAATTTCAAAGTGACCAGCATTGATGGTTGGTGGAGTGATGGTCGAGCTCAGCTTGTTTAGATCCGAAATCCCGAATTCCATAATGGCCTTGTTCACATCTGGATTTGGAGGTGGAGGTGGAGGGACCTGGTTATCCCTATTTATTACTATGTGTTCTCGTTGTTCTCGCTCGTGATTGTCAGGTATATCCACCATGCTAGCTGGGTCAAAAGATTGACTTCTTCAATTCTGCCTTCTGCGCCTCTTCTTATAGGTGCGTTCTATCTCAGGATCGTAAGGCTCAAGATTGGTTGGAGGCGAGTTGCGCATACACTACAGAATGTACCTGAAAACCAAAAACAAAGAAAAGTGAAGCGCTTGTTACTAGGTAAGTCACAACTATTAAGCAAAGGGGTGTCATCACTAGGGGTATCAGCAATCCCCGGCAACGGCACCAAAAACTTGTTGGTCAAATTCCCTTATGGCAAGCGAACTAGTCGAACAAGTAATAAAGTAAAGGTAGTTGGTCAAATTCCCTTACGGCACCAAAGAGTGACGCTCGATTGCTATGATAGTTGTGCCAGCAAAAAATAAATATAATCAGGTTGAGGGGTTCTTATGACTATGCTACTAGCAAAAGTAAACAGAATGACTTAAAACGTGAGAAGATATCAGTAAAAGGTTAGGCTGGACTCAGAATCACCCTTAAGTGCATTAATTCCCCAATTGCTTTACTCAATGCTATATCATCCATACTGTACAGCTTCCGCAATTGCTACAGCATAGATACCATCTACAAAGCTATTTGGTTAACCCACGACGATAGTCTACCGAAGATTCCACATCCGATACATTTGACACTAACTATACTCCTTCCATATTCCTATGGCAACTTTCTAGTCAGGCCTGCGTTATGCTTAAGGTGTTATGGTTATGAGAGGTAGACCCATTCCTAAAGCCTACAATAATAGTTCAAGCCGTGCACGGGCTACCTATCAAACACTGTTTCTCAGAGGTCTAACCCCAACTCCTTGCTAGTAAGCCGAGGCCACAAATTTAGCCCTTAACAGTTACTAGAAAAATTTGTGGCCAGTCGGTTACTGGCCACAAATTTTGTCAGTAACCGACTAGTAATTAAAACACTGATAAGCAAACCAAATTTATTAAATTAAGAACTTGTAATTGGGTTCATTCAACACTTAAAGATTCATCCTTGTCCAGCCATATAAAAATTAGTTCATGATTAACGAGGGACACACAAAACAGACACTAACAGAATGACCCATGATTGGAAAACTAAATGAAAAAGAATAAACAGAAAGCTTGGCGGAATTTTCGACAACGTGAATGCGGCCCTGTCACGTCACCACTCCACGTCTTCTTCGTTCTGTCGTATTGCAGGGAAGGATGCTGGGTCGTCCAGAAAGTCTTGTGCTCTTGTGAAATCTCTCACTCTTCTCTGGAGTTTGCCGTAAACTAGAATCTCGTTCTAGGGCTCTCTCTCTTCTAGGGTTGGCTCTGCTGACTTTTATAGGTGGGCTTCCTTGCCGCGCACGTTGTAGTGCCTTTCCTAATTTTCCGAGATCTATGATATCTCCAGATCCAAGTATATTGATTCTGCTGATCCTATGGGATTTTTCAAATCTTTTAGTTTTGATCCTCCGCATCTTCTATTCTATCGTGTCATCAATCCACCTGTCATTATCGCCCTTTTCTAAAATTCCTGAAATCATCTGGGTAAAAGGGTCAGAAAACATGCTGCATAGCATTGCGTCCTCTACTTTGCTATATCATTCGTGATGCCTTGTATTGCACTTCATGTTGCTATTAGAATGCTATAGCATCGTATCAACTCTGCTACACAGTTTCCCTTAAAAGCAACGCAGATTATTCCGTTCTTAGCACAAGTAGATGATTTCTATCCCTTAGTCCCTACATCATGAATATATGCCTTTTTGCTTGTTTAATTCACAATTAAGCTTATTTTTACCATTCAATTCAGTCATGAAATATAAGGAAAAACATGGTATGAATTGTGCTTATCATGACCTAAGGACACACAGTCCACTAGGCCCTACAACCCTCCATCCTCAATCATGGAGAACAGACATACAACAACAACATAGAATACATGAGTTAACAGTTACTACCTGGCACTTCTCGAAAATAGCAAACTCTTCCATTGGTGTTGAAAATATGATCCACACGTGCTAATGCCCTAGATACAGCAAAATATCATGCTTTTAATCACATGAACAAACTTTACTTCAAGTTCCATAAATTTTGCCTAACACAAGAATTTTCTAGAATCTCTGACCCAACTTTGCTGATTTTTAATAAATTCTAGAAAGATCTTATTGACATGAAATAAGTGTCCATGGAACCCTTAGGATATATAATTTACCATAAAAATATTTTCCAAAGTCATCTGGGTTCAAATCCTTCTCTAATTTCCAAAATTTAGCTATTGGTCCGAGACAAAGTTTATGTTTTTAGGTCATTTTCAACCTTAAATAACTCTTAGTTGAAAAATCAAATTGACACGAACTCTTATATCAAAATCATCGTCAGGGAATCTTCTTTTTGCATGTAAAATGTGAAAGCATTTGAACTTCATTTGCTACTTCAAAACCATCGTTTTCCATTTGTTGCCCAAAAACTGTAAGAGTTGGCAGATTTTCATAGTTTAAAGACTTAAGCTTTTTGGCTTTAGAAAAAGGCAGTCCTACTTGTCCCCACACAAAAACATGCTTTAGACTCAATGAGAATCTCAAAAAATATGAGGACCCTACTGAAACTCCATGAAAAACACCATAGAGCAAAAACACCATAGGGCAAAAACAAGAACCTTTCTTCCTTCCCTTCTTGAACCAAGATCTTCATCTGGACCCTCTTCACCTTTACCTTGAGCTCATCCTTGGAAGGTGGCAAATGGGTGGGGAAGTGTGTTGGGATCCGTACACGCAGCAGATTAAAATTTTCTACGAATCCCGTCCCAAGGAACACTAAGGTGCGTTTAAATCAAGGTTAGGGAACCCAAATCATACCTTATAGAGAACTCGGAATCATCCGGAGCCGGAGGTTTTCCTTTGATTTTAGCGAACTAGTAGCTCAAGAATCTACACAAAACCTTTGTGCACATTTTCTCATGGCGATCAAGAAACTGTAGTGAATTCATCCACGTCTCGCTCTCTTTGAACTGGTGGGCTACCTTCTCGATCAGCAGAAGTCGACTCTTAGAATCGGCTTCCTCTACCGGTATCCACACGAACAATCTCCGAACACGGACGTGGCAGCGTGCTAGCGCCTTGAACTGTGCGTCTCTCTCCTCTTGCTCTAGGGTTTCTCGCGGCTTTCTAATACGCTCGACTAAAACTCCCGTAGGTTTTTCTAAACCCGATAGGCGTATTATATAATCAAAATTAATCCTTATTAATTTTGAAATTCAAATTTTAGATCTGGATTAAAATATATTTGATAGATCTAATATAATAATACTTATTTAATCTGAATTAAAGACCAGATCTGAAAATTTGAATTTTGAATCTAGATTAAAAATATATTAATTAAATCTATCTAATAGATTTAATCCAATCTATTTATTTAATCCAAATTTAAAAGCCTTCTGATTTAATTTATCTCTATAAATTAAATCCGAGAAATGATATCTATTTATTTAATTAAATCTAAGATACAATATCTCAATTTAAATCAAATAGATAATGATATCTTTATTTGAAAATTAAATGAGAAACAATATCTCTATTTGTTTTAGATATTTAATTTATCAAATAAATTAAATATAAAACAAATATTATATAATAATATTATAATCTCCATTAAATAATATTATTTTCGAATTTAAATATATATACACATATATATATTTACCCCAGATTAAATCCAATATTCATTAAATCTTAGGTTAATCTGAGATTCAATGAATCTGGACACTTTTACCCGTGTTGGATTATTCTTGTGTGTGACCCTGCAGGCCCATATGAGATTGGCAGTGGGCCAAGACTGTATCAGCCCACAAGTCACAAGCGGCCTCTAGCAAGACATTGCGACTACCCAATTCACATGGGAATCGATGACACGATACTACCTATCGTACAACCATGTCACGCGATAATTTGGTCAAGGATGAGGCATGGATAACGTCAACTTCCTTTTCTTGACCATTACTTTCTCGATTCTCGAGCAGTCTAATAAGTGAAATGGAAACTCCTTTCCATCACAGTATGGCCATACATTTCTTAGACTCACTCATCGAGAGGCCCAGTATTATCTCTCTACAAATGTGAGGGACAAATTCCATCTTGACCATTCACATTCCTCCGCATGAAAACCACTGATCCCGATCCCAGCCTTTATCATCACCCGGTCAAAGGTGACTTTTGACTAGGTCAAAGACCAGTGACTCATCATGTAGGAATCCATGATGATCTTAGGTCATAGGGCGTTGTGACGTGGTTATACATGAGATAAGCTTATGACTTAATCCATGCAGCTTTCTCATAGTGGGTCGGTCCAGCACCTTGTACTCTTACAAGTGCCCATGACTTTGATTCATATCTCCATACCTCATCAAAGTCATACTGGTCTTAACTCATCTTCGCTCCCGCGTAGATGACCGACCAGGGGCATTTAGGATAATCTATAAGATATATCCAGGGATATAGTTATCACCATAAATATGCGTATGAAATGATAACTTAATGGAGAACAATGACTTGCCCCTAGGGCATAATTTCCAATAAAGTGTCCTTATATAGACTCCAAGGGTTAGGGCTATTGTCCAATTTTGGTTATTACGTATTGGTCGAAAGGATGTCTCGAATTTAAATATAATTCTTTGACTTGTTTTCCAAGGACTTCTAGAGTATTCTTGGTAGATGGGTAGCTCCTCTTAGCTCTAAAAATTAAATTCCCAATTTGCCCCTGATGTTGGTTTTTGGAGTTACTAGGTGTAGGTTTTTATCCGGTAATTAACATAACACTTCAGGGGTAAAATGGTCATTTTGCTCTGCTTTTTCTCCAAGCCAGTAGGACCCACAAAATCTGCCTAAGATGACGCCATTTATGACTATATGGGGTCATAATTGCATGTAATTCTCAGGTTATGTTAGATTCAAAATTGTGCGGTCCAAATTAATCCTGCTTATTTTATTTTCTCTCTCCTCATTATTACTTGAAGAGTCTGTACATGTTGTGTTAAGTGAAACCAAAACTGATAAACCTTTGGGTGATGAAGAGGAACCTGTTTATAGAATCAATTCTTTTCAAAAACCACTCCTTCCTCTCTTGAAAATTCTGAAAAATGTTCTTGAAACTATTCCTGAAAATGATTTTGAAAACAAGTTCAATCTCAGCCCAAAGCTTGGAAACATATTAAGAATCATCCTTTAGACCAAGTGATAGGAGGTGTGAATCAAGGAGTCAGAACCAAAAAAGGAACTTTATATGAAGTTACCTTCTCTGCTTTTATCTCTAAGATTGAACCCTCTAAAATTGATAAACCCCTTTCAAACAATGAATGGGTTATCACAATGCAAGAGGAATTGCATCAATTTGATAGAAATCAAGTTTGGAACTTAGTTCCTAGACCTAAGGACCATCCGGTCATTGGGACTAAATAGGTATTTATGAACAAACGTGAATATAAAGAAACTTGTACTCCAGTGGCAAGATTGGAAGTCATAAGAGTTCTTCTAGCCTTTGCTTGTTTCAAAGGATTCAAGCTCTATCAAATGGATGTTAGAAGTGCATTTCTAAATGGTTTTATGGATGACTTCCTATTTTTAATTGATTTGAAATATATTTTGATATATCTAGGAAGTCATCAATGCTAAATTAAAGAGATTTTATTAAGATTTTAAGGGGTATCAATCTAGATGCATTATTAGTGGATTTCAATTTAAAATAAAAGCTTGAGTTTAGGAAATAAATAATAGTAATAGGAAGTTTTTTTAAAAAAATAAAAAAGTAAAAATTCAATTTTTATTACTATTATATTATTTCTGTTTCTTGCTCACCGTCAAAGAAGCACGAGGGAGCATTATTTCCAATTGATTGATTTGGCAATGTTGAAGAATTGAATAGACAAATGGGCCCCATAAATTGAATGGAATTGAAGACCTAAAATGAAGAGAGAAAAAACACGACTTTAGGAAATAATACTAGAGGCAGCTGGTTATATAAAGGAGGACTATTCATTATCATGGGGTGAAATTTTTAGCGTGAGATTTCGTTGGGTAGGAAGCAAAGAGGCAGAGAACACATCACGCACGAGACTCAGACAAACGAGAATGGAGACAGATCAGGAGTGGCATCAATTCATGGAGCAACAACCAGGAGCAATAAAGAGACGAAGATCCACAGTAGTGGCGCCATCTCTTCTTTGTTCTATCTCTTATTTCTTGATTCTGAGTTTCATCTTTTTGTAATGGATTTTCTTATAGCCTTTCTGGCTAATTTTTCTTTTCAACCTAGAGAACCTATGAACTTGTTTGGGTTTTAGAGATTATTCTCACTGGTTAGTTTTGTTTAATTTTGATTCAGTTTATTTAATCCTGTGTTTATTGCTATTGCTTATTGAGTGGTCACCATTGAGCATGTTTTGGGGATTTAAGGTTGAACTTGGAAGAGGGAATCCTAAATTGACCTTGGGAATAAATAATATGGAATTAGGTTTAAATTTAATGTGAAATTAGGTTTTAATCTAATTTACGTCTAGGATAGGAATATACCTAGAAGCTCCGCATAATCAAATTAGAGTAAGCCCGATTTAAAACGCATCTTATTTAGTTGTGTGAGGCATTGCATAATTAATTAAGTTAGGTATATAAGTGGACCGGAAGGAATTTATAGACATTAATACTCTAGATTAGCTGATTAAGTTAAGTCAAAATTAATTTAGTGGGGATAAAATCTTGGAAACCAACAAGAGATTGGCAACTCTAAGTTGTACTTCTCGATATTGGAATTCGCTCTTTTGCTACTATTAGTTCTTATTACTTTTCTTTTTGAAAATAATTCTGACTCACTCAACTTAAACGAAACAAGGAAATTTAAAATCTAATCGCTAGTTAGATTGAGTCCTCGTGGGAATGATACTTTTCTTATCACTCTATTACATGATACGGCCCGTACACTTGCGGAGTCTATAGGTTATAAAGTTATTCCCTATCATTTATTCAGGAGGAAGTTTGTGTTGAACAACCTCCTAGTTTTGAGAACGATCATCATCCAGATCATGTTTATCACCTCAAAAAAGCTCTATATGGCCTTAACCAAGCTCCTAGAGCTTGGTATGAGCAATTAAGAAAATTGCTTCTTGATGAAGGTTTTATCGAAGCAAAGCTGACAAAACTCTCTTCATTAAGAGTAATAAGCTTAATGAAATCTTAATTGTTCAAATTTATGTTGATGATATCATTTTTGGTGCTTCTAACAATGCTATGTGTGAGGAATTTTCTAAGGCAATGCAGGGAGAGTTTGAGATGTCCATGATAGATGAACGCAACTACTTCCTTAGTCTACAAATCAAGCAACGCAAGAATGGTATATTCATTTCTCAATGCAAGAATGGTGGGGCAGCGGTGGTGGCGGTGGTGGCGGTGGTGGTGGGGGCAAGGGTTGTGGCGGTGGTGGTGGTGGTGAATGAGGGTAAAGAAGTAATTAACCTATTTCCCCTCTTAAAAGCCCCCATATTGGGGGAACTCTATTTTTCAAAGAAGGAGGGTTTTGGGGGATTTGTATAGACCCCCTAATTCCCTCCACTCCTATTTTTAAAACTTGCAAACAAGGGAAGGGATTACTAAAACCCTCCCTTTCCTTTCCTTTCCTTTCCCTCCAAAATAAAACTCTCAAACATAGCCTAAGGGATTTGCTAAAGAAGTATGGTCTGAATGAATGTAAAGGAGATGACACTCTGATGAGTTCAACTACCTCTTTGGATGATGATGAGAAAGGAAAAGAATCCAATATCACAAGATATAGAGGAATGATTGGTTCATTGCTATACCTGACAGCAATCCGGCCTGATATTCAGATATCTTGCTGATGCGGAGGAGTTGGGATTGTGGTTTCCTAAAGGCCAACTTGAGCATCTTGTTGCATAATCATATTTAGATCATACTAGATACAAGACGGATAAAAAGAGTACAAGTGTCCAATGTTGATTTCATTGTGGCTCACTTGTCTCCTAGTTCAGTAAGAAGCAAACAACTGTCTTAGTATCATCGACTGAAGCTGAATATATTGTTGCATCAAGTTGTTGTGCTCAAGTGTTGTGGCTCAAGCAACAACTTTAAGACTTCGGTATTAATCTCAAGGAAATCCCAATCTTGTGTGACAACACCAACACAATAAGTTTGGCTAAGAATCCAGTACAACATACTCGGACTAAAGAAGGATGTCAAGGTGATGCTCATCCCAACTTATTGGCAACTTTATGATATCTTCACAAAACCATTGGCCAAAGAGTAGTTTATGTTCATCAGAAGAGAATTGGGAATGGTAAATCCCAATGAGCTGGAAGTTATCCTTACTCAATGTTAGTTGTATGATTTTTATGATAAACATTCACTAACTTAAGCTTCAGAGTTTCTAGATCTTATTTATACAGGACTTTGTTAAGAATAATATTGACAGAAGCTAACTAAGTAAGAATGACTCGAGTCGATCAATAGTCAACTTGAGTCATGCTTCTTTAATCTATGAAAATCAAAGTGAATTTTTATTGTCTAACACGAGTCAACCTTGAGCAACTCGAGTCATATCGGGAATCTCATCTCACCTTGATGAATAATGATATAGTTGTGTGACTAGAGTCAGTTAAAGAATAACTCGAGTCTGTTGATTTTCCCTCACTAACTCGTGAAAAGTTGTGATAACTCGAGTCAGATAAAGATAACTCGAGTTTAGATCAAACAGAGAGCAATCAAGTTTTTGGAGACTTGTTTACTTTAGTCATCTAGAGCTCAACTCAAGTCACATGAAAACAAAGAGCAACAAAGAGCAAAAGCTTCTATTTGACTCGAGTCAACCATCCTTTGTTAGATATGATTAGTTTTGATGATGTCTAATATAGATGCCATTATTAAGAGCAAAAATTTTACATAATATATTTATCTCTTACATTGACTAACTACTATGATTAATGTAGATTAGTCCAAGTTGAATCATGAAGAATAATCAAGAAGGAGATAAGGGATTCAAGAAAAAAGAACTTGCAGAGGTTGTCAAGGAAGCAAGATGTTACTAATGGATTTTAGTGATAAGCAAGAAGAAGAGAAGAGACTAAAGAAAGAAGAACTTGCACTATATGTTCCAAGTTAAATGATGAAGAATGAACAAGTTGGGAGATGGAAAAAGGAAGAACTTGAAGAAAGGAATGAAGATATCATTATTCAAGTTCTAAGATTGATTCTAGAAGTCTCCATGATCAAATGAAAGTTGGAATGGCTCAATTCAGAGTTAAAACAAGCAAATATGAAGTTCTGGATGAGCAAACTCGAGCCTCCAAGTATTAAACTCGAGTTTACTACCTTGTTGTAGTCATTTGCCTCTCTGATATGAGGAAACTCGAGTTAAGGACTCAAAACTCGAGTCAAAAATCATAAACTCGAGTGAACAAGTGTCTTCAGCATCTTTGGTGTCTATGGACTAGGAAAACCCGAGTTTCCAAGTACAAACTTGAGTTTTCAACGCTGATCAGCAACTCTGTTCTACTCTATTTCACGTTCAGCTTGGGCGAGGTCTGGTAATTCGATGATATCTCACAAACCAAAGATACGATTGAGGTGAAACTAGTGGCATATGAAACTAGACTTCCAATGAGTCATTTTGATATAAAATTCAAGCCTAAAGAAGTTCAGATCAAGGAGCTATGAATTGTTGAAGTTGACAGTGAAATCCATGCCACATAGCAAACCAAGCTTCAATGTTTTGAGTGTAACTCACAAACTACAAATCGGATTGAGCTGAAATCGGTGGCATATGAAAGTCGACTCAAAAGGCTTTCTATCAAGATTTGAACGAACAAAAACAGAATTCATACCAGGGAGATATGGCCTTCAAAAGTTGACATTCAGTTCAGGACATTGCAAAAACCATGGTCAAGAACAGCCTTCATTCATCAGTTCATAACGGACATAATACAATGAGTTTAGAGCTGATTCTTCTTGCATTGGATTCTTACCTCGAGCTTGGACTTGTAAAATTGAGTTTGAGATTGGCCAAGAGTTTTTCAAGTTTTCCATATTTTGGGAAAACTCGAGTTTAACATTGTAAACTTGAGTTTTGGTCATACAGAGAGTCTTCAACATTTTGAGCTTATGCAAATTGCAGTTTTCATATGGAAACTCCTGTTTTCAATTTGCCATGAGTTTACTAAGTTTTCCAAAGTTTTGAGAAAACTCGAGTTTTGGTTTGGAAACTCGAGTTTACACTTGGCAGAGAGTTTTCATGTTTTACTCAGTTTTTGAAAACTCCACTTTTAATAGAAAACTCCAGTTTTGACTTGGTACAGATTTCTCAAAGTTTTCATACTTAAATGAAAATCGAGTTTAGTTTTGGAAACTCGAGTTTTGATCAACCCGAGAGCTCTGCTCTTTTTCAATGATTTGAAAACTCCAGTTTTGTATGAAAACTCCAGTTTTGATGTTTTGGACTAAAATACATATTTCATGTTAAAAGTCCAAAACTAAAGTTTGGGAATGGAAACTCGAGTTTTGAGTTTCTTTCAAAAATATGTTCGAAAGAGCTCAAATCGTGACATTCCTCTCTGGATAAAGGAAACTCGAGTTATGATTTGGAAACTCGAGTTTTGACATTAGTGCAGAGTGACAAACTCCAATTTTCATTTGGAAACTCCAGTTTTCAGCGCTCAGTTTGAAAATCAGCTTTTTCAGATTTGCGAAAGCTTCATGTATTATTTAGACACTTCTTATCATCACTCATCTGTTGGATATGATTAGTTTTGATGACGTCTTATAAAGATGCCATTATTAAGAGCAAAAAGTTTGAATACTACATTTATCTTCTATTTTGACTAAGTCTTATATTTAATGTAGATGTGAAATTCAATATTGAAGAATGATCAAGAAAGTAGATTGAAGAAAGAAGTTCTTGCACACAATATAATGGGAATATCAGAATATGAAGGAAGCAAGAAGTTCTCAAAGGATTTTGGGAATAGTCAAGAAGAAGAGGAAATATTGAAGAAAGTAGAACTTATAAGTGAATGATAAGTCCAAGTTGAATGATGGAGAACCATCAACAAGAAAATCAATAAAGAAGCATTGAATTAAAAGATGTGAAGTCAAAGGATAAAGAATGATCAAGAGAAGAGAAGAAAGAAAGAGTTAAAGTTATGGAGAATGATCAAGTTGGGAGATGGAACGAAGAAAGAGTTGAATTATCAAGAATGTTCAAGAGAAGAGAAGAAAGAAAGAAGAACTTTCTTAATGGAATGAAGATATAGTTATTCAAGTTCTTATATTGAAGCTAGAAGTCTCCAAGATCATATGGAAGTTGGAATGACTCAATTTGGAGTTAAAGTCAGCAAAAATCAGCTTCAGGATGAGAAAACTCGAGTTTCCAAGTCAAAACTCGAGTTTCCTACTTCGCTACTGATAACCTTAGAATTTATGATATTTTAATTAGCTAAAAACTCTGTCATTGTCATGGTTTAATGGATCAAAATAGTTAAATATGTAGTTTCATCTTCATAATTAGTTTTTAGACTTCATTTGTATTGATCTTGGTTATATTTGAAATTTGGATCAAAACTGGGCTTAAATCACACCTCTTTCACAATTGGGTAATAAACACTGTTTGTTATTTTGGGTATAACTTGAGTTATAGAAATCCAATTGATCCCCAATTTGCATTTTCAGAAAGCTAAGAGGAAGCCCTACAACTCCTATGAAGAGCCCAAAAGCTAACTCAGATGTTTAGAGGGCCAAAATTGAACTGGAAACCGAAACAGGCTGCTTTCACTGGACTCTGGAATGACGTTCGGTATTTGGCCCATATCTGGAGCTACAGACCTCCAAATAGGGCACCGTTTGAACGACTGGAAAGCTGACATCCGGGGCAACATTTCATATGAAGATTACATGGCCAGATTCGGATGATTTCGTGGCCTAACATGGGCAGAAAAAGAAGACACGGTTTTGGAGCTGTAAAGTGACTCAAAGATGCTTCCAAGTTGGCCACTAACTAAAGTGACGAATTTGTGTTGTAAAGTGCATGGATGAGATGCTCCTAGCTGCCTATAAATAGAAGGGAGTTGTGAAGAGCAAGACACACTTGGAGTAGACCAAGATCTCTCCATTTTTAGGTTCTTTCTTTCTTAGTTTCAGATTTCTCTTCATGTTCTTTCCTTCTTGTTCTTTGCCTCCTACATGGAAGGCTTAGTTTATTCTTATAACTTTCATGCAATTTATTTTCCATTGCTTTCCTTTTTGATCATTGCCTCCTACATGGAAGGCTTAGTTTTTATTTTCTTAGTTTCATGTATTGTCTTTAATTCTTCTCTTTATTTTCTTGCCTCCTACATGGAAGGCATAGGTTTTGCTTATTTAGTTTTATGTATTGTCTTTAATTCTTATCTTTAGTTTCTTGCCTCCTTCTTGGTATGACTTAGTTTTAATCTTTCCTTTTTGGTTGTTTTAATTAAATTTCATGTTCTTCATCTTTTACCATTTTATTGCTTGGCCATGATTAGCATGAACTAAGTATCTTTCTAAGGTCATGTATGGATTCTTTATGAAGTTTAATTGAAATTCTGTTTTTAATTACATAATCGTTGTCTTGGATATGTTTCTTTAATCCATGCTTAATGCCTTGGTTAGTTTGATCACCTAATTAAGGAATTGAAAGATTAATTAGACCTTGGGAAAGGCTAGTTAGTTCTAGGTTCAATTGATTAAAGAACATAAGGTACTAGCAAGGGAACTTGTCATAGGCTTTATGCAATCATAAAGAATTCTGGACTTAATGCATGAATTGATTCTAATGAGCATGGGAACATGACTTTAGGATTAAGGATTAGGCTAATTGACTTAGGAATAAGCAATTAGATTAAAATCTGAAATTCGATTGACATACTTCAATTCACGAGTTAAGTAGTTAATTTCTACCTTAAAAGAAGATTAGGTCTTAATCTAGCTTTTGGTAAAGGAAGAACATTTAAATGGATTATTGATGATATACATGACCCTAGGCTTTTGTTAATTTCATTTTACAAAGTTTAATTCAATTTCTGTGTGATTTTACTGTTTTTTAATATTTTTCATCAAAAACTCTTACGGTTGCATCAACTATAAATTAAAGTGATTTGGGTTGGTAGTTGGAACTTTGGTCCCTGTGGGAACGATATTTTATTACCTTGGGATACTTGCCGGTATTACATTGATAGTGTATACTTGCACTGGTTACCCCTTCATCAAGTTTTTGGCGCCGTTGCCGGGGACCAAACTTGTCCCAATATCAACTATCTTTGCTTGTTTATAGATTGGTGCTTGTTTTATTGCAGTTTTTTATTTTTCGTTTTGAGTTATTCCTTGTTCATTTCAATTGTGTGTTATTTTTTTTTTAAAAAAAAAAGCCATTAAATTAAGTGTGCCCTGTTATTATACTTTTAAATTTATGTGTTTTGTATATTTTCTAAGGTGTGATAATTGAGTTCTTGGAAATTCATTTTCTACAGAATTTCAATTAAGTATAACAAAAAAAATTTAGTAGTCTATCTCTCTTCTTGAATTTCAGGTCCTTAAGAACTGATTTCTTGATTAAAGTGTATGCAAGACGCAAATCTTTTATTTGATCAAGAAATAGAGAGGACATTGCGGCGTTTGAGAAGAGAACAAAAAGCTTTGTTACAAGTTCAACAAGCTTCTTCATCCATAAATACTACCGAACCTGAAAAGATCACAATGGCAGAAGCAGCTGGGAATCATAGAAGTGTGGGAGATTTTGCTATCCCAAGGGTTAGTGAAATTGCTTCCAGCATTGTTAAGCCAAGCGTGGAGGCCAACAACTTCGAGATCAAGCCAGCAATTATTCAGATGGTACAAACAGCTGTGCAATTTTATGGCCTTCCCTATGAAGATCCAAATTTGCATCTGGCAAGTTTCTTGGAGATTTGCGACACATTCAAATTTAATGGCGTTACTGATGATGCCATTAGACTGAGGCTCTTCCCATTTTCTCTGAAAGATAAAGCAAGAGTCTGGTTGCAGTCACTTCCTCCTGGAGCAATCACCACTTGGGATGAATTGACAAAAAAATTCTTGGGCAAGTATTTCCCTCCTGCAAGAACTGCAAAGTTAAGAAACGACATCACCTCTTTCCATCAAGCTGACGGTGAATCACTCTATGAAGCCTGGGAGCGGTTTAAAGACTTACTTAGGAAGTGCCCACATCATGGCCTTCCTGAGTGGTATCCAGTCCATACATTCTATAATGGGCTACAAGGGAATACAAGAGGCATTGTCGATGCAGCTGCAGGTGGTGCTCTGATGGCAAAATCCGTGGATGATGCCTACAACATTTTGGAGAACATGGCTAACAACAATTATCATTGGAACGGGGAAAGGAGTAATACTAAGAAAGCAGCAGGAATTCACGAACTTGATGCTTTATCAACACTTTCTGCTCAGGTAGCTTCTATGACTAATCAGTTGAATAAGTTGACATCTGCTAATGTACAAGGAAGTAGGTGTGACTTATGTGGAGAAGGACACATTACTGAGAAGTGTGCTACAAGTCAGGAGAGTGTGCAGTATGTTGCTCATCAACATAAGCAACAGTACAATCCGCATTCTAACTATTACAATCCAGGTTGGAGGAATCACCCCAATTTCTCATGGAGTAATCAAGCAGGTACACAACAACAATCTGAACAGCCACGACTTCCCCACAATCCTCCTGGATATGCAGCACCAATCCAGCCACAAGAGAAAAAGAGCAGTCTTGAAGATATTCTTGCTCAATTCATGACTAGAACCGGCTCCATGCTACAGAACCATACAGCCTCTATCAAGAATTTAGAGGTACAGGTAGGACAGATTGCCAACTCTCTAAATGTCAGGCAGCAGGGTACCCTTCCCAGTAATACTGAAGATCCTAGAGGTAAGGAAACTTGTCAAGCCATTGCTCTTAGAAGTGGTAAAGTATTGAAAGATGCTGAACCAGTGGCAATTGAAGCCCAAACGAATGAAGAAAATCAAGGTGAAAGTAGGGCTGAAAGTCAAACCAAGCAACTACACCAACATGTTGAAACTAAAAAGAAAGAAGTTCAACCTCCTTTTCCTCAACGGGTGAAATTTGATCCAAAAGATAGGCAATTTTCTAGATTTCTGGATGTATTCAAGAAATTGCAGATCAACATCCCATTTGCAGAAGCTTTAGAAAATATGCCATCTTATGCAAAATTTATGAAAGAGTTGTTGTCCAAAAAGAGGAGATTGGTGGAGAACGAACTAGTTGCACTTACTGAGGAGTGCAGTGCGGTTTTGCAGAAGAAGTTGCCACCAAAGTTGAAGGATCCAGGAAGCTTCACCATCCCTTGCACAATAGGAAATCAGTTCGCGGGTAACGCCCTTTGTGATTTAGGGGCTAGCATCAATTTAATGCCCCTAACCATATTCAAGAGACTCGGCCTTGGGGAAATCAAATCTACATCTGCAGTTCTTCAGTTAGCTGACCGAACATTGGCATACCCAAAAGGTATAATTGAGGACATTCTTGTTAAAATTGATAAATTAATCTTGCCTGCAGATTTCATCATCTTAGACATGGAGGAGGACAGAGATATTCCTATCATTTTAGGAAGACCCTTCCTAGCCACTGGAGGAACATTGATAGATGTAAAAAAGGGTGAGTTGACTATGCGGGTTGAAGATCAACAGGTTACTTTTAATGTTTTTAAGGCGGTTAAATTTTCTGATAACTATGAGAATGTTTTCTCAATCGATGTGCTTGATAACTGCCTTAATAATTTAAAAGTAATGACACTTCCTTTAGACCCTTTGCAAGCAGCATTGGAAGAGACAGAGTCCTTTGATGGTAAGGATTATGAGTTTTGTTTAGATGATCTCTCTCCCTCTTTACAAGAACAAAACTTTGAAACCTTGCATGTTGTTAAAGGAAAAGAGGTAAGTGAACCACCTTCTACTCTTAACGATGTTCCTAGTCTTGATTTGAAACAGCTTCCATCACACCTTTCCTATGCCTATCTAGGAGAGGATGCTTCTTATCCTGTTATTATTGCAGCTGACTTAAATCAGGTTCAAAAGGAAAAATTATTGAGGGTGTTGAGGGAGCACAAGAAGGCAATAGGTTGGACTCTAGCTGACATCAAAGGTATAAGCCCTTCCTACTGTATGCACAAGATCATTTTGGAAGAAGGGAGCAAGCCTTCAATTGAAGCACAGAGGCGTCTAAACCCCCATATGAAGGAAGTGGTGAAGAAGGAGATAATCAAGTGGTTAGATAATGGAATCATCTATCCCATATCTGATAGTTCTTGGGTCAGCCCAATACAATGTGTTCCAAAGAAAGGAGGAACAACAGTGGTGAAAAATGGCAACAATGAGCTGATTCCCACAAGGACCGTGACTGGTTGGCGGGTATGCATGGATTACAGGAAGTTAAACAAGGCGACCAGGAAAGATCATTTTCCTCTCCCATTCTTGGATCAGATGCTAGACAGGATAGCCGGGTATGATTTTTACTGTTTTCTTGATGGCTATTCAGGTTACAATCAGATAGTAATTGCTCCTGAGGATCAAGAGAAGACAACTTTTACCTGCCCTTATGGTACATTTGCATTTAGAAGGATGCCCTTTGGCCTTTGTAATGCCCCTGCCACGTTTCAAAGGTGTATGATGGCAATCTTTTATGATCTTATAGAAGACATAATGGAGGTATTTATGGATGACTTCTCTGTCTTTGGTTCTACCTTTGATGCATGTTTAGCAAATTTGACAAAAGTGTTGCAAAGATGTGTAGAAACAAACTTGGTTTTAAATTGGGAAAAATGCCATTTTATGGTACGTGAAGGGGTGGTATTAGGCCACAAAATTTCAAAAAGGGGAATTGAGGTAGACAAAGCAAAAATTGAAGTGATTGAAAAATTGCCCATTCCCACTAATGTCAAGGCCATTAGAAGTTTTCTAGGACATGCAGGTTTTTATAGGCGCTTTATAAAAGATTTTTCCAAAATTAGCAAACCTTTGTGCAATTTGTTGGAAAAAGATGCAATTTTTAAAATTGATGATGATTGTGTGAAAGCTTTTGAGACTCTAAAGAACAAGCTAGTTTCAGCCCCTATTATGTGTGCTCCTGATTGGAATGCTTCATTTGAACTAATGTGTGATGCAAGTGATCTTGCAATTGGGGCTGTTCTAGGTCAAAGAAAAGAGAAAATTTTTCATGCAATTTACTATGCTAGTAGGACTCTTTCAAATGCTCAAAAGAATTATGCAACAACTGAGAAAGAATTACTAGCTATAGTTTTTGCATTTGATAAATTTCGCGCTTATCTGTTGGGGTCCAAGGTAGTTGTTTACACAGATCATGCTGCCATTAAATACCTGCTGTCTAAGAAAGATTCTAAGCCAAGGTTGATACGGTGGATCCTCTTGTTACAAGAATTTGATTTGGAAATCAGAGACAAAAGGGGGTCAGAAAATCAAGTGGCTGATCACTTGTCAAGATTAGAAGGTAGTAATGAGGACAAGACGGAACCTGTGCATGGATTCTTCCCAGATGAACAGCTCTTTAGAATTGCAACTTCAATCCCCTGGTATGCTGACATTGTTAACTTTCTGGTATGTGGTATTCTACCTTCTGATTTTACTTTTCAACAAAAGAAAAAGCTCATGCATGATTCAAAATTCTATTTTTGGGATGAGCCTTTTCTTTTTAAGAGATGTCCTGATCAAATAATTCGGAGGTGTGTACCACAAGAGGAAATTAATAATATTCTTGTTCATTGTCATAATTCAGATTATGGGGGGCATTATGGGAGCACTAGGACAGCTGCCAAGGTCCTAGAAAGCGGATTTTATTGGCCATCTTTATTCCATGATGCTCGTGAGTTTGTTGTTTCTTGTGACAGGTGTCAAAGAACAGGTAATATATCAAGGAGGAATGAGATGCCCCAACATGGTATTCTTGAAATTGAACCATTTGATGTGTGGGGAATTGACTTCATGGGGCCCTTTCCATCATCCTCCAACTGCAAGTACATCCTGGTGGCAGTTGACTATGTTACCAAGTGGGTTGAAGCGGTGGCTCTTCCTACCAATGAAGCACACCAAGTGACCAAGTTTTTAAGGAAGAATATCTTCACAAGGTTTGGTACCCCAAGAGCCATAATCAGCGATGGTGGTTCTCACTTTTGTAACAAATGGTTTGAGACACTATTAGTGAAATATGGGGTCAAGCACAAGGTGTCTACCGCTTACCACCCTCAAACCTGTGGCCAAGTGGAAGTATCAAATAGGGAGATCAAGCGAATCTTGGAGAAAGTGGTAAGACCTACAAGGAAGGATTGGGCTATAAAGCTAGATGATGCTCTTTGGGCCTACAGAACAGCTTACAAGACCGTCCTCGGAACATCTCCCTACAGGTTAGTATATGGTAAGGCTTGTCACTTACCTGTTGAATTAGAACATAAAGCATATTGGGCCATAAAACAGCTTAATCTTGATCCCACTGTGGCTAAAGAACATAGGCTCCTTCAGTTGAATGAATTAGATGAGATTAGGAAGGATGCTTATGAAAGTGCAAGAATCTACAAAGAGAAGACCAAAGCATGGCATGACAAGAAGATTGCTCCACGTCACTTTGAGGTAGGCCAAAAAGTATTGTTATTCAATTCAAAATTGAAATTGTTTCCAGGAAAACTCAAATCAAGGTGGAGTGGTCCCTTTAAGGTAACAAAGGTCTTCCCTTATGGAGCTGTGGAATTGGAAGAGGAGAGTTCCAAAAGAACCTTCACTGTGAATGGCCAAAGATTGAAGCATTATTGGAGCCAAAATGTGCACCTGAGTGAGATTTCTCATTCACCCCAACATCCCTAAATGAATATGGGTAACATGTCTGCTAAAGACTATAAACTTAGCAAGGTGTACTACTGTCTGTATATAATTTGCTGCTGATTGTGGTTCTGTTTTTCAAAAAAAAAAAAAAAAACATTAAAAAAAAACATTAAAAAAAAAAACAACAACAACTTTGGTTTGCTGTTCCGTATTTTCTATTTGCAGTTTTTTGGATTTTGTTTGCTGTTTGTGCAGAATTGTCAGCTTCAAACCTTTAGCGGCTGCCCTTACATTAAGCTTTGGGTGTCTTCTAAGTTTGGGGGAGTCCCTTTAACCTTTCCCTTTTATTTATGTTTTTCTCTAACTCCTTATTCACCTCACATGTTTAGATAACATTGAGGACAATGTTGGTTTTAAGTTTGGGGGTGTTGTTTGGAAACATGCATTTATTTTCTTTAAGGATAGGTTTTAAATACTTTTCCCCAATAAGGTTTGGTGTTTTCATTTCATGATTAGGTATTAGATGTTTTATTCAAAAAAAAAAAAAAATCTTTTAAAACATGACATGAATGAATTCTAAGGTAGAGTAGATACCGTGAGATTGGAAAATAAGAATCATGTGTTTTTGGCAATGCAAAATGTGAATATCAAATACGCTATTCTTGAGTGAGTATGATCACATGTTTGAATAAACAAGTTACTGAATTTCTGGAGTAGTAGTTTATAGTTAATGATCTTGAGGATAGTGTAATTGATTCCCATATCCGTGAGGGATTGAGCTTCATATACTTATATTCTTTTGCTGTGTGCACCTCACTATTTTAGCACTCTAGAACTTGTTCTGTTTCTGGTTTGAGATGGCAAGTATTGCATGCATATTCTGAAATGATAAAAGGCAATTTATTTCTTGTATAAACCAGTTGGCCAAATAGCCCACCTAGCATTCTCCATTGATTAACCCTTTTGAGCCTGAGGCCTTGTTTGTTCTTATTATTAACCACTGTTATATAACCATTCCATACATATCCTACCTCACAATCGAAAGCAGAGTATGCTACAGGTGAAAGTATGAACTTAATTGATGAATTTTGGAATTGTATGACGGTTATGATCTGTATAATGAATATATTAGTGTAAAAAAAAAAAAAGAGTAATGGTACTGGTAGCTCAAAAAAAAAAAAGCAAAAAAAAAAAAAAACAAAAAAACAAAAAAAAAAGAAGAAGAAGAAGAAAGAAATGAGTTAGTGAAGGATGAAAACAGTTATATGAGATACAATTTGGGTTTGACTGATGATTCATATTTTCTGTTTTCCATTGTTAAAGCTACTTATCCATATATTATCCTTCCCTAACCATAGCCAACCTTTGAAAGACCTTTTGATTGGTTTATGCATGTATTACAGAGCAGTGGAGAAGTAGAATATGAACAAGCCTATGGTAGTGTTATTAGAGTGATGGTTGATTGAGTGAAATACACACCCTAAAATACTTGAGAGTTTGAGTGGATTGAATATCCAAGTGAGGGGTTATTCCAATTTACTATTTTCCTCTTGATAACTCTACTTTCTACTACTCTGGAAATTAGTGAAGTGTTGATACAAGCATAATGTATTACTCATTTTTGAACTGTGCTTTCATTGATTGATATATCCATTTGCAATGCTAAGTTAAAGAAAAAAAAATTTGGTCTAATGAGTTATCTTATTTTCCTCACTCACATCGATCTGCACATCCCCTTGTTTTTAAGCTATATCTGTTATCTTTAATTGATTTGCTTGAGGACAAGCAAAGATCTAAGTTTGGGGGAGTTTGATAACCTTAGAATTTATGATATTTTAATTAGCTAAAAACTCTGTCATTGTCATGGTTTAATGGATCAAAATAGTTAAATATGTAGTTTCATCTTCATAATTAGTTTTTAGACTTCATTTGTATTGATCTTGGTTATATTTGAAATTTGGATCAAAACTGGGCTTAAATCACACCTCTTTCACAATTGGGTAATAAACACTGTTTGTTATTTTGGGTATAACTTGAGTTATAGAAATCCAATTGATCCCCAATTTGCATTTTCAGAAAGCTAAGAGGAAGCCCTACAACTCCTATGAAGAGCCCAAAAGCTAACTCAGATGTTTAGAGGGCCAAAATTGGACTGGAAACCGAAACAGGCTGCTTTCACTGGACTCTGGAATGACGTTCGGTATTTGGCCCATATCTGGAGCTACAGACCTCCAAATAGGGCACCGTTTGAACGACTGGAAAGCTGACCTCCGGGGCCACATTTCATATGAATATTACATGGCCAGATTCGGATGATTTCGTGGCCTAACATGGGCAGAAAAAGAAGACACGGTTTTGGAGCTGTAAAGTGACTCAAAGATGCTTCCAAGTTGGCCACTAACTAAAGTGACGAATTTGTGTTGTAAAGTGCATGGATGAGATGCTCCTAGCTGCCTATAAATAGAAGGGAGTTGTGAAGAGCAAGACACACTTGGAGTAGACCAAGATCTCTCCATTTTTAGGTTCTTTCTTTCTTAGTTTCAGATTTCTCTTCATGTTCTTTCCTTCTTGTTCTTTGCCTCCTACATGGAAGGCTTAGTTTATTCTTATAACTTTCATGCAATTTATTTTCCATTGCTTTCCTTTTTGATCATTGCCTCCTACATGGAAGGCTTAGTTTTTATTTTCTTAGTTTCATGTATTGTCTTTAATTCTTCTCTTTATTTTCTTGCCTCCTACATGGAAGGCATAGGTTTTGCTTATTTAGTTTTATGTATTGTCTTTAATTCTTATCTTTAGTTTCTTGCCTCCTTCTTGGTATGACTTAGTTTTAATCTTTCCTTTTTGGTTGTTTTAATTAAATTTCATGTTCTTCATCTTTTACCATTTTATTGCTTGGCCATGATTAGCATGAACTAAGTATCTTTCTAAGGTCATGTATGGATTCTTTATGAAGTTTAATTGAAATTCTGTTTTTAATTACATAATCGTTGTCTTGGATATGTTTCTTTAATCCATGCTTAATGCCTTGGTTAGTTTGATCACCTAATTAAGGAATTGAAAGATTAATTAGACCTTGGGAAAGGCTAGTTAGTTCTAGGTTCAATTGATTAAAGAACATAAGGTACTAGCAAGGGAACTTGTCATAGGCTTTATGCAATCATAAAGAATTCTGGACTTAATGCATGAATTGATTCTAATGAGCATGGGAACATGACTTTAGGATTAAGGATTAGGCTAATTGACTTAGGAATAAGCAATTAGATTAAAATCTGAAATTCGATTGACATACTTCAATTCACGAGTTAAGTAGTTAATTTCTACCTTAAAAGAAGATTAGGTCTTAATCTAGCTTTTGGTAAAGGAAGAACATTTAAATGGATTATTGATGATATACATGACCCTAGGCTTTTGTTAATTTCATTTTACAAAGTTTAATTCAATTTCTGTGTGATTTTACTGTTTTTTAATATTTTTCATCAAAAACTCTTACGGTTGCATCAACTATAAATTAAAGTGATTTGGGTTGGTAGTTGGAACTTTGGTCCCTGTGGGAACGATATTTTATTACCTTGGGATACTTGCCGGTATTACATTGATAGTGTATACTTGCACTGGTTACCCCTTCATCAGCTACAGTGATTTGCCTCTCAGATAGGAGAAAACTCGAGTTTGAGACTCAAAACTCGAGTTTGGGACTTAAAACTCGAGTTTGCAACTCAAAACTCTAGTTTGTAGTGTCTTCAGGATCTCTGGCGTCTCTGGAAGAGTAAAACTCGAGTTTCCAAGCACAAACTCGAGTTTAGGACTCAAAACTCGAGTTTCCAAGTGAAAACTCGAGTTTACAGCGTGATTAGCTCTTCAACTCCACTCTGCTTCACTTTCAGCTCGGGCGAGGTCTGGTAATTCGATGATATCTCCCAAACCAGAGATCGGATTGAGACAAAACCAAAAGCATATGAAACTAGACTCCCAATGCATCATTTTGATATAAAATTCAAGCCTAAAGGAGTTCATATCAAGGATCTATGATTTTTACAAGTTGCCAGAGGAATCAACGTCACAGTCCAAACCTACCTTTGGTATTTTGAATATATCTCACAAACGACAAATCCGATTGAGCTGAAATTAGTGGCATATGAAAGTAGACTCACATATCTTTCCATCAAGAGTTGAACGGACCAAAACGGAGTTCAGACTAGGGTGATATGGTCTTCAAAAGTTGATGGTTGTTTCAAGAAAACTCAACAAAGTTCAGAAGAAAGCAAAACTCGAGTTTTGCAAGTGAAAACTCAAGTTTTCATCAGACAGAGAGCAGCGAACTTCAGAGGAACTTCCAAAACTCGAGTGTTTTGGACCAAAACTCGAGTTTTGCTCAGGCAGAGAGAAATCCAACACTCGACAACAAAAGGAAAACTCGAGTTTTCAAGTGCAAACTCGAGTTTTCATCACAGCTTCAGAAAATCACTGTTTCGAAAATCCTGATTCTTCTTATAAACATCCAGATGATTACCCAAATGATTCATAACACTTCTTAACATCATTTATATCATTTGTGTACAAGTTTCAGGTGATTAAACGAAGGATTAGAAGCAAATCTCAAAAAAGTCAGATTTGTGTCAGAACATTGAAAGTTGTGCAAAAGTTCTAACGGCTAGTTTCTAACGGCTATATTTCTTTATCCAACAGTGATTGAATCTTCTCAATGGTCATATATTGATCTCTACCTATAAATTGAAGACAGATTCAAGCAGAAAAACATGGAGAAACAAGCTTACACTTCCAACATGCTGAAACTCTGCTCTCACACCATTTGCACTCTGTTTTTCATGTTTAGTTAACTTAGAGAGTGAAATGATTTGTATTTGATCTTCAGTGTTTATCCATTCACTTCTAAAAGAGAAGATTTATTGTAATCATTCTATTCTTCTGAGAGTTACTCAAGATTGGGTGATCTTGAGTGGGAAACACATTGTGTTGATTACAACTTGTAAGAGGGGGTGAATCCTAGTGAGAGGATTACTTCGAGTATAGAGTGTGTAATCAAGCGGTGTGTTGATTACAGTTTGTAAGGGGGAGTGAATCCTAGTGAGAGGATTACTTCAAGTACAGAACGTGTAATCGAGTTGAAAGAAGATAGTGGATTGAAAATCCCAAGTGAAGCTTGGGGACTGGATGTAGGTCAAGGATTGGGCCGAACCAGTATAAATCAGTTTGCATACTCTCTTCTCTTATCTCTTACATTTCCAGCATATATGTTTGAATGTGTATACATGTTTAAATGTATGGTTATTGCCTTATAAACTGATTTCAGTAAGTTACGAAAAGAATTTCAAAGTTCCTAAATTCTTATACTTCACCCAATTCACCCCCCTCTTGGGTTCAGCCGGTTCTTACATTTGGTATCAGAGCTAGGCTCTTGTTTAAAGGACTTAATCGTCTCAAGAGTTTCAATGGCTGATTTTGGGTGTTCATCGTTTCAGAAGGTTTTGATTATACCATTCCACCGTTTTTCAAAGATATTGATTTTTGGTTTTGGAAAGCTAGAATGACTAGTTTTATCAAAGCAACTGATTTTCATATGTGGAATGTTTTTACAAACGCTTTTGATTTCAAACCAAGAAAGGATTGGACAGAAAAAGAATAGAAAATGTTTTCTTTGAACATTAGAGCAATGAAAATTCTTCATGATGCTTTAACCGAAAATGATTTTGAGAAAATCAAGTTTTGCTCTAGAGCTAAAGAAATCTGGGACACTCTTGATCTTATGTTTGCTTCTAACAAATGTGTTGAAATTGATAGTGTTGATAGTTCATCCGAAATTATATACTGCACATCTATGACTGATGAACAACTGGAGATTGAAGAAGGAGAAATCATTGAAAACTCCCCAGTCAACACAAAAGAACAAGAGGAAGATAATTCCCAGGAAGAGCTCTTAGACAATTGTGATCAATCATTATCTAGAGCTCAAGATACACATGTGGTAAATAATTTCAATTCTTCTTGTGTAGTTAAGAAAAATGTTTTTGAACATTTGCATAAAGTTGTTTTTCAACCAATTAATGATTCTGTTTTGAAAAACAAAAATGTTTTCAATCATGCTGGAAAATCATGTGGGAAGAATGAATGTTTAAATAAAGATTATTTGAAGTCTTACTCTCATGACCAACACAATGCGTGCAAAAATGTTCATAATAAGCATTTCTCTATTATTTGCAATTATTGTGGAAAGTCTGGGCATATTTCTCATACATGCTATATTAGGAGAAATTCTAATGTGAGAAATAATTTTGTTTGGGTTTCAAAAGGACAAGTGAGGTCCAATACTAACGGTGAAGGACCCAAGTATAAGTGGGTACCAAAATGTCCATCTAGTACTCCATGTGTGCAAAATGAGTTGAATATCAATGGACATCAAAGTACAGAAAAGTGGAAGAATAAGCCAATGGAAACTGTTTTGGTTAAAGTGACTATTTAGCACCTGTGGATGATTTCTATCTCTCAGTCCTTATGTTACACCCCTACCGGCCTCACCCTTTCGGGTGGTGGGTTAGAGGGATCCTTGTTCACTTATTATCTTTCCTGGATAAATAGTCACTTTTATCATACATCAAAGTGTGCACGGCAGAGCATAGGATCCGTTTGGACAACATGCAATATACTGGTAAAGGTACAAACTATTACATAAAATAATCCCCAAAGGTTTAAGAGTACAATAGTCCAATGTAGGTACTGGGCAATAAGTAAGTTCATACAATAATAAAAATACACAATATGTGATAGAGCGTTCCATACGTCTTCAATCTTCGTCTTCATTGCTCTTACCCTTGACTCTTCCACAATCCAACCGGCCTACCGCCATGCACCTGTCTCTTTGAAGCCAGACTGGAGTTTGAAATTGAACCCCAGAGTAACTGTTAAACTCAAGTACAATATGTATACATTGCATGCAAGTAACCATAATCAGGAAATCAAATCACATATCATAAATGCATTCAGAATCACATCACAATCACAACACAACGACGTACCGTTGAGCTGCCTTACCAAGGCAAGCCCCGGACGCCCGCGTACCGTCGAGTTGCCTTACAGGTAGACCTCGGACACCAGTGTACCGTCGAGTCACCTCACAAGGTAGACTCCGGACACCCGTGTACCGTCGAGTCACCTCACAAGGCAAACCCCGGACACCCGCGTACCGTCGGGTTATCTCACAAGACAACCCCGGATGCTATCCTCAGCGCTAGGATGAATACAGTAGCTAGGGAGTTTAACCCCAACTACCTTGAATGCATCTCAGGCTCGGTAGCGACCTAAGTGTTGGAAATTATGCCCTAGGGGCAATTCATTGTACTTTGGATATTTAAGTTATTTAAAGTATTCTCTTTTGTTATCATTTTCGTTTGCATGTTCGTATTGATAACTGCATCCCTGGATAATCTCATAGATTATCCTAAAAGTCCCTGGTCGGTCATCTACACGGGAGTGAAGATGAAATAAGATCAGTATGACTTTGATGAGGTATGGAGATACGAATCAAAGTCATGGGCACTTGTAAGAGTACAAGGTGCTGGACCGACCCACTATGAGAAAGCTGCATGGATTAAGTCATAAGCTTATCTCATGTATAACCGCGTCACGACGCCCTATGACCTGAGACCATCATAGATTCCTACATGATGAGTACTGGTCTTTGACCTAGTCAAAAGTCACCTTTGACCGGGTGATGATAAAGGCTAGGACCAGGATCAGTGGTTTTCATGTGGAGGAATGTGAGTGGTCAAGATGGGATTTGTCCCTCACATATGTAGAGAGATAATGCTGGGCCCCTCGATGAGTGAGTCTAAGAAATGTATGGCCATACTGTGATGGAAACGAGTTTCCATTTCACTTATTAGACTACTCGAGAATCGAGAAAGCATTGGTCAAGAAAAGGAAGTTGACATTATCCATGCCTCATCCTTGACCGAATTATCACGTGACAAAAGGGACGTGACATGGTTGTACGATAGGTAGTATCGTGTCATCGATCCCCATGTGAATTGGGTAGTCGCAATGTCTTGCTAGAGGCCGCTTGCAACTTGTAGGCTGATACAGTGTTGGCCCACTGCCAATCTCATATGGGCCTGCAGGGTCGCACACAAGAATAATCCAACACGGGTGAAGGTGTCCAGGTTCATTGAATCTCAGATTAATCTGAGATTAAATGAATACTAAATTTGATCTAGGATTTATATATGTATGTATATATATATATATATATATATATATAATTCGAAATTAATATATATATTATAAATTGAGATTATAATATTATATATGATATTTGTTTAGTATTTAATTTATTTGATAAATTAAATATCTGAAACAAATAGAGATATTGTATCTCATTTAATTTCGAATAAAGATATCGTATATCTGTTTAATATTAAATTGAGATATGGTATCTCAGATTTAATTAAATGGATAGATATCATATCTCGGATTTAATTTATGATGATAAATTAAATCAAAAGGCTTTAAATTTAGATTTGATTTAAATTTAAAATTCGAATTTCCAAATCTGGCTTTTAATATATTCAATTACATTTATGAGATAGATGTGATTGATATGTTGACCAGATTCAAAATCCGAATTTCCAAAATTAATAAAGGATTAATTTTGGTTATATAATACGCCTATCGGGTTTAGAAAAACCTACGGGATTTTCAGTCGAGCGTATTGATAAAAGCCGCGAGAAACCCTAGAGCAATTTGAGAGAGAGAGACGCACAAGAAGCGCTAGCACGCTGCTGCAACCGTTTAGGGGATTGTTCGTGTGGATACCAGTAGAGGAAGCCGATCCAAGAGTCGACTTCTGCTGATCGAAAGAACGAGACGCGGACGTGTTGATCGCCCACCTGATCAAAGGAACGAGACGCGGACGTGTTGTTCGAGAAGGTAGCCCACCTGATCAAAGGAACGGCACGCGGACTAGTTCAACAAAGGTATGATTCGGTTTCCTTAACTCTGATTTAAACGTCGTTGAGTGATCCTTCGGAAGGATTCGTAAGAAATTTTTAATCTGCTGCGTGCACAAATCCCAACACTAAGGACACACAGTCCACTAGGCCCTACTGCCTCACATCCTCAACCATGGAAAACAGACATACAACAATAACATAGAATATGTGAGTTAACAGTTATTACCTGGCACGCCTTGCAAAATAATGAACTCTTCCCTTGACGTTGGAAATAGGGTCCACGCATGCAAACTCCCTAGATACATCCAAACATAATGCTTTTAGTCATATGAACACACTTTGCTTCAAGTTCCATAAAATTCGCATAGCACCAGAGTTTTCCAGAAACGTTGACCCAACTTTGCCGATTTTTAATAAATTCTATAAAAATCCGATTAATGTGAAATCAGTGTCCTTAGAACTCTTAGGATGTCTATTTTATAGGAAAAATAGTTTCCGAAGTCATCTGGGTTCAAAACTCGTCCTTATCCCCAATTACTAGCCACTGGTCCGAGACAAAATCCGGTTTTTTAGGTCATATTTATCCTTTAATATCTCTTGGTTGAAAACTTCCCTTTGATGAGTAAAAATTATACCATATTTTCCCTATACTTCATGACTCAATTGAATGGTAAAAATAAGCTTAACTATGATTTAAACAAGCAAAAAGGCATGTAATCATGATATAGGGTGTAACACCCCCAAATTTTGGACCCTACAAATGAAGAATAAGCCTGAAATAGGCAGACGACTAGGCCTAGTTTGGGAAGAGTCCTAATAAGGTCAAGGCCTAGGAAGCCTCTCTGGGACTAAGTAACTCAGCCTTATAGGTCAGTGGACTAATATGAATAAGCAGTGGAACTAAAGTGCCAATGAAAAGGGCACACAGAAGGCCTATACAGTGTAAATCTGGTGGGAAGGATGCCTCCTAACTATGTCCTAAGGTGTTTAGGTAAGTATATGGCATTTTCAGGGCAGTTATGGGAGTCTTGCGTTTTTGAAGGAAATAAGAAGGGAAGAAAGAGCGAATGTGTATCTGGACCATGTACAGAAGGAAAAGTCAGTAATGGTAGTGCTACATCAGATACGTGGCATTTCGGGGTCAGAAGTTGGATTGTCGGGTAGCATGTAGTACGAGGCAGCTATGAGATACTAAAGTATGGGTTTCTTGATCCCCAAGGTATTATGTTCTGTCCACCTATGGTCAGGGGAAAAGAGACTGCTAATCCGGGCCCACACAAGTCCAGTTGAAGGGCACAAGTTACGAGGAAAGGTGTAACCGGCATAAAGGAGCTACATGGGACCGGTTAGGATACGGAGTCGAGCCCAGACCCCTGGACACAGAGGGAGGACGAAATTGGTGGGCCAAAGGAGAGAGAAAGTGACTTGGAGGAAAAGAAAAGGTCATATCAGGTAATTATGAAGAGAGAGAAGGGTCACATCAAGTAACTATGAAGAGAGAGAAAGATAAAATAATCCGGTTTAATTTGGACCACATCTTTTGAAACTGACATGACAAGTAATTATGACACCTAAAGGGGTAATTATTGCATATCCTGGGGCAGATCACGCGGGTCCCACGGTAGTTGAAAGAGAGCAGTGCAAAATGACCGTTTTACTCCTGGGCCAAAAACCTACAACTAGCAATACCAGAGACCACCACCAGAGGCAATTTGGGAATTTGATTTTTGGGCCTCAAAAGGCACACCCATCTGCCCAAAAGATCTCTCTAGAAGTCTTGAGAAACAAGTCAAGAAATAATAATTTAAACTGAAGAAATTTCCCAATCGTCGGATCGCGATCAAGCTTGGATGAGGACCCCACCTTTGAAGTCTATATAAGGACACCCCCCTTGGCCATTTTCTGCTGCCTAGGACGTTCTCAATGAGGGAGGAAGGAGTAGGCAGCAAGGTCTTGGTCCAAGGAGAAGAAGAAAGTCATACGCAACCGACATTCCGAGGTAAGTCCCTAAACCAGCAACCAAGTTATCTTCCTCTCTGTCCTGTGGTGTTTCGTAGTTATGCAGTGGGATTTTCATATTTTTGAGGTCTTCAATGGGTCTAGAAGGTGTTTTTGTGTAGGGTAAAGTAGGATCACCTTTTTCTAAACTCTAAAAGCCTAAGTCTTTGCTATATGAAAATCTGTCGGTTATTTCGGTTTTTGGGCAGCGAATGTTGATCAGTGGTTTTGAGTGGGTAAATGGTGTCCTATTGATTTGAAAGTTTGTATGGTGAAACTAGACATCCTGAGGATGATTGTGCTATATTAGTTTGTGTTCTACTGTCATTGAGTTCCTATACATTTATACAAATGCGTGAACCACATGTAGTATCTAATACCCATGTTTGAGGAAGTAGAAAAGCGAATATCTATGACATAGATACCTGAAGCGATAGGCCCGCTATCCTTCTTGTCCTTTTCCAAATCTTCTTGATAGAGCTTGCAGTTCCTCTTCCAATGACCGATTTCATTGCAGAAGAAGCAGACTCCATCCTTCAGAGGTTTTGCCTTCTTGACTTTCCATTTCATACCCCTTCCATTCTGAACAGACAAAACTAAACTGAGCCTCTTCTCAAGGCTCTACTCAGCAGTTTTGAGCATCTCATGCAGTTCAGAAATTGATTCCTTCATATTATTGTTCATGTTGTAATCCATGACAAAGTTATCATAACTTTCTGGGAGTAAGATCAAGATCACATATGTAGCTAACTCCTGGGATATGGGGAATCTAACCCTTTCAAGGTGATCAATGTAGCCTTTCATTTTCAAAAATGAGGACTAATTGATTCACGTTCAACCATCTTGCAAGAGAATAAGGCCTTTGTGGTCTTATACCAATCTTGCGTCGCCTGTTCCTGGCACATTTCCATAGGATGATAAATCATCTCAGACACCTCCATGTGTTCTAGATCTCCACTGAGATCTGGAACCACAGTGGCAGGCTTCAGGCATCCTGTATCCATAGAGTCATCCTGATGCTTCATGTAAGTATCAGTTTGAGCTCTTGGATCATTAGTCGCAGGCTCGTCAGGCATGGGTTCATAGATAAGATACTCCTTTCTTTCGTGTTTAGGATCAACACTTAAGTCCTCAAACATGTCAAGAAAGTTTGTCTCATCGAGTTCGTCCTTCTCAAGGACTGATCGCATTGATGGTGTTGGGGTGTTACTATTCGACATGATTCTACAATTTAAAAGATATGCAAAGTACAATCAGTAACCTCCCACTGAATTATAACCCTCATTATAATTAGTAGGCTAAGATCCATATTTGGCTTAATCTTAAGTCCGCTTTGGCAGGACGCTTAAAATCAAGTTATTTAGGTAGGCAACCTCTTTGCCAATTATATCATATGTAACTCTTAGATCTTTATGGGATTCGATCATCATATGACCTAGCATGTTTAATCCCATCCAATGCCTTGAGATCCAAAACTGTTTTGATAATCTCAATTAAGTCAAGACAATAATGAATGTAGAGTATCACCATTACTCTCTCTTGTATCCCCAAGATTACTCAAATGCATCCACTTTGGTGGAACATACAAATGGGTGATCGAGGTTTCGAGAAGTATTCATTTATTGATGGCATTGTGACTTAAGATTTTATTTAGAGGGTATTATTAGATATAATCAAATTAATTTAATTCTAAATTAATTATGAGTGATCTAATCAAATCATAATTAAAACTCTAAATTAATCATAACATATGTTAATAAATAAATCATTATGATTAAATTATTGAGACTTACGGCTGTCACTTCATTTTAATACGACTAGATCTATATCTTATAGGATTTGTAAAACCCTAATTGGCCGTATTAAAATATTTAAAATTAATCTCAATTAATCTTGAACTCAAATTTTAGATTAAAATAATATTAATTAAATCTGTCCAACAGATCTAATCTGATCTATTTATTTTAATCTAATATCAAAGCCTGCTAATTTAATTTATCTTTATTAATTCTACCTATATGAATGCAATCATTATTGTATGTCATATAGAGACTAAATTAATCATGTAATGATTATATCAAAACATAATTTAAAACTCGTGACACAACATGGCTCATTTAACCTATAGTCCCCTCAAGCCAATGAGAGGATTTCTCTAAATAATAAAAGAAAGTACATAGTTAGAAACCTCGTTTCACATATGAGGGAAGTGAGATGAGAAGAGAATGTACATCAAGATTATTTAGAGAGAGGCATGGCACGCAGGCCATATACAAAATTTACAACCCTAGAGCCATCTTGTTCACGATACCCAAACAACACTTTGTAAGGTTATGAACATACTTTAATTCATACATTTATGAAATAAAATATTACTCATGATAAAATTCTCTAATCTTATATTACTTTATATCATGATTTGAATTCTCACACTACAAACAATTTCATTTCTCGCGCTACAAACAATCAGCCGGTCCCTATGGTTGTCCCGCTAGCCGGTTAGCAGGAGCGCCCCCAGAGCTTTTGAAAACATCATATTCTTTTAGAAAGAGAGTTTCATAAAACTTAATTTCAAACCCCCAGGGGCGATGTCCGAGCATGATTGAAAATTCTGAACGGTTCAGAACGTCTTCGATGCGCACGAACGTGAAGGACGACTCTAAATATCATGCGCTCTGAACAATTCAGAGCTGTACGAAGCAGCCGCAACACCATTCTAGAGACCCGTCTGAAACCCTAACGCGAATTTTCAAATTAAAGCATTCAAGATTCGATTTCTTGATACAAAGATTCAGTTTCTTGCTTACAAAGATTCAAATTCTTGCATACAAAGATTTAGATTCTTGCATATATATCACATATAATAGCATGTACAGAAACCCAATTTAAACGCACGTTGAGTTGGCTCTGATGCCACTGTTGGGATCCGTACACGCAGCGGATTAAAATTTTCTACTAATCCCGTCCCGAGGATCACTCAGATGTGTTTAAATCAAGGTTAGGGAACCCGAATCATACCTTATAGAGAACTCGGAATCATCTGGAGCCGGAGGTTTTCCTTTGATTTTAGCGAATTAGTAGCTCAAGAATCTACACAAACCCTTTGCGCACATTTTCTCATGGCGATCAAGAAAATTCAAACTATAGTGAATTCGTCCGCGTCTCGTTCTCTTTGAACTGGTGGGCTACCTTCTCAATCAGCAGAAGTCGACTCTTAGAATCGGCTTCCTCTACCGGTATCCACATGAACAATCTCCGAACACAGACGTGGTAGCGTGCTAGCGCCTCAAACTGTGCGTCTCTCTCTTTTCACTCTAGGGTTTCTCGCGGCTTTCTAATGCGCTCGACTAAAAGTCCCGTAAGTTTTTCTAAACCCATCGGCGTATTATATTCAAAATTAATCCCCATTAATTTTGAATTTCGAATTTTAATTAAAAAATATATTAATTAAATCTATTTAAGAGATTTAATCTAATGTATTTATTTAATTCAAATTAAAAGCCTTCTGATTTAATTTATTTCTATAAATTAAATCTGAGAAATGATATATCTATTTAATTAAATTTGAGATACAATATCTCAATTTAAATTAAATAGATAATGATATCTTTATTCGAAAATCAAATGAGATATAATATCTCTATTTGTTTTAGATATTTAATTTATCCGATAAATTAAATATAAAACAAATATCATATAATAATATTATAATCTCCATTAAATAATATTATTATATTATTTTGAATTTAATATATATATACATATATATATATATATATATATTTATATTTATCCTAGACTAAATTCAGTATTCATTTAATCTCAGATTAATCTGAGATTCAATGAATCTGGACATTTTTACCCGTGTTGGATTATTCTTGTGTGCGACCCTGCAGGCCCATATGAGATTGGCAGTGGGTCAAGACTGTATCAGCCCACAAGTCGCAAGCGGCCTCTAGCAAGACATTGCGACTACCCAATTCACCAGGGGATCGATGACACGATACTACCTATCGTACAACCATGTCACATCCCTTTTGTCACGCGATAATTCGGTCAAGGATGAGGCATGGATAACGTCAACTTTCTTTTCTTGACCATTACTTTCTCGATTCTCGAGCAGTCTAATAAGTGAAATGGAAACTCTTTTCCATCACAGTATGGCCATACATTTCTTAGACGCACTCATCGAGGGGCCCAGTATTATCTCTCTACAAATGTGAGGGACAAATTCCATCTTGACCATTCACATTCCTCCGCATGAAAACCACTGATCCCGATCCCAGCCTTTATCATCACCTAGTCAAAGGTGACTTTTGACAAGGTCAAAGACCAGTGACTCATCATGTAGGAATCCATGATGATCTCAGGTCATAGGGCGTTGTGACGCGGTTATACATGAGATAAGCTTATGACTTAATCCATGCAGCTTTCTCATAGTGGGTCGGTCCAGCACCTTGTACTCTTACAAGTGCCCATGACTTGGATTCATATCTCCATACCTCATCAAAGTCATACTCGTCTTAACTCATCTTCGCTCCCACGTAGATGGCCGACCAGGGACATTTAGGATAATCTATAAGATATATCCTGGGATACAGTTATCACCATAAACATGCAAACGAAGTGATAACTTAATGGAGAACAATGACTTGCCCCTAGGGCATAATTTCCAACATATATATATGACTCTGTACCTACTGCTCTTTGTTAGTTCTCTGTTGGTTTTGATGATTGCCAACAACTACAAACAATTAAAGAGGTTTTGCTCTTAAGTGTCAAAAAGTTTTGTTCAAGAGCAAACCTCGAGGTTGGTATTGTAACCTCGAGGTTTGACCTTACAGAAGCTTTAAAAAGTCAAGTGTTTTCATGTTACAAAACTTGGTTTCACAAAAGCTATGTGAAACCTCGAGGTTGGAAAGTCAACCTCGAGGTTCTGGTCTTCTTGAAAAACCCAAGTTTTGCATTAACACTTGCAACCTCGAGTATGGAAAGCTAACCTCGAGTTTTGACTCATCCAGAGAGGTCATGTTTTTCAACAAGCTTGAAAACCTCGAGGTCCATATTGCAACCTCGAGGTTCGACACTTTATTTTGAAACTTAAGTTTGAAGAAAAATCTGTTGACCTCGAGTATGGTATTTCAACCTCGAGTATGGTGACTTACAGAGAGCAAACTGGTTTTCAAAACCTTGAAAACCTCGAGGTTAAGATTGTAACCTCGAGGCTGAGCCTTATGTTTTAAACTGAACTTTGCTTTATCAAATACCAACCTCGAGTATGGATTCTCAACCTCGAGGTTGTCGGGCTCCAGTGAAATATGAAGTTTTTAAGACAAGCTTCAAACCTCGAGGTTACCTTAGGAACCTCAAGGTTTGTGAGCTACTAAGAGTTTTTAAAAGGTTTCCTTTTAAAGAAGACCTCGAGGTTCACTTTGTAACCTCGAGGCTGGATGTTTTAAAACTAATGGATTGCCTAGAACTTTCAAGCTAACCTCGAGGTTGGATGAACTAACCTCAAGGTTTGTGACCGTTGGTGCAATTTCAAAATTGTGAAATCTTCTATATCTTGTTGTTTGATCTAATTGCTTTCATATATCATTCACTCATGTTCCCAGATATGTTTAACAAAGTTTGTTGAGTGTTTTCAGTCATTATAGATCAAGATTATTGAAGATATGTGATAAAAAGCAAAAAGGTGAACAGTGCATTTAATGCACCTGCACAATCTCACCTACTTTCGGCTAATCCATCTGAGCACGTCTAATGAACGTTAAAGGAAGCTTACTACATCAAGTAAAGTCAATTCCAATGGGCAGAAACTCAGAGAGCCACATCAGACAACATTAACTCTTGGATTAGCAGAAGTTTAGAGAGAGAAGATGACCAGAACTTAAGCAAATCACTTCCAACGGTTGGAATTATCTCACAACGGTCATTTAATGTTCTCTACCTATAAATAGAGAGCATTAACTTCATCTCCAGCGGATACACCTACTCTGAGCGAAAATCTTCTAAGTTCATTCATTGTGTATTAGTTTTTCACTTGTAATAGTATCTTTTTGATACTTTGAGCTTTAGTGTTTATTCTATCTACTCTTTGAGAGAGTTTCACTTGTAAAATCATTTATTGATTGTAACAACTACAAGTCAGGGGGTTTGGTAGTTGGGGTGTATTGATTACAACTTGTAAGGGGGAGTGTGTTCTAGAGTAAGAACAACTCTTAGTACAGAGTGTGTAATCAATTTCATTGAGTTAGTGGATTGAAAAACCCAAGTGAGGCTTGGGGACTGGATGTAGGTCAGAGAAAGGACCGAACCAGTATAAATCTTGTTGTGCATTGCTTCTTCTTCCTCCCTCTCTGTTCTGCTCTGTTTTGAGTACTCACAAACAGAACAAGTGTATAAAATTTTAAAGATACCCAATTCACCCCCCTCTTCGGTATCAAGCTCCTATTTTCATTCTTTATCTTCACCTTTTCACAAACCCTAACTCAAGTTGCTCTACCCTTCGCTCTATTTTTCTCTCTCTTCACTTTCCCCTAATCCCTCATCATGCCTCTAAAAACCTTTATAGTCTCTATGGAATCATCTTCAAACTATGAAGCAGCAGTATCTCACTACTGCAAAAAAGGCTTTTAAGACCGGGCAAAAGAGGCACCGTAAGACCGGACTCGCAATCGGTCTTGTTCCAGGCGGTATTAAATGTCTAACATCTAAGACTGGACACGAACCGGTCTTAAAGAAAATCTACTAGACCGGACATTTAGTTAGATAATTGTACTTGAACTCAGCATTTTCAACTAATTTCCGTCGTTTAAAGATGACTCAAATCAAGTCACTTAATGACTTGAGTGATGGCTTGTTTTCAAATCTCTTCAAGTCCAAACCCGATAGCTAGCTTTTGAAAAACTAATGTGACTCGAGTCACATTTGATATGACCCGAGTCATAGTGTTACAGAGACAATTGTCCATCAATTCGAAATAGTGGACTCAGGTCAGGTATGTATGACTCGAGTCAGGCAATTGGAGTCAACTAGATATGACTAGAGTCAAGCTTATGGAAAAATGAAATCCCCGTTTCGTAATCTATAAATCATTGATTATAATATGGGTACTTCATATTATTGCTTGTTGGTATTCCTAACGATGTTTTATCAGTTTGCTAATAAGTTTCAGATAATTTTAACATGGTTTAAACAACAAATTATTCTAAAGAAAATTTGTGTCAGAAGAGCATTTAATGCTTAGCAGAAACGAAGCACAAATATGGTAAATCATCTTATGAGCAAACATAAAGTGTTTTAGCCATTTCCATCCAACATTCTCATTAAGTCTCAATGGACAAATGGAATGAAGAATGTCAACGAGGAATAACGACAAACCTCTAGAGAATTTGAAGAGCCTGAATAATATTGCCAACAAACACAAATGTTTCAGCCATTCTCATTGTCTCCTTAAATAGCTTTTAACAGTGTTTATTGCCAACAACTAGAAAAGTTAGAAGCATTCAATTATCCACCTACCAAAACTCTGCACATTCAATTAGCGATATAAGCATTTACTATTTCTACTCATTTGGATAATATATTTGAATATTCTAATCTTCAGTGTTTATACATATGATATGCTCTTTTAGAGAGTAGTTTATTGACTATCAATCTCAATCTTTATAAGAATCTCAAAGTATTGGGACTTTGAGATTGGGGCATTTGATTACTTGATGTAAGGCAGAGTAAGTTCTAGTGAGAGAATACCTCGAGAGTCACAGAATGTGTAATCGTCTTCAAAGATAGAGAAATCCCAAAGTGTCTGGGGACTGGACGGAAGTCAAGGATTTGGACTGAACCAATACAAATTATTCTGTCTAATCTTCCTTTATCCCTCTCTATTATACTTTGTTTCTTATAGTAAATTTTAGAGCATGTCAAAGAAAATTTTAGATCACCCAATTCACCCCCTCTTGGTGATATTCCATCTTTCAACAACTCTTGTAAACTAAGAGTCATGATTTTTTCAAAAGAAGCTTTGAGACAATGAAGAAATGGACAATCAATGAGTTAATAACTCAAATACATATAGAAGCATTCCATTTCATTGCAAGATACACACAGAAACATATCATTTCATTGCGAATCTAAATACATCAAATTGGCAATTTCAACAAAGTAGCAAATACAAATAAAACATGATTTGAAGAAAATAAACTTGACTTCTTTACTTCACTTCTTCTCCCCTTTTGGCATCACTCAAAATGAGAGGTTCAGAGGTGGAAGCTGAAAGCGTGAAGAGAAAGGATGAGTGTGATAAGGGAAAGGAAGAGGAGAATATGGAGAGAGAGTGGGGGTAAGTGAGGTGGAAGGATCAGGCTGAGAGATAGAAGTGTCTATCTTAGGCTGAATCTCATCAAACAATTCTCTTGTAGAAAAGACAGAATATGTGACTCTTACAGTGGAAGTGTTTGAAGGAGGAATAATGGTAGTGGCTAGGGTAGTAGAGATGAAAGGGGAAGTGAAGGTGGGAGTAGTGGTATAGCCAATAGTAGGTGAAGGTGAAGGAGGTAGAGAGGATTTGGGAATGGGAGGGGGAATACCAAGTCCAGGGGCATCAAAAGACTTAGACTTCAACAACTGATCCATTTTGTTGCTCAACGTCCATAGATCGTGCTGTGAATGTTGGTGAGACTGGCACTACGATCCTCGATATGACCACTAAGATTGGACACTTCTTCTTTGATTCCTCTTGACCATCATAACCCTTGGTTACTTCATTCACTAGCTTCCCTATCTCAGACTCCAACTTCTCAGTTATTCATGATACTAAGCTATCTGGCAACTTGAAGAACACCAACACATTTAGAAACAACCTTTTCCACTATAGCCTTAATTGTGGCTCCAAGAATAAATGGTTAAGGTTGAGAAGACTCTTCTTGAGCAGCAGGTTTATATTGTGCCTCTTAAGCTCTAAACTTAGAAGCTCTTGACCTAAATGGGGCTCTCGATTGCCCAGATCCCTCTTTAAAAGAAATCCTCATCAAATTCAAATGATGTTTGCCAAACATATGAGGTTTCACTGGAGGCTCATGTTTCTCAAGGTACCAAACCTTTTCATGAAAAAGAATAATAGAAGCGAAGCTTGGAAAATGAATGGTAGAGCTTTGCTTGGAATTAAGACAAAATTTCTTTATCTCATTGAAGATCCAATGACCAAGATTATGAGCAACCTTAGCCACAAAGGAAGCACAAAGAGAATAGTCCCTTTGAGTGAAATGAGTGAAAGTCTTCCCATTTTGAACTAGGTTCCTTGAGTAGATATACCACAAGGTTCCATGTACCGGGGGCATGACAATAGGAGGAAAACTAAGTGTCCCTACCGGTCCACTTAGTGGTTCATCTGGCCTAAGGATTTTAAACTTCTCCTCATAATCATAGTGAAATTTAGGAGGAGGAGGAGGAGGATTTGAAACTGACAGTAAAGAATTTATGTAATTGGCAGTAAGAAAAATTCTTTTGCCTCTTGCATAAGTAATTATCATCTCCTCTAGGATTTCATCATGCTTATTAAGAAGGTTATGAATAGTCATGTTAAAATAAAAAGTCCTAACAAGAGTTGGACTGATTAAAGCACGAATAGATATGAAATTTTCTTAAGTTTTTATACCAGGGGGAAAGATCAATATTAAAATCTTCCCTTAGTTTATGCAAGTTTAGATGCACAATAGGGCAGAAGTCCCTAAGTGCATAGTCCTCTCTAAATTTCTTGTCATCCTTAGCAGAAAACATAATGGGACCACAAGCATATACAGGAGGAGAAGGAATAGGAATATGATAAATGGCTTGAAGAGCCGGAATAATAGGTGGTACCTTAAATCTAGATTGCTCTTGAGGCCTAGAAGCAGAAGATTGACCTTGAGGAGCAAAGGATTTGCTCTGAGGAGTATCTTGAAACTCAAACAAAGGAAGAACCTTCTTCTTTGATTTCTCTAGTGATTCCACAATCAGCTCCTTATCTTGGTGTTTAGCTGCCTCTAGATCAATTGGTTTCTTCTTAGGAACCTCAAGTAGTTATCTAATCACCACCTTCTTTAACCTCTTAGGCAAAGGTTCTTCAAACGCCACTTTTGGTTGATGCCTCTTGTTAGGCATTTTCGATCATCTCGGACGTTTCAATGGTGGAGGAGACAAAGATTGAGTCACCTCATACTCCTGAGGTAGAGGTTTTGGAAGTAGATTTGGGAGGCATGGTGACGTTAGGCCTCGAGTTAAGGTTCAGGTTTTCAGAGAAACTGGAGAGAGAGCTCGAGGGAGACGAAAAGTGAAGAGAAAAAGTCATGCAAACATATATATAGAAAGCGCTAAACTCGAGTTTCAGCTTAAGAACTCGAGTTACCTGCTTGAGTTATGAAGAATTGGCTCGAGTTTAGGTAAAATTGTACAAACATGGAACAGATGAAGAAAGCATTTAGACTCGAGTTTCCACTTTATGACTCGAGTTTGGGCTTAAACTTGAGTTTGCATTTGTAGACTCGAATTTGCTCGCCAGTTTTGCTCTTTATCGGGTTGCTTTAGCTTGACTTGACTCAAGTGTGAGACTCTTGGCTCAAGTCAAAAACTCTTCTAAAAATGTCTAACTCTCAGCCTTCCCTTAACTTGAGTTTGACACTTCATGGCTCGAGTCAAATACCCTTCTCGAAAGTCCTTAGCTCTCTGACCTGGTTAGGCTCAAGTGTGAGCTTTCTGTCGCTTGAGTTTGACCCTTTTTATCAAAAAACTCATGCGATATCAGTAGCAAAGCAAAGGGCCCTACAAAAACAATGACTAAACACACTTAAGCGTAAGTTAGTATCTATTGATCATCAAAAACATAACTAACATTAAGTAGAGGTTACTTACAACTCACATTAAGTAAAGGTTACTTACAACTCATTGGGATTTACCATCCCTAATTCTCTTCTAATGAACACAAATTGCTCCTTTGCCAATGGTTTGGTGAAGATATCAGCAAGTTGCAAATGAGTTGGGATGAACATCACCTTGACATCCTTCTTCTAAACATGGTCTCTTATGAAGTGATGTCTAACATCAACATGCTTAGTCTGAGTATGTTGAACTGGATTCTTTGCCAAGCTTATTGTTCTAGTGTTGTTACACAAGATTGGGATTTCCTTAAGATGAATTCCCAAATGTTAAAGTTGTTGTTTCAGCCAAAGTACTTGAGCACAGCAACTTGATGCAACAATATACTCAGCTTCAGTTGATGATACTAAAACGGTTGTTTGTTTCTTGTTGAACCAGGAGACAAGTGAGCCACCAAGAAATTGACATTGACCAATTGTACTCTTTCTATCCGTCTTGTATCCAACATGATTTGAGTCTGAATATGCCACAAGATGCTCAGGTTAACCCTTAGGAAACCACAATTCCAGCTCCTCTGTATCAACAAGATATCTGAATATCCTATTCACATGTTTAGCAAGAGTCTCTTTGGGAGCGGATTGGAATCAAGCACATATCCCCACACTAAACTGGATATCAGGTCTTCTTTCAGTTAGATAAAGTAATGATCTGATCATTCCTCTATATCTTGTGATTTTGAAATCTTTTCGCTTTTCATCAGCATCTAAGGTAATAGTTGAGTTCATCGGTGTGTCAGCTCCATTACATTCACATAGTCTATAATTTTTCAGCAAATCTCTCAGATATTTTGTTGAGAAATGAAAATATCATTCTTGCGTTGCTTGATTTGCAATCCAAGGAAATTGTTGAGTTCTCCCATAATGGACATCTCAAATTCTCCCTGCATTGTCTTAGAAAATTCCTCACACAAAGCAACATTGATAGAACCAAATAAAGAGAGTTTATCTCCTTTGCCTCTATCAAATCCTTGATCAAGAAGGAATTTGCTTAGTTGCTCATACCAAGCTCTAGGAGCTTGTTTAAGACCATATAAGGCCTTCCTTAGGTGATAAATATGATCTGGATGATGATTACTTTCAAAATTAGGAGGTTGTTCAACATAAACTTTCTCTTGGATAAAACCATTTAAAAAGGCAGATTTTACATCCATTTGATACAATTTGAATCCCTTAATGCAAGTTTCAATTTTTTCAGATTATGTATGTTAGATCTTTCCATCTATAGCAATTATGGATTACAGTTGGATAAATGCTTTACGGATGAGTGTTGAATATCAAAATGAGTGAGGGAATTTTTAGAATTTGCTAAACAAAATGCCCATTAGGATAATGGGAAGTTTTATTGCCCTTGTGTAAAATGTTTGAATGAGAGCCGACTAAGTCCTGAAGTTATACACACACATTTAATTTGTGAAGGATTTTATAAGATTTATACAGTATGGGTATGGCATAGTGAAAAAATGCCAAGTGAGTCTCAAGATAGGGAAGTGGCCTTTGATGATAATGACACGGATATGAATGAATGTATAGAGGACATTATTCGTGATGTAGGAGAAGAGGCTTTTGATCAATCACATGCATATGGTAATATGTGCAATGATGTAGAGACCTCGCGATAACGTGGTGTAAAAAATACCAATTGTTGAACGCTGTAATGAAATTGGTAGCTTGAAGGCACGTCATGGATGGAGCGACAAGAGTTTTTCTGAAATGCTTGAGGCTTTTAAGGTCATGCTTCTAGATGATAATGTGTTGCCGCATCGATACTATGATGCTAAGAAAATACTTTGTCCACTGGGGATGGAGTACAAAAAGATCCATGCATACCCGAATGATTGCATATTGTATAGAAAAGAGTTTAAAGATAAGCATAATTGTCCGATATGTGAAACCCCACGGTACAAGTCAAATAAGGGGCCTACAAAAGTGTTGTGGTATTTTCCAATCATACCAAGGTTCAAGCGGTTGGTTGCAAATGAAAATGGTGAAAAAAATTTGAGGTGGCATGCAGATGAAAGGATTTCTAACGGAAAGCTTCGACATCCAGATGATTCTTCTCAATGGAAGAAAATCGATCAATTATTTCTGAACTTCGGTGAAGAACCTAGGAACCTTAGCCTTGCCCTTAGCACGGATGCAATGAATCCCTATGGAAGCTTTAGCAGCATACATAGTTCATCGCCTATACTCCTGATTATTTACAACTTATCTCCTATGTTATACATGAAATAAAAGTACATCATGATGTCTATGTTGATTTCAGGACCAAAACAACCTGGAAATTACATCGATATTTACCTTCAGCCCTTGATCAAAGACTTGAAGGAGTTGTAGAAAGAAGGTGTTGATGTTTTGGATTCTTTCAAGAAGGAGGTCTTTAAAATGAGAGCATGATATTTTGTATTATAAAAGACTTCCCAGCATATGGGAACTTGTCAGGGTATTGTGTAAAAGGCCATAAAGCATTTCCAATTTGTGAAGAAGTCATACGGTACCATCAACTTCAACATGGAAGAAAGACTGTTTATCTTGGACATAGAAGATTTCTTAGACGAGGCCACCCATATTGTCAATTAAAGATGGCCTTTTTTGGTGGCCAAGAGTATGAAGATGCTCCGGTGGCATTGACTGGGGTGCAAGTGTATGAAAAGGTGAAAAATATAAGTGTCATCCTCGGTAAGACTGCAAAGAGTAGAAAAGAAAAAAATATATTGAAAAATGGATCTGTATTCTTCGATCTTCCATATTGGCACAATCATGATGTGAGACAGTATATTGATGTCATGCATGTGGAGAAAAACGTATGTGATAGTATTGGTGGCACGCTTCTCAACATACAAGGTAGTTCCAAGGATGGTGTGAAGGCAAGATTGGATTTGCAAGCAATGGGAATACACGAAGACTTACATCCAAGGCCATATGGGAAGAGAACTTATTGTCCCTCGGCTTCTCATACTTTGTCTAAGGATGAGAAACGAAGTTTTTGTAAGTGTTTACATGGCACAAAAGTTCCCTCGGGGTATTCTTCATATTTTAAAAGGATTGTATCGATGAAGAACTTGAAATTAGTAGGCCAAAATGTTGGGATTGTTAGTTCTCTAAGGATTTTGATGATTTCCAATGATTGTAAACAAAGCATGAGGTTTTGCTCTTAATTGATGAAAAACTCACTATAAGACAACATCATTTGACTTATTCTCGAGAGCCAAGGTAGAGTTCCCGAGAATTGCTCTGCATGGTGAAAAACTTGTTATCGATGAATTCCATTCTCGAGAATCCAAAGGGCATTCTCGAGCATTGTCTCAGCATATTAAAAAAAAAACTTCAGTCGACCATTCTCGAGAATTCATGTTAAGATCGAAATTCTTCAAGTTCTCCATTTTCAAAACTTAAGTTCTTGTTATCATCAAAACATTAGGAACTAACATTCTCCCCCTTTTTGATGATGACAACATATAGTTTTAAAACTTGTAAAAGATTTTGAAAATGTTTAAATTTAATAGAATGGAGGCAGAATAGCAAGACATACTCATTAAACTGAATAGAGACAAAATAGCAAGATATACTCATTGATAAAGTTGGATACATTCAACTGAACTATTAATAGACATAGTCAAAAGCATAACCAAAGGCATAAATCTCAAGAGCAACCTAAGTTAGCCTAAAACTCAAATATCTCTCTGTCTCAGTCTCAGCTATCTCTGCTGTCTAAGTCATCACATAGTCTTGTCTCCCCCTTTGTCATCAGTCAAAGAGGGGGAATCACTAGAAGGTCCAGGCACCATAGAAGGAACAGATGTGGAAGGACCTGAAGGCTGAAAAGGAACAATAGCAGACAGAGGATTAGCAGGAAGCTCATGATCAGAGTGTGGAGACGCTGGAGAAGTGGAAGTGGGCATAGCAGAAGAAGTGCCAGTAGGCTTCTGAGTGGCAGAGAAGCTATTCACAAAGGCATCCAAGGTGGCATCAAATCCATTCACCACCTGTTGAGTATACAACTGTTGTTGCTCCAAATCTTTGATATTTTGCTTGACCTCTGATGAGCACAAATTATGTCATGTTTTCCCTAAATTTCATGACTGAATTGTATGGTAAATCTAAGCTTAACTGCAAATAATCCAAGCAGAAAGGCATATATTCATGATATAGGGAACTGAATGATAGAAACCATTGACATCCTAAACATGTTCCAAGAAAGGAGTAATTTACACAGTTTTTAAGAGAGAACAAATAGCAAAGCTGATACTATTCTATAGCATTCTTACAGCAACTCATAGTGCAATAAAAGGCATCATAAAAGCTATAGCAAAGTAAAGGATGCAATGCTATGCAGCATATTTTCTGACCTTTTTATCTAGATGATTTCAGGAATTAAGAGGTCGAGAGCGACAGGTAGATTGCTGACGTAATATAATAGAAGATGCGAAGGATCAAAACTGAAAGATTTGAACAATCTCACAGGATCAGCAGAATCAATCTACCAAGAACAGAAGATTCGATGGACCTTAACAGAATTGGAAAGCCCAGCTCACTAGAACTTGCGTCGTAAGAAAGAAGCTAACTATAAAAGGGAACAGGAAGACAACCCTAAGAAGAGAGTCGCACAAACACAAAACGAGATTACACATTCGGCAGACTCAGAAGAAGAGTGAGAGATTCCACAAGGCACGAGACTTCCAGGAAAACCCAACATCCTACCTTGCAGTTCGACGGAGAGAAGAAGACGTGGAGTGGTGACGTGACAGGGCTTCTTACACGCCATTGGAACTTCATCAAGCTTTCTGTTTTCTTTTCATTTTTAGTATTTAGATCATGGGTCATCCATTTATTATCTGTTTTGTGTTTCTCTCATCAGTCATGAACTGATTTTCCTATGGCTGAATGAGGATGAATTCTTAAATGTTAAATGAACCCAGTTACAAGTTCTTAATTTAATAGATTCGGTTTACTTATCAGTGTGGTGATTACTAGTCGATTAATGGAAGTTAGGGGCTAGATTTGTGGCCTCGGCTTACTGGCAAGGAGTCGAGGTTAGACCTCTGAGAAACAGTGTTTGCTAGGTAGCCGGTGCAAGGCTTGACCTATATTGTAGGCTTCAGGAATGGGTCTATCTCTCATAACCATGACACCTTAAGTGTAATACAGATACAACTAGAAAATTGCCATAGTAAAATGGAAGGAGTATAGTTAGTATCAAATGTATCGGACGCGGAAGCTTCGGTAGATTATAGTGGTGGGTTAATCGAATAGCATTGTAGTTAGTCGCTATGCTGTAGAATTGCGGAAGCTGTGCAGTATAGGTGCTATAGCAATGGGTGGAGCAATTGGGGGATTGAGGCATTTAAGGGTGATTCCGAGTTCAACCTAACTTTTACTGATATCTTCTTCAATTTACGATACTTTGTTCTTTTTTGTTATTAGCATAACTACAAAAACCTCTCAACCCAATTACATTTATTTTCTGTTTGCACAACTATCATAGCAATTGCGCGTCACTCCTTGGTATCTCAGTCTCTGTGGGACGATACTCTACTTACACTTTATTACTTGTTCGACTTGTTTACTTGCCATTAAGGAAATCGACACAACAATCTCCTCTTGTTGACTAAAGAGCACGACAAATCGAGTGTCCAAGTCAGCTTTATAGTTAGTTAATGATATTTCCAGACTCAGGTCAACATGAGCTTTGAGGTTTATCATCTCGGTACCCATAGCTTTAATCATCTCTCTGGTGAGCTTTTGATAAACCTCTAAAGACTAATACACAGGCTTTATGGCCCTTTGAACAGTAGACTCAATGTGTGTCTAAAGAGCAGCGTGAGCAAAAGAGGGAGCTGAAACAGGAGAAGGTGCAGCCTGAGAGGATTGGCCTTCTTCTGGTGGTTTGGACGTTGATGGCTTTGAAGTTGGAGTTCCTTTGTCTTTCTGCTTGCCAGTAGCTTCAGTGAATGAGAGCTTCATGTAGAGAAGATGTGACCTGCTAAAGGGTTTGGGAAACACTACCTTATCATGTTCCAGTCGATACCAGACATTGTGAAAGCCAAGAATTTGAGAGACTAGATTTGGAAGGAAATAGTATTTTTCTTGGCAGAACTAGCAGTAGAGAGGAAAGCAGACATCTCTGAAATGTTCAACTTCCCTAGATTTCTGGCTTGCTTAGCAATGATTGAAGCTAGTAGTTGATAGTCTCAGAGCACAAAATGCATGAAGTTTTGTCCCTTATTGATTAGATTTCTGCTATAGAGATACCAGAGGACCCTATGTCTATCAAACATGTCTGAAGGTTTGACCCTATAGCAAAGTAAAGGACACAATGTTATGCGGCATTTTGTCTGTCCTTTTTATCTAGATGATTTCAGGAATAAAGAAGTCGAGAGCGACAGGTAAATTGTTGACGTAATAAAATAGAGGATGCGGAGAATCAAAACTGACAGATTTGGAGAATCCCGCAGGATCAACAGAATCAATCTATCAAGGGCAGAAGATTCGATACACCTCAACAAATTAGGAAAGCCCAGTTCACTGGAACTTGCGCTGCAAGAAAGGCTGCTTATAAAAGGAAATAGGGACGCAACCTTAAAAAGGAGAGTCGCACTGAGCCAAAACAAGATTCCATATTCGGCCGACTTAAGAGAAGAGTAAGAGATTTCATGAAGCACGAGATTTCCAGAACAGCCCGGCATCCTTCCCTATAGTGCGACGGAGAGAAGAAGACGTAGAGGGGTGACGTGACAGGACTTCATCCACGCCCTCAGAACTCTGCTCAAGCTATCTTTTTTGTTTTCGCTTTCATTTTAGTATTTCAATTATGGGTCATTTTGTTAGTATCTGTTTCGTGTTTCCCTCATCAGTCATGAACTAATTTTCGTATGGCTGGACGAGGATGAATCCTTAAGTGTTAAATGAACCAAGTTGCAAGTTCTTAATTTAATAAATTTGGTTTGCTTATCAGTGCTTTAATTACTAGTCGATTAGCGGAAGCTAGGGGCTAGATTTGTGGCCTCGGCTTATTGGCAAGGAGTCGAGTTTACACCTTTGAGAAACAGTGTTTGCTAGGCAGCCCGTGCACAACTTGACCTATTATTGTAGGCTTCAGGAATGGGTCTACCTCCCATAACCATAACACCCTGAGCGTAACGCATATTTAACTAGAAAGTTACCAAAGGAATATGGAAGGAGTATAGTTAGCATCATATGTATCGGATGCAGAAGCTTCGGTAGACTATTGTGGTGGGTTAACCAAATAGCTTTGTAGTTAGTAGCTATGCTATAGCATTGCGGAAACTGTGCAGCATAGATGCTTAGCAATGGGTGGAGCAACTGGGGGATTGATGCACTTAGGGGTGATTCTGAGTCCAGCCTAACTTTCTACTGATATCTCTTCTCATGTAATTTACGTAGTTTTTCCTTTTGCTAGTACCATAGCCAATCAAACCTCTCATGGGAGGCAGCCTAGAGTCATGCTTTAGATTACCGTTTTTCGAGAATAAAGGATATACCACCTGAAGGCTAAAGCAACGAGAGCCAAGGAAATATTAGAAAAAGGTTGTAGCAACCCATCTGAGCTCATATCACTCAAAGGTAGGATTATGGTGGGCCACACAAGATTAGGCCCAATAGAATTAAAAGTATATTCAAAACCGAATTAGAAACCGCCTTCGGCCACATCAAGCGTCTGCAGCATGTCTCACCCCATAAATTCGAATGGATTGCACGCAACCCACCCGAGTTGTACGCCTACAATCACTCTCCTCAAGCTCTACTAAAAGCAACTCTCACCCGTTGAGACAACACTCGCACACATTCACTCTGTGCAAGCTTACAAGACTTCCCCTGTTATCACAAACCCCAGAGTATTCCAATGGTACGCACCAAGGGTTCTGGACAGAAAGCGCCCACTGAAGCCTCAGACGCTATGCCATTTGCCACTCGGGAGGCCGAATCCCGATTCAACTCCCTCACGGCTGATAAAACCCTAGTACCAAAGCGAGGATTCAACGGGGACGCCTTCGAGTAGGGCTCTTACCCAAAATGCGTTACGGGGATCATATGCCAATACCTAATGAAAAAGATTCTGCCTTCACCCTGCCAAAGTGGTCACCCCCCTCGTCTTTGAATTTGCGGCAATTTACCAGGGGGCTCCCCTTATTTTATAATCGTCCGGGGGAAGAGTGTGCAATGCAATGCCAGCACCATCAGCAAGGTATTCGACCTAGATCCCACTGATGATGAGAACCATGAACTTCTCTAGCAAGAAGAAAACCCTGACATCCTCGTTGCTGTGGTCGCTCTGCTATGTTTGCCAAACACCGAATGGCAAGTTTCCAAGGAAGGGTCCTACAACTTGAAATGTAGCCGATTGAAAGCTGAAGCACGTATTTGGTTCTACTTCCTCCGCTATCATCTCCTATCCACCCTACACACCCAGACTATCTCACGAAAATGTGTATTCCTGCTCTATTGCCTCTTGGAAGGCAAACAAATTGATGTCGACGCCCTCATCTACTGTGAGCTGTTTGAGTCCCTGAAGACCACCAACGAAAACCTATGGTTCCCTGCACTCAACACCGAGCTCTGTCGAAATGCAAGGGTAATTTTTGATGCCAGTGAAGAAAGAGTGGGACTCCCGTAACCTCTTACCGTCGCAGCGGTACAACACATTCTGCAAAAATGTCAGCCATGGGTCACCCAGACCAACGTGACCAGTTCCTCTGTTGAACCCCCAGCTAACACTACCCTGATTTCTGCAACAGTGTTTCACGCTTTGGTGGCCTAGGTTACCACCTTGCAGCGTTTGGTGAGCACACTGCTCCTTCAGCAGCAGATGTGGTGGCAATATGTAGATGAAAGGGATTGCAGCCTGGCGGCAAATCTCATAGAAATGCCCCAAAATACACTCCACTGCCGGTATTCCCAGAGGCAACTTTTGATATGCACAATTTGTTCACCGGCCCACCACAGCAGGAACGAACAGGCTCGTGGAATCGTCACTGGAGCAAAAGTCCGCATGAAGGTGAACCCACCAGCACCCACTCTACGGACACCGATGACGAAGAGGTGTCTAATTCTCAGGGACCTTTCGCCAAACCTTCAGCAGGGAAAGGTTAAGCTCAATTAAGCTGTATCTTTCTAATTGACCTCTGGTACTAGACTTTTTCTCTGTTTTCGAATTTTAATTGAATATGTTTAGTTCTATTTCTTTTTGCTCAAAAGAAAAAAAAATAGGCGCGTAAAGGGTAGGGCGTCTCTCATTTTCTCCTTTCTCTCCTGTTCCACTTCACCGACGCAATGAGGGCATTGCATCGTTCAAGTGTGTGGGGGGGGGGAATTGATTAGATATAATCTACCTTGACTGTGTACGTAATGATTCCCCGTGCATACCTTGAATATAGTTTTTTGCACAAAATTGATTTTTTTTTTCCAAATTGCATGATAAAGCATGAACAAAATTCTAAAGCAATGGAATGAATGTTTGTATGGCGGAGCATCGCATGATGGCCTAAGGAAACTGAACCCTTAGGCTTGGGAAATTGACGATGTTAGCTAATCTGATGCGGGGTAAAATGGCAATGAGGTAGTTTAAAGGGAAGAACCCCCAATGGAAGGATTTAATTGAGCCTAATTGTTATTTTTTGTGTGTGCATGTCTACTAGCCTGTGTTTGATCCTTGATTTGTCTTAGTTCTTTGATAAACTATCTAGCATCTGAGTTGAAGTTTGTATGAAGAAGGCATTCAGGTCATACCCATTAATCCCATACACAACTCACTTCGTATCATCATCCAGGTTGCTACCCCTTTGAGCCACACGAATGTGCCATAGCAAACGTAGTTAGATAAAAAATAGCTAGAAGAAGAACTTTGCAAATGCTAAGGCATAGTGCTCCCATGAAATGCTACAAAAAGAGCTGCTGTTTTGCTTATCAAGAAAAAAAGAAAGAAAGAAAGAAAGAAAGAGAAGAATGAAGAAATAGAAGGAAAAAGTCTTCGAAAAAGAAGAACAACAAGAATTACAAAGTTCCAGAAGGAACACTCAACAGAAGCCAAAAAGGTGTGTCAACCTGATCTGCTGTAGCATTCACCATCATCTCCCCTCTCAGCACCAAGCCATTCTCCCATTATAACCCAAAAAGTCCTTTGGATGAACGAATACTCAGATGCCACGAAGCATCTTAGAATTTCGACAAGGCTATGGATCTTATAGGCCCGTATGACAAGAGAGAAACTAAAACCCCCTGGGTGAGCGAGCGTAAACACTGAACTTGAGAGCATCTTGAGACTTCCTCATCAAAGCAACATCACGCATTGGAGCTGTTAGTACTGGGCAATGGGATTGCCAAATGGGGAATGAGAACTGAAAGCAATTGTGTACGCAAAGTCATATAGACAGGAGTGCTGTAGCTCTGATTTTTGTTCACTTCATCTTATTTTGCCCAGGAGTACAAAAAGCTAAGTGTGGGTGTATTTGATGAGCGCAAATTATGCCATATTTTCCCTATATTTCATGACTGAATTGTATGGTAAATATAAGCTTAAACTGCAAACAATCTAAGCAAAAGAACTGGAGGGTAGAAACCATTTACATCCTAAACATGTGCTAAGAAAGGAGTAATTCACAGGTTTTTAAGAAAGAACGCATAGGCAAAGCTGATACTATGCTATAGCATTTTGACAACAACTTGAAAGAGATTTGTCATGATCTCCCAAAATAACTAGATGAGAAAAGGATTTGCTATATAATGTAACTTGGGTCGTTTCCCAACAAATTCACAATCGGTTCAATTCGAACAACAATAAAACAGAAACAGTAAAAATGGGGGGTTTTTTTGATTCAAACAGATTAAAAACGAAAAGTATGCAGAAACAGAATAGCAACGATCAACCCAACATTTAGATTCCAGAAACTTCCATCATTGAACGAAAAATGAATGAACAGCGTTTGGTTTTAGATGAACCGAAATCTCTGCGTTCATCCTGAAAATCCCTCGAGTAGACGATCGCCTAGCATCTGTCCGAACAATGGCGTCTCTGTTAGTTCTCTATGAGTTTTGATGATTGCTAACAATTGTAAACAATATGAAGATGTTTTTGTTTAAGAATAAACTGATTTCAACTTGTCAATTTCAAGCAAAAACATTCTGGCCGAAACAAACTCGAGCCTATAATGCTCAAGCTCGAGCCTGGTTTTGATAGAGAGCACAAACTTGACAATTCAAATCTCAAACTCGAGACTAAACCTGAAGTTTGATTTTAAAGTCTCTTTGAAAGTTTGCTCGAACTCGAGCCTATGTTTTCAAGCTCGAGTTCACCAATGGCAGAGAACTTTTGTGTTTCTGAAAACAAGTTCAAACCTGACACTCTACATTTTAAACCTCAGGTTTGTAACTTCCAGAGACAATCTTTGAAATGTTCAAAGCCTTTGAACTCGAGCCTGTTATGGTAAACTTGAGTTCATCTCTGGAGGGAAGAAACTTTTCAAACTTAGGGATTTTCCCAAACTCTGCACTGTTTTATTGAAAGAAAAGTTTTCCAGTTTGAAAAGTTTACAAGACTTTTAAACTCGAGCCTACCTTTTTCAAACTCGAGCCTATCTTTGGCCGAGAGCTTTCAGAATTTTTCAAAGTTAAACAAACTCGAGCCTAAGTTTTTTAAACTCAAGCCTAAAAGTTCTAGAGAGCAAAGAGCCTTTCAGAGTTGGATAAACTCGAGCCTAGATATTTCAAACTCGAGCCTAAAATTTCGAGAAAGCAAATGCGTTTTCAACTTAAGAGAACTCTAGAGTTCAATTTATAAACCTCAGGTTTGAGCTTTGAAAAAGTAAACTTAGTCTTGGCAAAAATAGTGCCAAACTCGAGCCTAGTATGTTAAGCTTGAGTTCAAATCTTACAGAGAGCAAAGAACCTTTTTCAATATGTTTTAAACTCTAGAGTTTGCTCTACAAACCTCAGGTTTGTCCTTTCAAGTTAAACTAAGTTCTGCCTTTGAAAGGTGTTAAACTCGAGCCTGTCACTTACAGACTCGAGCCTATCCTTTGAACTTAAAGTCTACAGATTTCAAAATCGAGACATTCCTCTCTGGATAAAACAAGCTCGAGTTCAGAACTAGTAAGCTCGAGTTCATTTCAACCCAAGAGCAATATAACTTTTTCCATGTCTTAAGAACCTCAGGTTTAAAATACAAACCTCAGGTTTACATGTCTTACACTGAAATATATTTGTTCGAAAAAGCAACAAACTCGAGCCTACAAGAGCTAAGCTCGAGTTCGTGACGCTGATTCAGAAATTTGAATTTGGGAATTTCAGAAATCAGTATTGTTTGGTCTTAATCTCTTCCAATATTATTCTCTGATATTCCCTGCTATGTTTAACGTATTTGTTAGTGGTTTTCAGAGCATTAAAGAATGTTTGGTGAGAAGTTAAAGCGTAAAGCAAAAACCAACTCAGAGCATTTATTGCTATGTCCAAAAAGTTGCTTCTTCTGCCCAATCCGTCTGCACACAACCACAAAGCATTAAAGAATGATTGCTGCAACAAGTAAACTCTTCTCCAACGGATTAATTTGCTGAGAGTCAACTCTGATCATCTAGTCAGCTGGATTAAGAGTAATCAAGAGAGAGAAGGTCCCTAAACCACTTCAGAACACTTGGCCAACCTCTCCAACGGATCTATTTGGAAAGCAACAGTCATTTAATGATCTCTGAGTATAAATAGAAGAGCATTCAATCCTTTCCAACCAAAAAAAAAAACAACTGAGAGCGAATTTCATTAAGTTTTATTCAATTCTTTCAGTTTTCATCTGTATAGTATCTTTTGATACAAAAAGCTTTAGTGTTCATTTATATCTACTTTTTAAGAGAGTTGTACTTCTGAATATTCATTCATTGTAAGGAATCACAAGTCAAGGGACTTGGTGATTTGGGATCATTGATTACAACTTGTAAGGGGGAGTGGGTTCTAGTGAAAGAATCACTTCTTGAGTACTGAGTGCGTAATCTTTGATATAGTGGAAATCCCAATGAGACTGGGGATTGGACGTAGGTCAAGTGGTTAAGACCGGACCAGTATAAATCTTCTTGTGTCTTGCTATTCTGCTTCTACTCTGTTTTACCCTATTTTCACTATTAGAAAACAAAGTTATTTGCAAGAATTTTTAAAATACCCAATTGACCCCCCCTCTTGGGTATTTGGCTCCTCTTTCAGTCTCACTTGTTGGAAATTATGCCCTAGGAGCAAGTCATTGTTCTCCATTAAGTTATCATTTCATAAGCATGTTTATGGTGATAACTATATCCCTGGATATATCTTATAGATTATCCTAAATGTCCTTGGTCGGTCATCTACATGGGAGCGAAGATGAGTTAAGACCAGTATGACTTTGATGAGGTATGGAGATATGAATCAAAGTCATAGGCACTTGTAAGAGTACAAGGTGCTGGACCGACCCACTATGAGAAAGCTGCATGGTATAAGTCATAAGCTTATCTCATGTATAACTGTGTCACAATGCCCTATGACCTGAGATCATCATGGATTCCTACATGATGAGTCACTGACCTTTGACCTAGTCAAAAGTCACCTTTGATCGGGTGATGATAAAGGCTGGGATCGGGATCAGTGGTTTTCATGCGGAGGAATGTGAATGGTCAAGATGAAATTTGTCCCTCACATTTGTAAATGCAGCTGAATACCCAAGAGGGGGGTGAATTGGGTATTCTTAAAATTTTTCGTTATTGCTCTGTTTTGAACTAAGAAAACAGGGTAAAACTGAGATAAGGGAAGGAAAGCTTGGACACAAGGATTTATATTGGTTCGGTCCTATCAACTTGACCTACATCCAGTCCCCAGACACTCTGGGATTTTCCACTATATCAATGATTACACACTCTGCACTCAAGAGTAGTTCCCTCACTAGAACTCACTCCCCCTTACAAGTTGTAATCAATGAACCCAACCACCAAGTCCCCTGACTTGTGGTTCTTTACAATCAATGATCAATAATCAGATGAAACTCTCTCTAAGAGTGGATAATGATAAACATTGAAGCTCACTATGTCAAAAGACAATTTACAAATGAAAAACAGAAGATAGTTGAGACAATTGAATGCTTGTGCGTTTTCAGATGTTCTTAGTTGTTGAGAAGCTTTTAATGCACTCTATTTATACTTAGAGAGCATTAAATGACCGTTGTAAAGTGAATCAAATCGTTGGAGGTGATTAGTGATAACTTTGGTCAGCTTCTCTCTCTAATCTCCACTTAATCCAGATGTATAATTGCTCTGAGGTGTCTCTCTGTGGATTTGTCTGTTGGAGAAGAGTTTGCTTGTTGTAGAAAACATTCTTTACCGTTCTGTTGACGTGCTCAGGTGCATTAGCCAAAAGGAGGCTCTTTTCTGAAGTGCATTTAATGTTCTGAGCACTTTATGCTTTTTGCCTTGACCTTCATTAATCATCTTCTAATTCAACTGAAACTCACTTAGAAAAGTGGTTAAACATAGCTAAGAACATATAAGAATGATAAATGGAAGCATTAAGATCAAAAGAATGTGTTTTACAAATTCGACAGATTTGAAATTCGGTTTCAGCGCCCAATACTCGAGTATGTTCTTCAATACTCGAGTTTGTCACTGTGCACTTAAGTCAATACTTGAGTATCCAAGCTGATACTTGAGTATTCAAATCATTGACAAGTGGATAACCTCTCTGTATGCCCAATACTCGAGTTTCCAAAACCAATACTCGAGTATTGATTCTCTTGAAAAATTTGTGAAGTTTTTCCCATGTCAATACTTGAGTATTCATAAACAGGTGTTAAGTTGAAAATCTTTGTAAAAGCCCAATACTCGAGTATGTAAAACCAATACTCGAGTTTCCATAAGTTGTAAAAGTTTGAAGACTTTCTGTAAGACCAATACTCGAGTATTCAAATGCCATACTCGAGTATTCACTCAAGGTGAAAACTTGATTACTCTCTGTAAGTCCAATACTCGAGTATTGTTCCCAATACTTGAGTATTGACTCAGGCTGAAAAACTTGAGTACTCTCTGTAAGTCCAATACTCGAGTATGCAAATCCAATACTCGAGTATTCACTCAAGGTGAAAACTTGATTGCTCTCTATAAGTCCAATACTCGAGTATTGCTTCCAATACTTGAGTATTGCTTTGTAAAAATGGATTTGAGCAATTCACTGTCAAGTCAATACTCGAGTATTCATACCAATACTCGAGTTTCCATTTGACAGTTGATTTTTAGCAAATGTGGAAACTTCAAAACACGTTTACAATTGTTGATTATCATCAAAACACATAGAGAACTAACATTCTCCCCCTTTTTTGATGATGACAACACTTGTAAACTAATACTTTCAAGAATTTGAGAGAGTGTTGGTTTTTGAAATGAGATTTTCTGATATTGTTTCAAAGAATTCCAGAATTTCATAACTTGGTCAAGAAGTGATGGTTTGTTTTAAAAAAAAACTTTGTGAACTCTTAAACTAACTTCCAAAGAATGAATTAGAGATTAACAGCAGAAGTATCAAACAAGAGCATTTCATTTGAATTGAAAATACAAGCTTCAAATACACTGATAACAGTTCAAATACAACCAGAAATTCAAAACCAAGCTGAAATGCATACACACTTAAACTAAAATTTACACAACACTCAGAAACTATCCTACCTAGCCCCAAAACTCAAATTCGCCTAAATTAAGCGTCCTTCTCTGCTTCTCCCCCTTTGGCATCGTCAAAATGGGGAGGCTCAGCTAATGGGGAAAGATGGAAGGGCTCAGTGGCAGGAGTATCAGGAGATGGAAGGGGAAAGGGTAGGAGTTCAGTTGGAGGAGTGGTGGATGAAGGTAACACTATAGTGGCTGGAGTGGAGGGGGAAGAGAGAACCACAGTGGCCGGAGTGGAAGTGGGTATGGGAGATGAAGATGGGTGTGGAGGACTGGGAAATGCAAATGAGGGAGAGGATGGCTGAGCTTCAGGCATGGTGGTGGATGTGGTAGGAGTAGTGATAAATCCAAATGTGGAAGAAGATGAGCCAATGTTGAAATGCTGGATCACTTTGACAATGTTATCTCGGGCAGTAGCAGTAGTGATCAAGGTAGTGGATAAGCGGGCATCTAGATCAATCAATTGATCAGAGATCTCATCTTGCTTCTTCTCAATCTGTTCCTTGATCTGGGCCAGTTGAATCCTCATCTCGTCCTGAGCAGCAACCACCTCATTCAGGCTGGACTTGACCTCAGCACCGAACTTGCCAATCTCAAACTGAAGCCGAATCGAGAGAGAAGTAATGGCAGCATCAACTACTTCCTTCACAAGCAAATCCGGTGGAGGAGGTGGTGGAGTGGACTGAGCGTCATGCGCCTCAGAGTGTGAAGCTCTGGCCTGTGATCTAGGTGCGGCTCTTGATTGACCGGATCCCTCAGCCTCAAAAGTAATCTTCATGAAATTGAGCTGGTTCTTCCCAAAAGCCGGAGGATACTTCATGCTTTCTAGAGGTCCAACATACCAAATCTTGTGGTAGAATAGAATCAAAGACACAAGCGACGGAAATGGTATGTGTGAAGGCTTCTGGGAGGAAAACTTGAACCGAACCATCTCTTGATAAATCCAATGGCCGATATTGAGAGGATGCTTCTTGACGAAGGCAGTGAAAAATCTGTAATCCCTCTAAGAGAAATGGGTAAAACTACCTCCTTTCTGAACGAAATTGCGGGAGTAAATATACCAAATCACACGGTTGAGAGGAGACATAGCTGCAGGCTTGAAGGTGAGGTTATGTCTCTGGTTTTCAGGGAAATCTGTGTTGGGGACCAGAGTTGAAAAGACCTCCTCATTGGTATAGGTTGGAGTAAATATAGGAGTTGGATTGGCAATTTTCAGAATAGAGTTAAGGATAGAGGCAGATAGGGTGAACTTAACACCTTTGACTGTAGAGGTTACTCTTTCCTCAACTAACTCCCCATCCGAATTGAGGATGTTATCAGATACCATGTTGAAATAGAATAATTTGACAAGATTGGGATAAAATGGTCCAGCAATGGAAATGAAAGTTTCATATGGTGCAAACCATGACGAGAGGTCGATGTTGCATTCTTGGTGAACAGACACCAAGTCAACCGACACCACAGCACAGAAACCTCGGTTGGTGTAGAGGTCCTTGAACTTGATGCTGAGTTCAGGCGAGAGAGGCACAGTGGCTATAGTAAATCCTTCCCGTGCGGACTTGTGCAACTTGATCTCTTCTACGGCATTGGCCACAACCAGAGGTACATTCTCAAGCTCGGTGTCAGAAGAAGTAGCAGCTTCAGATGATGACTCAGAAGAAGAAGAAACAGCAGATGATGCTTTCTTGGTTCTAGCCTTCTTAGGGGTCACTTTCTTCTTTCCTTTCGCCTTGCTTGACTCAGCTACGGTTCTCTTCTTCCTTGGTGGAGAAGGAATTGGCTCTTTAATTGACACACCCCTCTTCTTGGGGTTAGGAGAAGAAGCAACTTCGGGGATGTTCTGGCTTACTCCCCTAATAGAACAATCAATGCCATGACGCAAATGATTGGGGATGGATTTCATCCTCACAGACCGTTGACCAGGGTATTCCTAAAGCCATTATCAATGACCAGGGTTCTCATTTTTGCAACCGAAGCATGGGTGCCTTGTTACGCAAGTATGGAACACTCCATAAGGTCTCCACAGCATACCATCCTCAAACCAACGGTCAAGCTGAAGTCTCCAATAGAGAAATTAAGCAAATCCTTCAGAAGACTGTTAACTCTACCCAGAAAGATTGGAGTAAGTGACTAAATGATGCATTGTGGGCATATTGCACCGCCTACAAGACTCCGATTGGGATGTCTCCTTATCGGCTTGTCTTTGGTAAGGCATGTCATCTTTCGGTTGAGTTGGAGCATCAAGCCTATTGGGCTATTAAGCAGTGTAACATGGATTTGGCTAAGTTTGGGATGGAAAGGAAGCTACAATTGCAAGAGTTAGATGAGCTGCGATTGGATGCCTATGAGAGTTCACGACTATACAAGGAAAAGACTAAGGCATTCCATGATAAGCATATCCTGAGGAAGGAATTTGCTGTGAGCAGTTCTTTTGTTTAACTCTCGTTTGAAGTTTATGCCAGGTAAGCTTCGATCTAGATGGGATGGCCCTTTTGTGATCACTAACATTTTTCCATTTGGTGCTGTTGAGCTCTGTGATCCACCCACAGGAAGAACCTTTAAGGTCAATGGACATCGCCTCAAGCAATTTCATGAGGGATCCCAGCAGCAGCCTGAGGAAGTAGAGATTTTCCTCATTGATGCCACTTACCCTCCATAAACCCTTGGGGAGTATTCTTCTTTCTTCTCCCTCTTTCTCTTTTATTTGTTTTCCTTTTCCTCTTTTGCTTTTTGAAATAAATACAATCTCTCTTTCTATGATTGCTACATATTATGAACTTGGACATGTTGGTTTTAATGGATCATTCTGTCTGGTCTGTGTTAGTTCTCAATGTGTTTTGATGATTAACAACAAGTGTAAAACATGTTTTGAAAGTTTCCAAGATCTTTAAAAATCATCTGATAGTTGCTTACCGCAGTATGGGTCTGCATACTGCAGTAAAGGGCCTTCCAGAAAGGAAATAATCTTTCAAGTTAAATCAATACTGCAGTATAGACGTCTTTACCGCAGTATTGGACCTACAGAAGGTCATCAGATTTTTGAAGATAAGTCAATACTGCAGTATAGGGTGACATACCGCAGTATTGGACTTCCAGAGAACAATCCAATTTTTGTAGTTAAGTCAATACTGCAGTATAGAATGCTACACCGCAGTATTTGGACTTACAGAAGGCAAGCAAATTTTTGAAGTAAAGTCAATACCGCAGTATAGGATGACATACCGCAGTATTGGACTTCCAGAGAGCAACCGTGTTTTCAAAACAAGCCAATACCGCAGTATAGGTATGTATACTGCAGTATAGGGCCATCCAGAGAGCAACTAAATTTCTAAGTCAAGCCAATACCGCAGTATAGGTATGTATACTGTAGTATAGGGCCATCCAGAGAGCAACTAAATTTCTAAGTCAAGCCAACACCGCAGTATAGGTATGTATACTGCAGTATAGGGCTAACCCGAGAGCAATCAAATTTTCTCACCCAAGTCAATACCGCAGTATGTATTTGGATACTGCAGTATAGGCTCATACAGAAGGCTCTCAAATTTTATAACTATTGCATACTGCAGTATAGGTTTTCATACTGTAGTATTGGGCAATCACGGGGACTCTCAACTTTGACAAAGATTTGCATACTGCAGTATGTTAGTTGCATACCGCAGTATAGAGCATATCTTTCAAAATCAATTCGCGATGTTTTTGTCTCTGGAAGTTGTTTACCGCAGTATGACTTTGGATACTGCAGTATGGACACTTATGCACAGTGCCATACTCCAATATAGAGGAACATACCGCAGTATACAACGGTCAAACTTGGTTTTTGAATTACGCGAATTTGCAAATCATTATTGTTTGATCTTATTGCTTCCATAATTCATTCAATCATATTCCTAGCTATGTTTAACAGTTTGTTGAGTGAATTTCAGCAATCACAGATGAAGATCAATGAAGGTCAAAGCCATAAAGCAAAAAGTGCACAGTGCATTAAATGCACTTCTGCAAATCAACCTATTTTCAGCTAATCCATCTGAGCACGCCTTCTAAACGTTAAAGTATACTTACTACAACAAGTAAAGTCATCTCCAACGGGAAAATTCTCAGAGAGCCACATCAGACTTCATCAAGTCTTGGATTAGCAGAAGTTTAGAGAGAGAAGATGACCAGAACCCAAGCTAATCACTTCCAACGGTTGGAATCATCTTTCAACGGTCATTTAATGTTCTCTGCCTATAAATAGAGAGCATTAACTTCTTCTCATGCTGATACACCAACTGAGAGCGAAAATTTATTAAGTGTCATTTATTGTGTTCAGCTTTCATCTGTAATAGTATCAATTTGATACTTTGTACTTCAGTGCTTACTCTATCTACTCTTTAAGAGAGTTCTCACTTGTGAAATCATTTATTGATTGAGATAACTACAAGTCAGGGGACTTGGTAGTTGGGGTGTATTGATTACAACTTGTAAGGGGGAGTGTGTTCTAGTGAGAGAACAACTCTTAGTACAGAGTGTGTAATCAATATTGCTGAGTTAGTGGATTGAAAATCCCAAGTGAGGCTTGGGGACTGGATGTAGGTCAGGAAAGGACCGAACCAGTATAAATTGCATTGTGTTTAGCTTCTTCTCCTTATCTTCTCTGTCGTGCCCTGTTTTGAGTAACCAAAATCAGAACAAGTTTCGAAAATTTTAAAGATACCCAATTCACCCCCCCTCTTGGGTATAAAGCTCCTGCTTTCATTTGGTATCAGAGCAGGTCTTCTCAGAAGAGTTTAACCACTCGAGAAGGATCACTATGGAAGGAATTCTTCCTGATGGAGCTTCAATCAACAGACCTCCTGATTTCAATGGCGAACACTACTCTTTCTGGAAAGCAAAATTTCGTGTGTTCGTGATGGCTACAGAATATGGATTGTGGAGAGTATTTGAAAATGGAGATTATGTACCAGTTAAGGTTGAAGGAGGCATCACTGTTCCAAAGACCGAAGCAGAGTTCAACGATGATGATAAGAAGAATATCACTCTCAATAGCAAGGCCATCCTGATGCTTCAGAGTGCTCTTAGCCAAAAGGAGTACTTTCGCATCTGCAATCTGTCAATAGCTACGGAGATGTGGAAAGCACTAGAGATTGCATATGAAGGAACTTCCAGAATCAAGGAGAACCGGATTAATATCCTAACCACTGAATATGACTTGTTGCGGATGAAGCAAGGGGAAAGCATTGGAGAGTTTCAGCTCAGGTATACCCATTTGACAAATCAACTGGCTGCTCTAGGGAAGATCTTTGATCAAGGGTCTCAAGTAAGAAAGATTCTTAATATTATGACCAAAGATTGGGAAGCAAAGGTCACAGCTATCGAAGAGGCTCGTGGAGAGTCGATGACGTTAGTTGCAGCCTTGTTCGGTAGCTTATCAGAATATGAGAGCAAGTTGAGGTTCAAGAAGGAATTAGAAGATGTCAATGGTGGCAACAATCGTAACAAGGGAGTGGCTCTGAATATGGAAAAGGATGAGGAAGATGAAGAAATTGGCATGATGGTCCAGAGATTCAAAAAGTTCTATAAGAGAGATCAAGGCTTCAAAAAGATTCAGAAGGGAAATTCGAGCTATGAATCGAAGAAGCCGGTTATCTGCTACGAATGCGAAAAGCCCGGACACATCAAAGCGGAATGCCCTCAGCTGAAAAATCAAGAGAAAGAGAAGAAGAAATTCAAGAAATACAAGAAGAAGGCATACGTGTCAGCTATATGGGGAGACAGTTCTTTGGATGAGGATGAAGCTGAAGAGGATGATGGTGAGAAAGCCAACATATGCCTAGTTGCCGAAGAAGAAGAGCAACCTAGTGAAACAAATGAGCTATGTCTTAGAGCATCAAGGCTAAACAAGTGGTACATCGATAGTGGATGCTCAAGACACATGACTAGAGACAAATCAAAGTTTTTATCAATAAAGCCAAAAGATGGAGGTAGAGTCACATTTGGAGGTGATCAATCCGGGAAAATTGCTGGAATTGGTGAGATAGGCAACAATGAAGGCCCACTCATCAAAGACATCTACCTTGTAGAAGGATTGTGTCACAATCTCCTAAGTGTGAGCCAAAGCACCGATAAGGGTAATTTGGTAATATTTGACTCTGATGAATGCTTTATTGTTAAAAAGGATTTGATCTCTATAAATGATTTGAAAAACAAAGCTTTATTTAGAGCACCTAGAGATGGAAATTGTTATACCTTGAACCTCTCTAGCAATGCTTCTGCTTCTGAAAATTGTTTTGTAAGTAACTTGAATGAGAGTTGGCTATGGCATAAGCGATTAGCTCATGTCAATATGTGTCAACTTGACAAGTTATTGAAAAAGGATTTGGTTATTGGCATTCCCAAATTGAATTTCAAAAATGATATGATTTGTGATGCTTGTCAAAAGGGAAAACAGACCAAATCTTCTTTTAAAGCTAAGAATGAGATTTCAACAAATAGACCTCTTCAACTTCTTCACATGGATCTAGTTGGACCAGCTAGAGTGAAAAGTCTTGGTGGAAATTTATACACTTTGGTCATTGTTGATGATTTCTCTAGATTTACTTGGACAATATTTTTATCTTCTAAAGATGAAACCTATGATCAGTTTGTTTCCTTTGCCAAGAAGGTCCAAAACGAGAAAGGGTTCTCAATTTCAGGAATACGGACTGATCATGGTGGAGAGTTCAAGAATCATGCCTTTGCTGAGTTCTGCGATAGTATGGGAATTGACCATAACTTCTCAGCGCCTAGAACTCCTCAACAAAATGGAGTAGTGGAGAGAAAGAACAGAGTACTCACTGAGATGGCAAGAGCGATGCTGAATGAATACAACACTTCCCAAGTATTTTGGGCGGATGCCATGAGTACGGCCTGTTATATCTCCAACAGAGCCTATGTGAGAAAGAAGCTGAACAAGACCCCGTACGAACTCTACAAAGACAGAAAGCCAAACCTCAGTCACCTACATGTCTTCGGTTGTAAGTGCTATGTGCACAATAACGGTAAAGACAATCTTGGTAAATTCGACCCTAAAGCTGATTTAGCTATCTTTATTGGTTATTCTAATAGGAGTAAAGTATATAGAGTCTTTAATACTAGGACTAAGATTGTAGAAGAATCTGTACATGTTGTATTTTGTGAATCTGAATCTGATAAATCCTTGGATGATGAAGAGGAGACTATTTTCAAAAACAAATTCTTTTCAAAAAATGCTCCTACTCCTTCTAAAAATTCTGAAAATGTTTTCGAGGCTGATCCTGAAAACAATTTAGAAAATCCTAGTCAGTCTCAACCTAGAGCTTGGAGATTTATAAGGAATCATCCTTTAGACCAAGTCATAGGTGATGTGAATCAAGGAGTTAGGACCAGAAATAGTACGTTGAATGAAGTTACATTTTTTGCATTTATTTCACATATAGAACCCTCTAAGATAGAAGAAGCCCTATCAGACAATCATTGGGTGATTGCTATGCAAGAGGAGCTACATCAATTTGATAGAAATCAAGTCTGGGACTTGGTGCCTAGACCCAAAGACCATCCGGTAATTGGGACAAAATGGGTATTCAAGAACAAACGTGATGAGTCAGCCATCATTGTGCGTAACAAGGCTAGATTAGTGGCCAAAGGTTACAATCAAGAAGAAGGAATAGATTATGAAGAGACTTATGCTCTAGTGGCTAGATTGGAAGCAATAAGAGTTCTTCTAGCATTTGCATGCACAAAAGGTTTTAAACTCTATCAAATGGATGTCAAAAGTGCTTTTCTAAATGGTTTCATTCAAGAGGAGGTGTATGTTGAACAACCTCCAGGTTTTGAAAATGATCAATTTCCAGATCATGTTTTTAGACTTAAGAAAACCTTGTATGGTCTTAAGCAAGCTCCTAGAGCTTGGTATGAAAGATTGAGTCAATTCTTACTCAATCAAGGATTTATTAGAGGAAAGGCTGATACGACATTATTTATCAAGAAAAACAAATTGAATGAAATTTTAATTGTACAGATATATGTTGATGATATTATTTTCGGTGCTACTAATGACTCTTTGTGTGAGGAATTTTCCAAGACTATGCAGAGTGAATTTGAGATGTCAATGATGGGAGAGCTCAATTACTTCCTTGGACTGCAAATCAAACAACGTAAGGATGGGATATTTATATCTCAAACCAAGTATTTAAATGATCTGCTGAAGAAGTTTGGAATGGACAAGTGCAATGGGGCTGACACACCAATGAGCACAACTACTTCTTTGGATGCTGATGAAGAGGGCAAGGATTTCAACATCACCAAGTATAGAGGAATGATTGGATCATTGCTCTATCTCACCACAAGTCGTCCGGACATCCAATTCAGTGTTGGAATGTGTGCTCGGTTCCAATCCGCACCTAAAGAGTCTCATGCTGAACACGTGAAGAGAATATTCAGATATCTATCTGATACAAAGACTCTTGGGCTATGGTTTCCCAAAGGTCAGCCGGAGCATCTTGTGGCATATTCAGATTCGGATCATGCTGGCTATAAGACGGACAGGAAGAGTACAAGTGGGCAATGCGAGTTCCTTGGCAACTCACTTGTCTCTTGGTTTAGCAAGAAGCAAACTACCGTGGCTGTGTCTTCAACAGAAGCTGAATATGTGGCTACCTCAAGTTGCTGTGCTCAAGTGTTGTGGCTGAAGCAACAACTTGCTGACTTGGGAATGCACTTAAAGGAGATCCCAATACTGTGTGATAATACTAGCACAATAAGCTTGGCCAAGAATCCCGTGCAACATACAAGAACCAAGCATATTGATGTGAGACATCACTTCATTCGGGATCATGTCCAGAAGAGAGATGTGAAAGTGATGTTCATTCCAACCCATCTTCAACTAGCTGACATCTTCACCAAGCCTCTAGCCAAGGAACAATTCACTTTCATAAGGAGAGAATTGGGAATGGTAAATCCCAATGAATTGTAAGCAATTCTCTTTCAAATTTAATGTTAGATGTGTTATTGATGATTAATCTTTACTAACTTAAGCATCGGAGAGTTAAGTCTTTGTTTTGCAGGGTGTTTTGATGTTTCAGAAGAACTATACCGCGGTATGCAAGTGCTATACCGCAGTATAGGGTGTGTGAGAGGCCAAATCTCCAAGTGTGCAAGATGCATACTGCAGTATGTAAGTGGTATACTGCAGTATGGGGTCAGACAGAAGCCAAAGTTTCGAGTATGCAAGAGGCATACTGCAGTATGTAAGTCATATACTGCAGTATGGGGTCAGACAGAAACGAAGTTTCAGGTATGCAAGAGGCATACTGCAGTATGTAAGTGCTATACTGCAGTATGGCCATCGGGTTTTCAAAAATTCTCTCAACATTTTTGAAGTCCAGGTCAGTATACTTCCATCTATACTGCAGTATGTAAATGAAAGTATGCTATACTGTAGTATGCAAGAACCTTACTGCAGTATATCGGTCTGTCTATATATATTGAACTGTTGTGTTCTTTCATACTCGCGTCTATACCACAGTAATCCCTAGCAGTATCGCGTCTCTCTCTCCTATCTCTCTCTGAAACCGTCACAATCCCTCGTTAAACCCCCATAAATCCTCACCAAATCTATCTCATTTCCTTCCCAATCTCATTCTCACCGAAACCCTAGCATCAAAATGTCCAAAGATCAATCTCTCTCCAAACAACCCACTTCTTCTCTTCCCCTCAGAGCACCAAGGTCGAAATCAATTCCAAGGAGATTAGATACCGGCATTGATCGTCATATTCCTGGAATTGGTGTTCCTATACCGGAGGCATCTTCGCCGAATCCCAAGAAGAGGGGAACTTCATCCAGAGCATCTATCCCATCTTCAGCCACAAAGAAGAAGAAGACCGGTGAGCCGAGCAAGGCACAAGGGAAGAGGACCGTTGTTCCTCAAAAGGCAAGGTCAAAGAGAGCTTCCACGACTATCACTTCCTCTCCCTCGTCTGTTGAGGTTTCTGGCTCTTCGTCAGAAACTGAGTCTGAGCAAGATTTCTCTCTCGTGGTAGCAAATGCAGTTGAAGAGATCAAAATTCATAAGAATGTGCCAGAGGGATTTAAGGTTACTCCTGTCCAACTTCCTCCCAGTCTAAATGCCAAGTTCAAAGATCTCTTTGGGAGTCGAGGATTCTGCACTGTTACCTCTGTTGATCTAGAACAAGTCTACCGGGAGTGCAACGTGGATCTCTCACCATGGTTCGGGCCGTATGCTACGCTCGTTTCCATCGAGGCTGCCTACTGTCCTGAGTTGGTCAAGATGTTCTACTTCAACATGGCGACCAATCACATCTTGGACTCGGAAGGAAGACTGGTTGAAGAAAGGATCTCAACATCAGTCAGAGGAGTACGATTCACACTATCTGCCGCCATCCTCAACAAGATTCTCAAGGTGGTTAATCCTCCAGAGGCATCCACACCGAAATATTCAAATGAGGAGGTATATGCCACACTTTTGCCCGGTCAGGACATACCGGATGATTAGAGGGTCCACTTGACTTTCAAGCCCTCGGAGATGCCACATTTGCACCGTGTGATATGGTACGTGTATTCACGTAACTTTGTGCAAAAGGGCGGGAGCTACACGCACTTCACGCAGAAGGACTATCGTTTCTTCACTGCTTTCATCCGCAAGCATCCGCTCAATATTGGGCAGTGGCTATTCAAGGAGATTAGCCACTTCAAGTTTGTGTCCCGCAAAGGATCCTACATGCCCTTTGCATCCCTGGTTTCATTGATTATGTACTACCATAAGATATGGTATGTGGGTCTTCCCGAGCAGATGAAGTTTATCCCGGCCTTCGGCAAGTCTCAACTTAACTTGATGAAGATTCAGTTTGAGCCGGAAGGATCTGGGCAGTCGAGGGCTCCACCAAGGTCACAGACACGTGCATCACAGTCAGTCGCACATGAGGCTCAGTCGGCTCCGCCTCCTCCACCATTGGACTTTGATGATAGGATCAAGAGGATTGTGGATGCTGCTGTTGCATCTCTCTTTGTGAAGATGCAGTTCGAGTTTGGACGACTGGCTGCTGATATGAGACTCAAGATGGACGCAGAAGTGGCAAAGCTCACGGAACAATTTGACAAGAAGCATCAAGAGATCTTCGATCAGTGTGTTGATTTGGACTCCCGGCTGGCTCTCACACTGTCAGTTGCATCTGACGCCCGGGATAAGGTTGATCGCCTGATCAAGCATTTTGATGTCAGTGCCTCTTCGTCAACCTTTGGGTTCACTACTGGCCCTTCCTCCTCTTCTCCTGTCCCAGAGGTCTAGCCATCCATTTCTGTTCCTCAGCCCTCTACCTCTTCTCCCGAGCTTCACCTTTCCCCACCTTCATCACCATCTTTTGGTTTTCCTAGCCCACCGTATACCACTTCTCCGCCTGCCTCATCATCCCCAGCCTCCATTTCCACACCAGCCACCGTCATACCACCTTCTCCTATCACTCCTACCACAGAGGTCCTTCCTGGCCCACTCCCATCTCCTCCTACTCCATCTACTGAGATTTTCCCTACACCTTCTCCATATGCAGAGCCCCATGATCCCTCCTTTGATCCAAACACCGCCATGGTGCTCTATTCTCCTCCTGTTTTTGTTCTTGACCCCGAATTTGTTGATGACAAAGGGGGAGAAGGAGAGAAAGATGTAGATGTCTAGTGTATGTAGATGTCTAGTGTCTAGATATGTATTAGTGTTTAGATCTGTATTTTAAATATTTATGTAGATTGTGTTCTGATATCAGTCATTATCAGTGTATTCATCTTTTCTGATATCAGCTCCACTTGTATGCATCATGTTTTATGAATATATTTCAAATTGTTTATGTTCTCAAATTCATATCTGATGCCAATCTCTGCCTTTCATGTTTCAAAATGCAAAACTGATTGTTTTCTGATAACTTCACATCGCTTTCTGAAAACTTCAATTCAAAACAGAATACATCTTTCAAATTCTTTTTAAAAAAAAGTTTACAAGTGTTGTCATCATCAAAAAGGGGAAGAATGTTAGTTCTCAATGTGTTTTGATGATTAACAACAAGTGTAAAACATGTTTTGAAAGTTTCCAAGATCTTTAAAAATCATCTGATAGTTGCTTACCGCAGTATGGGTCTGCATACTGCAGTAAAGGGCCTTCCAGAAAGGAAATAATCTTTCAAGTTAAATCAATACTGCAGTATAGACGTCTTTACCGCAGTATTGGACCTACAGAAGGTCATCAGATTTTTGAAGATAAGTCAATACTGCAGTATAGGGTGACATACCGCAGTATTGGACTTCCAGAGAACAATCCAATTTTTGTAGTTAAGTCAATACTGCAGTATAGAATGCTACACCGCAGTATTTGGACTTACAGAAGGCAAGCAAATTTTTGAAGTAAAGTCAATACCGCAGTATAGGATGACATACCGCAGTATTGGACTTCCAGAGAGCAACCGTGTTTTCAAAACAAGCCAATACCGCAGTATAGGTATGTATACTGCAGTATAGGGCCATCCAGAGAGCAACTAAATTTCTAAGTCAAGCCAATACCGCAGTATAGGTATGTATACTGTAGTATAGGGCCATCCAGAGAGCAACTAAATTTCTAAGTCAAGCCAATACCGCAGTATAGGTATGTATACTGCAGTATAGGGCCAACCCGAGAGCAATCAAATTTTCTCACCCAAGTCAATACCGCAGTATGTATTTGGATACTGCAGTATAGGCTCATACAGAAGGCTCTCAAATTTTATAACTATTGCATACTGCAGTATAGGTTTTCATACTGCAGTATTGGGCAATCACGGGGACTCTCAACTTTGACAAAGATTCGCATACTGCAGTATGTTAGTTGCATACCGCAGTATAGAGCATATCTTTCAAAATCAATTCGCGATGTTTTTGTCTCTGGAAGTTGGTTACCGCAGTATGACTTTGGATACTGCAGTATGGACACTTATGCACAGTGCCATACTCCAATATAGAGGAACATACCGCAGTATACAACGGTCAAACTTGGTTTTTGAATTACGCGAATTTGCAAATCATTATTGTTTGATCTTATTGCTTCCATAATTCATTCAATCATATTCCTAGCTATGTTTAACAGTTTGTTGAGTGAATTTCAGCAATCACAGATGAAGATCAATGAAGGTCAAAGCCATAAAGCAAAAAGTGCACAGTGCATTAAATGCACTTCTGCAAATCAACCTATTTTCAGCTAATCCATCTGAGCACGCCTTCTAAACGTTAAAGTATACTTACTACAACAAGTAAAGTCATCTCCAACGGGCAAATTCTCAGAGAGCCACATCAGACTTCATCAAGTCTTGGATTAGCAGAAGTTTAGAGAGAGAAGATGACCAGAACCCAAGCTAATCACTTCCAACGGTTGGAATCATCTTTCAACGGTCATTTAATGTTCTCTGCCTATAAATAGAGAGCATTAACTTCTTCTCATGCTGATACACCAACTGAGAGCGAAAATTTATTAAGTGTCATTTATTGTGTTCAGCTTTCATCTGTAATAGTATCAATTTGATACTTTGTACTTCAGTGCTTACTCTATCTACTCTTTAAGAGAGTTCTCACTTGTGAAATCATTTATTGATTGAGATAACTACAAGTCAGGGGACTTGGTAGTTGGGGTGTATTGATTACAACTTGTAAGGGGGAGTGTGTTCCAGTGAGAGAACAACTCTTAGTACAGAGTGTGTAATCAATATTGCTGAGTTAGTGGATTGAAAATCCCAAGTGAGGCTTGGGGACTGGATGTAGGTCAGGAAAGGACCGAACCAGTATAAATTGCATTGTGTTTAGCTTCTTCTCCTTATCTTCTCTGTCGTGCCCTGTTTTGAGTAACCAAAATCAGAACAAGTTTCGAAAATTTTAAAGATACCCAATTCACCCCCCCTCTTCGGTATAAAGCTCCTGCTTTCAGTCTGCAATTCTTGACTCTTCCATTACATGCCTTGGTAGTTGATTTGATGTTGTTGATTGCCTAAGTTGGTATTGACTTTGTGAGGTTTTGGGCCTGCATGAATGGAATTCATCTTTTGCCATTCTTTCTTTCATGTGTGCATCTGCTCATGATTTGCGTTCTCTAGAACTTGCTCCTTTTCTTTTTGAAACTACATTTTTCACTTACGTGCATAAGTATGATGGAAGCTTGTTTTCTTTCTTTTATTTCCCCCACTTTGGCCAAATAGCCTTTCCCGTGCATTATTATTCCTTTGCTAACCCCTTTGTGCCTTTTTGCCCATTCTTTTCTACACCACATTACAAGCCTACACGTAAAACTATTTTATTCCGCACCTTGAAAATTTATTGAGCATTGCTTTACCTTGGTTTTGTGTTTAAGTGTGGGGGTTGCTCAGGAGTGCAACAGTTTAAGTGTGGGGGGAAGATATTTGATTTTTTCATAGTGATTATGTATATAGTACAGTTTCTTAAGAAAAAAATAAAGGGGTGAAAAAAAGAAGAAAGAAAAGCAGAAAAAAAAAAAGAAAAGAAAGAAAAAAAAAGGGGAAAAAAACAAGAAAGGAAAAAACATAGAAAGAAAGGAGATATATGAGTTGAATGAAAGTTTTCATACATAGAGAATGATTGTGTTAATTAGTGCTCTTTTTAATTTCTTTAGTGCTTAGCCTCTCATTCCATACTTTTACCTACCTTCACTCTAACCCCATTACAACCTTTAATAACAAGCTCTCTTGATTTGTGCATGCATGTGTTATGAGTAGTGGAGACGTAGAAATTGAGCAAGCTTTTGGTAGAACAATTTTCTTGAGTAGAATTTGAGCGATACACTTATGTACCTTAAACACTTGAGAGATTGATTGATTGAGCACATCATTTGAGAGACCATCTTTTGTGATTAGCCTCATTGATGAGATTACCATGAATTGTGATTTGGGAAGAAGGGATTTTGGTCTTGATGGATTGGTCTTTTGGAGTTTTATGTCCCTTATTCAATGTTTGCATTGTTAGCAATTGTTAGAAAAGAAGAGTTTCTCCTTTAGGTCTTTTTTCTTTGAATTTTGCTCAAGAATGCAAAAAGATAAGTGTGGGGGAATTACCCGTAGTGTTAAAGGTACAATCATCCATGGCAAATATTGAACAATGAGTATAAATCATACAGTTATTCCAAAAATATAAGTACAAGAAGTAACAGGGCATCCTCTATTTCTTCATCTTTCCGCATCAAGCCCTACCTTCCTCAAGATCTCCAGCCACTCCTTCCTTACACTTGTATCCTTTGAACCAATCTAGAGTTCAAAGTTGAATCCCAAAGTAACTCTTAAACTCATATACAATATGTATCCAATGCATGTAATGCAAATCATGAATGGGAAAAATAATTCTGCCTCTGGCACAATAAATTGGCATGTATTTTCTCTGCATGACTACCTAGTCAAGACAAGCCCCTGAAACCACTAGCGCTAAGGGGTCTTGATAGTCAGGACTGCAGTCCCCTACCTACCCGAAGAGGCCTCGGTAGCCGCCTATGAACACACAGTCACATAGGCTCCACCTACCTCACATAACTTGGGCCTTAGTAGTGACCAAAGGACATGCAATCCAATAGGTACTACCTACCCTACATGCCAAGGGCCTCTGCAGTGACCTAAGGACACGCAGTCCAATAGGTACCACAGCCTGACATACTCTGGACTTCAACAGTAACCTAAGGACACACAGTCCACTAGGTACTACAGTCTAATCCCTTACCTCATGATAAAAACACACATATGAGAGTAACATAAAGTATGCGAGTTAACAGTTACTACTTGGTACGCCTTGCAAAATAATAAACTCTTCCCTTGACATTGGAGATACATCCCACACGTGCTATCACCCTAGATACATCAAAACATTATACTTTCAATCACATATTCAAACTTTGCTTCAAGTTTCATGTAATTCGCCTACCACCAAGATTTCCCAATAACGCTGAACCAACTTTGCCAATTTTTAATAAATTCTAGAAAATTAGTATTGACATGAAATCACCATCGAACCCTTTGGATGCCTATTTTATAGGGAAAAAATTTACCAAAGCCATCTGGGTTTGAGTCCTTCTCAGATTCTCAAAACTTAGCCACTGGTCCGAGATAGAATCCATGTTTTTGGGTCATTTTCAATATTAAATAACTCTCAGTTGGAACATGAAAATGACACAAAATCATATACCAGAATCATCCGCATGATGTCTACTTTTAGCTTGCAAAATTTCAAAGCAAACAGAATCCATTTGCTATTTTAAAATCGTCGATGAACACACGTTGCCCAGAAAACGCCTAAGTCGGTAGATTTACGTAGTTTAAAGACTTGAGACTTTTGGGTTTAGAAAAAGGTGATCCCACTTGTCATTACACAAAACATGTTTTGGACTCAATGAGAACCTCAAAATATGAGAATCCTACTGCAACTCTGATGAGGACCTTTTGTCATTAGCCTTGGGGTCCACAATCAACAATTAACCAAGGATTGCGTATAGGCAAACCAAGGATCGTTCTCTCTTCTCGAGGAGCCTTTTATTGAATCCTAAGTAATCTAGATGTCATGCAAATGAAATGAAAACAAGGGGGGATTGGGTTTTGTTGGAATTAGAACAAGAATTAAAAGAAAACCGAATGGAAAAAAGCGAGATTAATCAAATTAAGATAGATCAACCCAGAATTGGGATTCCAAGACCTTCCATCATCGAACAAAAATAGAATAACTGAACTTGTGATTGATTCTAGACAAACCGAAATCTCTGCATTTGACCAGAAACTCCCTCGACTAGACGATCGCCTAGCATTTGATTGAACACGTGGTGAGCTCGTTGTACGATCGCACAACGCTCTCTGAAACCCGGTCCGACCTAAGTCCTTGGGATTTCAATCTGGATATTAAATCTAATACCCAATCCATAATTATAATCGGATCCGATTAAAATTAATAGAAACAAGTCAGTTACTGATTAAAGCGCAAGTCCTCCGGATGACACCATGGAATCCTCAACTCATGGGTCGATCACAGAAACTTAGCCAAGCATGGCTTTGTAAAATGAAAATGCAGAAATAAAGATGTTCATCATGACCATGAAGAACATGAACAAGTTCATCATGAACACAAAGAACAATTAAAGAAAATGAAAGCTTCTATTCCAAAATAAATCTCAACAACATAGTGAATCCATACAGAAAAAGATGAAGAACATAAAATCAAAATAAAATAATTAAAAGGAAAGATTAAAACCTAAGCCTTCCATGTAGGAGGCAAGAAATTAAAGACAAGAATTAAAGACAATACATGAAACTAATAAAGAAAAACTAAGCCTTCCATGTAGGAGGCAAGAAATTCAAGAAGGAAAGAATGGGAGAGATCTTGGTCTTCTCCAAGGTGTGTCTTGCTCTTCACAACACTCTTCTATTTATAGGCAGCTAGGAGCATCTCATCCATGCACTTTACAACTCAAATTCGTCACTTTAGTTAGTGGCCAACTTGGAAGCATCTTTGAATCACTTTACAGCTCCAAAACCGTGTCTTCTTTTCCTGCCCATGTTAGGCCACGAAATCATCCGAATCTGGCCATGTGATCCTAATATGAAATGTAGTCCCGGATGTCAGCTTTCCAGTCGTTCAAACGGTGCCCCATTTGGAGGTCTGTAGCTCCAGATATGGGCCAAATACCGAACGTCATTCCAGAGTCCAGTGAAAGCAGCCTGTTTCGGTTTCCAGTCCAATTTTGGCCCTCTAAACGTCTGATTTAGCTTTTGGGCTCTTCATAGGAGTTGTAGGGCTTCCTCTTAGCTTTCTGGAAATGCAAATTGGGGATCAATTGGGTTTACATAACTCAAGTTATTCCCAAAATACCGAACAGTGTTCATGACCCAACTGCAGTAAGAATGTGACAAAAGTCCAATTTTGAGTCCAAACTCAAGATGTGACCAAGATTAATGCAAATAAAATCTAAAAACTCCTTATGAAGATGAAATCACATATTTGACTAATTGTTCCATTAAAGCATGATAACGACAGAGTTTATAGCTTCTTTTTGCATTTAAAATAATATGAATTCAATGATTATCAAACTCCCCCACACTTATCCTTTTGCACTCCTGAGCAAAATTAAAAAGTAAGGAACAAGAGAAATTTCTCTTTTCTAACAATTGCTGAAATTTCAAAGCTCAACAAGGATCACAAAAGCTTCAAAAGATTAACCATTCAAGACAGAAATCTCTTCATCTCAAATTACTAATCATGGCAGTATCATTCAATGATGCTGATCACACAAAATAGTCTCTCAAATGATGCCCTCAATCAATCTCTCAAGTGTATATGGTTAATCAGTGTATCACTCAAATTCTGCTCAATGAAATTGTTCTACCATAAGCTTGCTCAAGTTCTACTTCTCCACTACTGATAACACATGCTTGCACAAATCAAGAGAGCTTGTTATTACAGGTTGTAATGGGGTTAGGGTGAAGATAGGTAAAAGTATGGAATGAGAGGCTAAGCACCAAAGAAATTAAATCGAGCACTGATTAACACAATCATTCTATGTATGTAAACTTTTATATAACTCAAATACCTCCTTTCTTTCTATGTTTTTTTTTTTACACCCCTTTTTTTTTCTTTATCTTTTTTTTTCTTCTTTTTTTTTCTTTCTTTCTTTTCTTTTTTTTTTTTGAACTGTACTATATATATAATTACAATGGCAAAATCAAATATCTTCCCCCCACACTTAAACTGTTGCACTCCTGAGCAACCCTCAGACTTAAACACAAAACCAAGGTAAACCAATGCTCAATAATTTTTCATGGTGCGGAATAAAATGGTTTTACTCTTAGACTTGTAACGTGGCTTAGAACAGAATGGACAAAAAGGCACAAAGGGGTTACCAAAGGAATAATAATGCATGGGAAAGGCTATTTGGCCAAAGTGGGGAAAACAAAAGGAAACAAAAACAAGCTTCCATCATACCTATGCACATAAGTGAAAAATGTAGTTTCAAAAAGAAAAGGAGCAAGTTCTAGAGAACGCAAATCATGAGCAGATGCACACAAGAAAGAAAGAATGGTAAAAGATGAATTCCATTCATGTAAGCCCAAAATCTCACAAAGGTTGCAATGAGCATCATAGAATCAACTACCAAGATATTATAATCCAAGAGTTCAAAATATCAATCAAAACAGAATGATCCATCAAAACCAAAGTGTCCAAGTGCATAATATGTTGCAATCATAGAATGAGAGAATGTATTATTCTTATTCTATTTAATAAACTACATTATTTCTACTTTTTCTACTGGATTGTGTCCCTCCCCCACACTTGTCTTCCTCATACAACAATTAAGCCCAAAAATTTATAGAAATTAGGAAGAAAATAAGTGAGGAAAGAGACAACCTGGGTTAGAAGATCTTGAGTCGCTTAAAGGAGAAGTTCTCATCTCGGATGAGAATCATGCATTTGTCTATTAAAACATCTTCTCCCACATTGATTTTCCTTGGTGGAGGTGGTTCAGGATCCATTGGAAGAGGTCCAAGAATGTACAGTGGATGTTGGTTCCATCGAGGACCTTTCCAAGAATGTGCCTGCAAAGAAGACAAGCAACCAGCAGTATCCCATCCAAAAATAGAAACATGGAGAAGTTTCAAGTGAATTAAAGGCATGTTAAGTTCCAAACTCTCCAAGTAACTATCACATCCAAGGAAATCAATAATACTCCCATCAGTAGGAGTCAAGGTACCAATTATATTGTGAAAATTCTCTTGTGGTTGCAAGATGGAAGGTATAGAATCCAACTTAGTGTTAGAGTACACCACATCATTGTCGCAATCACAAGAGATGGAAGGGGAAAGAGTGGAAGAATGAAAAGAATTTTTCAAATCACCACCACCTGGAATGTGTAAAGATTCAAAACAATTATCTTGTTTTTCTAAATCAGGTGGCAAATCACAAGAAAGTACTTGTTGGAAAGATTCATTGACATGCAGGATTTTATCAATCAAAATTTCAGAATCTTTGTCACCAACAAGACTACAAGGAGGTAATCCAATGGGAATTTTATGCATCTGGCGTTCCAGGCTATGATCTTTCTCACTCATATCAACAACAGAATCCACAAGTAATGCAGAATCACTAAGCAATTCAGAATCACCAAATAATGCAGCATGAATCTCAGTGCAAATAGGGCACCGTTCATTATCAAAACATGCACAATTGGCAGAATTACTTGTCCATGAAAAATCAGGATAATCAACATACCATTGAGCAAGAACATCATCAACAACATTGGCATCCATGCTTGATTCAACTGTTTTAGAATTGACATGCTTACTATCTTCAATAGTACAAGACAGTGCATTTTGATCAATGGTAGAATCAACCACTTCACTAAATGCTTTCTTTTGAAGCTCAACATGTAAATGACATTTTTCATGATAACAATCCACACACATTTGATATTCCTCACAAGAGCATGAAAATATGTCATTCAATTGATTGCAATCATCACTAGTACTATGAAGAGAAGCATTTTCATCAGTTAAAGTATCACATGAAAGAATAGGAACACACTCATCAACAAGTACAATCGAATCACTACTACTAAAGCCAATTGGTTGAGCAATTACATGTGCAAATAATTGAGGGGATTCAACAATGATTTCCTCGTCCATATCATTATCGCTCAAATCATGAATTGCTTCATTAATCAAAGTAGTAGGAGAGTCTACTTCTATAAGGGTATGATCATTACCAAATGGGTGAGAAGATTCTTCAATGTGCTCTTGTACTTGTCTCACTTCTTGTGCATGTGTGCCCATGATAAAAGGAAAACTCATTTTTAAAACTTGTGCTTGCTGCTCAATTTTCCTTGCTAATTTCTCAGTTGATTTCGCTTGTTGTTCCATCATTCTAAGCATAGAGTCCATTTGTTGATGAAAGTCATCCTTATGTGACCACTCCTCATTTATAGCCCAAGTCGTTTGATTGTGGAAATCTCCAATGACTTCACAAAATGAAGGATCTGGGTTGGGCAGACATGGTTGAGAATGAGGTTCATAAGGTGGCTCAAATGGGTATAGAGATTCATGAGATGGATGGCATGGTATGGGAATGGGATGGAATGAAGGATGGTAAGGTAAGTGAGAGGGTTGATGATATTGTTGGAATGAGGAGGGTTGATGATATTGTTGGAATGGAGAGGATTGATGATATTGTTGGAATGGAGGTTGTTGGTATGGTTCATGGTATTGGTGGAATAAGCCATCACATTCTTGATTGCCTACAAAAGAGTGAGAATTGAAAGGTAGATTATGATTATCATAAAACCAAGCCATGAAATTTCACTACAATTAATTCCCAAGGAATTACAAGATGACTATCTAACTATAAATTATAAAACTAAGAAAAGAAATTTAAGAAAATACCAATGCAAGTGAAAAAGAAAAGATTTTTTTTTTTTTTTCAAAATGATAGAATATGCAAACATGCTATGAATTAACTTGGAGACATGGTGAATTTAAACAATTGAGCTCAAAATTATATCGAATCTGACACTATCACACCACACAGAAGCTACCAAGTCAAGACAATGCAATAATGCAATGAATGCTACTTAAATGCAAAAATCCTAAACTATATGCAATGAAAAATCAAAAATGCAAAACTAACAAGCTTCACACGAGAAACCCTTTGTCAAAAGTAAATTTGACAATTAGATTACCTAGGGAGCCAATTACTTAGCTCCCCGGCAACGGCGCCATTTGATGAGGACCTTTTGTCATTAGCCTTGGGGTCCACAATCAACAATTAACCAAGGATTGCGTATAGGCAAACCAAGGATCGTTCTCTCTTCTCGAGGAGCCTTTTATTGAATCCTAAGTAATCTAGATGTCATGCAAATGAAATGAAAACAAGGGGGGATTGGGTTTTGTTGGAATTAGAACAAGAATTAAAAGAAAACCGAATGGAAAAAAGCGAGATTAATCAAATTAAGATAGATCAACCCAGAATTGGGATTCCAAGACCTTCCATCATCGAACAAAAATAGAATAACTGAACTTGTGATTGATTCTAGACAAACCGAAATCTCTGCATTTGACCAGAAACTCCCTCGACTAGACGATCGCCTAGCATTTGATCGAACACGTGGTGAGCTCGTTGTACGATCGCACAACGCTCTCTGAAACCCGGTCCGACCTAAGTCCTTGGGATTTCAATCTGGATATTAAATCTAATACCCAATCCATAATTATAATCGGATCCGATTAAAATTAATAGAAACAAGTCAGTTACTGATTAAAGCGCAAGTCCTCCGGATGACACCATGGAATCCTCAACTCATGGGTCGATCACAGAAACTTAGCCAAGCATGGCTTTGTAAAATGAAAATGCAGAAATAAAGATGTTCATCATGACCATGAAGAACATGAACAAGTTCATCATGAACACAAAGAACAATTAAAGAAAATGAAAGCTTCTATTCCAAAATAAATCTCAACAACATAGTGAATCCATACAGAAAAAGATGAAGAACATAAAATCAAAATAAAATAATTAAAAGGAAAGATTAAAACCTAAGCCTTCCATGTAGGAGGCAAGAAATTAAAGACAAGAATTAAAGACAATACATGAAACTAATAAAGAAAAACTAAGCCTTCCATGTAGGAGGCAAGAAATTCAAGAAGGAAAGAATGGGAGAGATCTTGGTCTTCTCCAAGGTGTGTCTTGCTCTTCACAACACTCTTCTATTTATAGGCAGCTAGGAGCATCTCATCCATGCACTTTACAACTCAAATTCGTCACTTTAGTTAGTGGCCAACTTGGAAGCATCTTTGAATCACTTTACAGCTCCAAAACCGTGTCTTCTTTTCCTGCCCATGTTAGGCCACGAAATCATCCGAATCTGGCCATGTGATCCTAATATGAAATGTAGTCCCGGATGTCAGCTTTCCAGTCGTTCAAACGGTGCCCCATTTGGAGGTCTGTAGCTCCAGATATGGGCCAAATACCGAACGTCATTCCAGAGTCCAGTGAAAGCAGCCTGTTTCGGTTTCCAGTCCAATTTTGGCCCTCTAAACGTCTGATTTAGCTTTTGGGCTCTTCATAGGAGTTGTAGGGCTTCCTCTTAGCTTTCTGGAAATGCAAATTGGGGATCAATTGGGTTTACATAACTCAAGTTATTCCCAAAATACCGAACAGTGTTCATGACCCAACTGCAGTAAGAATGTGACAAAAGTCCAATTTTGAGTCCAAACTCAAGATGTGACCAAGATTAATGCAAATAAAATCTAAAAACTCCTTATGAAGATGAAATCACATATTTGACTAATTGTTCCATTAAAGCATGATAACGACAGAGTTTATAGCTTCTTTTTGCATTTAAAATAATATGAATTCAATGATTATCAAACTCCATGGGAAACACTATAGGGAAGAAACAAGAACTTCTAGTTTGTCGGTGAGATGCTTACCTCGGAATTTCGGTTGCGTATAACCTCCTCTCCTCCTTGAACCAAGACTTCAGCTGGGCACTCTCCCTTTACACCCTAAGCACGTCCTTGAGTAGGTGGAAATGAGAGGAGGAGGTGTCCTTATAAAGACTCCAAGGCTTAGGGCTTTTGTCCAATTTTGGTTATTACCCAATAGTCAAAAGGATGTCATGGATTAAAATATGTTTCTTTGATTTATTCCTAAAGAATTCTAGAGAATTCTTGGCAGATGGATTCGCCTTTTCAGGCCCAAAAATCAGATTCCCAAATTTCCCTTGGTGTTGGTTTTTGGATTTACTTGGTGTAGGTTTTTGTCCCGTAATTAAAATAACACTTAAGAGGTAAACTGGTCATTTGCCTTGCTCTTCTTCCAAGTTAGTGGGACCCACTAAATCTACCCAAGATTGCATCATTTATGATCTTGTAGGGTCATAATTGCTTGTCATTCAATTGTTATGTCTGATTCAAATTGTGTGATCCAGATTAATTCTGATTATTTTATTTTCTCTCTCTTCATTATTACCTAATATGACCTTTTGCTTCCTCTCCAAGTCACTTTTCTCTCTCTTCGGGCCCACTAAATTTCACCCTTTCTCTGCATCTAGGGCCTAGGCCCGACTCCAAAAGACCCTAACCAGTCCGGCTTAGCTCCTTTTCGCCGGTTACACCTTTCCTCGTAACTCGTGCCATTCTGTGGGACTTGTGTAGGCCCAGATTAAAGTTCTCTTTTCCCCTAACCATAGGTTGACGAAATATAGTACCTTGGGCGATCAAGAAACCCATACTTTAGTGTCTTATAACCACCTCGTACTATGTGCTACTCAATAATCCACTTTTGTCTCAGAAGTGCCGCGTGCCCGACGTAGCACTACTATTACTGACTTTTCCTTCTATACATGGTCCAGATACCTATTCTCTCTCTCTCCTCCTTGGTTGAACATGCATACCCTTGTCCCGGAGGGTCAGTCTTCACATCCCACTAACGTCTTTTGTCACTTATTATACTGACTTATACTTCCTCGGGCTTACTTCATGCACAAGTTACCTCGTAACTCGTCATAGTTTTCCTCTTATTTTGACTTTTGCTTGTCTTTTTGAATACTCTTCCCATCTTATATCCCCCAAAAACGCAAGACATCTATGACTGCTCTGGAAATGCCATATACTTACTTATACTGGCATATTTTCGCTTAAATAATTGTCCTATACCTCAGGACATAGTTAGGTGGCATCTTTTCCACTGGATTTACTCTGAATAGGTCTTTTGTGCCCCTTTTTCATTGGCACTTTAATTCCACAGCTTATACATACTAGGTCCATTGACTCATAGCCGAGTTACTTGGGCCCAGAGAGGCTTCCTAACTCTCGACATTCTTGGGACTTATCCCGGACTGGGCTTGGTCGTCTACCTATTTTAGGTTTATTCTCAATTCTCAAGGTCCAAAATTTGGGATGTTACATTTCTACCCCCATAAAATAAATTTTGTCCTTGAAATTTGGTTATACATCAGTCATTTTCTTAGACATAAAATCTGGATAACACTTCTTCACGTTCTCAACTGTTTCCCATGTTGCTTCCATCGGAGATAATGCCTTTCAGACAACCTTGATTGGAGGAATACTCTTCCGCAGGAGCTGTTTCTCTTGATGACCAATAATTCGCTCAGGTTCAACCACAAAGGTGTGATTAGTTTGGACATCAGCATCGTCATATTCCAACACATGCTCCGGGCCGGCTGATATTTCTTTAGTTGAGAAACATGGAGGACGTCATGTAACCTGCTTAGTTTTGGTGGCAATGCCAACTGATATGCCACCTGTCCCTGCTTCGCTAGTATCTTGAAAGGACTAATGATGACTTAGTTTTCTCTACTTTATCGCTCTACCAATTCAAGTGACGGGAGATATCTTAGGATTATATGATCACCTACCTTAAATTCCTTATCCGCATAACTCTTTTGTCTGCTTTGTACTGCAAGGAGCCTCTTCCAGATCAAACTAATTTGTTCGGACATTTCATCAACCATCTTAGGTCCAAACAGCTTCCTTTCTGATAACTCAGTCCATCCAAGGGGTGATCTGCATTTCCTCCCGTATAACGCCTCATAGGGAGCTATATAAATACTAGAATAGTAAGCAAACTCTGCTAAAGGCAAATACCGATCCCAACTGCCTTTGAAATACAAGATGCAAGCTCGCAACATATCTTCTAATGTCTGAATAGTCCTCTCTAACTGTCCGTCGGTCTGGGGTGATAAACTGTATTGAACTTCAACTTCGTCCTTATTGCCTCATGCAACGCTTGCCATAATCGGGAAGTAAATCAGGGATCTTTGTAAAAAATGAAGCTCTTCAGGGTACCATGGAGTCATATAATCTTTTTGATATAAATCTCCACCAACTTTTTCGAAGAATAATTTACACTTATTGGAATAAAGTGTTCCGGTCTTGTGAGTCGATCAACAATTACCCAATTAACATTGTAGTGCCTTATCTTAGAAAGGCCTACGACTAGATCCATTATAACGTCTTCCCATTTCTATTTGGGAATCCCTATCCTCTGCAATAAACCTCTCGGTCGCTGATGTTCGATCTTAACTTTCTAGCAAGTCAAACATTTGGCAACATACCTTGTCACGTCTTTCTTTATACCTGGCCATCAAAATTTTGTTTCCAAATTTTGATTCATCTTCACTGTTCCTAGATGAATAGTGTACTTACTTTTATATGCCTCATCCAATATCTTCCATCTCAATTCCTCCCGGCTCATTCTATTACCAAAATGCGGGATTTTCTTGCCTGATTGACCAGGGAATTGAAGATGGAATATCACCTAGGGGGTGAAACTCGAGTATTGAAGAACATACTCGAGTATTGGACGCTGAAACTGAATTCCAAAACTGTCGAATTTGTGAAAAACATTCTTTTAATCTTAATGCTTCCATTTATCATTCTTATATGTTCTTAGCTATGTTTAACCACTTTGCTAAGTGAGTTTCAGTTGACTTTGAGGATGATTAATGAAGGTCCAGGCAAAAAGCATAAAGTGCTTAGAACATTAAATGCACTTCTGAAAATAGCCTCTTTTTGGCTAATCCACCTGAGCACGTCAACAGAACAGTAAAGAATGTTTTCTACAACAAACGAAATCTTCTCCAACGGACAAATCCACAGAGAGACACCTCAGAGCAATTATACATCTGGATTAAGTGGAGATTAGAGAGAGAAGCTGACCAAAGTTATCACTAATCACCTCCAACGGTTTGATTCACTTTACAACGATCACTTAATGCTCTCTAAGTATAAATAGAGTGCATTCAAAGCTTCTCAACAACCAAGAACATCTGAAAACGCTCAAGCATTCAATTGTCTTAACTACTTTCAGTTTTCACTTGTATTTTTGTCTTTTGACATTGTGAGCTTCATTGTTTATCACCATCTACTCTTAGAGAGAGCTTTCCTTGATTATTGATTATTGATTGTAAAGAACCACAAGTCAGGGGACTTGGTGGTTGGGATCATTGATTACAACTTGTAAAGGGGAGTGAGTTCTAGTGAGAGAATCACTTCTTGAGTGCAGAGTGTGTAATCTTTGATATAGTGGAAATCCCAGTGAGGCTGGGGACTGGACGTAGGTCAGTGGTTAAAGACCGAACCAGTATAAATCTTCTTGTGTCTTGCTATTCTTCCCTCACTCTGAATTACCCTGTTTTTATAGTTCAAAAACAGAGCACCTAGTCAAAAATTTGAAAATACCCAATTCACCCCCTTGGGTATCTTGCTCCATTTTCATTTGGTATCAGAGTCAGGTTATCTCAAAAGAGCTTAACTCCTCGAGATAAGATCAACATGGAAGGTATATTGCCTGATGGAGCCTCTATCAACAAACCTCCAGGTTTTAGTGGTCAACATTATTCCTTCTGGAAGGCCAAATTCAAAGTTTTCATCATGGCTTCTGAGTATGGGCTATGGAGAGTGTTCGAGGTTGGAGATTATGCACCAACTGTGGAAGAAAATGGTCGTAGAATTCCAAAGCCAGAAGGAACCTATAATGAGAATGACCGAAGAAATGTTACTCTTAATAGTAAGGCCATTCTCATGCTGCAAAGTGCTCTTAGTCAACAAGAGTATTTTAGAATCTGCACTTTGCCATCAGCAAAGGCTATGTGGGATGCTCTAGAAATAGCTCATGAAGGAACCACTGGAGTCAAGGAGAATAGGGTCAATACACTCATGACAAAATACGATCTTCTTCACATGAAGCCTGGTGAATCTATAGGAGAGTTCCAGCTGAGATTCACTCATCTCATCAATCAACTCGCTGCTCTTGGGAAAGAATATGATCAACCGGTTCAAGTGAGGAAAATTCTGAATATCCTCAACAAGGAATGGGAAGCTAAAGTCACAGCTATTGAAGAAGCACGAGGAGAATCAATGACTTCAGTAGCTGCTCTCTTTGGAAGTCTATCTGAATATGAAGCGAAACTCAAGTTCAAAAAGGAACTTGATGAAGTTCATGGGAAAGGCAAAGGGATCGCCCTCAAAGCCGTAAAAGAGGATAAGGAATCAGAAGAAGATAATGAAGACGATGATGAAGAGATTGGCATGTTGGTTCATCGATTGAAGAAATTCTACAAGAAGGACCAAGGCTACAAGAAGTTTCAAAAGGGCAGCTCGAGCTATGAAGCCAAGAAGGCCATCATATGCTACGAATATCAAAAGCCTGGCCACATCAAATCTGAATGCCCTCAGCTAAACAACAACAAAGATAAAGAAAAGAAGAAGTTCAGCAAGTACAAGAAGAAGGCATATGTATCAAGCATTTGGGGTGATAGCTCTTCAGATGAAGATGATGAGGATGAGGAAGAAAAAGCAAATATCTGTTTAGTTGCTGAAGAAGAAGAGAAACTTGATGCAAGTAATGAGGTATATGATTCCAAACCTTCCTATGATGAGCTTTTTGCTGAATATCTATGTGTGCAATCTGAGTTTGAGAAACTTGTTGATAAATATTTAAACTTAAAAAGGAAGAACACAACTCTTGAACTACAAGTTCAAAATCTCTCTTCTCCTGAATTTCTAGTTTGTGAAAATTGTCCTGATTTGGAGAAAAAGAATTTGCATCTTACCAAGGCACTTGAGAAATTCACTAAAGGTAGTGAAGTGCTCAATGTCATTTTGAAACAACAAAGGTTTATCAATGACAGATTAGGAATAGGTTACCAACCTACTTTTGATAAAAAGAAAGGGAAAAAGAAAGATGGAGAGAGATCATATATGAACTATTTTAGAAAATCAGTACATTCTTCAAATCCCTTTGCACACTGTAATTATTGCAATAGGAAGGGTCATTCTACTTCATCTTGTTTTCATAGAAATGAAAGAAAGGTTAAACCTGCTGAGAATTATCAATGGGTACCAAAAGGGACTTATGTTCCTAAGGTCCAATCTAACCACAAAGGATCCAAGAAAAGATGGGTACCTAAAACTTAATCCTTTGTGGATTGTAGGTGTGTCTTAGAGCATCAAAGCCCAACAAATGGTACATTGATAGTGGATGCTCAAGACATATGACGAGAGACAAATCCGAATTTGTCTCAATCAAGCCTAAGGAAGGTGGCAAGGTAACCTTTGGTGGTGACCAATCTGGAAAGATTGCTGGCATTGGTGAGATTGGGAACAATGAAGGATCACTCATCAAAGATGTCTACCTTCTAGAAGGATTATGCAACAATCTCCTTAGTGTGAGCCAAAGCACCGATAAGGGTAACTTAGTTATCTTTGATTCTAATGAATGCTTGATTGTGAAAAAGGATTTGATTTCCATAGATGATTTGAAATCAAAAGCTTTATTTAGAGCACCTAGAGATGGTAACTGTCACACTCTCAACCTCTCTATAGTAATGCTTCTATTTCTGAAAAGTGTTTTGTAAGTAATTTAAATGAGAGTTGGCTATGGCACAAGCGTTTAGCTCATGTCAGCATGTTTCAACTTGACAAGTTGCTGAAAAAGGATTTAGTGATTGGCATTCCCAAACTCAATTTCAAAAATGATTTGACTTGTGAAGCATGCCAAAAGGGAAAACAAACTAAATCTTCTTTCAAAACCAAAAATGAAATATCTACTAATAGACCATTGCAATTGCTACATATGGATCTTGTGGGTCCAGCAAGAGTGAGGAGCCCTGGTGGCAATTTATACACATTGGTTATTGTAGATGATTTCTCTAGATTTTGTTGGACTATTTTCTTGTCTTCTAAAGATGAAACATTTGATCAATTTGTTGTATTTGCCAAGAAGGTCCAGAACGAGAAAGGATTTTCAATTTCAGGTTTAAGAACTGATCATGGTGGCGAATTCGAGAACAATGCCTTTGCTGAGTATTGCGATGATATGGGAATAGACCACAACTTCTCAGCTCCAAGGACTCCTCAACAAAACGGAGTTGTAGAAAGAAAGAATCGAGTTCTTACTGAGATGGCAAGAGCAATGCTGAATGAGAACAACACTTCACAAGTGTTCTGGGCTGATGCGATGAGTACCGCTTGCTACATCTCAAACCGAGCTTACTTGAGGAAGGAAGCCTAACCTGAGCCACCTACAAATCTTTGGATGCAAGTGCTATGTGCACAACAATGGTAAAGAAAATTTGGGTAAATTTGATTCCAAAGTATATGTAGGAATATTTATTGGTTATTCAAATAGGAGCAAAGCATATAGAGTCTTCAATACTAGAACTAAAGTTGTAGAAGAGTCTATTCATGTTGTGTTTAGTGAAAAAGAGACTGATAAATCCTTGAATGATGAGGAAGAGATCATTTTCAAAAATCAATTCTTTTCAAAAACTCCTCCTACTCCTTCTGAAATTTCTGAAAATGTTTTTGAGGCTGATCCTGAAAACAATTTTGAAAATGCTAATCAGCCTCAGCCTAGAGCTTGGAGATTTATAAGAAATCATCCTTTAGACCAAGTTATAGGTGATGTGAATCAAGGAGTAAGAACTAGGAATAGTGCTTTGAATGAAGTAACCTTTTCTACATTCATTTCGCATATAGAACCCTCTAAGATAGATGAAGCCCTTTTAGACAATGATTGGGTGATAGCTATGCAAGAGGAGTTACATCAATTTGACAAAAATCAGGTTTGGGACTTAGTACCTAGAGCCGAGGATCATTCGGTTATTGGGACAAAATGCGTATTTAAGAACACACGTGATGAATCTGCAATCATTGTCCGTAACAAGGCAAGATTGGTTGCAAAAGGTTACAATCAAGAGGAAGGCATAGACTATGAGGAAACTTATGCTCCTGTAGCAAGATTGGAGGCCATAAGAGTTCTTCTAGCCTTTACTTGTGTTAAAGGTTTCAAACTTTTTCAAATGAATGTGAAAAGTGCTTTTCTAAATAGTTTTATACAAGAGGAGGTATATGTTGAACAACCTCCCGGTTTTGAAAACGATCAATTTCCTGATCATGTTTATAGACTAAAGAAAGCTTTATATGGTCTTAAGCAAGCTCCTAGAGCTTGGTATGAAATATTAAGTCAATTCCTACTTGATCAACGATTTATCAGAGGAAAAGCTGACACAACCTTATTCATAAAAAGAAATAAGTTAAATGAAATCTTAATTGTTCAAATTTATGTGGATGACATAATCTTTGATGCTACTAATGATGCTTTATGTGAGGAATTCTCTAAGATTATGCAGGGTGAGTTTGAGATGTCCATGATGGGAGAGCTCAATTATTTCCTTGGACTGCAAATCAAGCAACGTAAGGATGGGATCTTCATTTCCCAAACAAAGTATCTCAATGATTTGCTGAAGAAGTTTGGGATGGACCAATGCAATGGTGTTGACACTCCTATGAGTACAACAACTTTATTGGATGCTGATGAAGAGGGCAAAGACTTCAATATCACAAAGTATAGAGGAATGATTGGATCATTGCTCTATCTCACTGCAAGTCACTCGGACATCCAATTCAGTGTTGGAATGTGTGCAAGGTTTCAATAAGCTCCAAAGGAGTCTCATGCTGAACATGTGAAGAGAATCTTCAGATATCTTGCAGACACAAAGTCGCTTGGATTATGGTTTCCCAAAGGTCAACCTGAACACTTGGTGGCATACTCAGATTCAGATCATGCCGGCTACAAAACTGATAGGAAGAGCACAAGTGGTCAGTGTGAGTTCTTTGGCAACTCACTTGTGTCTTGTGAAAACAGGAGCTTGATACCCAAGAAGGGGGGTGAATTGGGTATCTTTAAAATTTATACACTTGTTCTGTTTGTGAGTACTCAAAACAGAGTAGAACAGAGAGGGAGGAAGAAGAAGCAATGCACAACAAGATTTATACTGGTTCGGTCCTTTCTCTGACCTACATCCAGTCCCCAAGCCTCACCTGGGTTTTTCAATCCACTAACTCAATGAAATTGATTACACACTCTGTACTAAGAGTTGTTCTTACTCTAGAACACACTCCCCCTTACAAGTTGTAATCAATACACCCCAACTACCAAGCCCCCTGACTTGTAGTTGTTACAATCAATAAATGATTTTACAAGTGAAGCAAGCAAGGCCAAAGGGAAGAAGAAAGCTCCTCCAAAGAAAGCAAGAACCAAGAGAGCTTCCACTTCTGTTCCCTCTTCCTCTTCTGAGTCGTCTGCCAAAGCTACTGCTTCTTTTGACACCGAGCCAGAGACTGTACCTCCGGTAATCGCCAATGCCATCAAAGAGATTAGACTGCACAAGTCCGCACCGAAAGGATTTACCATTGCCACTGTGCCTCTATCTCCGGAATTAAGCATCAAGTTCAAGGACCTCTACACCAACCGAGGTTTTTGTGCCGTGGTGTCGGTTGACTTGGCTTCTGTCTATCAAGAGTGCAACATCGATCTTTTGCCTTGGTTTGCTCCCTACGACACATTCACTTCAATTTTTGCACCATTTTATCCTAATCTTGTGAAGCTGTTTTATTTTAATATGGTGTCGGACAACATCCTCAACTCGGATGGAGAGTTGGTTGAGGAACGAGTGACTACCACAGTAAAGGGCATTAAATTCACCCTATCTGCTTCCATCCTTAACACCATCTTGAAAGTCACCAATCCTCCTCCTGTCAACACTCCTACCTACACCAATGAAGAGGTTTTCTCAACATTGGTCCCCAACACTGAGTTTCCAAAAAGCCAGAGACACAACCTATCCTTCAAGCCTGCAGCTATGTCTCCTCTGAACCGTGTCATTTGGTATATCTACTCCCGCAATTTCGTCCAGAAAGGGAGTAGCTTCACCCATTTTTCTCAGAGAGATTACCGGTTCTTCACAGCATTTGTCAAGAAGCATTGAACATAGGTCATTGGATTTTCCAGGAGATGGTCCAGTTCAAGTTTTCCCCCAGGAAGTCTTCACATATACCATTTCCCTCGCTTATGTCCTGGATCTTATTCTACCACAGGATTTGGTATGTTGGTCCTCCAGAGAGTATGAAGTACCCTCCGGCTTTTGGGAAGAACCAGTTCAACTTTATGAAGATCACATTTGAAGCTGAGGGATCCAGGCAATCACGAGCACCTCCAAGATCCCAGGCCAGAGCTTCTCAGTCTATGGCTCATGAGGCTCAGTCCATTCCACCTCCTCCTCCTCCGGACTTTGACTTGCGTATGAACAAAGTGGTTGATGTTGCCATTGCCTCTCTTTCAATTCGACTTCAGTTCGAGATTGGCAAGCTAGGTGCTGAGATCAAGACTAGACTGAATGAGGTAGTTGATTCTCAGGAGGAATTGAAGACTCAATTGGAAAACATCAAGGATCAGTCTGAAAAGAAGCAAGATGAGATCTCTGATCAATTGATTGATCTGGATGCCCGCTTATCCACTACCTTGATCACTACTGCTGCTGCCCGAGATAACATTGACAAAGTGATCCAGCATTTCAACATTGGCTCATCTTTTTCCTCATTTGGATTCACCACTGCTCCTACCTCATCCACCGCTATGCCTGAAGCCCAGCCATCCTCTCCATCATTTGCATTTCCCAGTCCACCACACTCATCATCCTCTCCCATATCCACCTCCACTCCAGCCACTGTGGTTCTCTCTTCCCCCTCTACTCCATCCACTGTTGTGTTGCCTTCATCCACCACTCCTCCAACTAAACTCCTACCCTTTCCCCTTCCATCTCCAGATACTCCTACCACTGAGCCCTTCCATCTTTCCCCATCAGCTAAGCCTCCCCATTTTGACGATGCCAAAGGGGGAGAAGCAGAGAAGGACACTTAGATTAGGAGAATTTGAGTTTCTGGTGTATGAACTTCAGTTTAACTTTCTGTGTATACACTAGGTTGTAGGTTGTGTTTTGTGTATGATGCGTATGAAATGAATTTCATTTTTTTTCTGATATCAATCATTGATGTAAATGTGTTATCAGTGTTTAATGAATATGTTTCTTGAATTCGAATGATTTCTGCTGCTAACCTCTGAGTTTTTAAGTTTATATTGCACATATGTTTTATGAAAGCTCACTTGAACAACTCTTTAGCTCTTTGAAACAATATCAGAAAATCTTATTTCAAAAGCCAACACTCTCTCAAATTCTTGAAAATATTGTTTTACAAGTGTTGTCATCATCAAAAAGGGGGAGAATGTTAGCTCTTTATGTGTTTTGATGATAATCAACAATTGTAAATATGTTTTGAAGTTTCCACATTTGCTAAAAATCAACTGTCAAATGGAAACTCGAGTATTGGTATGAATACTTGAGTATTGACTTGACAGTGAATTGCTCAAATCCATTTTTACAAAGCAATACTCAAGTATTGGAAGCAATACTCGAGTATTGGACTTACAGAGAGTACTCAAGTTTTTTCAGCCTGAGTCAATACTCAAGTATTGGAAACAATACTCGAGTATTGGACTTATAAAGAGCAAACAAGCTTTCACCTTGAGTGAATACTCGAGTATGGCATTGGTATACTCGAGTATTGGTCTTACAGAGAGCCTTCAAACTTTTACAACTTATGGAAACTCGAGTACTGGTTTTGCATACTCGAGTATTGGGTTTTTACAAAGATTTTCAACTTAACACCTGTTTATGAATACTCAAGTATACATTTGAATACTCAAGTATTGACATGAAAAAACTTCACAAATTTTTCAAGAGAATCAATACTCGAGTATTGGTTTTGGAAACTCGAGTATTGAGCATACAGAGAGGTTATCCACTTGTCAATCATTTGAATACTCAAGTTAAGAAATGGATACTCAAGTATTGAGGTTTTGAACTTAAACTCATTTCTTACAAAAGGTTCAAAACTCGAGTATTGACTTACATACTCGAGTATTGACCTGTGTTTTCAAAGTTCAAGTCACGATGGTTCCTCTCTGGAAGAAGCATACTCGAGTATCAGCTTGGATACTCAAGTATTGACTCAAGTACACAATGACAAACTCAAGTATTGAAGAACATACTCGAGTATTGGACGCTGAAACTGAATTTCAAATCTGTCGAATTTGTGAAACACATTCTTTTAATCTTAATGCTTCCATTTATCATTCTTATATGTTCTTAGCTATGTTTAACCACTTTTCTAAGTGAGTTTCAGTTGACTTAGAGGATAATTAATGAAGGTCAAGGCAAAAAGCATAAAGTGCTCAGAACATTAAATGCACTTCTGAAAATAGCCTCTTTTTGGCTAATCCACCTGAGCATGTCAACAGAACGATAAAGAATGTTTTCTACAACAAGCAAAATCTTCTCCAACGGACAAATCCACAGAGAGACACCTCAGAGCAATTATACATCTGGATTAAGTGGAGATTAGAGAGAGAAGCTGACCAAAGTTATCACTAATCACTTCCAACGGTTTGATTCACTTTACAACGGTCACTTAATGCTCTCTAAGTATAAATAGAGTGCATTCAAAGCTTCTCAACAACCAAGAACATCTGAAAACGCTCAAGCATTCAATTGTATTAACTACTTTCAGTTTTCACTTGTTTTTTGTCTTTTGACATTGTGAGCTTCAATGTTTATCACCATCTACTCTTAGAGAGAGCTTTCCTTTATTATTGATTATTGTTTTTAAAGAACCTCAAGTCAGGGGACTTGGTGGTTGGGATCATTGATTACAACTTGTAAGGGGGAGTGAGTTCTAGTGAGAGAATCACTTATTGAGTGCAGAGTGTGTAATCTTTGATATAGTGGAAATCCCAGTGAGGCTGGGGACTAGACGTAGGTCAGTGGTTAAGACCGAACCAGTATAAATCTTCTTGTGTCTTGCTATTCTTCCCTCACTTTGAATTACCCTGTTTTTATAGTTCAAAAACAGAGCACCTAGTCAAAAATTTGAAAATACCCAATTCACCCCCCCTCTTGGGTATCTTACTCCATTTTCATTTGGTATCAGAGCCAGGTTATCTCAAAAGAGCTTAACACCTCGAGATAAGATCAACATGGAAGGTATATTGCCTGATGGAGCCTCTATCAACAGACCTCCAGGTTTCAGTGGTCAACATTATTCCTTCTGGAAGGCCAAATTCAAAGTTTTCGTCATGGCTTCTGAGTATGGGCTATGGAGAGTGTTCGAGGTTGGAGATTATGCACCAACTGTGGAAGAAAATGGTCGTAGAATTCCAAAGCCAGAAGAAACCTATGATGAGAATGACCGAAGAAATGTTACTCTTAACAGCAAGGCCATTCTCATGTTGCAAAGTGCTCTTAGTCAACAAGAGTATTTTAGAATCTGCACTTTGCCATCAGCAAAGGCTATGTGGGATGCTCTAGAAATAGCTCATGAAGGAACCATTGGAGTCAAGACGGAATATCACCAAGAGGGGGGTGAATTGGGGATATGAAATTTTCTCACGATTGTTGCTCTGTTAGCGCACTACAAGAACAGAGGTAAACAGAGTAGAGTTGAGGAAGAATGAACACAGGAAATTTATACTGGTTCGGTCTAAATCCTTGACCTACGTCCAGTCCCCAGACTCTCTGGGATTTCACTAACTCGAATGATTACACACTCTGTACTCTCGGAGTAATTCTCTCACTCTAGAACTTACTCCCCCCTACAAGTTGTAATCAGATAACCCAATCTCAAAGTCCCACTACTTTGAGATTCTTACAATAAATGATAATTAATGAAGAACTCTCTAAAAGAGTAGATAAGTAAACACTGAAGATTGAAATATCAGAAGATATTGATTTCTTGTTGAAACAGTAAATGAAGTTGTTCGCTAATTGAATGCGCTGAGTTTCGGTAGTTGGAGACTTGAATGCTTCTCATATTTATAGATGCTTGCATTTAATGACCGTTGAGAAGAGATTAATGAGCGGTTGTGAGTAATGAATGTGACCGTTGAGAATTCGTGGCTTTGTCTCTTCGTATGCCTCTGACATTCCTTATTCAAATTGCCCGTTGAAGTTCATTAGGAATGTTGTCTGAAAAGTAACCGGATTGCTTTTCGCTTGCTCAGATGGTTTCTTGCCAAAATGGTGAATGTTCTGAGCTCTGCATTAAATGCTTCTGACAGAAATTTGCTTTTTGATAATTTGAAGTTTAACCTTGTTAATCCTGTCTAAAACACACTGGAAACATGATTAATAATGATTAGAAATGATAAGGAACAATAATATCAAATACCCATTGCATAATCTCAGAGATTCAGATTTCGAGAACGCTAATTTCAAAAACTGATATGAGTAACTCGAGTTGCACAGTACTAACTCGAGTTAAATTCAAGTTCAGGAGATTTTGGAAGAAGAAGGACAACCCGAGTTATGCACACTAACTCGAGTTGCTTTTACATTAAATTCAAACAGAGAATAATTTGTGTTGGCCTAACTCGAGTTGCACAGTAATAACTCGAGTTATCCTTAAATCAAAAACATCCAGAGAGCAATTGCCTTTTGATAACTCGAGTTGTATAGTAATAACTCGAGTTATGTTAAACAAAAAATCTGTTAGTTCTCAATGTGTTTTGATGATTAACAACAAGTGAAAAATATGTTTTGAAGTTTCCAAGATTCTTTGAAAATCATCTAAGAGTTGCTTACCGCAGTATGGGATGGCATACTGCAGTAAAGGGTCTTCCAGAAAGTCAATACTGCAGTATAGGGTGATATACCGCAGTATAGGACTTACAGAAGGTCATCAAATTGATGAAGATAAGTCAATACTGCAGTATGTTAGTTACATACCGCAGTATTGGACTCCCAGTGAAAGGCCATACTGCAGTATAGGATGTCATACTGCAGTATAGGGCCAACCCGAGAGCAACTGTATTTTCAAAGTTAGTCCATACCGCAGTATAGCTATGTATACTGCAGTATAGGGACTTCCAGAGAGAAACCGCATTTTTCAAAACAAGCCCATACCGCAGTATAGCTTTGTATACTGCAGTATAGGGGCATCCAGAGAGCAATTAAAATTCTAAGTCAAGCCAATACCGCAGTATAGGTATGTATACTGCAGTATTGGGTCAACCCGAGAGCTATCAAATTTTCTCACCCAAGTCCTTACCGCAGTATGGAGTTGGATACTGCAGTAAAGGCTCTCACAGTAAGCTCTCTAAGTTTATAACTATTGCATACTGCAGTATAGGTTTTCATACTGCAGTATTGGGAAATCACGGGCTCTCTTCTCTTTAACAAAAACTCGCATACTGCAGTATGTTATTTGGATACCGCAGTATAGAGCATATCTTTCAAAATCATTTCACGAGGTTTTTTGTCTCTGGGAGTTGTTTACTGCAGTAAGCATTTGGATACTGCAGTATGCACAGTGGCATACTCCAGTATAGAGGAACATACCGCAGTATACAACGGTCAAAATTGATTTTTGAATTTCGCGAATTTGCAAATCATTATTGTTTGATCTTATTGCTTCCATAATTCATTCAATCATACTCCTAGCTATGTTTAACAAGTTTGTTGAGTGAATTTTAGTCAGCACAGATGAAGATTAATGAGATCAAAGGCAAAAAGCAAAAAGGTGCTCAGTGCATTAAATGCACTTCTGCAAATCAACCTATTCTTAGCTAATCCATCTGAGCACGCCTTCTAAACGTTAAAGAATGCTTACTTCAACAAGTAAAGACATCTCCAACGGGCAAATTCTCAGAGAGCCACATCAGACTTCATTAAGATTTGGATTAGCAGAAATTTAGAAAGAGAAGATGACCAGAACCCAAGCTAATCACTTCCAACGGTTGGAATCATCTTACAACGGTCATTTAATGTTCTCTGCCTATAAATAGAGAGCATTAACTTCTTCTCAAGCTGATACAACTACTTAGAACGAAAATTTATTGAGTCATTCATTGTATCAAGCTTACATCTGTATTGTATCATTTTGATACTTAGTTCTTCAGTGTTTATCTTATCTGCTCTGTAAGAGAGTCAAATATTTGTAAATCATTTATTGATTGTGATAACTACAAGTCAGGGGACTTGGTAGTTGGGGTGTATTGATTACAACTTGTAAGGGGGAGTGTGTTCTAGTGAGAGAACAGCTCTTAGTACAGAGTGTGTAATCAATATTGTTGAGTTAGTGGATTGAAAATCCCAAGTGAGGCTTGGGGACTGGATGTAGGTCAGAGAAAGGACCGAACCAGTATAAATCGTTGTGTGCAAAGCTCTTCTCTCTATCTCCTCTGTTCTGCTCTGTTCTGAGAGTGTAAAAACAGAACCAGTTTGCAAAAATTTTTAATATACCCAATTCACCCCCCCTCTTGGGTATAAAGCTCCTCTTTCATTTGGTATCAGAGCAAGGTCTTCTCAGAAGAGTTTAACCACTCGAGAAGGATCACTATGGAAGGAATTCTTCCTGATGGAGCTTCAATCAACAGACCTCCCGGTTTCGATGGCGAACACTACTTTTTCTGGAAAGCGAAATTTCGTGTGTTCGTAATGGCTACAGAATATGGATTGTGGAGAGTATTTGAAACTGGAGATTATGTACCAGTTAAGGTTGAAGGAGGCATCACTGTTCCAAAGACCGAAGCTGAGTTCAACGATGATGATAAGAAGAATATTACTCTCAATAGCAAGGCCATCCTGATGCTTCAAAGTGCTCTTAGCCAAAAAGAGTTCTTTCGCATTTGCAATCTGTCAACAGCTAAGGAGATGTGGAAAGCACTAGAGATTGCATATGAAGGAACTTCTGGAATCAAGGAAAACCGGATTAATATTCTAACCACTGAATATGACTTGTTGCGGATGAAGCAAGGAGAAAGCATTGGAGAGTTTCAGCTCAGATATACCCATTTGACAAATCAACTGGCTGCTCTAGGAAAGATCTTTGATCAAGGGTCTCAAGTAAGAAAGATTCTTAATATTCTGACCAAAGATTGGGAAGCAAAGGTCACAGCTATCGAAGAGGCTCGTGGAGAGTCGATGACGTCAGTTGCAGCCTTGTTTGGTAGCTTATCTGAATATGAGAGCAAGTTGAAGTTCAAGAAGGAATTAGAAGATGTCAATGGTGGCAACAATCGCAACAAGGGAGTGGCTCTGAATGCGGAAAAGGATGAGGAAGATGAGGACGAGGATGAAGAGATTGGCATGATGGTCCGGAGATTCAAGAAGTTTTATAAAAGAGATCAAGGCTTCAAGAAATTTCAGAAAGGAAGTTCGAGCTATGAATCAAAGAAGCCTATCATCTGCTATGAATGCGAGAAGCCCGGACACATCAAGGCAGAATGCCCTCAGCTGAAAAACCAAGAGAAAGAAAAGAAGAAATTCAAGAAATACAAAAAGAAGGCATATGTGTCAGCTATATGGGGAGATAGCTCATCGGATGAGGATGAAGCTGAAGAGGATGAAAGTGAAAAAGCCAACATATGCCTGGTTGCTGAGGAAGAAGAACAACCTAGTGAAATAAATGAGGTATATGAATCTCTTCCTTCCTATGATGAATTGTTTGCTGAATACAATGTTGTTCAAAAGGAGTTTGAAAAACTTGCAGACAAGTATATGTCTTTGAAAAGAAAAAAATTCTTTTCTTGAACTGCAAATTGAAAACCTCTCTTCTCCTCAATCTCTGATTTGTGATGAATGCTCTATCCTAGAGAAAAAGAATTCACAACTTACAAAAGCACTTGAGAAATTCACTAAGGGAAGTGAAATGCTCAATGTGATTTTGAAACAACAACGTTTTACAAACGATAGATCGGGCATTGGTTATAGACCAGACTTTGATAAGAAGAAAGGAAAGAAAAAGAATGGACAAAAATCCTATATGAATTATTTCACTAAATCTGTTCATTCCTCAAATCCTTTTGCACATTGTACATATTGCAATAGGAAGGGTCATTCTACTTCATCTTGTTTTCATCGAAAAGAAAGAAAAGCTAAACCTGTAGGAAATTATGTCTGGGTACCAAAAGGAACATATGTTCCCAAGGTGCATGCTAACCCCAAAGGACCCAAGAAAAGATGGGTACCTAAAACTTGACCTCTGGTGATCTGCAGGTATGTCTTAGAGCATCAAGGCCGAACAAGTGGTACATTGATAGTGGATGCTCAAGACACATGACTGGAGACAAATCAAAGTTCTTATCAATAAAGCCAAAAGACGGAGGTAGAGTCACATTTGGAGGTGATCAATCCGGGAAAATCGCTGGCATTGGTGAGATAGGCAACAATGAAGGCCCACTCATCAAAGACGTCTACCTTGTAGAAGGATTGTGTCACAATCTCCTAAGTGTGAGCCAAAGCACCGATAAGGGTAATTTGGTAATATTTGACTCTGATGAATGCTTTATTGTTAAAAAGGATTTGATCTCCATAAATGATTTGAAAAATAAAGCTTTATTCAGAGCACCTAGAGATGGAAACTGTTATACTTTGAACCTCTCTAGCAATGCTTCTACTTCTGAAAATTGTTTTGTAAGTAACTTGAATGAGAGTTGGCTATGGCATAAGCGATTAGCTCATGTTAATATGTATCAACTTGACAAGTTATTGAAAAAGGATTTGGTTATTGGCATTCCCAAACTGAATTTCAAAAATGATATGATTTGTGATGCTTGTCAAAAGGGAAAACAGACCAAATCTTATTTTAAAGCTAAAAATGAGATTTCAACAAACAGACCTCTTCAACTTCTTCACATGGATCTAGTTGGACCAGCTAGAGTGAAAAGTCTTGGTGGAAACTTATACACCTTGGTCATTGTTGATGATTTCTCTAGATTTACTTGGACAATATTTTTATCTTCTAAAGATGAAACCTTTGATCAGTTTGTTTCATTTGCCAAGAAGGTCCAAAACGAGAAAGGGTTATCAATTTCAGGAATACGGACTGATCATGGTGGAGAGTTCGAGAATCAAGTCTTTGCTGAGTTCTGTGACAGTATGGGGATTGATCACAATTTTTCAGCACCAAGAACACCACAACAAAATGGTGTTGTGGAGAGAAAGAATAGAGTACTCACTGAAATGGCTAGAGCAATGTTGAACGAGTACAACACTTCTCAAGTATTTTGGGCTGATGCCATGAGTACGGCTTGCTACGTCTCCAACAGAGCATACTTGAGAAAGAAGCTGAATAAGACTCCATACGAACTCTACAAGGAAAGAAAGCCAAACCTAAGCCACCTTCGTATCTTCGGCTGTAAGTGCTATGTGCACAATAATGGTAAAGACAGTCTTGGTAAATTCGATCCTAAAGCTGATTTAGCTATCTTTATTGGTTATTCTAATAGGAGCAAAGCATATAGAGTCTTTAATACTAGAACTAAAATTGTTGAAGAATCTGTACATGTTGTATTTTGTGAGTCTGAATCTGATAAATCCCTTGATGATGAAGAAGAGACTATTTTCAAAAACAAATTCTTTTCGAAAAATGCTCCTACTCCTTCTGAAAATTCTGAAAATATTTTTGAGGCTGATCCAGAAAATAATCTTGAAAATCCTGATCAGTCCCAACCTAGAGCTTGGAGATTTATAAGGAATCATCCTTTAGACCAAGTTATAGGTGATGTAAATCAAGGAGTTAGGACCAGAAATAGTACTCTGAATGAAGTTACATTTTCTGCATTTATTTCACATATAGAGCCCTCTAAGATAGAAGAAGCCCTTTCAGACAATGATTGGGTGATTGCTATGCAAGAGGAGCTACATCAATTTGATAGAAATCAAGTTTGGGACTTGGTACCTAGACCCGAAGACCATCCGGTAATTGGGACAAAATGGGTATTCAAGAACAAACGTGATGAGTCAGCCATCATTGTGCGTAACAAGGCTAGATTAGTGGCCAAAGGCTACAATCAAGAAGAAGGAATAGACTATGAAGAGACTTATGCTCCAGTAGCTAGATTGGAAGCAATAAGAGTTCTTCTAGCATTTGCATGCACAAAAGGTTTTAAACTCTATCAAATGGATGTCAAAAGTGCTTTTCTAAATGGTTTCATTCAAGAGGAGGTGTATGTTGAACAACCTCCAGGTTTTGAAAATGATCAATTTCCAGATCATGTTTTTAGACTTAAGAAAGCCTTGTATGGTCTTAAGCAAGCTCCTAGAGCTTGGTATGAAAGATTGAGTCAATTCTTACTCAATCAAGGATTTATTAGAGGAAAGGCTGATACAACATTGTTTATCAAGAAAAATAAATTGAATGAAATTTTAATTGTACAGATATATGTTGATGATATTATTTTCGGTGCTACTAATGACTCTTTGTGTGAGGAATTTTCCAAGACTATGCAGGGTGAATTTGAGATGTCAATGATGGGAGAGCTCAATTACTTCCTTGGACTGCAAATCAGACAACGTAAGGATGGGATATTTATATCTCAAACCAAGTATTTAAATGATTTGCTGAAGAAGTTTGGAATGGACAAGTGCAATGGAGCTGACACACCAATGAGCACAACAACTTCTTTGGATGCTGATGAAGAGGGCAAGGATTTCAACATTACCAAGTATAGAGGAATGATTGGATCATTGCTCTATCTCACTGCAAGTCGCCCAGACATCCAATTTAGTGTTGGAATGTGTGCTCGGTTTCAATCCGCTCCTAAAGAGTCTCATGCTGAAAATGTGAAGAGGATATTCAGATATCTCTCTGATTCGAAGACTCTTGGGCTATGGTTTCCCAAAGGTCAGCCGGAGCATCTTGTGGCATATTCAGATTCGGATCATGCTGGCTATAAGACGGATAGAAAGAGTACAAGTGGGCAATGCGAGTTCTTTGGCAACTCACTTGTCTCTTGGTTTAGCAAGAAGCAAACTACCGTGGCCGTGTCCTCAACAGAAGCTGAATATGTGGCTGCCTCAAGCTGCTGTGCTCAAGTGTTGTGGTTGAAACAGCAACTTGCTGACTTGGGAGTGCACTTAAAGGAAATCCCAATACTCTGTGATAATACTAGCACAATAAGCTTGGCCAAGAATCCCGTACAACATACAAGAACCAAGCATATTGATGTGAGACATCACTTCATCCGGGATCATGTCCAGAAGAGAGATGTGAAAGTGATGTTCATTCCAACTCATCTTCAACTAGCTGACATCTTCACCAAGCCTCTAGCCAAGGAACAATTCACTTTCATAAGGAGAGAATTGGGAATGGTAAATCCCAATGAATTGTAAGTTATTCTCTCTCAAATTAATGTTAGATGTGTCATTGATGATTAATCTTTACTAACTTAAGCATCGGAGAGTTCAGTCTTTGTTTTTGCAGGGTGCTTTTGATGTCTCAGTAGAGCTATACCGCGGTATGCAAGTGATATACCGCAGTATAGGGTGTGTGAGAGGCAAAAATTCCAAGTGGGATGCATACTGCAGTATGTAAGTGGTATACTGCAGTATGTCCATCGGAATTTCAGAGGTTCAGACATGCAAGAGGTATACTGCAGTATGTAAGTGATATACTGCAGTATGGGGTCAGACAGAAACGAAGCTTCAGGTATGCAAGAGGCATACTGCAGTATGTAAGTGCTATACTGCAGTATGGCCATCGGGTTTTCAAAAATTCTCTCAACATTTTTGAAGTCCAGGTCAGTATACTTCCATCCTTACTGCAGTATGTAAATGAAAGTATGCTATACTGCAGTATGCAAGAACCTTACTGCAGTATACAAGTCTGTCTATATATACTGAAACACGGTGTTCTTTCATACTCGCGTCTATACCACAGTAAGACCTAGCAGTATCGCGTCTTTCTCTTCCATCTCTCTTTGAAAGCGTCACAAATCCTCGTTAAACTACCATAAATCCTCACCAAATCTCTCTCATTTCCTTCCCAATCTCATTCTCACCGAAACCCTAGCGTCAAAATGTCCAAAGATCAATCTCTCTCCAAACAACCCTCTTCTTCTCTTCCACTCAGAGCACCAAGGTCGAAATCAATTCCTAAGAAATTAGGGGAAGGTATTGATCGTCATATCCCCGGAGTTGGTGTTTCTCTACCAAAGGCATCTTCGCCGAATCCCAAGAAGAGGGGAACTTCATCCAGAGCATCTATCCCATCTTCAGCCGCGAAGAAGAAGAAGACCGGAGAGCCAAGCAAGACACAAGAGAAGAGGACCGTTGTTCCTCAAAAGGCAAGGTCCAAAAGAGCTTCCACGACTGTCACTTCCTCTCCATCGTCTGTTGATGTTTCTGGGTCTTCGTCAGAAACTGAGTCTGAGCAAGACTCCTCTCTCGTGGTAGCAAATGCAGTCGAGGAGATCAAGATTCACAAGAATGCGCCAGAAGGATTCAAGGTTACTCCTGTCCTACTTCCTCCCAGTTTAAATGCCAAGTTCAAAGATCTTTATGGGAGCCGAGGATTCTGCACTGTCACTTCTGTTGATCTGGAACAAGTCTACCGAGAGTGCAACGTGAATCTCTCACCATGGTTCGGGCCATATGCTACGCTCGTCTCCATCGAGGCTGCCTACTGTCCTGAGTTGGTCAAGATGTTTTACTTCAACATGGCGACCAATCACATCTTGAGCTCTGAAGGTAGACTGATTGAGGAAAGGGTCACAACTTCTGTGAGAGGAGTTAGATTTACACTATCTGCCGCCATCCTCAACAAGATCCTTAAGGTGGTCAACCCTCCAGAAGCATCCACTCCGAAGTATTCTAATGAGGAAGTATATGCCACACTTATGCCCGGTCAGGACATACCGGATGATCAGAGGGTTCACTTGACATTCAAGCCCTCGGAGATGCCTCATTTGCACCGTGTGATATGGTACGTGTATTCACGTAACTTTGTGCAAAAAGGCGGGAGCTACACGCACTTCACGCAGAAGGACTACCGCTTCTTCACTGCCTTCATCCGCAAGCATCCGCTCAATATTGGGCAGTGGCTGTTCAAGGAGATTAGCCACTTCAGATTCGTATCCCGCAAGGGATCCTACATGCCCTTTGCATCTCTGGTCTCTCTGATATTGTACTACCATAAGATATGGTATGTGGGTCCTCCCGAGCAGATGAAGTTTATCCCAGCCTTTGGCAAGACTCAGCTCAACTTGATGAAGATTCAGTTCGAGCCAGAAGGATCGGGGCAGTCGAGGGCTCCACCGCGGTCACAGACTCGTGCATCTCAGTCAGTTGCACATGAGGCCCAGTCTGCTCCACCACCACTTCCTTCAGATTTTGATGCACGGATTAGAGCAATTGTGGATGGTGCACTTGTATCTCACCGAGCTATGATGAAGGCAGAGTTTGATATGATTCGGGCTGACATCAAGTTGGGGGTTATGGATGTGATAGTGGCTCAGTCACAGGTCCTCTCTGAACTGGTCAAGGTGAAAGATGCTATTGATGATCAAGGGATCAACTTGGGCTCTACATTGTCAGTCACCTTAGCTGCTGCCTCAGATGCCAGAGACAAGGCTCAGCAACTCCTTCAGCACTTTGGACTTGGTGGCTCATCTTCATCTTCATTCGGTTTTACCACTGGTCCATCCTCTTCGACTCCTGTTCCGGAAGCCCAACCATCTATACCCGTATCTCAGCCTTCCCCAAACTCACCAGAACATCACTTCTCACCACCTTCATCACCCACTTTCTCATTTCCCAGTCCACCTCATAGCCCACCCCACACCACCTCTTCCCCGGTCACCCCTTCCACAGAGATTCTTCCGAATCCACTTCCATCTCCACCTACTCCATCTACTGTGCTCTTCCCTACACCCTCTCCATATGCTGTGCCCCATGATTCCGATTTTGATCCCAACACAGCTATGGTCCTCTATTCTCCTCCTCTTATTATCCTAGATCCCGAGTATGTTGATGATGACAAAGGGGGAGAAGCAGAGAAAGATGCTTAGTGTTTAGAGGTTTAGTAGGATGATTAGTTGATGTAGGTGTAGGAAGCTTGTAATGTTTTAATCTTGTTTTGCTGATTAGTTGATGATTAGTTGATGTTTTGCTGATATCAGTGATTATCAGAGTATTTATCCTCTTCTGATATCAGTTAGATACAACTCATGTATGATGTTTTAAATGAATATGAACATATTTTGCACATGTTTACGAGTTCAATTATATATCTGCTGCTATTCTCTGATGTCTATGTTTAAAAAAATGCAAATTGGATATTTTTCTGATAATTCAACTCTGATATTTTGAAAACTTCAATCTGAAAGCTACACATCTTTCTAAATCTTTAAAAAGAATGTTTATAAGTGTTGTCATCATCAAAAAGGGGGAGAATGTTAGTTCTCAATGTGTTTTGATGATTAACAACAAGTGAAAAATATGTTTTGAAGTTTCCAAGATTCTTTGAAAATCATCTAAGAGTTGCTTACCGCAGTATGGGATGGCATACTGCAGTAAAGGGTCTTCCAGAAAGTCAATACTGCAGTATAGGGTGATATACCGCAGTATAGGACTTACAGAAGGTCATCAAATTGATGAAGATAAGTCAATACTGCAGTATGTTAGTTACATACCGCAGTATTGGACTCCCAGTGAAAGGCCATACTGCAGTATAGGATGTCATACTGCAGTATAGGGCCAACCCGAGAGCAACTGTATTTTCAAAGTTAGTCCATACCGCAGTATAGCTATGTATACTGCAGTATAGGGACTTCCAGAGAGAAACCGCATTTTTCAAAACAAGCCCATACCGCAGTATAGCTTTGTATACTGCAGTATAGGGGCATCCAGAGAGCAATTAAAATTCTAAGTCAAGCCAATACCGCAGTATAGGTATGTATACTGCAGTATTGGGTCAACCCGAGAGCTATCAAATTTTCTCACCCAAGTCCTTACCGCAGTATGGAGTTGGATACTGCAGTAAAGGCTCTCACAGTAAGCTCTCTAAGTTTATAACTATTGCATACTGCAGTATAGGTTTTCATACTGCAGTATTGGGAAATCACGGGCTCTCTTCTCTTTAACAAAAACTCGCATACTGCAGTATGTTATTTGGATACCGCAGTATAGAGCATATCTTTCAAAATCATTTCACGAGGTTTTTTGTCTCTGGGAGTTGTTTACTGCAGTAAGCATTTGGATACTGCAGTATGCACAGTGGCATACTCCAGTATAGAGGAACATACCGCAGTATACAACGGTCAAAATTGATTTTTGAATTTCGTGAATTTGCAAATCATTATTGTTTGATCTTATTGCTTCCATAATTCATTCAATCATACTCCTAGCTATGTTTAACAAGTTTGTTGAGTGAATTTTAGTCAGCACAGATGAAGATTAATGAGATCAAAGGCAAAAAGCAAAAAGGTGCTCAGTGCATTAAATGCACTTCTGCAAATCAACCTATTCTTAGCTAATCCATCTGAGCACGCCTTCTAAACGTTAAAGAATGCTTACTTCAACAAGTAAAGACATCTCCAACGGGCAAATTCTCAGAGAGCCACATCAGACTTCATTAAGACTTGGATTAGCAGAAATTTAGAAAGAGAAGATGACCAGAACCCAAGCTAATCACTTCCAACGGTTGGAATCATCTTACAACGGTCATTTAATGTTCTCTGCCTATAAATAGAGAGCATTAACTTCTTCTCAAGCTGATACAACTACTTAGAACGAAAATTTATTGAGTCATTCATTGTATCAAGCTTACATCTGTATTGTATCATTTTGATACTTAGTTCTTCAGTGTTTATCTTATCTGCTTTGTAAGAGAGTCAAATATTTGTAAATCATTTATTGATTGTGATAACTACAAGTCAGGGGACTTGGTAGTTGGGGTGTATTGATTACAACTTGTAAGGGGGAGTGTGTTCTAGTGAGAGAACAGCTCTTAGTACAGAGTGTGTAATCAATATTGTTGAGTTAGTGGATTGAAAATCCCAAGTGAGGCTTGGGGACTGGATGTAGGTCAGAGAAAGGACCGAACCAGTATAAATCGTTGTGTGCAAAGCTCTTCTCTCTATCTCCTCTGTTCTGCTCTGTTCTGAGAGTGTAAAAACAGAACCAGTTTGCAAAAATTTTTAATATACCCAATTCACCCCCCCTCTTGGGTATAAAGCTCCTCTTTCAAAATCAAACAGAGAGCAATTGCACTATGGCATAACTCGAGTTGCACAGTAATAACTTGAGTTATGTTAAAGATAATTTCAGACAGAGAGCAAATGCTACAGGATTAACTCGAGTTGATGAAAATAACTCGAGTTGCTCCAGATGACAGAAAGTTCAAATCGCGAGAAGCTTTCTGGAAGTGTGAAGTACAGCCCATAACTTGAGTTAAGTGATAACTCGAGTTATGATCCTTTGAAAAATAATTTTTAACTTGAGTTATGATTTCCAACTTGAGTTATGAGTTTTTTGAAAAATCTTTAAGTCTTATAACTTGAGTTTTAATCAATCAACTTGAGTTACTAAAATTCCAAAAACATTTTCAAAGAACTCAAGCTTGCTTTCAAATATTTTTATCAAATGAAACAATTGTTAGCCATCATCAAAACATATAGAGAACTAACATTCTCCCCCTTTTTGATGATGACAACACTTGTAAGTTTGAGAAAGAGATGAGTTGGTAAAGATATCAAGTAAGACTCAAATATCAGAAACTCAAATATCAGAGATATCAGAAACTGGTCATTACTCATTCATCCAAAAGCATAATAGGCACATGAAGTTCATGAAATTGTAACACCATAGTCTAAATACAAAAGATACAAGACAGAAACACATGAAGATTAGATAAAAGCTACAAAAGGCAAAAACTATCCTATGGGTGATTTCATCTTCATTTCTTCTTCTCTTTCTCTCCCCCTTTGTCATCAGGCAAAATGGGAGGATCAGAGGCCAGGGAAGCATGCAGAGCCTGGAGAATAGGCAAGGGTGAATAAAGGGTGAGGGATAGAGAAGGTGGAGTAGGAGGGGAAGGGTGAAGTACTGTGGTCTGGGGGGATGAAGGAGAAGAACTAGAGACACCTGAGGAGTGTTCATCAAAGAGATCTGCTGTGTCTCCAGAGGAGGATGATGGTTGATTGGCATGTTCGGGAGGAGTAGGAAAAGGAACAGTTGGAGGAGCAGAGGCTATAAAAGGAGCAGAAAGTGGAAGAGTGGGCATGATAGGAGTGATATCAGGTTGAGATGGTGAAAGGAGGGAAGGAGATAGGACAAGAGTGGATGTAGGCTGAAAGGAAGAGGAGTGAGGTGGAGATTGATGAGGAGAAACATGTGGTGAAAGGTGAAGTGGAGAATGAATGGGAGAGTGACTGGGAGAGGGAACTAGCCTAGATGGACCAGAGGACACATCTGATAGAGGCCATGCATACTGTCAAACCGATGATCCAGATCCTCAAAATGTCCAGTGACATCCTCAATCTTCTCTCCAAGATAGTCAACCTTGTCTTCAGTAGAAGCAATGGTCTTCTCCAACTTGTCAACCTTGGACTTAGTAGAAGTAACTGAAGAAACCAACTTGCCAATTTCTGACTCAATCTTATCATATAGTTCATAGTACTGAGCAGTGAGTGTGGTCTGAAGAGTCCCAAAAGTTTCTTGCATAGCCTTGGCAATAATGGCCTTGATCTCAGTAGACAGATGAGAAGACCTTGGTGCAGGTCGAGACTCAGAAGGACCAGGAGAAGATTCAGCTGGAAGAGGTCTGGAAACAGAAGCTCTTGATCTGGAGGGTGCTCTGGATTGGCCTGAAGCTTCTTGAAAAGTAATGTTCATGTAGTTCAAATGAGTCTGACCAAACATCTGTGGCTTGACCTCCTTCTCAGTGATGTCCAGGTACCAAATTTTGTTGGTATACAATATGAGTGAAACAAGGTTGGGGAAAGGTCTCTGTGCAGATGATAGAGATAAAACTTTACAGCCTATAAACTCTGCAAGTGCACGGGCCGTACCAAGTAATAAAGAGTGAGTAAGATATCGTTCCCACGAGGACTTGGTATCACAAACTTCGGTTAAGCATTAATTCTACAATTTCGTTTAAGTTGAGAAAACCAAAATTGAATTTAATTAAGAAAAAGGAATTAAACTAAAATTAAAATAAACAAACCACCACAATAATCAAATGAGCAACCCAGAGTCACTAATCCCTTATTAGCTTCATAAACCTTGTTTTCACTAATTTAATTACTCTTAATATCAATTTTGTTAATCTCGAGTATAAATAGTTATAAGTGCCTGTTGGTCCACTTACAACCCTCTCTTGAATATATTTTGTTATGTCTAACATAATTACTCAAGAGGCAACATAACTCGAACACACTCTTCAACAGTTATATGGGGCAATTAGGTATATGTCTATCCTAATCACAAATTAAATCGTAATTTAATCCCATATTACTTATTCTGAGAGCTTAATTAAAATCCCCTTCGTCAAGGTAAATCCTAATTCTCAAATTCATATTTAATGATGGTCAATCACTAAATAGATAAAGCTAAACAAGATTAAGTAACCAAAATTAATATTAATTATAACTAAATAGTAAAAACAAAGTTTAATCCACACCTATAAGTTCAAAGTTCCAATAGGTTGCAAAGTAAAATCAGCCACACCTCACTTTAATTAATATCCATAACAGCTCAGAACATTCCAGAGACAAATTCAAATGGAAAGAAAAACCAAACAATATTAATCAGAGAACCAAATCAGCCATGGGTTGGCTTTAATCAGATCTCCTTGTTCAGATTTCGTGCGTCGTGGCCTCCACTCCAATTGGCTCCTTCTGCTTAGTGCTCTACAGGTGCAAATCTGCCTTTGGAGCTTCCAAATCGCGACTGTTGTCTGAGATGGTGAGGATGAGAGATGAAGTTGGATGGTGGTCGAAGAAGGGAGGATCTCGCCGATGACAATAAAGGTGAAGGTGTCACCGGCGAGGAAGAAGGTCCGATGATGTGGGTATGCGAGGTTCAAGGTCGCTCTGTCTCTCGTGCTCCCTGTGATGCCGCTCTGTGCATCCTGTTTTTTTTACGGGAATCAATCCTCCGTGTTTTCAATTAACTTTTAGGTTTTCATTGCATTCAATCCGTGGGCCCCACCTCCATCTTTTCTTCAATTAGGTTTTTTTTTTCATTCTTTGTAATGTGTGGGTCCCATGTCTATTGCAAATTCAAATTCTCCAATTGTTATATCAATCCGTTTGGGCTCTCCTGGACATTAAAAAAAAAACAAAACAAAATCATATCATAATAATATTAAAACCTTAACACACCTAAATATATCTATTTAATTAAAATTAAGATATTTGTAATAAAATCCCCTAAATAATGTAACACTTTGATTTCTCTTAAAATAACATAGTCTCATAAAAATCTCCTAAAATTGCTTAGATAACTCTCTAAATATCTTCAAAATGTATTTTAAATATACAAAATATGGAGAGTTATCACACCCCCACACTTGCATCAAATCTTGTCCTCAAGATTTTAAATTCTAAAAAAAATCAAATTCAAGAAAACCATGGAAGCAAGATCTTTAAAGCAAGCACTACAAAATTGAAGTCAAGTCAAACTTTCTCAGAAATCTTTTAATTTCCACCTTCCAAAAATGCAAGTAGCAAGGTAATTAATTTGGCAAAGATAAATCACAATAGAATGTCCCTCACAAGTCAAGTGTTTACACTCATTTCTCAAGATATTCTAGGGCTTGTGTTTCACTCAATTCCACCTATTGCAACTTATCTACCATAAGCTTGTTTATCATCTCAATCTCCACTTTATACATTATCCAATTGCACACTCAAATCAAAAGGACTTTCTCAAGGTTTTAATGATCAAGGTAGGATAATGAAATGAAAATGATCAAATGGTATGGGAGAATACTTTAATTAGTGCCAAGTAATTTAATGAAATTCATGATGAAGAATGAAGGAATACCTACCAAAAGAAAACGACTCAATGACACTATATATAAACAACCTTTATTCTTTTGACCTCAACAATCTTTTTTTTCTTCTTCTTTTTTAGATTTCTATTTTCTTTTTCTTTTTCTCCTCCTCTTCTTCTTTTTTTTTTTTAAATAATATATATTCCTTTGTTTCGTTTTCTTTTTTTATTCTTTATGTTTTTTTTCTTTTCTTTCTTTCTTTCTTTTTCTTTTTTCTTTTCTTTTTTTTTTTTTGGTTTTGCTTTTCACTACCTACACATACTCTTATAGTGTTGACTTTCTAACTCCTTCACTCTTTTAAATTGGTTCACTTAGCACTTATTAAAGTAACAAAAATGAATGGGCGAAAAAGATATAAAAATTGCATATCTCAAACAAAGGGCTATTTATTCTATGCAAATTTCCTTTTTAAAAAAAAATAATAAATAAAGGCTCAAATGGGGTAACAAATGATTTTCATGTGATAAGGATGGACATTTGGCCAAACTAGCTATGAAATGAATACCTAGATCATCTTTGCGCATGCAAAAGGATTTTAAATTTCAAAAGAGATTCAAGACAAGTTCTAGAGATGAAATCACAATAGGTGTACTCCCTTTTGAAAGAAATGAAACTTAGGCTCAGTTTCCTCACAGGTTCTTTGACATCCTAAAGTAAAGTATCAAAACCAAATCTTTACCTCTTTACTAACATTCAAAGAACATGAAATCAATTCCTAATCAAATTCACTCCTTTTCATGTTCAAATCAACTCAATTGTAATAATGCTCACAAATAAAATTCAAACTTCCACAATTTTTTTTTTCAGAAAAATCTGAGGACAAGGAAAGTTATAATCAAGGATACCCTCACCCCCACACTTAAATGTCACATTGTCCTCAATGTGAACAAGTAACAATAAGTAATGGAAGTGAAGAGCAACCATATCTAAAGTGTAAGGGTAACACTAATTTCAGAGATTTCAAATTTTTCACCAATTAAACAGCTCAAGTGCTAGCAATCACTCAATAATCATCACAAACAGTCATGACATGCACATCCAACTAAGACTAGCACTCACTCCCAAGCAATATATCATCAACAATCAAATAAAACAAATCAAAGAAAAGTAGAAGAGAACTCCTCTATTTGTCTTTGACTTACGCTTTCAATCCCTGCTACCAAAGTGGAACACCTCATCAAGGGCTTTCAACAATCCTACAAAAGCAAACAAAGCATCAAATTATTCCTTGGGTTGCCTCCCAAGAAGCGCTAAGTTTAAAGTCTTTAGCCAGACTTCTCAAAACAGCTTCTAATCATAAGTATCAAACACCAAAATCACCTTGTCTTCATTTCTTTTCAAGCAACAAGGTGTCACACACAAAAATTGATAATTCAAGTTACTTACTTGTACTTCCTCAATCATAGGCAATCTTGGAGTACAAGTGTTCACTGAATTCAAATGAAGCACAACATGCATATCTTTGAAAATAAACATAGGCACTTCCAAAAATTTAGAGCATCCAATGAAATCCACTTGACTCTCATCAGTAAGAGTCAACGCTTCAATAGGAGAGTCATGAACAACAACAATTGGGACATCCACATCAAGTTGATCACCAAAATCACAATCCTTAGGCTCCACAATTGGAACTCTTCTAGACACCCATTATTCTCATCTAAATCACTTTGAAACTCACAATCACTTTCTACATTATCCATATTCTCATGTAATTCCACATCTTCAACTTGCTCACAATAATCATTATCATCATAAGAAGTGGTCATCAAGCTTAAGGAATTATCTTGTCCTTTAGTCTCAAGAGTTGAAACAATCTGACTCACATATACCTCAATATCTTGAACACTTGACCTAATATCTTGGACACTTGACTCAATGCTAGTGACAAACTCCTTTTGCTCTCTACTAGATCTCTTTGATGCTTCCGCACACTCCTCAATTAATCTTTCTAAATTAGATTTTTCCTTATACTCAATTGTGTGCTCTTCAATATGTGGATAAGAGTAAAAAGGAGAGGTATTTTCATGAGAACAATAGACATGTAGATCCCCAAACTTTTGTTGCTCAAAATTTTCACTAGGACAAAATGAATGATCAAAATAAGCTTGGTCCCTAACAAAATCATCCCTCACAAAATAACTAGTTGTACTATATGGACACAGCTCATATAAATGATTCCCTCCACAATAAACACAAGACATGCAAACATATTGAGAAGAATCAACATATGGAATACAACCATCATTCATGCTCCTTTTATGTTGCCTACGTTCATTCAAAGAATTTAAAATAGCAATCAATCCATCTTGTATAGAAGACGAAGAACTCATCTCCTTCTCAATATTAAGACCAGTTGGTTGCCAATTGAATTTTTTAATTTTTCTAAAACAATAAAATAAAATATTTACAAACTCAAACTTAAACTACTAATGCTCAATCAATTCCAACCAAGGCAGTTATGGCACACAAGTCCCCGGCAACGGCGCCAAAAACTTGATAGAGATAAAACTTTACAGCCTATAAACTCTGCAAGTGCACGGGCCGTACCAAGTAATAAAGAGTGAGTAAGATATCGTTCCCACGAGGACTTGGTATCACAAACTTCGGTTAAGCATTAATTTTACAATTTCGTTTAAGTTGAGAAAACCAAAATTGAATTTAATTAAGAAAAAGGAATTAAACTGAAATTAAAATAAACAAACCACCACAATAATCAAATGAGCAACCCAGAGTCACTAATCCCTTATTAGCTTCATAAACCTTGTTTTCACTAATTTAATTACTCTTAATATCAATTTTGTTAATCTCGAGTATAAATAGTTATAAGTGCCTGTCGGTCCACTTACAACCCTCTCTTGAATATATTTTGTTATGTCTAACATAATTACTCAAGAGGCAACATAACTCGGACACACTCTTCAACAGTTATATGGGGCAATTAGGTATATGTCTATCCTAATCACAAATTAAATCATAATTTAATCCCATATTACTTAATCTGAGAGCTTAATTAAAATCCCCTTCGTCAAGGTAAATCCTAATTCTCAAATTCATATTTAATGATGGCCAATCACTAAATAGATAAAGCTAAACAAGATTAAGTAACCAAAATTAATATTAATTATAACTAAATAGTAAAAACAAAGTTTAATCCACACCTATAAGTTCAAAGTTCCTCTAGGTTGCAAAGTAAAATCAGCCACACCTCACTTTAATTAATATCCATAACAGCTCAAAACATTCTAGAGACAAATTCAAATGGAAAGAAAAACCAAAAAATATTAATCAGAGAACCAAATCAGCCATGGGTTAGCTTTAACCAGATCTCCTTGTTCAGATTTCGTGCGTCGTGGCCTCCACTCCAATTGGCTCCTTCTGCTTAGTGCTCTGCAGGTGCAAATCTGCCTTTGGAGCTTCCAAATCGCGACTGTTGTCTGAGATGGTGAGGATGAGAGATGAAGTTGGATGGTGGTGGAAGAAGGGAGGATCTCACCGGTGACAATAAAGGTGAAGGTGTCGCCGGCGAGGAAGAAGGTCCGATGATGTGGGTATGCGAGGTTCAAGGTCGCTCTGTCTCTCGTGCTCCCTGTGATGCCGCTCTGTGCATCCTGTTTTTTTTACGGGAATCAATCCTCCGTGTTTTCAATTAACTTTTAGGTTTTCATTGCATTCAATCTGTGGGCCCCACCTCCATCTTTTCTTCAATTAGGTTTTTTTTTTCATTCTTTATAATGTGTGGGTCCCATGTCTATTGCAAATTCAAATTCTCCAATTGTTATATCAATCCATTTGGGCTCTCCTGGACATTAAAAAAAACAAAACAAAATCATATAATAATAATATTAAAACCTTAACACACCTAAATATATCTATTTAATTAAAATTAAGATATTTGTAATAAAATCCCCTAAATAATGTAACACTTTGATTTCTCTTAAAATAACATAGTCTCATAAAAATCTCCTAAAATTGCTTAGATAACTCTAAATATCTTCAAAATGTATTTTAAATATACAAAATATGGAGAGTTATCAGCAGAGGATCCAGACTGAAATGTAAACCTTTTCATCTCTTGGTACACCCAATGACCCATGTTGAATGGTACCTTGTTGATAAGGGATGCAAAGAGGCCATAATCAATGGAGTTGAAATGGGTGAAGTTTTTGCTCTTCCGTACAAGGTTCCTGGTGTAGATGTTGTTGGAAATTATGCCCTAGGGGCAATTCATTGTATTTTGGATATTTAAGTTATTTAAAGTATTCTCTTTTGTTATCATTTTCGTTTGCATGTTCGTATTGATAACTGCATCCCTGGGTAATCTTATAAATTATCCTAAATGTCCCTGGTCGGTCATCTACACGGGAGTGAAGATGAAATAAGACCAGTATGACTTTGATGAGGTATGGAGATACGAGTCAAAGTCATGGGTACTTGTAAGAGTACAAGGTGCTCGACCGACCCACTATGAGAAAGCTGCATGGATTAAGTCATAAGCTTATCTCAGGTATAACCGCGTCACGACGCTCTATAACCTGAGATCATCATGGATTCCTACATGATGAGTCACTGATCTTTGACCTGGTCAAAAGTCACCTTTGACCGGGTGATGATAAAGGCTAGGATCAAGATCAGTGGTTTTCATGGGGAGGAATGTGAGTGGTCAAGATGGGATTTGTCCCTCACATATGTAGAGAGATAATGCTGGGCCCCTCGATGAGTGAGTCTAAGAAATGTATGGCCATACTGTGATGGAATTGAGTTTCCATTTCACTTATTAGACTACTCGAGAATCGAGAAAGCAATGGTCAAGAAAAGGAAGTTGACATTATCCATGCCTCATCCTTGACCAAATTATCGCGTGACAAAAGGGACGTGACATGGTTGTACGATAGGTAGTATCGTGTCATCGATCCCCATGTGAATTGGGTAGTTGTAATGTCTTGCTAGAGGCCGCTTGCGACTTGTGGGCTGATACAGTGTTGGCCCACTGCCAATCTCATATGGGCCTGCAGAGTCGCACACAAGAATAATCCAACACGGGTGAAAGTGTCCAGGTTCATTGAATCTCAGATTAATCTGAGATTAAATGAATACTAAATTTGATCTAGGATTTATATATATATATATATATATATATATAATTCGAAATTAATATATATATTATAAATTGAGATTATAATATTATATATGATATTTGTTTAGTATTTAATTTATTTGATAAATTAAATATATGAAACAAATAGAGATATTGTATCTCATTTAATTTCGAATAAAGATATCGTATATCTGTTTAATATTAAATTGAGATATGGTATCTCAGATTTAATTAAATAGATAGATATCATATCTCGGATTTAATTTATAATGATAAATTAAATCAAAAGGCTTTAAATTTAGATTTGATTAAAATTCAAAATTCGAATTTCCAAATCTGGCTTTTAATATATTCAATTACATTTATGAGATAGATGTGATTGATATGTTGACCAGATTCAAAAATCCGAATTTCCAAAATTAATAAAGGATTAATTTTGGTTATATAATACGCCTATCGGGTTTAAAAAAATCTACGGGATTTTCAGTCGAGCGTATTCAGAAAAGCCGCGAGAAACCCTAGAGCAACTTGAGATAGAGACGCACAAGAAGCGCTAGCACACTGCCGCAACCGTGTTTGGGGATTGTTCGTGTGGATACCAGTAGAGGAAGCCGATCCAAGAGTCGACTTCTGCTGATCGAAAGAACCAGACGCTGACGTGTTGATTACCCACCTGATCAAAGGAACGAGGCGCGGACGTGTTGTTCGAGAAGGTAGCCCACCTGATCAAAGGAACGGAACGCGGACTAGTTCAACACAAGGTATGATTCAGTTTCCTTAACTCTGATTTAAACGTCGTTGAGTGATCCTTCGGAAGGATTCGTAAGAAATTTTAATCCGCTGCGTGTAAGAATCCCAACAGATGTACCATAAAGCCCTATATGTAGGTGACATTTCAGTTGGAGACAATTTAAGCTCACCCTCATAAGGTTTGTCAGGTAAAAGAGTCTTGAAGAATTTCTCCTTGTCATATTTAATGTTGGGTACCTCTGGAGGATTTTCAATGAAAAGTAGGGAGTTAATCACATCTGCTGAGACAGTGATAGACTTGCTCCTAACAGAAGTAATACACTTATCCTCAATCATTTTACCCTTTCTATCTACCACATTGGCCATCTTCATGTTGTGGTAAAAATGTTTAACTAAGGAGGGACAGTAAGCAGTGTTAATGGTTAGAAGCTTTCTGAACTGCTCTAACCAGGGAGACAAGTCAAGGTTGCATTCTTCCTTAAGTTTAGCCAGATCAACATATATGGTAGGACAAAAAGTTCTAGTCTGATAGTTCTTTTTGAAACTAAGCATTTGTTCTTGATCCATTGGAGTAGGACAACAAATAAACTCAGAGTTTGGTGGTTTTTCAAGGTTAGGGGGCTTGAAGACATATTTGGATTTGGTAGGTACCTCAGGATTAGGAACAGCAGACTGAGAGCCACTAGGAGCTTTGGAGCCAGATGCCATAGCCTTCCCATCTGTTGGAGCCTTTGAACCAGAAGCCTGAGTCTCAGAGATGATCACTTTATTCTTTGTCTTCTTGTGAGGAGCAACTATCGGTTCCTTATCCCTACGAGTAGCAGTATCAGGATCAATAGGTTTGGTGGGAGGAACTTCTGGTGGCTCTTGAATCTTCAACTTTCTTGGCTTTTTCACCAGAGGTTCTTCAACCGGCAAGTTTTGAAGCTTCGTGGGTGGTTTCCTTTTTCTCGCCGGACGAGTTAATGTGGGTGGAGTTGATGATTCAGTGGGTTCATAGTCTGAGGTAGAATCCTCCTGAGCTTTAGGGTTTTTCATGGATTTGGGAGCCATCTGGAAGAATTTGTGATTGAAGAAAGTGAAATTCAGAGAGTTGAGAGAGAAGGACCTCGAGTTAGGGTTTGAAAAATCGCGGGAATGACGAACAGACAGCGACGGGATTATATAGGAGATAGGACAACTCGAGTTGCTTAGTGGTAACTCGAGTTGTACAATGGCACAATTCTTCTCTGTTTGATGACCAACTCGAGTTATGTTGAATAACTCGAGTTGTGTTGTGGTGCAGAGAAGGTTCTGTCCTCTGACTGATAAGGTAACTCGAGTTGCTTCATGTAAATCGAGTTACTTCGATAATTTAAATTTCTCACCAATGAAAGAGAGCAATCCAACTCGAGTTATACCAGTGAAAAATTTTAAAACAAGGCTGAATATTCACAGAGGCATGTAATTCACAGATATATGCAAGAATACACCTGCAGAACAATGTGTAGACACTCCGAAGCTTAAGTTAGTCACCATATATCATCAAAAACATATAACTAACATTGGATTGAGAAAACTTACAACTCATTGGGATTTACCATTCCCAATTCTCTTTTGATAAAACTGAATTGTTCCTTGGCCAATGGTTTGGTGAAAATATCAGCAAGTTGAAGATGAGTTAGGATGAACATCACTTTGACATCTCTCTTTTGAACATGATCCCGTATGAAATGATGTCTCACATCAATATGCTTGGTTCGAGTATGTTGAACTGGATTTTTGGCCAAGCTTATTGTGCTTGTATTGTCACACAAAATTGGAATCTCCTTCAGATTGACTCCCAAGTCAGCAAGTTGTTGTTTAAGCCATAGCACTTGAGCACAACAACTTGATGCAGCCACATATTCAGCTTCAGTTGATGAGACAGCCACTCTGGTTTGTTTCTTGCTGAACCAAGACACAAGAGAGTTGCCAAAGAACTCACATTGACCACTTGTGCTCTTCCTATCAGTCTTGTAGCCGGCATGGTCTGAATCTGAATATGCCACCAAATGTTCTAGTTGACCTTTGGGAAACCACAATCCAAGTGACTTTGTGTCTGCAAGATATCAGAAGATTCTCTTCACATGTTCAGCATGTGACTCCTTTGTAGCGAACTAGAACCTTGCACACATTCCAACACTGAATTGGATGTCCAGGCGACTTGCAGTTAGATAGAGCAATGATCCAATCATCCCTCTATACTTAGTGATGTTGAAGTCTTTGCCCTCTTCATCAGCATCCAATGAAGTGGTTGTACTCATAGGAGTGTCAGCTCCATTGCATTGATCCATCCCAAACTTCTTTAACAAGTCATTGAGATACTTGGTCTGGGATATGAAAATTCCATCCTTTCTTTGCTTGATTTGTAGACCAAGGAAATAGTTGAGCTCTCCCATCATGGACATCTCAAATTCTCCTTGCATAATCTTTGCAAATTCCTCACTCAAAGCATCATTAGTAGCACCAAAAATTATATCATCAACATAAATTTGCACAACTGAGATTTCATTCAGCTTATTTCTTTTTATAAACAAGGTTGTGTCAGCTTTTCCTCTAATAAACCCTTGATTAAGAAGAAATTGACTTAATCTTTCATACCAAGCTCTGGGAGCTTGCTTAAGTCCATATAAAGCTTTCTTAAGTCAATAAACATGATTAGGATGATGTTCATTTTCAAAACCAGGAGGTTGTTCAACATAAACCTCCTCTTGAATAAAACCATTCAAAAATGCACTTTTAACATCCATTTGAAAAAGCTTAAAACCTTTAACACATGCAAAGGCTAGAAGAACCCTTATAGCTTCCAATCTACTGGAGCATAAGTTTCTTCATAGTCTATTCCTTCTTCTTGATTGTACCCTTTTGCAACCAATCTTGCCTTATTCCGGACAATGATTGCAGATTCATAACGTTTGTTCTTAAATACCCATTTAGTCCCAATAACCGGATGGTCCTTGGGTCTAGGTACTAAGTCCCAAACTTGATTTCTGTTGAATTGATGTAACTCCTCTTGCATAGCTATCACCCAATCATTGTCTGAGAGGGCTTCATCTATTTTAGAGGGTTCTATGTGAGATATGAATGCAGAAAAGATGACTTCATTCAAAGTACTCTTTCGAGTTCTTACTCCTTGATTAACATCTCCTATGACTTGGTCTAAAGGATGATCTCTAATAAATCTCCAAGCCTTAGGTTGAGACTGATCAGGGTTTTCAATAGAAGTTTGTGGATCAGCCTCAAAAACATTTTCAGAGTTTTCAGTAGAAGAAGGAGTAGTTTTCGAAAAGAATTGATTCTTGAAAACATTTTCTTCCTCATCAACCAAAGGTTTATCAGATTTATCTTCACAAAACACAACATGAATAGATTCCTCAACAACCTTGGTTCTAGTATTAAAAACTCTATAGGCTTTGCTTCTGTTTGAGTATCCAAGAAATATACCAACATCAGCCTTAGAATCAAATTTACCTAAATTTTCTTTACCATTATTATGAATGAAACACTTACAACCAAATACATGCAGATGGCTCAGATTGGGCTTCCTTCCTTTGTACAACTCATAGGGAGTCTTGTTCAACTTCTTCCGTAGATATGCCCGATTTGAGATGTAGCAAGCGGTGCTCATTGCATCAGCCCAAAATACTTGGGAAGTATTATTCTCATTCAGCATTGCCCTTGCCATCTCGGTAAGAACTTGATTCTTCCTTTCTACAACACCGTTTTGTTGAGGAGTTCTTGAGGAAGAGAAGTTGTGGTCTATCCCCATGTTGTCACAATATTCAGCGAATGCATTGTTTTCAAACTCTCCTCCATGATTAGTTCTTATACCTGAAATGGAGAATCCTTTCTCGTTCTGGACCTTCTTGGCAAACACAACAAACTGATCAAATGTTTCATCTTTAGAAGACAAGAAAATGGTCCAACAAAATCTTGAGAAATCATCTACAATAACCAATGTGTACAAATTGCCACCAAGGCTCCTCACCCTTGCTGGACCCACAAGATCCATATGTAGCAATTGTAGTGGTCTACTGGTAGAGATTTCATTTTTAGCTTTAAAAGATGATTTAGTTTGTTTTCCCTTTTGACATGCTTCACAAGTCAAATCATTTTTGAAACTAAGTTTGGGAATGCCAATAACTAAATCCTTTTTGAGCAACTTGTCAAGTTGAGACATGCTGACATGGGCTAAACGCTTGTGCCACAGCCAACTCTCAGTCAAATTGCTAACAAAACATTTTTCAGAAATTGAAGCATTGCTAGAGATGATAAGGGTGTAACAATTTCCATCTCTAGGTGCTCTAAATAAAGATTTTGACTTCAAATTTTCTAAGGGAAGCAAATCCTTTTTCACAATCAAACATTCATTAGAATCAAAAATAACAAGGTTACCCTTGTCAGTGCTTTGGCTCACACTAAGGAGGTTGTGGCATAGGCCTTCAACAAGGTATACATCTTTGATGAGTGGACCTTCATTGTTCCCAATCTCACCAATGCCAGCTATCTTTCCTGATTGGTCTCCTCCAAAGGTCACCTTGCCAACTTCCTTAGGCTTGATTGTGAGAAACTTAGATTTGTCTCCCATCATGTGTCTGGAGCATCCACTATCAATGTACCATTTGTTGGGCTTTGATGCTCTTAGACACACCTGCAATTCACAGAAGATCAAGTCTTAGGTACCCATCTTTTCTTGGGTCCTTCGGGGTTGGATTGGACCTTGGGAACATAAGTTCCTTTGGTACCCATTGATAATTTCCAGCAGGTTTATCCTTTCTTTCTTTTCTGTGAAAACATGAAGAGGTAGAATGACCCTTCCTATTACAATAATTGCAGTGTGCAAAAGGGTTAGAAGAATGGACTGATTTCGTAAAATAGTTCATATATGATTTTTGACCAATCTTCTTTTTACCTCTTCTCTTATCAAAATCTAGTTTGTAACCTATGCTTGATCTATCATTGATGAATCTTTGTTGTTTTAAAATCACGTCGAGCATTTCACTTCCTTTAGTGAATTTCTCGAGGGCTTTAGTTAGCTGTAAATTCTTTTTCTTTAAATCAAGGCAATCATCACAAACAAGATTTTCTGGAAAAGAGAGTTTTTCAACTTGCAACTCAAGAGTTGTGTTTTTCCTTTTTAGATTCAAATATTTGTCAGCAAGTTTTTCAAACTCAGATTGCACAAGGAGATATTCAGCAAATAGTTCATCATAGGAAGGTTTAGGATCATATACCTCATCATTTGCACCAAGTTGCTCCTCTTCTTCAGCAACTAGGCAAATATTGGCTTTCTCTTCCTCATCCTCATCATCTTCATCGGATGAACTATCTCCCCAAATACTCGAGACATAAGCTTTCTTTTTGTACTTGCTGAACTTCTTCTTTTCTTTATCTTTGTTGTTGTTCAGCTGGGGACATTCCGATTTGATGTGACCAGGCTTTTGGCACTCGTAGCAGATGATAGGCTTTTTGGACTTGAAGCTAGAACTTCCTTTTTGAAACTTCTTGAAGCCTTGATCCTTTTTATATAACTTTTTAAATCGTCGGACCAGCATTCCGATTTCTTCATCTTCATCTTCATCTTCCTCTTCTGATTCTTTATCCTCTTTTGAAGCTTTGAGTGCGATTCCTTTGCCTTTGCCATGGACCTCATCATGTCCCTTCTTGAACTTGAGTTTGGCCTCATATTCAGAGAGACTTCCAAAGAGTGTAGCCACTGAGGCCATTGAGTCTCCTCTTGCTTCCTCGATGGCAGTGACTTTAGCTTCCCAATCTTTGTTGAGGATATTCAAGATCTTTCTCACTTGCACTGACTGGTCATATTCTTTTCCAAGAGCTACAAGTTGATTAATCAAGTGTGTGAATCTTAATTGAAATTCACCGATTGATTCTCCGGGCTTCATACGCATGAGATCGTATTCTGTCATAAGAGTGTTGACCCGGTTTTGTTTTACACCGGCTGTCCCTTCATGAGCAATCTCCAAAGCATCCCACATTGCTTTGGCTGTTGGTAAAGTGCAGATACGAAAGTACTCTTGCTGGCTTAATGCACTTTGTAAAAGAAGAATGGCTTTGCTGTTGAGGGTGACATTTCTCCTATCATTTTCGTCATACTCATCTTCAAGTTTGTCAACTCTCACACCATCTTCTACAGTTGAAGGTACATAATTTCCTCTTTCGAACACCCTCCATAGTCCAAACTCTGTTGCCATTACGAAAACTTTGAACTTTGCTTTCTAGAAGGAGTAGTGCTCTCCATTAAAGCCGGGTGGTCTGTTGATCGAAGCACTGTCAGGAAGAATTCCGTCCATACTGATCCGTCTCGAGACGTTAATCTCTTTAGAGAAGACCTTGCTCTGATACCAAATGAAAGACGGAATATCACTAAGAGGGGGGGTGAATTGGGGATATGAAATTTTCTCGCGATTGTTGCTCTGTTAGCGCACTACAAGAACAGAGGTAAACAGAGTAAAGTTGAGGAAGAATGAACACAGGAAATTTATACTGGTTCAGTCTAAATCCTTGACCTACGTCCAGTCCCCAGACTCTCAGGGATTTCACTAACTCGAATGATTACACACTCTGTACTCTCGGAGTAATTCTCTCACTCTAGAACTTACTCCCCCTACAAGTTGTAATCAGATAACCCAATCTCAAAGTCCCACTACTTTGAGATTCTTACAATAAATGATAATTAATGAAGAACTCTCTAAAAGAGTAGATAAGTAAACACTGAAGATTGAAATATCAGAAGATATTGATTTCTTGTTGAAACAGTAAATGAAGTTGTTCGCTAATTGAATGCGCTGAGTTTCGGTAGTTGGAGACTTGAATGCTTCTCATATTTATAGATGCTTGCATTTAATGACCGTTGAGAAGAGATTAATGAGCCGTTGTGAGTAATGAATGTGACCGTTGAGAATTCGTGGCTTCGTCTCTTCGTATGCCTCCGACATTCGACCGTTATTCTCCGTTGACATTCCTTATTCAAATTGCCCGTTGAAGTTCATTCGGAATGTTGTCTGAAAAGTAGCCGGATTGCTTTTCGCTTGCTTAGATGGTTTCTTGCCAAAATGGTGAATGTTCTGAGCTCTGCATTAAATGCTTCTGACAGAAATTTGCTTTTTGATAATTTGAAGTTTAACCTTGTTAATCCTGTCTAAAACACACTGGAAACATGATTAATAATGATTAGAAATGATAAGGAACAATAATATCAAGTACCCATTGCATAATCTCAGAGATTCAGATTTCGAGAATGCCAATTTCAAAAACTGATATGAGTAACTCGAGTTGCACAGTACTAACTCAAGTTAAATTCAAGTTCAGGAGATTTTGGAAGAAGAAGGACAACTCGAGTTATGCACACTAACTTGAGTTGCTTTTACATTAAATTCAAACAGAGAATAATTTGTGTTGGCCTAACTCGAGTTGCACAGTAATAACTCGAGTTATCCTTAAATCAAAAACATCCGGAGAGCAATTGCCTTTTGATAACTCGAGTTGTACAGTAATAACTCGAGTTATGTTAAACAAAAAATCAAACAGAGAGCAATTGCACTATGGCATAACTCGAGTTGCACAGTAATAACTCGAGTTATGTTAAAGATAATTTCAGACAAAGAGCAAATGCTACAGGATTAACTCGAGTTGATGAAAATAACTCGAGTTGCTCCAGATGACAGAAAATTCAAATCGCGAGAAGCTTTCTGGAAGTGTGAAGTACAGCCCATAACTCGAGTTATGATCCTTTGAAAAATAATTTTTAACTTGAGTCATGATTTCCAACTTAAGTTATGATTTTTTTGAAAAATATTTAAGTCCTATAACTTGAGTTGTAATCAATCAACTTGAGTTACTAAATTTCCAAAAACGTTTTCAAAGAACTCAAGCTTGCTTTCAAATATTTTTATCAAATGAAACAATTGTTAGCCATCATCAAAATATATAGAGAACTAACAAACAGTTACTACCTGGTACACCTTGCAAAATAATAAACTCTTCCCTTGACGTTGGAGATACGTCCCACACATGTTATCACCCTAGATACATCAAAACATTATACTTTCAATCACAAATTCAAACTTTGCTTCAAGTTTCATGTATTTCACCAACCACCAGGATTTCCCATAAACGTTGACCCAACTTTGCCGATTTTAAATTAATTCTAGAAAAATCGTATCAACATGAAATTAGTGTCCATGGATCCCTTAGGATGTCTATTTTATAGGAAAAATATTTACCAAAGCCATCTGGGTTCGAGTCCTTCTCAAGTTCTCAAAACTTAGCCACTAGTCCGAGACAGAATCCATGCTGTTGGGTCATTTTCAATCTTAAATAACTCTTGGCTGGAACATCAAAATGACACAAAATCTTATACCAAAATCATCCTCAGGGTCTCTACATTAACCTTGAAAAACTTCAAATCAAACAGAATCCATTTACTATTTTAAAACCATCGATGAACACACGCTGCCCAGAAAACGCCTAAGTCGGCAGATTTACATAGTTTAAAGATTTGAGCCTTTTGGGTTTAGAAAAAGGTGATCCTATTTGTCCCCACACAAAAACAATTTTTGGACTCAATGAGAACCTCAAAAATATGAGAATCCTACTACAACTCCACGAAAAACACTATAGGCCAAAAGCAAGAACTTCTAGTTTGTCGGTGAGATGCTTACCTTGAAATTTCGGTTGCGTATGACCTCCTCTACTCCTTGAACCAAGACTTCAGCTGGGCACTATCATTTGTTAGTTCTCTATGTGTTTTGATGATGATCTAACAATTGCAAACCCAAAAATGCATTTTTGTCTTGATAAGTTGAAAAACTTACTGTCAAGACAAAACTCGAGTTTTGATTTCAAAACTCGAGTTTTGACCTTGACAGAGAAGTGCTCGTTTTCACTAAACAAGAACAAAACTCAAGTTTCCTTTGGAAACTCGAGTTTTGAACCATACAGAGAGCACTCAATTTTCATCTCAAGACAAAACTCGAGTTTCAATTTGAAAACTCGAGTTTTGACTCTTACAGAGACTTAGACATTTTTCAACTAAAAACAAAACTCGAGTTTTGTTTTGAAAACTCGAGTTTTGGCCATATAGAGAGTCTCTGATTTTAAATCCAGATTTGCTCCAAGACTTAACCTTTTCAACTGCTTCTGAACTTTTCAAAGTTTTCTCTAAGTTAAGAGAAAACTCGAGTTTTGATTTCAAAACTCGAGTTTTGACTTAACAGAGAGTTTTCAAGGTTTCACCCAGTTTTGAAAACTCGAGTGTCAAAGAGGAAACTCAAGTTTTCAACTTGAGCAGACTTTCAAAGTTTTCATCATTGGATGAAAACTCGAGTTTTGTTTTCAAAACTCAAGTTTTGACCCAACCCGAGAGCACTGCCAAAGTTCCAAGTTTTCATAACAATATGAAAACTCGAGTTTTGATTTCAAAACTCGAGTTTTGATTTCAAAACTCGAGTTTTGATCAAGCAGAGAGCAATGCATTTTCACGATGAATTGAAAACTTGGAACTCAGGTTTTGGCCTGACATGAACTCTTCAATGTTTTCACAGCTTAAGTGAAAACTCGAGTTTCATTTTGGAAACTCGAGTTTTGGCCAAACAAAGAGCTATGAAGTTTTCCAACATTTTGAAAACTCAAGTTTTGAAAGTAAACTCAAGTTTTGAAGTTTTGGACTTAATCACTCACACTTCATTAAAAGTCCAAAACTCGAGTTTTAGTTTGAAAACTCGAGTTTTGACATTTACTCAAACTATGGTCCAAAGGCTCAAAACACGATATTACTCTCTGGAACAGAAAACTTGAGTTTCAGTTTTGAAACTCAAGTTTTGTGTTAAGTGCACAATTGAAAACTCGAGTTTCCATGAACAAAACTTGAGTTTCCATCGCTGAACTGCAGATTTGAATTTAACAATTTTGGAATGCTTTATTATTTGAGCTCAATACTTTCTAGCATTAATCTTCCATATTCCCTGCTATGTTTAACCACTTTACTTGTGAGTTTAAGGCAGATTAACGAAAGTTATTGAAGATCTCAACCAAAAGCAAAAAGCATGTCAGCACAATAAATGCTGTCCAGAAAAGAAGCACTCTTTCAGCTAAACCACCTATGCACGGTTGCAAAGCATTAAAGAATGTTTTCTACAACAAGCAACCTCTTCTCCAACGGACTAATCCATAGAGAGACAGCTCAGAGTCATTATCCACCTGGATTAAGTGGAGAATAGAGAGAGAAGCTGACCAAAGTTGCAACTAAAGACCTCCAACAATTCAATCATCTTTGCAACGGTCATTTATAGCCTTCTGAGTATAAATAGAAGAGCATTCAAGTCTTCTCAACAACTACAACAACTGAGAGCGAATTTCATTGAAGTTTTCATTCATTTCTTTCAGTTTTCATCTGTGTAGTATCTTTTGATACAAGAGCTTCAATGTTCATTTATTGTAAAGGAATCACAAGTCAAGGGGACTTGGTGATTGGGGGAATCATTGATTACAACTTGTAAGGGGGAGTGAGTTCTAGTGAGAGAATCACTTCTGAGTGCAGAGTGTGTAATCTTTGATATAGTGGAAATCCCAGTGAGGCTGGGGACTGGACGTAGGTCAGAGGTTAAGACCGAACCAGTATAAATCTTCTTGTGTCTTGCTATTCTTTCCCTACTCTATTTTACCCTGTTTTTAGTATTAGAAAACAGAGTTTTCGGTAAAATTTTTAAGATACCCAATTCACCCCCCTCTTGGGTATTTGGCTCCACTTTCATCATTTTACACCTTGTGCACGTCCTTGGGTAGGTGGAAATGAGGGGAGGAGGTGTCCTTATATAGACTCCAAGGGTTAGGGCTTTCGTCCAATTTTGGTTATTACCCAATGGTCAAAAGGATGTCTTGGATTAAAATATGTTTCTTTGATTTATCTCTCAAGAATTCTAGATAATTCTTGGCAGATAGGTGCACCTTTTTAGGCCCAAAAATTAGATTCCCAAATTGCCCTTGGTGTTGGTTTTTGGAGTTACTAGGTGTAGGATTTTGTCCCTAATTAAAATAACACTTCAGGGGTAAAATAGTCATTTGCCTTGCTCTTCTTCAAGTCAGTGAGACCCACTAAATCTTCTCAAGATTGCATCATTTATGATCTTGTAGGGTCATAATTGCTTGTCATTCAATTGTCATGTCAAATTCAAATTGTGTGGTCTACATTAATTCTGATTATTTTATTTTCTCTCTCTTATTATTACATGATGTGACCTTTTGCTTCCTCTCCAACTGACTTTTCTCTCTTCTAGTCCCACTAAATTTTGCCCTTTCTCTGCATCTGTGGCTTAGGCCCAACTCTAAAAAACCCTAACCGGTCCCGCTTAGCTCCTTGTTGCCGGTTACACCTTTCCTCGTAACTCGTGCCATTCTATGGGACTTGTGTAGTCCTGGATTAACAGTTTCTTTTCCCCTAACCATAGGTAGACGGAATATAGTACCTTAGGGGATCACAAAACCCATACTTCAGTGTCTCATAACTGGCTCGTACTACGTGCTACTCGACAATCCACTTCTGTCCCCTAAATGTCATGTGTCCTACGTAGCACTACTATTACTGACTTTTCCTTCTATACTTGGTCCAGATACCTATTTTCTCTCTCCTCCTTGGTTGAACACGCATACCCTTGTCCCGGAGGGTCAGTGTTCATGTCCCACTAACATCTTTTGTCACTTATTATACTGACTTATACTTCCTCGGGCTTACTACATGCACAGGTTACCTTATAACTCATCATAGTTTCCCTCTTATTTTGACTTTTGCTTGGCTTCTTGAATACTCTTGCCTTCTTATATCCGCCAAAAACGCAGGACATCCATGACTGCTTTAGAAATGCCATATACTTATTTATATCGTAATATTTTCGCTTAAATAATTGTCCTATACCTCAAGACATAGTTAGGTGGCATCTTTTCCACCGGATTTACTCTATATAAGTCTTTTGTGTCCCTTTTTCATTGACACTCTAATTCAACGACTTATACATACTAGGTTCATTGACTCATATAGCCGAGTTACTTGGTCCCAGAGAGGCTTCCTAACTCTCGACATTCTTGGGACTCTTTCCGAACTAGGATTGGTCGTCCACCTATTTTAGGCTTATTCTCAATTCTCAGGGTCCAAAATTTGGGATGTTACACCTTCATTCCTGCCCTAAATTCCTACTTGAGCTGCGATAGTTTCTATCCCACACTCAATTACTCCGGGGGATATACGGCTACTCTTGGAGAGGCAAGGACTCCCAAATGTCAAACATGAAAACATATGCTCCTGATCGAAAATTGCCGACAGATGAAACCAAAGTGATTAACCCGTCTGCTAAACCCTATGCCATTTGGGGTGTCCTCTGGAGTGAAGTTCATAGCAAGCTACAAAATAAAGACACAGTTAATATGAGATAATTGCCATGCTCCCTCTGGGTCTCTAATCAGTAGAGCTGGGAATCAAGGCCAGGGCCTAACACAGCCAGCCCTATAGGGCTTGGGGTAAGGAAAACATCGGTTTTTCAAAGCCTGGCCTGATAGTACCAAGGCCAGGGCCGACCATACAGGGCCTTAAAATTATTATTCCAAAGTTTAATTATTTTTCCTTCGATTTTTTTCAAAGAAATATAATTAGTAAATTGCAACCACTAAAGTTCTAATCTATCAAATAAATGTTATCAACATTAATATCTAAATAATATAAATCATTCAACAAATAAACATAAAAAATATGTTTTTACCCTTTTTTGTCAAAAAATATTAAACAAAGGAATTACTTTATGTATGCCCACGACAAAATGTCTTTCCCTCTTGTAATTTTATGTGTTTGCAGATTCCTTCGGTTCATGAATGATTTTACTGATAGGTAAAAATAAGTATACTTATTTTACACAAAACATATTTATAATTTATTACTTATATAATATTGTAATACTAAAGTATGTGTTTATTTAATATGAAAACATCCCTTCTTTAAAATTTATAATAATTAATTATGTGTTTTAATACTGAATAATAATAAACATAAAAAAGGGTTATAGTTTAAACTTTAAAAAAAATTTAAGTAATTACAAATAAACACATTCATTAAATGCAAGTCTATGTAATTAATTTTTTTTAAAAAAAAACTATGTAAATGGAGCTGTATACCCAAGAGGGGGGTGAATTGGGTATACTTAAAATTTTCAACGAAATGCTCTGTTTTAAGCTACTAAAAACAGGGTATAACAGAGGTGAAGGGAAGAAAAGCTTGCACAAAAGAATTTATCCTAGTTCGGTCTTATCCTTGACCTACGTCCAGTCCCTAAGCCTCACTTGGGATTTTCAATCCACTAACTCTTTCAACTTGATTACACACTCTACACTCAAGAGTAGTTCTCTCTCTAGAACTCACTCCCCCTTACAAGTGTTAATCAATGCACTCAACCACCAAGTCTCCTGACTTGTGGTTCTTTACAATCAATAAACAATAACGAGAATAACTCTCACAAAGAGTAGATAATGATAATCACTGAAGCTCACAATGTCAAAAGACAATTTACAATAGAAAAACAGAAGGTAGGTGGGACTATTGAATGCTTGTGCGTTTTCTGATGTTCTTAGTTGTTCTGAGTTATTGAGAAGCTTTGAATGCACTCTATTTATACTTAGAGAGCATTAATTGACCGTTGTAAAATGAATCCAACCGTTGTAGGTGATTAGTGTTAACTTTGGTCAACTTCTCTCTCTAATCTCCAACTAATCTAGGTGTTTAATTGGTCTGAGGTGTCTCTCTGTGGATTTGCCCGTTGGGGAAGAGTTTACTTGTTGTAGTAATCATTCTTTACCGTTGTGAAGGCGTGCTCAGGTGGATTAACCAAAAAGAGGCTAATTTTCTGAAGAGCATTAAATGCTCTGAACACTTTATGCTTTTTGCCTTTGACCTTCATTAATCTTCTTCTATGTCAACTGAAATTCACTTAGCAAACTGGTTAAACATAGCTGGGAGCATAAGTGAATGATAAATGGAAGCAATAAGATCAAAAGAGATTGTTTTAGAAATTCATGTAATTTGAAAATCAGTTTTTATCGTCCAATACTCGAGTATGTTCTTCAATACTCGAGTATGTCACTGTGTACTTGAGTCAATACTTGAGTATCCAAACTGATACTCGAGTATGCTTCTTCCAGAGGCAAATCATCGTGACTCGAACTTGAAAACCAATGTCAATACTCGAGTATGTAAGTCTATACTCGAGTATTGAACTATTTAATGTGAAAACTTGTTTAAGCTCAAAACCTCAATACTTGAGTATCCATTCCAATACTTGAGTATTCAAATCATTGACAAATGGATAACCTCTCTGTATGGCCAATACTCGAGTATACCAATGCCATACTCGAGTATTCACTCAAGATGAAAAATTGTTTGCTCTCTGTAAGTCCCAAACTCGAGTATAACTTCCTATACTTGAGTATTGACTCAGCTTGAAAACTTGAATACTCTCTGGAAGTCCAATACTCAAGTATGCATGTCCTATACTCGAGTATACACTTAAGTTCAAAACTTGATTGCTCTCTGTGACTCCAATACTCGAGTATTGCTTCCAATACTTGAGTATTGCTTTGTAGAATACATTTGAGCAGTCCACTGTCAACTCAATACTCGAGTATGCAATCCTATACTCGAGTTTCCAATTAACAGATGATTTTTAACAAGTTTGGAAACTTCAAAACATGTTTACCATTGTTGATTATCATCAAAACACATAAAGAACTAACAAACTACAGTTAAACGAGCCTAACGGGTCAGCCTAAGGCCCTGCAGGGCCAGTTAGATTAAACCCGAGGCGCTGTAGGGCCGGCCCTACAGGGCGAATTTCAAATTTCTAACTTATTTTTCAAGCCCAAGCCCTACAGGGTCAGGGCTTAAACAGGTCAGCCCGACGGGCTCGGCCCGATTTCTCGGCTCTACTCTAATGCCCCTTGTGATGCCCTAGCCTCCCAAAAGTTTTTTGTTAAGAGGAATGGATGCACAAAAATTAAAGCAATTCAATAGAAGCTGCTTTAGTTAATATATATGTTTGTCAATGGTCACTTTAGGACTTATCAATATAGTTACATATACTTGTTTTAAGATTTCATTTCGAATTTATATCACTATAGTTTGCATGGAATTTTTGATAGATTAATCTACACTGAGGCTTTTTATATTTTATCTAGTTCTTCAGACCCGAGAAAGATTTTCTCTTAAAAAAACGATGCCAACAAAATACAAGAAATGTCAGGGTATTCCATGTTCGCGTGTAATTAGAGTAGCAATATCAATTAAAACTTGCAAAAGCATTACAATTTGGATCGTAAAAGCAATTTCCTTTTAAAACTCAGGATCAGATTAAAAAAAAAATGCAAATTAATAGAAAACAATAATTAGTACGATCGACAATACTGAAACTCACTCATGGATAATCAAATTTTGGTCTGGTTGGCCAGGTGGATTTAAAATTATTTTCACACACCAACAGAGCCCACTTCCCACACTCCTAAAGTAGCCAGTGTGGCACCAGAACGGAAGAAAATGCACTATTTCCGAAGTGTTGAAAATCGAAAGTGATCCCATATTTACCTGAGCAGAAATGAATCCTTTTTTTACCCACAAAAGAGAGAGAATCACAATATAGATGAACCTGTCCTAGATATTTAAGATTCAAACTTTTATCAGAGTTTAACAAAATGCGGACGGACATTATGTACCAAAAAATAAAAATAGGTGATTTCACTTGAACACATTGCTAACCCTAAACTAGTACTTATTAGTTTTACAACTCAATCCCAACGAATTGAACTTCCTACCTAGAAAAGTACTTTAAGGGTATTAATCAGTCCCAACAAATGAAAAAATGTATAACATCAAACTCTAAGTTGATACCAAAAATTGCAATTCCGCCAAACTTTTTTCCTGAAGATTGCTTTCTATCATATATGTACCATACGGACCTGGCAGCAACCATATTGACCATTTGTAACTAAATGCCGCAGGAAAGCTATTGGAATGAGACTTGACCCATTTTCTCACTGAATGTACATATGTTACACCAACTCCTGCCAATAAGAATACACCTAGGAAGAAAGAACACTCAACCAGACTGTGGTTGAATATTTTCGTCAAAAAACTTCAGTTATGTGATCAACTAGTTCATCTCTGGTTCAGTACATCCCCTTGAAAACTGGATTTGTCCGGCATATGCTTGCTCCATATTCCTCATACTCTGCCTTTGTATGGCAAGCCTGCACAAAAGGCCAGAAGTTTCACACCAAGCACAACAAAAGAAACATTCTTTTATCAAAACTGAGAAGCCATCATAAAAAAGAATCAAATGCCGTACAAGCAGGCTTCATGTGGCATAGGATTAATGTTAGAGGAGGGGTAACAAGAAATTAAAGACTGTCTCATCATTGAAATCATGGGATAAGCTGATGTCCAACATAACTTTTCTCTTTGTAGTCGCTGTGCCATTATCAATTAACGCCACAATTCATCATATTAAATATACTCAGCTTCTCAATATCTGAGAAGACCTGCAGAAAATATTGAAGATCTGGCAACATCACCATGCAATCCATTCTAGTGTATTTGTATTAGTTGTTTTTTTGTTTTCTTTCTTTTGGAGTTCTTTTTGCTTTTCTTTTTTGTTTTTCCTTTGGGTGATCAATGCAACCACTGTTGTGAATAAGTAAGAGTATAACCAAGGCCTCTGAAGGCCTAATCATCCAACACTGTCAGATAAAATTGGCCATAGTCATGAGATGAGGAAGTATTTTAGCCTTTACAGATATGGTTCTAACAAGGCTAGTGTAGTTAAAAGAGAGGCACCAAAGACCTCACCTCAACAGCTCTAGTTGATTGAGGAGTAGGGCCTTCATTGAGGCACTGGTTTGGCAGCACCATTGGTGACTTTTTAGGGGATGCAAGGCACTCAATTCAACTGCCTTGCAGACACTGGGCTTAGTTTACAAGATACAACCCTAAAACCTCCCCAATAACTTATACCTCAACTGCCTTGCAGACACTAGGCTTAGTTTACAAAAAACAACCCTAAAACCTCCCCAATAACTTATACCTATGAAGTATCTCAAAACATAAGTGATTTACAATGAGGATAAAACCACAAAACCAATTAATTACATTTTCCTTCTTTAGAACCAAGATGAGTCAAATAAGTGCACCTTTTGCAATTGACTAACCTTGAACAAGGCAGCATAATTCAATGAGTACCCAACAGGACATTATACAGATAATTCAATTGTCATTGTGATGGAGTTGCTTTTAGTGGCCAGACCTATAAGAGGAAAAACAGATGCAAGCAAAATGAAAGATGCTTTCTGCTGGTCATGGAGTTGCTTTTAGGGCTGCCACCATTTTGGAGAAGAAGCTGAGAGTTAGACTTGCCACAAGGTTGCAGGAGGCAAGGACTGCAAGAGGGTTATGTTGGGAACTGTGACTTACTCTTTCGGCATTTAGTAGCAGTTGGTGTCTAGAGGAGAAGATGGGGAAGAATATTTTGTAAACTTATTTCGGTGAGGAGCAATGGCCTCTCAAATGCCAGGTTCAGGTGGAGGAAGATCATCTTTCATCATGATTTTGTGTCTGTTTCAGTGTGCTTCCTTTTGTATCGTTTGTGTGAGTTTTCTTATATTGTAACTCTCTCTCATTTCATTGAGGAGGAAAAGTATTTGATTTGATATAAATCAGTCAGTTTCTACAATTCTACTTTTGGCTCTATCACACTGAAACAGAAAATTAGATATTATTGGATTGCCAAGTCATGAGGACACAACATTTGTGCATACCAGAGGATGACTCAAAACACAATTAGATGCAAGTACTTCATACCCCAAAAAACTCAGGCGTTGAAGCAAGCACTGAGCCTCCAAACCAAACTGCAAACCTCTGGATGGGATTGCTGAGAACATTGACCTCCACTGGTTGTGCCTGTAGATCAAAATGGAAATCCCAGTCCAAAGCAGTAATAGATAGTTGTCAGGCTTTTCACATCTATATCAAAGTAATCACTTTATGTGTCTGTCTGCGTGTGTGATTGTGTGTGTGTGAGAGAGAGAGAGTGTGAGGAAGAGAGAGCTATAAACTAAATGATGCATGGAAATTCTTACTTTTATCTCACCACCAAGGCGGGCTTCAGATGCAAGAACACGGGCATCAACAATTTTCTTCAGATCACGTTGTAACCTCCTGTGGAAATCCTTGAACATGGTTGATCCTCCAGACAAAACAATATTCTGTAATAAAATAAAAACACAAGATTAAATGGTACAACAGCCAACAGCGAAAAGATCTTGTGAACAAGAGTGGTTCAATAAACAGAATCAGAAAATAAACTTTTTGGTAGGGATCACATAACACCCTAAAGAGCTAAATTTGCAACCAATAACAGAAGCACTGATGAGATACTAATTATGGTACTGATCTGGGTAAGGTGATGAATAGGTTAAGTTAAAAAGGAAATGAGGATATCTAAGATGAAGAGTAGATGATAATCTAAATTACTCTGTTTTAAAGAGAAAGCAAGTATCTCACTAACTATTTAAGAACAGCCTCAGTTGTTAGTAAAATAAGCAAGTATCTCACTTATTCTATAATAAGTGCCAAGGAGAATCTCGGATAAGTAATTTACTCTCTGAATAGTTGATGATTTATTCAATAGGCAAACTATTGATTCATGGGTCCACTGGCCAACTAAAGGGGCCCATATCATCTGCATAAGCCCGATAATGAAGGGAATTCTCAGCTGGGCTTTAATCACTCAGTTTCCCCCTACCCATTTGCTCATTATAATGTGGTACAAGGGAAAATTAATTAAAATGCTGTTGGGTTCTGATTTTCTGCAAGGTTCAGTGGACAATAATTTGGGGTGACGCGTTGTATGGAAGGGGCAAAAGAAGTGGAGTGTGCAACAGCTCTAACATTAGTTTTCTTCAATAACCAACAGAAGTTCCAAAGTTTCAAGTTTATATTTTTGTTCAGTCATATCTGTATTTTGTCGTTCAGCATCCTTGAGGGCAAGGATGTTTTGGGGGAGGGGTATTGATATGTAAAGATAATAAATATGCATTTAGGGACCTAAGTGTAAACTAGATAAGTAGTTAGGTAATTAGTTATTAACCCATTAGTTAGGACTTGATGGAGGCTATAGGTTATAAACAGCCTACTCCTCCATAATTGCAAGGGAGAGATGAGTTTTGTTATGAATATGAATATATTGTGAGAGAGCCATAGGAGCTCTCTTCTTCTCTTCTAATTCCCTATTCTTGTGTCTTTCTACTCCTATTCTTGTGTCTTTCTGTCCTAATCTCAATTCTCTATCAATATTCTATAACAGTATATCATATCTTAGAATATTTCCTATTATATTTGATTGATTTTGATTTGATTAGATTCTAAGGTTAGTTTTAGATTTGCCTACATAAAGGCCTATATGTATTCTTTCAGATTCAGAGATTACGAATAATATTTTATCTCTCAAGTTCTCAACACTATCAAACACACTCCATTCTAACCATTAGTCTTTAATGGCGACTTAAAAATCAGAGAAATCATGACATAACAGAACATCACGAGCTATGCACACATCACTAAGAAAAATCATGTATAATATTGACCTTATATAACGCTCTTCTTGTGTCAATTGGTGTAGACTGAATGCACTTGTCAATTACAACTGGCAGAGGGGTGCTAAAATCACTGCTATATATCTCAGGATTAAAGAAAATCTGCAGAAATCACAGTAGCAAGGTTCATGAGTACAGAAAGCAAGATTCCAAAGCAGTAGCTTAATTCTTACCAACATCATGCTTCAAAAGAATATATATATATATATATATATATATATATATATATATATATATATATATATATATATAATAATCACACAGATGCATTAAATTCTACAATCCTACCAGTCTACTTACTGCTTTGAACCCTTAATATGAACTAGGTATGTCCAGCTGATTTTCAGATCTTTTGAACTGATAAATTTACAGGTTTTGGAAGGAGGAAGCAGCTGAGAGTTCTTTAGCAGTATGCTGCTTTTAAAAGATTATAGCGTCATTGGTTAGCCCGATATATGACTAGCCCGATATATGACTTTTTCAAGAGATTTTACACCGTGGCATCTTTAAAGGAGGATTGCTTATATGCTACAGCTACGCTACCTTCTGATGGATTTCAGCTAATTTTTTTTCATGGGGTTCCTTAATCTTCAAAGCAATTGTAAAGCTCTTTCATGTTAAGGGCCGAAGAGGTCCTTTTTCCTTGGTTTGAGAAAGTAATTGTCATCTATTATTATATTGTTCTCCTTCTCATTAAGAAATCATTTTTATTCCAAAAAATATGATGTTTTCCAAATACTTATAGGACAGATTCAAGTACTTGCTACAATAGAGAAAATCATGCAACGTGGTGCACAACAAGCAGACATGCCTCATAAAATCTTCCCTTAGATAGAAGATCTCAAATTAGGGAACATGTAAGAAAGAAACAATAGAACAAACCTCTGGACCCAGAAATCGTTCATAGCCAATATCACAGGAATATGGTGCCCCTGTTTTTGGTTTGATACCTCTCCATTGCTTGATATACTTGGCTGGTTCTTTGTCATGCTTATTAAACTCCTGAATACAAGACAGATCATAACCATTGTTAAAAGAGCACGGGATGAAAAGCTAATAAACAGTTTTTCAGTGAAATCAAACTAAATTGATGCAAAAAAAATTGAATGCTCGATTCTCAGATGCCTAGTAAAAAAAATGAAGATAACTACTATTCACACTACAAACTCCTAAAATAATTGTTGTCAAAGTAATCAAATCAGAGGGGTACACAAGATGACCTTAACAATGTCAGAACAGGTATAGCAATACATTTCCTTCACTTTGCGAGCAACTTCAAAAGAGTCTTCAGGTGGTACATTCTCTCTTCTTTCCTACATGAGGCAAGGCAAGAAGAGACAGTCCATAAATCAGAACTAGCAAACAGCATAATCAAATTTGGGTTTCAATTATTAGATTCTAGGTTTGTTAATGTCAATATAGCAATATACATCACAATAATCACTGCGTAAGTTCGGCCATGTAAATAGTAGTGAAGTGTAAGCATTACGGTCTGATTCCTGGGCCCATATTAGGGAGATAAGAAATTTTTTATTCCTATCGAGTCATTAATTCTCCCAATCCCAAACCCATTTAACCCAAAAAAATAATAATATGTTTTTTCAAGTTGAAATCCATTTAAATAAAATATGTTGATAGAAAAGTCACAAGAAAGAATGCAATGTCTCAAACAGCAATTAGTATGTGTATAAAAAAAAAAAAACAACAACAACAACAACAATTATCATTTGAAAGCCATAAGTTGTTATTTCGATGATATCTTCCATACTTTGTAGAATATATTCTATTGATTGATTTATATATCTACACACACACTAACACGGAGTAACTACAAGTCCAGGGAAGAGTGCCACAACCCAGACCATTAAAATGCACATAGAAGTTCCCATATCCCCCTCAAATAGAGAAATTTTATGATTATCCATAGCATATCAGTATTTTGCACACCCTGGCTTATAAATTTACAGAACACATCACTACTGAGGTACCTAATCTACAAATAGGTGCTGTTTTGGTATTACTTGTTATGAATTAAACATTTAATACAGGTCATCCATAATTAATGCTTAGATGTGATTGGGTTTCATTAAATGGCCCAATTTTATAATTCATGAAAATGATAAAGATTATGGAAGCAATTTACAAGATATTCATATCTATGAACAAATACCAGCATCACACTACTAGTTACTTTATAGCAGACAGGTTACCTACCCGCATAAGCTGTTGGACAAAAAGGGTAACATCTTTTCCAGCGATAGGAACTGATTTGATGCTACTCCCAATAACATAACCATCTGCTACAGGAACAACATGTGTAGCCCCATCTCCAACATCCACAACAACTCCTGTCATCTCACACTAAGAAGAACACAGTAAGTTAAAGGAAATGTGTTATAGTATTATAATTAGCAATGAAGGAGAACAAGGGGAAAATGAGAAAAGAAGGGCAAAGAATGGAGACAGAGGGACTAACAGAGAAGAATAGAGAGGAGTCGAGAGAATAAAGTCAATAGTGCAATCATTTACTCATTACCAAGACTGAAAATAAAAAAATGTATATATGCACCTATTTATAGACTTAAAGACGTTCAAGGCCTATTTCACCAACTAATTACTGAACCATTGTTCTATTATTATAACAAGTATTACATATCAAAATGTTTGTCAAATAATAGAAAGATGGAAAGTCATTCGTGGTATAGGCTTTATAGAAATATTTCATTTTCTATACTGATGAGTCAAGAATGACAAGCTTGCCTAATCAAAATGTGCTCGTTAAATTAATAGCCATCCACTGCTCAAAAATATCAACAATGACAAAGCAATTATTATTTTTATAATTTAGTAATTACATTACAAAGTAGAAAGTAGGGCTACTTAATGTTGTCACCAAAATTTACATTCCAATCAGTGAATGAAACCTGAACTATGTCTTAATCAAGAATTATAATACATTTTTAGTTTCAAGTCAAAGACTACAAAGTTCAGGGGGCATATTACATGTCTTATCTTCCATGCAACTGTTGTGATGCTTTTGCACTACCTAGCAAAGCTGTAAAGTTGCGGTTGTGAGGGACTTTCAGAAACCCCAACTAAGTGAGTGTACAGAATTCCATCACTCATGGACTATGGTCAAGCTACTAAGCTAACTAGCACCGCAGCTGTTGACGCTGTGACCTTAAGAGGCTGTGTGGACACTTAATCAATTAAGCCTATCAAAAGTCAACATTTAATTCAATGAATATACACAAAATCTGGTACACTAATACCAACCTTGGATGTTGTGTAGCCGGCAGCAAGAGCAAGCACGGAATTCACAGCTATGTAAAGTCCAGGTACATTAAATGTCTCAAACATGATTTCACCAGTATACTCGCGGCTCTCAGGTGCTGTCAATGGACTCTCAGTCAAGAGAAAATAATGATCCTCCGGATCACACCTCAAATAATTAAAAATGCACTGCTGCCAGAACCGCTCCATGGCGTCCCAATTTTCAACCTGGCCATGCTGAATAGGGTAACTAAGATTGTAAGTATTACTAGATCGAGACTTGGAGAGTGCCTCGTCCCCAATAAAGAAATCGAGATCAGCCATGACTCCAGCATTGTGCTGCGCAAGCCAATTGGCCTTGGAAGAACTTCTAGATTGATTAAGGAATGACTCGTTAATGGCGACTACTGTCGGTGCAATAAAACAAGGTTCAACGTTACCGGCGAACCCCATCTTGGTATACCTGTAGAAAAATATCACTTCCAATTTCAGGGGAAACCCTATACGGCCAGAAGCATTTACCTAGCTTTGTAGATCAATACGATCAGAAATCGAGTCTATAGACACTTGCATCTATGCAATTACGCCCGAAAACAATAAAATCAAATCGAGGCAATTCGACAAACATGTCGTACCTCTTCATTCCCACAAGGGCAAATAAACTAAATTGAGACAGAAAACGAGAAGAAAAATTTACCCGGTGCCATTATCTATTACTACAGCTGGACGAGAGGCAGCGGGGTCCATGAGAAAAAGAAATAAGGTGGAGGTCTTGAATATTGATAGCGGCAGTGAAAAGAAAGGTGGATCTGCGATTGAGATCCGACAGAGCGTAGAAGGCAGAGGATCATGGTCGTGAAGGGCGCTGTAACAAGCGCAATAAGGAGGAAGAAGACGTGGCTGTTGGTGATGGTGATGCAGACTTGGATCCCAAGTGAAAGCAGCGACTCAACAACAACGCACAGCAAGGCAGATGGAAGAAGTTGTTGCGGATTGCTGCTCCACCCATTTCAAAGACGAACATATAAACTGAATCGAGAAGGTGCAGGTCCCATTAACTTCATCATCATTGTCTGCGTTTCCTCCGATACTTTCCTTGGCAATCAAACTCCCAGCAACGGACCCTTCCTTGTGTGTGTCTCTCTCGTCTGTCTTTCGTTCTCTGGTCTTATCGCAATTCTTTTTTTATTTATATATATATATATATATATATATATGTTAGAGAGGGCCGCACGACACCAAAGTTTACTTGTCATTTGACATTGAACAAGGATGTGCTTGTTTGAAATTAGTTTAGATCTTAAAAATAATTACTTATATAAATTGAGATAAGATTCTTTTAACAGACTTATCTCATATATAGTAAATCATAATTAAAAAATTAATTTAAAAGTTTCAATCTTTAGAGTCCATATTATATGCTTAGAATTATATATTTATTAGGTGCTTATACCTCTAATTAAAGGTATAAGCACATTTGTTAAAATTTTTTTATTTTTTTATATTCTATTTATTTAGATTTAAATTATATATTGCTTTTTGATTTTTTTTCACACCTAATATCTCAGATTAATTAATTTCCAATTCTGCATTTGTCTATAACATGAATATTACGAAAATTAATTAATTTGAGATATTAGATACAAAAAAATCTCAGAAAGCAGCATATAATTTAAATTTAAATAAATACAATATATAAAAAAATTTAAAAAAATATGCATATATCTTATATCTCTAATTAGAGGTATAATCACCTAATAAGTATATAATTCTAAGCACATAATGTGGACTCCTCTCTAAAATATAGAACCACATATGCATGGGCGACGCAAACACCAAGTCATTCAGTTTCCCCAAATGCCAACCACCTAGTCCTTTTCACACCTACTTCCATTTGACCCGTTAATATTTGGAAAGAGATCCTCTCTTTATCTTTTTCTCTCATCAGTCCATCTAGGCCACTAATTGTGAAAATAAGAGAAAAGTTGAAGTGGTTTGTATTGATTGGACAAACATAATTTAAAGATTATAAGGTATAATAAAGAAAAATAATGAAAGAAACTCAACTCTAATTATCCACCAAAATTCAAAGAGTAAACCTGCTTTTTAGAAGAGAAATATAAATATTTCAAAACCGAAGCTTCAAAGAGTAAATAATCCCCAACAAATGTCAAATGATCCCCACTATCGTTCTTTTATAGTTATGACGAGGGCTTTTCTCTTGCGTTGCACGGGCTAGTGTATTACGTAGGATGACAAGAACCAAATTCGTTTTTTGTTTTTGGGTATAATATCCTAAATTTTAAGTATGGAGACTTGAGAATAAACCTATGTTAGGCAGACTACTAAGCCCGGTTCAGGAAGTATGACATTTCTTAGACACGTGTGTACTTCAGGGGTAAAGAGGAAAAGCAAGGGCAAAATAGTCAATTCCTTGTCCTTTTAATGTTGAATTGTTAGAATTCGTACACGCAGCGGATTAAAATTTCTTACGAATACTTCCGAAGGATCACTCAACGACATTTATATCAGAGTTAAGGAAACCGAATCATACCTTGTGTTGAACTAGTCCGCGTTCCGTTCCTTTGATCAGGTGGGCTACCTTCTCGAACAACACGTCCGCGTCTCGTTCCTTTGATCAGGTGGGCGATCAACACGTCCGCGTCTCGTTCTTTTGATCAGCAGAAGTCGACTCTTGGATCGGCTTCCTCTACTGGTATCCACACGAACAATCCCCAAACACGGTTGCGGCAGTGTGCTAGCGCTTCTTGTGCGTCTCTCTCTCTCAAGTTGCTCTAGGGTTTCTCGCGGCTTTTCTGAATACGCTCGACTAAAAATCCCGTAGGTTTTTCTAAACCCGATAGGCGAATTATATAACCAAAATTAATCCTTTATTAATTTTGGAAATTCGGATTTTTGAATCTGGTCAACATATCAATCACATCTATCTCATAAATGTAATTGAATATATTAAAAGCCAGATTTAGAAATTCGAATTTTGAATTTAAATCAAATCTAAATTTAAAGCCTTTTGATTTAATTTATCATCATAAATTAAATCCGAGATATGATATTTATCTATTTAATTAAATCTGAGATACCATATCTCAATTTAATATTAAACAGATATACGATATCTTTATTCGAAATTAAATGAGATACAATATCTCTATTTGTTTCAGATATTTAATTTATCAAATAAATTAAATACTAAACAAATATCATATACAATATTATAATCTCAATTTATAATATATATATTAATTTCGAATTATATATATATATATAAATCCTAGATTAAATTTAGTATTCATTTAATCTCAAATTAATCTGAGATTCAATGAACCTGGACACTTTCACCCGTGTTGGATTATTCTTGTGTGCGACCCTGCAGGCCCATATGAGATTGGCAGTGGGCCAACACTGTATCAGCCCACAAGTCGCAAGCGGCCTCTAGCAAGACATTGTAACAACCCAATTCACATGGGGATCGATGACACGATACTACCTATCGTACAACCATGTCACGTCCCTTTTGTCACGCGATAATTTGGTCAAGGATGAGGCATGGATAATGTCAACTTCCTTTTCTTGACCATTGCTTTCTCGATTCTCGAGTAGTCTAATAAGTGTAATGGAAACTCATTTCCATCACAGTATGGCCATACATTTCTTAGACTCACTCATCGAGGGGCCCAGCATTATCTCTCTACATATGTGAGGGACAAATCCCATCTTGACCACTCACATTCCTCCGCATGAAAACCACTGATCCTGATCCTAGCCTTTATCATCACCCGGTCAAAGGTGACTTTTGACCGGGTCAAAGATCAGTGACTCATCATGTAGGAATCCATGATGATCTCAGGTCATAGAGCGTCGTGACGCGGTTATACATGAGATAAGTTTATGACTTAATCCATGCAGCTTTCTCATAGTGGGTCGGTCGAGCACCTTGTACTCTTACAAGTGCCCATGACTTTGACTCATATCTCCATACCTCATCAAAGTCATACTGGTCTTATTTCATCTTCACTCCCGTGTAGATGACCGACCAGGGACATTTAGGATAATCTATAAGATTACCCAGGGATGCAGTTATCAATACAAACATGCAAACGAAAATGATAACAACAGAGAATACTTTAAATAACTTAAATATCCAAAGTACAATGAATTGCCCCTAGGGCATAATTTCCAACATGAATTTCATCCCTCATGAGAAAGAAGAGAAAATCATGTGATTTAAGTCATGTTTAGGCCCAAACTTGAAATGTGAGTCCCACAGGCGATTAACCGACAGAAACGGGACTCGCCAGGACCAATTAGGGGTTTCTTTAGATTGAGTAGGTCAACGGTGGGGCCACTCCATGAAGTTTGGAGAGTGTCCCCTAGAAATGCCTATTCAAGAAGGAAAAGTTTGAAAAGGATAAAGAAAAGTGCAAAGGGAAACACTCGGTAAAGCAGCGGACCCACATGGACCAGTAGACTAAGAATTAGACTGGTTACGTGGGAAAAAGGGGAAAAAATGAAGAGGATCAGATTTGTGGGCCCCATTATGTGCCACATAGCCTCTTTAATTATTAAAAAACATGCATAAAGGAAAAGGAAGAGAAAAGTCAGTGTAAAAGTCAAACAACAGGTCCCACGTTCAGGGAAAAAGGGCAAAATGGGAATAAGTGCACAAAAATTAATTTGGGCAGAATTGTGGGCCCCAAATGGCGCATGAAGAGTCCTTTTGGGCAGGTGAAATGATGGGGAAAAGTTGGTAATTATTAAAAGTTCTAGGCCATAATTGTAATTTCCAAAAGTTTCGGGCCAAAACGGGTAATTTGCCCCAAAAGTAGAAAATATCTAAATATTTTGGAGAGGGTTTTTGACACTTGGCAGCAGCTGGACACTCCTGGAATTCTCTAGAATACTTGGGGAAAAAGTCAAGAAAAGCCAGATGAATTCCACTAATGACTGGACAGGATTTTGCTCTAGTTATTTTGGACTACCCTGTACTTTTCCTATTTTTAAATACACGTTTTCTCTCTCCTAGACCAAGGGGAGCACGAAATTTGCACAAGAAAGAGAGAGTGTTCAGCCAACCTCCATAGCCAAGATCAAGCTCCAAGTACCTAGGATCATCAACTCAACTTCCGATTTAGGTAAACACCAAAAACCCGGACCTTTGGATCTTAAACTTGTGATTTTCGTCCAACTGGTTGGGGCTTGGGGTTGGGGTCTGATTTTGAAGTTTTTAATGGTCTCAAAATGTTTAAAACATGATTTTTATGAGGTTAAATTGTGGTTTAAGTTTTTGAACTCAAATCACCGATAAACACTAAAGACAAGCTTGTTTAGCAATTCTGGAGATTCTGGCAGTGAACCTCCAACTGAGTTTTAAAAATAGTAAATGAACTTGGTTTAATCTTAGATTTTACAGGGAGAAATTAGACATCTTAAGGTTCATCATGATATAATTTCGTGTTATTTGGATTTTTCTACTAAGATATAAAAATTGCCAAAGTTGAATCAAGGAGCAACTAAGCGAATTTGGACTAGAGGGAGAAATATTGGCTACACGCAAAAATAAGTGTACTTTTGGATTTTGGAAATATTTCCATGAAAACTAGACATTTTAATGGTTCAGATGGCACTAGTTTCATGCAAAATGATTTTTTTTGGAATTTATTAAAAATCTTGGAAGTTGGGCCAAATTCACAGAATTTCTAGAAAATTTTGTGCGGGCTCGGTTTTGAAGGAAATTGTAAGGGTATTTTTGGAAAATAATCAAATAAATTCTTTTGGTGTTATTTAAGGTCAAACAATGTGTTGGAGAGCTAATGGGCCCTTTAAACTCATAGGACGGTATATTTATCACCAGGTAGTAACTGCCTTACTCAGATATCTTTATGTGTTTTGTTGTATGTTAGTATTTGCCATGTATGTTTTTCTTTGTGTATGTTTATGCCAAATATGCATACAGAGTTGTATGATTCCTAGAGCTAAAGACGTTCAGTCCGAGGTCGACCTTATTGGCAGCTGTACTGGTTGAGTTTCAATCCGAGGCTAGCCTAGTAAGAGTGGCTCTACAAGTTGAGAGTTCAGTGAGTCCGAGGCTTGCCTTGGCAAGGCAGCTATACGGGTTCTACGGATTGTGATGAATGTTTTACTGTGGTATGATCTGAATGCATATGTGGTATGTTTGGCATGTTACTGTTGGCTTTATATCTGGCATGGTTACTTGCATACACTCCTCACATTTAGTATTTGAGTATTGACGGTTACTCTGGGGGCCACTATCGGACCCCAAACTCTTCTATAGTCATAGGGAGACATGCCTGATGTGAAGAACCCTTTTCGGAAAGATAAGTGCTTATTGGTACGAATTGAAGAATAGGGAATGCCCTATCAGGTTTGTACATATATTTTAGATGACGGTATGTATTATTTCGGTATTTATTTTGGATAATTGTACCCTTAACCCTTCGGGGGTTTTTTATTTTCTGTTTATTTTTCTTTTACCAGTACAATAGATAGTCCAAACCAGTTAAATGCTCCATTGTGCTCACTCTGATACATGTTAATTGAGCCTAATAACGAGGAAATGATAATCTATAAAAGGAATCCCTTTAACCCGCCACCCGAAAGGGCGAGGCCGGTAGGGGTGTAACATAACCTGATAAAAACTTCATGTTTTTCAAGAGATAATAGATCACTTCGGAAAGAAGACGCAAAATAAGAAGTCATTGCTGGAAGTTTATAATGCAAAATTCTGTGAGTAGTTGATTTATTGTGATTTTAAAAATTGTGAATAAAGTTCAAGAAGTTATAAATTCCGAGAGAATGATTATTTAAGTACCTTGTGGTGGAGGGTGAAAAATCAAGTCTCATCTTCAAGTTAGTTTGACGAGTTTGCTCAAGTATTTGGTAAGCTGGTATCATAAAAATGTTTAGGTTAAAGTACAAAAATGTATATATGTGTTTTTCATATGTGTACCTAGTACCATATACTACTTATTGGAGTGTAAAAATATTTCTTAGCAAACTAAAAAAAAAAAAAAGAGTGTAAAAATATTTACGAATTTTTTAAATTGGCGAAAAACTATTACATCTGTCGATTAAGCCAAATTTATGTCAACTTTTTTATGGGTTGGCCCCATATTATTTTTTAAATGATAATTAAAAAAAAAAAACTCAAACACACACTCTTGCACCATCTAGGTATGGAAATAGGTTAAGCCAAGCTAGACTTTAGCTAAATAGGTCTAAGCCTGTAATGAGGGGCAGAAAGCTTAAGCCTGAATTTAAGCTAATTTTAAGGTTCGGGCCTGAGCCTTCATAAGCTTGATTGAGCTTGAAGCCTTTAAAAAGGCTTTATATTCCAAGCCTAGAGGTCAAAAATAGGTTTTGTACATTTTGAGTCTATCAAAACCTATAAAAATATAATTTGAAATTAGAATATAGGAATTAAAAACAATTAATATTATGTTAGTTATATGATATAAATATAATTATATTTATTTAATGTGTAAATAGATCAGGCCTGAAGGCTTATAGGCCAAGCCTTAACAAAATAAGCATAGCCTATTTGCAAATTGGGTTAAGAAGCAATTTTGCCTCGGAAGTATACCCCGAGGAGCAATTTTACCCTAGAAGTTTTTTGTTTTTGTTTTTTTGGAGCAATATTGCCCCAGAAGTTTTGTTTTAGAGCAATTTTGCCCTCCGTTAACGGTCAACTAATTGTTGACTGTTAAGGTTATTTTGGAGGGGCGAAATTGCTCCCAAAAAAAACTTTCGGGGTAAAATTGCTACTTAACCTAAAAAATGTTAAAACTGTTATTTATGATATCATATGTTTTTAATTCTTATTTATATAATATCTAGATGTGGAAACAAGCCAAGCTAGCCTAGGCTTCACCCTTAACAAGGTTGACCTGTTCGGCGACAAAGTGGTCTGAGCCTGACTTGTGGTCTGTTAGAAGCCATTTTTTCAGCTTGAGCCTAACCTATACCCTGTTAAGGCAACCTATATTTTTAAAATTTTTATAATTAAGCTAATAGATCATGGGCCTCACTGCAAAACAGGTCTACCTCAAATAGGCCAAAAATAGGCCTACTTTAAATAGGTTGAATTACATAAATCAGCAAAGACAGAGATAAAAAAGGGTTGCATTTTCATTAATGAGTCATTATTGCAAAATTAAATATTAATTATACTTGGGTTAAGTAGCAATTATTGCAAAATTAAATATTAAGAGTGGAAGGTTGCTATGCACATAAACCAAGTCTTCATCACGTTTTGGAGTGATCCTATTCCTTTTCATGGAATGCACAAAGGAATAAGTACTCCAATTGCGTTCAACACATAATAAAGAGGAGGGTTGTTACACAAGTGTCAACGCTATCCTTTGTAGCAAAGGTGTTGAAGTACCATAAAGTAGCCATTGAGCTTTCAAATCCATAAGGGGTTTAGAATTGATGGCATCTGTATTGCCAAAAGTTCCACCATTAGTAATAAGATCTGCATAATCCCTTGTAATCTTGCTTCGGTCCTTGAGGCAGGAAAGAATCTCCTTAAGCATTTTTGTCGATCTTGTCTACATCCTTGTGTGGAAGAACTCGACTAGAATCTTCTTGGAGCCATTAAAGAAACCAAAAAAATTAACAAATTATCAAATTGTATCAAGAGAAGTATTAATTTTAAATTCAATTATTTTTTTAAAAACTTGCTTAGGATTCAAAGCCTATACCAAACAATGTAGAAGAGTTGAATTTTTAATCCAGCGATCCTCAAGAATTTGATGCACCCCATCATAAAAAGAAGACCTCTCTTCCATCATCCTCCCTTCTTTATGGTATATAGCTTTCTTCACTTTCTCAATCATCTCATCCCTCATATTATATATCAAGTGACGAAAGGTCTATCAGTGTCATACACTTTAATCATATCATAAGTAAGAGCAATGAAAGCAAGTATGTAATCAATTGAATCCCAAGAATCATTATCCAATATTTTTTCCTTCACAAATCTGGCCTCCTAAGATTATCATCTTTATGAATACTCCATTTTTCAATTATCACCATATTTTGGAGACCACCCTTTATTAACTTGAACCTCTTTAGCATCACAATCATTGAAGCAAAACGAGTATCAGCAATAAAAAGCAACTTCAAATTCACAAACTCATTATAGATAGACAATCTTATAGAATGATTCATAATGAAATACTTTATTTGAGCAACATCTCCTATAACATTAGAAATCCAACTGCATTTCTTATATGCTATTTGATTGTTTACCACATTCTTTGCAGCGCAAATATTTTTCATAGCCAAATTCAATGTGTGAACAATACATGGTATCGAGGTAATTGTTCGTCAATTTCCTTGATGACAAGTGAACCAGTCAAACAAGTAATAAAGAGTAAGTAGAGTATTGTCCCATAGAGATTGTGATACCAATTGGTGACACCGAATTTCAGACTTAGTTGTGTTAGAAAAGAAAATAAATTTTATTGGGTTGAGATTTTTTATAACTATACTAATAAACAGGAAAATAACTAGATGATCGTAGTCGTAAGAAGATATCAGTAAGAGAATAGACTGAACTTGGAATCCTTTCTAAGCATAACATTCCCCCAGCTGCCTATATGCAATGCTTTAGCATTCATACTGTACAGCTCTCGCAATTGCTACAACATGAACACTCTAAGCAAAGTTATTCAGTCAACCACACCATGCTAATCTAGCGAAGCTCTCACATCCGATACATACAATCTTATTTCGTACTTCTCCCATATGTCTATGGCGATTTTTTTAGTTGGATTATCAATACAAATTAAGGTGTATAGTTATGAGCGGTAGACCCATGTCTGAAGTCTACAATAATAGGTTAAGCCTTGCACCAGCCTGCCTAGCAATCACCCCTTCTCAGATGTCTAACCCCGACTCCCTCTCAGTAAGCCGAGGCCACTGATCTAGCCTTTAGCTCTCACTAATCGACAAGAAGTTAAATCACTGATAGGCAACTGAATATATTAAATTAAGAACTAGTAACTGGGTGTCGGAAATTATTCCATAAGGGCAAGTCATTGTACTTTAAATATTTATGTTATTTAAAGTATTCTCCTCTAGTTGTCATTTCATTTGCATGTTTATAGTGATAACTGAATCCATGGATGTATCTTATAGATTGTCCTAAATGTCTCTAGTCGGTCATCTACGCGGGAGCGAAGATGAAATAAAACCAGTATGACTTTCATGAGGTATGGAGATACGAATCAAAGTCATAGGCACTTATAAGAGTACAAGGTGCTGGACTGACCCACTATGAGAAAGCTGCTTGGATTTAGTCGTAGGCTTATCTCATGTATAATCGCGTCACAACACCCTTTGACCTAAGATCATCATAGATTCCTACATGATGAGTCGTTGATCTTTGACCTAGTCAAAAGTCACCTTTGATCGGGTGATGATAAAGGCTATGATTGAGATCAATGGTTTTCATGTAGAGGAATGTGAATGATCAAGATGTAATTTGTCCCTCACATTTGTAGAGAGATAATACTGGGACCCTCGATGAGTGAGTCTGAAAAACGTATGGCCATACTACGATGGAAAGGAGTTTTCATTTCTATTAGACTACTCAAAAATCAAGAAAGTAATGGTCAAGAACAGGAAGTTGACATTATCCATGCCTCATCCTTGACCAAATTATCTCATGACAAAAGGGACGTGACATAGTTGTATGATAGGTTGTATCGTATCATCGATCCCCATATGAATTGGGTAGTCACAATATCTTGTTAGAGGCCACTTGCAACTTGTGGGCTGGTACAATATTAGCCCGCTGCCAATCTCATATGGGCCTGCAGGGTCGCACACAAGAATAGCCCAATACGAGCAAAAGTGTCTAGATTTATTGAATCTTAGATATATATAAGATTTAATGAATACCGTATTTAATCTAGGATGAATATATATATATATATATATATATATATATTAAATTCAAAAATAATATCATAATATTATTTAGGGTTAAAGGTCATTTTTGCCATGGAAGTTTTGCTAAGGGAACGCCCAGCACCCGGAAGTTTTTTGGGTATCAAATTTGCCCTGGAAGTATGAAAAAGGTAGCAAATTTGCCCTTCCATTAATTTTGACCGTTAAGTGCCACCTCATCACATGTGACGTGCCACCTCATGACACGTGGCATGCCACCTCATCAATCAAAAGTATCATTTTTGCCCTGGAAGTTTTCATTGAGGAGCAATTTTGCCCTGGAAGTTTACAAAAGTAGCAATTTTGCCCTTCTTTCTCCCAATATTAAATTTGACTATTAAATCAGTTAAAGACCACACATGTCATGCCTTGAAAAGGTCGAACTTGGAGTCAAAGAAGGAGATCCTTGAAATGTTGAGCTCAAGGCGGCCAGAATTTGTGAAGCCGAACTGGTTACAGGAACTGAAAGGTCTATTGCAAAACCTAGAGGAAGCATCACTTATGATCTAAGCAAATGAAACGCAAAATGAGAAATGAATTGTTCCAAAAATTGGTTCAGTAAAACAAATCAATAGTGTTAATATTTATGTTTGTACAGACTAATCATTTGCTTAGATCATAAGTGATGCTTCCTGTGAGCAGTTTGGCTTCACAAATTCTAGCGGCCTTGAGCTCAACATCTCAAGGATCTCCTTCTCTGACTCCAAGTTCAACTTTTTCAAGGCATGACATGTGTGGTCTTTGACTGCATTTAATAGTCAAATTTAATATGTGGGAAAGAAGGGCAAAATTGATACGTTTTGTAAACTTCCGGGGTAAAATTGCTCTTTAGTGAAAACTTCTAGGGCAAACTTGCTTTCAGTGAAAACTTTCAGGGCAAAACTGATACTTAACTCTTGTTGGGTTGATGAGGTGGCATGCCACGTGTACACTCAATCAAACTTAACGGTCAAAATTAACAGACGGGCAAATTTGATATCTTTTTCATACTTCCAGGGTAAATTTGCTACCTTTTTCATACTTCCGGGGCAATTTTGATACCCAAAAAACTTCCAGTTGCTAGGCGCTCCCTTAGCAAAACTTCCATGGTAAAAATGAGCTTTAACCCAATAAATAAATTACCATAATTAGGAATACCACATAGCATACAAACAGTATAAAAACACAGTTCAAAATCCCAGTGCTAGGAAAACTTGCACAGAACCTACCCGGTTCAAAATTCCATAGTGCTTGGAAAGACAAACAAGACCTACCCGATCTTGTGCCTATCTCTCCGAGGTCCAACCCAGAACCTACCCGGTCCTGAGTCCTTCAGCACAAGGAAACCACAATGCGGAACCTACCTGGATCCAAATTCCTTAGCACAAATGTGAATGGCCAACACAAACATACTGTATGCAATCAAATATGTTTATAAAACACATTCCACAAATCATGGCATTTAAACATACACAAGTACACTCACAAACATAGAAGGTTAGAGTTACTACCAGGTGCGTAGTAACCTTAATTTCGTCCAAGTAATTTTTCGGGGTGCGTGCGTTCAAGGAATTACCTATAATTTGGGATAATCGGTTATTAATTGAATCATAAATATTAAACATGATAAAGATGTCCTTATTATCATGTTTATTCCCTTTTTTAACCTTATTTCATTGGGGTTTAATCTAATAACTCAAACTTGTCAAATTCCAACTCTTAACCTTAACTGCTCTGAAAAATATAGTCACTTTAATCATTTTTAATCAATTCTTGAAAAATAATTTTTGAGTGATTCCAACTCTCATGTGCTCTCTAACTTCTCTGCTTTCAAGGGAAAATATTTCCAGAGGTCCAAATACACCATAAAAAATGTAAGTTTCCAATTTTGCCCCTATTACCCAGATTGGTGTCCAGAAATTTGTCTGATCTTTAAAAATACATGTTAAATCGTAAATAGCTCCAAATATTCCAAATTTTATATCAAATTAAACCTTGGACAATCCTCTACAAAGATGAAAAATTTTAGGATTTATCCAAATACCAATTGTTCCCAGTTTTAAAAACCATACATGATGTTCAGTGAAATCTCTAGGCATACCAGTCGACTTTAAAAATTAGTAAGTCACTGTTCATAGACTGAAAAATTACAAAATTTATATTTCCTTAATTCCCAGATAGTCCTCTTCATGTATTAAAAATTTCACCCTTTTATAAGCTTTTAAACCCAGTCAATTCACTTGTTCAAAATCGTCTACCCAGTTTTGACTTCCAGGATGCAAGGTCATTTTTGAAAATTTATTACTCATTGACAAAATATCAAAATAATGCAAAAGACCCATCATTTTAAAGGTATGGATGTCCTCTATCTCTTGAAATATTTTAAGAATTTTTAAAGGGCATTAACCCAGTCAACACATGCCCACAAACTACCTGGGTTCAGTTGTTCAAAACTGGCAGATTTGCCTTTTCCTTCAAGCTCTTTATTTTATGTGTAAAAATACCTTTAAAAGTTCACAAAAAATATTGTTCCCACACAATTTTCCATAAGGAAAACGATGATGATCCCAGATTTTCCAAATTTTAACCTGTTCTTGTTGTTTACCACAAATTTGCATATGTAGGTTTTAAACCAAAACTTAGAAATTTTGGAGAAGAAATAGAGATTCTTACTACTAATCTTGCCTTTTGGATTTGTGGTCTCTTTTACCACACTAATCCTTGCTCAAACTTCAGCCTATACTCAAGGGAATCACATGCATGTGGGTTTTGAACCATCAACATTAACATGTATGTAGAAAAATCCAAGATACTATAGTTTGAGTTCAAGTTTCTCACCTTGAACTACTTGTTACCCTTCTTCTTTCTTCAAAACAAACTTGGAGATAAAAGGATAATTGATGTTGATGAAGCCGTGGAGATGGAGATGAATCTATGTAGGAAAAGAAGGTGGAGAAATGATTGGATGATGGATATAATTGTGAGGCCGAGAGGGAGGAGGGAGTTTGTGAAGAAGTTGATGTATGTGTGAGTGAAAAGTGGTGCCGTGAGTGTTTGGAGAGAATGAGAGGAAATCTGATTTTGAATGAATATGTGTGCTTGTATATATGATGCCACGGCATAAGAGGGAATATGAATGAAAAATCTGATTTCATGGGTGTTGCCACGACATGGAATAATTAAAAAGCCAAAAATATGATTTGCTTTAAGCCTTGCCAAATGTAATGTATGCACAACACCACATGTTAGTTTGTGTGAAGATGAATTGCCAAGTGTCATGGTTTTTGCATGTATGACAAGTGTTACACATGCAAGGTGACATGTGTGTGTTGTCTTGGTTTGTGTGTTTGGGTCCCAGTGTAATTGTCTTGGTTTGTGTGTGAAAATGGAGTTGGATACCTAAGAGGGGGGGTGAATTGGGTATCTTTAAAATTTTTGAAGAATGCTCTGTTTTAAGCTAGAGAAAACAGGGTAAATCAGAGGAAGGGAAGAAAAGCTTGCACAAGAGAATTTATCCTGATTCGGTCTTATCAACTTGACCTACGTCCAGTCCTCAGACACTATGGGATTTTCCACTATTTCAATTGATTACACACTCTGCACTCAAGAGTAGTTCTCTCACTAGAACTCACTCCCCCTTATAAGTGTTAATCAATGAACCCAACCACCAAGTCCCCTGAGTTGTGGTTCTTTACAATCAATAATCAATGAACAATTAAAACTCTCACAAAGAGTAGATAATGAAAATCACTGAAGCTCACAGTGTCAAAAGACAATTTACAACAGAATACAGAAGGTAGGTGAGACTATTGAATGCTTGTGCGTTTTCTGATGTTCTTCGTTGTTGAGAAGCCTTGAATGCACTCTATTTATACTTAGAGAGCATTAATTGACCGTTGTAGAATGAATCAAACCGTTGTAGGTGATTAGTGTTAACTTTAGTCAGCTTCTCTCTCTAATCTCCATTTAATCCAGATGTATAATTGATCTGAGGAGGCTCTCTGTGGATTTGCCCGTTGGAGAAGAGTTTTCTTGATGTAGTAATCATTTTTTACCATTGTGAAGGCGTGCTCAGATGGATTAACCAAAAGGAGGCTAATTTTCTGAAGTGCATTAAATGCTCTGAACACTTTATGCTTTTTGCCTTTGACCTTCATTAATCTTCTTCTAAGTTAACTGAAACTCACTTAGCAAAGTGGTTAAACATAGCTAAGAACATATAAGAATGATTAATGCAAGTATATAGATCAAATGAGTGTGTTTCACAAATTCGTGTGATTTGAAAATTAGTTTCAACGCCCAATACTCGAGTATGTTCTTCAATACTTGAGTATGTCACTGTGTGTTTGAGTCAATACTTGAGTATCCAAACTGATACTCGAGTATGCTTCTTCCAGAGGAAAATCATCGTGACTTGAATTTGAAAACCAATGTCAATACTCAAGTATGTAAGTCTATACTCGAGTTTTGAACCTTTTGTGAGAGAATTAGCTTAAGTTCAAAAGCTCAATACTTGAGTATTCATTCCAATACTTGAGTATTCAAATCATTGACAAATGGATAAACTCTCTGTATGCTCAATACTTGAGTTTGCATATCAATACTCGAGTATTGATTCAATTTCAAAATTTGTGAAGTTTTTCCATGTCAATACTTGAGTATTCAAATGAATACTTGAGTATTGATAAACAGATGTTTAGTTGAAAAACTTTGTAAGAGCCCAATACTCGAGTATGTAAAATCTATACTCGAGTTTCCAACAGTTATAAAAGTTTTAAGGCTCTCTGTAAGGCCAATACTCGAGTATTCAAATACCATACTCGAGTATTCACTCAAGATGAAAAATTGTTTGTTCTCTATAAGTCCAATACTCGAGTATTGCTCCCAATACTTGAGTATTGACTCAGCTTGAAAAACTTGAGTGCTCTTTGTAAGTCTAATACTCGAGCATTGCTCCCAATACTTGAGTATTGACTCATCTTGGAAAACTTGAGTGCTCTCTGTAAGTCCAATACTCGAGTATTGCTCCCAATACTTGAGTATTGACTTAGCTTGGAAAACTTGAGTGCTCTCTATAAGTCCAATACTCGAGTATGCAAACTCATACTCGAGTATGCACTCTGGACAAAAACTTGATTGCTCTTTGTGACTCCAATACTCGAGTATTGCTTCCAATACTTGAGTATTGCTTTGTAAAATGCATTTGAACAATCCACTGTCAACTCAATACTCGAGTATACAATCCAATACTCGAGTTTCCAATTGACAGATGATTTTTAGCAAATTTGGAAACTTCAAAACATGTTTACAATTGTTGATTATCATCAAAACACATAGAGAACTAACAGTGTGTTTGGTTTCGGGTGTTGTTGTCTTGGTTTGTGTGTTTAGATTCCGTTGTTGTTGTCTCAGTTTGTGTGTTTGGGTTCCGGTGTTGTTGTCTCGGTTTGCGTGATTGGTTTTGTAAATGGAGCAAAATACCCAAGAGGAGGTGAATTGGAGATTTTTAAAATTTCTTCGTTTAAAATAGTAAGTCTCTGTTTTGCATTGCTAAAACAGGAACAAACAGAGTAAGGGATAGAAAGATTGAACATAGTGGATTTATACTGGTTCGGTCCAAATCCTTGACCTACGTCCAGTCCCCAGATTCTCCAGGATTTCACTAGCTCAACTCAGATGATTACACACTCTGTGAAAGTTGGAGCTTGATACCCAAGAGGGGGGGTGAATTGGGTATCTTTAAAATTTTCGAAACTTGGTCTGTTTTTGAACACTTAAAACAGAGCAGAACAGAGGAGAGGGAAAGGAAGCTTAACACAATGCAATTTATACTGGTTCGGTCTTTTCTCTGACCTACATCCAGTCCCCAAGCCTCACTTGGGATTTTCAATCCACTAACTCAATGAGATTGATTACACACTCTGTACTAAGAGTTGTTCTCTCACTAGAACACACTCCCCCTTACAAGTTGTAATCAATACACCCCAACTACCAAGTCCCCTGACTTGTAGTTATCTCAATCAATAAATGATTTACAAGTGTTTAACTCTCTTACAGAGTAGATATGATAAACACTGAAGTGCTTGTATCAAGTATGATACTTTTACAAGTGAAAGCTAATACACAATAAATGAACTTAGTAAATTTTCGCTCATAGTAGATGTATCAACTGGAGATGAAGTTAATGCTCTCTATTTATAGGTAGAAAACATTAAATGACCGTTGCAATCTTAATAGAGCCGTTGGGTATCATCAGCTGAGTGTTGGCTCAAGTTTTGACATCTTCTCTCTCTCTTGATTATGCATAATATAGCTGGTCATTAAGTCTGAATTGACTTTCTGGAAATAAATCCGTTAGAGAGAATGTTTCTTGTTGTAGTAATCTTCCTTTTGATCTTTTGTAGCCGTGTACCAGTGGATTAACCAAAAGGAAGTAAGTTTCTGGGCTGAGCATTAAATGTTCTGACACACTTTTGCTTTTGCTCTAATCCTTCAATAAACCTTCGCTAATCTGTCTGAAATTCACTAGAAAGATGGTTAAACATATCTGGCAACATGAGTGAATGATGTATGAAAACAATTAGATCAAATAACAAGGTATAACAGATTTCGCAAATTCGAAATTGCAGCAACGGCTACAAACCTTGAGGTTTGTTCATCCAACCTCGAGGTTTGCTTGAAGGTCTCAGGCAAATACTGATTTTAAAACATGTAACCTCGAGGTTACTAAGTGAACCTCGAGGTTTCTTTTGAAAAGAAACCTTTTGGAAGATCTTAGAAGATCACAAACCTTGAGGTTCCAAAGGTAACCTCGAGGCTTGAAGGTTGGTTGAAAAAGCATTTTTCCTCTGGAGCCCGATAACCTCGAGGTTGCAAAACCATACTCGAGGTTGGTTTCAAACTTTGCAAAGTCAAGACTTTGATTTAAAGGGCTAGCCTCGAGGTTATAAACAGAACCTCGAGGTTTTCATTTCTTTGAAAAAACCAGTTGCTCTCTGTAAGTTGGAAAACTCGAGGTTGCAAACTAAAACTTGAGGTTTATGAATTTTCTTGAAAACTTGAGTTTCAAAACAAAGTGCCTAACCTCGAGGTTGAAATATGAACCTCGAGGTTTTCAAGCTTGTTGAAAACCATGACCTCTCTGGATGAGTTAAAAACTCGAGGTTTGCTTTTAATACTCGAGGTTTATGTGTTGGTTCAAAACTTGAGATTTTCTAAAGTGACCAAGACCTCGAGGTTAACTTGCCAACCTCGAGGTTTCACATAGTTTTTGTGAAACCAAGTTTTGAATCATTGAAACACTTGATTTTTAAAGCATTTGTAAGTCCAAACCTCGAGGTTACAACACCAACCTCGAGGTTTGCTCTTAAACAGAGTTTTTGACACTTAAGAGCAAAGCCTCTTTAATTGTTTGTAGTTGTTGGCAATCATCAAAACCATCAGAGAACTAACACTCTGTAACTCACGTAGCAATTCTCTTACTAGAACTTACTCCCCCTTGCAAGTTGTAATCAAAGAACCCAATCTTAAAGTCCTAAAACTTTGAGATTCTTACAAGAAAAGATGATCGATAAAGAACTCTCTAAAAAGAGCAGATTAATAAACACTGAAGATCAAAATATCCGAAGATATCGACTCTTAGAGTTGGAACAGTAAATGTTCTTAATTGCTAATTGAATGCGCAGAATTTCGGTAGTTGGCAAATTCAATGCTTTGGCTATTTATAGTTGTTGTCATTAATGACCGTTGTTGAAGCTCACAAAGTAGCCGTTGAGAGACTTGAATGTGTCCGTTAGACTGATGAGCTTTCGTCGAGAAATTCGCCGATTTAATATTCAGGTAGAATGTGCAGAGTTGACATTCTCTTTCATTCTTTTTGTTTTTCTCGTTGTGAAATAGCATTCAATGAGCAGGCGGAATTTCAGAGACACTTTTCGTTGATCAGAGTTGCTTTGTGTGTATATCAGCATTTTAGGTAGCTGCATTTAATGCTTCTGACAGTCCAGATTGCTTTATCCAAATCTACTGGTAACTTATGTTAAAATCATCTGAAACTTATGAGCAAACTGGTTAAAAGCATTTGGTAATTGCAATATATGATAATCAAGAATAATAAAGATTTGTTCAATGAATTAAGTTTCTTGCAGAACATTGTTTTGAAAACAGGACTAGGTTACTCGAGTAATGATCCATGCTTGCTCAAGCAAGCTCCTTTGAATTGCCCAGAAAGAACTCTTTGGTCGCTGATGCTCGAGCAGGAAAATTCCTTTGCTCGAGCATGAATATCTCATGCTCAGGCAAGCCCTTGATGACTTAGTTCAAAACACTTGAAACTCGCCAATGCTCAAGCATGCTTTCCTGCTTGCTTGAGCATGGTGCTCGAGCATGAATTAAATCATGCTCGGGCAAGCTCTATTTAATCAGTGAAATCACATGTCGCTCGACCTTGCTCGAGCAACACTTTGTGCTTGCTCGAGCAGCCTTTTGTTCCCTGCTCGAGCAGGGACTTATGCAGACCAGAATGCACAGGTTGCTTGACTTTGCTTGAGCAACCTTTTAAGCCTGCTCGAGCATGCTTTTATCACTTGCTTGAGTATGACAACACTTTCAGTGGTCCTTTGCTCGACATTGCTCGTGCAGGATGAGTCTTCTGCTCGAGCAAGACTCCATAGTTCTTTCACATGTTGATGCTTGGGCAGCTTGGTGAGATATACTCGAGTAGAACTTTAAAGAAGCTGAGGACTCAATATTGCTCGAGCAAGACTGTACTGTTAGTTCTCTATGTGTTTTGATGATTACTAACAACTGTAAACAATATGGAGATGTTTTTGACAAAGTTTTGGAATGATTTAAACTTGTCAATTTTAAGCAAAAACATTCTGTCTAAATCAAACTCGAGCCTGGTTTTGACAGAGAGCACAAACCTGCCAGTCTAACTTTCAAACTCGAGAATGAACCTGAAGTTTGAACTTAAAGCTTTTCAAAAGTTTGTGCGAACTCGAGCCTACAGTTTTTAAACTCGAGTTCATCAATGGCAGAGAGGTTTGTATTTTGAAAACACCTTTAAACTTGACACTTGTTTCCTCAAATCTCAAGTTTGCAAGTTTCAAAGAAAAGTTTTCATAGTTCACAAAGATCATGAACTCGAGCCTGTTATGGCAAACTCGAGTTCATCTTTGGCGGGACAAATTTTTCAAATTCAAGACACTTATAAACTCTGCACTGTTTCATTGAAAGAAAAGTTTTCCAGTTTGAAAAGTTTACAAGACATTTAAACTTGAGCCTACCTTTTCAAACTCGAGCCCATTTTTGGCCAAGAGCTTTCAGAGTTTTTCAAAGTTAAACAAACTCGAGCTTAAGTGCTTTAAACTCGAGCCCAAATGTTCCAGAGAGGAACGAGCCTTTTAGAGTTGAACAAACTCGAGCCTAAAAGTTCCAGAGAGGAAATGTGTTTTTTCAACTTAAAAGAACTCTACAGTTCATTTTATAAACCTCAAGTTTGAGCTTTGAAAGAGTAAACTTAGTGTTGGCAAAAATAGTGCCAAACTCGAGCCTATTACGTTAAGCTCGAGTTCAAATCTTACAGAGAGCAAAGAACCTTTCAATATGTCTTAAACTCTAGAGTTTGCTCTACAAACCTCAGGTTTGTCCTTTCAAGCTAAAACTAAGTTTTGCCCTGAACAGCTTTAAACTCGAGCCTGTCACTAATAGACTCGAGCCTGTCCTTTGAACTTAAAGTCTCCAGTTTTCAAAATCACGATATTCTTCTCTGGATGAAACAAACTCGAGTTTAGAATTAGAAAGCTCGAGTTCATTTCAACCTGAAAGCAATGTGACTTTTCAATGACTTAAGAACCTCAGGTTTAGAATACAAACCTCAGGTTTACATGTTTTAGACTGAAATGATTTTATACACTGAGGCACCAAACTCGAGCCTGCAAGAACTAAGCTCGAATTCGTGACACTGATTCAGAAATTTGAATCTGTCGATTTCAGAAATCAATATTGTTTGATCTTAATCCTTCGCAATATTATACTCTGATATTCCCTGCTATGTTTAACGTCTTTGTTAGTGGTTTTCAGAGCATTATAGAATGTTTGGTAAGAAGTTAATGCATAAAGCAAAAAGCAACTCAGAGCATTTATTGCTATGTCCAGAAAGTTGCTTCTTCTGCCCAATCCGTCTGCACACAACCACAAAGCATTAAAGAATGATTGCTGCAACAAGTAAACTCTTCTCCAACGGATTAATTTGCAGAGAGTCAACTCTGATCATCTAGTCAGCTGGATTAAGAGTAATCAAGAGAGAGAAGGTCCCTAAACCACTTCAGAACACTTGGACAACTTCTCCAACGGATCTATTTGGAAAGCAACGGTCATTTAATGATTTCTGAGTATAAATAGAAGAGCATTCAAGTCTTTCCAACAACTATAACAACTGAGAGCGAATTTCATTAAGTTTCATTCAATTCTTTTAGTTTTTATCTGTACAGTATCTTGTGATACTTGAGCTTCAGTGATTATCATTATCTACTCTAAGAGAGAGTTCTTTCTTTGATTATCAAACATTCATTGTAAGAACCACAAGTCTGGGGACTTGGTGGTTGGGATCATTGATTACAACTTGTAAGGGGGAGTGAGTTCTAGTGAGAGAATCACTTCTTGAGTGTAGAGTGTGTAATCTTTGATATAGTGGAAATCTTAGTGAGGCTGGGGACTAGACGTAGGTCAAGTGGTTAAGATCAAACCAGTATAAATCTTCTTGTGTGTTGCTATTCTTCTCCTACTCTGTTTTACCCTGTTTTCACTGTTAGAAAACAGAGTTATTTGCAAGAATTTTTAAAATACCCAATTCACCCCCCCTCTTGGGTATTTGGCTCCACTTTCATTTGGTATCAGAGCCTGGTCTTCTCAAAAGAGCTTAACATCTCGAGAAGGATCAAGAAGGAAGGTATCTTACCTGATGGAGCCTCTATCAACCGACCACCTGGCTTCAGTGGACAACATTATTCTTTCTAGAAAGCCAAATTCAAAGTCTTCGTTATGGCTTCTGAATATGGGCTATGGAGAGAGTTTGAGGTTGGAGATTATGCACCAACTGTGGAAGAAAATGGTCACAGAATTCCAAAGCCAGAAGAAACCTATGATGAGAATGACCGAAGAAATGTTACTCTTAACAGCAAGGCCATTCTTATGTTGCAAAGTGCTCTTAGTCAACAAGAGTATTTTAGAATCTGCACTTTGCCATCAACAAAGGCTATGTAAGATGCTCTAGAAATAGCTCATGAAGGAACCACTGGAGTCAAGGAGAATAGGGTCAATACACTCATGACAAAATACGATTTTCTTCGCATGAAATCTGGTGAATCCATTATTGATTTCCAATTAAGATTTACTCATCTGATCAACCAGCTTGCTGCCTTAGGAAAAACTTATGATCAACCTGTTCAAGTGAGAAAAATCCTCAATATTCCCAGCAAGGAATGGGAAGCGAAAGTAACAGCTATTGAGGAAGCTCGAGGAGAATCGATGAGCTCGGTAGCTGCTTTGTTTGGAAGCCTGTCAAAATATGAAGGTAAACTAAAGTTCAGCAAAGAGCTTGAGGAAGTAAGTGGCAAAAACAAAGGAGTAGCCCTCAAGGCAGTGAAGGAAGTAAAAGAGTCAGATGCTGAGGAAGAAGAAGATGAAGATGAAGAACTGGGCATGATGGTTCGAAGATTCAAAAAGTTCTACAAGAAGGACCAAGGCTTCAGAAAGTTCCACAAACGGAGTTCTAGCTTTGAATCAAAGAAGCCTATCATATGTTATGAATGCAAGAAGCCTGGTCATATCAAATCAAAATGTCCTCAGTTGAAGAATCAAGAGAAGGAAAAGAAGAAATTCAATAAGTTCAAAAAGAAGGCATATGTTTCAGCCATATGGGGAGATAGCTCATCCGATGAAGATGAAGCTGAAGAAGAAGAAAAAGCAAACATATGCTTGGTAGCTCAAGAACAACAAGATGATAGTGAGGTATATGAATCTCAACCTTCTTATGATGAACTATTTGCTGAATATAATCTTGTGCAATTGGAATTTGAGAAGCTTGCTGAAAAATATATTGGTTTGAAAAAGAAAAACATTACTCTTGAACTGCAAGTTGAAAAACTTTCTTCTCCTGAAATCTTGGTTTGTCAAGAGTGCCCTGATTTAAAGCAAAAGAATTTACATCTTACAAAAGCACTCGAAAAATTCACTAAGGGAAGTGAAATGCTTGATGTGATTTTGAAACAACAAAGATTTATAATAAATGACAGATCAGGCATAGGTTACAAACCAGATTTCGATAAGAATAAAGGTAAAAAGAAGAATGGTGAAAAATCATACATGAATTATTTTACAAAATCAGTTCATTCTTCCAATCCCTTTGCACATTGTAACTATTGCAATAAGAAAGGTCATACAACTTCATCTTGTTTTCATAAGAAAGAGAGAAAAGTTAAACCTGCTGGAAATTATCAATGGGTACCAAAAGGAACTTATGTTCCCAAGGTCCAATCTAACCCCAAAGGACCTAAGAAAAGATGGGTACCTAAAAATTAATCCTTTGAGGTTTGCAGGTATGTCTTAGAGCATCAAAGCCCAACAAATGGTATATTGATAGTGGATGCTCAAGACATATGACGGGAGACAAATCCAAGTTTCTCTCAATCAAGCCTAAGGAAAGTGGCAAGGTGACCTTTGGTGGAGATCAATCTGGAAAGATTGCGGGCATTGGTGAGATTGGGAATAATGAAGGACCACTCATCAAGGATGTCTACTTAGTAGAAGGTCTATGCTACAACCTTCTTAGTGTGAGCCAAAGCACCGACAAGGGTAACTTAGTTATCTTTGATTCTAATGAATGCTTGATTGTGAAAAAGGATTTGCTTCCCTTAGAAAATTTGAAAAAGAAAGCTTTATTTAGAGCACTTAGAGATGAAAATTGCTACACTCTTAACCTCTCTAGCAATGCTTCGATTTCTGAAAATTGTTTTGTAAGCAATTTGAGTGAGAGTTGGCTGTGGCACAAGCGTTTAGCTCATGTCAATATGTTTCAAGTTGACAAGTTGCTCAAAAAGGACCTAGTAATTGGAATTCCCAAACTCAGTTTCAAAAACGATTTGACTTGTGAAGCATGTCAAAAGGGAAAGCAAACTAAATCATCTTTCAAAGCTAAAAATGAAATCTCTACTAATAGACCACTACAATTGCTTCATATGGATCTTGTGGGTCCAGCAATGATGAGGAGCCTTGGTGGCAATTTGTACACATTGGTTATTGTAGACGACTTCTCAAGATTTTGTTGGACTATTTTCTTAACTTCAAAAGATGATCATTTGATCAGTTTGTTGTGTTTGCCAAAAAGGTCCAAAACGAGAAAGGATTTTCTATTTCAGGCATTAGAACTGATCATGGTGGAGAATTCGAAAACAATGCTTTTGCTGAGTATTGTGATAGCATGGGGATAGATCACAACTTCTCAGCTCCAAGAACACCACAACAAAATGGTGTTGTGGAAAGGAAAAATTGAGTCCTCACCGAGATGGCAAGGGCAATGCTGAATGAGAACAACACTTCTCAAGTGTTCTGGGCTGATGCTATGAGCACCGCTTGTTACATCTCAAACCGAGCATATCTGAGGAAGAAGCTGAACAAGACTCCATATGAGCTTTACAAAGGAAGGAAGCCCAACCTAAGCCATCTACACATCTTCGGATGCAAGTGCTATGTGCACAACAATGGTAAAGAAAATCTGGGTAAATTTGATTCTAAAGCAGATGTAGGAATATTTCTTGGTTATTCAAATAGGAACAAAGCATATAGAATTTTTAATACTAGAACTAAAGTAGTTGAAGAATCTATTCATGTTGTGTTCAGTGAAGGAGAGACTGATAAATCCTTGAATGATGAGGAACAAAACATTTTCAAGAATCAGTTCTTTTCGAAAACTACTCCTTCTTCTACTGAAAATTCTAAAAATGTTTTTGAGGCTGATCCTGAAAACAATTTAGAAAACCCAGATCAGTCTCAGCCTAGAGCTTGGAAATTTATAAGAAATCATCCTCTAGACCAAGTTATAGGCGATGTGAATTAAGGAGTGAGAACTAGAAATAGTACTTTGAATGAAATTATGTTTTCTGCATTCATTTCTCACATAGAACCCTCTAAAATAGATGAAGCCTTTTCAGACAATGATTGGGTGATAGCTATGCAAGAGGAGTTACATCAATTCGACAGAAGTCAAGTTTGGGACTTAGTACCTAGACCCAAGGACCATCCGGTTATTGGGACTAAATGGGTATTTAAGAACAAACGTGATGAATCTGCAATCATTGTCCGAAATAAGGCAAGAGTGGTTGCAAAAGGGTACAATCAAGAAGAAGGAATAGACTATGAAGAAACTTATGCTCCAGTAGCTACATTGGAAGCTATAATGGTTCTTCTAGCCTATGCATGTGTTAAAGGTTTTAAACTTTTTCAAATGGATGTTAAAAGTGCGTTTTTGAATGGTTTTATTCAAGAGGAGGTTTATGTAGAACAACCTCCAGGTTTTGAAGATGAAAAGTACCTTGATCATGTTTTCAAACTCAAAAAGGCATTATATGGACTCAAGTAAGCTCCTAGAGCTTGGTATGAGAGATTGAGTCAATTTCTCCTTGATCAAGGATTTATCAGAGGGAAGGCTGACACAACATTATTCATAAAAAAGAATAAGTTGAATGAAATTTTAATTGTTCAAATTTATGTTGATGACATAATTTTTGGATCCACTAATGATGCTTTGTGCGAGGAATTTGCTAAGATCATGCAGGGAGAGTTTGAGATGTCAATGATGGGAGAACTGAACTATTTCCTTGGTCTGCAAATCAAGCAAAGGAAGGATGGCATCTTTATCTCCCAAACCAAATATCTCAATGATCTACTGAAGAAATTTGGGATGGACCAATGCAATGGAGCTGACACTCCTATGAGTACAACCACTTCATTGGATGCTGATGAAGAGGGCAAAGACTTCAACATCACAAAGTATAGAGGGATGATTGGATCATTGCTCTATCTAACAGCAAGCCGCTCGGACATCCAATTCAGTGTTGGAATAAGCTTGGCCAAGAATCCAGTTCAACATACAAGAACCAAGCATATTGATGTGAGACATCATTTCATAAAAGATCATGTTCAGAAGAAGGATGTCAAGGTCATGTTCATCCCAACCCATCTTCAACTAGCTGACATCTTCACAAAGCCATTGGCCAAAGAGCAATTCAACTTCATTAGAAGAGAATTGGGAATGGTAAACCCCAATGAGTTGTAAGTTTACTCTTACCCAATGTTAGTTTAGGTTTTGATGATTAATTGTTACTAACTTAAGTATCGGAGTGTCTAGATGTATTTTATGCAAGATGCTTAAGTCTAAAAATTGCTGAAAAAGGGAGTAAACTTGAGCCTATGACTTGTGAACTCGAGCACAAAAGAGACAGAGAATAAATGAGAACCTGATGCTGAGCAAACTCGAGCCTGGAACTTATGAACTTGAGCTCGAGAAAGGCAGAAGAGAAATGAAGATCAGAAGATGAAAGAACTCGAGCCCATAAGTAATGAACCTCAGGTTCATTTCAGGCAGAGAGCAAGCTTGAGCTAAAGAACCAAGTGAACTCAAGCCCACAATTAATGAACTCGAGTTCACGGGAAACAGAGAGCAATCCAACTCAAGATTTCTCACGAACTCGATCCTGTAAGTATGAACCTCAGGTTCACGAGAGAAGTTCAAGGGTTGTCAAATACACTCTTGAAGTCCAGGTAAGTAAAATTTATGACGAACTCGAGCCTACAAGTGTGAGCTCGAGTTCATCGCGTCTGCTATATATACTATGACTTGACCTCTCCTCTTCACTTCACTCACACCTCCGGTTTGCCCTAGCCTTCTTCTTCTTCTCCACTTCCAATTTCTGTGAAAATGGCTCCCAAGCAAGCATCTTCCAAAGAATCAAACCCTAACCCTTCACAATCATCTTCTAAAGCTCATCCTGAACGTCCTGTTCGAACAAAAACCCGTTCAACTCGCCTACGCCATGGAGTTGACAAATCCATTCGTGGGGTTCAAGGGGAAAATGCTGACTTGCCTCCTCCTCGACCTAAAGGAGTCGTAATCAATGAAGAACGCACCAAGAAAAGGCACGACCTAGAGCCTACTCCTCAAGGGAAAGGAAAACCTCCTCAGCTAGCCGCGCCTTTAAGGGAAAAACAACCGTTTAAGCGGAAGAAGACAGCGGGTGTGCATTCTGTTCCTATAGCCAGGCAAGCTAGTTCTCAGGCTCAGCCTGCACCTCTATAACAGGAGCAAACTGCTCCTCAGGTATCCCAGACACTTCCTGCTTTATATGAAATCTACAATCATACTAGGAGACCTAGTGGATTTTCTGAGGAACCTTGTAGGATGACTGCTAATGAAGGGGTTGCTTTCAAAAAGAAATATGATGAGAAGAAATCCTTTTGCCCCATAGTGTCTGTAGATTTAGCTAAGATCAAAGAAGAATGCAATATTGATCTATCCCCTTGGCTAAAACAATTTGAGCCACTAATCTCTATTAAGGCACCCTACAGCCCAAAACTTGTGAAAATTTTCTACTTTCACATGAAATCTGACAACATTCTAGATGAAGAAGGGAACCTTGTAGAAGAAAGGATCATCACCAAGGTTAGAGGTCAGGAAATCACGATTACCCCATCCTACTTGAACTCAATCCTCCAAATTTCCAATCCCCCAACTCCAGAAACATATCACTATGGCCAGCAGACTATTTTTGAGCTACTTAAACCTAATGAGCCTGTCCCTGAGGGCTTAGAGATTTTAAATTTCACACCTGCCTCAATGCCTCCTAGGAATAGAGCCATCTGGTACATATACACTCGAGATCTTCTGCAGAAAGGAGGCAACTTCACTCACTTTGCCAAAAAGGATTTTCCAATTTTTGCCTCAATCATAGATAAGCAACCACACAATGTTGGACACTGCCTCTTTCAGGAGATGTCTAAGTTTGCTTTTCAGTCCAGGCAAACTTCTCAGATTCCCTTCCCTAGTTTGGTTTTAGTGATTCTCTTTCATGAGAAGATTTGGTACCTAGCTGCCAATGATCCTCCAGTATACCCAGCTGAGTTTGGTTGACATATTATGAACCTCATGGGGATTGATTGTGAGGAGAGATCTGATCAATCCAGAGCTCCTGCCAGATCAAGGTCAGTCAAGACCAAAGGAACTCACTCATGTGCTTAGGAAGCTCAAAGTGCACCTCCTCCACCCCAGACATCTCTTCCTCCAGACTTTGACACTTGGGTTAAGGAGATTGTAGACAAGGCAATATCAGATTTGATCGAGGGTGTTGAGGTTGCTGTTGGGAAATTGGTCACTGAGGTAAACAAGGAGCACAGTGACATGGTAGATATCCAAGAAGGTTTCAGAGTCGAGCAAGAAGCCTTGAAGAATCAAATCAGTGATCAAGCTGCTACCATTTCTACTCTCATGGTCACTATGATGAGCTTAAGTGACAAGATGGATCAGATTTTAAGAAATCAATCCACATCTGCTCCTACTTCAGTTTCTACCACAGCTCCTACCCAGCCTGTTTCTGAACCTCAGCCTGAACCCCAGCCTGCTCAGCCTGCCTTTACTCCACCCTCTTTTGCTGATGACAAAGGGGGAGAGAGTGTTGAGTGATGAGAAGTTGTTTGTTGCTTTCATGTAGTTTTTCTTTCTTTTATGTGTATATTTGCTTTTGAAACTCTAGTTGTATATTTTTTTTAATGAATGTTCAAGCTTTTGCTATTATACATGTTTGCATTCTGCTGCTAACTCTGATTAGATTTCCATAACTTGAACAATTTTTCAAAACTGATTTTCAAAATCAATTGTTTACAAGTGTTGTCATCATCAAAAAGGGGGAGAATGTTAGTTCTCTATGTGTTTTGATGATTACTAACAACTGTAAACAATATGGAGATGTTTTTGACAAAGTTTTGGAATGATTTAAACTTGTTAATTTCAAGCAAAAACATTCTGTCTAAATCAAACTCGAGCCTAGTTTTGACAGAGAGCACAAACCTGCCAGTCTAACTTTCAAACTCGAGACTGAACCTGAAGTTTGAACTTAAAGCTTTTCAAAAGTTTGTGCGAACTCGAGCCTACAGTTTTTAAACTCGAGTTCATCAATGGCAGAGAGGTTTGTATTTTGAAAACACCTTTAAACTTGACAATTGTTTCCTCAAATCTCAAGTTTGCAAGTTTCAAAGAAAAGTTTTCATAGTTCACAAAGATCATGAACTCGAGCCTGTTATGGCAAACTCGAGTTCATCTTTGGCGGGACAAATTTTTCAAATTCAAGACACTTATAAACTCTGCACTGTTTCATTGAAAGAAAAGTTTTCCAGTTTGAAAAGTTTACAAGACATTTAAACTTGAGCCTACCTTTTCAAACTCGAGCCCATTTTTGGCCGAGAGCTTTCAGAGTTTTAGAAAGTTAAACAAACTCGAGCTTAAGTGCTTTAAACTCGAGCCCAAATGTTCCAGAGAGGAACGAGCCTTTTAGAGTTGAACAAACTCGAGCCTAAAGTTTTAAACTCGAGCCTAAAAGTTCTAGAGAGGAAATGCATTTTTTCAACTTAAAAGAACTCTACAGTTCATTTTATAAACCTCAGGATTGAGCTTTGAAAGAGTAAACTTAGTGTTGGCAAAAATAGTGTCAAACTCGAGCCTAGTACGTTAAGCTCGAGTTCAAATCTTACAGAGAGTAAAGAACCTTTCAATATGTCTTAAACTCTAGAGTTTGCTCTAAAAACCTCAGGTTTGTCCTTTCAAGCTAAAACTAAGTTTTGCCCTGAACAGCTTTAAACTCGAGCCTGTCACTAATAGACTCGAGCCTGTCCTTTGAACTTAAAGTCTCCAGTTTTCAAAATCGCGATATTCTTCTCTGAATGAAACAAACTCGAGTTCAGAATTAGCAAGCTTGAGTTCATTTCAACCCGAAAGCAATGTGACTTTTCAATGACTTAAGAACCTCAGGTTTAGAATACAAACCTCAGGTTTACATGTTTTAGACTGAAATGATTTTATACACTAAGGCACCAAACTCGAGCCTGCAAGAACTAAGCTCGAGTTCGTGACGCTGATTCAGAAATTTGAATATGTCGATTTCAGAAATCAATATTGTTTGATCTTAATCCTTCGCAATATTATACTCTGATATTCCCTGCTATGTTTAACGTCTTTGTTAGTGGTTTTCAGAGCATTAAAGAATGTTTGGTAAGAAGTTAAAGCATAAAGCAAAAAGCAACTCAGAGCATTTATTGCTATGTCCAGAGAGTTGCTTCTTCTGCCCAATCCGTCTGCACACAACCACAAAGCATTAAAGAATGATTGCTGCAACAAGTAAACTCTTCTCCAACGGATTAATTTGCAGAGAGTCAATGACAGAGGATTTGCCGTATCTCCCAAAATAACCAAGTTCAGAAACAATTTTGCAGAAATAGGGAACCTGGGTCGTTTCCCCGATGAATTCGCAGCGGGTTTGATCAAAGTAACAGCGAAACAGAATAGTAAAATGGGGGGTTTTGATTCAAAAAGAATAAAAACAAAACTAAACAGAGACAGAACAAAATAACCAGAAACAGAATTGATTAAACAGAAACAGATTAAAAACGATCAACCCAACATTTAGATTCCAGAAACTTCCTTCATTGAGTGAAGAATGAACGAACTCGTGTTTGGTTCTGGATGAACCGAAATCTCTGCATTCATCCAGAAAATCCCTCGACTAGACGATCGCCTAGAATATGTTTAACAGTGGCGTCTCATTGAGCAATCGCACAGCAAGGCTTTAAACCTAGTTCAAATTCAGTCCTTGGGATAAACCAAACCGAATATTAAATCTAATATTCAAACTATTTCCAGAAATCGAATCCGAAAAGAGGAAAACAGAGACGAGTAACGTTACCGATTAAGCACAAGCTCTCTGGACGAATCATGGAATCATCAACGTTGGGTTAATCACAGATGTTCAGCCGAACATAACTGGAAATAATGAAGAACAGACAAAGAACGTGAAGAACACGAAGAACATTTGAGAGAAATTGAATGCTTCTGTTTTGATCCACAAAAGTGTAAAAACGTGAATGAATAATGTGTTTGTGGCTGCTGCCACACTTAAAGTTAACCTAATTGGGAAATGGGTTCAGCCCAAAAAAACGAAAATAAAATAATATGGGCTTTAATTACAAAATTCGAGCCCAAAATAAAACCCAAAAATACATATGCTTTGGCTCCAACATCGACCGCCCTCTTGTCCGAATTTTCTCTTCATGTCTTCATAACAATTGTAGCTCTCTGAATCATCTGAAATATGAAACAAAAATGAGGCAAATCCGATGTCTGGTTCAAGAGTTATGGTTAAAATAGTGAAGCAATGTAAATCTGGAATTTTCGCTATGAAAAATGGCTAAAATAAATCCAAAGGCCCAAAGCCCAAATAGATATAAAAGCCATTATTTATTAGCCAAAGAGTCCTAAATTATTAATCAAGATGCAAAAAGTAGTGTATGAAATATTCAATTATCAAACTCCCCCACACTTATCTTTTTGCACTCCTGAGCAAAATTCAAAGCAAAAGACCTAAAGGAGGAACTCTTCTTTTCCAACAATTGCTAACAATGCAAAAATTGAATAAGGGACACAAAGCTCCAAAAGATCAATCGATCAGGACCACAATCCCTTCATCTCAAAGCATAATTCATGGTAATCTCATCAATGATGCTAATCACAAAAGATGGTTTCTCAATTGATGCGCTCAATCAATCTCTCAAGTGTATAAGGTACATAAGTGTATCGCTCAAATTTTACCCAAGAAAATTGTTCTACCATAAGCTTGCTCAATTTCTACGTCTCCACCACTCATAACACATGCATGCACAATTCAAGAGAGCTTGTTATTAAAGGTTGTAATGGGGTTAGGGTGAAGGTAGGTAAGAGTATGGAATAAGAGGCTAAGCACCAATGAAATTAAAAAGAGCACTAATTAACTCAATCATTCTCTATGTATAAAAACTTTTATTTAATCCCAATATATCCTTTCTTTCTACGTACTTATTATTATTTTTTTCTTTCTTTCTTTTTTTTCTCTTTCTGCTTTTCTTTTTTTTTCTTTCTCCCTTTCTTTTTTTTTTCTCTTTTTGATTTTTTTTTTGGTTTTGTTTTTTTTTTGGTTTTGTTTTTTGAAGACGAAGAACTATGCTATATACATGGTCACAATGACAAAATCAAATATCTCTCCCCCCCACACTTAAACTGTTGCACTCCTGAGCAACCCCCACACTTAAACACAAAACCAAGGTAAACCAATGCTCAATAAATTTTCAAGGTGCGGAATAAAATGGTTTTATGCTTAGGCTTGTAATGTGGCTTAGAAAGGAATGGGCAAAAAGGCACAAGGGGGTTAGCAAGGGAATCATAATGCAAGGGAAAGGCTATTTGGCCAAAGTGGAGGAAAATAAAAGAAAGAAAACAAGCTTCCATCATACAAATGCATGTAAGTGAAAAATGTAGCTTCAAAAAGAAAAGGAGCAAGTTCTAGAGAACGCAAATCATGAGCAGATGCACACATGAAAGAAAGAATGGCAAAAGATGAATTCCATTCATGCAGGCCCAAAACCTCACAAGGTCAATACCAACTCAGGCAATCAACAACATCAAATCAACTACCAAGACATGTAATCGAAGAATCAAGAATTGCAGACCAGACAGAATGATCCATTAAAACCAACATGTCCAAGTTCATAATATGTAGCAATCATAGAAAGAGAGTCTGTATTATTGCAAAAAGCAAAGCAGAAAAAGGAAAACAAATAAAAGAGAAGGAGGGAGAAGAAAGAAGAATACTCCCCAAGGGATTTATGGAGGATAAGTGGCATCAATGAGGAGAATCTCCGCTTCCTCAGGCTGCTGCTGGGATCCCTCATGAAATGGCTTGAGGCGATGCCCATTGAGCTTAAAGGTCTGTCCTGTGGCTGGATCACACAACTCAACAGCACCAAATGGAAATATGTTAGTGATCTCAAAAGGGCCATCCCATTTAGATCGAAGCTTACCAGGCATAAACTTCAAACGAGAGTTAAACAGAAGAACTTTTTGGCCCACAGAAAACTCCTTCCTCAGGATGTGTTTATCATTGAATGCCTTAGTCTTTTCCTTGTATAACCGCGAGCTCTCATAGGCATCCAATCTAAGCTCATCCAACTCTTGCAATTGTAGCTTCCGCTCCATCCCAGACTTAGCCAAATCCATGTTACACTGCTTAATGGCCCAATAGGCTTGATGCTCCAACTCAACCGGAAGATGACATGCCTTCCTAAAGACAAGCCGATAAGGAGACATCCCAATCGGAGTCTTGTAGGCGGTGCGGTATGCCCATAAAGCATCATCTAGTCGCTTACTCCAATCTTTCCTGGTAGAGTTAACAGTCTTTTGAAGGATTTGCTTAATCTCTCTATTCGAGACTTCAGCTTGACCGTTGGTCTGAGGATGGTATGCTGTGGAGACCTTGTGGAGCACTCCATACTTGCGTAGCAAGGCACCCATGCTTCAGTTGCAAAAATGGGATCCCTGGTCACTGATAATGGCTCTAGGAACACCAAACCTGCAGAAGATGTTAGACCTAACAAAATCCACCACCACAGAAGAATCGTTAGTCCGGGTGGCTTTCGCCTCAACCCACTTTGAGACATAATCAACAGCTAGCAGTATGTAAGTATAACCATAGGAAGCAGGAAATGGACCCATAAAATCAATACCCCAAACATCAAAGATCTCACAAAACAATATAGGGTTCTGAGGCATCTCATGCCTACGGGAAATACTCCCTGCTCTCTGATAGTTATCACATGACTTACAAAACATATGAGAATCATGAAACAAGGAAGGCCAAAATAATCCACTATCTAACACTTTCCTAGCAGTTCTTTGGGGTCCAAAGTGACCACCACAAGCAGAAGCATGAGCAAAATGCAATATAGAGTGAAACTCATGATCAGGCACACATCTCCTAACTACTTGGTCACTACAAAATTTCCACAGATAAGGGTCATCCCAAACATAATATTTAGACTCACTCTTTAATTTAAGGGTTTGGGCCTTAGTGGAATCCACAGGCAGAACACCAACTACCAAGTAGTTAACCAGATCAGCATACCATGGAAGCTTACCTTGCAGCTGTAGAAGCTGCTCATCAGGGAAATCATCCCGAATAGAAGAGGGGTGAGAGGGGAAATGGGTGATGCGACTCAAGTGGTCAGCTACCCAGTTTTGTGCTCCACTTCGGTCTCGAATCTCAACATCGAACTCTTGGAGCAAGAGCATCCACCGGATGAGCCGTGGCTTAGCATCTGCCTTTTTCAGAAGAAATTTCAACATTGCATGGTCAGAAAATACAACTACTCTACTTGCTAGCAGGTATGATCTAAACTTATCAAAAGCAAATACAATAGCCAACAACTCCTTTTCAGTAGTGGTGTAATTAGACTGGGCAGGATCCAAAGTCTTAGAGGCATATGCAATCACATGAGATGCTCTGTCAACCCGTTGTCCCAAGATAGCACCAACCGCATAGTTAGAAGCATCACACATCAACTCAAATGGAAGTCACCAATTGGGGGGTTGGATCACTGGAGCTGTAGTCAGGCAACGCTTCAAGTGATCGAAGGCCACCTTGCACCCATCATCAAATACAAAGTCAGTGTCCTTATGCAGAAGGTTGGACAAGGGTCGAGCAATCTTGATGAAATCCTGAATGAAACGCCGATAGAAACCTGCATGACCAAGAAAAGAGCGAACTTCCCGCACAGATGCTGTTAGTTCTCAATGTGTTTTGATGATTAACAACAAGTGTAAAACATGTTTTGAAGTTTCCAAGATGTTTAAAAATCATCTGATAGTTGCTTACCGCAGTATGGGTCTGCATACTGCAGTAAAGGGCCTTCCAGAAAGGAAATAATCTTTCAAGTTAAATCAATACTGCAGTATAGGTTTCTTTACCGCAGTATTGGACCTACAGAAGGTCATCAGATTTTTGAAGTTAAGTCAATACTGCAGTATAGGATGACATACCGCAGTATTGGACTTCCAGAGAACAATCCATTTTTTCTAGTTAAGTCAATACTGCAGTATGGAATGCCATACCGCAGTATTTGGACTTACAGAAGGCAAGCAAATTTTTGAAGTAAAGTCAATACTGCAGTATAGGATGACATACCGCAGTATTGGACTTCCAGAGAGCAACCGTGTTTTCAAAACAAGCCAATACCGCAGTATAGCTATGTATACTGCAGTATAGGGACATCCAGAGAGCAACCATGTTTTCAAAACAAGCCAATACCGCAGTATAGCTATGTATACTGCAGTATAGGGACATCCAGAGAGCAACTAAATTTCTAAGTCAAGCCAATACCGCAGTATAGGCATGTATACTGCAGTATAGGGCCAACCCGAGAGCAATCAAATTTTCTCACCCAAGTCAATACCGCAGTATGTATTTGGATACTGCAGTATAGGCTCTTACAGAAAGCTCTCAAAATTTTATAACTATTGCATACTGCAGTATAGGTTTTCATACTGCAGTATTGGGTAATCACGGGGACTCTCAACTTTGACAAAAACTCGCATACTGCAGTATGTTAGTTGCTTACCGCAGTATAGAGCATATGTTTCAAAATCAATCACGATGTTTTTGTCTCTGGAAGTTGCTTACCGCAGTATGACTTTGGATACTGCAGTATGGACACTTATGCACAAGTGCCATACTCCAGTATAGAGGAACATACTGCAGTATACAACGGTCAAAATTGGTTTTTGAATTACGCGAATTTGCAAATCATTATTGTTTGATCTTATTGCTTCCATAATTCATTCAATCATATTCCTAGCTATGTTTAACAAGTTTGTTGAGTGAATTTCAGCAATCACAGATGAAGATCAATGAAGGTCAAAGCCATAAAGCAAAAAGTGTACAGTGTATTAAATGCACTTCTGCAAATCAACCTATTCTCAGCTAATCCATCTGAGCACGCCTTCTAAACGTTAAAGTATACTTACTACAACAAGTAAAGTTATCTCCAACGGGCAAATCCTCAGAGAGCCACATCAGACTTCATCAAAGTCTTGGATTAGCAGAAGTTTAGAGAGAGAAGATGACCAGAACCCAAGCTAATCACTTCCAACGGTTGGAATCATCCTACAACGGTCATTTAATGTTCTCTACCTATAAATAGAGAGCATTAACTTCTTCTCAAGCTGATACAACTACTTAGAGCGAAAATTTATTGAGTCATTTATTGTATCAAGCTTTCATCTGTATTGTATCATTTTGATACTTAGTACTTCAGTGTTTATTCTATCTACTCTTTGAGAGAGTTATCATCTTGTAAATCATTTACTGATTGTGATAACTACAAGTCAGGGGACTTGGTAGTTAGGGTGTATTGATTACAACTTGTAAGGGGGAGTGTGTTCTAGTGAGAGAACAGCTCTTAGTACAGAGTGTGTAATCAATATTTGATTATAGTGGATTGAAAATCCCAGGTGAGGCTTGGGGACTGGATGTAGGTCAGAGAAAGGACCGAACCAGTATAAATCTTGTGGTGCATTGCTTCTCTCCCTCTCTCCTCTGTTTTACCCTGTGTTCATTAGTCAAAAACAGAGTAGACTCTTTAATTTTATAAAGATACCCAATTCACCCCCCTCTTGGGTATTTAGCTCCAATCTTCAGATGCGGGGTAAGGCAAAGCAGTAATTACATCTATCTTAGCAGGATCTACCTCAATTCCTTTCCTAGACACTATGTGTCCCAAAACTGTACCCGACTCAACCATGAAGTGACACTTCTCATAATTAAGCACAAGATTAGACTCAATGCATCTATGCAAAACTCTAGACAGATTAGCTAAGCATGCATCAAAATCAGACCCATATACAGTGAAATCATCCATAAAAACCTCCATGCAGTCCTCTAGAAACTCAGAGAAAATGCTTACCATACAATGCTGAAAGGCGCCAGGTACGTTGCAGAGGCCAAAAGGCATCCTTCGGTAGGCATATGTTCTAAAGAGGCATGTGAAGGTCGTCTTTTCCTGGTCCTCAGGAGCAATATGGATCTGGAAATATCCGGAGTAGCCATCTAGGAAGCAGTAGTGAGATTTACCAGCCAACCGCTCTAACATCTGATCAATGAAAGGTAGAGGGTAATGATCCTTGCGAGTGGCTTGGTTGAGTCTCCTATAGTCAATGCAAACTCTCCAACTATTCTGAACTCGAGTAGGAATGAGCTCATTCTTCTGATTGGCTACCACAGTGACTCCGGACTTCTTAGGAACCACTTGGACCGGGCTAACCCACTGGCTATCAGAAATGGGATAGATGATACCAGCTTGCAGAAGCTTAGTGACCTCCTTTTTCACCACATCAAGGATAAGAGGATTAAGGCGTTTCTGGGGTTGCCTCACTGGCTTAGAATCCTCTTCTAATATAATTTGATGCATACACATGGAAGGGCTGATGCCAACAATGTCAGCTAATGTCCACCCAATGGCTTTCTTGTTGGCCCTCAATAAGCTTAGCAGCTTCTCTTCTTGGTCAGGAAGAAGATTGTTGGCCACAATGACTGGCAACTGTTCATCCACCTCCAAAAATGCATACTTTAGGTGATCTGGAAGGGATTTCAACTCAAGTTTAGGTGGTTGTTCAGTGGAGGGAAGAAGCTTGGGTGGTTGTTGCAACAATTCTGATGTCATCACACTAGAGATACTTGAAACCACATTCAAAGAGGCAGAAGAACTAGGTCTATCCAGCTCAATGTTAACATCAGAAGTCAACTCATCAAAATCAGAGTCAAACTCATCAAAATCAGAATCAGGATGCACATTAGGATCAGGATGAAGCTCAAACTCAGAATCAATATCAGAATCCACATGCAATGCAGAATCACCAAGCAAGACAGAATCGCCAAATAGTGCAGCATTAACCAAGTTAGTGCAAACAGAGCACCATTCATTATCAGCACATGCACAAATGGCATAATCACTCTCAGAGGATAAATCAGGATAATCAGAACACCAATCAGCAAGAACATCATCCACAGCATCATCAATAACATCAATGCAGAAAACAGAATGCTCTTCCCTAGGATGTTTCATGGCATCAAAGATATTGAAATTCACAGATATATCACCAAACTCCATGGAAAGAGTACCAGAATACACATCTATCTTAGTCCTAGCTGTTTTCATGAAAGGCCATCCTAGAATGATTGGTGACCTACTATTGGGAGACTCATCCTCCATATCTAAGATGTAAAAATCAGCAGGGAATATTAGTTCATTAACCTTGACTAATACATCTTCAACCACACCAGAAGGACGGACATTGCTCCTATTAGCTAGCTGAACAACAACACCAGTAGGACGTAAAGGACCAAGACCAAGAGATTTATAAACAGATGAAGGCATGACATTAATAGAAGCACCTAAATCTAGCATGCAATCATCAAATCTATAGCTACCAAAACAGCAAGGAATAGAAAACATCCCTGGATCCTTGCACTTGCGAGGCATTGTAGGCTGGATGAGTGCTGATACATTTTGGTTCAAACTCACTCGTTCCCCCTTCAGTCGCCTCTTGTTGGTGCACAACTCCTTCAAAAACTTGGCATACTTTGGGATTTGCTTGATTGCATCTAAGAGAGGAATGTTGATCTCTACTCTTCTGAAGGTCTCAAGTATATCCTTCTCTTGTGCTTTTTCTACCAACTTCTTGGATTGAACGGCTCTTTGAGGAAAGGGAAGAGGGATGGGGATGTCCTCCTCTTCACCTTGCTGCATTGCCTTTTCATTGTTAGAGTTAATCTTCACATTTTTTGACTCTCTTTCTGATGTGGAAGTCACATCTGCAGCTAGTTTGGGCTCCTCCAATTGTTTGCCAGACCGTAGTGAGATAGCACTCACATTACCCTTAGGATTGGGGATGGTTTGGGAAGGAAGAGTGTTGGATCCCGGAGGTTGAAGCTGGTTCAATGATGTTGCCAACTGCCCAATCTGTGTTTGCAAACCCTGAATGGCAGTGTCAGTTTGCTGTTGGCGCTGGGATGTTTGCTGTTGGAACTGCATATTGGCTTGGACAAATTGCTTCATCATATCCTCAAGTGAGAGACCACCACTACCACTGCTACTAGCCTGCTGTTGTGTTGCCTGTGGAGGTGCACATATGGCTGGTCGAGGGGGTGCTGCTGGCAAAGGCAAAGGAGGAGCAGATTGCTGTTGGAAGTTCTGTGGTCTGTACTGTCTCTGTTGGTAATACCCAGAATTTTGCTGATATTGGTTACCCTGGTCCTGATTCTGGTTCCAACGGAAATTGGGGTGATTTCTCCAACCCAGATTGTAGGTATTGGAGTAGGCATTATTCTGCTGGTATTGTGGCTTTCCTGGAAAAACACCCACTGCAGCTACCGATTGGTCTTGATAGGTAGGATCATGCAAAGTAGGGCAAGAATCAGTAGGATGATAAGGGTCAGAACAAAACCCATAGGAGGACCCAATCTGAGGAGGAGAAGACTGGACTGTCTGTGTCATTGCCAACTGCCTCACAAGGGAGGTCAGATCATCAAGTTTAGTCTCTAATCTCTGAGAATCGTACTGGGCTGGAGGTGTTTGAATCTGGTAAACAGGAGTACTATTGGCCCTGGTGCCAAATTGCTGAGAATTGGCAGCCATAATAGATATCAACTCTCGGGCCTCTTCAGGTGTCTTTCTATCTAAGGCCCCACCACTAGATGCATCCACAAAACTTTTATCCAATGGCAACAAACCAGAATAGAAATATGTAATTAGAAGCTGGTCTGAAATCTGGTGGTGTGGACAGCTAGCACACAATCGCTTGAACCTCTCCCAATACTCATACATGGTCTCCCCATTGACTTGTTTAACACTAGTGATCTCCTTTTGAATAGCAATGGCCTTTGAGGAAGGAAAGAACCTCACTAGGAATAACTTCTGCATATCATCCCAACTCCCAATAGATGCTGGTTGCAAATTGTACAGCCAATCCTTAGCCAATCCTTCTAGGGAAAATGGGAAGGCTCTCAGCTTAATGTGGTCTTCATCAATTGCTTGAGGTTTCATCATGCTGCATACCACATGGAACTCCTTTAGATGCCTATGAGGACATTCACCTGTAAGACCATGAAACTTGGGCAACAAATGGATAAGACCAGATTTCAGTTCAAAGTTAGCAGCAAGTTCAAGATATTGAATACACAAATTTTGATTGCCCACATCAGGGGTTGCTAATTCTCTCAAAGTACGATCTGCTTGCTCTGCCATAATTTCTGAGTGAGCAAAATTGCTACTAGAATCAGTGAAAACAACAAGACTATCAGAAGTACTATCAGAAACACAATCAGAAAGATCAACATAATGGACACAATCAAAATGGTCACAATCAAATTCAGTGTTAATCCCACGACTTTGCCTAACAACTCTTCTAGCAGTAAGAATTGTTCTTTCTATTTCAGGATCAAATGGCAACAAGTCTTCTGGGTTGACAGTGCTCCTAGTACTCATGCAGCATAATCACAAGGCAGAATTTGCAGAAAATCAAGAATTCCGAAAATGCCACTGGAAACTCAAAATTACGAAAATGCCACACTAAAAGTGGTAAAAAGTAGAAAAACACTAAGACACACAAAAGCAAACACAAAGAAAACAAGAACCTATGGTAGAAATTGACCAAAATAAATCCCGAAACACTATCAAATGATTTTTAAAATTTATGGGACTTGGACAGGGCAATTCCTAGACCATTGGGGAACCCAAAAATGGAATAAAAAAACTTCAAAAATCGGAAAAGTGGTCTAAAAGATGGAATTTGGGCAAATTAGGTGAGACCACACTTCCCTTTAAGGAAGTGACTCTAGCTTAGAATGCCCAATTCCTTGTGAATAAGACCTGGGTTGAGTGATTTGGGTCAGAAAAATTTCTGTCCAGCCACCCGAACCACCAAAACTACCGAAATGATGCTATTTACACTACCGTTACTAATCAAACCGATGCAAATTCCCCGGCAACGGCACCATATTTTGACAGAGGATTTGCCGTATCTCCCAAAATAACCAAGTTCAGAAACGATTTTGCAGAAATAGGGAACCTGGGTCATTTCCCCGATGAATTCGCAGCGGGTTTGATCAAAGTAACAGCGAAACAGAACAGTAAAATGGGGGGTTTTGATTCAAAAAGAATTAAAAAAAAACTAAACAGAGACAGAACGAAATAACCAGAAACAAAATTGATTAAACAGAAATAGATTAAAAACGATCAACCCAACATTTAGATTCCAGAAACTTCCTTCATTGAGTGAAGAATGAACGAACTCGCGTTTGGTTCTGGATGAACCGAAATCTCTGCATTCATCCAGAAAATCCCTCAACTAGACGATCGCCTAGAATATGTTTGAACAGTGGCGTCTCACTGAGCAATCGCACAGCAAGGCTTTAAACCTAGTTCAAATTCAGTCCTTGGGATAAACCAAACCGAATATTAAATCTAATATTCGAACTATTTCCAGAAATTGAATCCGAAAAGAGGAAAACAGAGACGAGTAACGTTACCGATTAAGCACAAGCTCTCTGGACGAATCATGGAATCATCAACGTTGGGTTAATCACAGATGTTCAGCCGAACATAACTGGAAATAATGAAGAACAGACGAAGAACGCGAAGAACACGAAGAACATTTGAGAGAAATTGAATGCTTCTGTTTTGATCCACAAAAGTGTAAAAACGTGAATGAATAATGTGTTTGTGGCTGCTGCCACACTTAAAGTTAACCTAATTGGGAAATGGGTTCAGCCCAAAAAAACGAAAATAAAATAATATGGGCTTTAATTACAAAATTCGAGCCCAAAATAAAACCCAAAAATACATATGCTTCGGCTCCAAAATTGACCGCCCTCTTGTCCGAATTTTCTCTTCATGTCTTCATAACAATTGTAGCTTTCTGAATCATCTGAAATATGAGACAAAAATGAGGCAAATCCGATGTCTGGTTCAAGAGTTATGGTTAAAATAGTGAAGCAATGTAAATCTGGAATTTTCGCTATGAAAAATGGCTAAAATAAATCCAAAGGCCCAAAGCCCAAATAGATATAAAAGCCATTATTTATTAGCCAAAGAGTCCTAAATTATTAATCAAGAGGCAAAAATTAGTGTATGAAATATTCAATTATCAGTCAACTCTGATCATCTAGTCAGCTGGATTAAGAGTAACCAAGAGAGAGAAGGTCCCTAAACCACTTCAGAACACTTGGACAACTTCTCCAACGGATCTATTTGGAAAGCAACGGTCATTTAATGATCTTTGAGTATAAATAGAAGAGCATTCAAGTCTTTCCAACAACTACAACAACTGAGAGCGAATTTCATTAAGTTTCATTCAATTCTTTCAGTTTTTATCTGTACAGTATCTTGTGATACTTAAGCTTCAATGATTATCATTATCTACTCTAAGAGAGAGTTCTTTCTTTGATTATCAAACATTCATTGTAAGAACCACAAGTCTGGGGACTTGGTGGTTGGGATCATTGATTACAACTTGTAAGGGGGAGTGAGTTCTAGTGAGAGAATCATTTCTTGAGTGCAGAGTGTATAACTTTGATATAGTGGAAATCTCAGTGAGGCTGGGGACTGGATGTAGGTCAAGTGGTTAAGACCGAACCAGTATAAATCTTCTTGTGTCTTGCTATTCTTCTCCTACTCTGTTTTACCTTGTTTTCACTGTTAGAAAACAGAGTTATTTGCAAGAATTTTTAAAATACCCAATTCACCCCCCTCTTGGGTATTTGGCTCCACTTTCATCTACAATCTGCTTGAGCAAGCCTTCTATGAAGCACTTGCTTTTTGCCTTGAATTCGATATTGCTCGATCAAACATAACACTTTGCTCGAGTAATACACTGAAAGGCACTCTTATCAGAATATCTTGTCAAACGTTCTTTGCTTATTTTAACTTGGAAATTGTAATCATCAAAACACAAGGGCTAACAGGTTTTTCTCTGCTGTTGTCTCAGTTTCTGTTGTTGGTTTTCAATGTTGTTGTCTCGGTTTACGTGTTTTGGGTTCGTGTTGTCTCGGTTTCTAGTGTCGTTGTCTTGGCTTACGTGTTTGGGTTCTAGTATTGTTGTCTCGATTTGTGTGATTGCTTTTCGGTGTTGTTGTCTCGGTTTGCGTGTTTGGGTTTTGTTGGTTTTGTTGCACGTTTTTCAAGGAGGCATTGTTTAGGTTGTTTTTCATCATTTGTTGTCTATTTTCTCCCAAGTAATCAAAATTCAATAATAACTTATATCACATTGGATATTCAACCTTGGCAACTATTATTGAATATTCTTAATCTTACAGGGTCTTTGGTAAAGCAAAAGCCAGTACATTACATTAACGATTCCACTATCCAGATGATTTGTGCTTATATCTGTTAGTTCTCATGTTTTTGATGTTTTGATGATATCAATTATAATGTAATTAATTCTTAATTTTTGATGAAAATTTGAAGTTTCGAATTTGCCTCTAGTTAAATAATTAATGCCTCGAGTTATATGCTTCAAAGTTCAAATGTTTTAAATCTTTTCTTCGCGCCAAAGGTCCCTCGAGTCAGTTATTCATATGCCTTTAGGTTGTTTTTCCTTGATAAAAATGATTTTCGAATTTGTGTCTAGTCACTTAATATAATTGCCTCAAGGCATTTTCTTTATACGTCCAGGCATCAATTTATTTGATCTAATGGCAAACTGGTTATTATGCTCAAATCAATTTATGCCTCTAGTCATCTCATAATTGCCTCTAGGCAATATGACTCTAGGCATCCTATACATGACTCAAGGCAAATTATTCTCTTATCCATTATTTCGGTGCTTTTGTTTTTTCCTCCAATCAAGTAATACTTGCCTCTAGGCAACTTGACTCAAGGCATTTTATTATGCCTCCATTCAAGACGTTGCACCATTTCGAACTCTGATAAAGTGTTTGCCTCTGGTCACTTAATAATTGACTCAAGTCAAATGACTCAAGGCATCCAATGCAAGACTCAAGGCAAACTCGTCAAACATGTTATTTTGCTAAAATCGACTTTGCCTCTAGTCAAGTAATAGTTGCCTCTAGGCATATGACTCTAGGCATTATATTTTGACTCAAGGCAAAATCTCTCCTACATGATTTTCAACCAACTTATTCTTACCTCGAGTGAAGTTAAAATGCCTCCAATCAATATGCCTCTAGGCATGTTCTTTTTAACTAGAGTCATATTTCTTTGATTTTCAAAATCACCGTCTCCGAAAATCCAAATTGAATGATTATGATTTCAATTCCTTATATCATTACTCATTAATATTCCTAATTGCTTTTAACCAGTTTGTAAATGAGTTTCAGATGATTATAACCTGGATTAACAACAAATTGTTATAAAGTGATTGATGTGTCAGAACGTATTAAATGCAATTGCCAAAACCAGTGATAACCTCGACAACCATTTCTATGATCAATGTAAAGCATTTACTGATATTCCACTTGGGCATTAAATGCTATTTCTCAATGGGCAAAGCAAAAGGAATGAAGAATGTTTGCGAAGACCAAATCCACCTGGATTATTAATGGCAAAAGTGACCAACGAAGCTTCATCTGTCTAATGGCTATATTCAAGAGTCACAACGGCTAATCTTCAAGCTTTACCAACGGTCATTAATTACAATATCTATAAATACCAGAAGCATTGAATTCGCCAACTACCGAAACTTTGTACATTCAATACGAACTTATTGCAATCTACTATTTTATTATTTTCATTTAATATCTTCGGATATTTCTCTGTTCTTCAATGTTTATCATTTATCTACTCAGTAAGGAGTTTAAACACTATTTCATTCTTTGTTTAGTTGTTAAATCTTAAGGTTGTGGAACCTTAAGTGTGGGTGTACAATTACAGCTTGTAAGGGGGACTGAGTCCTAGTAAGAGGATCATTCGAGTACAATGTGTAATTGTAATTGTCTTTGGAAGATAGTGGAAATCCTAGGGGTTCTGGGGACTGGACGTGGGTCAAAGAGTTAGACCGAACCAAGATAATCTCTTGTGTCTTTCTGTTTTTCTCTCTGTCTCTATTTTAAGTGTTCTTGAGCAATTAGCGAAAGAATTTTATAATCACCTATTCATCCCCCTCTAGGTGATATTCCATCTTCAGTATTGGTAATCAATTCATTTCTGTTTTGTAATTTTGAATTCGATTTACTATGTGATTGCAAAGTGGCCTACCGTGAGTTCCAATAGATTTTGGACAATCGTCCAATCGAGGGATTTTTTGGACGAACGTAGAGATTTTGGTTCGTCCAAGATCAAATTGTCATCTTGTTTTCATTCGAGGAAGGAAAGTTGTGGAATTCAAAATCCTGGGTTGATCATCTGTTAATTAGATTTAATCTCATTTTATCTCTTTCTATTTATTTTTGTTTTAATCTTCATTGCATTGAAAAGCTCCCCCCAATTTGTTATTGTTCTATCTCTGTTCCATTGTTGTTACTATTTAGACCCACTATGAATTCCTCTGAGAAATGGTGCAAGTTACATTATACCGTAAATCTTTACTGAATCTGGTTATTTTGTGAGAACTCAGCAATTCTCGATCAAAATATGCTGCCGATGCCAGGGAATTTGCATCGTTTTGATTATTACCAGTAGTGTAAATAGTAGTTTAGTACAGTGTAGTTAGTTGGTTCAGGTGACTAGACACAAATTTTTTTCACCCACTGATATCTTTATTCAAAAATTAAATGAGATACAATATCTCTATTTGTTTTAGATATTTAATTTATCAAATAAATTAAATATAAAACAAATATTATATAATAATAATATAATCTCCATTAAATAATAATATTATTTTATTTTTGAATTTAAATATATATACATATACCCCAGATTAAATCCAGTATTAATTAAATCTCAGATTAATCTGAGATTCAATGAATCTGAACACTTTTACCCGTGTTGGATTATTCTTGTGTGCGACCCTGCAGGCACATATGAGATTGGTAGTGGGCCAAGACTGTATCAGCCCACAAGTCGCAAGCGGCCTCTAGCAAGACATTGCGACTACCCAATTCACATGGGAATCGATGACATGATACTACCTATCGTACAACCATGTCACGTCCCTTTTGTCACGCAATAATTCGGTCAAGGATGAGGCATGGATAACGTCAACTTCCTTTTCTTGACCATTACTTTCTCGATTCTCGAGTAGTCTAATAAGTGAAATGGAAACTCCTTTCCATCATAGTATGGCCATACATTTCTTAGACTCACTCATCGAGGGGCCCAGTATTATCTCTCTACAAATGTGAGGGACAAATTCCATCTTGACCATTCACATTCCTCCGCATGAAAACCACTGATCCCAATCCCAGCCTTTATCATCACCCAGTCAAAGGTGACTTTTGACTAGGTCAAAGACCAGTGACTCATCATGTAGGAATCCATGATGATCTCAGGTCATAGGGCGTTGTGACGCGGTTATACATGAGATAAGCTTATGACTCAATCCATGTAGCTTTCTCATAGTGGGTCGGTCCGGCACCTTGTACTCTTACAAGTGCCCATGACTTTGATTCGTATCTCCATACCTCATCAAAGTCATACTGGTCTTATCTCATCTTCGTTCCCACGTAGATGATCGATCAGGGACATTTAGGATAATCTATAAGATATATCCAGGGATATAGTTATCACCATAAACATGCATATGAAGTGATAACTTAATGGAGAACAATGACTTGCCCCTAGGGCATAATTTCCAACAGACTCCCACTTGCACTAGGCGCAATCATTAATTACTCTAATTCCCATTGCCCTAACATGACGCTCATGTTTTGCTTGTGCAAGCGGTTTAGTAAGAGGATCAACTACATTGTCTTCTCCTGGTACTTTGCATACTTTTATATCACCTCTATCTCTGATTTCTCTGATGAGATGAAATTGCTTGAGTATATGCTTGGTCCTTTGGTGTGACCTAGGCTCATTTGTATGCGCAATAACGTCGTCATTGTCACAGAACATGACTATTGGATCTGAGATGGTAGGAGCCACCCCCAGTTCAGTCATGAACTTTCTAATCTAAAAGGCCTCCTCAGCTGCATCCTATGCTACTATATACTCAGCTTCCGTTGCAGAATAAGCTACAGTGCTCTGCTTAGAACTCTTCCAGCTCACCGCACCACCATTCAATAGGAATACATATCCTGATTGCGATCTTAGATTATCTTGGTCAGTTTGGAAACTTGCATCTGTGTAACCAGTTACACAGAGCTCATCCTCCAAGCTACCATAAACCAAGAATAAGTCCTTAGTCCTTCTTAAGTACTTAAGGATATTCTTGACAGCAGTCCAGTGATCCTCACCGGGATCTTGTTGATATCTGCTGGTCATACTCAAGGCAAATGACACATCCGGTCGAGTACATAACATGGCATACATGATAGATCCAATGGCGGAGGCATATGGAATCTTACTCATGCGGTCTCTTTGATCTTGTGTACTAGGACACAGATCCTTACTGAGATGAATGCCATGAGACATGGGCATGTTACCCCTTTTAGAATCCTGCATACTGAACCTATGCAGTATCTTGTCTATATATGTGCTCTGACTTAGGCCTATCAGCCTCTTGGATCTATCTCTATAGATCCTTATCCCAAGGATATAAGCGGCTTCGCCTAAATCTTTCATTGAGAAAGACTTTCCTAACCAAGACTTGACACTCTGCAAGGTAGGAATGTCATTCCTAATGAGTAGGATGTCATCAACCAAAAGCACTAGAAATACAATTGTGCTCCCACTAACCTTCTTGTAAACACAAGGTTCATCGATGTTTTGAATGAATCCAAACTCTTTGACTACTTCATCAAAACAATGATTCCAGCTCCGAAATGTCTGCTTCAATCCATAAATGGATTTTTGAAGCTTGCAAACTTTACTAGAGTCCTCTGGACGCACAAAACCATCAGGTTGTGTCATGTACACATCCTCAAGCAGCTTTCCGTTAAGGAAGGCTGTTTTGACGTCCATGACGTCCATCTGCCATATCTCATAGTCATAATATGATGCAATGGCAAGAAGGAATCTGATTGATTTGGCGATTGCAACTGGGGAAAAGGTTTCATCATAGTCCACACCATGAGTTTGAGTGAATCCTTTTGCAACCAGCCGTGCCTTGAAGACATTTACTTTGCCATCTATGTTAGTTTTCTCTTTGAAAACCCACTTGCACCCAACGGTTTTTACACCCTCAGGTGGATCGACTAAGGTCCATACCTTATTGTCGTACATAGATTACATTTCAGACTTCATGGCATAAGGCCATTTTTCGAAGTTTGGTCCCACTATGGTGTCTCGATAGGTCGTTGGCTTATTCTGCTCAATGAGCAAAACATCACGACTTCCAGTGATCAGAAATCCATATCTTTGAGGCTGTAACCGTGATCTATCGGACCTTCGTGGGCCTTGTGTTACTTGAGTAGTCTCAACAACTTGTTGTGAGTCTTCTCCTGTTCTACATTGTCTTGTGACTCTCGAATTTCTTCAAGATTCACCTTACTCCCACTGGCTCTTTTAGAGATAAACTCTTTTTCCAAAAATATACCATTCCGAATAACAAATACTTTGTGATTGGTGGGACTGCAGACATAGTATCCTTTAGTTTCCTTAGGATACCCCACAAAAAGGCATTTTGAGGATCTTGATGATAACTTATCAGAGGCTTGTTGTTTAACATAAACCTCACATCCCCAAATCTTAAGAAATGACAAGCTGGGTTACTTCCCAATCCATATCTCATGTGGTGTCTTTTCAACCGCCTTTGACGGAACATGATTTAGTGTGAACGCAGTAGTTTCTAGGGCATGACCTCAAAAAGAAGATGGAAGATCTGGTTGACTCATCATAGATCGAACCATATCTAATAGAGTTCAATTCCTCGGTTCAGAAACACCATTCCATTGAGGTGTTCCTGGAGGAGTAAGCTGTGAGATGATCCCACAACTCCTAAGATGGTCAACGAACTCTTAGCTCAAATATTCACTACCCCGATCAGATCGAAGTGCCTTAATTGTTTTGCCAAGTTGATTTTGCACTTCATTTTGGAATATTTTGAACATTTCAAAAGATTCAGACTTATGTTTCATTAGATAGATATAACCATATCTACTAAGACCGTCTATTAATGTAATGAAGTACAAAATACCTCCTCTGGCAGCTTCATTGGTCCACACACATCCGTATGTATGAGGCCCAATAAATCGGTGGCCCTCTCACTGTGTCCAGTAAAAGGTGCCTTTGTCATCTTACCCAATAAACAAGACTCACATGTATCAAATGATTCAAAATCAAATGACTTCAGAAATCCATCTGTAATGGAGTTTCTAAATGCACTTCTCATTTATATGGCCTAGACGACAATGCCATAGGAAGGGATGACTCAAATCTTTTGACTTGATCCTTTACGTCACAGATGTCCATTCAATTTTCTACTATCCTTGAGATCCTATACATTTATACAAATGCGTGAACCACATGTAGTATCTAATACCCATGTTTGAGGAAGTAGAAAAGCAAATGTCTATGACATAGATACCTGAAGGGATAGCCCCGCTATCCTTCTTGTCCTTTTCCAGATCTTCTTGATAGAGCTTGCAGTTCCTCTTCCAATGACCGATTTCATTGCAGAAGAAGCAGACCCCATCCTTCAGAGGTTTTGCCTTCTTGACTTTCGGTTTCGTATCCTTTCCTCTCTGAACGGACAAAACAGAACTGGCCCTCTTCTTAAGGCTCTACTCAGCAGTTTTGAGCATCCCATGCAGTTCAGAAATTGATTCCTCCATATTGTTCATGTTGTAATCCATGACAAAGTCATCATAACTTTCAGTGAGTAAGATCAAGATCACATTTGTAGCTAACTCCTGGGATATGGGGAATCCAAGCGTTTCAAGGTGATCAATGTAGCCTTTCATTTTCAACAAAATGAAGACTAACTGATTCACTTTCAGCCATCTTGCAAGAGAATAAGGCCTTGGTGGTCTCATACCTCTCTTGCGTCGCCTGTTCCTGAAACATTTCCATAGGATGATAAATCATCTCAGACACCTCCATGTGTTCTAGATCTCCATCGAGGTCTGGAAACACAGTGGCAGGCTTCAGGCATCCTGTATCCATAGAGTCATCCTGATGCTTCATGTAAGTATCAATCTGAGCTCTTAGATCATCAGTTGCAGGCTTGTCAGGGATGGGTTGATAGATAAGATACTCCTTTATTTCGTGTTTAGGATCAACACTTAAGTCCTCAAACATGTCAAGAAAGTTTGTCTCATCGAGTTCATCCTTCTCAAGGACTGATCGCATTGATGGTGTTGGGGTGTTACTATTCTATATGATTCCACAGTCAAAAGGTATGCAAAGTTTAATCAGTAACCTCCCACTGAATTAATAACCCTCATTATTTTAATGGGCTAAGATCCATATTTAGCTTAATCTTAAGTCCGCTTTGGCAGGACGCTTAAAATCAAGTTATTTAGGTAGGCAACCCCTTTGCCAATTACATCACATGTAACTCTTAGATCTTTATGAGATTCGATCATCATATGACCTAGCATGTTTAATCCCATCCAATGCCTTGAGATCCAAAACCGTTTTGATGATCTCAATTAAGTCAACACAACAATGAATATAGAGTATGACCATTACTCTCTCTTGTCTCCCCAAGATTACTCAGATGCATCCACTTTGGTGGAACATACAAATGAGTGATCGAGGTTTTGACAAGTATTCATTTATTGATGGCATTGTGACTTAAGATTTTATTTAGAGGGTATTATTAGATATAATCATATTAATTTAATTCTAAATTAATTATGAGTGATCTAATCAAATCATAATTAAAATTCCAAATTAATTATGAGTGATCAAATCAAATCATAATTAAAACTCTAAATTAATCATAACATATGTTAATTCATACAATTATGAAATAAATCATTATGATTAAATTATTGAGACTTGCGGCTGTCGCTTTATTTTAATACGACTAGATCTATATCTTATAGGATTTCTAAAACCCTAATTGGCCGTATTAAAATATTCAAAATTAATCTCAATTAATCTTGAACGCAAATTTTAGATTAAAATAATATTAATTAAATCTGTCCAACAGATCTAATCTGATCTATTTATTTTAATCTAAAATAAAAGCCTACCGATTTAATTTATCTTTATTAATTCTACCTATATGAATGCAATCATTATTGTATATCTCATATAGAATCTAAATTAATCATGCAGTGATCATATCAAAACATAATTAAAACTCGTGAACAACATGGTTCATCTAACCTGTAGTCCCCTCAAGCCAATGAGAGGACTTCTCTAAATAATGATATGAGAAGAGATTTAGAGAGAGCCATGGCATGCAGGCCATATTTAAAATTTACAACACTAGAGCCATCTTGTTCACCATACCCAAACAACACTTTGTAAGGTTATGAACATACTTTAATTCATACATTTATGAAATAAAATATTACCCATGATAAAATTCTCTAATCTTATATTACTTTATATCATGATTTAAATTCTCACACTACAAACAATTTCATTTCTCGCGCTACAAACAATCAGCCGATCCCTATGCGGTCCCGCTAGCCTGTTAGCAGGAGCGCCCCGAGAGCTTTTGAAAACATCATATTCTTTTAGAAAGAGAGTTTCATAAAACTTAATTTCAAACCCCCAGGGGCGTTGTCAGAGCATGATCGAAAATTCTGAACGATTCAGAATGTCTTCGATGCGCGCGAACATGACAGATGATTTCGAATATCGTGCGCTCTGAACAATTCAGATGTGGCTGTGAATTTGAACGATTCAAACCCTAACGTAGCTATTTTATTATAAAGCATACAAGATTCGATTTCTTGATACAAAGATTCGGTTTCTTGCATACAAAGATTCAGTTTCTTGCATATATATGACATATAATAGCATGTAGAAAAACCCAATTTGAACGCGAGTTGAGTTGGCTCTGGTACCACTGTGGGGATCCGTACACGCAGCGGATTAAAATTTTCTACGAATCCCGTCTCGAGGAACACACAGATGCGTTTAAATCAAGGTTAGGGAACTCGAATCATACCTTATAGAGAACTCGGAATCATCCGAAGCCGGAGGTTTTCCTTTGATTTTAGCGAACTAGTAGCTCAAGAATCTACACAAACCCTTTGCGCACATTTTCTCATGGCAATCAAGTAACTGTAGTGAATTCATCCGCGTCTCGCTCTCTTTGAACTGGTGGGCTACTTTCTCGATCAGCAGAAGTCGACTCTTAGAATCGGCTTCCTGTACCGGTATCCACATGAACAATCTCCGAACACGGATGCGGCAGTGTGCTAGCTCCTCGAACTGTGCATCTCTCTCCTTTTGCTCTGGGGTTTCTCGCGGCTTTCTAATACGCTCGACTAAAACTCCCGTAGGTTTTTCTAAACCCGATAGGCGTATTATATAATCAAAATTAATCCTTATTAATTTTGAAATTCAAATTTTGAATCTAGATAATATATTAATTAAATCTATCTAATAGATCTAATCTAATATATTTATTTAATCCGAATTAAAACCAGATCTGAAATTCGAATCTTGAATTTAGATTAAATCTAAATTAAAAGCCTTCTGATTTAATTTATCTCTATAAATTAAATCCGAGAAATGATATCTATTTATTTAATTAAATCTGAGATACAATATCTCAATTTAAATCAAATAGATAATGATATCTTTATTCGAAAATTAAATGAGATACAATATCTCTATTTGTTTTAGATATTTAATTTATCAAATAAATTAAATATAAAACAAATATTATATAATAATAATATAATCTCCATTAAATAATATTATTATATTATTTTCGAATTTAAATATATATACATATATATATGTACCCCAGATTAAATCCAGTATTAATTAAATCTCATATTAATATGAGATTCAATGAATCTGAACACTTTTACCCGTGTTGGATTATTCTTGTGTGCGACCTTGCAGGCCCATATGAGATTGGCAGTGGGCCAAGACTGTATCAGCCCACAAGTCGCAAGCGGCCTCTAGCAAGACATTGCGACTACCCAATTCACATGGGAATCGATGACACGATACTACCTATCGTACAACCATGTCACGTCCCTTTTGTCACGCGATAATTCGGTCAAGGATGAGGCATGGATAACGTCAACTTCCTTTTCTTGACCATTACTTTTTCAATTCTCGAGTAGTCTAATAAGTGAAATGGAAACTCCTTTCTATCATAGTATGGCCATACATTTCTTAGACTCACTCATCGAGGGGCCCAGTATTATCTCTCTACAAATGTGAGGGACAAATTCCATCTTGACCATTCACATTCCTCCGCATGAAAACCACTGATCCCGATCCCAGCCTTTATCATCACCCGGTCAAAGGTGACTTTTGACTAGGTCAAAGACCAGTGACTCATCATGTAGGAATCCATGATGATCTCAGGTCATAGGGCATTGTGACGCGGTTATACATGAGATAAGCTTATGACTCAATCCATGTAGCTTTCTCATAGTGGGTTGGTCCGGCACATTGTACTCTTACAAGTGCCCATGACTTTGATTCGTATCTCTATACCTCATCAAAGTCATACTGGTCTTATCTTATCTTCGCTCCCACGTAGATGACCGACCAAGGACATTTAGGATAATCTATAAGCTATATCAAGGGATATAGTTATCACCATAAACATGCATATGAAGTGATAACTTAATGGAGAACAATGACTTGCCCCTAGGGCATAATTTCCAACAAAAGATTGGGAAGCCAAAGTCACAGCAATAGAAGAGGCTCGTGGAGAATCAATGGCTTCAATTGCTGCTCTGTTCGGAAGCCTATCTAAATATGAAAGCAAATTGAAATTCAAGAAGGGCTTGGATGAAGTCAACGCTAGTAGGAGCAAAAGCATTGCTCTTAATGCTATGAAAGAAAAAAAAGATCAAGATGAAGATGATGAGGACTATGAAGAGATGGGCATGTTCATGTGAAGGTTCAAGAAATTCTACAGAAAAGACCTAGGCTTTAGAAAATGAATTTCAAAAAGGAAGCTCGAGTAACAGATGAGAATTCAAGGATAAAGACCAAGTCATCTATTACGAATGCGAAAAGCCTGGCCACTATAAATCGGAATGTCCACAATTAAAAGAAAATGAAAAGGAGAAGAAGAAGAAGTTCAACCATTTCAAAAAGAAACCTTACATTTCTACCATATGGGGAGATGGTTCTTCGGATGAAGAAAGTAAAGAAGAAAAAGATACCGCAAACATCTGCCTAGTCGCAAACGAAGAGCAACCTGAAAATGACAATGAGGTATATGATCCATAACCTTCATATGATGAGTTATTTGATGAATACAATGAGTTACAATCTGAATTTGAAAAAGTTGTTGAAAAATACATAGCTTTGAAAAAGAAAAATATAACTATTGAGAAACAAGTTGAAAATCTTTCTTCCAAAAACATTGTCTGTGAAGATTGCCTCGATCTATAGAAAAAGAATGGGTATCTCACGAAAAAGAATGGGTATTTCACTAAAGGTAGTGGAATGCTCAATGTAATCCTGAAAGCTCAAAGATTTACAAATGATTATCAGTCATAGGATATAATCTTGTTTTTGATAAAAAGAAAGGCAAAAAGAAAACTGGAGGAAAATCCTATTTGAACTATTTTTAGAAATATGTTCATACTTCAAATCCTTTTGCACATTGTAATTACTGTAACCGAAAGGGACACAGTACTTCATCTTGTTTTCATAAGAATGATAGAAAAGATAAACCCGTTGGTAACTATCAGTGGGTACCTAAAGGAACCTATGTTCCTAATGTTAGTTCTCTTATGGTTTTGATGATTGCCAACAACTACAAACAATGTAAAGAGGTTTTGCTCATAAAGGTTGAAAACCTTGAGTAAGAGCAAACCTCGAGGTTGGCACTGAAACCTCGAGGTTTGGGCTTACAGAAAGCCTCAAAGTTAACTGTTTTCATGTTTCAAAAACTTGGTTTCACATAACAACATGAAACCTCGAGGTTAGGTTGAAAACCTCCAGGTTTGTAGGTTGGTGCCTAACTCAATATTTTGAAAAATCAAGTGAAACCTCGAGTATTACATTTAAACCTCGAGTTTTATTCATCTAGAAAGGTTTTGGTTTTCATCAAGTACGAAAACCTCGAGGTTCAGTCTTGAAACCTCGAGGTTTGACATTTTTGCCTTGAACTTGAAAAATTGTGAAATCACTTAAACCTCGAGTATTGGTTTTCAGCCTCGAGTATTCTGGCATACAGAGAGCAAACTGGTTTTCAAAAGAATGAAAACCTCGAGGTTGGGTCTTTAGTTCAAAAACCTGACTTTGCAAGAATATAAGCAAACCTTGAGTATGGCTTTAAAACCTCGAGGTTATCGGGCTCCAGAGGAAAAATGAATTTTTAGCCAAAGTTCAAACCTCAAGGTTTCTTTTAAAAACCTCAAGGTTTGTGATTTTCAAAGATTTCTCAAAAGGTTTCTTTACAAAGGAAACCTCGAGGTTCACAAGGAAACCTCGAGGTTACATGGGTTTAAAACTGAGTTTGCTTGAGTTCTTCAAGCAAACCTCGAGGTTTGAGAAGCAAACCTCAAGGTTTGTGGCCGTTACTGCAAATTCGAATTTGAGAAATCTGTAATACCTTCTTATTTGATCTCAATGCTTTACATGATTATTCTATATTGATTCTAGATATGTTTAACCATCTTTCTAGTGAGTTTCAGACAGATTAACGAAGGTTTATTGAAGGATTAGAGCAAAAGCAAAAAGTGTGTCAGAACATTTAATGCTTAGTCCAGAAACTTGCTTCCTTTGGTTCATCCACTGGTACACGACTACAAAAGATTAAAAGGAAGATTACTACAACAAGAAACATCCTCTCCAACGGATTTATTGTCAGAAAGCCAACTCAGACTCAATGACCAGCTGGATTATGCAGAAACAAGAGAGAGAAGATGCCTAAGCTTGAACCTACACTCAGCAGATGATCTCCAACGGTTCAATCCTCTTTTTAACGGTCATTTAATGTTCTTTACCTATAAAAGGAGTGCATTAACTTCTTCAAAAACTGATACACTAACTGAGAGCGAAAATTAATTAAGATCATTCATAGTGTTCAGTTTTTTTTTATCTGTAATAGTGTTATATTGACATTTTGTACTTCAGTGTTCATCCTATCTACTCTGTGAGAGAGTTCTTTATTGTAAAATCAATCATTGATTGTGATAACCACAAGTCAAGGGACTTGGTGGTTGGGTGTTTTGATTACATCTTGTAAGGGGGAGTGAGTTCTAGAGAAAGAACTACTCTAAGTACAGAGATTGTAATCAGTTGTTGTGAATTTAGTGGATTGAAAATCCCAAGTGGGGCTTGGGGACTGGATGTAGGTCAGAGAAAGGACCGAACCAGTATAAATCGTTGTGTGCAAAGCTTTCCTCCCTATCTCCTCTGTTCTACTCTGTTTTGAGTGTTTAAAAACAGAACAAGTTTCGAAAATTTTTAATATACCCAATTCACCCCCCCTCTTGGGTATAAAGCTCCTCTTTCACCTAAGTGCGGAACTAACCTAAAAGGACCCAAGAAAATATGGGTACCTAAAGTTTAACCTTTTTTGATTTGCAGGTTTGTTTGAGAGCATCGAGAACCAACAAGTGGTACATTGACAGTGGATGCTCCAGACACATGACAGGGGATCAAACTAAATTTGTAGCAAAAAGACCAAAAGACGGTGGCAAAGTTGTTGGTTGTCTAAAGGTTTTGATGATTGCCAACAATTGTAAACAAAGAATGAGGATTTGCTCTCAGATGTTGGAAAATCCTGAGTGAGAGAAAACCTTGAGGTTTGCCCAGAAACCTCGAGGTTTGGTCTTACATGGGAAGCTTTAAGGTCATGTGTTTTGTTGTGCGAAAACCTGGTTTCACAAATTTGTGTGAAACCTCGAGTTTGTAAAGAAATCTCGAGGTTTTGGACTTCTAGAGAAAACTCATCTTCACACCAATTTGAGAAACCTCGAGGCTTATAACAAAACCTCTAGGTTTATGCTTTGGCGCCAAACTAAGATTTTTGAAAAACAATAAGAAACCTCGAGTATTTGAATGAACCTCCAGGTTTCTTCAACCAGAGAGCAAATGGTTTTCAATGACATTGAAAACCTCGAGGTTTGTGATTTGGCTCAAAACTAAGAACTTTGAAATTGTTTCAAAACCTCAAGTATTGCTGGAAACCTCCAGGTTTCTGGCATCCAGAGAGCAATCAAATTTTCCTATCTATAAAAACCTTGAGGTTTGCCTCAAAACCTCCAGGTTTTGTCTTTGGTCCAAATATCTGATTTTCAGTAGCTTTTGTAAAACCTCGAGTATTGCAACAAACCTCGAGCTTTGTGAGTTCCAGAGAGCAAATGAACTTTCACTGGTGTTGAAACCTCCAGGTTTCCTATGAAACCTCCAGGTTTGCTTCTATCATGATTTGACAAGGTTTCACTCTTAAAGTGAAACCTCGAGGTCTATCATGACAGCTCGAGGTTTTGGCACACAGAGAGTTCAACTTGCTTCTGCGTTTCTGAAAACCTCCAGGTTTCCATAAAACCTCCAGGTTTGTTGTTTTAAACCAAAACCTTTTTCACCTGTAGAAAAACGAAAACCTCGAGGTTTTAGAACAAACCTCCAGGTTTCTGTACGTTAACAGAAATTCAAATCTGTCAATTTTGATATACCTTATTGTTTGATCTCAATGCTTTCCATGATTAATCTGTAATGTTTTTAGATATGTTTAACCATCTTTTTAGTGAGTTTCAGACAGATTAAGGATAGTTTATTGAAGGTTTAAAGCAAAAGCAAAAGTGATGTCATAGCATTAAATGTTCAACCCAGAAACTTGCTTACTTTTGGTTAATCCATCTGCACATGATTGTAAAGCATTAAAGATTGATTTCTACAACAAGCAACAGCCTCTCCAACGGATTAATTTGCAGAGAGTCAACTCTGAACCATTGTCTAGCTGGATTAAGCAGAAACTAAGAGAGAGAAGAGGACCAAAGTTGCACCCAACCTTTGCAGATCATCACCAACGGTCCAATTAACATTGCAACGGTTACTTAATACTTCCTGAGTATAAATAGAGTTGCATTCAAGGCCTCACAACTACCACAACACCTAAAAACGCATAGCATTCAAGTTCTTCAACTACTCTTCAGTTTTCACTTGTATTTTGTCTTTTGACATTATAAGCTTCAGTGTTTATCATCATCTACTCTTAGAGAGAGTTCTCCTTGATTATAAATCAATTATTGTAAAGAACCACAAGTCAGGGGACTTAGTGGTTGGGATCATTGATTACAACTTGTAAGGGGAAGTGAGTTCTAGTGAGAGAATCACTTCTTGAGTGCAGAGTGTGTAATCTTTGCTATAGTGGAAATCTCAGAGAGTCTAGGGACTGGACGTAGGTCAAGTGGTTAAGACCGAACCAGTATAAATCTCTTGTGTTTAGCTTCTCTTCCCTTTGCTCTGTTAGCCCTGTTTTCAATACTAGAAAACAGAGTTTTCTGCCAAAGTTTTTAAAATACCAAATTCACCCCCCTCTTGGGTGTTTGGCTCCACTTTCATTTGGTATCAGAGCTTGGTTATCTCAAACGAGCTTCACATCTCGAGATAGATCAATATGGAAGGCATACTTCCAGATGGAGCCTCAATCAACAGACCTCCCAGTTTCAATGGAGAGCATTACTCCTTCTGGAAAGCCAAGTTCAAGGTTTTTGTAAATGCTACAGAGTATGGACTATGGAGAGTCTTTGAAAGAGGAGATTATGTGCCCTCAACAGTTAAAGATGGTGTGAGAGTTCCCAAGCTAGAAGAAGAGTACGACGATAATGATAGAAGAAATATTACTCTTAACAGCAAGGCGGTTCTTCTGTTACAAAGTGCATTGAGTCAACAAGAATACTTCCGTATCTGCACTTTGCCATCTGCAAAGCACATGTGGGATGCCCTGGAGATTGCTCACGAAGGGACGGCTAGTGTAAAGCAAAACTGGGCCAACACTCTTATGACAAAATACGATCTCGTGCGTATGAAACCCAGAGAATCAATCGATGAATTTTAGCTAAGATTCACACATCTGATTAATCAGCTTGCTGCTCTTGGAAAGGAATACGATCAATCTGTACAAGTGAGAAAGATTCTGAACATTCTCAACAAAGAGTGGGAAGCTAAAGTCACAGCCATTGAGGAAGTAAAAGGAGATTCTATGGCATCTGTGGCTGCTCTCTTTGGTTGACTCTCTGAATACGAGGCTAAAATCAAATTCAAGAAAGGTCTTGATGAAGTACATGGAAAGAACAAAGGGATAGCTCTCAAGTCTGCCAAAGAAAGCAAAGATTCAGATGACGATGAGGAAGATGAGGATGAGGAAATTGGGATGCTGGTCTGATGATTCAGGAAGTTCTACAAAAAGGATCAAGGCTTCAAGAAGTTTCAATAAGGGAGCTCTAGCTTTGAATCAAAGAAGCCTATCATATGCTACGAATGCGAGAAGCCCGGACACATCAAATCAGAATGTCCTCAGCTGAAGAATCAAGAGACGGAGAAAAAGAAATTTAACAAGTTCAAAAAGAAGGCATATGTTTCAGCCATATGGGGTGATAGCTCATCCGATGAAGATGAAGCTGAAGATGAAGAGAAAGCAAACATATGTCTGGTTGCACAAGAATAACAAGATGATAGTGAGGTATATGAAACTCAACCTTCCTATGATGAACTATTTGCTGAATATAATCTTGTGCAATTGGAATTTGAAAAACTTGTAGAAAAGTATTTGATTTTGAAAAAGAAAAATGTTTCTTTAGAATTGCAAGTTCAAAAACTTTCTTCTTCAGAAATCTTAGATTGTCAAGAGTGCCCTGATTTGAAACAAAAGAATACACAACTTACTAGAACACTAGAGAAATTCACGAAGGGAAGTGAAATGCTCGATGTGATTCTAAAACAACAAAGATTTATCAATGATAGATCGGGCATTGGGTACAGACCAGATTTCGACAAGAAGAAAGGCAAAAAGAAGAATGGAGAAAAATCATACATGAATTATTTTAGAAAATCAGTTCATTCTTCTAATCCTTTTGCACATTGTAACTATTGCAATAGGAAAGATCATTCTACTTCATCTTGCTTCCATAGAAAAAAAAGAAAGGTTAAACCTGCTGGTAATTATCAATGGGTACCGAAAGGAACTTATGTTCCCAAGGTCTAATCTAACCCCAAAGGACCCAAGAAAAGATGGGTACCTAAAACCTAATTTTCTGTGATTTGCAGGTGTGTCTTAGAGCATCAAGACCCAACAAATGCTATATTGACAGTGGGTGCTCAAGACATATGACGGGAGACAAATCCAAGTTTCTCACAATCAAACCCAAGGACGGTAGCAAGGTCACCTTTGGAGGAGATCAATCTGGAAAGATAGTTGGCATTGGTGAGATTGGCAACAATGAAGGTCCACTCATCAAAGATGTATACCTCGTTGATGTTGGAAATTATGCCCTAGGGGCAAGTCATTGTTCTCCATTAAGTTATCATTTCATACGCATGTTTATGGTGATAATTATATCCCTGGATATATCTTATAGATTATCCTAAATGTCCCTGGTCGGTCATCTATGCGGGAGTGAAGATGAGTTAAGACTAGTATGACTTTGATGAGGTATGGAGATACGAATCAAAGTCATGGGCACTTGTAAGAGTATAAGGTGCTGGACCGACCCACTATGAGAAAGCTGCATGGATTAAGTCATAAGCTTATCTCATGTATAACCGAGTCACAATGCCCTATGACCTGAGATCATCATGGATTCCTACATGATGAGTCACTGACCTTTGACGTAGTCAAAAGTCACCTTTGACCGGGTGATGATAAAGGCTGGGATCGGGATCAATGATTTTCATGCGTAGGAATGTGAATGGTCAAGATGGAATTTGTCCCTCACATTTGTAGAGAGATAATACTGGGCCCCTCAATGAGTGAGTCTAAGAAATGGATGGCCATACTGTGATGGAAAGGAGTTTCCATTTCACTTATTAGACTACTCGAGAATCGAGAAAGTATTGGTCAAGAAAAGGAAGTTGACATTATCCATGCCTCATCCTTGACCAAATTATCGTGTGACAAAAGGGACGTGACATGGTTGTACGATAGGTAGTATCGTGTCATCGATCCCCATGTGAATTGGGTAGTCACAATGTCTTGCTAGAGGCCGCTTGCGACTTGTGGGCTGATACGGTCTTGGCCCACTGCCAATCTCATATGGGCCTGCAGGGTCGCACACAAGAATAATCCAACACGGGTAAAAGTGTCCAGATTCATTGAATCTCAGATTAATCTGAGATTAAATAAATACTGAATTTAATCTAGGATATATATATATATATATGTGTATATATATATATATAATTCGAAATTAATATATATATATATATATATATATATATATTATTAATGGAGATTATAATATTATATATATAATATTTGTTTTGTATTTAATTTATTTGATAAATTAAATATCTGAAACAAATAGAGATATTGTATCTCATTTGATTTCGAATAAAGATAGCGTATATCTTTTTAATATTCAATTGAGGTATAGTATCTCAGATTTAATTAAATAGATAGATATTATTTCTCGGATTTAATTTATAGAGATAAATTAAATCAGAAGGCTTTTGATTTAGATTTGATCTAAATTCAAGATTCAGATTTCAGATTTGGCTTTTAATATATTAGATTAGATCTATAAGATAGATTTAATTAATATATTATCCAAATTCGAAATTCGAATTTCAAAATTAATGAGGATTAATTTTGATTATATAATACGCCTAACAGGTTTAGAAAAACCTACGGGAATTTCAGTCGAGCGTATTACAGAAAGCCGCGAGAAACCCTAGAGTGAAAGATTGAGAGGGACGCACAAGAGGCGCTAGCACGCTGCCGTAGCCGTGTACAAGGATTGTTCGTGAGGATACCGGTAGAGGAAGAGGATTCTAAGAGTCGTCTTCTGCTGATCGAGGAGGTAGGCCACCTGTTCAAGAAAGAACGAGACACGAACGAATTCTCCAAAGGTATGATTCGGATTCCTAAGTCTTGATTTAAATGCACCTAAGTGATCCTCGGGATGGGATTTGTAAGAAATTTTAATCCGTTGCGTGTACGGATCTCAACAGTTGAAGGTTTATGCCACAACCTCCTTAGTGTGAGTCGAAGCATTGACAAGGGTAACCTTGTTATTTTTGATTCTAATGAATGTTTGATTGTGAAAAAGGATTTGCTTCCCTTAGAAAATTTGAAATCAAAAGCTTTATTTAGAGCACCTAGAGATGGCAATTGTTATACTCTTAACCTCTTTAGCAATGCTACAATTTCTGAAAAATGTTTTGTAAGCAATTTGAGTGAAAGTTGGCTGTGGCACAAACATTTGGCTCATGTCAACATGTTCCAACTTGACAAGTTACTTAAAAAGGATTTAGTCATTGGCATTCCCAAACTTAGTTTTAAAAATGATTTGACTTGTGAAGCATGTCAAAAGGGAAAGCAAACTAAATCATCTTTCAAAGCTAAAAATGAAATCTCTACTAATAGACCACTACAATTGCTTCATATGGATCTTGTGGGTCCAGCAAGGGTGAGGAGCCTTGGTGGCAATCTGTACACATTGGTTATTGTGGATGATTATTCAAGATTTTGTTGGACTATTTTCTTGTCTTCAAAAGATGAAACATTTGATCAATTTGATGTGTTTGCCAAGAAGGTCCAGAACGAGAAAGGATTTTCTATTTCAGGCATTAGAACTGATCATGGTGGAGAATTTGAAAACAATGCCTTTGCTGAGTATTGTGACAACATGGGGGTAGACCACAACTTCTCAGCTCCAAGGACTCCACAACAAAATGGTGTTGTAGAAAGGAAGAATCAAGTCCTCACCGACATGGCAAGGGCAATGCTGAATGAGAACAACACTTCTCAAGTGTTCTAGGCTGATGCTATGAGCACCGCTTGCTACATCTCAAACCGAGCGTATTTGAGAAAGAAGTTGAACAGGACTCCCTATGAGTTGTACAAAGGAAGGAAGCCCAACCTGAATTATCTGCATGTATTTGGTTGTAAGTGCTTCATTCATAATAATGGTAAAGAAAATTTGGGTAAGTTTGATTCTAAGGCTGATGTTGGCATATTTCTTGGTTATTCAAACAGAAGCAAAGTCTATAGAGTCTTTAATACTAGAACTAAGGTTGTTGAGGAATCAATTCATGTTGTATTCTGTGAAGATAAATCTGATAAATCTTTGGTTGATGAGGAAGAAAACGTTTTCAAAAATCAATTCTTTTCGAAAACTACTCCTACTTCTCTTGAAAATTCTGAAAATGTTTTTGAGGCTGATCCCCAAGCTTCTATTGAAAATCCTGATCAGTCTCAACCTAGAGCTTGGAAATTTATAAGGAATCATCCTTTAGACAAAGTTATAGGTGATGTGAATCAAGGAGTAAGAACTAGAAAAAGTACTTTAAATGAAGTAATCTTTTTTGCATTCATCTCTCATATAGAACCCTCTAAAATAGATGAAGCCCTTTCAGACAATGATTGGGTGATAGCCATGCAGGAGGAGTTACATCAATTCGACAGAAATCAAGTTTGAGACTTAGTACTTAGACCCAAGGACCATCCGGTTATTGGGACTAAATGGGTATTTAAGAACAAACGTGATGAATTTGTAATCATTGTCTGAAATAAGGCAAGATTGGTTGCAAAAGGTTATAACCAAGAAGAAGGAACAGACTATGAAGAAACTTATGCTCCACTGGCAATATTGGAAGCCATAAGAGTTCTTCTAGCCTTTGCATGTGTTAAAGGTTTTAAACTTTTCCAAATGGATGTTAAAAGTGCCTTCTTAAATGGTTTTATTCAAGAGGAGGTTTATGTTGAACAACCCCCTGGTTTTGAAAATGAACATCTTCGCGATCATGTTTATCATCTTAAGAAAGCTTTATATGGTCTCAAGCAAGCTCCTAGAGCTTGGTATGAAAGACTAAGTCAATTTCTTCTTGATCAAGGGTTTATCAGAGGAAAAGCTGACACAACATTGTTTATCAAAAGAAACAAGCTAAATGAAATCTTGATTGTGCAAATTTATGTAGATGACATAATTTTTGGTGCTACTAATGATGCTTTGTGTGAGGAATTTGCAAAGATTATGCAGGGAGAATTTGAGATGTCAATGATGGGGGAGCTCAACTACTTTCTAGGGCTACAAATCAAGCAAAGAAAAGATGGAATCTTCATTTCCCAGACAAAATATCTCAATGATTTGTTGAAGAAGTTCGGGATGGACCAATGCAATGGAGCTTACACTCCTATGAGTACAACCACTTCATTTGATGCTGATGACGAGGGCAAAGACTTCAACATCACAAAGTATAGAAGGATGATTGGATCATTGCTCTATCTAACTGCGAGTCGCCCAGACATCCAATTCAGTATTGGAATGTGTGTAAGGTTCCAGTCTGCTCCAAAGGAGTCTAATGCTGAACATGTGAATAGAATCTTCAGATATCTTGCAGACACCAAGACACTGGGTTTATGGTTTCCTAAAGGTCAGCCTGAGCACCTGGTGACATACTCAGATTCAGATCATGCCGGATACAAAACTGATCGAAAAAGTACTAGTGGCCAATGTGAGTTCTTTGGCAACTCATTTGTATCTTGGTTCAACAAGAAGCAAACCAGTGTAGCCGTGTCATCAACCGAAGCTGAATATGTTGCTGCATCAAGTTGTTGTGCTCAAGTCTTATGGCTCAAGCAACAGCTCGCTGATTTGGGAGTAAATCTAAAGGAGATTCTGATTCTGTGCGACAATACAAGTACAATAAGCTTGGCTAAGAATCCATTTCAACACACAAGAACCAAGCATATTGATGTACGACATCATTTTATTCGGGATCATGTTTCAGAAGAGAGATGTCAAGATGATGTTCATCCCAACTCATCTTCAGCTAGCAAACATCTTCACAAAACCATTAGCCAAGGAGCATTTATAAGAAGAGAATTGGGAATGGTAAATCCCAATGAGTTGTAAGTAATTCTTATTCAATTCAGTGTTAAATTATGGTTTTGATGATTAAAAGTCACTAACTTAAGCATCGGAGTATCTAGATGGTTTCTATGCAGGATATTGAAAATCATTAGTTTTGCTGTCAAGGAGCAAAACCTCGAGGTTTTGGAGAAAACCTCGAGGTTTGGAGGTGTATGGCCAAGGATGGAAAGCTTCAGAGAAATGAAACCTCGAGTATTCAAAGAAACCTCGAGATGGTTTCTATGCAGGATATTGAAAATCATTAGTTTTGCTGTCAAGGAGCAAAACCTCGAGGTTTTGGAGAAAACCTCGAGGTTTGGAGGTGTATGGCCAAGGATAGAAAGCTTTAGAGAAAGGAAACCTCGAGTATTCAAAGAAACCTCGGGGTTTGGATGAGACAGAGAGCTCACTGGTCTGAAGGACAGCAAAACCTCGAGGTTTTTGAAGAAAACCTCGAGGTTTGGGTGCTGATAGGTCAAAGGTTCACAGAACACCTTTGAGGTCCAGGTTGGTGATTTTTCATCAAACCTCGAGGTTTGGACTAAAACCTCGAGGTTTGGCAGTTCTATATATATATGTGTGCACTGTACATTTTCATCAAAACTTGACCTAAACCTCTAGGTTTCGGACTCCTCTCGTCTCTCACCCTCTGAATCTTCCATTTTCGACCAAACCCTCTCCTCTAAACCATCAAATGGCTTCAAAATCACATTCCGGAGATGTCTCTGCTTCAAATTCCAGCCAGGAACGAACAAAATCATGGTCACCTCCTCCTCCACCTCCTTGTCCACCAGTTTAGACTGTCCCTGCTTCTTCTTCTGAGCGCCAGGTAAGGGTAAAGACTCGCTCTACTCGCCTTCGCCATGGGGTTGACAAACACATTAAGGGTGTTCTGAGTGATCTCCATGACTCTTCTCCGTCCAATACAAGGCAGAAAGGGGTGTCCTTCAAGGAACCCACTGAGCCTCAAGCAAAGAAGAGGAAGGAGCCTGAGCCAAAGGGAAAAGGAAAAGGAAAGGTTTCTGAACAAGAGCCTTTTGGAAAAGAAAAGTCAAAGAAATCAACAACAAAGGCAAGAACAAAGAGGGCATCAGTGCCTCAACCTGGAGAATCCTCCAAGTCTACTACAAAGGCAAGAACAAAGAGAGCTTCTGTTGATCAATCTCGATATTCGAAGGATCAATCTTCTTCACCTACTCCAGACCTTGAACCAAAACAAGAAGAGGAAGAAGATGTTCCATCTGTCATGGAAAATGCCATCTCAAAAATTTACAGAAATGCTTCACCACCAAAAGGTTTTGTGACTGCCTCTACAACCCTTCCAAAATGAGAAACTGACAAGTTCAGGGAAGCTTACCTTCACCGTCTATTTTGCACTATGGTAGCCATTGATTTAAAAGAATTCCAGAAAGAATGCCATTTTGATTTATCACTCTGGTTAAAGCCTTATGAATCCTTCATATCCATATCTGCTCCCTATACCTAAATATTGTTCGCATGTTTTATTACAAGATGGAATACGATAACGAGCTAGATGATTATGGAGAAGTGATTGAATAAAGAGTCACCACAGTAGTTAGAAATGTCAAATTCTCGCTCACTGCCTCCATTTTGAACAAAATTTTGAAAATTGAAAATCCTCCACCTGTTCCTGATTTCTCATATAGCAACCAGGAGGTGTTTGAAACTCTTAGACCTGGTGAGCCTTTTCCTCCTGACCAGCAACTCAGACTTACCTTCAGACCCAGTTCAATGCCCCCTGAGAACCGTGTACTGTGGTATGTCTACTCTAGGAACTTTATTCCTAAAGGAGGCAACTACACTCACTTTACCCAGAATGACTATAGACCCTTCACTGCTTTTGTTCATAAAGCACCTTTTAACCTTGGTCATTGGCTTCTTCAAGGTATGACTGAATTCAAGTTCGCAAATAGGCAGCTTTCTCATATACCATACCCCTCTCTGGTCTCTGTAATTCTTTATTATCATAAAATCTGGTATGTGGGATCAGTTGACACACTTGAGTATCCCCCCTTCTTTGGGAAGAACCAGATGAATTTGATGAAGATCAAATTTAGGGATGAAGGCTCTGTGCAATCTCAAGCTCCTTCTCGATCACAAGCAGGTACATCACATGCTCAAGAGGCACAATCAGCACGTCCACCTCCTCAGACTTCACTACCAGTTGATCTTGCCTCTCAGATCAAGCAAATTATGGATGCTGCCCTGGCCTTACTGTCTATACGAATGGAGTTTGAGTTGGGAAAACTGAAAGCTGAGATGACCCGTGGACACAATGGGCTTATTGAGATACAAGATGCCATGAAGGAGCATCTTGAAGCTATTACTGGTCAACCAGCTGAGGTAAAGGAGAAGGCTGAAGAAATTGAGCTTAAGATGTCCACACAGCTCATTTCTCATATGGATCTCACTGATAAAGTGGACAGGATCATGAAGCATTTTCACGTTGCATCCTCACCTTCTGATCCTACTGCTGGTCCAAGTTCCTTACCCTCCTTCACTTTCATTTCCCCTCAGATTCTGACTTCATCTCCTGAGCCATCCACTCCCATTTTCACTTCTCCAGCTGTCACTAGCACTTCAGACACTGTGATTCTTCCATCACCATTCACCCCTGCCACAGATGTCTTACCTTCCCTATCTACCCTTGCCACATACTCCTGAAATCGACAGATTCAAATTTCTGAATCAGTGTCACGAACTCGAGCTTAGTTCTTGTAGGCTCGAGTTTGGTGCTTCAGTATACAAAATCATTTCAGTCTAAAATATGTAAACCTGAGGTTCTTAAGTCATTGAAAAATCATATTGCTTTCGGGTTGAAATGAACTCGAGTTTACTAATTCTGAACTCGAGTTTGTTTCATCCAGAGAAGCATATCACGATTTTGAAATCTGGAGACTTTAAGTTTAAATGATGAACTCGAGCTTATTAGTGACAGGCTCGAGTTTAAAGCTGTTCAGGGCAAAAACTTAGTTTTAGCTTGTAAGGACAAACCTGAGGTTTGTAGAGCAAACTCTAGAGTTTAAAACATATTGAAAATTTCTTTGCTCTCTGTAAGAGTTGAACTCAAGCTTAACATACTAGGCTCGAGTTTCGCACTATTTTTGCCAAGTCTAAGTTTACTCTTTCAAAGCTCAAACCTTAGGTTTATAAAGTGAACTCGAGAGTTCTTTTAAGTTGAAAAAACGCATTTCCTCTCTGGAACTTTTAGGCTTGAGTTTAAAACTTTTAGGTTCGAGTTTAATCAACTTTGAAAAACTCTTTGCTCTCTAGAACTTTTAGACTCGAGTTTAGAAGCTTAGGCTCGAGTTTTGTTTAACTTTGAAAAACTCTGAAAGCTCTCGGCCAAAGATAGGCTCGAGTTTGAAAAGGTAGGCTTGAGTTTAAATGTCTTGTAAACTTTTCAAACTGGAAAAAAAAATTTCTTTCAATGAAACAGTGCAGAGTCTGTAAGTGTCTTGAATTTGAAAAATTTGTCCCGCCAGAGATGAACTCGAGTTTGCCATAACAGGCTCGAGTTCATGATCTTTGTGAACTGTGAAAACTTTTCTTTGAAACTTGCAAACTTGAGGTTTGAGGAAACACGTGTCGAGTTTAAAGGTGTTTTCAAAATACCAACCTCTCTGCCATTGATGAACTCGAGTTTAAAAACTGTAGGCTCGAGTTCACACAAACTTTTGAAAAGCTTTAAGTTCAAACTTCAAGTTCAGTCTCGAGTTTGAAAGTTAGACTGGCAGGTTTGTGCTCTCTGTCAAAACCAGGCTCGAGTTTGATTTAGACAAAATGTTTTTGCTTGAAATTGGCAAGTTTAAATCATTCCAAACTTTGTCAAAAACATCTCCATATTGTTTACAATGGTTAGTAATCATCAAAACACACAGAGAACTAACAGGTATCACATTATTATTTGGTATCATTAAAGGAAGCTTCATATTTTTTTTAATCATGCATTCATTAAGGGGGAGCTTCACATTCACATGTGTTTTTATATCTGAAAAGGTCATCTCCTTTATGTGAAGAAAATCCTTTTTGACATAATCATCTGTATTCACTGTGTTTTATTAGTTTTGATGATAAGTTAATATCATATTTTCCTTTCATCATTTTAATTTGAAAATATCATATAGAAAGGAATATTTTGATATCTGGTTGCACTAACAAATTTCTTTTGCAAAGAAAGTTTTCAATTTGTAGCAAGAGATTTTGTTTTTGTACAAGGATATTCCTTAATGCACTACAAGGAGGAACCATCAAATTAAGGAATAGTGCTTTCACATTCCATCATTCAGCTGAGATATGCTTTGTGAAGAGTTCCATGAAGAAAAGGCAAGAGATGAAAGCTGAGTACTGCTAAATTCACTCAGATGAGATAACCCTAAAAAAGCCAGTACTTTCATCTTCAAAATTTCAAAAAGATATTCATGATCCTTCTATTGAGCAAACTTCAGATGATCTCATAGAAGAAAGCCGGCAACCAAGCTTCATCGATCATTCATCAATTTACAGAACCAACATGAGCATTTCTAAACTCTACTTTTATATTCAAGTAGCAATATTGCACATGTTTGGTATCTATATGTTTTAATTGTGAAATATTTCTTGAAAACCTCTCCAAATTCTCTCAAATTTGTTTTCATAAAAACATTTCAAATTGCATCATATTTCGAATGAAAACATTTTCAATCAGGGAGAGAAAACACTTTCAAATTGTTTCTTGACTCTTTCTAATTTGGTTTAATATTTGCCTCTCCAAGTATATCTTCTTTATATTTCAACTTTTTGCTAATGACAAATAAGGGGGAGAGAATGGCAAGAAAAATATGTTGCATTTAATATATCTTCATATTCATACATATTTTTCTTAAAGTATTTGCCATCATCAAAAAAGAGGAGAATGTTGGATATGATTAGATTTGATGATGTCTTATGTTTTATGTAGATGCTATTATTAAGAGCAAAAAGTTTGCATACTACATTTATCTTATACTTTGAAGGTTGTCAAGGAAGCAAGATGTTATCAATAGATTTTATTTTGGAGGATAACCAAGAAGAAGAGAAGAGACTATAGAAAGATGTTATCAAAAGAACTTGCACAATATAATGGGAATATCAACATTCAAGTTCTTGTGATAATGGAAGTCTCTATGATAGGCAGAAGTTGGAATGAAGCTTCATGACTTTATGGATATTGAAGAAGGTAGAAGTTGCAGAGAATGATGAGGCCAAGTTAAATGATGAAGAATGATCAAGAGAAGAGAAGAAAGAAAGATTTGAATTGTGGAAAATGATCAAGAGAAGAAGAAAGAAAGGAAGAACTTGCTGGAAGGAATGAAGATATCATTATTCAAATTCTAGAAGTCTTCACAATCAAATAGAAGTTGGAATGGCTCAATTTGGAGTTAAAGTCATCAAAAATCAGCTTCAGGATGAGAAAACTTGAGTTTCCAAGTCAAAACTCGAGTTTCCTACTTCGCTACAGTGATTTGCCTCTCGGATAGGAGAAAACTCAAGTTTGGGACTCAAAACTCGAGTTTGTAGTGTTTTCAGCATTTCTGGCGGCTCTGGACTAGCAAAACTCGAGTTTCCAAGACAAAACTCGAGTTTCCAGCGTTGATCAGCAACTCTGTTTTACTCTGTTTCACGTTCAGCACGGGTGACGTCTGGTAATTCAATGATATCTCCCAAACTAGAGATCAGATTGAGAAGAAACCAAAAGCATATGAAACTAGACTCCCAGTGAACCATTTGGATGTAAAATTCAAGCCGAAAGGAGTTCAGATCAAGGAGATATGATTTTTACAAGTTGCCACAAGAATCAACGTCACAGTCTAGACCCACCTTCGGTATTTTGGGTATATCTCACAAACAAAAAATCCGATTGAGCTGAAATCAGTGGCATATGAAAGTAGACTCACAGAGATTTCCATCAATAGTTGAACGGACCAAAAGAGAGCTCGGACTAGGGAGATATGGCCCTCGAAAGTTGACAGTCAGTTCAAGAAGTTGCGAAAACGCTCAACAAAGTCAAAACTCGAGTTTGTAAGTACAAAACTCGAGTTTTTGGGTTACAGGGAGCGACGAACTTCAGAGTATCTTCCAAACTCGAGTTTGTATAACCAAAACTCGAGTTTTGCTCAGGCAGAGGCAAATCCAGCATTCGACAACAAAAGGAAAACTCGAGTTTTCAAGAGCAAACTCGAGTTTTCATCTCAACTTCAGAAAATCAGCGTTTCGAAAATCCTGATTCTTCTAATAAACATCCAGATGATTACCCAAATGATTTATAACACTTCTTAACATCATTTATATCATTTGTGTACATGTTTCAGATGATCAAAGGCTATTAAACTAAAGATCAAAGGGAAAGTAAACGCTGATATCATAGCTGGTTTAAAAAACGAAGTTCTAACGGCTAGTTCCATCTGAGTCTAACGGCTATATTTCTTTTTCCAACAGTCATTGAATCTTCTCAACGGTTATATATTGATCTCTACCTATAAATAGAAGACAGATTCAAGCAGAAAAATGCAGAGACAGAAGCCCACATCTTCAAAATGCTCATACTCTGTTTTCACATCATTTACACTCTGTTTTTCATGTTTAGATAACTTAAAGAGTGAAGTAATTTGTATTAGATCTTCAGTGTTTATCTATTCACTTCTAAGAGAGAAGATTTATTGCAATCATTCTATTCTTCTGGGAGTTACTCAAGATTGGGTGATCTTGAGTGGGAAACACATTGTGTTGATTACAACTTGTAAGGGAGAGTGAATCTTAGTAAGAGGATTACTTCAAGTACAGAGTGTGTAATCAAGCGGTGTGTTGATTACAGTTTGTAAGGGGGAGTGAATCCTAATGAGAGAGTTACTTCAGTTACATAACGTGTAATCAAGTTGAAAGAAGATAGTGAATTGAAAATCCCAAGTGAGGCTTGGGGACTGGATGTAGGTCAAGGATTGGGCCGAACCAGTAAAAATCAGTTTGCACATTCTCTTCCCTTATCTCTTACATTTTCAGCATATATGGTTGAATGTGTATACATATTTAAATGTCTGGTTATTGCTTTGTAAACTGATTTCAGTGAGTTACGAAAAGATTTTCAAAGTTCCTAAATTTTTATACTTCACCCAATTCACCCCCCTCTTGGGTTCAGCCGGTTCTTACACTACTGTGGGCTAAACAACGACACACAATCATTTGTGGACGCCTGCGCAAACGGATTTATTCTCATGCAGCCATATACCAAGGCATACCAACTGTTGGAAACAATAACAGCACACGGTTATCAGTGGATTGACAACAGTAAGATCACATGTAGGGAGGTCACCAGTATTAACACGACGGATGCATTAATTAACCTCACAACCCAGGTTACATCTTTGACTAACGCCATTGAAGGACTAATCAGTCCCGTCGTATGAGCCAATCTCCAAAATCCAGTAATCTACGCCCACAGTCAAGAGGACCCAGACCCAAAAATGCATCTTATTGACACTCTGGGGAAGCACATAGCAGGAAACAACTCAGAATTTCTGAGTTAGCAGCGCGCTCATCAGAAGTTAGAGAAGCAAATTAAGCAAATTGCAGCTCTCACTGAGGAAAGTGCGGGACCTCCATCTCATAGCAGAGCCGATACAACTACCGAGTGTAACGAGCAGGAGGTCATGTTATAGCAAGACAGCTTGGCGGACAATGCCGCAACATGCTCACCAACAGTGGTAATAAACAAACACATACCAGAGTCTCTTACAGTGGTCCCACGTTCACATGGCACCAGCAATGGCTGTAGAAAGAATGCCCACCTATTTGAAGTTCCTCAAGGACACCCTATCCCCAAGGAAAAGATGGTCAGGACTTGAGGTCATTCTGTTGACCCAGACTTCAAGTATTTCCTGCCAACCAAGAAGACCATTTAATTTACAAGATAGTGAGCCCCTTGAAATTCCATGCATAATGGACGATCACACTACCATAAGGGCAATATGTGATCCGAGATCTCAACTAAATATAATGCCAAAACTAGTGTCTCAACGACTGCCCACCGTCAAAGAGCAAACCGTTACAGCCAGCCTTCAACTAACAGATAGAACCATGTTCCACCCAACAAGAGAAAGCCACGACTCCTGATGCAAGTCGGGACATCCGTGGATTTCATTATACATGATCAAGCTGGTGGACACGAGGTGCCAATCATTCTGGGACGACCATTCTCAGCTCTAGACAAGCATTAATGGATGTGCATGAAGGGGAACTCACACTAAGTATAAGTGGCAAGAAGGTAAATTTCGATCTAGTCAAGGCAATACAACACACAGATGATACATAAACATGCTCTGCATTTGGCACAGGGGACGAAGTTATACAGGAGACCTTCCAAGAGTTGTACAACAAGGTGCCCAGAGAGTTAGAATTAGCAACAGGTGAGGAAGTGCCTAGTCAGGCAGCAATGCGAGGTAGTAAAGACCATAGCCACCTTAACCTAGCAAAAAGCGCGATGTTCGAATCACTAGAAAATGACCAACAAGGGAAGTATCCGGTCAAACCATCCATAAAGGAGCCACACATTTTGGATCTCAAGCCACTACCTGACAACTTGAAATATGCTTATCTCAAAGAAAATCAAACTCTGCTACTCATTGTTTCTGCACAGCTCACCAATGACCAAGAAACCAAACTCCTGGCCGTGCTCACCAAATACAAAAGAGCTTTTGGGTGGACAATAGTTGACATAAAAGGGATCAGTCCATCCCTATACATGCACAAAATATGCCTAGAAGAAGGATGTCGGCACTCAGTTGAGCAACAACAAAGGTTAAACCCCCATTATGAAGGAAGTGGTGCAAAAGGAAATTATCAAGTGGTTAGATGCAGGAATTATCTATCCCATCTTAGACAGCGAATGGGTCAGTCCCGTACAGTGCGTACCCAAGAAGGAAGGGATTACTGTAGTGGAGAATGATAAAAATGAACCAATCCCGACATGCATAGTCACTTGGTGGAGAATCTGTATGGATTACCGAAAACTCAACAAATCCACCCTCAAGGACCATTTCCCATTACCATTCATTGACCAAATGTTGGATAGGTTGGCAGGTAAGGAGTACTACTGTTTCCTGGACGGTTATTCTAGATACAATCAGAGTGCTGTAGCACCCCAAGCCCAACATAAAACTACCTTTACCTGCCTATATGGTACTTTTGCATTCCGGTGAATGCTCTTCAGTCTATGTAATGCACCAACCACATTTCAACGTTGTATGATGGCAATATTCTCTCACATGGTAGAAAAATCCATAGAAATTTTCATGGACGACTTTTCAGTGTTTGGAAAATCATATGAGGACTGCTTGCAAAATCTCGAATCGGTTTTTCAATGCTGCAAGGAAACAAACCTGGTGCTCAATTAGGAGAAATGTCACTTTATGGCAACAGAGGGAGTAGTACTCGGGCATAAAATTTCAAAAAAGGGAATTGAAGTTGATTGGGAAAAAATAGCCATTATTGAACAACTGCCGCCACCCACCATAGAAAAAGGAATCAGAAGCTTTCTGGGACATGCTGGTTTTTATCGCCGCTTCATTAAAGACTTCTCTAAAATCACCAAGTCATTATGTGCACTGCTCAAACTTAACGCTCCATTTAATTTCGATGCAGCATGCTTGGAGGCATTCCTAACCCTCAAAAAGAAGCTTACTACTGCCCCAATCATCTCAGCCCCTAACTGGAACCTACCCTTCGAGCTCATGTGCGACGCCAGCGATTCAGCAGTTGCAATAGTACTGGGTCAAAGACATGATAAAATGTTCCAATCCATCCACTATGCAAGCAAGACTTTATCCAGTGCCCGGATGAATTATACCACCACAGAAAAAGAATTGTTGGCGGTGGTATTTGCATTCAAAAAATTTCGATCCTACTTAGTAGACACTAAAGTAATCGTCTTTACGGACCACTCAGCAATAAAATACCTGGTAACAAAAAAGGATGCCAAACCACGACTAATCAAATGGCTCTTGCTGCTACAAGAGTTTAACGCGGAAGTAGGAGACAAAAAGGGGACAGAAAACCAAGTCACAGACCATCTCTCATGACTAGAAGGACACACCTCAGATAGGCTGAGCATCCCAATTCCGGAATTCTTCTCAGATGAGCAGCTCTACACCATTGAATGCATCCACACCCCATAGTATGCAAACATCACGAACTTTTTAGTCACAGGAGAAGTCCTAACGGACCTAACATATCACCAAAAGAAAAAGTTCTTCTATGACAACAGGAAGTTCTTTTTGGGATGAGCCATACCTGTTTAAGCAATGCCCGGACCAGATGCTTCAACGTTGCATACCAGATGATGAAGCCGATGATATTCTGAGACACTGCCATTCCTCTCCCTACAGGGGGCATTATGGAGGAATTCGTACAGCTGCTAAGGTGCTCCAGTCTGGGTTCTACTAGTCCACCCTGTTTAAAGACGCCCATCAATTTGTGTCCAAATGCGACAACTGCCAAAGGACTAGGAACATATCTCGTAGGCATGAAATGCCTCTAACACCTATTCTAGAGGTGGAAGTGTTTGACGTCTGGGGGATCGACTTTATGGGTCCTTTCCCTCCATCAAGAGGCAACCAGTATATACTAGTCGTCGTTGACTATGTTTCCAAATGGGTCGAGGCGACCGCTTTCTCAACAAATGACTCCAAAACAATAAGCAGGTTCCTAAAGAAGCAGATATTCACAAAATTTGGCACCCGGGCCATAATTAGTAATGAAGGCTCCCATTTTTGTAACCGCTAGATTGCAGCTCTGCTTGCTAAATACGAGGCTACTCATCGAATCGTTACAGCCTATCACCCTCAATCGAATGGTCAAGCAAAGGTCTCAAACAGAGAGGTCAAACGTATCCTGGAAAAGGTGGTTCACCCAAACCGTAAGGACTGGTCCGACAAGTTCGATGACTCTTTATGGGCGTACCGCACCATGTATAAAACTCCATTAGGGGTCTCCCCATATCAACTTATGTTCGGGAAGGCCTGTCATCTTCCGGTTGAATTGGAACATAAGGCCTATTGGGCAATAGCACAACTAAATATGGACCCCACCATAGCAGGTGACAAACGGCTACTACAAATGCATGAATTGGACGAATTCCGTCTACATATGAGAAAGCAAAGCTTTACAAGGAAAAGGTCAAGTGAAGGCACGACAAGCGACTGATCCCGCACACTTTTGAGGTTGGCCAAGAAGTTTTGTTGTACAACTCTCACCTGAAACTTTTCCCGGGAAAGTTGAAATCCAGGTGGGCAAGTCCTTTTGTTATCAATGCCTTAACAACACATGGTGTAGTGGACCTTAGAAACCCAACAACAAGAAACATCTTTTGAGTCAACGATCAGAGGATTAAACATTAATGGTCAAATCCGATTGTACGGGATAGGATAACTATTTGTAAGTAGAGCTAAATACCCAAGAGGGGGGGTGAATTGGGTATTATCAAATTTTTGGTTAAGTGCTCTGTTTTTGAACAATGAAAAAAGGGGTTAACAGAGAAAGGGAAAAGAAAGCTTGGACACAAGGATTTATATTGGTTCGGTCCTATCAACTTGACCTACATCCAGTCCCCAGACACTTTGGGATTTTCCACTATATCAATGATTACACACTCTGCACTCAAGAAGTGATTCTCTCACTAGAACTCACTCCCCTTTACAAGTTGTAATCAATGAACCCAACCACCAAGTCCCCTGACTTGTGGTTCTTTACAATGAATGATTAATAATCAAAGAAAGACTCTCTCTAAGAGTAGATGATGATAAACACTGAAGCTTTTGTATCAAAAGATACTATACAAGAGAAAACTGATGAAAATAAATGAACACTTGAATGCAATACGATTTCAGCAGTTGTGGTTGTTGTAGAGACTTGAATGAGCTCCTATTTATACTCAGGAAGTATTAATTGACCATTGCATCTTCAATATTACCATTGAGAGAAGTCTTCAGGTGATTAGCAAGTGTTTTAGGCATCTTCTCTCTCTAAACTTAGCTTAATCCAGCTGGCCAAGTAATCTGACTTGTTCTTCTGCAAATTAGTTCGTTGGAAATGAGGTTGGTTGTTGTAGGAAACATTCTTTAATGCTTTGCAACCGTGTGCAAAGGAATTAGCCAAGTTTATGCAACTTTCTGAGCAATGCATTTAATGAATTGAACCACTTTTTGCTTTTCACTTTATCCTTCAATTAACTTTCGCTGATCTGTCTAAAAACTCATCAAAAAAATGGTTAATCATAGCCAAGAATATATAAGAATGATAAATGAAAGTATTAAGATCAAATGAAGGAGTTTCACAAATTCGTCAAATTTGACTTTCAAGTTCAACGCCCAATACTCGAGTATGTTCATCAATACTCGAGTATGTCACTGTGCACTTAAGTCAATACTGGAGTATCCAACTTGATACTTGAGTATTCATCATCCAGAGAGAAATCATCGTGATGTGAACTTTGGACCTTAGGTACAATACTCGAGTATTCAGATCAATACTCGAGTATTCAAGTCATTGACAAGAGGGAAAGCTCTCTGTATGCCCAATACTCGAGTTTTCAAATCAATACTCGAGTATGCACTCATTTGAAAATTTTGTGGAGTTTTTCCATGTCAATACTTGAGTTGTCAAATGAATACTTGAGTATTCATAAGCAGGTGTTAAAACTTGAAATCTCTGTGGAAGTCCAATACTCGAGTATGTAAAATCAATACTCGAGTATTCATAAGGTGTAAATCTTTGATGTCTCTCTGTATGACCAATACTTGAGTATTCAATTGAATACTTGAGTATTGAGAACTTAAGTCAATGTTGAAATTCTCTCTGTGTGTTCAATACTCGAGTATTGCAATCAATCAAGTATTGTCTCAAGGTGAAAACTTGAAGTGCTTTCTGTAAGTCCAATACTCGAGTATTGCAACCAATACTTGAGTATTGTCTTAGGGTGAAAACTTGGAGTGCTCTCTGTAAGTCCAATACCCGAGTATTGCAACCAATACTTGAGTATTGTCTCAGGGTGAAAACTTGGAGTGCTCTCTGTAAGTCCAATACTCGAGTATTGCAACCAATACTTGAGTATTGTCTCAAGGTGAAAACTTGGAGTGCTCTCTGTAAGTCCAATACTTGAGTATTGGTTGCAATACTCAAGTATTGATACCAATACTCGAGTTTGTCTTTGACAGTAAGTTTTTACCAAAGACAAACACTTCCAAGTGAGTTTACAATTATTGATTATCATCAAAACACATAGGATATTAACACTATTGATCTTAGATCACCCTAAGTCGCAGGCACTAAGTTCGGCTGAAGACTTTAAAGCAAGTGCTACTGGGAGGCAGCCCAAGTTCACGGTGCTTTAGCATCGCCACAGGAGGGAGCAGATCTAACAAGGGGTATGTTACAGCACAGGACGAGGCATTAAGGCCCCAACAGAGCACTGCAGCAAAAGCTCACTGTTAGCCAGGTACGCTTCCCCCTCAGCCTATGCATAATATGTCGCTTAAATGGATTCGTGGGCCCTCTACGCACCAACTCAGCTTAACTCACCTTGGTAGGAGTCACAACGCTTCATATTCAAAATTCTTCCTCTTCGATATCTACTCTTCTCATCCACTCCTCCTGCACTTTCTCACATCACATCTGCCTGTCCCCTCCATCGTTGCCCCTATCCAACCACCATGCCGAGGGTCTTGAAAACAACGAGGCTTCACCAAGCACAACCACTGGCCCGCTTGCACCGTCAGGCTCATTTACCCCCTGTGCAAGGCCCAACTGTGCCCATGCCCACATTTTCGTCCTCTTCCTACTCCTCTGACTCCTCAGTTTCCACGGGACCTGCCTCTATCTATGATAAGGCCTACATAATCACCAATATCACCTATTACTTGGTCTAAAGGATGATTCTTAGTGTATTTCCAAGCTTTAGGCTGAGATGGTTTAGGATTTTCAAAATGGTTTTGAGGATCAGTTTCGAAAACATCTAGTTCATTTGAATCAGAAGAAGTTTTTACATGAAGTTGATTTTTCGAGATTGGTTCATCATCATCATTATCCAAGAGCTTGTTAGAAGAAGAGTCACAAAATACTACATGTACAGATTCTTCTACACAACGTGTTCGAATGTTAAATACTCTATATGCTTTACTTCTATTAGAGTATCCCAGAAAAATACCTTCATCTGATTTAGCATCAAACTTACCCAAGTTATCCTTACCATTGTTGTGGATGAAACACTTACATCCAAACACATGTAGATGTGCCAAGTTTGGCTTCCTTCCTTTGTACAGCTCATAGGGAGTTTTGTTCAATTTCTTTCGTACATAGGCTCTGTTTGAGATGTAGCATGCCGTAGACATTGCATCTGCCCAGAATACTTGAGATGTGTTATTTTCATTTAACATTGCTCTTGCCATCTCAGTAAGGACTCTGTTCTTTCTTTCAACTACTCCATTTTGTTGAGGAGTCCTTGGAGCTGAAAAATTATGATCTATTCCCATACTTTCACAGAATTCAGCAAATGCTTGATTATCAAATTCTCCTCCATGATCAGTTCTAATTCCTGAAATAGAAAGACCTTTCTCGTTCTGGACCTTTTTGGCAAATGCAACAAATTGATCAAATGTTTCATCTTTAGAGCATAAAAATATGGTCCATGTAAATCTGGAATAATCGTCAACTATAACTAGAGTATAGAGATTGCCACCTAAACTTCTAACTCTAGCAGGTCCAATTAAATCCATGTGAAGTAATTGAAGAGCTTTGTGAGTTGAAATTTCATTTTTAGCATTGAACGAAGACTTGGTCTGTTTTCCCTTTTGACAAGAGTCACAAATCATGTCATTTTTGAAGACAAGTTTAGGAATGCCAATAACTAGGTCTTTCTTGACTAGTTTGTTAAGTTGGGACATATTAACATGTGCCAATTTTTTGTACCAAAGCCAAGTTACATCTGTATTACTTACAAAACATTTTTCAGAAACTTCATCATTGTTTGAAAGATTAAGTGTATAGCAATTACCTTCTCTAGGTGCTCTAAACAATGCTTTAGACTTAATATCTTCTAGGGGAAGCATATCTTTGCTAACAATCAAACATTCTTCTGAATTAAAGATAACAAAGTTACCTTTATCTGTGCTTTGACTTACGCTAAGAAGATTATGGCATAAGCCTTCAGCAAGATATACATCTTTACTCTTTGGTCCATTGGTGTTTCAAATATCTCCGATTCCAGCAATCTTGCCTGTTTGATTTCCACCAAATGTTACCTTGCCTCCGTCCTTAGATTTGATTGTTGCAAACTTTGATTGATCCCCTGTCATGTGTCTTGAGCATCCACTATCAATGAACCATTTATTGGTTTTTGATGCTCTAAGACAAATCTCTTCATTATCAGATTCTTCTTGAGCTACAAGACAGATGTTGGTTCTTTCTTCCTCTTTAGCTTCATCTTCATCGGATGAGCTATCTCCCCAAATGCCTGAAACATAAGCTCTTCTTTTGAATTTGTTGATTTCTTCTCTTTGTTCTTGAGCTGTGGGCAATCAGACTTGAAGTGACCAGGTTGTCCACATTCGTAGCAAGTAATAGATTTCTTCGTTTCTGTGCTACCCTTGTGAAATTTTCTGTTGGCCTGATCCCTCTTGAAGAATTTCTTGAATTTTCTGACCATTAAGCTTAATTCTTCATCATCATCCTCATCTTCTTCTTCATCTGATTTTGGCTCTTTATTGGTTTTGAGAGCTATGCTTTTATTCTTCCCATGAACCTCTTCAAGCCCTTTCTTGAATTTAACTTTTGCTTCATATTCAGACAAACTACCAAAGAGGGCTGCTACAGATGTCATTGACTCTCCACGAGCTTCTTCGATGGCGGTGACTTTGGCTTCCCATTCTTTGTTGAGAACATTTAGGATTTTCCTCACTTGAACAGGTTGTTCATATACCTTACCTAAGGCAGCAAGTTGATTAATCAAATGAGTAAATCTTAACCGAAACTCACCAATGGTTTCTCCTTGTTTCATGTGAAGGAGATCGTATTCTGTCATAAGGGTGTTGACTCTATTCTGCTTGACTCCAGTTGTCCCTTCATGAGCTATCTCCAAAGCATCCCACATGGCTTTTGCTGAAGTTAGAGTGCATACGCGGAAGTATTCTTGTTGGCTCAAGGCACTTTGTAGCATGAGTATGGCTTTGCTATTGAGAGTAATGTTTCTTCTATCATTCTCATCATAGTTTTCTTCAGGTTTTGGAATCTTGACATCTTCCCTCACAATTGTTGGAGCATAGTCTCCTTTTTCAAATACTCTCCACAAGCCATATTCTGTAGCCAAAACAAAAACTTGAGTTTTGAACTGTTCACAAGTTCAAAAACTGGCAGTGATCAGGAAAACTGGCGGTGATCACTTTTGAGCATTTTTGCCAAAGACCAAAACTCGAGTTTTGACTCTCAAAACTCAAGTTTTCCTCTGTCAGTAAGGAAAACTGATTTTTTGTGTTCTAAAACTTATCTTTTTGATTTTCAAAGCTTTCCAATTGTTCAATTATCATCAAAACACTCAGAGAACTAACAAATATGATGTAGGGTACAGTGGCGATGAGGAAGTTTAAAGGGAAGAACTCCCAATGGAAGGATTTAATTGAGCCTAATTGTTGTTTTCTGTGTGTGCATATCTGCTAGCCTGTGTTTGATCCTTGATTTGTCTTAGTTTTTCGATAAACAGTCTAGCGTCTAAGTTGAAGTTCGTAGGAAGAAGGCATTCAGGTCATACCCATTAATCCCATACACAACCCACTTCGTATCATCATCCAAGTTGCTACCCCTTTGAGCCACATGAATGTGCTATAGCAGACCTAGAGATAAAAAAAAAGCTAGAAGAAGAACTACGCAAATGCTAAGGCAGAGTGCTCCCATGAAATGCTACAAAAAGAGCTATTGTTTTGCTTAAAGAAGAAGAAGAAGAAGAAAGAAAGAAAGAAAGAAAGAAAGAAAGAGAAGAATGAAGAAATAGAAGGAAAAAATATTAGAAAAAGAAGAATAGCAAGAATTACAAAGTTCAAGAAGGAATACTTAGTCGAAGCCAAAAAGGTGTGTCTACCTGATCTGCTGTAGCATTCACCATCATCTCCCCTCTCAGCACCAAGCCATTCTCCCTTTATAACCCCAAAAGTCCTTTGGATGAACGAATACTCAGATGCTAGGAAGCAATCTTAGAACTTCGACAAGGCTGTGGATCTTCTGCGCCCGTATGACAAGAGAGAAACTAAAACCCCCTGGGTGAGCGAGCGTAAACACTGAACTTGAGAACCTCTTGAGACTTCTTCATCAAAGCAACGTCATGCATTGGAGCTGTTAGTACTGGGCAGTGGGATTGTCGAATGGGGAATAAGAACTAAAAGCAATTGTGTAAGCAAAGTCATATAAACAGCAGTGTTGTAGCTCTGATTTTTGTTCGCTTCATCTTATTTTGCCCAGGAGTGCAAAAAGCTAAGTGTGGGGGTATTTGATGAGTGCAAATTATGCAATATTTTCCCTATATTTTCATGATTGAATTGTACGGTAAATATAAGCTTAACCTGCAAACAATCTAAACAAAAAGGCATATATTCACGATATAGGGAATTGGAGGGTAGAGACCATTTACATCCTGAACATGTGCTAAGAAAGGAGTAATTCACAAGTTTTTAAGAAAGAACACATAGACAAAGCTGATACTATGCTATAGCATTCTGACAGCAACTCGTAGTGCAATAAAAGGCATCACGAAAGCTATAGCAAAGTAAAGGACGCAATGCTATGTGGCATTTTATCTAACCTTTTTATCTAGATGATTTCAGGAATAAAGAAGTCGAGAGCGACAGGTCGACTGCTAACGGTCGACTGCTGACGTAATAAAATAGAGGATGCGGAGAATAAAAACTGACAGATTTGGAGAATCCCGTAGGATCAGCAGAATCAATATACCAAGGGCAGAAGAGTCGATGGACCTCAACAAATTAGGAAAGCCCAGCTCGCTACAACTTGCGCCGCAAGGAAGGCTGCTTATAAAAGGAACACAACCCTAAAAGGAGAGTCGCACTGAGCCAAAACAAGATTCCATATTCGGCTGACTCAAGAGAAGAGTGAGAGATTTCACGAAGCATGAGATTTCCAGAACAGCCCAGCATCCTTCCTTGCAGTACGACAGAGAGAAGAAGACGTGGAGGGGTGACGTGACAGGACTTCATCCACGCCCTCGGAACTCCGCTCAAGCTTTCTGTTTTGTTTTCGCTTTTATTTTAGTATTTCATTTATGGGTCATTTTGTTAGTATCTGTTTCGTGTTTCCCTCGTCAGTCATGAACTAATTTTCGTATGGCTGGACAAGGATGAATCCTTAAGATGTTGAATGAACCCAGTTGCAAGTTCTTAATTTAATAAATTTGGTTTGCTTATCAGTGCTTTAATTACTAGTCGATTAGCGGAAGCTAGGGGCTAGATTTGTGGCTTCGGCTTACTGGCAAGTAGTCGAGGTTAGACCTCTGAGAAACAGTGTTTGCTATGCAGCTCGTGTACGACTTGACCTATTATTGTGGGCTTCAAGAATGAGTCTACCTCTTATAACCATAACACCCTGAGCATAACGCAGATTTAACTAGAAAGTTACCATAGGAATATGGAAGGAGTATAGTTAGCATCATATGTATCGGACGCGGAAACTTCGGTAGACTATCGTGGTAGGTTAACCAAATAGCTTTGTAGTAAGTAGCTATGTTGTGGCATTGCGGAAGCTGTGTAGCATAGATGCTATAGCAATGGGTAGAGCAATTGGGGGATTGATGCACTTAAGGGTGATTCGGAGTCCAGCCTAACTTTCTACTGATATCTTTTCTCAGGTAATTTACGTAGTTTTCCTTTTACTAGTAGCATAGCCAATCAAACCTCTCATACCAAGTATTTTACTTTCTTTTTACGCAACTATAGTAGCGATTGAGCGTCACTCCTTGGTATCTTAGTCTCTGTGGGACGATACTCTACTTTCACTTTATTACTTGTTCGACTGGTTCACTTGCATAAGGGAGTTCGACCAACACAAGCCTTTAGATGATGATGAGGAAGCCTCTTGCAAAAACCAATTGTTTTCAAAAACTACCCCTGCCTCTCTTGAAAATCCAGAAGATGTTTTTGAAAACAAGTCTAAAAAATCTTGTAAAAATCCTGATCAATCTCAACCTAAAGCTTGGAAGTTCATTAGGAATCATCCTTTAGACCAAGTAATAGGAGATGTAAATCAAGGAGTAAGAACCAGAAAAAGTACTTTGAATGAAGTTACATTTTCTGCCTTCATATCTAAGATTGAACCCTCTAAAATTGATGAAGCCCTTTCCGACAATAATTGGGTGATAGCAATGCAAGAGGAATTACACCAATTTGATAGATTGGAAGCAATACATGTACTCTTAGCCCTTACGTGTATCAAGGGATTTAAACTTTATCAAATGGATGTTAAGAGTGCTTTTCTAAATGGTTTTATTCATGAGGAAGTTTACGTTGAACAACCTCCTGGTTTTGAAAATGATACCCATCCAGATTATGTTTATCGTCTTAAGAAAGCTTTATATGGTCTTAAACAAGCTCTTAGAGCTTGGTATGAGTGGTTAAGCAAATTTTTGTTGGATCAAGGCTTTGTTAGAGGAAAAGCAGACACAACACTCTTCATTAAGAATAATAAACTCAATGAAATTTTAATTGTGCAAATGTATGTAGGTGACATAATATTTGGTGCTACTAATGAATTTCTCTGTGAGGATTTTTCTAAAAAAATGCAGGGCGAATTCGATATGTCTATGATAGGTGAGTTGAACTACTTCCTTGGATTGCAAATCAAACAACGGAAGGATGGGATATTCATCTCACAAATGAAGTATCTTCGTGATTTAGTGAAGAAGTTTGGAATTGAGCATTGTAATGGTGCTGACACCCCAATGAGCTCAACTGCCTCTCCAGATGCTGATGAAGAAAAAGGAAAAGACTTCAACATAACCAAATATAGAAGGATGATCGGATCATTGCTGTACTTGGCTGCTAGCAGACCCAATATTCAATTCAGTGTAGGAATGTGCACAAGGTTTCAGTCTACTCCTAAGGAATCACATGTCGAACATGTTAAGAGAATCTTTCGATATCTTTCGAATACAAAGGAATTGGGTCTCTGGTTCCCAAAAGGTCAACAAGAATTTTTGGTGGCTTATTTAGACTCGGATCATGCTGGGTACAAAACCAATAAAAAGAGTACAAGTGGGCAGTATGAATATTTGGGAGGATCTCTCGTATCATGGTTCAGCAAGAAACATACAACTGTAGTTGCATCCTCCACTGAAGCTGAATATGTGGCTGCCTCAAGCTGCTATGCTCAAGTTTTGTGGCTCAAACAACAACTCCTAGATTTGGGGATCCATCTGAAGGAAATTCCAATTCTTTGTGACAACACCAGTACAATAAGCTTGGCGAAAAATCCTGTCCAACACACAAGAACCAAGCATATTGATGTGAGACATCATTTTATTCGAGATCATGTGTAAAGAAAAGATGTTAAGGTGATGTTCATCCCCACACATCTTCAGTTAGTTGATATCTTCACCAAACCATTAGCTAAGAAACAATTCATGTTCATTCGTAAAGAATTGGGTATGGTAAATCCCATTGAATTGTAAGTATTCTATCTTCAAATGATTTAATTCAATAAGATATTTACTAACTTTAGCATTGGAGTTTCTAGCTTATGTTTATGCAAGACGCTCTGTTCTAATGATGCAAAACAGAGGGTAACAGAGAGAATGCTGCTCGAGCATACCCTCTCAGCCTGCTTGAGCAAGCTCGAGCAATAATGTGGAAAGACTATCAAGGAAGCAGAAATAAAGAACCATGCTCGAGCACGCCATACATCATGCTCGAGCGACAACAGGATATAACTTAGTTCATTAAGGTGGCTACTCGAGCACGCTTGGAATACTGCTTGAGCAACAACGGTGTTAGTTCCCTATGTGTTTTGATGATTACTAACAATTGTAAACAATATGGAGGTGTTTTTGATCAAGTTTGGAGTAGAATAAAACTTGTCAATTTCATGCAAAAACACTCTGTCTGCGACAAACTCGAGCCTATTATGTTCAACCTCGAGTTTGCCTTTAACAGAGGGTGTAAACTTGCCAGTTTAATCCTCAAACTTGAGACTAAACCAAAAGTTTAAACTTAAGTGTTTTTCCAAAGTTTTCAAAAACTTTGTGTGAACTCAAGGTTACAATTGCAAACTCAAGTTTACCAGTGGTAGAGAGGTTTTTGACTTGCAAAAACTTTTAAACTTGACACCTCTTCCTTCAAACCTCCAGTTTGGAACCTCCAGAGGAAATCTTCAAAGAGTCTACATAACCTGTGAACTCGAGCTTGTTATGCTAAGCTCGAGTTCATCTCTGGCAGGAAGATTTTTTTTTCATATTAAGAGATTTTCACAAACTTTGCACTGTTTCATTCAGAGTAAAGTTTTCCAATTTGAAAAATCTCCAGAGTTTACAAGACATGTAAACTCGAGTTCATCTTTGCAAACTCGAGTTTACACTTGGTAGAGAGGTTTCAAGGTTTTTCAACCAAAGCAAACATGAGACTCATTTCATAAACTTCCAGTTTACTTTAGGTCAAAAACATTCAGAGTTTTTCTAAGTTGATCAAACTCGAGCCTAACATTGCAAACTCGAGTTCAAACCTTACAGAGAGTAAAGAACTTTTCAACTTGAGAAAACTCTAGAGTTTGCCCTGGAAACCTTAGGTTTGCGTTTTAAAAGCTATAACTAAGTTTTGACTTGAACAGTGTGAAACCCGAGCCTAACATTGCAAACTCGAGTTCAAACCTTACAGAGAGTAAGGAACTTTTCAACTTGAGAAAACTCTAGAGTTTGCACTAGAAACCTCAGGTTTGCCTTTTGAAGTCTAAAATCAAGTTTTATCTTGAACAGTGTCAAACTCAAGCCTGTCACTAATAGACTCGAGTTGCCTCTTAGTCATAAACTCTCCAGAACTCAAAATCGCGACATTCCTCTCTGGATGAAGGAACCTCGAGTTCATATTTACAAACTCGAGTTCAAATCAACCCGAGAGCAATGTGACTTTTCAATAAGTTGAGAACCTTAGGTTTTGATCTCAAACCTCTAGTTTATATGTTTTATACCTGAAGCTCTTTTACAAATTGAAGCTCCAAACTCTGTTAGTTCTCTAATGGTTTTGATGATTATCAACAACTATAAACAATGTATGAGGATTTGCTCTTAAGGTTTGAAAACCCTGAGTAAGAGCAAACCTCGAGGTTTGCCCTGAAACCTCGAGGTTTGGCCTTACAGAAAGCCTCAAAGGTTAAGTGTTTCATAGTTCAAAAACTTGGTTTCACAAAACAATGTGAAACGTCGAGGTTTGTAAGATAACCTCGAGGTTCTGCATCTCTCAGGAAAACTCAGTTTTGCACCAACACATGAAACCTCGAGGTTAGGTTCAAAACCTCCAGGTTTGTGGTTTGGCGCCTAACTGAATATTTTGAAAAACAATGTGAAACCTCGAGTATTATAAGAAACCTCGAGTTTTACTTCATCCAGAGAGGTTTTGGTTTTCATCAAGTATGAAAACCTCGAGGTTTAGTTTTGAAACCTCGAGGTTTGATATTTAGTCTCTAACTTGAAATTCCATGAAAACACTTAAACCTCGAGTATCATTTCAAGCCTCGAGTATTCTGGCATACAGAGAGCAAACAGGTTTTCAAAGGAATGAAAACCTCGAGGTTCAGTTTGAAACCTCGAGGGTGTGTCTCTGATTCAAAATGTTGATTTTGCAATACTTTAGCCAAACCTCGAGTATTGTTTAAAAACCTCGAGGTTATCGGGCTCCAGAGAAGAAATGAATTTTTCACCAAATATCAAACCTCCAGGTTTCTTATGAAACCTCCAGGTTTGTGATTTTCAATATTTTTCACAAGGTTTCTTTACAAGGGAAACCTCGAGGTTCACCAAGAAACCTCGAGGTTATGTGTGTTTGAAACTGAGATTGCTTGAAATGTTCAAGCAAACCTCAAGGTTTGTGGAACAAACCTCCAGGTTTGTAGCCGTTACTGGAAATTCGAATTGGGAAAATCTGTTATGTCTTCTTGTTTGATCTCAATGCTTTACATGTTTAATATATATTGATCCTAGACATGTTTAACTATCCTTTTAGTGAGTTTCAGACAGTTTAAAGAAGATCAAAGCAAAAAGGTGGTCAGTGCATTAAATGCACTTCTGCAAATCAACCTACTTTCAGCTAATCCATCTAAGCACGCCTTCTAAACGTTAAAGAATGTTTACTACAACAAGTAAAGTCATCTCCAACGGGCAAATTCTCAGAGAGCCACATCAGATCACATTTAGTCTTGGATTAGCAGAAATTCAGAGAGAGAAGAAGACCAGACTTAGTGCTAATCACCTACAACGGTTGGATTCATCAAGCAACGGTCATTTAATGTTCTCTACCTATAAATGGAGTGCATTAACTTCTTCTCAAGCTGATACATATTCTGAGAGCGAAAATTTATCAAGTGTCATTTATTGTGTTCAGCTTTCATCTGTAATTGTATCAATTTGATACTTGTGCTTCAGTGTTCATTTTATCTGCTCTGTAAGAGAGTTATTTCTGTAAATCATTTATTGATTGTGTTAACTACAAGTCAGGGGACTTGGTAGTTGGGTGTATTGATTACATCTTGTAAGGGGGAGTGAGTTCTAGAGAGAGAACTACTCTGAGTACAGAGATTGTAATCAAGTTTGTGAAGTTAGTGGATTGAAAATCCCAGGTGAGGCTTGGGGACTGGATGTAGGTCAGAGAAAGGACCGAACCAGTATAAATCGCATTGTGTAAAGCTTCTTCTCCCTACTCCTCTGTTGATCTCTGTTCTTAGTCTTCAGAACAGAGCAAAGTTTTAAATTTTTAAAGATACCCAATTCACCCCCCCTCTTGGGTATCTAGCTCCAAATCTTCAAACTCGAGTTCACATGAACTAAACTCGAGTTCACAGCGGTGATTCAGAAATTCAAATCTGACGATTTTGGAAAAACATTCTTGTTTGATCTTAATACTTACCAATATTATTCTCTGATATTCCTAGCTATGTTTAATGACTTTATTAGTGAATTTTAGATGTTTTAAAGAATGTTTATTGAAAGGTTGAGGCAAAAAGCAAAAAGAAGGTCAGAACATTAAATGCTATGTCCAGAAAGTTGCACCTTTTTGGCTAATCCATCTGCACACGATTACAAAGCATTTAAGAATGATTTCTACAACAAGCAATTGCTTCTCTAACGAATTAATCCAGAGGAAGTCAACTCTGAACACTTGGATAGCTGGATTAAGTGGAGATTAGAGAGAGAAGAAGGCTTAAACCACTTGCTAACCTCTGCAGACTTCTTCCAACGGTTATATTGAAGATACAACGGTCATTTAATGCTTCCTGAGTATAAATAGAGTTGCATTCAAGTCCTCACAACAACTACAACCACTGAAAACGAATTGCATTCAAGTCTACATTTATTTTCTTCAGTTTTTACTTGTATAGTATCTTCTGATACAAAGAGCTTCAGTGTTTATCAATATCTGCTCTTAGAGAGAGTTTCTTTCTAAATATCATTAATTGAAAAGAATCACAAGTCAAGGGGACTTGGTGATTTGGGAGTTCATTGATTACAACTTGTAAGGGGGAGTGTGTTCTAGTGAGAGAACTACTTCTAAAGTACAGAGTGTGTAATCTTTGATATAGTGAAAATCCCAGAGAGTCTGGGGACTGGATGTAGGTCAAGTTGTTAGGACCGAACCAGTATAAATCTCTGTGTCCAGCTATTCTTTCCCTTACTCTATTTACCCTTGTTTTTATTGTGTCAAAACAGAGCTTTAGTTGAAAAATTTTAAGAATACCCAATTCACCCCCTCTTGGGTATTTAGCTCCACTTACAAACCGGACATGTGGAGAAGAATGAAAAATGAAGAATGATGCTCGAGCATCAATATCTGTCTACTCAAGCATGCTAGACTGATGGATGAATTTTTACTATTAGAAGACGTTATCCCAATGCTCCAAGAATTCAATTATCATCTATAAATCAAGTATTCATAGAACATACTTGATGGGAGGTTAGTTTTGGCCATTTAATTTGCAAATAAAAATGCTTTTGTTCGTTCATGCTTGAGCAAGACAAGAAGTCTGCTCGAGCAAGACCCCTACTTGAGCACAAAAAGAGCTTTTCTCGAGCAACATTGAGTGACAAGGTTACTAAAATGAAATGTCGTTTCATTTCCGTCAGTTCTCCGTGTTTCTTTTTCTTGTTCCTCACAAACCCTAGTTCCCCCTTTTCCACTTTCTCAAAGCCCATACCTTACATCTGTTTATGAATTGTTTCGACTATTTCAATGGTTACATAGTTTCACTCAAGTGTGTCGTTTCACTTAAGTTTCTCCATTTTCCCTTCCATTTCACTCTTCCTCATCGTCGGACTTGTTGTCGAAATCTATCTGTTCAAAACTCTTCCCTTTCAACTTGATCAACGATGGATTCAGACGATAAATCACCACCTAAACAGCCTCCTACAAATAAATCCAGATATTACCGACCCAAAGTCGAAGCTTCAGAAAAACCCATTAAACCCAAGGCCTCCAAGAAGCCGTCGATCCCCAAACCATCGAAGAAAGGTGTAGCAACTCAGGAATCTTCGAAGCCAAAGACTCGATTATAGACTGGGTCTCTACCTTCAAACAAGGGGAAACGCTCAAAGCCACCATCTCCGCCTCCTTCGGATTCCAACGACTCTAAGAAGACGATCAATGAGTTTCGTTCCAAGGAAGAAGAAGATCACCCACAGAATCCCAAGGCATTTGTTAGTCAGAAGTCACACGCCTCGAGAAGCAACAAGCAGAAAGTCTCAATCTCCTAGAAATCACAAGCTTCAGGTAGCAAGAGAGAGCAAGTGTCGACAAGCCATCCTCCAAATGGCTAGTTGCCTGAACCTTCACCGGGTATGATTGTAGGCGACATTACTGTTAATGATCATCTACTGTATGCACTCTATTTTGAGAAAAGACCTTTATGTCCGATAGTATATGTTGATTTGGAGCACTTCAAGAATGAGTGCAACTTAGACTTGACAGATTGGCTCCATTAGTTCATGCCTCTTCTCGGTTTTAGCAAGCCATTCTCTCTCGAAGTCGTCCGTGCATTCTACCACAACATGCACCTACAGGAGAAGGTTCAAGAAGATGACGATGATACATTAATCACAAAGGTTCCGTGACAAGAAATCAAGATCACGGCTCATGATCTCAATGTCATTTTTAGCATTGTTGATCCTCCAGAAGATCTCCTAAAGCTGTCAAATGATGCTTACCACGAGATCCTTCTCCTAGATGTTCCTTATGATGGGAAGAAGGTCAATACCACCCCAGCCATGATGAAGGATGAATACCGAGTGTTGTGGTACATATATAGTTGAAGTCTCGTTCAGAAAGGCCAGAGCTTCACTCACTTCGTGCAGAGAGACTACGAGCATTTTACTTCTCTCGTTGCCAAGGAACCACGAAATCTTGGCAAGTGGATTATGGAAGAGATGGTCTCTTTCATTTCTGAGGCCTAAGTCAAGCTTCGAGCCACTATACCATTTCCTTCGTTGATTTCACGCATCTTGGAAGTCAACAATGTATGGTATCTCTTGAACGACAAAGAAGAATATCCACTTCGTTTTGGCAAAGAGCATTTGATTCGAATACGGGTTTCTTTCACTGAGGCGTCATCCAAGAAGCAGAAGGGTAAAGCTCCTCTCAAACCCTCTCAGCCATCTACTTCTAAGCCATTTGCTTCACGACCTCATGATGAGGCTTAGTCTTCTAAGGCTGGTCCTTCTTCCTTTGCACCTGCACGTCATTTGCACAGGCTAAAATCCAGACCTTCATCCAATCCTCCATTCAGTGTGCCATGGATCTAGTGCTGAAGTCTTTGGAGACTTATAGGAAGCTAACAGTCGAGATGATCAAGGCCATGTCTGCTGAGATGATCAACCTGAAGACCTACATAGATTTACACATGGACAAAGAGTTGACAGACTTGAAAGCCGAGATGGACACTCACTTCTCTATCTTATTTGATCATCAACAGGAGATAAAGAAGGAAGTTCAGGGTTTGACTCATCAACAACTCAGTATTCAACAGTCAGTTTGGGGTTTTGATGTTGGAAATTATGCCCTAGGGGCAAGTCATTGTTCTCCATTAAGTTATCATTTCATACGCATGTTTATGGTGATAACTATATCCCTGGATATATCTTATAGATTATCCAAAATGTCCCTGATCGGTCATCTACGCGGGAGCGAAGATGAGTTAAGACCAGTATGACTTTGATGAGGTATGGAGATAAGAATCAAAGTCATGGGCATTTGTAAGAGTACAAGGTGCTGGACCGACCCATTAGGAGAAAGCTGCATGGATTAAGTCATAAGCTTATCTTATGTATAACCTCGTCATAACGCCCTATGACCTGAGATCATCATGGATTCCTACATGATGAGTCATTGGTCTTTGACCTAGTCAAAAGTCACCTTTGACCGGGTGATGATAAAGGCTGGGATCGGGATCAGTGGTTTTCATGCGGAGGAATGTGAATGATCAAGATGGAATTTGTCCCTCACATTTGTAGAGAGATAATACTGGGCCCCTCGATGAGTGAGTCTAAGAAATGTATGGCCAAACTGTGATGGAAAGGAGTTTCCATTTCACTTATTAGACTGCTCGAGAATCGAGAAAGTAATGGTCAAGAAAAGGAAGTTGACGTTATCCATGCCTCATCCTTGACCGAATTATCGCGTGACAAAAGGGACGTGACATGGTTATACGATAGGTAGTATCGTGTCATCGATCCCCATGTAAATTGGGTAGTCGCAATGTCTTGCTAGAGGCCGCTTGCGACTTGTGGGCTGATACAGTCTTGGCCCACTGCCAATCTCATATGGGCCTGTAGGGTCGCATACAAGAATAATCCAACACGGGTAAAAATGTCCAGATTCATTGAATCTCAGATTAATCTGAGATTAAATGAATACAGAATTTAATCTAGGATAAATATATATATGTGTGTGTATATATATATTAAATTCGAAAATAATATAATAATATTATTTAATGGAGATTATAATATTATTATATGATATTTGTTTTATATTTAATTTATCGAATAAATTAAATATCTAAAACAAATAGAGATATTATATCTCATTTGATTTTCGAATAAAGATATCATTATTTATTTAATTTAAATTGAGATATTGTATATCAAATTTAATTAAATAGATAGATATCATTTCTCAGATTTAATTTATAGAGATAAATTAAATCAGAAGGCTTTTAATTTGAATTAAATAAATACATTAGATTAAATCTATTAGATAGATTTAATTAATATTTTTTTAAATTAAAATTTGAAATTCAAAATTAATGGGGATTAATTTTGAATATAATATGCCGATGGGTTTAGAAAAACCTACCGGACTTTTAGTCGAGCGTATTAGAAAGCCGCGAGAAACCCTAGAGCAAAAAAGAGAGAGACGCACAAGAGGCGCTAGCACGCTACCGCAGCCGTGTTCGGGGATTGTTCGTGTGGATACCAGTAGAGGAAGCCGATTCTAAGAGTCGTCTTTTGCTGATCGAGAAGGTAGCCCACCAATTCAAAGTGAATGAGACGCGGACGAATTCACTACAGTTTGAATTTTCTTGATCGCCACGAGAAAATGTGCGCAAAGGGTTTGTGTAGATTCCTGATCCACTAGTTCGCTAAAATCAACGGAAAACCTCTGGCTCCGGATGATTCCGAGTTCTCTATAAGGTATGATTCGGGTTCCTTAACCTTGATTTAAACGCACCTAAGTGATCCTCGGGACGGGATTCGTAGAAAATTTTAATCCACTGCGTGTACGAATCCCAACAGTGGCATCAGAGCCAACTCAACGTGCGTTTAAATTAGGTTTCTATACATGCTATTATATGTGATATATATGAAAGAATCTGAATCTTTGTATGCAAGAAACTGAATCTTTGTGTCAAGAAATCAAATCTTGAATGCTTTAATTTGAAAATTCGCATTAGGGTTTCAGACGGGTCTCTAGAATGGTGCTGCGGGTACAGTTCTGAATTGTTCAGAGCGCATGATATTCGAAATCGTCCGTCACGTTCGTGCGCATCGAAGACGTTCTGAATCATTCAGAATTTTCGATCATGCTCGGACAACGCCCCTGGGGGTTTGAAATTAAGTTTTATGAAACTCTCTTTCTAAAAGAATATGATGTTTTCAAAAGCTCTGGAGGCGCTCCGGCTAACCGGCTAGCGAGACCGCCGTAGGGACCGGCTGATTGTTTATAGCGCGAGAAATGAAATTGTTTGTAGTGTGAGAATTTAAATCATGATATAAAGTAATATAAGATTAGAGAAGTTTATCATGGTAATATTTTATTTTATAAATGTATGAATTAAAGTATGTTCATAACCTTACAAAGTGTTGTTTGGGTATGGTGAACAACATGGCTTTAGATTTTACTAGTGTTGTAAATTTAAATATGTGTTTTCTCTTATTATTTAGAGAAGTCTTCTCATTGGCTTGAGGGGACTACCGGTTAGATGAGCCATGTTGTTCACGAGTTTTAATTATGTTTTGATATAATCACTGCATGATTAATTTAGATTCTATATGAGATATACAATAATGATTGCATTCATATAGGTAGAATTAGTAAAGATAAATTAAATAGGCAGTCTTTTATATTAGATTAAAATAAATAGATCAGATTAGGTCTATTGGACAGATTTAATTAATGTTATTTTAATCTAAAATTTGAGTTCAAGATTAATTGAGATTAATTTTGAATATTTTAATATGGCTAATTAGGGTTTTAGAAATCCTATAAGATATAGATCTAGTCGTATTAAAATGAAGCGACAGCCGCAAGTCTCAATAATTTAATTATAATGATTTATTTCATAATTGTATGAATTAACATATGTTATGATTAATTTAGAGTTTTAATTATGATTTGATTTGATCACTCATAATTAATTTAGAGTTTTAATTATGATTTGATTAGATCACTCATAATTAATTTAGAATTAAATTAATAGGATTAATTTGATTATATCTAATAATACCCTCTAAATAAAATCTTGAGTCACAATGCCATCAATAAATGAATACTTGTCAAAACCTCGATCACCCATTTGTATGTTCCACCAAAATGGATACATTTGAGTAATCTTGGGGAGACAAGAGAGAGTAATGGTGATACTCTACATTCATTATTGTTTTGACTTAATTGAGATTGTCAAAACGGTTTTGGATCTCAAGGCATTGGATGGGATTAAACATGCTAGGTTATATGATGATCAAATCCCATAAAGATCTAAGAGTTACATGTGATGTAATTGGCAAAGAGGTTGCCTACTTAAATAACTTGATTTTAAGCGTCCTGCCAAAGCGGACTTAAGATTAAGCCAAATATGGATCTTAGCCCACTAATTATAATGAGGGTTATTAATTCAGTGGGATGTTACTGATTATACTTTGCATATCTTTTAAATTTTAGAATCATTTCGAATAGTAACACCACAACACCATCAATGCGATCGGTCCTTGAGAAGGACGAACTCGATGAGACAAACTTTCTTGACATGTTTGAGGACTTAAGTGTTGATCCTAAACACAAAAGAAAGGAGTATCTTATCGATCAACCCATCCCTAACGAGCCTACAGCTGATGATCCAAGAGATCAGACTGATGCTTATAGAAGCATCAGGATGACTCTATGGATACAGGATGCCTGAAGCCTTCCACTGTGGTTCCAGACCTCGATGGAGATCTAGAACACATAGAGGTGTCTCAGATGATTTATCATCCTATGGAAATGTTCCAGGAACAGGCGACGCAAGAGAGGTATGAGAGCACAAAGGCCTTATTCTCTTGCAAGATGGTTGAAGGTCAACCGGTTAGTCCTTATTTTTGAAAATGAAAGGCTACATTGATCACCTTGAAAGGCTTGCATTCCCCATATCCCAGGAGTTAGCTACATATGTGATCTTGATCTCACTCCCAGAAAGTTATGATAACTTTGTCATGGATTACAACATGAACAATATGAAGGAATCAATTTCTGAACTGCATGAGATGCTCAAAACTGCTGAGAAGAGCCTTGAGAAGAGGCCCAGTTCTATTTTGTCTGTTCAGAATGGAAGGGGTATGAAACGGAAAGTCAAGAAGGCAAAACCTCTGAAGGATGGTGATAACTATATCCCTGGATATATCTTATAGATTATCCTAAATGTCCCTGATCGGTCATCTACGTGGGAGTGAAGATGAGTTAAGACTAGTATGACTTTGATGAGGTATGGAGATACGAATCAAAGTCATGGGCATTTGTAAGAGTACAAGGTGCTAGACCGACCCACTATGAGAAAGCTGCATGGATTAAGTCATAAGCTTATCTCATGTATAACCGCGTCACAACGCCCTATGACCTGAGATCATCATGGATTCCTACATGATGAGTCATTGGTCTTTGACCTTGTCAAAAGTCACCTTTGACCGGGTGATGATAAAGGCTAGGATCGGGATCAGTGGTTTTCATGCGGAGGAATGTGAATGATCAAGATGGAATTTGTCCCTCACATTTGTAGAGAGATAATACTGGGCCCCTCGATGAGTGAGCTTAAGAAATGTATGGCCATACTGTGATGGAAAGGAGTTTCCATTTCACTTATTAGACTGCTCGAGAATCGAGAAAGTAATGGTCAAGAAAAGGAAGTTGACGTTATCCATGCCTCATCCTTGACCGAATTATCGCGTGACAAAAGGGACGTGACATGGTTATAAGATAGGTAGTATCGTGTCATCGATCCCCATATGAATTGGGTAGTCGCAATGTCTTGCTAGAGGCCGCTTGCGACTTATGGGCTGATACAGTCTTGGCCCACTGCCAATCTCATGTGGGCCTGCAGGGTCGTACACAAGAATAATCCAACACGGGTAAAAGTGTCCAGATTCATTGAATCTCAGATTAATCTAAGATTAATTGAATACTGAATTTAATCTAGGACAAATATATATATGTGTGTGTGTATATATATATATTAAATTCGAAAATAATATAATAATTTTATTTAATGGAGGTTATAATATTATTATATGATATTTGTTTTATATTTAATTTATCGGATAAATTAAATATCTAAAACAAATAGAAATATTATATCTCATTTGATTTTCGAATAAAGATATCATTATCTATTTAATTTAAATTGAGATATTGTATATCAAATTTAATTAAATAGATAGATATCATTTCTCAGATTTAATTTATAGAGATAAATTAAATCAGAAGGCTTTTAATTTGAATTAAATAAATACATTAGATTAAATCTATTAGATAGATTTAATTAATATTTTTTAAAATTAAAATTCAAAATTCAAAATTAATGGGGATTAATTTTGAATATAATACGCCGATGGGTTTAGAAAAACCTACGGGACTTTTAGTCGAGAGTATTAGAAAGCCGCAAGAAACCCTAGAGCGAAAAAGAAAGAGACGCACAAGAGGCGCTAGCATGCTACCATAGCCGTGTTCGGGGATTGTTCGTGTGGATACCAGTAGAGGAAGCCGATTCTAAGAGTCGTCTTCTACTGATCGAGAAGGTAGCCCACTAGTTCAAAGAAAACGAGACGCGGACGAATTCACTACAGTTTGAATTTTCTTGATCGCCATGAGAAAATGTGTGCAAAGGGTTTGTGTAGATTCTTGATCTACTAGTTCGCTAAAATCAAAGGAAAACCTCCGGCTCCGGATGATTTCGAGTTCTCTATAAGGTATGATTCGGGTTCCCTAACCTTGATTTAAACGCACCTGAGTGATCCTCGGGACGGGATTCGTAGAAAATTTTAATCTGCTGCGTGTACGGATCCCAACAGTTGATGCCACTCTGGATGCCTTTGTGACTAGTTTTACTAGTCCTTCTGAGAAGCCCCCTGCCTCTACTTCAGAGATGCCACTTGCTACTACTCTTGAGATCCCTTCATCTTTTGAGGTGGCTCTTCCTGCTGCTTCCACTCAACCCACTTCTCCCACTCCATCTCCTATTGTAGCCTCTACTCCTCTCTTGGCCACTTCTCCTGTTACTGATTCCACACCTGCCACTATTGTTCTTTCCTCTTCCATGCTCTTTCATATTGACCCTTCCACTGTCACACTCTAAACTCCATCTGCTTCTCCAAACAGCTCACCTCCCTATCCTTCTGCCCAGGGTCCCCTTTTCATTGATGCCAGAGGGGGAGAGTAGTGTGTGATGTTTTTATCTGTGTTATGTATCACAAAGGGGGGGGGAATGTTAGCTCTCGGTGTTTTGATGATCACAAATCTTCAGTTATTGAACGAATTAAGTAATATGTGTCTAAGTCATGGTTTGCTCGAGCAAGGGTTAGCTCATACCCGAGCATACTCAATCTAATAGTTTGTTCAAGTGTTTCAGAGAGTCATGCTCGAGCAGAGTATTTATAATGCCTGAGCATCATCGGGCTCAAAACAAAGAAGTGCAAATTGGAAAGTCATGCTCAAGCAAAGCATCTGGCATGCCCGAGCATCATCAGACTAAACAAGGAATTTGTAAAGTTGAAGAGTCATGCTCGAGCAGAGTAAAAGGCATGCTCGAGCAGAGGTGAAAGAATGCTTGAGCATCATCATTCAATCCCTTATTCTTAGCCTCTGGATGACTTGTGCTCAAGCATGAATATGTCATGCTTGAGCACCGTGCTCGAGCAGACAAGAAAGCATGCTCAAGCAACGTCACTAAATATGTGACTCTTCCCCTCTGTCTAGCCTTTGCCAGAGCACGCCTTATGGGTTGCTCGAGCACTGGCAATATGTTACCCGAGCATGAAGTAGTTCTTGCTCGAGCATCAGTGATAGAAATTGTTTTTCAAAAGACACCAGGAGAAGCTTGCCCGAGCAAGCTTAGGTTCTTGCATGAGCATAGGGTGATCTTTGGCTTTTCAATGTATTTTTTATACTGATGCCTGAGCATACAGATAATCATGCTCAAGCATGATCACCCTGTTTCCAAATCTTTGTCTTCGTAAATCTTAAATCATCGAGTGTGATTTCATTTCTATATATCATTACTCATTACTATTGCTAATTTCTTTTAATCAGTTTGCTAATGAGTTTCAGATGATTCTATGATGGATTAACAACAAATTTGCATAAAGCAAATTATATGTCAAAGAAACATTAAATGCAGTTGCCAAAACCAGTGATAATCTCCGTAACCAATACTCTAATCAATGTAAAGCTTTCACTGATATTCCGTCTACGCAATAAATGCTATCTCTCAACCACTAGTGCAAGAAAGGGTTTTAAGACATGACAAAAGAGGCATCGTAAGATCGGACCAGCAACCGGTCTTGTTCCAGCCGGTATTAAAAGTTTAACATTTAAGACCAGAACTGAACCGGTCTTAAAGAAAATCTTTTAGACGGGACATTTAAAACATTGGTTCTTAAAAGTCTTACCAAATAAACCTGAAAGATTTGTTGTTCGGTCCTAAAACTCAATTTTTAAGACCGACCAACTAGATTGCTCTTAAAAGATCAGAATTTTAAGACCAAACAAAAGTAAATACGGTCTAAAAAATAGCGGCTTCTAAGACCAGACGACTAATTATAGGCAGTCTTAAAAGACTGACTTTCAAGACTGGATTTGAAATACGTTCAGTCTTAAAAATTTTATTTTAGACCAGACGAATAAATAAACCGGTCGTAAAAGACCAACTTTTAAGACAGGGTTAATATCACACCTGACCTTTAAGACCAGACATATAAATACATCCGGTCTTAATAGTACATCACTCAAGACCGGCGTATTTGTTTCCGGACTAAATTTTCCTGAATTTTTTCCCTGTTCTGTTCTTCCTGATCATAATAATACACAAATCAACCACCCAATCCAGCACATAAAAGTCAATACTTTAAGCAACAAATTATGAATAATTGAATTGGGCAAAAGAATACAAATATTATTTACCATGAGTTATGTGGCCTCTTAATTAATGATTATACTATGACTACAACACCTAAATTAATTTATACAATTAGATAACTTACTTACAAATTCAATAAGTTACAAATACAACATACATGCCCAATATAATATTCATCATGCCTTCATATGATTCCTACCCAACAACGTAACATCCTCTTTTATAACATGCCCCTTTGGATTGGATCCTACCACAAAAGTAAAACGAGAACAAACTTCAGAGTCAGTGACATTGTTTATGAACATAGAAGGAATAATAATTATAGATAAAACCTTAAAGTTTTCAAAGAATTCTGCATATGAATATTACCTTATCAATTGACTCTTTTATAAAGTGATATCCTCCCATGTCCCTTCTTGATGATTTCTTGTGCCGTCTTCATTATCTGCTTCATCTTCATCATTCATGTCCGGTAGACCCCTTGAAAAAGGAGTACTTTCAGGAAGACCATAATTTGAATTACTTTCCTCATCAATATCAATGACCCCTTTTCCTTGGAGAGCTACAGACCACATTTTACTTTCCTGATCGGTGATATAGAACATTGTTTCACCTAGTCTGCCATGATAAAAGGTTCATCTTCAAAACTTCTACCATTGACATTGACTAATGTAAATCCTAGCCGATCGATCTGAACACCATTATTGACATTAATCCACTTGCATTTGAAAATGGGAAATCTAATTTTCACATAGTCCACCTCCCAAATCTCTTCCATAACCCTATAATATGGCATGACTGCTAATAAAGGTCTCTTGTCTTTCGAACTGGAGAAGTGCATAGATTCAGCCTCTAACATGACACCACTAGCCTGGACTGTGCTCCTATCATCTAGGGACTTCATGTAAAATGTATAACCATTGATCACATACGAATTCCAACTTATGACATTAACCTCAGGACCACGTGCTAACCATTTGATTGTATCAGAAGCACTTTCCTCTCCCTCGACCTTTTGTTTGAACCAGTTAGCAAAAGTTCTGTTATGCTCCCTAATCAACCTTTGTTTAGTCATTCGATGATTTTCTTTCCATATAGCTTCTTTATGTGTAGCTATTTTGGCTTGAACTTCATCAACATTATTCAAGATGTATAAGTGGACTTGTGACAATTCATCAGGATCCACACTCTTTATTGAAGCCCCTCGTCTACCCCCTTTAGCATGCTGAGTTTTGGAAGCCCAATATGTCTTACTTTGGCCAAATAATTTTGACAAAATTCCATGGCTTCTTCAGAAACATATTTCTGAACAATAGATGCTTCTGGCTGGTATGCGTTCTTCACATACCCTTTCAGGAATTTCATAGATCTTTCAATTGGTTACATCCACCATAAATGGATAGGGCCGCACAACTTTATCTCCCTCATTAGATGAACAATTAGATGAACCATGACGTCAAAAAATGTAGGAACAAAAAGCTTCTTAAGGTGGCACAAGATAAGATATCCTTCATTCTCCAATTCATCCAACTTTTCGATCTCGAAAACTTTACTACAAAGCGCATTAAAGAAGACACAAAGTCTAGTCAAAACGACCCAAAGATCATATTCGGCGATGCCTCGAATAGCTATTGGGAGTAGCTGTTGCATCAAGACATGACAATCATGAGACTTTGGCATACTAATTTCAAGTCCTTCAACGATACAACCCACTTAAAATTTGAAGAATACCCTGAGGGAACTTTTGTGCCATGTAAACACTCACAAAAACTTCGTTTCTTATCCTTAGACAAAGTATGAGAAGCCGGGGGACAATAAGTTCTCTTCCCATATGGCCTTGGATGTAAGTCTTCTCGTATTCCCATTGCTTGCCAATCCAATCTTACCTTCACACTATCCTTGGAACTACCTTGTATGTTGAGAAGCGTGCCAACAATACTATCGCATACGTTTTTCTCCACATGCATTACATCAATACAATGTTTCACATCAAGATTGCGCCAATAGGGAAGATCGAAGAATACAAATCTCTTTTTCCATATATTTGTTTCTTTTCTATTCTTTGCAGTCTTACCGAAGATGACATTGATATTTTTCACCTTTTCATAAACTTGCTCTCCAATCAATGCCACCGGAGCATCTTCATACTCTTGGCAACCAAAAAAGGCTTTCTTTAATCGACGATAAGGGTGCCTCCGTCTAAGAAATCTCCTATGTCCAAGATAAACTGTCTTTCTTCCATGTTTAAGTTGATGGTAGCGTGTGCCTTCTTTACAAACCGGACATGCTTTATGGCCTTTTACACTATACCCTGACAAGTTCCCATATGATGGAAAGTCGTTTATAGTACAAAATATCGTGGCTCGCATTTTAAACACCTCCTTCTTGAAAGAGTAAAAAACATTGACACCTTCTTCCCACAACTCCTTCAAGTCTTCGATCAAGGGCTCAAGGTAAACATCAATGTCATTTCCGAGTTGTTTTGGTCCGAAAATCAACATAGACAGCATGGTGTACTTTTGTTTCAGGCATAACATAGGAGATAAATTGTAAATAATCAGGAGTACAGGCCATGAACTATGTATGCTGCTAAGGCTTCCATATGGATTCATGCCATCCGTGTTAAGGGCAAGCCTAAGGTTCCTAGGTTCTTTGCCGATGTTCGGAAATAATTGATCGATTTTCTTCCATTGAGAAGAATCGGCTGGATGACGAAGCTTTCCATCAGAAATCCTCTCATCTGCATGCCACCTCAAATTTTTTGCATCATTTTCATTCGCAAACAACCGCTTGAACCTTGGTATGATTGGATGATACCACAACACTTTTGCAAGCCCCTTATTTGACTTGTACCTTGGGGTTTCACATATCAGACAATTCTGCTTCTCTTCAAACTCTTTTCTATACAATACACAATCATTCGGGCATGCATGGATCTTTTTGTGCTCCATCCCCAGTGGACAAAGTATTTTCTTAGCATCATAGTATCGATGCGGCAACACATTATCATTCGGAAGCATGTCCTTAAAAGCCTCAAGCATTTCAGAAAAACTCTTGTCGCTCCATCCATGACGTGCCTTCAAGCTTACCAATTTCAATATAGCGTTCAACAATTGATGTTTTTTACACCCAAGGTAAAGTGGGGTCTCTACATCACTGCACATATTACCATATGCATGTGATTGGTGAAAAGCCTATTCTCCTACATCACGAATAATGTCCTCTATGTGATCATCCATATCCGTGTCATTATCATTATCATCAAAGGACACTTCCCCATGTTGAGACCCACTTGGTATTTTTTCACTATGCCATACCCATATTGTATAAGTCTTACAAAATCCTTCACAAATTAAATGTGTGTGTATTGTTGGGATCCGTACACGCAGCGGATTAAAATTTTTTACGAATCCCATCCTGAGGATCACTCAGGTGCGTTTAAATCAAGGTTAGGAAACCCGAATCATACCTTATAGAGAACTCGGAATCATCTGGAGCCGGGGGTTTTCCTTTGATTGCGAACTAGTAGATCAAGAATCTACACAAACCCTTTGCGCACATTTTCTCATGGTGATCAAGAAAATTTAAACTGTAGTGAATTCGTCCGCGTCTCGTTCTCTTTGAACTGGTGGGCTACCTTCTCGATCAGCAGAAGTTGACTGTTAGAATCGTCTTCCTCTACACATCCAAACGAATAATTCTCGATCACGGCTACGGCAGCGTGCTAGCGCCTCGAACTGTGCGTCGCACTCTTTTTTGCTCTAGGGTTTCTCGCGGCTTTCAATACGCTCGACTAAAACTCCCGTAGGTTTTTCTAAACCCGATAGGCGTATTATACAATCAAAATTAATCCTTATTAATTTTCAAATTCGAATTTTGAATTTGGATAATATATTAATTAAATCTATCTAATAGATCTAATCTAATATATTTATTTAATCCGAATTAAAACCAGATCTGAAATTCGAATCTTGAATTTAGATTAAAACTAAATTAAAAGCCTTCAGATTTAATTTATCTCTATAAATTAAATCCGAGAAATGATATCTATCTATTTAATTCAATCTGAGATACAATATCTCAATTTAGGTTAAATAGATAATGATATCTTTATTCGAAAATCAAATGAGATATAATATCTCTATTTGTTTTAGATATTGAATTTATCCGATAAATTAAATATAAAACAAATATCATATAATAATATTATAATCCCCATTAAATAATATTATTATATTATTTTCGAATTTAATACACACACACACACACACATATATATATCCTAGATTAAATTCAGTATTCATTTAATCTCAGATTAATCTGAGATTCAATGAATCTGGACACTTTTACCCGTGTTGGATTATTCTTGTGTGCGACCCTGCAGGCCCATATGAGATTGGTAGTGGGCCAATACTGTACCAGCCCACAAGTCGCAAGTGGCCTCTAGCAAGACATTGCGACTACCCAATTCATATAGGGATCGATGACATGATACTACCTATGGTACAACCATGTCACGTCCCTTTTGTCACGCGATAATTTGGTCAAGGATGAGGCATGGATAATATCAACTTCCTGTTCTTGACCACTACTTTCTCAATTCTCGAGTAGTCTAAAAGGTGAAATGGAAACTCTTTTCATCACAGTATGGCCATACATTTCTTAGACTCACTCATCGAGGGGCCCAGTATTATCTCTCTACAAATGTGAGGGACAAATTCCATCTTAACCATTCACATTCCTCCGCATGAAAACCACTGATCCCGATCCTAGCCTTTATCATCACCTGGTCAAAGGTGACTTTTGACTAGGTCAAAGACCAGTGACTCATCATGTAGGAATCCATGATGATCTCAAGTCATAGGGCGTTGTGATGCGGTTATACATGAGATAAGCTTATGACTTAATCCATGCAGCTTTCTCATAGTGGGTCGGTCCAGCACCTTGTACTCTTACAAGTGCCTATGACTTTGATTCGTATCTCCATACCTCATCAAAGTCATACTGGTCTTAACTCATCTTCGCTCCCGCGTAGATGACCGACCAGCGACATTTAGGATAATCTATAAGACATATCCAGGGATATAGTTATCACCATAAACATGCGTATGAAATGATAACTTAATGGAGAACAATGACTTGCCCCTAGGGCATAATTTCCAACAGACTCCCACTTGAACTAGGCGCAATCATTAATTACTCTAATTCCCATTGCCCTAACATGACGCTCATGTTTTGCTTGTGCAAGCGGTTTAGTAAGAGGATCAACTACATTGTGTTCTCCTAGTACTTTGCATACTTTTATATCACCTCTATCTCTGATTTCTCCGGTGAGATGAAATCGGTTGAGTATATGGTTGGTCCTTTGATGTGACCAAGGCTCATTTGTCTGCACAATAACGCCGTGATTGTCACAGAACAATACTATTGGATCTGAAATGGTAGGAACCACCCCCAGTTTAGTGATGAACTTTCTGATCCAAACGGCTTCCTTAGCTGCATTCGATGCTGCTATATACTCAGCTTTCGTTGCAGAATCAGCTACAGTGCTCTGCTTAGAGCTCTTCCAGCTTACCGCACCATCATTCAACAAGAATACATATCCTGATTGCGATCTTGAATCATCTTGGCCAGTTTGGAAACTCGCATCTGTGTAACCAGTTACACAGAGCTCATCCTCCAAGCCACCATATACCAAGAATAAGTCCTTAGTCCTTCCTAAGTACTTAAGGATATTCTTGACAGCAGTCCAGTGACCCTCACCGGGATCTTGTTGATATCTGCTGGTCATACTCAAGGCAAATGACACATCCAGTCAAGTACATAGCATGACATACATGATAGATCCAATGGCAGAGGCATATGGAATCTTACTCATGCGATCTCTTTGATCTTGTGTACTAGGACACAGACCCTTACTGAGATGAATGCCATGAGACATGGGCATGTTACCCCTTTTAGAATCTTGCATATTGAACCTATGCAGTATCTTGTCTATATATGTGCTCTGACTTAGGCCTAGCAGCCTCTTAGATCTATCTCTATAGATCCTTATCCAAAGGATGTAAGTGGCTTCGCCTAAATCTTTCTTTAAGAAAGACTTTCCTAACCAAGACTTGACACTCTGCAAGGTAGGAATGTCATTCCCAATGAGTAGGATGTCATCAACCAAAAGAACTAGAAATACAATTGTGCTCCCACTAACCTTCTTGTAAACACAATGTTCATCGATGTTTTGAATGAATTCAAACTCTTTGACTACTTCATCAAAATGATGATTCCAGCTCCAAAATGTCTGCTTCAATCCATAAATGGATCTTTGAAGCTTGCAAACTTTACTAGAGTCCTCTGGACGCACAAAACCATCAGGTTGTGTCATGTACACATCCTCAAGCAGCTTTTCGTTAAGGAAGGCTGTTTTGATGTCCATCTGCCATATCTCATTGTCATAATATGATGCAATGGCAAGAAGGAATCTGATTGATTTGGCGATTGCAACTGGGGAAAAGGTTTCATCATAGTCCACACCATGAGTTTGAGTGAATCCTTTTGCAACCAGCCGTGCCTTGAAGACATTTACTTTGCCATCTATGTTAGTTTTTTCTTTGAAAACCCACTTGCACCCAACGGTTTTTACACCCTCAGGTGGATCGACTAAGGTCCATACCTTATTGTCGTACATAGATTACATTTCAGACTTCATGGCATATTTTTCGGAGTTTGGTCCCACTATGGTGTCTCGATAGGTAGTTGCCTCATTCTGCTCAATGAGCAAAACATCACGACTTCCAGTGATCAGAAATCCATATCTCTGAGGCTGTAACCGTGATCTATCGAACCTTCGAGGGCCTTGTGTTACTTGAGTAGGCTCAACAACTTGTTGTGAGTCTTCTCCGGTTTCCATCTGTGGTACTGTAATATCCTGAATTTTGGACCCGTAAAATTGAGAATAAGCCTAAATTAGGCAGACTACTAAGCCCGATCCGGGAGGAATCCCTAGAATGACAAGAGTCTCTGATGGTCCCAGGTTTGTAAAGATGTGGGCCCAGGGCAAGATACCTGTGAGGTATAATGCCGATGTGATGAAGCGGTGCCGGGGAATATGGCAAAACACAAAGTCTTGACCCCTGGAAGTGCGTATGTGTCATACAGGGATACGTGTCATCATGAGGTTAAAGGAAGATAAGGCAAGGGCAAAATGGTCAATCCCTTGTCCTTTGGGCATTGAATTTCGTCCAACATGAGAAAAGAAAGAAAATCAGATGATTTTGTCCATACTCTGGTCCAGACACAAGACATGGGACCCGCAGGCGAATAACCGACAGAAAAGGGGACCGATAGGGACCAATCAGGGGAATTATTCTGGTTGAGGCTTGGCTTTGGGGTCTGATTTTGGAGTTTTTGATGGTCCCAAAGTGTTTAAAACGTGATTTCGTGTGAGGTTAAGTCATGGTTTAAGTTTTCTAACTCAAAAACCCCAAAAACTCAAGGAAGAGGCTTGCTGCCAGTTTTCTGGATTCTGGGCAGCGAGACTTCAAAAATGTTTTTAAAATGGTGGAGACGTTGGTTTGAGCTGAAATTTTACAGGTGAAAATTAGACATCTGGGGCATCATTTTGACAGGTAACTTGACATATTTTTGATGCACCGATTGAGAGATACAAATTTTCTAAGTTGGCTCTGTCTGCAACAGGATGAAATTTGACCCAGTTGTGGAAAGTGAGCAACACGCCAAAATATAAGTGCTTTCTGGGTCTGGGGGTATTTTTCATGAAAAATAGACATTTCAATGGTTCAAATGGCGCTGGTTTCATGTAAAAATGATTTTTGTGGAATTTAGTAAAAATCCCACAAGCTGGACTAAGATCACTGGATTCCTGGAAGTTGTGGCTTGGGCTCGATTTTTGACAAAAAATTGTGAATTAAAATGATCCAGCTGCTCAAACCGACACAAAATTCTTTGACTAATGAGTTGAAGAATTGTTTAACCAATTAGATTAAACCAGAACCCTCAATTCACTTATGTCCAGCTGACCATACTACTCAACCGAACACAAGCTTCTTTGTTGAACATTGATTGGTTGGTAAGAGAAGATTAGAAAACTAGAATCCTTATTCCGGCCAGCAAGTTCGTTTAAACAGAACTATATGGCATGTTGTAAATTAAACGAAATTCAGGTCTGAATATTAGTCTTTGTCTTGCTAACCGACATGCCCATGTAGATTAATTCATAGGACCAATCTTCTCTTAGCCAATTCGGACTATCACGTCATGGCACACCGAAAATAAAAGAGTGCAAGATGTGCGAAACCGTGAAGAAAGAAAGGGTACCAAGAAGGCTTGCAATTCAGCGTTTTGATTAAGGTAAGCGTCTAAGGTTTCTAGTTCAACTCGTGAAGTCTATAGAAAGTTGTAGAAAGGCGTATGACGTGCTGGAAACTTGATTGAGTGAAGGAATATTAGAAGCTAGTGGAAATCATAAATTGAAGCTTAGGAGCTTGGTATGTATGTGTTTGGTTACGATGAAGTTTGATAGAATTTATGTTGACACAGTTTCTTGCTTCTTCCTTGCTGCTCTGTCATTGATTGATGAAGGAGTAACGTTTTTATTAAGCTTCCTTGCTGCTGCTACGTTATTAAGTGAAGAAGGAAAAAAAATGCTTTGATAGATATATATATTCAAGTGGTTATGTTATTAAAGAAAAGGGAAGTTCGGATGTGATTAAATGAACCTAAGTTTATAGAAGACAAATTTTGAAAGAAAGACCTCATAAGTGGGTTGATACAATTGAAACCTTTCGGTCAAGTTGTTCCACGGTAGAGGGAAAGAATTTTGGAGGAATTAATGATTTCATGGTGATTTAAATGAAGAGGTATTTTTTGTGACACTAAGTAAAGGTATTTGGATGACTTATAGGTATAAAGGATCCTTGGAAGTCTACGGGCCTACTAAAATATTAAGGACAATAATTATCGCGACAGGTAGTAACCGTTTTACTCAGATATCTCTATGTGTTTTGTTGTATGTTTGTGTTTGCCATGTGTGTTTTTCCTTGTATATGTTGTGCCAAATATGCATACAGTATTGTATGATTCCTAGCGCTGAGGATGTTCAGTCTGAGGCCGGCCTTGGTTGGCGGCTGTACGGGTTGAGTTATCAGTCCGGAGCTAGCCTAGAAAGGGCAGCTCTACGGGTTGTGAGTCCAGTGAGTCCGAGGTTTGCCTTGGTTGGCAGCTGTACGGGTTCTTGCAGTTTTTGGTATGTGCTTTACTATGAAATGATCTGGATGCATATTTGGTATGTATTTGGCATGTTCTTATATTTCTGTCTGCATGGTGGCATATATACTCTTGACACATTTAGTATTTGAGTACTGACGATTACTCTGGGGGCCGTTATTGGACCCCAGCCTCTTTTGTTTTCAAAAGGAGATATGCTTGGTGTGAAGAGCCCTCTTCGGAATGAGAGGTGTTATTAGGACAGGTATCAGTACAGACTGAAGAATAGGGAATGCCCTATCATGTTTGTACATATACTTGAGATGTCGGTATATTTTGTTAGTATTTGTTTTGGATGACTGTACCCTTAACCCTTCGGGGACTTATATTTTTTTCTGTTTAATTTACCTTTTCCAGTACAGTAGATAGTCTAAACCAGTTTGATGCTCTGTTGCCTCACTCTGATATAAGTTAAATGGACCAAATAACGAAGGAACGGTAACCAAGTAAGTGAATCCCTCTAACCCGCCACCCGAAAGGGCGAGGCTGGTAGGGGTGTAATAGGTTCCACATTGTCCTGTGACTCTCAAACTTCTTCGAGGTTCATTTTACTCCCACTGGTTCTTTTAGAGATAAACTCTTTTTCTAAAAAAGCACCATTCCGAATAACAAACACTTTATGATCAATGGGAATGTAGACATAGTATCCTTTAGTTTCCTTAGGATACCCCACAAAAGGCATTTTGAGGATCTGGATGATAATTTATCAGAGGCTTGATGTTTAACATATACCTCAATCCCCAAATCTTAGGAAATGACAAGCTGGGTTTCTTCCCAGTCCATATCTCATATGGTGTCTTTTCAATCGCCTTTGACGGAACATGATTTAGTGTGAATGCAGCTGTTTCTAGGTCATGGCCCCAAAAAGAAGATTGAAGATCTGTTTGACTCATCATAGATCGAACCATATCTAATAGAGTTTGATTCCTCCGTTCAGAAACACCATTCCTTGAAGTGTTCCTGGAGGAGTAAGCTGTGAGATGATCCCACAACTCCTAAGATGGTCAACAAACACTTGGCTCAAATACTCACTACCTCGATCAGATCGAAGTGCCTTGATTGTTTTACCAAGTTGGTTTTGCGCTTCATTTTGAAACATTTTGAACATTTCAAAAGTTTCAAACTTTATGTTTCATCAAACAGATATACACATATCTCCTGAAATTGTCTATAAATGTAATGAAGTGCAAACGACCTCCTCTGGCAGATGTATTCATTGGTCCACACACATCAGTATGTATGAGGCCCAATAAATCGATGGCTCTCTCACTGTATCCAGTAAAAGGTGCCTTTGTCATCTTTCCCAATAAACAAGACTCACATGTATCAAATGATTAAAAAACAAATGACTTCAGAAATCCATCTGTAATGGAGTTTCGAAATGTGCTTCTCATTTATATGGCCTAGACGACAATGCCATAGGAAGGGAGGACTCAAATCTTTTGACTTGATCCTTTATGTCACAGATGTCCATTCAATTTTCTACTGTCCTTGAGATCCTATACATTTATACAAATGCGTGAACCACATGTAGTATCTAATACCCATGTTTGAGGAAGTAGAAAAGCGAATGTCTATGAAATAGATACCTAAAGCGATAGCCCACTATCCTTCTTGTTCTTTTCAGATCTTCGAGGCAGAGTGTGCGATTCTTCTTCCAATGACTAATTCCATTGCAGAAAAAAGCAGACCCCTTCCTTCGGAGGTTTTGCCTTCTTGGCTTTCTGTTTCATATCCCTTCCTCTCTGAACGGACAAAACAGTACTGGGCCTTCTCTCAAGGCTTTGCTCAGCAGTTTCGAGCATCCCATGCAGTTCAGAAATTGATTCCTCCATATTGTTCATGTTGTAATCCATGACAAAGTCATCATAACTTCCTGGGAGTGAGTTCAAGATCACATCTGTAGTTAACTCCTGGGATATGGGGAATTCAAGCCTCTCAAGGTGATCAATGTAGCCTTTCATTTTCAAAACATGAGGGCTAACTAATGCACTGATAACCTTAGAATTTATGATATTTTAATTAGCTAAAAACTCTGTCATTGTCATGGTTTAATGGATCAAAATAGTTAAATATGTAGTTTCATCTTCATAATTAGTTTTTAGACTTCATTTGTATTGATCTTGGTTATATTTGAAATTTGGATCAAAACTGGGCTTAAATCACACCTCTTTCACAATTGGGTAATAAACACTGTTTGTTATTTTGGGTATAACTTGAGTTATAGAAATCCAATTGATCCCCAATTTGCATTTTCAGAAAGCTAAGAGGAAGCCCTACAACTCCTATGAAGAGCCCAAAAGCTAACTCAGATGTTTAGAGGGCCAAAATTGGACTGGAAACCGAAACAGGCTGCTTTCACTGGACTCTGGAATGACGTTCGGTATTTGGCCCATATCTGGAGCTACAGACCTCCAAATGGGGCACCGTTTGAACGACTGGAAAGCGGACATCTGGGGCCACATTTCATATGAAGATCACATGGCCAGATTCGGATGATTTCGTGGCCTAACATGGGCAGGAAAAGAAGACACGGTTTTGGAGCTGTAAAGTGACTCAAAGATGCTTCCAAGTTGGCCACTAACTAAAGTGACGAATTTGTGTTGTAAAGTGCATGGATGAGATGCTCCTAGCTGCCTATAAATAGAAGGGAGTTGTGAAGAGCAAGACACACTTGGAGTAGACCAAGATCTCTCCATTTTTAGGTTCTTTCTTTCTTAGTTTCAGATTTCTCTTCATGTTCTTTCCTTCTTGTTCTTTGCCTCCTACATGGAAGGCTTAGTTTATTCTTATAACTTTCATGCAATTTATTTTCCATTGCTTTCCTTTTTGATCATTGCCTCCTACATGGAAGGCTTAGTTTTTATTTTTTTTAGTTTCATGTATTGTCTTTAATTCTTCTCTTTATTTTCTTGCCTCCTACATGGAAGGCTTAGGTTTTGCTTATTTAGTTTTATGTATTGTCTTTAATTCTTATCTTTAGTTTCTTGCCTCCTTCTTGGTATGACTTAGTTTTAATCTTTCCTTTTTGGTTGTTTTAATTAAATTTCATGTTCTTCATCTTTTACCATTTTATTGCTTGGCCATGATTAGCATGAACTAAGTATCTTTCTAAGGTCATGTATGGATTCTTTATGAAGTTTAATTGAAATTCTGTTTTTAATTACATAATCGTTGTCTTGGATATGTTTCTTTAATCCATGCTTAATGCCTTGGTTAGTTTGATCACCTAATTAAGGAATTGAAAGATTAATTAGACCTTGGGAAAGGCTAGTTAGTTCTAGGTTCAATTGATGAAAGAACATAAGGTACTAGCAAGGGAACTTGTCATAGGCTTTATGCAATCATAAAGAATTCTGGACTTAATGCATGAATTGATTCTAATGAGCATGGGAACATGACTTTAGGATTAAGGATTAGGCTAATTGACTTAGGGATAAGCAATTAGATTAAAATCTGAAATTCGATTGACATACTTCAATTCACGGGTTAAGTAGTTAATTTCTACCTTAAAAGAAGATTAGGTCTTAATCTAGCTTTTGGTAAAGGAAGAACATTTAAATGGATTATTGATGATATACATGACCCTAGGCTTTTGTTAATTTCATTTTACAAAGTTTAATTCAATTTCTGTGTGATTTTACTGTTTTTTAATATTTTTCATCAAAAACTCTTACGGTTGCATCAACTATAAATTAAAGTGATTTGGGTTGGTAGTTGGAACTTTGGTCCCTGTGGGAACGATATTTTATTACCTTGGGATACTTGCCGGTATTACATTGATAGTGTATACTTGCACTGGTTACCCATTCATCAAGTTTTTGGCGCCGTTGCCGGGGACCAAATTTGTCCCAATATCAACTATCTTTGCTTGTTTATAGATTGGTGCTTATTTTATTGCAGTTTTTAATTTTTCGTTTTGAGTTATTCCTTGTTCATTTCAATTGTGTGTTATTTTTACCTCAAAAAAAAAAAAAAATAAATAAATTGAGTGTGCTTTGTTATTATACTTTTGATTTTATGTGTTCTTGTAAGTTTGTAGGTGTGATAATTGAGTTGTTGGAAATTCATTTTCTGCAGAATTTCAATTAAGTATAACAAAAATTTAGTAGTCTATCTCTCTTCTTGACTTTCAGGTCCTTAAGAACTGATTTCTTGATTAAAGTGTATGCAAGACACAAATCTTTTATTTGATCAAGAAATAGAGAGGACGTTGCGGCGTTTGAGAAGAGAACAAAAAGCTTTGCTACAAGTTCAACAAGCTTCTTCATCCACAAATACCGAACCTAAAAAGATCACAATGGCAGAAGCAGCTGGGAATCATAGAAGTGTGGGAGATTTTGCTATCCCAAGGGTTAGTGAAATTGCTTCCAGCATTGTTAAGCCAAGGGTGGAGGCCAACAACTTCGAGATCAAGCCAGCAATTATTCAGATGGTACAAACAGCTGTGCAATTTTATGGCCTTCCCTATGAAGATCCAAATTTGCATCTGGCAAGTTTCTTGGAGATTTGCGACACATTCAAATTTAATGGTGTTACTGATGATGCCATTAGACTGAGGCTCTTCCCATTTTCTCTGAAAGATAAAGCAAGAGTCTGGTTGCAGTCACTTCCTCCTGGAGCAATCACCACTTGGGATGAATTGACAAAAAAATTCTTGGGCAAGTATTTCCCTCCTGCAAGAACTGCAAAGTTAAGAAACGACATCACCTCTTTCCATCAAGCTGACGGTGAATCACTCTATGAAGCCTGGGAGCGGTTTAAAGACTTACTTAGGAAGTGCCCACATCATGGCCTTCCTGAGTGGTATCCAGTCCATACATTCTATAATGGGCTACAAGGGAACACAAGAGGCATTGTCGATGCAGCTGCAGGTGGTGCTCTGATGGCAAAATCCGTGGATGATGCCTACAACATTTTGGAGAACATGGCTAACAACAATTATCATTGGAACGGGGAAAGGAGTAATACTAAGAAAGCAGCAGGAATTCACGAACTTGATGCTTTATCAACACTTTCTGCTCAGGTAGCTTCTATGACTAATCAGTTGAATAAGTTGACATCTGCTAATGTACAAGGAAGTAGGTGTGACTTATGTGGAGAAGGACACATTACTGAGAAGTGTGCTACAAGTCAGGAGAGTGTGCAGTATGTTGCTCATCAACATAAGCAACAGTACAATCCGCATTCTAACTATTACAATCCAGGTTGGAGAAATCACCCCAATTTCTCATGGAGTAATCAAGCAGGTACACAACAACAATCTGAACAGCCACGACTTCCCCACAATCCTCCTGGATATGCAGCACCAATCCAGCCACAAGAGAAAAAGAGCAGTCTTGAAGATATTCTAGCTCAATTCATGACTAGAACCGGCTCCATGCTACAGAACCATACAGCCTCTATCAAGAATTTAGAGATACAGGTAGGACAAATTGCCAACTCTCTAAATGTCAGGCAGCAGGGTACCCTTCCCAGTAATACTGAAGATCCTAGAGGTAAGGAAACTTGCCAAGCCATTGCTCTTAGAAGTGGTAAAGTATTGAAAGATGTCGAACCAGTGGCAATTGAAGCCCAAACGAATGAAGAAAATCAAGGTGAAAGTAGGGCTGAAAGTCAAACCAAGCAACTACACCAACATGTTGAAACTAAAAAGAAAGTAGTTCAACCTCCTTTTCCTCAACGGGTGAAATTTGATCCAAAAGATAGGCAATTTTCTAGATTTCTGGATGTATTCAAGAAATTGCAGATCAACATACCATTTGCAGAAGCTTTAGAAAATATGCCATCTTATGCAAAATTTATGAAAGAGTTGTTGTCCAAAAAGAGGAGATTGGTGGAGAACGAACTAGTTGCACTTACTGAGGAGTGCAGTGCGGTTTTGCAGAAGAAGTTGCCACCAAAGTTGAAGGATCCAGGAAGCTTCACCATCCCTTGCACAATAGGAAATCAGTTCGCGGGTAACGCCCTTTGTGATTTAGGGGCTAGCATCAATTTAATGCCCCTAACCATATTCAAGAGACTCGGCCTTGGGGAAATCAAATCTACATCTGCAGTTCTTCAGTTAGCTGACCGAACATTGGCATACCCAAAAGGTATAATTGAGGACATTCTTGTTAAAATTGATAAATTAATCTTGCCTGCAGATTTCATCATCTTAGACATGGAGGAGGACAGAGATATTCCTATCATTTTAGGAAGACCCTTCCTAGCCACTGGAGGAACATTGATAGATGTAAAAAAGGGTGAGTTGACTATGCGGGTTGAAGATCAACAGGTTACTTTTAATGTTTTTAAGGCGGTTAAATTTTCTGATAACTATGAGAATGTTTTCTCAATCGATGTGCTTGATAACTGCCTTAATAATTTAAAAGTAATGACACTTCCTTTAGACCCTTTGCAAGCAGCATTGGAAGAGACAGAGTCCTTTGATGGTAAGGATTATGAGTTTTGTTTAGATGATCTCTCTCCCTCTTTACAAGAACAAAACTTTGAAACCTTGCATGTTGTTAAAGGAAAAGAGGTAAGTGAACCACCTTCTACTCTTAACGATGTTCCTAGTCTTGATTTGAAACAGCTTCCATCACACCTTTCCTATGCCTATCTAGGAGAGGATGCTTCTTATCCTGTTATTATTGCAGCTGACTTAAATCAGGTTCAAAAGGAAAAATTATTGAGGGTGTTGAGGGAACACAAGAAGGCAATAGGTTGGACTCTAGCTGACATCAAAGGTATAAGCCCTTCCTACTGTATGCACAAGATCATTTTGGAAGAAGGGAGCAAACCTTCAATTGAAGCACAGAGGCGTCTAAACCCCTATATGAAGGAAGTGGTGAAGAAGGAGATAATCAAGTGGTTAGATAATGGAATCATCTATCCCATATCTGACAGTTCTTGGGTCAGCCCAATACAATGTGTTCCAAAGAAAGGAGGAACAACAGTGGTGAAAAATGGCAACAATGAGCTGATTCCCACAAGGACCGTGACTGGTTGGCGGGTATGCATGGATTACAGGAAGTTAAACAAGGCGACCAGGAAAGATCATTTTCCTCTCCCATTCTTGGATCAGATGCTAGACAGGATAGCCGGGTATGATTTTTACTGTTTTCTTGATGGCTATTCAGGTTACAATCAGATAGTAATTGCTCCTGAGGATCAAGAGAAGACAACTTTTACCTGCCCTTATGGTACATTTGCATTTAGAAGGATGCCCTTTGGCCTTTGTAATGCCCCTGCCACGTTTCAAAGGTGTATGATGGCAATCTTCTATGATCTTATAGAAGACATAATGGAGGTATTTATGGATGACTTCTCTGTCTTTGGTTCTACCTTTGATGCATGTTTAGCAAATTTGACAAAAGTGTTGCAAAGATGTGTAGAAACAAACTTGGTTTTAAATTGGGAAAAATGCCATTTTATGGTACGTGAAGGGGTGGTATTAGGCCACAAAATTTCAAAAAGGGGAATTGAGGTAGACAAAGCAAAAATTGAAGTGATTGAAAAATTGCCCATTCCCACTAATGTCAAGGCCATTAGAAGTTTTCTAGGACATGCAGGTTTTTATAGGCGCTTTATAAAAGATTTTTCCAAAATTAGCAAACCTTTGTGCAATTTGTTGGAAAAAGATGCAATTTTTAAAATTGATGATGATTGTGTGAAAGCTTTTGAGACTCTAAAGAACAAGCTAGTTTCAGCCCCTATTATGTGTGCTCCTGATTGGAATGCTTCATTTGAACTAATGTGTGATGCAAGTGATCTTGCAATTGGGGCTGTTCTAGGTCAAAGAAAAGAGAAAATTTTTCATGCAATTTACTATGCTAGTAGGACTCTTTCAAATGCTCAAAAGAATTATGCAACAACTGAGAAAGAATTACTAGCTATAGTTTTTGCATTTGATAAATTTCGCGCTTATCTGTTGGGGTCCAAGGTAGTTGTTTACACAGATCATGCTGCCATTAAATACCTGCTGTCTAAGAAAGATTCTAAGCCGAGGTTGATACGGTGGATCCTCTTGTTACAAGAATTTGATTTGGAAATCAGAGACAAAAGGGGGTCAGAAAATCAAGTGGCTGATCACTTGTCAAGATTAGAAGGTAGTAATGAGGACAAGACGGAACCTGTGCATGGATTCTTCCCAGATGAACAGCTCTTTAGAATTGCAACTTCAATCCCCTGGTATGCTGACATTGTTAACTTTCTGGTATGTGGTATTCTACCTTCTGATTTTACTTTTCAACAAAAGAAAAAGCTCATGCATGATTCAAAATTCTATTTTTGGGATGAGCCTTTTCTTTTTAAGAGATGTCCTGATCAAATAATTCGGAGGTGTGTACCACAAGAGGAAATTAATAATATTCTTGTTCATTGTCATAATTCAGATTATGGGGGGCATTATGGGAGCACTAGGACAGCTGCCAAGGTCCTAGAAAGCGGATTTTATTGGCCATCTTTATTCCATGATGCTCGTGAGTTTGTTGTTTCTTGTGACAGGTGTCAAAGAACAGGTAATATATCAAGGAGGAATGAGATGCCTCAACATGGTATTCTTGAAATTGAACCATTTGATGTGTGGGGAATTGACTTCATGGGGCCCTTTCCATCATCCTCCAACTGCAAGTACATCCTGGTGGCAGTTGACTATGTTACCAAGTGGGTTGAAGCGGTGGCTCTTCCTACCAATGAAGCACACCAAGTGACCAAGTTTTTAAGGAAGAATATCTTCACAAGGTTTGGTACCCCAAGAGCCATAATCAGCGATGGTGGTTCTCACTTTTGTAACAAATGGTTTGAGACACTATTAGTGAAATATGGGGTCAAGCACAAGGTGTCTACCGCTTACCACCCTCAAACCTGTGGCCAAGTGGAAGTATCAAATAGGGAGATCAAGCGAATCTTGGAGAAAGTGGTAAGACCTACAAGGAAGGATTGGGCTATAAAGCTAGATGATGCTCTTTGGGCCTACAGAACAGCTTACAAGACCGTCCTCGGAACATCTCCCTACAGGTTAGTATATGGTAAGGCTTGTCACCTACCTGTTGAAATAGAACATAAAGCATATTGGGCCATAAAACAGCTTAATCTTGATCCCACTGTGGCTAAAGAACATAGGCTCCTTCAGTTGAATGAATTAGATGAGATTAGGAAGGATGCTTATGAAAGTGCAAGAATCTACAAAGAGAAGACCAAAGCATGGCATGACAAGAAGATTGCTCCACGTCACTTTGAGGTAGGCCAAAAGGTATTGTTATTCAATTCAAAATTGAAATTGTTTCCAGGAAAACTCAAATCAAGGTGGAGTGGTCCCTTTAAGGTAACAAAGGTCTTCCCTTATGGAGCTGTGGAATTGGAAGAGGAGAGTTCCAAAAGAACCTTCATTGTGAATGGCCAAAGATTGAAGCATTATTGGAGCCAAAATGTGCACCTGAGTGAGATTTCTCATTCACCCCAGCATCCCTAAATGAATATGGGTAACATGTCTGCTAAAGACTATAAACTTAGCAAGGTGTACTACTGTCTGTATATAATGTGCTGCTGATTGTGGTTCTGTTTTTCAAAAAAAAAAAACATAAAAAAAAAAAAAAAAAACAACAACAACAACTTTGGTTTGCTGTTCCTTATTTTCTATTTGCAGTTTTTTGGATTTTGTTTGCTGTTTGTGCAGAATTGTCAGCTTCAAACCTTTAGCGGCTGCCCTTACATTAAGCTTTGGGTGTCTTCTAAGTTTGGGGGAGTCCCTTTAACCTTTCCCTTTTATTTATGTTTTTCTCTCACTCCTTATTCACCTCACATGTTTAGATAACATTGAGGACAATGTTGGTTTTAAGTTTGGGGGTGTTGTTTGGAAACATAAATTTATTTTCTTTAAGGATAGGTTTTAAATACTTTTCCCCAATAAGGTTTGGTGTTTTCATTTCATGATTAGGTATTAGATGTTTTATTCAAAAAAAAAAAAAAATCTTTTAAAACATGACATGAATGAATTCTAAGGTAGAGTAGATACCGTGAGATTGGAAAATAAGAATCATGTGTTTTTGGCAATGCAAAATGTGAATATCAAATACGTTATTCTTGAGTGAGTATGATCACATGTTTGAATAAACAAGTTACTGAATTTCTGGAGTAGTAGTTTAAAGTTAATGATCTTGAGGATGGTGTAATTGATTCCCATATCCGTGAGGGATTGAGCTTCATATACTTATATTCTTTTGCTGTGTGCACCTCACTATTTTAGCACTCTAGAACTTGTTCTATTTCTGGTTTGAGATGGCAAGTATTGCATGCATATTCTGAAATGATAAAAGGCAATTTATTTCTTGTATAAACCAGTTGGCCAAATAGCCCACCTAGCATTCTCCATTGATTAACCCTTTTGAGCCTGAGGCCTTGTTTGTTCTTATTATTAACCACTGTTATATAACCATTCCATACATATCCTACCTCACAATGGAAAGCAGAGTATGCTACAGGTGAAAGTATGAACTTAATTGATGAATTTTGGAATTGTATGACGGTTATGATCTGTATAATGAATATATTAGTGTAAAAAAAAAAAAAAAAAAAGAGTAATGGTACTGGTAGCTCAAAAAAAAAAAAAAAAAAAAGAAGAAGAAGAAAGAAATGAGTTAGTGAAGGATGAAAACAGTTATATGAGACACAATTTGGATTTGACTGATGATTCATATTTTCTGTTTTCCATTGTTAAAGCTACTTATCCATATATTATCCTTCCCTAACCATAGCCAACCTTTGAAAGACCTTTTGATTGGTTTATGCATGTATTACAGAGCAGTGGAGAAGTAGAATATGAACAAGCCTATGGTAGTGTTATTAGAGTGATGGTTGATTGAGTGAAATACACACCCTAAAATACTTGAGAGTTTGAGTGGATTGAATATCCAAGTGAGGGGTTATTCCAATTTACTATTTTCCTCTTGATAACTCTACTTTCTACTACTCTGGAAATTAGTGAAGTGTTGATACAAGCATAATGTATTACTCATTTTTGAACTGTGCTTTCATTGATTGATATATCCATTTGCAATGCTAAGTTAAAGAAAAAAAAAAAAAAAATTTGGTCTAATAAGTTATCTTATTTTCCTCACTCACATCGATCTGCACATCCCCTTGTTTTTAAGCTATATCTGTTATCTTTAATTGATTTGCTTGAGGACAAGCAAAGATCTAAGTTTGGGGGAGTTTGATAACCTTAGAATTTATGATATTTTAATTAGCTAAAAACTCTGTCATTGTCATGGTTTAATGGATCAAAATAGTTAAATATGTAGTTTCATCTTCATAATTAGTTTTTAGACTTCATTTGTATTGATCTTGGTTATATTTGAAATTTGGATCAAAACTGGGCTTAAATCACACCTCTTTCACAATTGGGTAATAAACACTGTTTGTTATTTTGGGTATAACTTGAGTTATAGAAATCCAATTGATCCCCAATTTGCATTTTCAGAAAGCTAAGAGGAAGCCCTACAACTCCTATGAAGAGCCCAAAAGCTAACTCAGATGTTTAGAGGGCCAAAATTGGACTGGAAACCGAAACAGGCTGCTTTCACTGGACTCTGGAATGACGTTCGGTATTTGGCCCATATCTGGAGCTACAGACCTCCAAATGGGGCACCGTTTGAACGACTGGAAAGCGGACATCTGGGGCCACATTTCATATGAAGATCACATGGCCAGATTCGGATGATTTCGTGGCCTAACATGGGCAGGAAAAGAAGACACGGTTTTGGAGCTGTAAAGTGACTCAAAGATGCTTCCAAGTTGGCCACTAACTAAAGTGACGAATTTGTGTTGTAAAGTGCATGGATGAGATGCTCCTAGCTGCCTATAAATAGAAGGGAGTTGTGAAGAGCAAGACACACTTGGAGTAGACCAAGATCTCTCCATTTTTAGGTTCTTTCTTTCTTAGTTTCAGATTTCTCTTCATGTTCTTTCCTTCTTGTTCTTTGCCTCCTACATGGAAGGCTTAGTTTATTCTTATAACTTTCATGCAATTTATTTTCCATTGCTTTCCTTTTTGATCATTGCCTCCTACATGGAAGGCTTAGTTTTTATTTTTTTTAGTTTCATGTATTGTCTTTAATTCTTCTCTTTATTTTCTTGCCTCCTACATGGAAGGCTTAGGTTTTGCTTATTTAGTTTTATGTATTGTCTTTAATTCTTATCTTTAGTTTCTTGCCTCCTTCTTGGTATGACTTAGTTTTAATCTTTCCTTTTTGGTTGTTTTAATTAAATTTCATGTTCTTCATCTTTTACCATTTTATTGCTTGGCCATGATTAGCATGAACTAAGTATCTTTCTAAGGTCATGTATGGATTCTTTATGAAGTTTAATTGAAATTCTGTTTTTAATTACATAATCGTTGTCTTGGATATGTTTCTTTAATCCATGCTTAATGCCTTGGTTAGTTTGATCACCTAATTAAGGAATTGAAAGATTAATTAGACCTTGGGAAAGGCTAGTTAGTTCTAGGTTCAATTGATGAAAGAACATAAGGTACTAGCAAGGGAACTTGTCATAGGCTTTATGCAATCATAAAGAATTCTGGACTTAATGCATGAATTGATTCTAATGAGCATGGGAACATGACTTTAGGATTAAGGATTAGGCTAATTGACTTAGGGATAAGCAATTAGATTAAAATCTGAAATTCGATTGACATACTTCAATTCACGGGTTAAGTAGTTAATTTCTACCTTAAAAGAAGATTAGGTCTTAATCTAGCTTTTGGTAAAGGAAGAACATTTAAATGGATTATTGATGATATACATGACCCTAGGCTTTTGTTAATTTCATTTTACAAAGTTTAATTCAATTTCTGTGTGATTTTACTGTTTTTTAATATTTTTCATCAAAAACTCTTACGGTTGCATCAACTATAAATTAAAGTGATTTGGGTTGGTAGTTGGAACTTTGGTCCCTGTGGGAACGATATTTTATTACCTTGGGATACTTGCCGGTATTACATTGATAGTGTATACTTGCACTGGTTACCCATTCATCATGCACCTTCAGCCATCTTGCAAGAGAATAAGGCCTTTGTGGTCTCATACCTCTCTTGCGTCGCCTGTTCCTGGAACATTTCCATAGGATGATAAATCATCTCAGACACCTCCATGTGCTCTAGATCTCCATCAAGGTCTGGAACCACAGTGGCAGGCTTCAGGTATCCTGTATCCATAGAGTCATCCTAATGCTTCTATAAGCATCAGTCTGATCTCTTGGATCATCAGTTGCAGGCTCGTCAGGAATGGGTTGATCGATGAGATACTCCTTTCTTTTGTGTTTAGGATCAACACTTAAGTCCTCAAACATGTCAAGAAAGTTTGTCTCATCGAGTTCGTCCTTCTCAAGGGTTGATCGCATTGATGGTGTTGAGGTGTTACTATTCTACATGATTCCACAGTTAAAAAAATGTATGCAAAGTTTAATCAGTAACCTCCCACTGAATTAATAACCCTCATTATAATTAGTGGGCTAAGATCCATATTTAGCTTAATCTTAAGTCCGCTTTAGCGGGACGCTTAAAATCAAGTTATTTAGGTAGGCAACCCCTTTGCCAATTACATCACATGTAACTCTTAGATCTTTATGAGATTCGATCATCATATGACCTAGCATGTTTAATCTCATCCAATACCTTGAGATCCAAAACCGTTTTGATAATCTCAATTAAGTCAAGACAATAATGAATGTAGAGTATCACCATTACTCTCTCTTGTGTCCCCAAGATTACTCAAATGCATCCACTTTGGTGGAACATACAAATGGGTGATCGAGGTTTTGACAAGTATTCATTTATTGATGGCATTGTGACTTAAGATTTTATTTAGAGGGTATTATTAGATATAATCAAATTAATCCTATTAATTTAATTCTAAATTAATTATGAGTGATCTAATCAAATCATAATTTAAAACCTAAATTAATCATAACATATGTTAATTCATACAATTATGAAATAAATCATTATGATTAAATTATTGAGACTTGCGGCATTCGCTTCATTTTAATACGACTAGATCTATATCTTATAGGATTTCTAAAACCCTAATTGGCCGTATTAAAATATTCAAAATTAATCTCAATTAATCTTGAACTCAAATTTTAGATTAAAATAATATTAATTAAATCTGTCCAACAGATCTAATCTGATCTATTTATTTTAATCTAAAATAAAATCCTACCGATTTAATTTATCTTTATTAATTCTACCTATATGAATGCAATCATTATTGTATATTTCATATAGAATCTAAATTAATCATGCAGTGATCATATCAAAACATAATTAAAACTCGTGAATAACATGGCTCATCTAACCTGTAGTCCCCTCAAGCTAATGAGAGGATTTCTGTAAATAATGATATGAGAGAGATTTAGAGAGAGGCATGGCACGCAGGCCATATTTAAAATTTACAACACTAGAGCCATCTTGTTCACCATACCCAAACAACACTTTGTAAGGTTATGAACATACTTTAATTCATACATTTATTAAATAAAATATTACTCATGATAAAATTCTCTAATTTTATATTTTATTATATCATGATTTAAATTCTCACACTACAAATAATTTCATTTCTCGCGCTACAAACAATCAGCCGGTCCCTACGGCGGTCCCGCTAGCCGATTAGCAGGAGCGCCCCGAGAGCTTTTGAAAACATCATATTCTTTTAGAAAGAGAGTTTCATAAAACTTAATTTCAAACCCCCAGGGGCGTTGTCCGAGCATGATCGAAAATTCTGAACGATTCAGAACGTCTTTGATGCGCATGAACGTGACGGATGATTCCGAATATCGTGCGCTCTGAACAATTCAGAATTGTACGAAGCAGCCGCGACACCATTCTAGAGACCTGTCTGAAACCCTAACGCGAATTTTCAAATTAAAGCATTCAACATTCGATTTCTTGATATAAAGATTTAGTTTCTTGCATACAAAGATTCAAATTCTTGCATACAAAGATTTAGATTCTTGCATATACATCACATATAATAGCATGTACAGAAACCCAATTTAAATGCATGTTGAGTTGGCTCTGATACCACTGTTGGGATCCGTACACGCAGCGGATTAAAATTTTCTACGAATCCCGTCCCGAGGATCACTCAGGTGCGTTTAAATCAAGGTTAGGGAACCCGAATCATACCTTATAGAGAACTCAGAATCATCTGGAGCCGGAGGTTTTCCTTTGATTGCGAACTAGTAGATCAAGAATCTACACAAACCCTTTGCGCACATTTTCTCATGGTGATCAAGAAAATTCAAACTGTAGTGAATTCATCCGCGTCTCGTTCTCTTTGAACTGGTGGGCTACCTTCTTGATCAGCAGAAGTCGACTGTTAGAATCGTCTTTCTCTACCGGTATCCACACAAATAATTCCCGATCACGGCTACCGCAGCGTGCTAGCGCCTCGAACTGTGCGTCTCACTCTTTTTTGCTCTAGGGTTTCTCACGGCTTTCAATACGCTCGACTAAAACTCCCGTAGGTTTTTCTAAACCCGATAGGCGTATTATATAATCAAAATTAATCCTTATTAATTTTGAAATTCAAATTTTGAATCTGGATAATATATTAATTAAATCTATCTAATAGATCTAATCTAATATATTTATTTAATCCGAATTAAAACCAGATCTAAAATTCGAATCTTGAATTTAGATTAAAACTAAATTAAAAGCCTTCAGATTTAATTTATCTCTATAAATTAAATCCGAAAAATGATATCTATCTATTTAATTAAATATGAGATACAATATCTCAATTTAAGTTAAATAGATAATGATATCTTTATTCGAAAATCAAATGAGATATAATATCTCTATTTGTTTTAGATATTGAATTTATCCAATAAATTAAATATAAAACAAATATCATATAATAATATTATAATCTCCATTAAATAATATTATTATATTATTTTCAAATTTAATATATATATATATACACACACATACACACACACACACACACACACACACACACACACACACATATATATTTATCCTAGATTAAATTCAGTATTCATTTAATCTCAGATTAATCTGAGATTCAATGAATCTGGACACTTTTACCCATGTTGGATTATTCTTGTGTGCGACCCTGCAGGCCCATATGAGATTGGCAGTGGGCCAATACTGTACCAGCCCACAAGTCGCAAGTGGCCTCTAGCAAGACATTGCGACTACCCAATTCATATGGGGATTGATGACACGATACTACCTATCGTACAACCATGTCACGTCCCTTTTGTCACGCCATAATTTGGTCAAGGATGAGGCATGGATAATGTCAACTTCCTATTCTTGACCATTACTTTCTCGATTCTCGAGTAGTCTAAAAGGTGAAATGGAAACTCTTTTTCATCACAGTATGGCCATACATTTCTTAGACTCACTCATCGAGGGGCCCAGTATTATCTCTCTACAAATGTGAGGGACAAATTCCATCTTGACCATTCACATTCCTCCACATGAAAACCACTGATCCCGATCCCAGCCTTTATCATCTCCCGATCAAAGGTGACTTTTGACTAGGTCAAAGACCAGTGACTCATCATGTAGGAATCCATGATGATCTCAGGTCATAGGGCGTCATGACGCAGTTATACATGAGATAAGCTTATGACTTAATCCATGCAGCTTTCTCATAGTGGGTCGATCCAGCACCTTGTACTCTTACAAGTGCCTATGACTTTGATTCGTATCTCCATACCTCATCAAAGTCATACTGGTCTTAACTCATCTTCGCTCCCGCGTAGATGACCGACCAGCGACATTTAGAATAATCTATAAGATATATCCAGGGATATAGTTATCACCATAAACATGCGTATGAAATGATAACTTAATGGAGAACAATGACTTGCCCCTAGGGCATAATTTCCAACATGTATAACTTTAGGACTTAGACGCCTCTTATTCAAACATTTTACATAAGGGCAATAAAACTTCCCACTATCATTATGGGCATTTTGTTTAGCAAATTCTATAAAGTCCCTCACCCCATTCTAATATTCAACACTCGTCCGTAAAGCATTTATCCAACTGTGATCCATAGTAGAATTCCTATAGACGGAAAGATTTAACATACGTAATCCGAAAAAATTGACACTTGCATATAAAATAAGGCAACACCAAATGCATATTTATGCTCAATGTCGGTTATGTCCTTTTTTTTTACGGAGAAACTTCCCATTAAATGCATAACGAAGAATCACTTTTGGTCATAAATGTATCACAATGAATCCAAAATAAATGCATGACGAGGAAATTAAATGCATCGCATGAAGGTCTTGTGGACTCACCTGACAATGATAATGCTGCTCAAAATCATGAGAGGTAAAAACAATGACAATTAAGGACCTAGCTTGAGAAGAACGCTAGAACCTTGGTTGTCTGAAAACCTAGTGATTTGTCTAAAAAGTGAGTCATTTATATTTAAAGGAAGACTATTAAGACCGGACATTTAATAAATACATGGTCGTAAAAGTTAAGCAATTTTCAAAAATAAACGAAGACTTACTTTTACGAGCGGTCATAAGAAATAAGACTTTTAAGACCGATCATTTTAAAATCATACGGTCCTAAAAGTCTTCTTTTAAGACTGGTCATTTCACGAAGACTTTTAGGACTAGGGGTATAATAACTATATGGTTCTAAAAGTCACCCCATATTTTTTAAATAAATGAGGACTTTTAGGATCAGATGGAAAAAATGTGGTACTAAAAGTCGTGAATACTTTTTACTTTTTAGTCTCTTATTGCTCATTTACAACATCCTGTGCCTCAAATTAAAAGCACTAAATAGCTAGAATGAATGAATGAATTCTTTGAAAAAATAAACAAATTTATTATTGAATTACACATTGCGTATGTATTTACAAATGAATGAATTGTTCGAAAAAATAAACAAATTTACAGAAAATTATTGTTGCTACAGCATATATTTACAAATGAATTTAGGACATTAATTATTGTCCTGACTCTAAGATCAGGTCATACAGATATTCACAAAATAAGTTGCATATGTGCTCCACTTCATCATCAGGAAAGGGATCAGGACAGGAAAACATCTGTAAAATCAAAAACAGAAACTGAATTAACTTGCGTGCATATTTCATATGTAACATTAAGCCAGAAACTGAATTCAGCCATAATATGTAACATCAAATACATTTACCTTTGCAAATAATTTAGTTCTTCCTTTAGTGATAATATCATATATGTGTTTCATGACGTACTGGCCACAGAAGTTGGACTCTGTGGGTTGCTGACGGGTCTAAAAAGAACAAGAAAGATATATAAGAGCATATATAGCTCACTAACCAAGTTCACAAGGCAATGTGTCAGTGTCCAAATATGTACCAACCTTTGGTGCGTGCCATGTAGGATTAGTGGCTTGATACCCACGCTTTTTGTTTACCGAGATTTGGAAGGTCCTCATGACACTATCATCAAAATCACAAATTTACCAAAAATGTTCACTGAAAATTCATAGCAGAGATTTCAGACAAGAGAATCAAAATGACATGCTTACTCGTTGATGGTCTGCATCAACGTAGTCCCTGGATCGCTGTGGGTGGAGCATAAGAAGATAACTTTACTTCTTTCTTTTTAAGATCTTCCTGTAAGATACAGATAACGAGAAGCTTAGTAATGAAACATGTTTAGTAACTAAAAAAATAAAAACAACGATACTTACAATTCTTTCAGCAACTAGACGAGTTTGTTCACTCGTGTAGGCGCCGCTTGGCTTTTGCTGAATATGCAACCACAACTCCTCGCGACGTATTGGAGATGGTGGATCATGTATCACAGAAGGATTGGATTTTGCTTTATCTTCCAATCTCTTCTGCTTGGCCACCATCAATTCTTTTTCGGCCTTTTCATATTCGCCGCGAGAAGCCCTATGTGGGCAAACATTCTTTCTCCCTATCTCCTGTGCTTGTTCCCTTCTTTTCTGTGAATCAGAATTGAAAACAACTATTAATTATGAATTCCAGCCATGTCACTAACAGAAATTAGAGAGCTTCTACTTCATATGAACGTCAAACATTAGTCAAATTCACTTCATCAAGTTTCAACATTTTATTTAAGGAAGATGTAGAATTGTAAAAGAAATTGGAGCTATGTTTTGTACTGCTAGATAGATAGGTTAAGGAACAAAAGGGAATTATGCTTACAGAATAATACAAACTTGATCCTTTTTAAGGCATCCACTGGTATCAGCAGTTCCCACTAGATAGTAACAATTGGGTATATAAAGTTTCCCCCTTTTAAGACTATTCATTTCCTCCTTTGCAAGACAAACCATTACACAATTTCCTCCTTAGTATTTTACCTTTTCAGGGTTTACATATCAGAGTTGCATAGACAAAGGTAGGAAATATACTTCTATTCACACACCAAACCATTTAACTAATAGGATTAGATGAACATAATAACATTCACATATCCACACTGTAACACCCCGAATTTTGGACCCTAAGCATTGAGAATAAGCCTGAAATAGGTAGACGACTAGGCCAAGTTCGAGAAGACTCCCAAGAACGTTGAGAGTTAGGAAACCTCTCTGGGACTAAGTAACTCGGCCATACGGGTCAGTGGACCAGTATGAATAAACCGTGGAATTAAAGTGCCGATGAAAAAGGGGCACAGAAGGCCTATACAGTGTAAATCTAGTGGAAAGGATGCCACCTAACTATGTCCTAAGGTATAGGACAGTTAGTTGAGCAGAAATATGCCAATATAAGTAAGTATACGGCATTTTCAGGGCAGTCATGGGTGTCCTGTGTTTTTGAAGGAAATAAGAAAGGAAGAAAGAAAGAATGTGTATCTGGACCCAGTATAAAAGGAAAAGTCAAAAGTGTCTTCTACGTCGGACACGTGGCATTTCGGGGCCAGAAGTTGGATTATCGGGTAGCACGCATCACGAGGTGGTTATGAGATACTGGAATAAGGGTTTCTTGCTCCCCAAGGCACTAAAATCCGTCCACATGTGATCAGGGAGAAGTGACTGATGATCCAGGCCCACATAAGTCCAGTTGAGTGGCATGAATTACAAGGAAAAGTGTAACTGGTAAGAAGGAGCGAAGCGGGATCGGTTAGGGTACCGGAGTTGGGCCCAGACCCCTAGACACAGAGAAAGGACGAAATTGGTGGGCCCAGAATAGAGAGAAAGTGACTTGGAGGAAAAGAAAAGGTCATATCATGTAATTATAAAGAAAGGAAGCGTCACATCAAGTAATTATGATGAGAGAGAAAGAATAAAATAATCAGAATTAATTTGGACCACACAAATGAAATCTGGCATGACCGATGAAAGACAAGTAATTATGACACCTAAAGGGTAATTGTTGCATATTCTAGGGCAAATCACGTGGGTCCCACGACTTTGGAAGAAAAACAGAGCGAAATGATCGTTTGACCCCTGGACCTAAAACCTAAAACCTACAACTAAGACCACCTAAGGGCAAATCTGGAACTCCATTTTTGGGCCTTGGAATGTGCCACAATCTGACCATGGAGAGCTCTAGAAAGCTTCTAGAAGACTAGATGACCAAGCAAGGGAAATGTTAATTTAATCCGAAACATCCTTTTACTCGATGGACAATAACCAAAGTTGGACAAAAGGTTGCATCCTTGTAGCCTATAAATAGGGCACTCCTCCATTCATTTTCCCCACCCCAACCACGAGCTCAAGGAGAGTAGGAGAGTGCTCAGCTGAAGTCTTTGGTCCAGAAGGTGAAGAAGCTCATATGCAACCGACATCCCGAGGTAAGTCCCTAAACCGGCAACCAAGTTATCTTCACTTCTGTCCTGTGGTGTCTCGTGGATATGCAGTAGGAATTTCATATTTTGAAGGTCTTCAATGGGCCCAGAAGATGTTTTGTGTAGGTTCAAGTGGAATCACCTCTTTCTGAACCCGAAAATCCTAAGTCTTTGTTATACAAAAATCTGTTGGTTGTTTAGGTTTTTGGGCAGCGAAGGTTAATCGGTGGTTTTGAATGGATAAATGGATTCTGTTTGCTTTGAACTTTTACATGGTGCAATTAGACATCTTGAGAATGATTTTGGTATAATATTTCGTGTCATTTGGAGTCTCCAACCGACAGATCTTCTAAGTTGAAAATGACCTAAAAACAAGATTTTCCTCTCAAACCAGTGGCTAAAGATTGGAAACCAGAAAAGGATTCAAACCAATATGACTTTGGGGATTATTTTTATGGTAAACTAGACATCATAAGGGTTCTAAGGCCACTGATCCCATGTCAAAATGATATTTCTAGAATTTATTAAAATTCGGCAAATTCAGGTCAAAAATTCTGGGAATTCTGCTGTTGTGCGAATTTCATGAGACTCAAAGTAAAGTTTGAATGTACGACTGATAGCATGATATATGTTTGGCTATATTTAGGATGTTCTCACGTGTAGGGCACATCCCTGATGCTAAGAGAAGAGTTCAATGCTTTACGGAAGTACCAGGTAGTAACTGTTGACTTGCATACTTTATGTTGCTCTTGCATGTATGTCTTATCATAATGTAGGAGTTGGGCTGTGATACCTAGTGAACTGTGAAAGTGGAGCCAAATATCCAAGAGGGGGGTGAATTGGGTATTTTAAAAATTTTCACTAACACCTCTGTTTTCTAACAGCAAAAACAGAGATAAACAGAGAGAAGGGAAAAGCAGCTGGACACAAAGATTTATACTGGTTCAGTCCTAACAACTTGACCTACATCCAGTCCCCAGACTCTCTGTGATTTTCACTATCTCAAAGATTACACACTCTGCACTCAAGAAGTAGTTCTCTCACTAGAACTCACTTCTCCTTACAAGTTGTAATCAATGAACTCCCAAATCACCAAGTCCCCTTGACTTGTGATTCTTTACAATGAATGATTTTCAAAGATAAACTCTCTCTTAGAGTGGATAATAATAAATACTGAAGCTCAAAGTATCAAAAGATACAATATAGTTGAAAACTGAAGAAATAAATGCAAGACTTGAATGATTTTCGTTTTCAGCTGTTCTGGTTGTTGAGAAGACTTGAATGCAGCTCTATTTATACTCAGAGTGCATTAAATGACCGTTGCTTCTTGAATTGAACCGTTGGAGACGTTTTGTAATGGTTAGGAAATGGTTTGGTCATCTTCTCTCTCTATACTTGGTGATGTTGAAGTCTTTGCCATTCTCATCAGCATACAATGAAGTGGTTGTACTCATTGGAGTATCAGCTCCATTGCAATTGTCCATCACAAACTTCTTCAGCAGGTCATTGAGGTATTTGGTTTGAGAGATGAAGATTCCATCTTTCCTTTGCTTGATTTGCAGCCCAAGAAAATAGTTGAGCTCTCCTGTCATGGACATCTCAAATTCCCCCTGCATATCCTTTGTAAATTCCTCATACAAAGCATCATTAGTAGCACCAAAGATTATGTCATCAACATAAATTTGCACAGTCAAAATTTCATTTAACTTTGTAAGTGGAGCCTAAATACCCAAGAGGGGGGTGAACTGGGTAATTTTAAAATTTTCGGTAAGTGCTCTGTTTTACAACACTAAAAATAGAGATGAACAGAGTAAGGGAAGAATAGCTTTGACACAGAGATTTATATTGGTTCGGTCTCAACAACTTGACCTACATCCAGTCCCCAGACTCTCTAGGATTTTCCACTAACTCAATGATTACACACTCTGCACTTAAGAAGTGATTCTCTCACTAGAACTCACTCCCCCTTACAAGTTGTAATCAATGGACCCAACCACCAAGTCCCCTGACTTGTGGTTCTTTACAATAAATGATTTACAATCAGAAACTCTCTCTAAGAGTAGATGATGATAAACACTAAAGCTCTTTTGTATCAAAAGATACTATACAAGTGAAAACTGAAGCAAATAAATGAACACTTGAATGCAATACGTTCTCAGCAGTTGGAGTTCTTGAGAAGGATTGAATACAACTTTATTTATAGTCAGATAGCATTAAAGGACCATTGCATTGTTAATTTGACCGTTGGAGATGATCTGTAGAGATTATGAGATACTTAGGTCTTCTTCTCTCTCTAACTTCTGCTTAATCCAGCTGGCTGGATGATCAGAGTTGACTCTGCAAATTAATCCGTTGGAGAAGCTATTGCTTGTTGTAGAAATCAATCTTTAATGCTTTGCAACCGTGTGCAGATGGATTGACCAAAAGTATGCAATTTTCTGGGTTGAACATTTAATGTTCTGACTTCACTTTTGCTTTTGTTTTAAACCTTCAATAAACTTTCCTTAATCTGTCTGAAACTCGCTAAAAAGATGGTTAAACGTATCTAGAAACATTATACATTAATCATGGAAAGCATTGAGATCAAACAAAAAGGTATAACAAGATCGACAGATTTGAAATTTTGACAACGTTCAGAAACCTGGAGGTTTGTTCCACAAACCTCAAGGTTTTCGACTTCTGCAGGTGAAAGAAGTTTTATTTCAAAACAATAAACCTGGAGGTTTTATGCAACTTCAGAAACACAAGATTCTCTTTGAGTGTCAAAACCTCGAGGTTTACTTAGAAACCTCGAGGTTTCACTTTGAGAGTGAAACCTTGTAGAAGGCGAGACAACTATAAACCTGGAGGTTTTATGGAAACTTAGAGGTTTCATAATCAGTGGAAGTTCATTTGCTCTCTAGAACTCACAAACCTCGAGGTTTTTGGCAATACTCGAGGTTTTGCTTAAAACATTGAAAATCAGAGTTTTGATCCAAAGAGAAAACCTAGAGGTTTTGTTGAAAACCTCAAGGTTCTCATAGATAGAAAAAGTTGTTTGGTCTCTGGATACCAGAAACCTGGAGGTTTCCTCAAATACTCGAGGTTTCACTTTAAATTTCAAATTCCTCAGTTTTGCGCCAGGACAGAAACCTGGAGGTTTGAGTGGAAACCTGGAGGTTTTCATAACTTAGAAAGTGCAGAGGCTCTCTATCTTGACAAACCTCGAGGTTTGTCATGTTTTTTAGAAACCTGAGAAGACATGTTTGATTTCAAACCAAGAGGTTTACTCCAAACCTGGAGGTTCAGGGAACTGGCGAAAACTTGAATCTTCTGATATAGGTTAAAACCTCGAGGTTTCACACATTTTTGTCAAAAACCAAGATTTTCCAAGATAAAACAGAAATCCAGAGAGCTTTTCAGTAAGGCCAAACCTCGAGGTTTGCTCTCACAGTGAGTTTTCCAACAACTGAGAGCAACACCTCATGCTCTGTTTACAATCATTGGCAATCATCAAAACCTTTAGAGAACTAACAAACTTATTTCTTTTAATAAACAATGTTGTGTCAGCTTTGCCTTTGATAAACCCTTGATCAAGAAGAAATTTACTTAATCTCTCATACCAAGCTCTAGGAGCTTGCTTAAGTCCATATAAAGCCTTTTTAAGATGATAAACATGATCAGGGAATTGTTCACTTTCAAAACCAGGAGGTTGCTCAACGTAAACCTCCTCTTGTATAAAACCATTTAAAAATGCACTCTTTACATCCATTTGATACAATTTAAAACCTTTAGTGCAAGCAAAAGCCAGAAGAACTCTTATAGCTTCCAATCTTGCCACTAGAGCATAAGTTTCTTCATAATCAATTCCCTCTTCTTGATTGTATCCTTTTGCAACTAATCTTGCCTTATTTCGGACAATGATTGCAGATTTATCACGTTTGTTCTTAAATACCCATTTTGTTCCAATAACCAAATGGTCCTTGGGTCTAGGCACTAAGTCCCAAACTTGATTTCTGTCAAGTTGATGTAACTCCTCTTGCATTGCTAACACCCAATCATTGTCAAAGCGGGCTTCATCAATTTTAGAGGGTTCTATATGAGATATGAATGCAGAAAAGTTACTTCCTTTAAAGTGCTATTTCTGGTTCTTACTCCTTGATTCACATCGCCTATAACTTGGTCTAAATGATGATTTTTAATAAATCTCCAAGCTGTAGGCTAAGACTGATCTGGATTTTCAATAGGATTTTGGGGATCAGCCTCAAAAACATTTTCAGAGTTTTCAGTAGATGAAGGAGTAGTTTTCGAAAGAATTGGTTTTTGAAAACATTTTCTTCTTCATCTTCTAAAGGTTTATCTGACTCAGTTTCACTAAACACAACATGAATTGATTCTTCAACAACACGAGTTCTAGTATTAAAAACTCTATAGGCCTTACTTCTATTGGAATATCCTAGAAATATGCCTATATCAGCTTTAGAATCAAACTTTTACCATTATTGTGCACAAAGAACTTACATCCAAAGATGTGCAAATGAGCAAGATTTGGTTTCCTTCCTTTGTACAGCTCATATGGTGTCTTGTTCATCTTCTTCCGGAGGTAAGCCCGATTCGAGATATAGCATGCGGTGCTCATAGCATCAGCCCAGAAAACTTGAGATGTTTGATTCTCATTTAGCATTGCTCTGGCCATCTCAGTTAAGACACGATTATTTCTTTCAACAACTCCATTCTATTGTGGAATTCTAGGCGCTGAAAAGTTGTGATCTATTCCATGAGCATCACAAAATTCTTTTAAATGCATGGTTCTCGAACTTTCCACCATGATCGGTTCTTATACCTGAAATAGATACACCTTTCTCGTTCTGGACCTTTTTGGCAAACACAACAAATTGATTAAATGTTTTATCTTTTGATGATAAAAATATGGTCCAACAAAATCTTAAGAAATCATCAACAATGACCAATGTATATAGATTACCACCAAGGCTCCTCACCCTTGCTGGACCCACCAGATCCATACGTAGTAATTGTAGTGGTCTATTGGTTGAAATCTCATATTTCGGTTTAAAAGAAGATTTGGTTTGTTTCCCTTTTTGACATGCATCACAAATCAAGTCATTTTTAAAATTTAGTTTAGGAATACCAATCAGCAAATCCATTTTGAGTAATTTGTCAAGTTGAGACATGTTGACATGAGCTAATCGCTTGTGCCACAGCCAACTCTCATTCAAATTACTTACAAAACATTTTTCTGAAACTGAAGCATTGCTAGAGAGGTTAAGAGTATAATAATTGCCATCTCTAGGTGCTCTAAATAAAGCTTTTGATTTGATGGTTTTTAAAGGGAGAAAATCTTTATTCATAATCAAACATTCTTCAGAATCAAAGATAACTAGGTTACCTTTATCAGTGCTTTGGCTAACACTGAGGAGATTGTGGCAAAGCCCTTCCACAAGGTAGACATCCTTGATCAGTGGTCCTTCATTATTGCCAATTTCGCCTATTCCAGCGATTTTCCCAGATTGATTTCCACCGAATGTCACTTTGCCACCATCTTTAGGTTTGATTGAAGCAAATTTTGATTGATCTCCCGTCATGTGTCTAGAGCATCCACTGTCAATGTACCACTTGTTTGATTTTGATGCTCTTAGACATACCTGCAAATCACAGAGGATCAAGTCTTAGGTACCCATCTTTTCTTGGGTCCTTTAGGGTTAGATCGGACCTTAGGAACATAAGTTCCCTTTGGTACCCATTAATAATTTCCAGAAGGTTTTACTTTTCTTTCCTTCTTGTGAAAGCATGAAGAGGTAGTATGACCCTTTCTATTGCAATAATTACAGTGTGCAAAGGGGTTAGAAGAATGGACAGATTTTGTGAAATAATTCATATAAGATTTTTTGCCATTCTTCTTTCTACCTTTCTTCTTATCAAAATCTGGCTTGTAACTAATTCCTGATCTGTCATTGATAAATCTTTGTTGTTTTAAAATGACATTGAGCATTTCACTTCCTTTTGTGAATTTCTCAAGTGCCTTAGTAAGTTGTAAATTCTTTTTCTTTGGATCAGGACATTCTTCACAAACCAAGATCTCAGAAGAAGAAAGTTTTTCTACTTGCTGGTCAAGAGAAGTATTTTTCTTTTTTAAAGCAAGATATTGTTAGTTATGATTAGTTTTGATAATGTCTTATATAGATGCCATTATTAAAAGCATAAAGATTGAGTAATATAGTTATCTCCTACATTAACTAACTATTATGCTTAATGTAGATTAGTCCAAGTTGAATCATGCAGAATAATCAAAAAGGAGATAAGGGATTAATGGAAAGAAGAATTTGTAGAGGTTGTCAAGGAAGCAAGATGTTATCAATAGATTTTGGAGGATAACCAAGAAGAAGAGAAGAGACTAGAGAAAGATGTTATCAAAAGAACTTGTACAATATAATGTAAGTGTAAATGGAGCTAAATACCCAAGAGGGGGGTGAATTGGGTATTATCAATTTTTTGGTAAGTGCTCTGTTTTTAAACAATGAAAACAGGGGTTAATAGAGTAAGGGAAGAGATAGCTGGACACAAGGATTTATACTAGTTCGGTCCTAACAACTTGACCTACATCCAGTCCCCAAACTCTCTGGGATTTTTCACTATATCAATGATTACACACTCTGCACTTAAGAAGTGATTCTCTCACTAGAACTCACTCCCCCTTACAAGTTGTAATCAATGAACCCAACCACCAAGTCCCCTGACTTGTGGTTCTTTACAATAAATGATTGACAATCAAAGAAAACTTTCTCTAAGAGTATATGATGATAAACACTGAAGCTTATAATGTCAAAAGACAAAATACAAGTGAAAACTGAAAGGTAGTTGAAGAACTTGAATGCTTATACGTTTTTAGATGTTGTAGTTATTGTAGAGACTTGAATGCAGTTCTATGTATACTCAGGAAGCATTAATTGACCGTTGCATCTTCAATATTACCGTTGAGAGATGTCTTCAAGTGTTTATCAAGTAACTTAGGCATCTTCTCTCTCTAAACTCAGCTTAATCCAGCTGGCAAAGTAATCTGATTTGTTCTTCTGCAAATTAATCCTTTGGAGATGAAGTTCCTTGATGTAGAAAACATTCTTTAATGCTTTGCAACCGTGTGCAGAAGAATTAGCCAAGTTTATGCAACTTTCTGAGTAGTGCATTTAATGAGCTGAACCACTTTTTGCTTTTCACTTTATCCTTCAATAAGCATTCTTTAAATCATCTGAAACTCACAAACAAAGTGGTTAAACATAGCTAAGAATATAGAAGAGTGATAAGAGGAAGTATTAAGATCAAATAAGATGGTTCCAAAAATTCGTCAGATTTGATTTTCAAGTTTAGCGATTGATACTCGAGTATGTTTATCAATACTCGAATTTGTCACTGTGCACTTAACTCAATACTTGAGTATCCATCTTGATACTTGAGTATTCATCTTCTAGAGAGGAATCATCGGGACTTGAACTTTGGACCTTAATGTTAAAATAAGGACAATACTCGAGTATACAAATCCATACTCGAGTTTTGAACTTTTGGTAAGAAAATAAGTTTAAGTTCAAAAGCCTCAATACTTGAGTATTGCTTTCAATACTTGAGTATTCCAATTATTGACAAGGGAAAGCTCTCTGTATGCCCAAAACTCGAGTTTCCAACTCAATACTCGAGTATGCATTCATTTTACAAAAACTTTGAGAAGTCTTTCCTAGGTTAATACTTGAGTTTTCAAATGAATACTTGAGTATTCATAAACAAATGTTAAGTGTGAAATCTCTGGGAAAATCCAATACTTGAGTATGCAAAACCAATACTCGAATTTTTATAAGGTGTAAAACTTTGATGACTCTCTGTATGACCAATACTCGAGTATCCAATTGAATACTTGAGTATTGAGAACTTAAGTCAATGTTGAAATTGTCTCTGTGTGTTCAATACTCGAGTATTCATATTAATACTCGAGTTTGTCTCAGGGTGAAACTTGGGTGTTCTCTGTAAGTCCAATACTCGAGTATAGTGTCCAATACTTGAATATTGCTTTGTGAAATGGGTTTGAGCAACTTTCTGTCAAGTCAATACTCGAGTATTCAGAACAATACTCAATACTCGAGTTTGTCTTTGACAGTAAGTTTTTACCAAAGACAAAACTTCAAAGTGTGTTTACAATTGTTGATTATCATCAAAACACATAGAGAACTATTCTTCTACAAAGTGTACTGAGTCAACAAGAATATTTTCGTATTTGCACTTTGCCGTCTGCAAAGCATATGTGGGATGCTCTGGACATAGCTCATGAAGGAACAGCTAGAGTCAAGCAAAATCGGGTCAACACTCTTATGACTGAATATGATCTTATGCGCATGAAGCCTGGTGAATCTATAGGCGAATTTCAATTAAGATTCACCCATTTGATTAATCAACTTGCTACTTTGGGTAAAGAGTATGATCAAACGGTTCAAGTGAGGAAAATCCTGAACATCCTCAACAAGGATTGGGAAGCAAAGGTCACTGCCATTGAGAAAGCTAGAGGTGATTCAATGGCATTAGTGGCTACTCTCTTTGGTAGTCTTTCTGAGTATGAGGCCAAACTCAAGTTCAAGAAGGGACTTGATGAAGTTCATAGCAAAAAAAAGGGCATTGCTCTCAAGACTGCAAAAGAAGAAAAAGAATCAGACGAGGAAGATGAAGACGATGATGAGAAGATAGGCATGATGGTCCGAAGATTCAAGAAATTTTACAAGAAGGACCAAGGTTTTAAAAAGTTTCACAAGGGTAGCTCAAGTTATGAGTCAAAGAAGCCGATTATCTGTTACGGGTGTGAGAAACCTGGCCATATCAAGTCTGAATGCCCTCAGCTGCAAAATAAAGACAAGGAAAAGAAGAATTTCAACAAGTTTAAAAAGAAAGCCTATGTCTCTGCCATTTGGGGTGATAGCTCGTTTGATGAAGAAGAGGAAAATGAAGAAGAAAAATCAAATATTTGTTTAGTTGCTGAAGAAGAAGAGCAACCTGCCAACAATGATGAGGTATATGATTCAAAACCATCCTATATGAGTTATTTGTTGAGTCCATTGTTGTGCAAACTGAATTTGAAAAACTTGCTGCAAAATATCTTACTTTGAAAAAGAAAAATACAACTCTTGAGCTGCAAGTTGAAAAACTTTCTTCTTCTGAAATTCTTGTGTGTAATGAATGTCCTGATCTGAAGAAAAAGAATTTACATTTGACAAAGGCACTTGAGAAGTTCACTAGAGGTAGTGAAATGCTCAATGTCATTTTAAAACAACAAAGATTTACAAATGACAGATCAGGAATTGGTTACAAACTTGACTTTGATAAGAAGAAAGGTAAAAAGAAGAATGGTGAGAAATCCTATATGAATTATTTTACAAAATCAGTCTATTCTTCAAACCCTTTTGCACATTGTAATTATTGTAATAGAAAGGGTCATTCTACTTCCTCATGCTTTCATAAGAAAGAAAGAAAAGGCAAACCATCTGGAAATTATCAATGGGTACCAAAGGGAACCTATGTCCCTAAGGTACGATTTAACCCCAAAGGACCCAAAAAGAGATGGGTACCTAAGACTTGATCCTTTGTGATTTGCAGGTGTGTCTAAAAGCATGAAAATCAAACAAGTGGTATATAGACAGTGGATGCTCTAGACACATGACGGGGGATCAAATGAAATTTACTTCAATCAAACCTAAAGATGGTGGCAAGGTGACATCTGGTGGAGATCAATCTGGAAAACCCGCTGGAATAGGCGAAATTAGGAATAAAGAAGGACCACTGATCAAGGATGTCTACCTTGTGGAAGGACTTTGCCACAATCTTCTCAGTGTTAGTCAAAGCACTGATAAAGGTAACCTAATTATCTTTGATTCTGAGGAATGTTTGATTGTTAGTAAAGATTTTCTTCCTTTACAAAACATTAAATCAAAAGCTTTATTTAGAGCAACTAGAGATGGCAATTGTTACACTCTTAACCTCTCTAACAACGCTTCAGTTTCTGAAAAATGTTTTGTAAGCAATTCGAATGAGAGTTGGCTGTGGCACAAGCGATTAGCTCATGTCAACATGTCTCAACTTGACAAGTTGCTCAAAAAGGATTTGGTGATTGGTGTTCCCAAACTCAATTATAAAAATGACTTGACTTGTGAAGCATGTCAAAAGAGAAAACAAACCAAATTATCTTTCAAACCGAAAAATGAAATCTCAACCAATAGACTATTGCAATTACTACATATGGATCTTGTTGGTCCAGCAAGGGTGAGGAGCCTTGGTGGTAATTTGTATACATTGGTCATTGTAGATGATTTCTCAAGATTTTGTTGGACCATATTTTTATCATCACAGGATGAAACATTTGATCAATTTGTTGTGTTTGCCAAAAAGGTCCAGAATGAGAAAGGTGTGTCTATTTCAAGTATAAGGACTGATAATGGTGGAGAATTCGAGAATCATGCATTTGCAGAATTCTATGACAACATGGGAATTGATCACAACTTCTCAGCCCCAAGGACTCCTCAACAATATGGTGTTGTAGAAAGGAAGAATCGAGTCCTTACTGAGATGGCGAGAGCAATGCTGAATGAGAACCAGACATCTCAAGTTTTCTGGGCTGATGCAATGAGCACTGCATGCTATATCTTGAATCGAGCCTACCTCCGAAAGAAGATGAACAAGACACCATATGAGCTATACAAAGGAAGGAAGCCGGATCTTGCTCATCTGCACATCTTTGGATGTAAGTGCCATGTGAACAATAATGGTAAGGATAATCTGGGTAAGTTTGATTCAAAAGCTGATATAGGCACATTTCTAGGATATTCCAATAGAAGTAAAGCCTATAGAGTTTTCAATACCAGAACTCGAGTTGATGAAGAATCTATTCATGTTGTGTTCACTGAAGATAAGTCTGATAACCCTTTGAATGATGAAGATGAAAATGTTTTCTTCTGTTGAAAATTCTGAAGATGTTTTCGAGACTGATCCTCAAAATTCTATTGAAAACCCAGATCAGTCTCAGCCTAGAACTTGGAAATTTATAAGGAATCATCCTTTAGACCAACTTATAGGTGATGTGAATCAAGGAGTAAGAACTAGAAATAGCACTTTGAATGAAGTAACCTTTTCAGCATTCATTTCTCATATAGAACCCTCTAAGATTGATGAAGCCCTTTCAGACAATGATTGGGTGATAGCAATGCAAGATGAGTTACATCAATTTGACAGAAATCAGATTTGGGACTTAGTACCTAGACCCAAGGACCATCCGGTTATCGGGACAAAATGGGTATTTAAGAACAAACGTGATGAATCTGCAATCATTGTCCGAAATAAGGCAAGATTGGTTGCAAAAGGTTACAATCAAGAAGAAGTAATAGACTATGAAGAAACTTATGCTCCAGTAGCAAGATTGGAAGCTATAAGAGTCCTTCTAGCCTTTGCATGTGTTAAAGGTTTTAAACTTTTTCAAATGGATGTTAAAAGTGCATTTTTGAATGGTTTTATTCAAGAGGAGGTTTATGTTGAACAACCTCCTGGTTTTGAAAACGAACAACATCCAGATCATGTATATCGACTCAAAAAGGCATTATATGGTCTCAAGCAAGCTCCAAGAGCTTGGCATGAGAGATTTAAGTCAATTTCTTCTTGATCAAGGGTTTATTAGAGGAAAAGTTGACACAACATTATTTATTAAAAGAAATAAGTTGAATGAAATTTTGGTTGTACAAATTTATGTTGATGACATAATCTTTGGTGCTACTAATGATGCTTTGTGTGAGGAATTTGCAAAGATTATGCAGGGAGAGTTTGAGATGTCTATGATGGGAGAGCTCAACTACTTTCTTGGGCTACAAATCAAGCAAAGAAAGGATAGAATCTTCATCTCCCAAACAAAGTATCTCAATGATCTGCTAAAAAAGTTTGGGATGGACAATTGCAATGGTGCTGACACTCCAATGAGTACAACCACATCATTGAATGCAGATAAAAAGGGCAAAGACTTCAACATCACCAAGTATAGAGGAATGATTGGATCATTGCTCTATTTGACTGCAAGTCGACCAGACATTCAATTCAGTGTGGGGATGTGTGCAAGGTTTCAATCTGCTCCAAAGGAGTCCCATGCTGAGCATGTAACGAGGATTTTCAGATACCTTGCTGACACAAAGACACTTGGATTGTGGTTTCCCAAAGGTAAACCTGAACAATTGGTGGCATATTCAGATTCAGACCATGCCGGCTACAAGACTGATAGAAAGAGCACAAGTGGTCAATGTGAGTTCTTTGGCAACTCACTTGTGTCTTGGTTTAGCAAGAAGCAAACTAGTATGGTCGTGTCTTCCACAGAAGCTGAATATGTAGCTACATCAAGTTGTTGTGCTCAAGTACTTTGGCTTTAGCAACAACTTGCTGACTTGGGAGTCAATCTGAGGGAGATCCCAATTTTGTGTGACAACACAAGCACAATAAGCTTGGCCAAGAATCCAGTTCAACATACTCGAACCAAGCATATTAATGTGAGACATCATTTTATAAGGGATCATGTTCAGAAAAGAGATGTCAAGGTCATGTTCATCCCAACTCATCTTCAATTTGCTGATATCTTCACAAAGTCATTGGCCAAGGAGCAATTCAACTTTATAAGAAGAGAATTGGGAATGGTAAATCCCAATGAGTTGTAAGTTCTCTTTTTCCCAATGTTAGTTTAGGTTTTGATGATTAATTGTTACTAACTTAAGCATCGGAGTGTCAAGTTATGTTTTATGCAGGATGTTTATTCCTGAAGTTTGCTGAAAAAGGGAGCAAACTCGAGCCTATAAAGAATGAACTCGAGCTCGAGAGAGGCAGAGAAGAAATGAGGATCTGATGAAAGCCAAACTCGAGCCTATAAGTGTGCAACCTCGAGCTCATTTCAGGCAGAGAGCAATCTTGAATTCAACAACATGAGGGATACAACTAGTAACCTCGAGTTTATGGGATACAAAGAGCAACCAAGTTGAAAGATTGTCACAAACTCGAGCCTGTAAGTATGAATCTCAGGTTTGTAAGTGAAGTTCAAGAGTTCTCAGGTACACTCTTGAAGTCCAGGTTAGTAAAATTTATGGCAAACTCGAGCCTATAAGTGTAACCTCGAGTTTGTCGCTATTGCTATATATTCTGAAACTTTATTTTTTCTCCTCACCTCACTCAAACCTAAAGTTCTGACCTAACCTCTCCCAAAACCTCTCTTCCTCTTCTTCCAATCTCTGCGAAAATGGCTTCCAAGCAATCAATCTCCAGAGAATCAAACCCTAAACCGACCCAATCCTCCTCCTAAACTCGACCAAAACGTCCAGTGAGAATAAAAACTCATTCCACTCATCTACGCTATAGGATTGACAAATCAATAGAGGAGTTCAAGGAGAAAACGCTGAGACTCAGCCTCCTAGACCCAAAGGAATCACAATCAATGAGGAACGCACCAAGAAAAGGCACGACCCAGAGCCTGTTCCTCAAGGAAAAGGGAAAGAACCTCAGGCTGCCGTGCCTCTGAGAGAGAAACAACCTTTCAAGAGGAAGAGGACCTCTGAACACTCTGTTCCATCTTCTGGGCAAGCCAGTTCTCAAGCCCATCCTGCACCTCAACGACAGGAGCAAGATGCTCCTCAGGTATCCCAGTCCAATCCTGCCATCTCTGAAATTTATAATCATACTAGGATACCTAGTGGTTTTTCTGAGGAACCGTGTAGGATGTCTGCTGAAGAAGAAGCCAAGTTTAGGGAAAAGTTTGATGAAAAATCATTTTGTCCAATCGTTTTTGTAGATTTAGCCAAGCTTAAGGAGGACTGTAATTTGGGCTTATATCCTTGGCTAAAACAATTTGAGTCACTAATTTCCATTAGAGCTCCTTACAGTCCCAAACTTGTGAAAGTCTTCGACTTTCACATGCAATCTGATAATCTTTTGGATGAAGATGGAAATTTAGTAGAGGAAAGGATTACAACCAAGGTGAGGGGTCATAAAATCACTATTTCCCCTTCCTATCTAAACTCTATCCTTCAAATTGCCAATCCCCCAACTCCTGAAACTCACAGATATACCCAGCAGGCAATGTATAGATTGCTTAGACCTAATGAGCCTGTTCCTGTGGGTTTGGAAATTTTAAACTTCACACCTGCATCTATGCCCCCTAGGAACAGAGCTATCTGGTACATATACACAAGGGACTTACTGCAGAAAGGAGGCAATTTTACTCACTTTGCCAAGAAGGACTTCCCCATTTTTGCCTCCATCCTTGATCAGCAGCCCCAAAATGTTGGTTACTAGATTTATCAGGAGATGTCCAAGTTTGCATTCACTTCAAGGAAGACTTCTCAGATTTCCTTCCCCGGCCTTGTCTCTATGATTCTTTTCCAAGAAAAGATATGGTACTTGGCAGCCAATGATCCTCCAGTCAAGCCTCAGGAATTTGGAAGACATATCCTGAACTTGATGGGGATCAATCCTGAGGAGAGATCAGACCAGTCCAGAGCTCCTCCCAGGTCAAGGACAGCAAGGTCCAGAGGCACATACTCTAGAGCACAGGAAGCTCAAAGTGCTCCTCCTCCTTCTCAGTCTCTACCAGCAGATTTTGACACTCGGGTCAAGGAAATTATTGATAAAGCCATCTTAGACCTCACTGATAGTGTGGAAGTAGCTGTGGGAAAATTAGTTTCTGAGGTGACTCAAGGGCACAATGAGTTGATACACGTTCAAGAAGGTTTCAGGGTAGAACAAGAGGCTCTGAAGAATAAGCTCAGTGATCATTCTGCCAGCATTTCAACTCTCTTGGTCACTATGATGGGACTCAGTGACAAGATGGACAAGATATTGAAGCATCAGTCCATGACAGCATCCACTTCAGCCTCTGCTCCAGTTCCTACACCTGTTGTCCCTAAACCTAAGCCTGAACTTGCCCCTAAACCTGAGCCTACCCAAACCACCTCTACTCCACCCTCTTTTGCTGATGACAAAGGGGGAGAAGAGTACTGAGTGTTGAGGAGAAATCTGTTTCCATATTGTTTTTCTGTTTTCTGTTTCCTTATTGTTTTTCTGTTTCCTTATTGTAGTTTTCTGTTTTTCTGTTCTCAGTTGTATGCTTCATTGTGTATATTTGCTTTCGAAACTCTAATTATAGCTTACTTGAATTGTAGTTTTCTTGATTTTAATCCTTAATAAATGTTCAAGTTTTGTTACATACATGTTTTGCTTTTACATTTCTGATTCTGTAGCTGATGCTCTGATTGACTTTCAATAACTTGAACATTTTCTGCAAATTTACACAAAACTGAGTTTTATGAATCATTGGTTGTTTACAAGTGTTGTCATCATCAAAAAGGGGGAGAATGTTAGTTCCCTATGTGTTTTGATGATTACTAACAATTGTAAACAATGTGGAGATTTTTTAATCAAGTTTGGAGTGGATTAAAACTTGTCAATTTCAAGCAAAAACACTCTGTCTGCGACAAACTCGAGCCTATTATGTGCAACCTCGAGTTTGCCTTTGACAGAGGGTGTAAACTCGCCAGTTTAATCCTCAAACTCGAGACTGAACCAAAAGTTTGAACTTAAGAGTTTTCCAAAGTTTTCAAAAACTTTGTGTGAACTCGAGGTTACCCTTGCAACCTCGAGTTTGCCAGAGGCAGAAAGGTTTCTGACTTGCAAATACTTTTAAACTTGACACCTCTTCCCTCAAACCTCCAGTTTGGAACCTCCAGAGGAAATCTTCAAAGAGTCTACATAACTTGTGAACTCGAGCCTGTTATGACAAACTCGAGTTCATCTCTGGCGGGAAGAATTTTTTCAAATTAAGAGATTTTCACAAACTCTACATTGTTTCATTCAGAGTAAAGCTTTCCAGTTTGAAAAATCTCAAGAGTTTACAAGACATGTAAACTCGAGTTCATCATTACAAACTCAAGTTTACACTTGGCAGAGAGGTTTCAAGGTTTTTCAACCAAAGCAAACTTGAGACTCATTTCATAAACCTCCAGTTTACTTCAGGTCAAAAACATTCAGAGTTTTTCTAAGTTGATCAAACTCGAGCCTAACATTGCAAACTCGAGTTCAAACCTTACAGAGAATGAAGAACTTTCAACTTGAGAAAACTCTAGAGTTTGCCCTGGAAACCTCAGGTTTGCATTTTAAAAGCTATAACTAAGTTTTGACATGAACAGTGTCAAACCCGAGCCTAACATTGCAAACTCGAGTTCAAACCTTACAGAGAGTAAAGAACTTTTCAACTTGAGAAAACTCTAGAGTTTGCACTGGAAACCTCAGGTTTGCCTTCTGAAGTCTAAAATCAAGTTTTATCTTGAACAGTGTCAAACTCGAGCCTGTCACTAATAGACTCAAGTTTGCCTCTTAGTCATAAACTCTCTAGAACTCAAAATCGCGACATTCCTCTCTGGATGAAGGAACCTCGAGTTCATATTTGCAAACTCGAGTTCAAATCAACCCGAGAGCAATGTGACTTTTCAAAAAGTTGAGGACCTCAGGTTTTGATCTCAAACCTCCAGTTTATATGTTTTAAACCTAAAACGCTTTTACAAATTGAAGCTGTAAACTCGAGTTCACATGAACTAAACTCGACTTCACAGCGGTGATTTAGAAATTCAAATCTGACGATTTTGGAAAAACATTCTTGTTTGATCTAAATACTTACCAATATTATTCTCTGATATTCCTAGCTATGTTTAATGACTTTATTTGTGAATTTTAGATGGTTTAAAGAATGCTTATTGAAGGGTTGAGGCAAAAGGCAAAAAGCAGTTCAGAACATTAAATGCTATGCCCAGAAAGTTGCACCTTTTTGGCTAATCCATCTGCACACGATTACAAAGCATTTAAGAATGATTTCTACAACAAGCAACTGCTTCTCCAACGGATTAATCCAGAGGAAGTCAACTCTGAACACTTGGATAGCTGGATTAAGTGGAGATTAAAGAGAGAAGAAGGCTCAAACCACTTGCTAACCTCTGTAAACTTCTTCCAACGGTTATATTGAGGATGCAACGGTCATTTAATGCTTCCTGAGTATAAATAGAGTTGCATTCAAGTCCTCACAACAACCACAACCACTGAAAACGAATTGCATTTAAGTCTACATTTATTTTCTTCAGTTTTCACCTGTATAGTATCTTCTAATACAAAGAGCTTCAATGTTTATCAATATCTGCTCTTAGAGAGAGTTTCTTTCTGAAAATCATTAATTGTAAAGAATCACAAGTCAAGGGGACTTGGTGATTTAGGAGTTCATTGATTACAACTTGTAAGGGGGAGTGAGTTCCAGTGAGAGAACTACTTCTAAAGTACAGAGTGTGTAATGTTTGATATAGTGAAAATCCCAGAGAATCTGGGGACTGGATGTAGGTCAAGTTGTCAGGACCGAACTAGTATAAATCTCTGTGTCCAGCTATTCTTTCCCTTACTCTGTTTACCCCTGTTTTTATTGTGTCAAAACAGAGCTTTAGTCAAAAAATTTTAAGAATACCCAATTCACCCCCCCTCTTGGGTATTTAGCTCCACTTACACTTGAGTGTGATTTGCATTACATGAATTGCATACATCTTGTATATGAGTTTAACAGTTACTCTGGGGTTCAATTTTGAACTCCAAACTGGTTCAAAAGATATAGGTGGTTTATGCTGAGCTATTCAAGAAGATGAGGGTAAGAGCAATGAAGCTGAAGATTGAAGACATATGGAATGCCCTACCTCATTTTGTAGGTTTGTTTTTGGATGATTGTATTAACTTACCTATTGCCCAGCACTTACATTGGATTATTGTACCCTTAACCCTATAGGGATTACTTTATATTTTGTTTGTACCTTTACTAGTATATTGTAGTTGTCCAAACCGATCATATGCTCTGCCACACACACTCTAATGTTTGTTAAAAGGGAATTCTTAACAAAGGAAAGGTATTAAGCAAAAAGGATCCCTCTAACCCCCCATCCAAAAGGGTGAGGCTGGTAGGGGTGTAACAAAAGGGTTGAAAGGAGTGAAGGTGATTACAAGGTCAAGAACAAGCACTGATGGTAAGAATCTCAATCCCTCTCTTGAGATTTTTAAAACCTTAAAGTTTCAAACCAGATTTGGAAACTCATGGTAAACACCAAAAAATAATTGGAATTTGAAAAATCTAAGACCTCCATCGTGTTCCTTATGACACATTGTGTGGGAATAATATTTTTAATGGTATTTTCACACATAAAACAATGAGTTCAACGAAAGAGTCAAAACCGCCAGTTTTTGGTCTCTGGAGTCAATCAACTTCCAATGCATGTTTGACTGAGTTAACATTATTTAAAAATCCTAAAAATATTATAGAAGATAAAGGACATGCATATATTTAAAAGAGTAAATACCCTATTTGGTCCCAGAAAAAAATCGCGGACCCCTTTTTGGTCCCTCAGTAAAAAAAACTCATCCCATAATCCCTGTAAAATCCAAAAACCATCCACGTTAGTCCTTCCAGGTTGAAGAGGACATATGCAGTGAAGTGTCCCAAATGTGATCAGGGACTACAAATGAGTTTTTTTTACTGAGGGACCAAAAAGGGGTTCGTGATTTTTTTCAGAGACCAAATAGGGTATTTACTCTATTTAAAATGATAGGTAGTTTGCATTTTTTTTGATCTTGAGACAGTGAGTAATAAATGTTAGAAGATGACCTAGCGTCCTACAAATCAAAACTGGGCAGAAGGCTTGAGTACATGAATTGACTAGGTTACCAGGAATGTTGATGACTCCCTAGGCCTTTAGGAAACATAAATTTTGTAATTTTTAAGGCCCTGAAAAGGGAGATACAAATTTTTAAAGTTGACTCATTAATTCTAGAAGCTTAACTAGACAGTCAAGAAAAACGAAAAACCTAGGAATTATTTGACAAGTCTTGACCTTTGAAAGTATTTTTATATGAAATTAGATTTATCTAGGAACACGTGAGAGCTGACATTACATTAAAATGATTAATGCAAGTATCTAGATCAAATGAATGTGTTTTACAAATTCGTGAGATTTGAAAATCAGTTTCAGCGCCTAATACTCGAGTATGTTCTTCAATACTCGAGTATGTCACTGTGTACTTGAGTCAATACTTGAGTATCCAAACTGATACTCAAGTATGCTTCTTCCAGAGGCAAATCATCGTGACTTGAACTTGAAAACCAAGGAACAATTCACTTTCATAAGGAGAGAATTGGGAATGGTAAATCCAAATGAATTGTAAGAAATCCTCTCTTAAATCTAATGTTAGATATGTTTTTGATGATTAACCAATACTAACTTAAGCATCGGAGTTTCTAGATAGGTTCTTTGCAGGATGTTTTTGTCTAAAACTTGCTGAAATTGGGGACAAACTCGAGCCTACACTTGGTGAACTCGAGCACAAAAGAGACAGAGAAGAAATGAGAGTTTAAGGCTGGACAAACTAGAGCCTAAGAAAGGTGAACTCGAGCTCGAGAGAGGCAAACAAGAGTTGAAAGGCAAATGGTGAATGAACTCGAGTTCATTAGTGAATGAACCTCAGGTTCATTTCTGACAGAGAGCAACGATGGAACTCAGACAAGGTGAACTCGAGCCCATCAAGAACGAACTCGAGTTCGAAAGTCACAGAGAGCAACCCTGCTGAGAAATCATTCTGAACTCGAGCCCATAAGTGAGAACCTCAGGTTCACAAGGAAGTTCAAAAGTTCTCTGTACACTTTTGAAGTCCAGGTAAGTGGATTTTTATGACGAACTCGAGCCCACAAGTTTTGAACTCGAGTTCATCGCGTGACCTATATATATAACAGTTGTGAACTTTCCACTACACTTCACTCAAACCTCCAGTTTGCCCTAATCTTCTTCATCTTCTTCACTCTCTGTTCTGTGCGATAATGGCTTCCCAAGCTTCAAACCCCAAAATATCAAACCCTAATCCTTCCCAAACCTCCTCTCAAGCACAATCTGACCGTCCTGTTCGAACAAAGACTCGCTTTACTCGCCTACGCCACGGGATAGACAAATCCATTAGAGGAGTTCAAGGAGAAAACACTCATTCTTCTCCTCCCAGACCTAAAGGCGTCGTAATCAGAGAGGAACTAACCAAGAAAAGACATGATCCTGAGCCAGAGGTTCAAGGAAAAGGAAAGGCTCCTCAAGCGTCAGCACCGTTAAGAGAGAAGCAACCGTTCAAGAAGAAAAAGACAGCCGGGGTTCACTCTGTACCCACTCCCGGTCAAGCAAGTTCCCAGGCTCAGCAAATTCCTCAACAACATGAACAACCTGCTCCTCAGGTATCACCAACTCTACCTTCTCTCTACGAGATTTACAACCATAGGAGGTGTCCTCAAGGTTTTAGTGAGGAACCGTGTAGGATGAGTCCCGAAGAAGGAAATTTATACAAGAAAAAGTTTGATGAAAAGAGAGCATTTTGCCCGATTGTCTCTGTTGACTTGGCTAAGATCAAAGAATAATGTGGCCTTGACTTGAGCCCTTGGCTGGGTCAATTTGAACCTTTGATTTCAATCAAAGCCCCTTATAGCCCAAAGCTCGTGAAAGTCTTCTATTTTCACATGAAATCCGACAATATATTGGACTCTGAGGGTAACTTAGTGGAAGAAAGAATAATCACTAAGGTACGAGGCCAAAAAATCACTATTACCCCAGCCTATCTCAACTCAATCCTCCAAATCACCAATCCTCCAACTCCAAAAACTCATCACTATGGCCAACAGACCATTTTTGAGCTGCTTAGACCCAATGAACCTGTTCCTGAGGGATTAGAGATCTTAAACTTCACACCTGCTGCCATGCCTCCTAGGAACAGAGCGATTTGGTATATATATACAAGGGATCTTCTGCAAAAGGGTGGGAATTTCACACACTTTGCCAAGAAGGATTTCCCCATATTTGCTTCAATCGTTGACAAGCAGCCACACAATGTTGGACATTGGCTGTTTCAGGAGATGGCCAAATTTGCTTTTCATTCTCGGCAAACTTCTCAGATTCCCTTTCCTAGCCTGGTCTCGGTGATCCTCTTCCACGAGAAGATATGGTATTTAGCAGCCAATGATCCTCCAGCCTACCCAGCTGAGTTTGGCCAACACATAATGAATCTTATGAGGGTTGATAGGCCAGAGAGGTCCGACCAGTCCAGAGCTCCAAGGAGATCCAAGCAAGCAAGGTCCAGAGCCACCCAGTCCAGAGCAGAGGAAGCTCAAAGTGCTCCACCTCCCTCAGATTTCGATGTCAAGGTTCAGGAAATTGTGGACAAGGCAGTTTTCAATTTGGTTGAAGGGATAGAGTTAGCAGTTGGAAAGTTGGTTGCAGAAGTTAACAAGGGCCATAGTGATCTGGTGGATATCCAGGAAGGCTTCAGAACTGAATAAGAGACCTTGAAAAATCAGATCTGCGATCAGGCGTCCAGTATATCCACACTTATGGTCACCATGATGAGCTTAAGTGATAAAATGGATCAAATATCGAAGAATCAGTCCCTGCAAGCCTCTACATCTGTCCCTGCATCTTCTGAACATTATCCTGAACCTCACACTGAACCTCTAGTTCCTGACTCTGTCCCTAACCCTAAGCCTGACACCCAGCCTACCTCCTCTTTCCCACATTTTGCTGATGACAAAGGGGGAGAGAGTGCTAAGTGATTTTGCAGAGAGTTTATGACTTGTGGATTTCTAGCTGTGTAGTTTGAGCTTTTAGTTATGCATGTAGTTATGAATTTTGAGCTTTCTATGTAGCTTTGAACTTTCTATTTGTACTTCTGCTGTGTTTCTGATATTGCTTCTGATAACTTGCTCATAATTTGTTCAATTCTCTAATAATCTATAAAAATTTCACAAACTAAATTTCAAAGAGAGATTCAAAACTAGATTTCAAAATCAACTGTTTACAAGTGTTGTCATCATCAAAAAGGGGGAGAATGTTAGTTCTCTGTGTGTTTTGATGATTACTAACAATTGTAAACAATATTGATAAGGTTTGACAAAGTTTAGAATAATTTAAACTTGTATTTTTCAATCTGTCAAAACCAAACTCGAGCCTGTTAGTGTTGAACTCGAGCCTGGATTTGACAGAGAGCACAAACTTGTCCAGTTGATTTCCAAACTCGAGACTGAACCTGAAGTTTAAAATTAAACTTTTGAAAAGTTTACATGAACTCGAGCCTACTAAGGTCAAACTCGAGTTCATTCTTTCCAGAGAGTTTTTGAACTTTGAAAACATGTTAAGCCTTACACTTGCTTTCTTCAAACCTCAAGTTTGAAAGGATCCAAAGAAAGTTTTAAGAGCATGAACTCGAGCCTGTCATGGCAAACTCGAGTTCATCTCTGGCGGGATAAGTTTTCCAAACTTGTAGCTATTTTCAAAGCCTGCACTGTTCCATTGAAAGAAAAGTTTCCAGTTTGAAAAGTTTCAAAACATACGAACTCGAGCCTAAAAGTTCCAGAGAGCAAAGAACTTTTGGATATGTTTTAAACTCGAGAGTTTGTTTTGCAAACCTCAGGTTTGTTCTTTCAAGCTAAAACGAAGTCTGCTCAAAAGTGTCTCGAACTCGAGCCTGACATTAATGAACTCGAGTTCATTTCAACCCGAGAGCTTTTTAGTTTTTTTCAATGACTTGAGAACCTCCAGTTTAAAAGACAAACCTCAGGTTTGTTCATTTTGAACTTACATGCTTTTAAACACTGAAGCCTCGAACTCGAGCCTGACATTAATGAACTCGAGTTCATTTCAACCCGAGAGCTTTTTAGTTTTTCAATGATCTGCAAACCTCAGGTTTATAAAGCAAACCTCAGGTTTACACTTTTTGAACTTGCATAGTTTTGAACACTAAAGCCTCGAACTCGAGCCTGTAAGAACTGAACTCGAGTTCGTGACGCTGGTTCAGAATTTTTGAATTTGGGCATTTCAGAAATCAATGTTATTTGATCCTATCTTCTTCCAATATTATTCTCTGATATTCCCTGCTATGTTTAACGTATTTATTAGTGGATTTCATAGCATTAAAGAATGTTTGGTGAGAGGTTAGAGTATAAAGCAAAAAGCAACTCAGAGCATTTATTGCAAAGCACAAAAGTTACTCCTTCTACCCAAATCCTTCTGCACACGCTTACAAAGTATTTAAGGATGTTAGCTGAAACAAGAAAACTCCTCTCCAACGGATTAATTCGCAGAAAGTCAGCCTTGATGTCTTGGCCAACTAGATTAGGAGAAAACAAGAGAGAGAAGACCACAAAACCACTTCAGAACACTTGGGCAACTTCTCCAACGGTCTGATTCAAGCTACAACGGTCATTTAATGTTCTCTAGCTATAAATAGAGTTCATTAACATCTTCACAATAGACACAACTACTCTGAGCGAAATTCTACTAAGTTCATTTATTGTGTATTAGCTTTCACTTGTAAAGTATCATACTTGATACAAGCACTTCAGTGTTCATCATATCTACTCTGTAAGAGAGTCAAATACTTGTAAATCATTTATTGATTGAGATAACTACAAGTCAGGGGACTTGGTAGTTGAGGTGTATTGATTACAACTTGTAAGGGGGAGTGTGTTCTAGTGAGAGAACAACTCTTAGTGCAGAGTGTGTAATCAATATTGTTGAGTTAGTGAATTGAAAATCCCAAGTGAGGCTTGGGGACTGGATGTAGGTCAGGAAAGGACCGACCAGTATAAATTGCATTGTGTTTAGCTTCTTCTCCTTATCCTCTCTGTTGTGCCCTGTTCTGAGTGATCAAAAACAGAACAAGTTACGAAAATTTTAAATATACCCAATTCACCCCCCTCTTGGGTATAAAGCTCCTACTTTCAAAAGGCAAAAAGCATAAAGTGTTCAGAGCATTTAATGCACTTCAGAAAATTAGCCTCCTTTTGGTTAATCTACCTGAGCACGCCTTCACAACGGTAAAGAATGATTACTACATCAAGAAAACTCTTCTCCAACGGGCAAATCCACAGAGAGCCACCTCAGATCAATTATACATCTGGATTAAGTGGAGATTAGAGAGAGAAGCTGACCAAAGTTAACACTAATCACCTACAACGGTTTGATTTATTCTACAACGGTTTGATTCATTCTACAACGGTCAATTAATGCTCTCTAAGTATAAATAGAGTGCATTCAAGGCTTCTCAACAACCAAGAATATCAGAAAACGCACAAGCATTCAATAGTCTTACCTACCTTTTGTTTTCTGTTGTAAATTGTCTTTTGACATTGTGAGCTTCAGTGATTATCATTATCTACTCTTTGTGAGAGTTTTTAATTGTTCATCGATTATTGATTGAAAAGAACCACAAGTCAGGGGACTTGGTGGTTGGGTTCATTGATTAACACTTGTAAGGGGGAGTGAGTTCTAGTGAAAGAACTACTCTTGAGTGCAAAGTGTGTAATCAATCGAAATAGTGAAAATCCCAGAGTGTCTGGGGACTGGACGTAGGTCAAGTTGATAAGACCGAACCAAGATAAATTCTCTTGTGCAAGCTTTTCTTCCCTTCCTCTGATTTACCCTGTTTTCTCTAGCTTAAAACAGAGCATCCTTCAAAAATTTTAAAGATACCCAATTCACCCCCCTCTTGGGTAACCAGCTCCATTTTCATTTGGTATCAGAGCTAGGTCTTCTCATAAGAGCTTAACATCTCGAGAAGGATCAAGATGGAAGGTATTCTACTCGATGGAGCTTCTATCAACCGACCACCAGGCTTCAGTGGACAACATTATTCCTTCTGGAAAGCCAAATTCAAAGTCTTTGTTATGGCTTCTGAATATGGGCTATGGAGAGTATTTGAGGTTGGAAATTATGCACCAACTGTAATGGAAAATGGTCGTAGAGTTCCAAAGCCAGAAGATGCCTATGATGAGAATGATCAAAGAAATGTCACTCTTAACAGCAAAGCCATTCTCATGTTGCAAAGTGCTCTTAGTCAACAAGAGTATTTCAGAATTTGCACTTTGCCATCAGCAAAGGCTATGTGGGATGCTTTAGAAATAGCTCATGAAGGAACCACCGAAGTCAAGGAGAATAGGGTCAATACACTCATGACAGAATACGATCTTATTCACATGAAATCTAGTGAATCCATCATTGATTTCCAATTAAGATTCACTCAGCTGATCAACCAGCTTGCTGCCTTAGGAAAGACTTATGATCAATCGGTTCAAGTGAGAAAAATTCTCAATATTCTCAGCAAAGAATGGGAAGCCAAAGTGACAGCCATTGAGGAAGCACGTGGAGAGTCAATGAGCTCAGTAGCAGCCTTGTTTGGTAGTCTATCCGAATATGAAGGAAAGCTCAAGTTCAGAAAAGAGCTTGATGAAGTGAGTGGCAAGAACAAAGGAGTAGCCCTCAAGGCTGTGAAGGAAGCTAAAGAGTCAAATGCTGAGGAAGAAGAGGATGAAGATGAAGAATTGGGCATGATGGTTCGAAGATTCAAAAAGTTCTACAAGAAGGACCAAGGCTTCAGAAAGTTTCACAAAGGGAGCTCCAGCTTTGAATCGAAGAAGCCTATTATATGTTATGAATGCGAGAAGCCTGGCCATATCAAATCAGAATGCCCTCAGTTGAAGAATCAAGAGAAAGAAAAGAAGAAATTCAAAAAGTTCAAGAAGAAGGCATATGTTTCTACCATATGGGGAGATAGTTCATCCGATGAAGATGAAGCTGAAGAAGACGAAGAAAAAGCAAACATATGCCTGGTAGCTCAAGAACAACAAGATGATGATGAGGTATATGAATCCAAACCTTCCTATGATGAACTCTTTGATGAATATAACATTGTGCAAATGGAGTTTGAAAAACTTGCTGAAAAGTATTTGGCTTTGAAAAAGAAAAACACTACTCTTGAATTGCAAGTTGAACGACTTTCTTCTCAAGAAATTCTACTCTGTGATAAATGCCCCATTTTGGAGAAAAAGAATTTACAACTTACAAAAGCACTCGAGAAATTCACTAAGGGAAGTGAAATGCTCGATGTGATTCTCAAACAACAGAGGTTTATAAATGATAGATCGCGCATTGGTTATAGACCAGATTTCGATAAGAAGAAAGGCAAGAAGAAGGGTGGTCAAAAATCATATATGAACTATTTTACAAAATCGGTTCATTCTTCTAATCCATTTGCACATTGTAACTACTGTAATAGGAAGGGTCATTCTACTTCATCTTGCTTTCATAAAAATGAGAGAAAAGTCAAACCTATAGGGAATTATCAATGGGTACCAAAAGGAACTTATGTTCCCAAGGTCCAAGCTAACCCAAAAGGACCCAAGAAAAGATGGGTACCTAAAACTTAATCCTTTGTGGATTGCAGGTGTGTCTAAGAGCATCAAGACCCAACAAATGGTACATTGATAGTGGATGCTCAAGACATATGACAGGAGACAAATCCAAGTTTCTCTCAATCAAGCCTAAGGAAGGTGGCAAGGTGACCTTTGGTGGTGACCAATCCGGAAAAATTGCTGGAATTGGAGAGATTGGAAACAATGAAGGTCCACTCATCAAAGATGTCTACTTTGTAGAAGGTTTATGCCACAACCTTCTTAGTGTGAGCCAAAGTACCGACAAAGGTAACTTAGTTATCTTTGATTTTAATGAATGCTTGATTGTGAAAAAGGATTTGGTTTCCATAGATGATTTGAAAACAAAAGCTTTATTTAGAGCACCTAGAGATGGTAATTGTTATACTCTCAACCTCTCTAGTAATGCTTCTATTTCTAAAAATTGTTTTGTAAGCAATTCGAATGAGAGTTGGTTTTGGCACAAGCGTTTAGCTCATGTCAACATGTTTCAACTTGACAAGTTGCTGAAAAAGGATTTAGTTATTGGCATTCCCAAACTTAGTTTCAAAAATGATTTGATTTGTGAAGCATGCCAAAAGGGAAAACAAACTAAATCATCTTTTAAAAACAAAAATGAAATATCTACTAATAGACCATTGCAATTGCTACATATGGATCTTGTGGGTCCAGGAAGGGTGAGGAGCCTTGGTGGCAATTTATACACATTGGTTATTGTAGATGACTTCTCTAGATTTTGTTGGACTATTTTCTTGTCTTCTAAAGATGAAAAGTTTGATCAATTTGTTGTGTTTGCCAAGAAGGTCCAGAACGAGAAAGGTCTTTCAATTTCAGGTATAAGAACTGATCATGGTGGCGAATTCGAAAACAATGCCTTTGTTGAGTATTACGACAATATGGGGATTGATCACAACTTCTCAGCTCCAAGGACTCCATAACAGAATGGTGTTGTTGAGAGGAAGAATAGAGTGCTCACTGAAATGGCAAGAGCAATGCTGAATGAGAACAACACCTCACAAGTGTTTTGGGCTGATGCGATGAGCACCGCTTGCTACATCTCAAACCGAGCTTACTTGAGGAAGAAGTTGAACAAGACTCCATATGAGCTCTACAAAGGAAGGAAGCCAAATTTGAGCCACCTACACATCTTTGGATGCAAGCGCTATGTGCACAATAATGGTAAAGAAAATCTTGGTAAATTCGATTCCAAAGTAGATGTAGGAATATTTATTGGTTATTCAAATAGGAGCAAAGCATATAGAGTCTTCAATACTAGAACTAAGGTTGTAGACGAGTCTATTCATGTTGTGTTTAGTGAACAAGAGACTGATAAATCCTTGAATGATGAGGAAGAGATCATTTTCAAAAATCAATTCTTTTCGAAAACTACTCCTTCTTCTACTGAAAATTCTGAAAATGTTTTCGAGGCTGATCCTGAAAATAATCTTGAAAACATTGATTAGTCTCAGCCTAAAGCTTGGAGATTTATAAGAAATCATCCCTTAGATCAAGTTATAGGTGATGTGAATCAAGGAGTAAGAACTAGAAATAGTGCTTTGAATGAAGTAACTTTTTCTGCATTCATTTCGCATATAGAACCCTCTAAGATTGATGAAGCCCTTTCAAACAATGATTGGGTGATAGCTATGCAAGAGGAGTTACATCAATTTGACAGAAATCAAGTTTGGGACTTAGTACCTAGACCCAAGGACCATCCGGTTATCGGGACAAAATGGGTATTTAAGAACAAACGTGATGAGTCTGCAATCATTGTCCGTAACAAGGCAAGATTGGTTGCAAAAGGTTACAATCAAGAGGAAGGCATAGACTATGAGGAAACTTATGCTCCAGTAGCAAGATTGGAGGCCATAAGAGTCCTTCTAGCCTTTGCCCGTGTTAAAGGTTTTAAACTTTTTCGAATGGATGTAAAAAGTGCTTTTCTAAATGGTTTTATACAAGAGGAGGCGTATGTTGAACAACCTCCAGGTTTTGAAAACGATCAATTTCCTGATCATGTTTATCAACTTAAGAAAGCATTGTATGGTCTTAAGCAAGCTCCTAGAGCTTGGTATGAAAGATTAAGTCAATTCCTACTTGATAAAGGATTTATCAAAGGAAAAGCTGACACAACTTTGTTTATCAAGAAAAATAAGTTGAATGAAATTTTGATTGTCCAAATTTATGTGGATGACATAATCTTTGGTGCTACTAATGATGCTTTGTATGAGGAATTTTCTAAGATTATGCAGGGTGAGTTTGAGATGTCCATGATGGGAGAGCTCAACTATTTTCTTGGGCTGTAAATTAAGCAAAGAAAGGATGGGATCTTCATCTCCCAAACAAAATATCTCAATGATTTGTTGAAGAAGTTTGGGATGGATCAATGGAATGGGGCTGACACTCCTATGAGCACAACAACTTCATTGGATGCTGATGAAGAGGGCAAGGACTTCAACATTACAAAGTATAGAGAGATGATCGGATCATTACTCTAGTTAGATCTGAACAGAGGAAGCTGAAGTGCTAAGTACCGTTGTAAACTCGAGTTTGCACTTATAGGCTCGAGTTTGCCTAGTCCAGAGACACCAGAAATGCTGAAGACACTTATTGGCTCGAGTTTGTGATTCCTTTCTCGAGTTTGAGGTCCTAAACTCGAGTTTGGGGTCTGGAACTCGAGTTTATTCATGTCAGAGAGGCAAAATACTGCAGCAAGGTGATAAACTCGAGTTTAATACTTGGAGACTCGAGTTTGCTCATCCAGAACCTCATTTTTTCTTGTTTTAACTCTGAATTGAGTCATTCCATCTTTCATATGATCTTGGAGGCTTCTAGCTTCAACATAAGAACTTGAATAATTATATCTTCATTCCATTTAGCAAGTTCTTCCTTCTTCCATCTCCCAACTTGATCATTCTTCTTCATTTAACTTGGGCTCATCATTCTTTGCAGCTTCTACCTTCTTCAATATCCATAAAGTGATGAAGCTTCATTCCAACTTCTGCTTATCATAGAGACTTCCAGTATCAGAAAAACTTGAATGTTGATATTCCTATTATATTGTGCAAGTTCTTTTGATAACATCTTTCTCTAGTCTCTTCTCTTCTTCTTGGTTATCCTCCAAAATCTATTGATAACATCTTGCTTCCTTGACAACTTCTGCAAGTTCTTCTTTCCATTAATCCCTTGTCTCCTTCTTGATTATTCTGTATGATTCAACTTGGACTAGTCTACATTAAGCATAGTAGTTAGTCAATGTAGGAGATAACTATATTACTCAATCTTTTTGCTGTTAATAATGGCATCAATATAAGACATCATTAAAACTAATCATATCTGACAGATCCCACTTGACCCCACACAAAAACACATTCTGGACCCATTGATAACCTCAAAACTATAGAAATCCCATTGCATCTACATGAAAACACCATAGGGCAGAAATAAGAGTTTCCAAGTTGTCAGTTAGGGACTTACCTCGAAATTTCGGTTGTGAGTGCCTTCCTCTTCCCTTGGATCAAAGCCTTCAGCTAGAGACTCTCCCTCTTCACCATGCTTGGCTGGTGGCAAATGGAAGGAGAAGTGCCCTTTATATAGGCTTTAAGGGTTCAAGCTATTATCCAACTTTGGTTATCAACCGCTGAACGAAAGGATGTCTCGGATTTAATTATGATTTTCTTGACTTGATTCTCAAGAATTCTAGAGAATTCTTGGCAGATGGGAGGTGCATTCCAAGACCAAAAATAAGATTCTAAAATTGCCCTTAAAGGTGATTTCCAAAATTGCTAGGGGTAAAACGGTCATTTTGCACTGCTCTTCTTCCAAGTCAGCGGGGCCCACAAAATCTGCCCTTGGATGCTCCATTAATGCCCTTTTAGAGTCATAATTACTTGTCTTTCAATCGATCATGTCAGATTCAAATTGTGTGGTCCAGATTAATTCTGATTATTTTATCTTTCTCTCTCTTTATAATTACATGATGTGACCTTTTTCTCTTCCTCCAAGTCACTTTCTCTCTTCTCTAGGCCTACCCAAACTCATCCTCCCTCTGTGTCCAGGGGTCTGGGCTCGACTCCAGAAAACCCTAACTGATCTCGCTTAACTCCTTTTTGTCGATTACACCTTTCCTCGTAATGCGTGCCACTTTGAGGGACTTGTGTGGGTCCGGATTAACAATCTCTTTTCCCTGACCACAGGTGGACGGAATATAGTACCTTGGGGATCAAGAAACCCAGACTTTAGTATCCCATAACCACCTCGTACTACGTCCTGCCCGATACTCCAACTTCTGACCCTGAAATGCCATGGGTCCGACGTAGCACTACTGTTATTGACTTTTCCTTCTGTACTTGGGTTAGATACATATTCTCCCTCTCCTCCTTGGTTGAACATGCATACTGTAACACCCTGAATTTTGGACCCTGAGCATTGAGGATAAACCTAGAATAGGCGGGCGATTAGGCCCAGTTCGGGAAGAGTCCCAAGAATGTCAGGAGTTAGGAAGCCTCCCTGGGACTAAGTAACTCGACCATACAGGTCAGTTGACCAGCATGAATAAGTCGTGGAATTGAAGTGCAAATGAAAAAGGGGTATAGAAGGTCGATACAGTGTAAATCCAGTGGAAAGGATGCCACTTAACTATGTCCTAAGGTATATGACAATTATTTGAGCGGAAATATGTTGATATAAGTGAGCATATGGCATTTTCAAGGCAGTCATGGGAGTCCTGCGTTTATGAAGGAAATAAGAAAGGAAGAGAGAGAGAGAGAATACGTATCTGGACCAAGTGTAGGAGGAAAAGTCAGTAATAGTAGTACTACGTCAGACACGTGGCATTTTGGGGTCAGAAGTTGGATTATCGGGTAGCACATAGTACGAGGTGGCTATAAGATACTAAAGTCTGGGCTTCTTGATCCCCAAGGTACTATATTCCATCCACCAGTGGTCAAGGGAAAAGAGACTGCTAATCCGGGCCCACACAAGTCCAGTTGAAGGGCACGAGTTACGAGGAAAGGGTAATTGGCAAAAAGGAGCTAAACGGGACCGGTTAGGGTTTACCGGAGTTGGGCCCAGATCCCTGGACACAGGGGGAGGATGAAATTGGTGGGCCCAGAGGAGAGAGAAAGTGACTTGGAGGAAAAGAAAAGGTCATGTTATGTAATTATGAAGAGAGAATGTCACATCAAGTAATTTTGATGAGAGATAAAGAATAAAATAATCTGGTTTAATCTGAACCACATATTTGAAGTTGATGTGACAAGGTGAAGGACAACCAATTATGACACTAAAAGGGTTAATTATCACAGCATCTTGGGAAGATTTTGTGGGTCCTACTGACTTGGAAGAAGAGCAATGCAAAATGACTGTTTTACTTTTGGGCCAAAAACCTACAACTAGCAATTTCAGAGACCACCACCAGGGGCAATTTTGGAATATTATTTTTGGTCTTGGAAGGCGCATCCATCTGCCTAAGGAGCTCTCTAGAAGCCTTGAGAAACAAGTAAGAAAATAATAATTTAAACCCGAGGAATTTTCCCGACCGTCGGATTGCGATCAAGTTTGGATGAAGGCACCACCTTTGGAGCCTATAAATAGGGCACTTCCTCCTCCATTTTCCATCAACCAAGCATGAGCCCAAGGAGAGGAAGAGGAGGCTCCAGCTGAAGGTCTTGATCCAAGGGAGCAAGAAGGCACCCACAACTGAAGTTCTAAGGTAAGTCTCTAACCGACAACTTGGAATTCTTGCTCCTACCCTATGATGATTTTCTTGGAGTTAAAGTGGGATTTTGGTATTTTTGATATTTCCATTGAGTCCAGAGGGTGTTTTTGTGTGGGGACATGTTGGATCACCTTTTTCCAACTCAAAAAGCTCAAGTCTTTATTATATGAAAATCGATCGGTTCTTACGGTTTCTGGGCAGCGAATGGAAATTGGTATTTTTCGAGTAGTAAATGAAGTCTGATGGCTTAAAAATTTTACATGGTAAAAGTAGACATCTTGAGAATGATTTTGATATAATATTTTGGATCATTTGGAGTTTCCAACCGAGAGATCTTTTAAGTTGAAAATGACCTAAAATCCTGGATTCAGTCTCAGACCAGTGGCTAATGTTTGGAAATAAGGACAAGTTTCGAACCTAGATGACTTTGGTAATTATTTTTTCTGTAAAATAGACGTCCTAAGGGTTCTAAGTGCACTGATTTCATGTTGATATGATTTTTCTAGAATTTATTAAAAATCAGCGAAGTCGGGTCAGGAATTCTGGAATTTTTGGTGGTAGGCGAAACTCAAGAAACCTAAAGTAAAGGTTGTTAGTTCTCTATGTGTTTTGATGATTACTAACAATTGTAAACAATATGAAGTTGTTTTTGTTCAAGATTAAACTGATTTTAACTTGTAAATTTCAAGCAAAAACATTATGGCTGAAACAAACTCGAGCCTATAATGCTTAAGCTCGAGCCTGTTTTTGACAGAGAACACATACCTGCCAGTCTAACTTTCAAACTCGAGACTGAACCTGAAGTTTGATTTTAAACTCTCTTTGAAAGTTGGTTCAAACTCGAGCCTACAGTTTTTAAGCTCGAGTTCACCAATGGCAGAGAGCTTTTGTTTTTGAAAACAAGTTCAAACCTGACACTATGTTTTAAACCTCAAGTTTGTAACTTCCGAGACAATCTTTGAAAATTTCAAAGTCTTTGAACTCGAGCCTGTTATGGCAAACTCGAGTTCATCTCTAGCAGGACAAATTTTTCAAATTCAAGACACTTACAAACTCTGCATTGTTTCATTGAAAGAAAAGTTTCCCAGTTTTGAAAAGCTTACAAGACTTTCAAACTTGAGCCTACACGTTCAAACTCGAGCCTAAAAGCTCTAGAGAGCAAATGCGTTTTCAACTTAAGAGAACTCTCGACTTCAATTTATAAACCTCAGGTTTGAGCTTTGAAGGAGCAAACTTATACTTGGCAAAAATAGTGTCAAACTCGAGCCTAGTATGTTAAGCTCGAGTTCAAACCTTACAGAGAACAAAGAACCTTTCAATATGTTTTAAACTCTAGAGTTTACTCTACAAACCTCAGGTTTGTCCTTTCAAGCTAAAACTAAGCTTTGCCCTGAATAGCTTTAAACTCGAGCCTGTCACTAATAGACTCGAGCCTGCCCTTTGAACTTAAAGTCTCCAGTTTTTCAAAATCGCGATATTCTTCTCTGGATAAAACATGCTCGAGTTCAGAACAAGCAAGCTCGAGTTCATTTCAACCCAAGAGCAATATGACTCTTCAATGACTTACGAACCTCAGGTTTAGAATACAAACCTCAGGTTTACATGTTTCAGACTAAAATGATTTTGAACACTGAAGCACCAAACTCAAGCCTGTAAGAACTAAGCTCGAGTTCGTGATGCTGATTCAGAAATTTGAATCTGTCGATTTCAAAAAAACAATGTTGTTTGATCTTAATCTCTTCCAATATTATTCTCTGTGCTATGCTTAACGTATTTGTTAGTGGTTTTTAGAGCATTAAAGAATGTTTGGTGAGAAGTTAAAGCATAAAGCAAAAAGCAACTCAGAGCATTTATTGTTATGTCCAGAAAATTGCTTATTCTGCCCAATCCGTCTGCACACAACCACAGAACATTAAAGAATGATTACTACAACAAGTAAACTCCTCTCTAACGGATTAAAACACAGAGAGTCAATTGTGCTTACTTGGACATCTGGATTAAGTGGCAAACAAGAGAGAGAAGGTGTCTACACTACTTCAGAACACTTGGGCAACTTCTCCAACGAATCTATTTGGAAAGCAACGGTCATTTATTGATCTCTGAGTATAAATAAGAGAGAATTCAAGTCTTTCCAACAAAAAAAAACAAGAACTGAGAGCGAAATTCATTGAAGTCTACATTTATTTCTTTCAGTTTCCATCTGTATAGTATCTTTTGGTACAAGAGCTTCAGTGTTTCATTTATATATGCTCTTTAAGAGAGTTGTACTTCTGAATATTCATTATTGTAAGGAATCACAAGTCAGGGGACTTGGTGATTTGGGATCATTGATTACAACTTGTAAGGGGGAGTGAGTTCTAGTGAGAGAATCACTTCTTGAGTGCAGAGTGTGTAATATTTGATATAGTGGAAATCCTAGTGAGGCTGGGGACTGGACGTAGGTCAAGTGGTTAAGACCGAACCAGTATAAATCTTCTCGTGTCTAGTGACAGAGATTTTGCCGTGTTCTCCCAAAATAACCAGGATTGAAAGATTTTGTAGTATAGTGTAACCTGGGTCGTTTCTCCGATGAATTCACAGCGGGTTTGATTGGCAACAGAGAAACAGAAACAGAATGATAAAATGGGGGGATTTTTAATTCGAAAGGAATAAAAATGTAACTAAACAGTGACGGAACGAAACTAAACAGAGACCAAACAGAAGATTAAAGGATTAAACAGAAACAGATTAACAACGATCAACCCAACATTTTGATTCCAGAAACGTTCTTCATTGAGCGAAAAATAAACGAACTCGCGTTTGGCTCTGGATGAACTGAAATCTCTGCGTTCATCCAGAAATCCCTCGACTAGACGATCGCCTAGAATTTGTCCGAACAGTGGCGTCCCACTATGCAATAGCACAGCAAACTTTAAACCTAGTTCGAACTTAGTCCTTGGGATGAACCAAACCGAATATTTAATCTAATATTCGAACTATTTTCAGAAATCGAATCCGATAGATGAAAACAAAAACGAGAAACGTTACCGATTAAGCACAAGCTCTCTGAACGAGTCATGGAATCTTCAACGTTGGGTTAATCACAGATATTTAGCCAAGCATGGCTGGAAAAGATGAAGAAAAGACGATGAACGCGAAGAACATTGAAGAACAGTTGAGAGAAAATGCAAGCTTCTGTTTTGATCCACTAAAACATAAAAAAACATGAATGAAAAGGTGTTTTTGGCTGCTGCCACACTTGACCTAAAATGGAAAAATGAAAATGGGGCTCCAACCCACAATTCAGGCCCAAAATGGAAAATACTAAAAATGGGCTTTAATTACAAATAAAAATCCGGAAATTAACATATAACTTCGGCTCCAAAATCAACCACCCGCTTGTTTGAATTTGCTCTTCATGTCTTCATAATAATTGTAGCTCTCTGAATCATCTGAAATATGAGACAAAAATGAGGCAAATCCGATGTCTAGTTCAAGAGTTATGGTGAAAATAGTGAAGCAATATAAAACTGGAATTTATTATTAAATAATGGCTAAAATATAATAAAAGGCTCAAAGCCCAAATAAGTATAAAAGCCATTATTTATTAGCTAAAAAGTCCTAAATTATCAATCAAGAGACAAAAAGTAGTGTATGAAATATTCAATTATCATCTAGCTATTCTTCCCTTGCTCTGTTCTACTCTGTTCTTAACACTTGAAAACAGAGCTTTTGCAAGAAATTTTTAAAATACCCAATTTACCCCCTCTTGGGTATTTGGCTCCACTTTCAAAGGTTGTGTTTGTTATTGAAAGTATGTATTTTGTTGTGAACTAGGGAAGAAACACGTGTGGATCCTAGTTAAAACATTGAAGAAGAGTTTGCTATTTGCAAGGAGGGCCAGGTAATAACTGTTAACTCACGTATTCTATATTGCAGTTGTATGTCTGTTTTCCATGATTGAGGATGCGAGGCAGTAGGGCCTAGTGGACCGTGTGTCCTTAGGTCGCTATTGAGCCTGAGATGCATTTGGGGTAGTTGGGGTTAAACTCCCTAGCTACTTTGTTGATCCTAGCGCTAAGGATGGTGTTCGGGGTTTGTCTTGAGGGACGGCTCGACAGTAAACGGGTGTCCGAGCTCAGTCTTGAGAGATGACTCGACGGTACACAGGCGTCTGAGGTCGGTCTTGAGAGATGGCTCAATGGTACACGGTCATCTAGGGCTTTACTTTTGTAAGGTAGCTCGACGGTACGCGGGCGTCCGGGGCTTGCCTTAGTAGGGCAGCTCGACGGTATGTCATTGTGGTTGTGATTGAGATGTGATTCTAAATGCATTTATGATGTGATTTGATTTCCTGATTATGGTTACTTGCATACACTGTATACATATTGTACTTGAGTTTAGCAGTTACTCTGGGGTTCAACTTTGAACTCCAGTTTGATTCAAAAGATACAGGTCTAAGGTAGTTACGGCTGGAGGCAGGGACGGAGCTACACTTGTGCCAATGGGGGCAAGTGAACCCATAAAAAATATATATATAAATTGAGAGAATTTAGTAACAATATGTATTGATAGTATAGTTGGTTAAGACTTTATATTTTCAGCTTAAGGTCGCCGGTTCGATCCTCCATCTGCTCTTTATCCTTGTTTTTTTTCCCCTTTCCCCTTTTCCCTTTCCCCATTTCATATATCCCGTTCTCTCACAGTCTCACTCTCTCCATCGTTTTATTCCCATTCGAATCGATCACTCTCCGTCTCCGCTCTCCGCTCTCATTCTCGGCTCCGTCGATCACTCTCGTTCTCTCACTCCGTTCTCGGCTCCAAAACCTCCGCCGTCACTCTCCGTCTCCGCTCTCGTCAGTACTTCTAGATTCCCCCTCTCCATTCTGGATCCCGCCATCAATTGCTCTCCGCTCTTGGCCTCTTGTCCACCATCAGTGCTTCTAGATCCCCCTCTGGCCCTCTCCGTTCCAGATCCCCCCCATAAATTCTGTCGCCTTTCTTCCACGGAGGTTAGGGTTTACATGTCCATGATGTTGTATTAACAGAACTTTTGGATTTAAGAAGGAAATATTTTCAAGGTTCAGTTTCCATGTTTCTCCCTTTTGGATAAGTTATTTCTATTTTTGGAAGCAATCATGACTCTGTATGCTTTATGGATCAATCAGGGTTCAAAGCGTGCCACACTACCGTGCCCACATCATTTTCTCGAAGTCTTCTTGATTAGTTGTTAGTATGCATCGTTGTATTTGTGCATTGAGCTTCAATGCTTTGGTACATGATCTTTTTCTCTTTTAATTTTGAATGTGCAGTGCCTTGTGGTGTGCTTTATGGATGTGGTGGTTTGATATTTTCATCACACATGATCTTTAGTTTAGTCTTTGTGCTTACATATCAGAAATATGGCATGCGAAGGTAGAATTTTCTTTTTTCTTTTCTATTTTTGTAATAAGTAGAGATTTTACTACTGTTGTTAAGTTGGATGTTTATAAAAATGGGCTAACACTTTTATTGATACATGTGTTGTAGTGTTAGTTCTGACTTGTGATGATCCACTTCAAGTTTATCAAGCAATTAGCTTGGCTTCTTGCTGCGATTCAGAGCCTTTTGATAATAGCATCTCGGAAACATTACACAGTTGATATAGTTGTTGCCTGGTGAGGAGCATGTTTTGATTTTGAAATGAAAGATTTTGTTTGTGTCTTTAAATTTAATGTTGTGAACCTTTGCAGGTATACTGCTAACATGGTGGTCTTTTTTATTGACAAGAAATTACTAGGTTTGGACACCTTGCACATTATTCTATGTTATGCTAGTGGGAAAAATCTCTATTATATTAGGTCCCTGAGATATAGACACCTAGCCAACCAGATCAATTAGACTCACTTTTTGGCACTCTTCCATGTTAATTTATGGTTGAAAAGCTAGGGTACTGCCATGTTAATTGAGCCACAATGAGGAATATGCATACAAGAATGTCAGCCAAATTTTTCTCGAGATCCACCATTGAGTGCAGCTTTATGCTTTTGTCATTTTAATGTATCCATCTTGTTAATTTGAACTCACTTCTATTGATAAACAGTAGAACGAGTCTGATTGTTCTTCCCTTTATATGAAGTTTCCTCTTGTTTCTAGAAGTGGGTGAATCCGAAGCTTAGTTGCAGAACATAGGGATTCTGATATCTCAAGAATTGAGCTTCTTAATCTACCAGGAGGTACTGAGTCCTTTGAGCTGGCTGCAAAATTCTGCTACAACATAAACTTTGAAATAACATCCAAACTTTGAGCTAGCTGCAAAATATAATCATAATGCATTTAAAACTTTCCTTAAAAAAAAAAAAAAAAAATCGGTGGCGCTGCCCTTGAACCCCCAAACCCCTACACTAATTATGCACCCATTAACTCCAAATCCTGGCTGGAGGACTTGAAGAAGGTAGGCTTGTTGTGGAAAGACCAAGAAATAAAGGATGTCCAGTTACTTCTTGTATTTCTATAATTGGGATGACTGTATGTGTTACACCCCTACCGGCCTCGCCCTTTCGGGTGGTGGGTTAGAGGGATTCACTTACTTCGTTACCTTTCCTTCATTATTTGGTCCATTTAACTTATATCAAAGTGAGCACAACAAAGCATTTAACTGGTTTAGACTATCTACTGTACTGGTAAAGTTAAATAAACAAAAAATAAAAGTCCCCAAAGGGTTAAGGGTACAGTCATCTAGAATAAATACCAAAACAAAACATACCTTCAACTCAAATATATGTACAAACATGATAAGGCATTCCCTATTCTTCAGTCTGTACCGATGAGCACTTTTCATTCCGAGGAGGGTTCTTCACATCGGGCATGTCTCCTTGTAACAACAGAAGGGGCTGGGGTCTGATAATGGCCCCCAGAGTAACCATCAGTACTCAAATACTAAATGTGTAAGCAGTATGTAAGCTACCATGCTAATCAGTAATCATAAGAGCATGCCAAATACATACCATATATGCATCCAGATCATATCACAGCAAAGCACATATCACAATTCAAGAATCCGTACAGCTGCCAACCAAGGCAAGCCTCGGACTCACTGAACTCACAACCCGTAGAGCCGCCCTTTCTAGGCTAGCCCTGGACTGATAACTCAACCCGTACAGCCGCCAACCAAGGCCGGCCTCGGACTGAACATCCTTAGCGCTAGGAATCATACAACACTGTATGCATATTTGGCACAACATATACAAAGAAAACACACATGGCAAACACAGACATACAACAAAACACATAGAGATATCTGAGTAAAACGGTTACTACCTGGTGTGGCAAATATTGTCCTTACTATTTTATTGGGCCTGTTTGTTGGAAATTATGCCCTAGGGGCAATTCATTGTACTTTGGATATTTAAGTTATTTAAAGTATTCTCTTTTGTTATCATTTTCGTTTGCATGTTCGTATTGATAACTGCATCCCTGGATAATCTTATAGATTATCCTAAAAGTCCCTGGTCGGTCATCTACACGGGAGTGAAGATGAAATAAGATCAGTATGACTTTGATGAGGTATGGAGATACGAATCAAAGTCATGGGCACTTGTAAGAGTACAAGGTGCTGGACCGACCCACTATGAGAAAGCTGCATGGATTTAGTCATAAGCTTATCTCATGTATAACCGCGTCACGACGCCCTATGACCTGAGACCATCATAGATTCCTACATGATGAGTACTGGTCTTTGACCTAGTCAAAAGTCACCTTTGACCGGGTGATGATAAAGGCTAGGACCAGGATCAGTAGTTTTCATGCGGAGGAATGTGAGTGGTCAAGATGGGATTTGTCCCTCACATATGTAGAGAGATAATGTTGGGCCCCTCGATGAGTGAGTCTAAGAAATGTATGGCCATACTGTGATGGAAAGGAGTTTCCATTTCACTAATTAGACTACTCGAGAATCGAGAAAGCATTGGTCAAGAAAAGGAAGTTGACATTATCCATGCCTCATCCTTGACCGAATTATCGCGTGACAAAAGGGACGTGACATGGTTGTACGATAGGTAGTATCGTGTCATCGATCCCCATGTGAATTGGGCAGTCGCAATGTCTTGCTAGAGGCCGCTTGCGACTTGTGGGCTGATACAGTGTTGGCCCACTGCCAATCTCATATGGGCCTGCAGGGTCGCACACAAGAATAATCCAACACGGGTGAAGGTGTCCAGGTTCATTGAATCTCAGATTAATCTGAGATTAAATGAATGCTAAATTTGATCTAGGATTTATATATATATATATATATATATATATATATATATATATATAATTCGAAATTAATATATATATTATAAATTGAGATTATAATATTATATATGATATTTGTTTAGTATTTAATTTATTTGATAAATTAAATATCTGAAACAAATAGAGATATTGTATCTCATTTAATTTCGAATAAAGATATCGTATATCTGTTTAATGTTAAATTGAGATATGGTATCTCAGATTTAATTAAATAGATAGATATCATATCTCGGATTTAATTTATGATGATAAATTAAATCAAAAGGCTTTAAATTTAGATTTGATTTAAATTTAAAAATTCGAATTTCCAAATCTGGCTTTTAATATATTCAATTACATTTATGAGATAGATGTGATTGATATGCTGACCAGATTCAAAATCCGAATTTCCAAAATTAATAAAGGATTAATTTTGGTTATATAATACGCCTATCGGGTTTAGAAAAACCTACGGGATTTTCAGTAGAGCGTATTGAGAAAAGCCGCGAGAAACCCTAGAGCAATTTGAGAGAGAGAGACGCACAAGAAGCGCTAGCACGCTGCCGCAACCGTTTAGGGGATTGTTCGTGTGGATACCAGTAGAGGAAGCCGATCCAAGAGTCGACTTCTGCTGATCGAAAGAACGAGACGCGGACGTGTTGATCGCCCACCTGATCAAAGGAACGAGACGCGGACGTGTTGTTCGAGAAGGTAGCCCACCTGATCAAAGGAACGGAACGCGGACTGGTTCAACAAAGGTATGATTCGGTTTCCTTAACTCTGATTTAAACGTCGTTGAGTGATCCTTCGGAAGGATTCGTAAAAAAATTTTAATCCGCTGCGTGTACGAATCCCAACACTGTTGACTTCCAAAGGGTTCCTTTGACCTATAAATCATTAAAATACATTTGTTCATAGCATTTTTCTTGCTAAAACCGAGCCCAACACCAAATTTCCAGAAATCCAGTGATTTTGACCCAACTTGTGGGATTTTTAATAAATTCTACAAAACTAATTTTTACATGAAACCAGCGCCATTTGAACCATTGAAATGTCTATTTTCCATGAAAAATACTCCCAGACCCTGAAAGTACTTTTATGTTTTCGTGGTGCTCACTTTTCACAACTGGGTCAGATTTCGCCCTGTTGCACACAGAGCCAACTTCAACAATTTTTATCTCCCAATTGGTACATCAAAAATATGTCAAATTATATATCAAAATGATGCCCCAGATGTCTAATTTTCACCTGTAAAATTTCGTCTCAAAAAAACATCTCTACTGTTTTAAAAACATTTTTGAAGCTTCGCTGCCCAGAATCCAGAACACTGGCAGCAAGTTTCTTCTTTGAGTTTTCGAGGTTTTCGAGTTCGGAAACTTAAACCATAGCCTAACCCCACACAAAATCACGTTTTAAACACTTTGGGACCATCAAAAAATCCAAAATCAGACCCCAAAACCAAGCCCCAACCAGCAGCACGAAATTCCAAAGTTAAAGCTCTAAAGGTTCAAGTTGTCGGTAGTTACCTATTTCGGAATTTTGGATTGGTGGACCAACTGGTTGAGAGCTTGAGTTGAGCTTTGGAAGCTTGATGTTCTCCTCCTTCCTCTTCAGCTGGAGCACGAAATTTGGGGAAGGAAATGGCTGATTTAGCCCTTTTTAATAATATCCCAAAAGTGACCATTTAGTTCTCATGTAACTAATTAAATCTCTAGTTTGGTTGGCATCTAATTGTCTTTACTTTGGCTTTATCCCATGTGACAATTTGAGAGGATTCTAGGGAGGTATATGTGGTGTGATTTGGCTGCCCAAACTCAGATTTTATCACTTCAATTTATATATGAATTATCTCATGTGTTTCAAAGTTGTTTTTGGGCCCACATGCATTATCTCAATTGACCAAGCTTGACTAATCTCTTTTTTGTCAATTTTGGGCAGATCCTAAGCGCATGGAATGTCCCAAAATATGATCTCCAATAATAAAATCCATTCTTCCACTTTATTGGTCAATTTCGGGGTCTACTGGCTCTTATCGGGTCCCAGCGGGTCCAAAAATGCGTCTTTTTGTACTTTTCTCTGTCTCTTCAAAATATTTTCCTCTGCCTGGGCATACTCATGTGGTACCTTCCCTCTTTCCAAGGCGGCCCCACATTTATCTCATTCTATCCAAAAATAATCCCCTAACTGGTCCCTATCGGTCCCCTTTTCTATCGGTTTATCGCCTGCGGGTCCCGCGTCTTGAATTTGGAGCAGAGTATGGATAAAATCATATAATTTTCTTTCTTCTCTCATGTTGGACGAAATTCAATGCCCAAAGGACAAGGAATTGACCATTTTTCCCTTGCCTTATCCTCCTTTAATCTCAGGGTGACACATGTCCCTATATGGCGCATACGCACTTCCAGGGGTCAAGAATCTTTGTTCTGTCATTTTCCCCGGGTCCCACTTCATCACACCGGCTTTATACCTCACCGGTATCTTGCCCTAGACCCGCATCTTTACAAACCTGGGCCCATCAGAGACTTCCTATCTCTTGTCATTCAAGAGATTCTTCCCGAACAGGGCTTAGTAGTTGCCTATTTTAGGCTTATTCTCAATTTTCCGGGTCAACAATTTTAAGATATTATAGTATGACTCATACTAACTGTTCAGTATTTATTTTGGATGATTGTACCCTTAACCTTATGGGGATTACTTTATGTTTTTGTATGTACATTTACCAGTATATATTGTAGTTGTCCAAACTGATCATATGCTCTGCCGCGTATACTCTGATATAAATTTAAAGTGATTAATCAACAAAGGAAAGGTAATAAGTGAAAATGATCTCTCTAACGTGCCACCCGAAAGGGCGAGGCCGGTAAGGGTGTAACACATACCATGTCCACGGGGTCAATGTTCCCGTCCTATTAATGACTTTTATCACTTATACATTACTCCGACTTATACTTACTTGAACTTACTTCATGCACAAGTTACTACATACTTGGTCATGGTTTCTTCTTATTTTGACTTAGTACATTTTCCATTCAATTTTAACCAATGGTTTTTCATCTCAGGGTCCTTAAATAATTTTCGGAAGATAAATGCTTCGAATACGAATCAAAATTCCTTATTACTTATATTAATACATGCTTGTACACATATTACAGAAATTGGGGTGTTACAGTCAGCATGTGTTTTTTTCCCCACACAATTGCTTTAAAAGTTGCGTTATCGTCTAATCAGCAAAAAAAAAGTCAAACTAACAGTCAAACAATATTCTTACACCTAAAACACATATGGTGTTGAGTACTCTTTTGGTCAAACCATATATGTATTTTTGCACCTTAAAAGCCATGTCATCATCTAGTCCACAAAAAAAGTCAAACTTAATGATCAAACGATATTTTTGTACCTAATTTATAACCATGTAATCATTTTTGCATTTAAAAAAAATATTTCATATTGGACGCCCCTCAAAATAAAACATATTACTTATAATTGGCCCAACCGACACGGCCTTCCCCACCCCAAAAATCACTTGCCTGCGCACAAAGGGCGCATGTTAGCTGTCTCCTTCCACAATCATGTCCTCTGGTCACAGAGTGAACCAGAGAGAGAAGCCAATCAAACCAAAACCAAAATCCATGCCATTATTATTAATATTATTTATTTATTATTGTGATTATTATTGATACTCATTACTTATAATTAATGGCATGGCTTGGCTTAACCTACGCTTTGGAGTTGGAGGGAGGGAGGTCAGGTCACCCCACACTGCTCGTCTATACTGAAATTACTGACCACTGCCTTAAATGGATCTGTATGCTCTCTGTTTCCCTTCTTCTTAGCTTCTTCTCTTCTCTCCTTTATGCCATTTTCGATGCTCCCTCCTCGTATTGCCTCGAATCCTTCCTTGATCCGTGTTCTTCAGCTGCTTGGTGCTTGAGGTGATTCATGGTGTGTTTTTTTTTATCTTTTTCACTTGATCATGAATCCTCTTTGCTGCATTGCTCCCGTTTCGATCGATCGGGACCGGGCCAACCCTGTTGTGCCCAAATCACCTGCTCAGTGTCAGTTAGGCGTGCATACATCTGTGAAAACTGTAAACTATGGTTCGAAACCCAGCTTTTCCACTGTTGATTCGTCGCTTGGCTCTGATTCCAACAAAGCGTTGTTTACTTCGAATCACGATGAGGAGGAGGTGGTGGTGGTCAATGAAGCTAGAGATTCCAAGGTGTTCAGTGGCACTGTAGCTGGGATTTTGTACAAGTGGGTGAATTATGGTAAGGGTTGGAGGTCCAGGTGGTTCATGCTTGAAGATGGGGTGCTTTCTTATTACAAGATTCATGGTCCTGATAAGATTTGGATGAGTCCGGCTAGAGATAGGAGTATCAGGGTGATCGGTGAGGAGTCCTCTAAATACATGAAGAAAGCAAATTGGAATCTAAATCGGCAAGGGGGCGCCACCAAGCAATGCAAACCCTTCGGTGAGATACATTTGAAGGTTTGTTCTTATGTTTTTATATGCAGGCATGTTTTCTGTTTGTAGCATCTTTATCTTGTGGATAATTTGTAATCGCAAGCTTTTGATGCCCCTTTACTTGTATAATCTCTCAGAACGAGAATTGGAATGCCTTTGAGATGTCTGCATGGTCTATTAGCATATACGACAGTAACTCTATAAAAGTGTTGATAATGTTTTAAACTGGATAAAATATGTATAATGGAGAGTCATTCCCGTCCAATTGTTTTCTAAGGAAGTCCTCAGCTGGTCTCTTCCTTTCCTTTCCTTAGTCTTTTTTCCCCGTAGTTTTGTTTAATTTTTGGGTTCATTTCTATTAGAAATTTCTGAAACTCCTGGAGTTGATCTAAATTACTTCTTTGCTTTTTATTGGTGAAATGAACAACATTATGTCCGTTTAGCTGGGCCATACCGCTAGATAATTGTAAGAAGGACGTATGGGGTGGGCAGTCCGCAGTTGTTAGGCCAGAGAATTAGCGCATCAATTACTTTTGAAGTTTCTTCAGGCAAAAGATTCTGTCACATGCATATAATATCAGATAGATAATCTCAACTGCCAAATTATGCAATACATGAATAATCTGTTACTGGTGAGTATGTGTACTGATATTTAAAGCACTTTGGTACGTTAAATGTAAATTGAATTATATTTGAACCTTATGCCAGAAAATATATTCATGCTATATTCTTGTACACCAATTTGGCAGTGTATGCATTTGAAATTTGTAGAATGGTCCTGAACGATTTTTTAAATTGACTAATTATTTTCTGGATTTGAAATATATTGCTATTCGTCTTATATGTAAATCTCATGATTTTTCAACAATTTAAAACTTATTGGATCATGTCTTTCCCTAGTGAAATTGACAAATGCAAAGGTATTTGGGAACTTTGGTGTACATTGGACAAACCATGCATTGAAAGATGCTATGGAATGTGGATGTGTGATTATGATATCAACTTTTCATGCTTGTTTTTTGCTGTGGCTGATAAAGCTTAACTACTCTCATTCACAGGTTTCTTCAGTTCGTGCCAGCAAGTCTGATGACAAGCGACTTTCCATATTTACTGGCACAAAAACTCTGCACTTGCGTTGTATATCTAGAGACGATAGAGCTATGTGGATTGAAGCTCTGCAGTCTGCAAAAGATCTTTTCCCTAGATGTCTAACAAGCAGTGATCTTGCTACCTCAGAAGATATTGTGGTTTCAACAGAAAAATTGCGATCTCGATTATCACAAGAAGGCATATCTGAAGCAATTATTAAAGACTGTGAATCAATTATGCTTGCAGAAGTCTCTTACCTTCAAGACCATCTGAAATTTCTTCATCAAAAACACGTGATGTTGCTGGACACCTTAAAACAGCTAGAGGTATTCATCTTTCCTTCTAAACTCACATCTACTTGGTAAGCCTCAACATTAAGGATGCTTATCAAGCAATATGATTATTTTAATATGGAAGCAGTTAGTTTTATTTAGTTTCTGCCTTTGTCAAGCATTGGTTTTTCTATATTCTTTTAATGCTACCTAAATTCTCAGCTATCACCTTAAGTACTGATATATGCATGTTCTATGGTCAGTTACTGTTTTTCCTTATTATTTCACTGCAAGAATTGAAATTTTATTCTTTAAAAATTCATGTAGACTGAGAAAATAGAGTTGGAAGCTACTGTGGTGGATGAAACAAAGGAACGTGAGTCATATTGTGGGCAAGGGAATAGAAGATTTAGTGGTAAGTCTTATATCTAGCTCCCTTTACTATCTCTTTCTTTGTTTTTTTTTTGGCCTTGAACTAACTTCGAAATATGCACATTGGACTGATGTCAATTTGAATTTCAGTTTAGATGATTATGTCCAGTACCAGATCATAATGCATCCATGCAAGTAAAAAAATGTATGTTATAATGCTTCAAGATCAAACGCTTTTGGTCATTTGAAAGCACTCATTACATCCCTATGAAAACCCCAAATGAAAAGTTCAACTTAACACTGACCTCAAAGTGTTTGTATATCTTTTAGGAATAATTAGGGAGTTGACAAATTATCCTTAATCCTGTAGTAGCAACTGGTTTGCTTTAGTCTGTATGGTGTCAATCTACTTATTCTTTTTCTTCCATGTCTCAGATTTCTATTCCGTCATGTCAGAAGGCAGTGCTTCTGATTCTGTAGCAGATAATGAAAGCCAGGATGGAGGGGATGTTGAGACAGATGATGATGATGGAACATATTTTGACACAAAAGAGTTTCTGTCTTCAGATGCTTTGAGAAGTGCATCATACCGAAGTAGGGAAGGTGTGGGAAATTCTTGTATATATGACAGAGATTCTTTCTCTGCTGATGGCTTGTACGGGCTTGAGAAGGGAATTAAAGATGTAAAATATCCATATGTCAAAAGAAGGGATAATTTACCAGAACCAAAGGAGAAAGATAAGCCTGTTGGTTTGTGGTCAATTATTAAAGACAATATTGGGAAAGATCTTTCTGGAGTTTGTCTTCCTGTTTATTTTAATGAACCTCTCTCTTCATTGCAAAAGTGCTTTGAAGACTTGGAGTATTCATACTTGGTTGATAGAGCATTGGAGTGGGGAAAGCAGGTCAGTTCCTATTTGTTCTGTCTCTTGTAATTGTTTTAAAGCATGATCATTTAGTTTCATTTTGTCATGGTAGAGAATATAGTTGGTTGAATTTGAGGAAATGCTGGTTGCATAGATGTCAATATTGAATATAGCTTGACAATTTGCCATCAACCAACTCGTTTTGAATTTGAGGATTTGCTGGTTGCATAGATGTCAATATTGAATATAGCTTGACAATTTGTCATCAACCAACTCGTTTATTAGTCTTATTTTTTGTCAGTCATTCATCTTGCAGTCAAACCTGTCAAATGTATATTTAAATTGATTAGCCAAGGTTTTTCCATGAGGCTCCATGCATTGATCTCCACTTCGGGCACTGAAATATAGTCTATTATTTTACTAATTCACTCTCTCTAACCACTGTCAAACGCTGTTTAGAGATACTGAGGAAAAATAAATGTTATAATATTTTTGTATCTAGGATTATAAAAATTGTCAGCCAAACTACCCCTTCAAACAAAGGACTTAACAATTTGCTGTGTTCTAAATCATTTGTCCTTTTTACAAAACTTGTTTATAGCTTTAAAGTGTCAGGTACAAAATGATAGATACGTCATCTCATGTATGTTCAAAAATGTTCTCTTAATTTTTCTTTTTAATCGTTTTATACATCAGGTTTTTCTTAATTTTTCTTAAAGTTAGCTTTGGTATGTGTAATAACTAATAAAAGCCTACTAGGATCAAAAAGTAGTTTTGTTCTGCTGTATTTGGTTGTTAACTTACCTTAGAGACTGCAATGGTAGAAGTTGCCATCAAAGCACATTATCATATCTAATTAAGCATGCAAATGATTTTGTTCCTAAAGATTTTTAACTAAAAACCTACTTATGTATTACTTGAACCAGTGATCTCTAGAGTAAGTTGACTCTGCAGCCATGTCACAAGCCAGTTTTAAAGGCTTTAGCTGATGGATCTAAGGTTAACAATAGGCTCTAATGATGAATCTTATGAATGATCTCTAGAGTTAGTTGACTCTGCAGCCATGTCACAAGCCAGTTTTAAAGGCTTTAGCTGATGGATCTAAGGTTAACAATAGGCTCTAATGATGAATCTTATGAGATGCTGGCTCTATATTTAAAGCAAGTTTATCTAGTCTAGTGCCTCTTATAAATTTGATGAGGAGTGTGGTATCATCAAGTTTATTGGCAAAGGTTTAGGGTTTCACCAAAAAAACGTTTACTAGCAAAGGTAGATGGTGCATTGTTTTCTGCTTTGTGTCATTTTTTGCATGTTCTTTTTAATAAATAGGTATTGTTTGAAAAGTATGACATGAATCAGCATTTTGCTTTTTGCAGGGGAATGATTTGATGAGAATTCTAAATACTGCGGCTTTTGCTGTGTCTGGCTATGCTTCAACAGAAGGTCGACAGTGTAAACCATTTAATCCTCTACTTGGGGAGACTTACGAAGCTGACTATCCAGATAAAGGACTTAGGTTTTTTGCTGAAAAGGTAACTGTTGTTACTCTCTACTTTCATGGGGTATCAAGGTTAATTGGTTGGAATGACACCACAAGGATTAACTTGTCATTTTGTTGTCTTCTCATGTTCTATGATATATATATATATATATATATATATATATGATGCACTGCTAATTTTGTCTAACAAGAAGTTCGTTTCAGGTTAGTCATCATCCTATGGTTGTTGCTTGTCACTGTGAAGGAAGAGGATGGAAATTCTCGGCAGATTCCAATTTGAAAGGCAAGTTCTGGGGACGTTCTATCCAGCTAGATCCTGTGGGTGTCCTCACCCTTCAGTTTGAAGATGGTGAAACATTTCAATGGAGCAAGGTCACCACTTCAATATACAATATCATACTAGGAAAAATTTATTGTGATCATTATGGGACCATGCGCATCAAAGGCAGTGGCAACTACTCCTGCAAGCTCAAGTTCAAAGAACAGTCTATAATTGACCGAAATCCACATCAGGTATTTGAATTTTTACTGGTTAGATAACTAATGATATAGTTGCTAATTATTCTATGCACAACTAATATAAATAATCAATTCAAAATAATGTACTTCTAGAAGTACTACATAATAACAAAATAACAACTGCTATCATAATTATTGTTTTAATTTGGTTGTTGTCTGCTCTCCTCTATTTATGAGATCCGACCAATAGGACCATAGCTGAAGTGTCCTTCATTTTCCTTTCCTTTTCATTAAAAAATTAAATATACTTTTGTTGAAATATATTAATTGACTCTACCAATCAAGCTGTATTTTATTGTTGAAATATATTAATTGCCTCTACCAATCAATCAGTATTGTACAATTTATGCTCAAAATATCACAAGTCGAGCATTATTGTCCAAGCTGATATACCTTTACTACTTTTGGAAAAAAATGTAATGCGTGGCTCATTTAAAGGAAATTAAACAGCCATATTAGCAGCATAAATGGATGGTTACTTTTTTCTTCTTTTTCATAGTAAGACCGAACAAATTTTTAATTGTATATATCAGGTCCATGGGTTTGTTCAAGACAATAGAACTGGAGAGAAGGTAGCAATGTTAATTGGGAAGTGGGACGGGGCTATGTACTATGTCCTTGGCGATCCAACCACAAAGCCTAAAGGATATGATCCAATGACAGAAGCTGTATTAATATGGGAAAGGGACCCCTACATTACTAAGACAAGATACAACCTCTCTCCTTTTGCAATATCATTGAATGAAATAACACCTGGTTTATTGGAGAAGTTGCCTCCAACTGATTCAAGGCTGAGACCAGATCAAAGGAATCTAGAAAATGGAGAATACGAGTTGGCAAATGCAGAGAAACTAAGACTTGAACAATTGCAGAGACAGGTATTTCATCCAAAGCTGCTCCTGGCTTTTAATCCATTCATCAAGCCAGATAGTGGGTTTCAATCTGCTCCAACAATAGAGAATTCTACCGGGGGGCCTTACATATTTTGTTGTCATGAACTTGTTTGTCACTGATTTTGATTTTCCTAATGCAGGCAAGAAAGATGCAAGAAAGAGGGTGGCAGCCAAGGTGGTTCCAGAAAGACGAGGATGGTTCTTACAGATACGTCGGCGGCTATTGGGAAGTGAGAGAGAAAAAGAATTGGGAGGGGATTTCTGATATATTTGGGCAGTCATGTGATTTTCGTTCCTGTTCTGAAGAGATTCTATCCTAGAGTGCTTTGAAATTGGTTTTTATTCTTCTAGTCAGAGGTCCCTTCTGCTGTTTGTTAAATGTGAGTTTGATAGTAGCTTTTAAGTTATTAATATCCTCAACGTGTTTCTTCATATGGTTTCTTGGCCCTACCTGCCTGTGGTCTTTTATGGCCCTATGTGAGAAATCCTAACGTCACTGACATCGAAGCACTGATCCTCAGATACCGTAGATTCTTGTATGCGCTTAACAATTCCGAGTTAGTCAGAACCTTCCAAGTCAACCATCAGACGTTGACTTGCCGAAGAAATTCATGTTGTGACACATCTTTCATACTGTCTGACACTCGTTAATGATTAAGCTGCGCTGAGATTCCAGGATAACTTCATCCTTTGTGCCTATGTAATATTACAATGTTTATCTTGGTAAAAATTATACTTACATGCTTCATAGAGAAGTTCAGGGGAAAAAAATGACCCAGGTTTTTAATTAGTATGTTCTACCCTTTGCTCTTTTTTTGCCAATTGATTAAGATAGTTTGTGCCAGAATTAGGTAAAAATAGCTGAAGGCGTACATGTTTTTGGGTCTGGGTCAAATGACCGTCAACAAGGAGACCGAAAACTAGTAAACGCGTTGTAGTTTAATGGTATGAGAACTCCTCTCTAAGAGCTCGCAAATTCAATCTCATTTGTAATCTCGTACCGTTATTTTTTTTTTTAAAAAAAAAAACAGAGAGAGAGAGACTGAAAACTCCCTTTTAAGTAAATTTATGACAAGAAATAAATTGTTTTTATATTATGTTCTAGAATTGAACCGTTTCATAAATTTCTTATAACATGATCATGTTCGTAGTTTTCTTTCCCCTTTTAAGATACCCCATGTGGTAAGTGGAGGACTTGCTTGGATTAATGTTGATAAGTGTTACTTTCACATTTATATGGTTTTTGCTAATTAAAATTGAGGTAAAAGTCAATTATGTTTAAATAAGTTTTTCAAAAAAAAAAATGAAGCTAGTTTGACAAAAAAAGATTTTAAATGATTTGTTGAAAAGATAGTTTGGGAAAGTTCAAATAAAAAAAACTGTTTGAAGTATGAAGCTATCTGTTCTAGTGTAGAACACAGATGTCCCACTTTGGGCTGGTGCTTTGATCTTGGATCGCTAAGCTTAGCCTGAGTATCTATGGAAGAGATATTTAGGAGAGTGGGGGAACACTATGCCCAAGCAAGGCTTTCGCCAAAAAGGGTGATGTGTGTGTACAGTGTGGCGGTATGTAAATAGTATTGAGTTAGAACGTGTGCACCTTAGGATGTGACCTCTGTATTTATATAGAGTTTGTCGTGGGTCGAATATCTGGCGTTGTAACTACTAGATATCAATTCGGATACACCTAGATTATTGTTGCAATAGGATCTCCCTATATTATAGGTGAGCCCTGATATTCGATATATCCTTAACTAGGCCATCCTGGCATTAGGCCTAGTACAGATCCGTAACAGTTGCCTCCCAGCTCGGTAGTTCAGGCTTTTGAGCTGCCGAGATGTATTTTGCCCCCAATCGGCTTTACTAGCCAAGCTTTACTGTCGTGGGCCTTTACATTGCCGAGTTGAATTACGCTGATCCTGGCTATCGGAGCTGTTTACTTCGAAGATCCAAGGCCTTGTCTCAAAGATCCTGAGTAGTGCCAGATTGTTTTGTTAATCACGGTTTTCGATGTCATTTGCACCAAGATCTGAGGCAATGTATCAAGGATCCGAGGTAACGTCGTAAAACTCGCATGTCTGAGGTGGTATCATGGAGCGTGCAGGTCCAGGGTGTTCCCTCGGTTTAGCGCGTCCAAGTAGTTATGCGAGGGTTCGATGGTCCGAGTTGATCGCTAATGGTTTTGCATGCTTTCGAGGTGAAGACCCTTTTGCATTCGCCATCATTACCCCCTTACACCTGGCTTCCCAGGATTGGCGAGAGGGTGTAACTGCCACGCTTAGCCATGTACCGATTTTCGTGCGCATTTAATGCCTCCTCTACGCGCCATACGTCACTTCTATGTTCAGGGCTAAAAGACTCTTTTACCCCCCACGTTTCGATATCCAACAGCTTATAAGAATACATTTTGCCTCTGATTCATATTTCCCTCCATTTCTCGTCTTTGTTGTTCCTGCTATTTCTCCCTGGTTCTCTGTCATCTTTGCCTTTCCCTGCAACAATCATCTCTACGCTGCCTACAAATTTGTGGCTCCGTACTTCTTCGATCTTCGTCAACTCAGGTATACACCTCATCTCCCATTATTCTCCTGGTGTGATTTTGAAGTTTGGCTGTTCTATATAATACTTTATTCTTGTTTTTGGGGCTTTCTTCTAGGTAGGCTTCGTAACAGTTTCTGGGTAGTTCTTGTTGGGATCCGTACACGCAGCGGATTTAAAATTTCTACGAATCCCGTCCCGAGGATCACTCAAGTGCGTTTAAATCAAGGTTAGGGAACCTGAATCATACCTTCTATTGAACTCGTTCACATCTCGTTCTCTTTGAACAGGTGGGCTACCTTCTCGATCAGCAGAAGACGACTTCTTAGAATCGGCTTCCTCTACCGGTATTCACACGAACAATCCCCGAACATGGACACGGCAGTGTGCTAGCGCCTCAAATTGTGTGTCTCTCTCTCTTTTTCGCTCTAGGGTTTCTCGCGGCTTTCTAATACGCTCGACTAAAAGTCCCGTAGGTTTTTCTAAACCTATCGGCGTATTATATTCAAAATTAATCCCCATTAATTTTGAATTTCGAATTTTAATTAAAAAATATATTAATTAAATCTATCTAATAGATTTAATCTAATGTATTTATTTAATTCAAATTAAAAGCCTTCTGATTTAATTTATCTCTATAAATTAAATCCGAGAAATGATATCTATCTAGTTAATTAAATTTGAGATACAATATCTCAATTTAAATTAAATAAATAATGATATCTTTATTCGAAAATCAAATGAAATATAATATCTCTATTTGTTTTAGATATTTAATTTATCCGATAAATTAAATATAAAATAAATATCATATAATAATATTATAATCTCCATTAAATAATATTATTATATTATTTTCGAATTTAATATATATATATATATATATATATATATATATTTATCCTAGATTAAATTCAGTATTCATTTAATCTCAGATTAATCTAAGATTCAATGAATCTGGAAATTTTTACCCGTGTTGGATTATTCTTGTGTGCGACCCTGCAGGCCCATATGAGATTGGCAGTGGGTCAAGACTGTATCAGCCCACAAGTCGCAAGCGGCCTCTAGCAAGACATTGCGACCACCCAATTCACATGGGGATCGATGACACGATACTACCTATCGTACAACCATGTCACGTCCCTTTTGTTACGCGATAATTTGGTCAAAGATGAGGCATGGATAACGTTAACTTCCTTTTCTTGACCATTACTTTCTCGATTCTCGAGCAATCTAATAAGTGAAATGGAAACTCTTTTCCATCACAGTATGGCCATACATTTCTTAGACTCACTCATCGAGGGGCCCAGTATTATCTCTCTACAAATGTGAGGGACAAATTCCATCTTGACCATTCACATTCCTCCGCATGAGAACCACTGATTCCAATCCCAGCCTTTATCATCACCCGGTCAAAGGTGACTTTTGACTAGGTCAAAGACCAGTGACTCATCATGTAGGAATCCATGATGATCTCAGGTCATAGGGCGTTGTGACGCGATTATACATGAGATAAGCTTATGACTTAATCCATGCAGCTTTCTCATAGTGGGTCGGTCTAGCACCTTGTACTCTTACAAGTGCCCATGACTTGGATTCATATCTCCATACCTCATCAAAGTCATACTGGTCTTAACTCATCTTTGCTCTCGCGTAGATGACTGACTAGGGACATTTAGGATAATCTATAAGATATATCCTGGGATACAGTTATCACCATAAACATGCGAACGAAGTGATAACTTAATGGAGAACAATGACTTGCCCCTAGGGCATAATTTCCAACAGACTCCCACTTGCACTAGGCGCAATCATTAATTACTCTAATTCTCATTGCCCTAACATGACGCTCATGTTTTGCTTGTGCAAGCGGCTTAGTAAGAGGATCAACTACATTGTATTCTCCTGGTACTTTGCATACTTTCATATCACCTTTATCTCTGATTTCTCAAATAAGATGAAATTGCTTGAGTACATGCTTGGTCCTTTAATGTGACCTAGGCTCCTTGGTTCGTGCAATAGCGTGGCTATTGTCACAGAACAAGTCTATTGGATTTGAAATGGTTGGAACCACCCCAAGTTCATAAATGAACTTTATAATCCAAAAGGCCTCCTTTGCTGCATCCTATACTGCTATATACTCAGCTTCTATTACAGAATAAGCTACAGTGCTCTGCTTAGAGCTCTTCCAGCTTGCCACACCACCATTCAACAAGAATACATATCCTGATTGCGATCTTGAATCATCTTGGTCAGTTTGGAAACTCGCATCTATGTAACCAGTTACACAGAGCTCATCCTCCAAGCCACCATACACCAAAAATAAGTCCTTAGTCCTTCTTAAGTACTTAAGGATATTCTTGACAGCAGTCCAGTGACCCTCACCGGGATCTTGTTGATATCTGCTGGTCATACTCAAGGCAAATGACACATCCGGTCGAGTACATGACATGGCATACATGATAGATCCAATGGCGGAGGCATATGGAATCTTACTGATACGGTCTCTTAGATCTTGTGTACTAGGACACAAATCCTTACTGAGATGGATGCCATGAGACATGGGCATGTTACCCATTTTAGAATTCTGCATACTAAACCTATGCAGTATCTTGTCTATATATGTGCTCTGACTTAGGCCTATCAGCCTCTTGGATCTATCTCTATAGATCCTTATCCCAAGGATATAAGTGGCTTCGCCTAAATCTTTCATTGAGAAAGACTTTCCTAACCAAGACTTGACACTCTGCAAGGTAGGAATGTCATTCCCAATGAGTAGGATGTCATCAACCAAAAGCACTAGAAATACAATTGTGCTCCCACTAACCTTCTTGTAAACACAAGGTTCATCGATGTTTTGAATGAATTCAAACTCTTTGACTACTTCATCAAAATGACGATTCCAGCTCTGAGATGTCTGCTTCAATCCATAAATGGATCTTTGAAGCTTGCAAACTTTACCAGAGTCCTCTGGATGCACAAAACCCTCAGGTTGTGTCATGTACACATCCTCAAGCAGCTTTCCGTTAAGGAAGGCTGTTTTGACATCCACCTGCCATATCTCATAGTCATAATATGATGCAATGGCAAGAAGGATTCTGATTGATTTGACCATTGCAACTGGTGAAAAGGTTTCATCATAGTCGATACCATGAGTTTGAGTGAATCCTTTTGCAACCAGTCGTGCCTTGAAGATATTTACTTTGCCATCCATGTCAGCTTTCTCTTTGAAAACCCACTTGCACCCAATGGTTTTTACACCTTCAGGTGGATCGACTAAGGTCCATACCTTATTGTCGTACATGGATTGCATTTCAGACTTCATAGCCTTAAGCCATCTTTCGGAGTTTGGTCCCACTACGGCGTCTCGATAGGTCATTGGCTCATTCTACTCAATTAGCAAAACATCACGACTTCCAGTAATCAAAAATCCATATCTCTGAGGCTGTAACCGTGATCTATCGGACCTTCGCGGGCCTTGTGTTACTTGAGTAGTCTCAACAACTTGTTGTGAGTCTTCTCCTGTTTCCATCTGTGGTTCTACATTGTCTTGTGACTCTCGAACTTCTTCGAGATTCACCTTACTCCCACTGGCTCTTTTAGAGATAAACTCTTTTTCCAAAAAGATACCATTCCAAATAACAAATACTTTGAGATCGATGGGACTGCAGACATAGTATCCTTTAGTTTCCTTAGGATATCCCACAAAAAGGCATTTTGAGGATCTTGATGATAATTTATCAGAGGCTTGTTGTTTAACATAAACCTCACATCCCCAAATCTTAAGAAATGACAAGTTGGGTTACTTCCTAATCCATATCTCATGTGGTGTCTTTTCAACCGCCTTTGACGGAACATGATTTAGTGTGAACGCAGCAGTTTCTAGGGCATGACCTCAAAAAGAAGATGGAAGATCTGGTTGACTCATCATAGATCGAACCATATCTAATAGAGTTCGATTCCTCCGCTCAAAAACACCATTCCATTGAGGTGTTCCTGGAGGAGTAAGCTGTGAGATGATCCCACAACTCCTAAGATGATCAACGAACTCTTGGCTCAAATATTCACTACCTCGATCAGATCAAAGTGCCTTAATTGTTTTGCCAAGTTGCTTTTGCACTTCATTTTGGAATATTTTGAACATTTCAAAAGATTCAGACTTATGTTTCATTAGATAGACATAACCATATCTACTAAGATCGTCTATTAATGTAATGAAGTACAAAAGACCTCCTCTGGCAGCTTCATTGGTCCACACACATCCGTATGTATGAGGCCCAATAAATCGGTGGCTCTCTCACTGTGTCCAGTAAAAGGTGCCTTTGTCATCTTATCCAATAAACAAGACTCTCATGTATCAAATGATTCAAAATCAAATGACTTCAGAAATCCATCTGTAATGGAGTTTCTAAATGCACTTCTCATTTATATAGCCTAGACGACAATGCCATAGGAAGGGAGGACTCAAATCTTTTGACTTGATCCTTTACATCACAGATGTCCATTCAATTTTCTACTATCCTTGAGATCCTATACATTTATACAAATGCGTGAACCACATGTAGTACCTAATACCCATGTTTGAGGAAGTAGAAAAGTGAATGTCTATGACATAGATACCTGAAGCGATAGCCCGCTATCCTTCTTGTTTTTTTTTTCAGATCTTCGAGGCAGAGTATGCGATTCTTCTTCCAATGACCAATTTCATTGCAGAAAAGGCAGACCCCTTCCTTCAGAGGTTTTGCCTTCTTGGCTTTCCCTTTCATACCCCTTCCTCTCTGAACGGACAAAACAGTACTGGGTCTCCTCTCAAGGCTCTACTCAGCAGTTTTGAGCATCCCATGCAGTTCAGAAATTGATTCCTCCATATTGTTCATGTTGTAATCCATGACAAAGTCATCATAACTTTCAGTGAGTAAGATCAAGATCGCATCTGTAGCTAACTCCTGGGATATGAGGAATCCAAGCCTTTCAATGTGATCAATGTTTCCTTTCATTTTCAACAAATGAGGATGGATTCACCTTCAGCCATCTTGTAAGAGAATAAGGCCTTTGTGGTCTCATACCTCTCTTGCATCGCCTGTTCCTGGAACATTTCCATAGGATGATAAATCATCTCAGACACCTCCATGTGCTCTAGATCTCCATCGAGGTCTGGAACCACAGTGGCAGGCTTCAGGCATCCTGTATCCATAGAGTCATCCTGATGCTTCTATAAGCATCAGTCTGATCTCTTGGATCATTAGTTGCAAGCTCGTCAGGAATGGGTTGATCGATGAGATACTCCTTTCTTTCGTGTTTAGGATCAACACTTAAGTCCTCAAACATGTCAAGAAAGTTTGTCTCATCGAGTTCGTCCTTCTCAAGGGCTGATTGCATTGATGGTGTTGAGGTGTTTCTATTCTACATGATTCCACAGTTAAAAAAACGTATGCAAAGTTTAATCAATAACCTCCCACTGAATTAATAACCCTCATTATAATTAGTGGGATAAGATCCATATTTGGCTTAATCTTAAGTCCGCTTTGGCAGGACGCTTAAAATCAAGTTATTTAGGTAGGCAACCCCTTTTCCAATTACATCACATGTAACTCTTAGATCTTTATGAGATTCGATCATCATATGACCTAGCATGTTTAATCCCATCCAATGCCTTGAGATCCAAAACCATTTTGATAATCTCAATTAAGTCAAGACAATAATGAATATAGAGTATCACCATTACTCTCTCTTGTCTCCCCAAGATTACTCAGATGCATCCACTTTGGTGGAACATACAAATGGGTGATCGAGGTTTTGACAAGTATTCATTTATTGATGGCATTGTGACTTAAGATTTTATTTAGAGGGTATTATTAGATATAATCAAATTAATCATATTAATTTAATTCTAAATTAATTATGAGTGATCTAATCAAATCATAATTAAAATTCTAAATTAATTATAAGTGATCAAATCAAATCATAATTAAAACTCTAAATTAATCATAACATATGTTAATTCATACAATTATGAAATAAATCATTATGATTAAATTATTGAGACTTGCGGCTGTCGCTTCATTTTAATACGACTAGATCTATATCTTATAGGATTTCTAAAACCCTAATTGGCCGTATTAAAATATTCAAAATTAATCTCAATTAATCTTGAACTCAAATTTTAGATTAAAATAATATTAATTAAATTTGTCCAACAAATCTAATCTGATCTATTTATTTTAATCTAAAATAAAAGCCTTAATTTATCTTTATTAATTCTACCTATATGAATGCAATCATTATTGTATATCTCATCTAGAATCTAAATTAATCATGCAGTGATCATATCAAAACACAATTAAAACATGTGACACAACATGGCTCATCTAACCTAGAGTTATGTTGTTCACCTACCCAAACAACACTTTGAAAGGTAAATATGAGCATATTTTAATTCATACATTTATGAAATAAAATATTATTCCTAATTTATATTATATTATATAATACACATAATAAAATAAATTCTCCAATTTATTAATATAGTATCATGTTTTAAATTCTCTAATTTAATATTATATTATATAATAAATATAAAATAATTTAAATTCTCCAATTTAAATTAAATTATATAATTATATAATATATCAATATTTAATTCTCTAATTTAACATTATATTATATAATAAATATAATATAATAAATTCTCTAATTTAAATTATATTATATTCTTATATAATATATCATGATTATATAATATACATAATCTTTTTTTTTTTTAATTTCAACTTCAAATTGCAATTTCGAATTGCAATCTCAAATTGCAATCATGATTTGCAATTTCAAGTTGCAATTTTGAATTGCAATAATTGCAATCACGAATTGCAATCTTGAATTGCAATTATGATTTGCAACAATTGCAATTTCGGATTGCAATCAACCTTCACTTTTGTTTCAATCTGAACAATTCAGATGTGACCGCGAATATGAACGATTCAAACCCTAACGCAGCTATATATTATAAAGCATATAAGATTTAATTTCTTGATACAAAGATTCAGTTTCATGCATACAAAGATTCAGATTCTTGCATATATATCACATATAATAGCATGTACAGAAACCCAATTTAAACGCATGTTGAGTTGGCTCTGATACCACTGTTAGGATCCGTACACGCATCGAATTTAAAATTTCTACGAATCCCGTCCCGAGGATCACTCAAGTGCGTTTAAATCAAGGTTAGGGAACCCGAATCATACCTTCTATTGAACTCGTTCGCATCTCGTTCTCTTTGAACAGGTGGGCTACCTTCTCAATCAGCAGAAGACGACTTCTTAGAATCGGCTTCCTCTACCGGTATCTACACGAACAATCCCTGAACACGGACACGGCAGCGTGCTAGCGCCTCGAACTGTGCGTCTCTCTCTTTTTCGCTCTAGGGTTTCTCGCGGCTTTCTAATACACTCGACTAAAAGTCCTGTAGGTTTTTCTAAACCCATCGGCATATTATATTCAAAATTAATCCCCATTAATTTTGAATTTCGAATTTTAATTAAAAAATATATTAATTAAATCTATCTAATAGATTTAATCTAATGTATTTATTTAATTCAAATTAAAAGCCTTCTGATTTAATTTATCTCTATAAATTAAATCTGAGAAATGATATCTATCTATTTAATTAAATTTGAGATACAATATCTCAATTTAAATTAAATAAATAATGATATCTTTATTCGAAAATCAAATGAGATATAATATCTCTATTTGTTTTAGATATTTAATTTATCCGATAAATTAAATATAAAACAAATATCATATAATAATATTATAATCTCCATTAAATAATATTATTATATTATTTTCGAATTTAATATATATATATATATATATATTTATCCTAGATTAAATTCAGTATTCATTTAATCTCAGATTAATCTGAGATTCAATGAATCTGGACATTTTTACCTGTGTTGGATTATTCTTGTGTGCGACCCTGCAGGCCCATATGAGATTGGCAGTGGGTCAAGACTGTATCAGCCCACAAGTCGCAAGCGGCCTCTAGCAAGACATTGCGACGACCCAATTCACATGGGGATCGATGACACGATACTACCTATCGTACAACCATGTCACGTCCCTTTTGTTACGCGATAATTCGGTCAAGGATGAGGCATGGATAACGTCAACTTCCTTTTCTTGACCATTACTTTCTTGATTCTCGAGCAGTCTAATAAGTGAAATGGAAACTCTTTTCCAGCACAGTATGGCCATACATCTCTTAGCTCACTCATCGAGGGGCCCAGTATTATCTCTCTACAAATGTGAGGGACAAATTCCATCTTGACCATTCACATTCCTCCTCATGAAAACCACTGATTCCGATCCCTGCCTTTATCATCACCCGGTCAAAGGTGACTTTTGACTAGGTCAAAGACCAGTGACTCATCATGTAGGAATCCATGATGATCTCAGGTCATAGGGCGTTGTGACGCGGTTATACATGAGATAAGCTTATGACTTATTCCATGCAGCTTTCTCATAGTGGGTCGGTCCAGCACCTTGTACTCTTTCAAGTGCCCATGACTTGGATTCATATCTCCATACCTCATCAAATTCATACTGGTCTTAACTCATCTTTGCTCTCGCGTAGATGACCGACTAGGGACATTTAGGATAATCTATAAGATATATCCTGAGATACAGTTATCACCATAAACATGCGAACGAAGTGATAACTTAATGGAGAACAATGACTTGCCCCTAGGGCATAATTTCCAACAGTTCTTGAGTTCAGGCCTCCCTTTTGGCACATCCTTATACACGGGAATGCCTCTGTTCAACCCTCTCCCTTATTTCCCCCTTCTTACTCAACCTTTTGTGCCTTTCTAGGTCTTCATTCCTGGTGATGATGGATAGGATTAACCACTAACCCCCTTCGGACCAACCACTGACTCCAGAGGAAGAAGAAGCCTTGCGTACCCGTTATCCTCGTGCTAGTTATTGGATCTTTGGTTCTTCACTTATTGAGGAGCAAAGGTCGATTGTTGCGCTTCGGGGTGGGTCTGGTCGAAGGAGCACTATGGAGTCTCGACCTACCGCCGTTAGGGTTTAGAGCGTTAATCCTGTCCGTACTAGGCCTTATGCTGGGGTTCAGGCTGAGGTCGAGGCCTTCGAGGTACAGCCTCTTAACTTCTATGAGGCTCCCCCTCGTGTCCATTCGGAAACCCTTCCTGAGGGGTACCTCGGCCCCTATTGGATTGCCTTGCTTTAAGTTCCTATCATATTGCGAACGGTGAAGATTCCATGACTATCGCTATCCTAGGTTCTTGCCGTCATCGGCCCTCTTCTGTCCCTAGCACGACTTTTGGAAGTCTGTGTCAATCGAGTCCACCTATTCCTCTATTTCCACGCGATAATATGCATGTGTTAGGTATTCCCGCACTTGCTGATATTAGTATTTTTTGCTTTGTTTATAGGTAAATGGACTCGGAATCCTCCCCCCTAAGCATTCGATCCGACGCCGGGGAGTCAAATTCATCCTGTCCTCCCGAGGCTTTATGTAGGAAGTACAAATGGGTGGCACATGAGGTTTTGAAGACTCGCTCCTTGATGTCCAATGTCGATATCGGTCAACTGGATCTACCGAACCTGGATGGGTGCCTTATTAGCCCTCCTGATGATGACGAGCCTATTTGCTCTACTCGTGAAAAAGGGCGTATCAATTTTTTCTTCTTTTACCGCGACTATATGACTCGGCTCAGCGTTCGCTTCCCATTCACCGAGTTTGAGATCTCAGCTTTGAATCACCTAAATCTTGGACCCTCGCAGCTTCATCCCAACGGATGAGCTTATTTAGTAGCTTTTGAGCGCTTGTTTGCCTCCTTCCCCCAACTTATTCCTTGCACAGCCGCCTTATTTTTCTACTACTTTTCCCCTTTTACTCCCCACTCCTCCAAAGAATCAGAGAAGTTGAAAGGATTGACTTCCCTTTGAGGTGATCCAAATAGAAAACTCCTGACCGTGTTCTTATACTCGTTCAAGCATTTTAAGAACGGGTTCTTTAAGGTTGTTGCTAAGCCTAAAGAGCAGTCTTGGTTTCTAAAAGGGGCTGAGGCTAAGGACGTGGAATGGAGGTTCCCCCTTACTAGACCGAAGACCACCACAACTTATCCCCCTCCTCGTACCAGGTCGCGCTTGATGATCTTCTGGTGGAGGAGGTCCCCTCTATCGATCGATTGACAACTTTTGTCAAGACATATGGCGTCAAAAGCATGGCCTTTTTTATTACCAGGCCTGGTGCCGAACTGGGGCCTGCGGATAGTATGCTCCCTTTGTTTATTGATTCTCTGGACTTATGTATACCTTTATCTTGTTTTCCGTTATCCATGCTTTTAGCTCAGTAGCGTAAATCCTAAATCTTTTTCTTTCTTGTTTTTGGACATGTAGCTAAGGATATGTCAGAGCTACCTCGATACTTGTCCCATGTTAACTCGGACGTGGATGTGCCGAGCCAGAAGGTGAGCAGGAAGCGTGCCGCCTCGGATGCGGGGGTGGTCAAAACCAAGACGGCTTCTGCCGCAATGAGGGCCAAGAAACAAAGGCCTCGGTCCCTCAGGGAACTACTCGCTCTTCCCCTGCTGGGTCATCACCAGGGCCAGTCATCCTGGGCTCAAAAGGGAAAGAAGTTGATGCTTCTGGATCCTCCTCCTCCAACCCGGACTTCCGTTGTCCCTCCACCTGTTCAAAACATCACTCGCGGCTTCATGTGGGAGAAGGGGGTGACGAAAGAGCTTGATGTGGCGTTCCTCCCCCCCCCCCCCCCGCGCGCGCCAGTTTATGAATGGCCTGCCGCTACCCGACATAGATGAACGTTTGGTTCACGACGTGCAAAGCCACCTGTGCAAATCTATCGGGCTGGCACAGGCGGTGCTCCCTCTGAAAGGAAAATATGTCGGGGCCGAGGGTGAGATCCAGTGTTTGAAGTTGGCCCAGGAGGAGGCCGAGGCGAGAAAGAAGACAATGGAAGAGGAGCTAGGTGTTGCTAAGGCCACCGCTGGGAAAGCGACCGAGGAGCTTCTACTGACTAAAGAGGCCTTAGAGAAGATGAACTCGGAGTGTGCCCACCTGCAAGAGGCTTATGCCAAGAGCCTGGATGCCATTAAGGTCCTGCAGAAACAGTGCGTTGATCTGGCTTCTGAACTGGGAACGACAAAGGATGCTCTTGCCGTGGAGTAGCGAGCTCGCCTGGACTGCGTTGAGTCGCTGAAAGAGGTTGCTGCGGACTGTTTCAAGATAGCCTTGGAGCAGATCCAACATTTGAACCCCACAATGTCCTTGAACCTCGCCGGGTATGACTACCGAGCCTATATGAAGGACGGCGTCCTGGTCCCACCTCCTCCCTCTTTCGAGGATGAGTCCTTGTCCAAAAAGCAAGTCGGCGATGAGGAGCAAGGTGGTGAGGAAGAACAAGATACTGTTTGAGGTGATGAGGCCGGGGAAGGAGCTTGAAGGAGCTTCCAACGCAGTTCCCTCCAGGGAGGTGGTTCCCTCAGACGACGCTGCCCCTCCGAGCTGAGAGTCGGGGTTTTAGTGCTTTTCTTTTTTTCGAGCAGTAATGCCCTTTAGACTTCGCTTTGTATTCTCCCGGCGTTTGTTCCGATTGTATATTTTCTTTGAACAATTTTTGATAATTATCTTATCAATTTGTTGCCTTATTGTTTTGGAATTCTAAGCTAAGTTACTATTCTATGACCGGGCCAGGGTCTTTAGTAATGCAGATTTGTGTTTTCTTCCAGACTTATCGTCTGGGAATCTGGGGTAGGGTTTTCATTTACAACCGCATGGGTTTTTAACTGCACTAATGAGGTCCGGTTTCATTGTTTGGGTTCATAATAAGGGCAAACTGTCACATGTCCAGCCGTGGTGTTTGAAACGCAACGCTTAAACATTTTGACCTGATCAGGGTCGGAATGACAATTCATCTTCTTATTTAGGAGCGAGCTTTGACGCGTTAATTTTGCGAAGGCCTATAAAGGCGATTTCACGTTGCTCATAACCTGGGCACATCGGCCCTAGTGTCATCCATCTAGATGGGTTTTAATCGTGACCGGGTTTAGAGACCTCAGTGTAATGCTTAAGCTATCGATAGAGTGCACTGTGAACTTCCACTAGGGAATTTTTCATTCAAAAGATAATCCGCTTTGAAGAGCTCATAATGAAATTTAAAATGGACAAAAATGTAAAATTTAAAACCTAAATATTGAAATCAAGAAATAACCGAGCTCAAACACAGTATGTTTGGCGTTTTACGAGTGCGTGGCCAAGACCTAGCTATAGTAGATTCTTAACTTGTCGGCGTTCTAGGTCCTTTTGATGGGCTTCCTTCTTAGGGTTTCAAGTATATACGCTCCATTGTCCAATTTCTCTTTAACCCGGTAAGGACCTTCCCAATTCGCTGCTAGCTTGCCATCTTTGGCGTTTCTATTTCCGATGTCGGCGCGTCGGAGTACCAAGTTGCCCCTATTGAAAGCACGGGGTTTGACCTTCCGATTATATTTTGCCGCAATGAGTTGCTTGGCGGCTAACTCTCGACAATGCACCGTGACTCTGATCTCGTCGACCAAGTCCAGCTCCGTCCTTAAGACATTGTCGTTCGCCTCTTCTCCATCTTGGAGGGCTTTTATCTTCCTCCACGATGGCTGTCCTATCTGAACCGGGATCATTGCCTCGCATCCATAGGTCAACCGGAAAGGGGTTTCCTGGGTTGAAGTATGCACGCTAGTCCTATACCCCTACAGAACACTGTAGAGTTGTTCCAACCAGTTGGATCCCGCATCTTACATCCGCTTCTTTAAGCTGTCAAGAATGATCTTGTTGGCTGCTTCGACCTAGCCGTTCTATTGTGGTTACTCGACCGAGGCGAAGTGCTGCCTAACGTCGACGTCCGACATCATATCTTGGAACCCTTTATCCACAAATTGGGTCCCGTTGTCGATGACTACCTCAGCTGGGATTCCAAAATGGGAGACAATATTATGACGAAAGAATCTTCGTATGCAGGCTGAGGTTATTATCGTCAAGGGCTCGGCTTCAATCCACTTAGTAAAGTAGTCTACCGCGACGATGAGCCTTCTGAACTGCTCGGGGTTTGCCTTGAATGGCCTGAGGAGATCCATCCCCTATTTGTAAAATGGCCATGGGGCCTAGATACCTTTCAATTCTGTAGGCAGGGGCCAAATGATCTTGGCGTGTTTCTGACAACTGTCACATCTTTTAACTGCTTCCTTAGAGTCTGCCATTATAGTTAGCCAGTAGTAGTCGGCATGCAGGGCTTTCCTGGCTAGAGCTTTTCCTCCCATGTGGTGGCCGTTGATTCCTTCATGTATCTCAGCAACACATATTTGGCTTCGGATGGACCCAGCATCGCATCATTGGAGAGTGCAAGCCTTTTCGGTACAGTTAATCATCGACCATTGTGTAGATGGTGTTACACCCCTACCGGCATCGCCCTTACGGGTGGCGGGTTAGAGGGATTCACTTACTTAGTTACCTTTCCTTTGTTATTTGGTCCATTTAACTTATATCAGAGTGAGCGCAACAAAGCATTTAACCGGTTTAGACTATCTACTGTACTGGTAAAAGTAAAATAAACAGAAAAATAAAAGTCCCCGAAGGGTTAAGGGTACAGTCATCTAGAATAAATACCAAAACAAAACATGCCGACATCTCAAATATATGTACAAACATGATAGGGCATTCCCTATTCTTCAGTCTGTACCGATAAGCACTTATCATTCCAAGGAGGGCTCTTTGTTAGTTCTCTATGTGTTTTAATGACGATCTAACAATTGCAAACCCAAAAATGCAGTTTTGTCTTGATAAGTTGAAAAACTTACTGTCAAGACAAAACTCGAGTTTTGATTTCAAAACTCGAGTTTTGACCTTGACAGAGAAGTGCTCGTTTTCACTAAACAAGAACAAAACTCAAGTTTCCTTTGGAAACTCGAGTTTTGAACCATACAGAGAGCACTCAATTTTCATCTTAAGACAAAACTCGAGTTTCAGTTTGAAAACTCGAGTTTTGACTCCTACAGAGACTTAGACATTTTTCAACTAAAGACAAAACTCGAGTTTTGTTTTGAAAACTCGAGTTTCGGCCATATAGAGAGTCTCTGATTTTAAATCTAGGTTTGCGCCAAGACTTAACCTTTTCAACTGTTTCTGAACTTTTCAAAGTTTTCTCTAAGTTAAGAGAAAACTCGAGTTTTGATTTCAAAACTCGAGTTTCAAAGAGAAAACTCAAGTTTTCAACTTGAGCAGACTTTCAAAGTTTTCATCATTGGATGAAAACTCGAGTTTTGTTTTTCAAAACTTGAGTTTTGACCCAACCCGAGAGCACTGCCAAAGTTCCAAGTTTTCATAACAATATGAAAACTCGAGTTTTGATCAAGCAGAGAGCAATGCATTTTCACGATGAATTGAAAACTTGAAACTCAAGTTTTGGCCTAACATGAACTCTTCAATGTTTTCACAGCTTAAGTGAAAACACGAGTTTCATTTTGGAAACTCGAGTTTTGGCCTAACATGAACTCTTCAATGTTTTCACAGCTTAAGTGAAAACACGAGTTTCATTTTGGAAACTCGAGTTTTGGCCAAACAGAGAGCTATGAAGTTTTCCAACATTTTGAAAACTCAAGTTTTGAAAGTAAACTCAAGTTTTGAAGTTTTGGACTTAATCACTCACACTTCATTAAAAGTCCAAGACTCGAGTTTTAGTTTGAAAACTCGAGTTTTAGTTTGAAAACTCGAGTTTTGACATTTACTCAAACTATGGTCCAAAAGCTCAAAACACGATATTACTCTCTGGAAACAGAAAACTCGAGTTTCAGTTTTGAAACTCAAGTCTTGTGTTAAGTGCACAGTTGAAAACTCGAGTTTCCATGAACAAAACTCGAGTTTCCATCGCTGAACTGCAGATTTGAATTTAACGATTTTGGAATGCTTTATTATTTGAGCTCAATACTTTCTAGCATTAATCTTCCATATTCCCTGCTATGTTTAACCACTTTACTTGTGAGTTTAAGGCAAATTAACGAAAGTTATTGAAGATCTCAACCAAAAGCAAAAAGCATGTCAGCACAATAAATGCTGTCCAAAAAAGAAGCACTCTTTCAGCTAAACCACCTGTGCATGGTTGCAAAGCATTAAAGAATGCTTTCTACAACAAGCAACCTCTTCTCCAACGGACTAATCCACAGAGAAACAGCTCAGAGTCATTATCCACCTGGATTAAGTGGAGAATAGAGAGAGAAGCTGACTAAAGTTGCAACTAAAGACCTCCAACGGTTCAATCATCTTTGGAATGGTCAGTTATTGCCTTCTGAATATAAATAGAAGAGCATTCAAGTCTTCTCAACAACTACAACAACTGAGAGCGAATTTCGTTGAAGTTTTCATTCATTTCTTTCAGTTTCCATCTGTGTAGTATCTTTTGATATAAGAGCTTCAGTGTTCATTTATATCTCCTCTTTGAGAGAGTATTATTTCAGACTATTCATTTATTGTAAAGGAATCACAAGTCAAGGGGACTTGGTGATTGGGGGAATCATTGATTACAACTTGTAAGGGGGAGTGAGTTCTAGTGAGAGAATCACTTCTAAGTGCAGAGTGTGTAATCTTTGATATAGTGGAAATCCCAGTGAGGCTGGGGACTGGACGTAGGTCAGAGGTTAAGACCAAACCAGTATAAATCTTCTTGTGTCTTGCTATTCTTCCCCTACTCTGTTTTACCCTGTTTTTAGTATTAGAAAACAGAGTTTTCGATAAAATTTGTAAGTAAAATTTTTAAGATACCCAATTCATCCCCACTCTTGGGTATTTGGTTCCACTTTCACTCTTCACATCAAGCATGTCTCCTTGTGACAACAGAAGAGGCTGGGGTCCGATAACAGCCCCCAGAGTAATCGTCAGTACTCAAATAACAAATGTGTAAGGAGTATGTAAGCTACCATGCTAATCAGAAATCATAAGAGCATGCCAAATACATACCATATATACATCCAGATCATACCACAGCAAAGTACATATCACAATCCAAGAACCCATACAGCTGCCAACCAAGGCAAGCCTCGGACTCACTGAACTCACAACCCGTAGAGCCGCCCTTTCTAGGCTAGCCCCGGACTGATAACTCAACCCGTACAGCCGCCAACCAAGGTCGGCCTCGGACTGAACATCCTCAACGCTAGGAATCACACAATACTGTATGCATATTTGGCACAACATATACAAGGAAAAACATACATGGCAAACACAAACATACAGCAAAACACATAGAGATATCTGAGTAAAACGGTTACTACCAGGTGTGGCAAATATTTTCCTTACTATTTTATTGGGCCCGTTGACTTCCCAAGGGTTCCTTTGACCTATAAATCATTAAAATACATTTGTTCAGTATTTACAAAATTGTCATAGCATTTTTCTTGCTAAAACCGAGCCCAACACCAAATTTCCAGAAATCCAGTGATTTTGACCCAACTGGTGGGATTTTTAATAAATTCTACAAAAATCATTTTTGAATGCTTCTAGCTCCATTTTAACCATTCAAATGTCTAGTTTCCATGGAAAATACTCCCAGACCATGAAAGTACTTTTATTTTATCGTGGTGCTCACTTTTCACACCTAGGTCAGATTTCATCCTGTTGCACACAGATCCAAATTTATCAATTTTTATCTCTCAATTAGTATATCAAAAATATGTCGAATTACCAATCAAAATGATGCCCCAGATGTCTAATTTTCACCTGTAAAATGTCAGCTCAAACCAAAGTCTGCACTATTTTAAAAACATTTTGAAGCTTCGCTGCCCAGGAAGGCCATCTTCTCCTGGTCGTCTGGGTGCATGGCTCTTTAATTGTAACCGGAGTAGGCGTCCATGAAGGACAGCAATTGAAAACCGACAGAGTTGTCGACCAACTGGTCGATGTTAGGCATTGGGTAGGAATCTTTTGGGCAGGCTTTGTTTAAGCTGGTGTAGTTTGTGCACACCCTCCATTTTCCATTTGGTTTTTAAACCATAACCATGTTAGAGAGCCACGTGGTGTATTGTATTTCTCTGATGAACCCGACTGCCAATAGTTCCGTGACATGTTGTTCAAGAGTCTTTTGTCTGTCGGCTCCGATGTTTCTCTTCTTCTACGCCATCGGCGTCGACCTGGGCCTGATGGCCAATTTGTGGCAACAGAAACTAGGGTCGATCCCTGGTATCTCGAATGACGTCCACGCGAAGACATCTTGATTCTATCTTAAGAATTTCGTCAATCGGGCTTTTAAATCCAGACTCATCGCTCCTCCAATTTTGGTAGTTTGTGAGGAATCCTTTCCTAGGGCCAACTCTTATAATTCACCTTCTAGTTCTGGACGCGGGATCTCGAGCTCGTCCCTAAGGTCAAGCTCTATCATGCTAACTGGGCATCGGGACCTCCTATCCTTCTCAGACTCTGGGCCTCGTTCACCCCTGTGGGTTTGAGGTGACGATGACAGCCTACCTTCCCCCTCCCGAACGGTCTCAAAATAACACTGCCAGGATTCCTTTCGGTCCCCGGCGACAACTACTACTTGGTTCTTGTTATTCACCATCTTCAGCTTCTGATGCTTTGTAGACACTAACATGTCCCAATTGTGGATGGTCGGTCTTTCCAATATGATATTGTAAGGGAAAGGGAAATCAGCACCTATAAATCTTACCTGTTCTGATTTAAACGCCTCTTTAGTTCCCAAAGTTAATCTTAGATCGATATAACCTTTGGGAGGCGAGTGCTCCCCGTTGAATCCTATGAGGGTTGTTTTGCATGGCTTCAGATCTTCTATGTCCATATTCATCCTGTTGAAGGCATCCCAACTAATGATGTCTGCCGAGCTCCTAGCATCAACAAAAATCCTTTTAACTCAGCAATGTACCAAGGTTCCCATGATAACCAAACCGTTCTGATGTCTCTGTACCACGTCCTTCAGCTCTTCATCAGTAAAAACTAATGGTGGAGGTGTCGGTTTGGTGGGGTCATCCTTGAATTTTGGGAGATCTCTTATGGTGAGAACTTCTCTCAGTTACTTCTTGCGCTGGCTTACTGTGTCTCCTCCCCCACTGAAGCCTCTGCTAACCACATTGCTCTGGAACTCAGCTTCCGGGAACTTGTCATCCTCGCTAGTCGGCTTTCATCGCTTCTTGTCTTTCCTTGAGTCGGTGGTCGGGCTTCTGCTACAGCCTCCTTGTTTGTGTTTGCCATTTTTACACCCCTGAGTTTTTATCACGTATTGGCATAACTTGCCATCTCTAATTAATCTCTTACTGGCATCACGGAGTTCATAACATTGATCCGTAGTGTGTCCGAGTCCGTCATGGAATGCACAAAACTTGGATTGGTCAGTTGTAGGTCGGTTTCTAGGAGGCCAAGACCTGTCGAATTTTTTCATCTCGGTCTGGCCTACCTCCTTCCAAATTTGAGAACGAGGGACGTTTAGAGGGGTATATCTTTCATACCTCGTTTTACCTTCAGATCACTCTCCCCGCGCTCTGCCATCTCGGCTTCAAGTGCTGGAGTCTTCTTTTCGCTTGTCGAGTTGATCTTTCTCCTCGAGTGACGTATTTCTCCACTTCTCGCTTCTGATCGCATTGGCTACCTCCATTGTTCCACGTCCAAATACTGCTTCACTCGGGTATGAAATTCAGTGAGGGTGTAGACTTGGTTTTTACAAACATTCTTAGCCAATCGCGACGAAGGATCCAGCCCATCAATGAGGTAGTGCACGTGGACATCCTCAGGGAGTGAGCGTACTTGCAAAGCCACCTCCTTGACCCGGTCCAGATATTTTTGCAGCATCTCCCCCTTTTTCTGTTTGATTTTGCTCAAAGTGAACTGGGACTTCGGCTGCTTCTTACTGGTTGCAAAGTTCAATTCGAACTTTCATCCGAGGTCTTCAAAGTTATGCACAGAATCGGTCGATAGGGTATGGAGCCATTTTTGAGCAGGTCCAGTCAGTGTTGCTGCAAAAAGCCGTGAGATGACCGGGCCCTTGATTAACCGAACAAACATGAGCATCTCGAATGTGTCAAGGTGATTGCGCGAGTCCTGGGTCCCATCATATTTCGAGAGGTCGACCAGATCAAAATTCTTCAGATATGGCGTAGTGGCGATTTCCTCCGAGAAAGGGCTTCTATTGAGTCCCATTAGGTATTTCATTCTATACTCTCTAGGGGAGTTTCAAGATCGAGCTATTCGCTCCGCATCTCAGTCTTCATCGTCTGAGATCCGTTCCAACCACAGTTTTTTCAAGGTCGAGCTTGGTTTTTGAGGTCGATCTCGTCCCGAATTTGTGTCCTGCGCAGTTCAATCAACGTTCTGTCGTGATGACCTTAGTTCCTCGTTGCCAAAAGGATTGCTGACATCGTGTGTCGTCCTTTCCTTCCTTCCACGAGTACCATCATGGTCTTCCCCTCCTAATATGGCTTCGAACGGTCTGAATCCATCCTCCATCATCTGCTGTATTACTCTAAGATCTTCCTAGCGCTGGAGGTTATTACGCTTTTCATTATTCTCCATTCGCATCAGCATTGACTCTTGGGTTTTCTGTAGGAGGAGGATGTCTGGATTCGGGGCCGAGGTCCCCTGCTCCGCTACTTTGTCTATTTTGGCGATAATAGGAGGGGAGGATACTATGTCCGAAACATTACCCTCCGGGATATCCTTGTGTTGCGGTTGCTCTTGCACTTGATGGTGTTGACTTGCCCCGGCCTGTTGTGGATTTGTTGGCTGACGGTTCTGACTGTTGCTTCTAGTAGTAGCCATTGGTGGTCACAGGGATCGTAATTTAACGTCCCCACGGTTGGCGCCAATGTTCTGGTGTAGAACACAGATGTCTTGCCTTAGACTGGTGCGTTGATCTTAGATCGCTAGGCTTAGCCTGAGTATCTATGGAATAGAAATTCAAGAGAGCAGGAGATCACTATGCATAAATAAGGCTTTTGCCAAAGGGGGTGATGTGTGTGCACAGTGTGGCGGTATGTAAATAGTATTGAGTTAGAACGTGTGCACCTTAGGATGTGACCTCTGTATTTATAGAGTTTGCCCTGAGTCGAATATCTAGCGTTGTAACTACCAGATATCAATCCAGATACACCTAGATTATTGTTGCAATAGGATCTCCTTATATTATAGGTGAGCCCTAATATTCGATATATCCTTAACTGGGCCATCCTGGCATTAGGCCTAGTACAGATCCGTAACACTATCTTTTTTTTTATCTTTTTTTGATACAAAGTATGAAGCTATCAGTTACTTGAATGTTAACATACTTTTACGTTAAAAAGGTCGACTGCTCCTAAAATAATGTCAATAAACATTTTTTAAATCTAACTTGAGTTTGATGTGCTTTTCATGTTTAAAAGTCCCAAACAAGAGGAAAGGGTTACATGTGTTTGCATATATAATAGGGTGAGAAAGAATGACACTCGACACTCATAAGAAACACTTGGCGTACCGCCAGATCTTTGCAGCAAGATGGAAAAGGTAGTAGTAGGAGAAGAACAGAGAAGCAGATGAGAGGAAATAGGATGGGGTTGTTTTAGTCCTTTTACCTATATTATCATTAAATTAAAAATGAAAATAAATTTTTCTTTACCATTCCTCATATCTTACCGAAAACTCAAGATAAACATCATTATGTTATATTCCCTTGCATTTCCTTTGATTCCCTTGGACTAGAGAGAATAAGGGCCTATTTGGTTCACAAAACTCGGCAGAGGGAAAGGGAACTTAATACAGTTCCCAGGGTGAAAACGCGTTTGGCACGCCTTGTTCCTGGGAAGTGACATTCCCACCATCGCCGAAGCTCCCAAAAACGAAGGAAAGTGGGCTCCCTCAAAAAGTGGCGGGATCTTGAAATATTTCCCGGGAGAGTGAATTAGCAGGACTAAAAAGCCCTTGTGAAATCATAAATTAGAATCGAGCTTGGAGCTAAAAGAAGGAGCAAACGAAGGTTGAGACGACAACGTGAGCTTCGTTGTGCGATGTGCGTGTTAAAATCTTTCCAGAAGGATTGCTTCTTCTTTTTCTTCTTCTTCATCTTGTTCTTTCTTCTTCTTCTTCGTCTTGTTCATTTTCTTGAGCTTCAATCGAAGGATTGCTTCTTCTTTTTCTTCTTCTTTATCTTGTTATTATAAAATGAACAGAAAAGAACATACTTGTATTGCTTCTTCTTTTTCTTCTTCTCCATCTTGTTCTTTCTCTTAGATTAAAAACTTCAACTTGTTAGTTTGGGCAAAAAGGGAAACTTATCTTCTATTTAGGGTTTTGTTTCTTTTTTGTGATTATTTATGGGGTAATGTCAGAATCGATTTCTAAATGCTTCGTTGATGAATCAGGGATCGGCTAATTGGTGGAGTCATTGGCATTTGAACTTTGCGTTTCTTGTTATCTCTTCCTACGTTTCGAGGAATTTCAGTTCCTCACTGGTTTTTCTGTTGTCCATGAATGGTTGGCAAATATTTTCATATTTGCTATGCTAATATGTCCTTCTGTCAGATAATGCGTTCGAACCTGTGTACTCATAAATTTTGCAAGTTTGAACTTTACACTTACGTTCAAACTTTACGCTTTTGTTCGAACTTCTTCAATTTGCTCTGTAACATCAGTAGCATTGGTTTTTATGCTGAAGTTTGCTTTTACGCAACTCTGTTTTTTCTTACCAACATAATAATTTATTTCATCCACTTCACAGTTTCAGGGTTTTAGCACTGAGTAATATCAATTTTTTATTTTTCCCGACAAAGCGGCAACTAGGTTCATTGTTCACTAATCCCCATTCCTCTTGCAACGTTCATGTCTGCACCATATTGCTTTATTTCGTGTTGTCCCCCTCTATTTCCTTCCATGTCCAACGTCCTTCTCACCTCCAGTAGCCTTTATGCTCGTCACAATTGCATATCCGTTCGATGTCTGGTTACAATTTTCTTTCTCCACCAAGACGCGATTTGGTTTGACTCTCTGTCGGTCTGTCCAATTCGCAAAAAAAAAAAAAATAAATTAATAAAAATAAAAATAAAAATGTTTTCTGGCGTTTTTTTGGGAGGGCATTGTGGGAATTTTACCTAAGGTTCCCACTTAACCAATACCCAATTCTTCTTACCAAACAATTTATCTTCCCTCAACTTACTTATATTCCCATGTCTACCAAACAGCTCAACTTTTTTAAGTTCCCTCTCAATCTCTCCTTCCATTCCTTTCCCTCCTTTAAGTTCCTTTCCCTCCTTAAATGTTCCTTGAACCAAACGGGCCCTAAGACTCTTTTGTAGCTCCTTCGAGTATGATATGCGCAGTTGTAAAAGATGGAAAACAAAACTGCATAGCTCATAAGGGCGACTATTTCCAGGCTTTCCTCCCTCAGAACTGTTTGCCACATGATTCTTGTTGGTTATGATTAGTTTTGATGATATCTTAGATAGATGTCATTCTTAAGAGCAAAAAGGTTGTATACTACTTTTACATTCTACTTACACTAATTCTTATGTTTAATGTAGATGTGAAGTATAGAATGATTAGGAGAAGAAAAGAAGAAGAGATATTGAAGAAGGTAGAAGTTGAAGAGAATGATGAGCCCAAGGTAAATGATGAAGAATAATCAAGATAACAGATGAAAAATGGAAGAACTTGCTGAATGGAATGAAGATATCATTATCCAAGTTCTAAAATTGATCCTAGAAGTCTTCATGATCAAATGGAAGTTCGAATGACTCAAATCAGAGTTAAAAACAAGGAAATATAAGGTTCAGAATGATCCAACTCGAGTTATGGGGTCCAACTCGAGTTAGAGTGCTTCGCTACAGTGTTTTTGGGTTTTTGGACTGACCCAACTCGAGTTATGTATGATAACTCGAGTTACAAAACATTTTCAGACAGGAGTAACTCGAGTTACCACTTAAAAACTTGAGTTACTAGTGACTTTCAGCACCTCTGTTCTACTCTGTTTCACGTTTCAGCTGGCGAAGTCTGGTAATTCAATGATATCTCCCAAACCAGAAATCGGATTGAGACGAAACCAAAGGCATATGAAACTAGACTCCCAATGCGTCATTTTGACAAAGTTTCAAGCCAAAAGGAGTTCAGATCAAGGATTTATGAATTCCACAAGTTGGCATATCAGTTCACGCCATAGTTCAGACATAGCTTTGGTATTTTGAGTGTAACGCACAAAACACAAATCCAAATGAGCTTAAACCAGCGGCATTTGAAAGAAGACATAAATATCTTTCTGGGGATAGGTCATTTGCTATATTTTGAGTTAAATTCAAGAAGCTATGGCCTTCCAAAATTACAGTAAGTTCAAGATGGTTAAAAAACGCTCAAGATACAATGAGATTTTGAATGAGTTGTTAACTGAGTTTGGATAACTCAAGTTAGGACTGGAAACTCGAATCAACGTCAATCAGAAAGGTAGAAGAGAAGAGAGAATATTGAGAAGAGATTCCAACTCAAGTCAGGTCCACCAACTCGAGTCAGACTGGACACAGAGAGTAATAGACTATTGTGGGAATTTAATACAACTCGAGTTATGACCACCAACTCGAGTTACTCAAGAAGGCAGAGAGCAATTAGTCACTTTGGCAACTCGAGTTACTAAGGATAACTCGAGTTACAATGCAGACAGGAAGTATCCAGAAGTTTGAAACAAAGGGACAACTCGAGTTACAGACGCCAACTCGAGTTAGAATTAAAACAGAGATGATCTGGCGTTTAAAACAACTCGAGTTACATGGAATAACTCGAGCTAACATACCTGCTTCAGAAAAATCACCGTCTTTGAAAATCAAAAATCATTGTTTGTGATTTCATTAATCCTTATAATCACTCATTATTATTCCTAACTATGTTTAATCAGTTTGTTAATGAGTTTCAGATGATTATATGAAAGATTAATTATAGATTATCAAAAAGTAGATGATGATGTCAGAAGCTTCAACGATAATATTTCTCCAACGGTCGAAAGTTCCAACGGTCATATACGCTTACAACGGTCATATTCAAACCTGGAAGAATTGCTCTATGTTCTTCATTGACTATAAAAGGAGAACCATTCAAAAATGGAGATGATGGAGACGAGAGCTTATGCTGTCGAAATGCCAATATTCTGAATCAAACGTTTATCTCATACACACTCTGTTCTCAATGCCTACATAGTTTATCATAGAGAGTGAAATGATTTATATTGTACTTCAGTGTTTATTCATTCACTTCTAAGAGAGAAGATTCATTGTAATCATTTTATCTGAGAGTTACTCAAGATTGGGTGATCTTGAGTGAGAAACAGATTGTATTCTTACAGTGTGTAAGGGGGAGTATCTCAGTGAGAGATTTGGCTTCACAAGTGCCTAAGTAAACTTGTGGGATTGTAAAGGTTTCTTTTGTGCGCATATTAAACAAGAGGATAGTGGATTGAAAATCTCAAGTGGAGCTTGGAGACTGGACGTAGGTCAAGGATTGGGCCGAACCAGTATAAATCTTAGTTTGCATATTCTCTTCCCTTATCTCTTATATTTCCAGCATATATATCTGAATGGGCATACATGTTTGAATGATTGAGTATTGCTTTATCAATTATTATTGTCATTCAAATTGTTTTTTAGTAAGTTGCGAAAAGATTTTCAAAGTTCCTAAAGTTTTAATCAAACACCCAATTCACCCCCCCTCTTGGGTGATAGCCAGGTCTTTCAATTCTGTTTTCTCTTTTTCTCAATTTGAGATTCTGCCACCTTACTTCTCTTCGCCGCCAGTGGCATATTCTTCTTATGCTCTTTCTGTCGGTTGCTTGTGCCACCAGTCTATCAAAACAAACAAACAATCATACCCCATTTAAGGCTATCAAGAAGAAAACTAAAATGCTTTCATGATAATCTCTCTGAGAGAACCAAAACTACACAATCAATCAAAATTCAATATCAACAATTTAGGAATACTGACAGTTAAATCACGTGTAAACAGTTTTATGTTATTGCCAAATTAGTAGCAATTCTAAAGCAACCCTGTTAAACATTTTTTCTCATATGCCACCTCAAAGTCAAAATGGTCAACCTTCTATCTTGTAAACTATGGTTATATTCCAATTGCAGTTTCACCTCCCCTTTTCACATTCTCTGAGAAAGACTAATTTATCAGGGATGAAATGTAGATTAAGATATATCTCTTCATACTGCTTCTTATGAGTTTCTTAAAACAATGAAACCCTTCTCTCTCCTTTTTTTTCTTTTTTTTTTTGAGACTATGAACATCGCTACTATGAGAGTGCCTAACTAACACGTGCTGTTGTCAAAGGTGCAGTGGTGAAATCTTCACACAAATCAAAACTTATCAACATTCATGCCCAGATCTGGATCAAATACCCAACAAAAGAAAAGCTTATTGGTGACTTTAAAGGTGTTTTTCAAACTTCCAAAGCAGGGGTGAAATATATTTGATCCGACAGCCATACAAGAATTAGAAAAGGGGAAAACGTCTCACTTAGATATTTTTCCATACCCATATCCATGCCCAAAGAATAAGTGTGCTCTAATTGGGCAAGTGGACCCAGTACCTTCCACCAGGAAAAAAAAACTGAGATAGAAAAAAGCCAAATTTCGGTTTTTTTTTTTAAAAAAAATCAACTTTGACTGGATTTTACTCATAACTCAAGAATTAATTTGAGCAAAGGAGCAAGAATTTCTTCCTAAAAAAATTTACAGAATCATTAGCACCCCAGATTTCCAATCCCCTTCAAGGGAAGACAATTGGCTGACACCCAGAGAAAGCCTAAACGAACCATTTTCGAACAAGGATGTGTCAAAAGGAAGTTTTGAGTAAACAACCCCTTACAAAGGCATTTGGTATGTGATAGGGAGAAGACATAAACATGCAAGGTTACAAGAGAACGTTGAAGAGGGGGCTGGCCAGGTCAAAAGGAGTAGTGGATGAAGAGGAGAGCATGCTGGAAAAGTAACCAAGTGATGTTTGAATAGAGTCCGTAGTCTGTTTGCTAAGTGGGCCAAAACATATGCCTAGATTTGGTAACAAAATGTGGATCACGACTAGCACTCAAGGGATACTCATAATGTTCATTTCTTTTAAAAATTCTCATTAATTTGTATTGCTTTTAGAAACTATCACATAAAATGAATATTTCCATTTTAGATTCTTCTTCATTCCCACCATCCCCTGGGCAGACTGCATCAATTTATAAATGTAGCTCCATGAGACTGCAAAATGCCCGAGGTTTGGTTACTTATATCGTTGCTTCCTCTTACATAAAATATTGGTCACCCTGCCATTGGAGTCTGGGATCTAAAACCAGAAGTTTCTTTTTGGCTATGGCAATAGAGTTCAAAGACCATGCTACAAAGACTATTAAAAGTGAATCACAGAAAGTCCAGAAGAAACTGTATCAGTCAAAAGTTGGACCCCAAAAGGAATTGTGAGAAAGAGCAACATACCTTTTTCTGTTTCACAGCTGCTCGACCCATGTATTTTCCTCTATCCTCCTTCCCTGCTCTAATCAAGGTCCATCTTTCATCCTTGCTTAGTTTTTTTCCTCACGTGAACCTAGAAGATAAATACACAAGTGGTTACAATAAGTTTCAATACAAAACATAAACGAGAACTCCTTTTCAGAACCCCGATCTAGAAATAATATCTCTTCAGAAATACTATAGCAATCAAAAGAAAAAATTGTCTCGAATAAGTCCTAGAACTTGGCATAAAATACTGCATTATTCTCATGTTATTTCCCGTGAGTTTAGCATGACAACTCTAAAGCAACAATGAGGAAAAAAATCAGCAGAAGAAGACATGCAGATACGCCAAGAAGCAAGGACAAAAAAATATCTTCAAAATTGATAAACCATTATCTATATCTGGCAATAAACCCCATGCAGGAGTAGTTAAGAAAAGCACAACTAATCTCCCATTTCTTCATGAAAAATTTTATCGAAGGATTACCCAGGTTTTGGCAAAAAATATAAATCACCTAGCATATTGATTGGCGTTAATTTAAAATGGAATAAACTTATTGAACCAAAAGATTGCATTTTCTTTCCAGCTTGGCATGCAGCTAGAGACCATCTACAAAACAGTTTGAAGTCTAAACAGGACAGAACTACTTACTTCAAGCTTGGCGGTATCCACAGGTTTCAAGCCAAGTTGACCAGAGCTTGCAGACTTTGTGAACCCATGCTGAGCCAATGCATTTTTAGCTTCCTTCTTTGCCTGAGGATAACCAATGAAATAATAGAAAACAGTGATAATTATATTAGGATTTCCACTTGGTGAACAACAGATAATCCGATAAAAAACAAAGACAAACCTTTAGCTCCTTGATCTTTTGGAAGTCCTCATTAGAAAGTATTCCATCTGTTTTGGCTAATTTCTTCAGAGCTTGAAGACTGGCATCGCCAACATTAAGTTGTTAACTAAAATCAATCAACTTCCTTTTTATGTCTGAGGGTTGACTACTTTTACTCTTTCTATCAATGCTCTCATCATCATCACTAGATGTATTTAGATCACTATCATCACGTTCCATACCCTCACCAATCACCATCCTCTTCATTGCCTTCAAGATTGTCCTCCTCATCTTCATTATCATTGTTGTCAGTTTCTGATCCAACATCACTATCATCTGCATCCTCATCATCCTCGTTTCCAACATCATCACCAGTCACTAGGTCCTCTTTATTTCCATTGGCATTTTCCTCATCATTGCCAGAACCAATAAGCATAGAATCATCTGAATCATCACCCTCCTGCTCATTGTCACTCTCAAGAGTCTGTAACAACTCAAGACCAGGAACATCAGTTGCAATACTAACTTCTCCATAGGCTTTTTGTCTAACCTTAAGTTCAATAGGCCGCCCACAGTCCTTCTTAAGTAGTGAAGGACAAACCTGCAAAACAACAACATTAAAAGACTTCATAGCCAAAAGCAAAAGTGTATGCACATGTCCAAACCCCAAGAATCAAGTAGCAGTACCTCTCTGAACAAGGCAATCAAAGATCAGGAAGCATTTGAAACTGACTTATCATGTGACTTCTTATATATAAGCAAGATCTTGTACCAACTCCTCTGTGGCTAGATTTAAAAACCAAAAGGTCAGCCTTATAACCATTGAATAGACAGAATAAAGAATAAAGAAACTTAAACAATACCAAATGCATCGTTCAAAATCTGAATCCGCACCAAGAGAATATATCTGAAAGAAGAGGACATTGGGGAACTTACCAAGGGCATGCACATGCATAGCTCTCTCTGTCTCTCACAACATTTAATCCTACAGTAACAGCCTAGCAACATAGAGCCAAGTAAGATATAGCTTAGCTTATCATAAAAGTAAATTATGTAGTGAATCATAGTGTTAAGAGGACGAAGAATACCTTAGGACGTGAGCGGTCATGCACAAATTGATTTACTATCTATTTTAACAAGGGCTCGACTGCATCAGGAGGAACCTACTTGCAACATAACGCTTCAATAAAATATGACGAAAATGAAGGAAAACAGAGGAAGAGGAATAAAAAGAAAAGCTGATAATCAAAATTGTTAATTACAACAATAAATCTCATAATGGTAAAAAAAAACTTATACCATATCATGGTAAGGCTGTACTGCTGTTGCAAGCATATTTGTGACATCTCGTTGATGTGGCTGGTTGCACAACGCAGATTGGGTCAAATTTCAGTGATGCATAGATTACCAAATTAAAGCAGATTTATCAGATCATATCTGAACATACTTCTGAAGAAAAGTTTAATAAAATCAATCGGTGAAGTCCAACTGTTCGGGTAATCACTTTCAACATCATCATCTTAACCTGAAGATTATAATCGTAAATAGTAGAAACCATTAAAAGTGGAATCTTTAGGGGGAAAAATGTAGAAGACATGGGAAAAGTCAAGGATCTCAATCCAAAAATAGGAGGAATGGATGGTTAATTATAGTTCGAGGATGCACCTCAAATCATTCATTACAGTTATGAAGGCGAGAGAACAACTTCTCAGCAAAACTGATATGCTTATTGAACAAGAATTGAGAAATAGAGTAGAAGAGACACAGTTAGAAGAGAAGAGAACTAACTATGGTTCTCTCATAATGTATTTATACTCATAGTAAAACTGATCTGATTGTACAAAATGAAGGAGTAAGCTATTTATAACACTATAGCCTCCCTCAAGTCCTAACTAGTGAGTTAATGACTAATTACTCTACTACTTATTTAGTTTACACTTAGGTCCCTAGGTTCATATTACAATTAGGTCCCTAAATGCTTATTATTATATTTATATATCAATACCCCATGCCCAAAACATCCTTACCCTCAAGAATGATTCACTACAAAACACAAATCTGAACCTAAGAAAACAAAACTGAAACAACCAAAACACAAGCTTTATAAGCTTCTAAAAAAAGCTTAGCCGATCATTGACAAACTGTTGCTTGAAATCATGTAGAAATCTGTTTTGAATAACTGCTGCATACTACACACAGATGGTACAACCCACTTGTTGAATTCTGAACCAAATAGAAATAATGGATGCAAGGTTGAACCAAAAAGCATTTTAATAAGCTTTTCTCTGAACCAAAATTGGATCAGACAAAGTGTAGGAATAGGGCAGATTTGAACAAAAGGAAGCCATTTGAAATTGATCCATGAGTAAAACCTTGGGACCTTGCCTTTACTGCTACAGTGAAAACCCATTTGGCCTTTGAGCATGAAAAACTCACATACATCTGCAAAATATCTTTGACACTCAATGAAAATGGGAGCCAGCTGGTTTGACATTTCAAACTCTGTTTTCTTCATCCACGTACAATCCACATCACAAATCACAGATTCTAAAATTATAACCAACTGCCACACAGCTCTTTCATGCTTACACTGCAAATCTTGCCATTCAACTCTTGCGTTCGTCTTCTTTGCCAAATCGCAGCGATCTCTCTCGACTTACACCGATAGTGACAACGGAACAGCCGTGGACGAACACCGCTCTCCCATCGACGGAAAACCTAAGGGCATGATGCCATTTAAAACAACAGCCTCTGAGATAGCAGAAACCGTCAGCGATACATGGAGATGATTCGTCTGTGATTGCTCGCTGGTTCTTGATTGGTTTTTTATAATCAACAACTCTGGTCCAGTGCCCTTTGACGCCAAGTTCTTGTGTGCGTTTCTCGACTCTTGGTGCAGGTTGAAAGGATGCGACCCATTGGCCATGCTGCTCTTCTTAGGTGGTGGCCGCACAAAACTCATCCTTTTCTGGAAAGGCCGAAACTTATTGTTTTGCTAGTTCATATTCGATAGAAGCTAGATGGGGGTCGCCAAGAATATCAATATTGAACATGTTGTCCCTTCTTGCTTTCTTTGCTTTCTTCTTGACTTGCCGCTGCAGATCCCATTCCTCCATTTGAGTGTAAGCACGAGCCCCACCCAAGGTTCTTGGTTGAAAGAATTCGACTGATTCACGGAGTTCATCTCTCAGTCCATTCACATATGCTTCAACAAGGTACTCTTCTGGCATATAGAGCTGGAGCTGTGATCTTGTGACGTCATCATCGAAGACTTCATTATACTCCTTCACGTTGCCACGTTGCGAGGCCATAGCGGACTACGATGGAAAGTTTGGAATGAAGAGGAAGCCATGTTTCTTGATCAAGACCGACAAAAAGATAACAGAACACAGAAACTAAAACCACTAATGATGAGACAGAACAAAGAAAACCAAAACAGAGAGAGCGGGACTGAACCCGACGCAGTTACAACCACCCACCACTATTTTAAGGCTGATCAAACCTTAAACCAACCCAGAAAAAAGAACCAAGACTGTTGCCGAGAGATTTTGAACCCAAGAAAGCAAAATAGAGGGCTGAACCAGACTGCTTTCAAGATCAGCAATAATGAACTAGCACCAAATGACAAAATGGCAAAAAAACTGATGCTGATCGAGTCTGGAATCAGAATGCCAAGAACAATCTTGATGGTTTTCTTGAAGTTTCTTGATGGGTTCTTGTTGCCCTCACACTTCTGAATTCAGAAAAGATGAAACAACAACGATAGTAGTAGAACGAAGCAATAGGGCAGAACCAATATTCTTTGTATTCTGCATCTCAGCACAAAATAGGGGCTGATGAAACCAGAGCTAATTGTCTTTTCTTTCATTTCCCAGAACAGAACCGAAGTGATGAGAACTGAACTACTTTTTTTCTTTTTCTCCTTTGTTCAAAATAGAATAGAAAAGATTAGAGCAGAACAGCTTTCTCTTTTTCTTTGTTTCTTCAGAATCACACAAAAGGTGATGAGAACAGAATCTACAATAAGAGACAGCTAAGCTAAGGAAGAACTGCTCTAATACCACTGATATGCTTTTTGATTTAGAATTAAGAGAATAGGAGTAGAAGAGACACAAGAAAGGGAATTAAAAGAAAGGTAGAGAAGAGAGCTCTTGTAGGCTCTCCCAAGTCTTTATTCATACTCATAGCAAAACGGATTTGATTGTACAAAAATGAGAAGTAAGCTATTTATAACACTATAGCCTCCCTCAAGTCTTAACTAATGGGTTAATGACTAATTACCCTACTTTTGGGATCCGTATACGTAGTGGAAGGATTTCATCCATTAAAATCTTACGAATCCCATAGGAGGATCTATCAACGGTATTTAAATCAGGTTAGAAAAGAACCGTACCTTTCAAACTCGTAAGCATCTCGTTCAATTCAAACTCGTGTGCATCCTACTTGATCAACAGGAGCTGACTCTGCGAATCCACTCCCTCTACCGGTATCCACACCGAACAACACTCCAACATGGACGGCAGCATGCTAGCGCCTTCAAGCTTTGCGTCTCACGTCTCTCCTCTAGGATTTCTCTTTCGTGGCTTTCCTAATACTTCTTGCAAATTATCTCGCAGGTTTTTTAAAACCTAATAGGCATAATATATATTCAAAATTAATCCTTATTAATCTTAAAATCCGAATTTGGATTAGAATAATATATAAATCAAATGAGTAAATACACTTTCTGGTCCCTGATAAAAAAAACAGACCTCATTTTGGTCCCTTACAAAAAAAATCGACCCTTATTTGTCTCTTCTATGGACTAAAAAGGACCTTTTGGAATTTGTGAGGAATCAAAATGTCAACCAATCGACCCTTATTCGTCATTTTTATGGACTAAAAAGGATCTTTTTTTTTGTAAGGGACCAAAATGGGGATTGCGTTTTTTGTCAGGGACCAGAAAGGGTATTTACTCTAATTAAATCTATCCAATATATCTAATCTGAATTAAAAACCTTGCTGATTTAATTTATCTCTATAAATTAAATATGAGATATGATATCTATCTATTTAATTAAATCTAAGATATTATATCTCAATTCAAATTAAATCAGATATATGATATCTATATTTGAAAATTAAATCTAAGATACAATATCTCTATTTGTTTTAGATATTTAATTTATCAAATAAATTAAATACAAAAAAATAATATATAATAATATTATAATCTATATTAATAATATCTTTATTATTTAATTTCGAATTTATATTATTATTATTATTATTATTATATATATATATATATATATATATCCATTCTAGATTAAACGTTGTATTCATTAAATCTTAGACATATCTAAGATTCAATGAATCTTGACATTATTGCATGTGTTCGGCTATTCTTGTGTGTGACCCTGCAGGCCCACATGAGATTGACAGCGGGCCAATACTGTACCAGCCCACAAGTCGCAAGCGGCTTCTAGCAAGACATTGTGACTACCCAATTCATATGGGGATCGAAAATATGATACAACCTATCATACAATCATGTCACGTCCTTTTTATCACGCGATAATTTGATCAAGGATGAGGCATGGATAATATCAACCTCCTATTGTTGACCATTACTTTCTCGATTCTTGAGTAGTCTAATCAATTCAAATGGAAACTCCTTTCTATCGTAATATGGCCATACATTTCTCAGACTCACTCATCGAGAGGCCCAGTATTATCTCTCTACAAATGTGAGGGACAAATTCTATCTTGACCATTCACATTCTTTTGCATGAAAACCACTAATCCCGATCGAAGCCTTTATCATCACTTGGTTAAATGTGACTTTTGACTATGTTAAAGATCAGCGACTCTCATGTTGGAATTCATGATAATCTCAGTTCAAAGGGCGTTGTGATGCGGTTATATATGAGATAAGCTTATGACTTAATCCATACAGTTTTCTCATAATAGGCCGGTCCAGCACCTTGTACTCTTACAAGTACCCATGACTTTGATCCGTATCTCCATATCTCATTAAAGTCATACTGGTCTTACTTCATCTTCGCTTCCGCATAGATGATTGACTAAATGGATAATACTTTAAATGATATTAACATTTAAAGTACAATGACTTACCCCTAGGGCATAATTTCCAACACCTACTACTTATCTAGTTTACACTTAGGTCCTTAAATGCTGATTATTATATTTATATATCAATACCCCTTCCCCAAAATATCCTTGCCCTCAAGGATGATTGACACAAACTGACCCTAAAAAATAGAAAACTGAAACATTGAAAACTTGCCTAAGCTGTAAAATTCTGGATAAAATTCTAAAACTTGTGCTACTACACTCTTCACTTGTTGGCTACTGAAACAAATAGAAGCAATAAGTCCAATCCAAACCCAAATAGCATTTTAATCAGCTCTCCCCTGAACCAAGTATGCAACAGACTTTAGGTAGGAGAACAGTGAAAAAATGAGAGCTAATTTTGCAGCAACCTGTCACTAATATATTCAGACCTTTTAAGACCCAATTATAGCAACAAACTTGGGCTAATTTCTTCAAAGGAAAAGCCCAAACACTCATCTAAAATTAACAGACCCAGTGGACCAGCAAGGTATTTCTGCCACCGAGAGAAATTGCAAGCCAGCTAAAAGGTTGGGAGGTAGCAAATAGCTGTGGTTTGACCTTTCAAGCTTCAACACTCCTCTTGTTTCTTTTATTACGGTACATTCCTGGGAGGAGGAGGCTGAACAAGACTCGTTCTTTTTAGGGCAATCAGAAGTTTCTTGTTCTTTGCTACATTTGTTGGCAGAGTCTAAATAAGACCCACCACTTTCTTGGACCTTAGAAGCTTTTGTGAAAAGTCACCATCTTCTTTACCTTTCAAGACTCTTCTTGCCTTCTGTCGAATATGAACCAGCAAAACAAGAAGTTTCAGCCTTTCCGGAAAAGGACAGAGTTTTGTTCAGCCACAACCCAAGAAGAGCACCATGGGTCGCATCCTTTCAACTTGCTCCAAGATCCAAGAAACACGCATGAGAACTTGGCGTCAAAGGGTGTTGGATCAAAGTTGTTGATTATAAAAGACCAGTCAAGAACCAATGAGCAATCACAAACGAATCATGTCCATGTGTCACTGAAAATTTCTGTAAAAATGCACATGTGCTTTACCCTTAGAATCGCCCAACACCAAATGTTTTTTTTGGGTGTAAAAATGCACATGAACTTTCACTAATAGAGCAAACATGCACATCTCCATTACTCCACTAGACGTTTGTTACTTTTTTTATTTGATGGGCCTAGTTTTTCCACGTGTTATTCCATGGCTTCCTTTCTTGCCATCATGCTTTTGACCTAACACTCACTCCAACTCTCTTTCTCCTCACTCTTCAAGTCGGGGCCCTCAATCCACAGATAAGCCATAGTTGCAAAGGATGTTGTCGTACCCTCCTCTGCTCAGATGGCCTCCGATGCCGACGGTGGGATGCAACCCAGCGGAAATCCATGAACCTTTCTCTTTTCCTAAATACAATAATATTACTCTCCAAGGGTGGCACCCGATTGGACGATGACGACCTTGTTTTGAATGTCGACGAAGATGCTTTTGAGGTTGAAGAGGTCGAGGATGATGAAGGATGAGTAGTAAACATAGGAGCTTCCCTCATAATCGTGGCCACCACTCTGGATTTTGATTTAAACCCCAATGATTTGGCACAAATAATAATGGCCTGCACGTGGGATGCCTTCAAAGGGGTTATGATGATGGAGGGTTTTGGGGTAGAAGAAGTGTTGAATTTGGCATTTCTGATGTCATTCTAAAGAACTGAAGTGTAGGAAACGTTGGTTTTAACCAATACAATGAGGGAGATATTGTATGATGGATCGGTGCTTTTGTGCAGACAGTCAAGGAAGGGGTTGTAAATGGAAGAGTCTATAAAAGAAACAGAAACATGAAGAAGTAGAAGAAGAATGAAAGAAAAAGCCGATGCTCGAGTCATGGGTAAAATTAATGGTAGATACGTTTGGATGTGAGGAATGAATGAACGTATCAAGAGAAACTAAGCATAGATCTTTTTTATAGTACAGTGAGTAGGACAAGGGTTGACCAAGATGACGTAGGTTTGGGTCCCACAAATCAAAAAGTAACAGAGTTTAAGGTGGTTAACGGAGATATGCATTTTTGCTTCATTTGAGAAAGTTCATGTGCATTTTTGCACCAAAAAAAAAAAGCATTTGTTATTGGACACTCCTGAGGGTAAAGCACATGTATATTTTTACACCTTTACCCATATGTCTTATATTATGGATCGAAGGGAGTAATTTGTTGGAATATACATAGTCTATTCTTGGTGGATTAAAGTCGTCTAAGCCTTATGCAAGTGGAACTATTATGTGATAGATTTCTTTTAATTTTTTTATATTAAGTTTGTATTTTATTTTAAGTACTTTTATTTATGATATGGTATTTCTTATTTTTGTCCCCCGATGTTAAAATTCTTGGCTCCGCCACTGATTACGAGTTACCCATAATAATTTATAACTTATCAAATATATTCTTACATACATTTTTCAGACAACTTATCTATAAAAAATTAGATTTAAATTAGAGAAATTTTTTATAATTAATTTTCTTCCTAGAGATACTTTTTTCATACAAGTTTCCATATGCCTGGCCCAAGAAAAAAAAAATCCTTTGAGATAAATAAGCAGAGTGGTGTAACAAGCTTTTCTTATGCTATGGAATTTTATAAAGGTTTAATGTGTTAAAATATCCCCCCAACTTTTTCAAAAGGTGTAATAGTAATTATAAACTATTTTTTGGAACAAAAGTAATCATAAATATTATAAAAGAGGGCAAAAGTAATAATTTTTGTGTGTGTTTATATTAGTTTTTGGGAATAACTTTTATGATTTATGAGGTAAGCATGTGAGAGAAGTTTGAAAGTGGAATATGTTGGGATCCGTACACGCAGCAGATTTAAAAATTCTACGAATCCCGTCCGGAGGATCACTCAACGACGTTTAAATCAAAGTTAGGGAACCCGAATAATACCTTATATTGAACTCGTCCACTTCTCGTTCTCTTTGAACAGGTGGGCTACCTTCTCGATCAGCAGAAGACGACTCTTAGAATCGGCTTCCTCTACCGGTATCCACACGAACAATCTCCAAACAACGACACGGCAGCATGCTAGCGCCTCGAACTGTGCATCTCCCTCTTTTCGCTCTAGGGTTTCTCGCGGCTTTCTAATACGCTCGACTAAAAGTCCCGTCAGTTTTTCTAAACCCATTCAGAGTATTATATAAAATTAATCCTCATTAATTTTTGAAATTCAAATTTTAGATCTGGATTAAATTATATTTATTAAATCTATCTGATAGATCTAATATAATAATATTTATTTAATCTGAATTAAAAGCCAGATCTGAAAATTCAAATTTTGAATCTGGATTAAAATATATTAATTAAATCTATCTGATAGATTTAATCCAATCTATTTATTTAATCCAAATTTAAAAGTCTTCTGATTTAATTTATCTCTATAAATTAAATCCGAGAAATGATATCTATCTATTTAATTAAACCTGAGATACAATATCTCAATTTAAATTAAATAGATAATGATATCTTTATTCGAAAATTAAATGAGATACAATATCTCTATTTGTTTTAGATATTTAATTTATCAAATAAATTAAATATAAAAAAATATTATATAATAATATTATAATCTCCATTAAATAATATTATTATATTATTTTCAAATTTAAATATATATCTATATATATTCACCCCAGATTAAATTCAATATTCATTAAATCTTAGATTAATCTGAGATTCAATGAATCTGGACACTTTTGCCCGTGTTGGATTATTCTTGTGTGCGACCCTGCAAGCCCATATGAGATTGGCAGTGGGCCAAGACCGTATCAGCCCACAAGTCGCAAGCGGCCTCTAGCAAGACATTGCGATTACCCAATTCACATGGGGATCGATGACACGATACTACCTATCGTACAACCATATCACGTCCCTTTTGTCACGCGATAATTTGTTCAAGGATGAGATATGGATAATGTCAACTTCCTGTTCTTGACCACTACTTTCTCGATTCTCGAGTAGTCTAATAAGTGAAATGGAAACTCTTTTCCATTACAGTATGGCCATACATTTCTTAGACTCACTCATCGTGGGGCCCAGTATTATCTCTTTACAAATGTGAGGGACAAATTCCATCTTGACCATTCACATTCCTCTACATGAAAATCACTGATCCCGATCCCAACCTTTATCATCACTCGGTCAAAGGTGGCTTTTGACTAGGTCAAAGGTCAGTGACTCATCATGTAGGAATCCATGATGATCTCAGGTCATAGGGCGTTGTGACGCGGTTATACATGAGATAAGCTTATGACTTAATCCATGCAGCTTTCTCATAGTGGGTCGGTCCAGCACCTTGTACTCTTACAAGTGCCCATGACTTTGATTCGTATCTCCATACCTCATCAAAGTCATACTGGTCTTAACTCATCTTTGCTCCCGCGTAGATGACCGACCAGGAACATTTAGGATAATCTATAAGATATATCCAAGGATATAGTTATCACCATAAACATGCGTATGAAATGATAACTTATGGAGAACAATGACTTGCCCCTAGGGCATAATTTCCAACAAATATCACCTAGAGGGGGTGAATAGGGTGATTTCAAAATCTTTTTCTGAGTAAGACGATGAACACAATAAAATAGAGACAGTGAAGACAGATTATGAACACAAAGGAATTCAGATACATAAGCAATAAGTTCCGAAAAAAACAGAGACAACGGATTTAATGCAATTAAGGCGAGATTAGCGCGAATGGTTAATTACTAACAACGGTCATATTCAAATAGACAAATTCAGATCATACAAACGGCTCTTTCTCTCCAACTACTATAAATACACAAAGGACTGAATTCATCAACACGAATCAACAATACACAGAGAAAAGTACTCAAAACATTCTGATCATATCTTCGAATACCTCTGAGCTTCAGTATTCATTATTTTACTCTATAAGAGAGTTTTATCATTTGTATTTACATTTGTTCAAATCTCAAGGTAGTGGTATCTTGAGTGTGGGTGTACGATTACAACTTGTAAGGGGGAGTGAGTCCTAGTGAGAAAGGATCATCCTGAGTTACAGAGTGTGTAATTGTATTTGTGAGATAGTGAAAATCCCAGAGTGTCTGGCTACTGGACGTAGGTCAAGAGTTGGACCGAACCAGTATAATTTCTCTGTGTCATTTCTCTTTACCTTTCTTACTGCTTTCATCGTTTATCCATCGTACGTCGAAAGAATTTTTGAGATCACCTATTCACCCCCCCTCTAGGTGATATTCCACCTTCAAAAGTCAGTAATAGTAGTGCTACATCGAAGTGGCATTTCGGGGCCAAAAGTTGGACTATCGGGTAGCACGTATTACAAGGTGGATCTAAGTACGTTAATATGGGTTCCTTACCCCACAAGGTATTATATTCCGTCCAATTGTGGTTAGGGAAAAGTGACTAATGATTTGGGCACACACAAGTCTAGTTGAAGGGCACGAGTTACGAGGTAAGGTGTAACCGGCATAAAGGAGCTATGCGGGACTGGTTAGGGTACCGGAGTCGGGCCCAAACCCCTGGACACAAAGGGAGGACGAAATTGGTGGGCCCAGAGGAGAGAGAAAGAGACTTGGAAGAAAAGAAAAGGTCACATCATGTAATTATGAAGAGAGAGAAAGTCACATCAAGTCATTATGATAAGAGAGAAAGAGTAAAATAATCAGAAATAATCTGGACCACACAAATGGAATCTGACATGACAATGAAATGACAAGTAATCATGAATCATTATGACATATCTAAGGGCAGATTTTGTGGGTCCCACGGCTTTGGAAGAAGAGCGGTGTGAAATGACCATTTTACCCCTGAGTAGAAATTACCCCTAAAATCACCATCAGGGGCAATCTTGGAATTTGGAATTGGAGGGATCAGATGGTGCCACATGTCCTAGACCAGAAGACTCTAGAATGCCCTGGAAAAGAAGACTCCGGAATGTCTTGGAGAAGCAATCAGAAAAAATGACCATTTTACCCTCTGAGGTGTCATTTAACCATTGGACAACTTCTTTAACCTTGGAGCCTATAAATAGGACACTCCTCCCTCCATTTTGATCAGCCACGAACGAGCTCAAGGTGAGGGAGAGGAAGGTCCAGCTCCAAGGAAGAGGAAGGCACCTGCAACTGACATTCCGAGGTAAGTTCCTTAAACCGGCAACCAAGCTACTTTCACTTCTGCCCATTGGTGTTTTCGTGGGGTTGCAGTAGGATTTACATGTTTTTAAGGATCTCAATGGGTCCAGAAGTTGTTTTTCTGTAGGGTCAAGTGGGATCACCTTTTTCTAAACTCTAAAAGCCTAAGTCTTTGCTATACGAAAATCTGTCGGTTATTTAAGTTTCTGGGCAGCTAATGTTAATCAGTGGTTTTGAGTCGGTAAATGAAGTCAGATTGCTTTTAAATTTTGAATGGTGAAACTAGACATCCTGAGGATGATTGTGATATAATATTTTGTGGCATTTGGAGTTTCCAACTGAGAGATATTTTAAGGTGAAAATGACCTAAAAACTGGATTTTTCTCTCGGATCAGTGCCTAGTAATTGGAGATAAGGACATGTTTTGAACCCAGATGACTTGGGTAACTATTTTTACTATACAATAGACATACTAAGGGTTCTAAGGCCACTAATTCCATGTCAAAATGATTTTTCTAGAATTTATTAGAAATCAGAAAAGTTGGGTCAGCGTTTCTAGGAAATTCTGGTGCTATGCGGATTTTATGGAACTTGAAGCAAATTGTGTTCATATGACTAAAAGCATGATGTTTGGCTGTATCTAGGGTGTTTTCCCGCGTGGAACCTATTTTCAATGTCAAGGGAAGAGTTTGCTATTTTCAAGGCGTGCCAGGTAGTAACTATTGACTTGCATACTCTATGTTGCTTTTGCATGTGTGTTTTATCATGATGTAGGACATCAGGCTGTAGTGCCTCTGCTACAATACCGAGATCGGGCTGTAGTACCTATTGGATTGTGTGTCCTTAGGGTTTCTGCTACAGTACTGAGGACATGTAGGATCGGGCTACGTTACCTATTGGACTGTGAGTCCTTAGGGTGTTGTCGCAGTACCGAGGTATGTGGGGTAGGTGGAGCCTATATGACTGTGTGTTTATAGGTGTCCACTGAGGCCCTAGGGTAGGTAGTGTTAGTTCTCTATGTGTTTTGATGATAATTGATAACCTTAGAATTTATGATATTTTAATTAGCTAAAAACTCTGTCATTGTCATGGTTTAATGGATCAAAATAGTTAAATATGTAGTTTCATCTTCATAATTAGTTTTTAGACTTCATTTGTATTGATCTTGGTTATATTTGAAATTTGGATCAAAACTGGGCTTAAATCACACCTCTTTCACAATTGGGTAATAAACACTGTTTGTTATTTTGGGTATAACTTGAGTTATAGAAATCCAATTGATCCCCAATTTGCATTTTCAGAAAGCTAAGAGGAAGCCCTACAACTCCTATGAAGAGCCCAAAAGCTAACTCAGATGTTTAGAGGGCCAAAATTGGACTCGAAACCGAAACAGGCTGCTTTCACTGGACTCAGGAATGATGTTCGGTATCTGACCCATATCTGGATCTACAGATCTCCGAATGGCGCACCGTTTGAACGAATGGAAAGCTGACATCCGGGGCCACATTTCATATGAAGATCACATGGCCAGATTCGGATGATTTCGTGGCCTAACATGGGCTGGAAAAGAGGACACGGTTTTGGAGCTGTAAAGTGACTCAAAGATGCTTCCAAGTTGGCCACTAACTAAAGTGACGAATTTGTGTTGTAAAGTGCATGGATGAGATGCTCCTAGCTGCCTATAAATAGAAGGGAGTTGTGAAGAGCAAGACACACTTGGAGCAGACCAAGATCTCTCCATTTTAGGTTCTTTCTTTCTTAGTTTCAGATTTCTCTTCATTTTATGTTCTTTCCTTCTTGTTCTTTGCCTCCTACATGGAAGGCTTACTTTATTCTTATAACTTTCATGCAATTTATTTTCCATTGCTTTCCTTTTTGATCATTGCCTCCTACATGGAAGGCTTTAGTTTTGCTTATTTAGTTTTATGTATTGTCTTTAATTCTTGTCTTTAGTTTCTTGCCTCCTACTTGGTATGACTTAGTTGTAATCTTCCCTTGTTGGTTGTTTTATTAATTTCATGTTCTTCATCTTTTACCATTTTTATGCTTGGTCATGATTAGCATGAACTAAGTATCTTTCTAAGGTCATGTATGGATTCTTTATGAAGTTTAATTGAAATTCTGTTTTTAATTACATAATCTTTGTCTTGGATATGTTTCTTTAATCCATGCTTAATGCCTTGGTTGGTTTGATCATCTAATTAAGGAATTGAAAGATTAATTAGACCTTGGGAAAGGCTAGTTAATTCTAGGTTCAATTGATTAAAGAACATAAGGTACTAGCAAGGGAACTTGGCATAGGCTTTATGCAATCATAAAGAATTCCGGACCTAATGCAAGAATTAATTCTGAGGAGCATGGGAACATGACTTTAGGATTAAGGATTAAGCTAATTGACGGTCCACGCTTCGCTAATATTTCAAATGGGCCAACATATCGAGGACTCAACTTTTTCCTTTTTAATGTTCTACCAACTCCAGTAACAGGGGATATTTTCAGGAAAACGTGATCTCCTACTTCAAACTCCAAGGGTCTTCTCCTTTTATCAGCGTAGCTTTTCTGCCTGCTTTGTGCTGCTAGGAGCCTCCTCTTGATTAAATCAATACCTTTGGAGGTTTTGTCAACAAAGTCTGTCCCAATCAGCTCCCTCTCGAACAACTCTGTCCAGCAGATGGGTGATCGACATTTCCTGCCATATAACGCCTCAAATGGGGCCATCTGGATGCTCGAATGATAGCTGTTATTGTACGCAAATTCTGCCAATGGGAGATATTGATCCCAATTCCCTTTGAAATCCAATACACATGCCCTCAACATATCTTCAAGCGTCTGTATAGTTCGTTCAGATTGGCCATCGGTTTGGGGGTGATAAGCTGTACTATATTTTAACTTTGACCCTAGAGCTTCATGTAAAGCTTCCCAAAATCGGGATGTGAATCGAGGATCTCTATCAGAAATAATACTCTTCGGTATACCATGGAGTCTCACTACCTCCTTGATATAGACTTCAGCCAACTTCTCAAGAGAATAATTAGCACTGATGGGAATAAAGTGTGCTGACTTTGTAAAACGGTCAACAATTACCCATATTGCATCAAAATGCCTGATCTTGGGCAATCCCACTACGAAGTCCATGGTAACATCCTCCCACTTCCATTCTGGAATTGTAATTTTCTGTAGTAGTCCTGGCGGCCGTTGATGTTCAAGTTTTACTCTCTGACAAGTTAAGCATTTGGTCACATACTGAGTTACATCTTTCTTCAACCCTGGCCACCAAAAGTCAGATTTCAGATTTTGGTACATTTTGACCATACCTGGATGTAAGGTGTATTTTGTTTTGTGAGCTTCATCCAGTATTTTCTGCCTCAACTCATCATTTTTCGGTATATAAACTCTCTTCTTATACCTCACCAATCCATCGGGTGATAGATCATAATCTTGAGTCTCGTTTCGAGATATTAATTCTCGTATAGAATTTGCTTGTTCATCATGCTCTTGAACTCCTCTAATTTCATCTTTCAGGTCATACTCTCCTTGACTAACAAGAAGACTTGCAAGATAAATCTTATGGGGTCTCCTCCGTGCTACAACAGTTTGATTAGACAGATTCAGATCTCTGAAATCTTCCAATAGTTTCTGCTCATGAATTATCATGGAAGCTACTTGCACCACTTTTCTACTCAAAGCATCTGCAACCACGTTAGCTTTCCCTGGATGATATTTAATCTCCAGATCGTAATCCTTTAGTAACTCCATCCATCTACGTTGTCTCATATTTAACTCTCTCTGATCAAAGAGATATTTGAGACTCTTGTGGTCGCAGTACAGTTCTACGGTAGCACCATACAAATAATGCCGCCAAATTTTTAATGCAAAAACAACAGCCGCGAGTTCCAAATCATGAGTTGGATAGTTTGACTCGTGAGGCTTCAACTGGCGAGAGGCATATGCTACTACTCTGCCCTGCTGCATCAGGACACATCCCAATCCATGCTTACTAGCATCACTATAGACCACATATGTCTGACTCGGATCCGGGATGATCAGCACTGGTGCTGTGGTCAACCTCTCCCTCAGTTCTCTGAAGCTACCCTCACAGCGCTCATCCCAAACAAATGATTGGTTCTTTCTCGTCAGCTTCGTTAATGGCAAGGCAAGTCTGGAGAAATCTTTTATGAATCTGCGGTAATATCCCGCCAGACCCAAGAAACTCCGTATTTCAGTTACCGTCTCTGGTCTCTTCCAGTTTAGTACTGCTTCCACTTTACTAGGATCAACAGCGACCCCATCTCGTGATATCACATGGCCCAGAAATTTAACTTCTGAAAGCCAAAAGTCACATTTGCTCAGCTTAGCATAGAGTTGCTTCTCTTTTAGTACCTTAAGTACTTGTCGTAGATGGTGCTCATGTTCCTCCTTATTCTTGGAGTAGATCAAAATGTCATCAATGAAGACGACCACAAATTGGTCTAGATACTCACGAAAAATTCGATTCATGTAGTCCATGAACACTGCAGGCGCATTGGTTAAACCAAAGGGCATCACCAAAAACTCATAGTGCCCATATCTGGTTCTAAAGGCAGTCTTCGGAATATCCTCAGCTCTAACACGTAACTGGTGATATCCCGAGCGCAGATCAATCTTCGAGAAAACACAAGAACCAGCTAGTTGGTCTAACAGGTCATCAATTATAGGGAGTGGGTATTTGTTTTTAATTGTTACCTTGTTCAACTCCCTATAATCAATGCAGAGCCGAAGACTCCCATCCTTCTTCTTCACAAATAGTACAGGAGCTCCCCAGGGTGACACACTGGGTCGGATAAATTCTTTCTCCAGTAACTCTTCGATCTGTTTCTTCAATTCTGTCATCTCACTAGGTGCCATTCGGTAGGGTGGTTTGGAGATAGCTCTCGTGCCAGGCATCAGCTCAATAGTAAACTCAACTTCTCTCGCTGGTGGCAATCCACTAATGTCTTCCGGGAATACTTCGGGGAATTCGTTCACTACTGGTATATCTGCCAGTGATGTTTTTGTCTCTACCTGCACTGAGAGGAACACCATGTATCCTAGACAACCTTGATTTAGGCATCTCTTCGCTTCTTGAGCAGTAAGAAGATTCGAGCTGTTTACTGTAGTACTTGCTGTTGGCTGTGAGTATAGGATTTGCTTGTTACCGCAGTCAATCAGGGCGTTGTTGGCCGTTAGCCAATTCAACCCCAGTATGACGTCAATACCAATCAATGGTAGACAAATTAAATCTAGTGTGGACTCATGTCCATTTACAATCAACACACAATTCAAACATGCCTCAGATACTACAGACTTAACACCAAGCGGTGTATTCACAATCAAATCATATGTCAACCTATGGGTGTTCATCCCTAGCCTTCTAACACAATCACAAGCAATAAAAGAATGGCTAGCACCTGAATCAAATAAGGCTTGCAAAGAATTACCATTCAATGAGATTGTACCTTGGATCATGTCGGGAGATTTCCTGGCTTCTTCATGGGTTAAAGCAAAGACTCTTCCATGATTCTGTGGCCTCTTCTCACTGGTGTTCTGAGGACAGTTAAAGCTAAAGTGTCCAGGTTGGTTACACTTAAAGCAGATCAGCTTCCCATCACATCCTGTTCCCGGGTGGCTCTTACCGCACTTCCTGCAAGGTCGGGGCTCTAGTGGTCTTGGGTTGTACTTCTTGAAGGGATTGGGCTTCTTATTTCCGCCCTTGTAGCCAGACCAGTTCCCCTTTCTCTTTTGATTCTTCGTGGGGTTCCCACGACTTTCCCCACTTTGAGTCATCTCCATCCTACTCGCATGCAACTCCTTCAGGTTACGCTCGATTATCCTGCATTCTTCCTCAGCTTGGTGGAATGTATGAAATCGTCGGGAGATCAACCTATCCCTCATCTCGAATTTAAGTCCCCTGATGAGCATGCTTGCCTTCCATTCCTCATCTTTATTCTTCTTTAAGTAAGAGGAGTAGCGGGACAGGTTAATGAATCTTGCCAGATACTTGTCAAAAGATTCTCCCGGTTTCTGTTTGATGGTAAGGAACTCGTGCTCCATTTCCACCTGGACGGAGTGTGGAAAATACTTCTCATTAAACTTCTCTTGGAACAGCTCCCAAGTAATTGGTCTATATTTGGCACGCAAAGCCTTGGCCACGCTTTTCCACCAGTGGTCTGCATCACCTTCCAACTTATATATGGCTAGTTGTGCCTTTCGTTCTCCAGGGCACTCCATGACCTCAAAGATTTTCTCCAATCTGAATAGCCAATTCTCAGCAGCTTCCGCATTGTGCTCGCCTGTAAATGATGGTGGGTTGTGCTTACAGAACTGAATGGTCCAGAATTGGGACTCCTTGATAGCTTTTTGTCGCTGCGGTTGAACAGGAGGTGGAGCCTCTACTCGTAGAAGGTTATCCTCTTCATTTGTCTCCTCTCTCTGGGCTAGCCGCGCTTCTGCAGCTTCAGCACGTTGCCTTTCTTCGTCTCGCTCGGTCCTTAACAGGAAGACCTCTTCCCTGAGTTCTCTCAAGGAATCTCGGTGTTCATTCAGCATTTCTTGTACTAGTTGCATAGGGTCTTGGACCTGAGGTTGGACCGGAGGTTGTTGTTGTTGGTTGGGCCTTCCTCTGCCTCGGCCCCTACCTTGTCCTCGGCCTCGACCTCTACCCCTTCCACGTACAGGTGGGTTTGCTTCTTGTTGGGGCGACTGTTCAGGAATCAGCTTTCATCTCATTCTTGTGTTCATCATTGTAGCACCCTTGCACTCTGTTTCCAAAACAACTAAGTTTCGTCAAATCCTTTTCAAAACCACTATCTCATGAATCTCTATTCCCATGTGAGCCACCTTACGAACCTTATTCTCAACCATGTTTGCCCAACCAAGATCCTTCATTTTGTGAAGTCATTGGAGATTTCCACAATCAAACGGCTTGGGCTATAAATGAGGAGTGGTCACATAAGGACAACCTTCATCGACAAATGGACTCTATGCTTAGAATTATGGAACAACATGAGAAATCAACTGAGAAATTAGCAAGGGAAATTGAGCAACAAACACAAGTTTTAAAAATGAGCTTTCCTTCTATCATGGGCACACATGCACAAGAAGTGAGACAAGTACAAGAGCATATTGAAGAATCCTCTCTACCATTTGGTAATGATTCTATCCTTATAGAAGTAGACTCTCCTACTACTTTGACTAATGAAGCAATTCATAATTTGAGTAATAATGAGGTGGATGAGGAAATCATTGTTGAATCCCCTCAATTTTTTGGAAATGAAAATGCTCAACCAATTGAATTTAGTAGTAGTGATTTGACTGTATTTGTTGATGAGTGTGTTCCTATCTCTTTATGTGATGCTTTAACTGATGAAAATGCTTCTCTTCATAGTACTAGTAATGATTGCAATCAATTGAATGACATATTTTCATGCTGTTGTGAAGAGTATCAAATATGTGTAAATTGTTATCATGAAAAATGTCATTCACTTGTTGAACATCAAAAGAAAGCATTTAGTGGAATGGTTGATTCTAACATTGATCAAAATGCACCGTCTTGTACTATTGAAGATAGTAAGCATGACAATTTTGAAAAGATTGAATCAAGCATGGGTGCCAATGTTGTTGATGATGTTCTTGCTGAATGGTATGCTGATTATCCAGAGTTTGCATCTATGAGTGACACTGACAATTGTGCTTGTTCTAACAATGAACAGTGTCCTATTTGCATTGAAATTAATGATGCATTAAATGGTGATTTTGGTAGAGATTCTACATTGATCATGGATTCTGTTATTGATGTAAGTGAGAACAATCATAGCCTAGAATGTCAAATGCACAAAATCCCCATTGGATTACCTCCTTGTAGTCTTGTTGGTAATGAAGATTCTGAAATTTTGATTGATAAAATCCTACATGTTGATGAATCTTTCCAACAAGTACTTTCTTGTGATTTGCCACCTGATTTAGAAAAACAAGATAATTGTTTTAAATCTTCACACATTCCGGGTGGCGACAATTTTGAAATTCCTCTTCCTTCTTCCAATCTTTTTCCTTCCATCTCTTGTGATTGTGACAATGATATGGTATACTCCAACACTAAGTTGGATTCTATACCTTCCATTTTGCAACCACAAGAGAATTTTCAAAATATAATTGGTTCCTTGACTCCTACTGGGAGTATCATTGATTTCCTTGGATGTGATAGTTACTTGGAGAGTTTGGAACTTAACATGCCTTTAATTTACTTGAAACTTCTCCATGTTTCTATTTTTGGATGGGATACTGCTGGTTGCTGGTCATCTTTACAGGAACATTACTGGAAAGGTTCTTCGTGGAACCAACATTCTCCGTACATTTTTGGACCTCTTCCAAGTGATCCTGAACCACCTCCACCAAGGAAATTAAATATGGGAGAAGATGTTTTTAAAGACAAATGCATGATTCTCATCAAGGATGAGAACTTCTCCTTCAAGCGACTTAAGAGCCTCTAACCCAGGTTGTCTCTTTCCTCATTTTTTTTCCTTCTTAATTCATATGCTTTTCATGGGCTTAATTGTTGTGCAAGGAAGATAAGTGTGGGGGAGGGACACAATCCAGTAGAAAAAGTAGAAATAATGTAGTTTATTAAATAGAATAAGAACAATACATTCTCTTTTTATGATTGCTACATATTATGAACTTGAACATTTTGGTCTTGATGGATCATTCTATTTTGGTTGCAATTCTGGACTCTTCGATTCCATGTCTGGGTAGTTGAATTGGTGATGTTGATTATATAAGATGGTATTGACCTTGTAAGGTTTTGAGCCTGCATGAATGGAATTCATCTTTTGCCATTCTTTCTTTCATGTGTGCATCTGCTCATGATTTGCGTTCTCTAGAACTTGCTCCTTTTCTTTTTGAAACTACATTTTTCACTTATGTGCATAGGTATGATGGAAGCTTGTTCTTGTTTCCTTTTGTTTTCCCCACTTTGGCCAAATAGCCTTTCCCATACATTATTATTCTTTTGGTAACCCCTTTGTGCCTTTTTATCCATTCTGTTCTAAGCCACATTACAAGCCTAAGCGTTAAACCATTTTATTCCGCACCATGAAAAATTATTGAGCATTGGTTTACCTTGGTTTTGTGTTTAAGTGTGAGGGTTGCTCAGGAGCGCAACAGTTTAAGTGTGGGGGGAAGATATTTGAGTTTGCCATTGTGATTATATATATAGCATAGTTCAAAAAAAAAAAAAGAAAAGAAAAGAAAAGAAAGAAAAAAAAAGAAGAAAAAAAAAGATAAAGAAAAAAAAAGGGTGTAAAAAAAAATTAGAAAGAAATGAGGTATTTGAGTTAAATAAAAGTTTTCATACATAGAGAATGATTGTGTTAATCAGTGCTCAATTTAATTTCTTTGGTGCTTAGCCTCTCATTCCATATTTTTACCTACCTTTACCCTAACCCCATTACAACCTGTAATAACAAGCTCTCTTGATTTATGCATGTATGTGTTATGAGTAGTAGAGACGTAGAAATTGAGCAAGCTTATGGTAGAACAATTTTCTTGGGTAGAATTTGAGCGATACACTTATATACCTTAAACACTTGAGAGATTCATTTGAGAGGTTGATTGATTGAGCGTATCATTTGAAAGACCATCTTATGTAATTAGTGTCATTGATTGAAATTGCCAAAATTGTGATTGGAGATAAAAGAATTTTGGTTTTCATTTATTGATCTTTTGAAGCTTTCTATCCCTTGTTCAATTTTTACATTACTGGCAACTATTTGAAAAAAAAAAAAAAGTTTTCTTGCTTTAGATTTTGGCCCAGGAGTGCAAAAGGCTAAGTGTGGGGGAGTTTGATAATCATTAAATTCATATTATTTTAAATGCGAAAAGGAGTTAAGAACTCTATCATTGTCATGGTTTAATGGATCAAATTAGTTGAATATGTGGTTTCATCTTCATAATGAGTTTTTAGACTTCATTTGCATTAATTTTGGTCATATTTGAAGTTTGGTTAAAAATTGGGCTTAAATCACACCTCTTTTACAATCGGGTGATAAACACTGTTAGGTATTTTGATCATAACTTGAGTTATAGAAATCCAATTGATACCCAATTTGCATTTTCAGAAAGCTAAGAGGAAGCCCTACAACTCCTATGAAGAGCCCAAAAGCTAAATCAGATGTTTAGAGGGCCAAAATTGGCCTGGAAACCGAAACAGGCTGCTTTCACTGGACTCTGGAATGACGTTCGGTATTCGACCCATAGCTAGAGCTACAGACCTCCAAATGGGGCTCCGTTTGAACGACTGGAACGCTGACATCCGGGGCTACATTTCATATGAAGATCACATGGCCAGATTCGGATGATTTCGTGGCCTAACATGGGCTGGAAAAGAGGACATTGTTTTGGAGCTGTAAAGTGATTCAAAGATGCTTCCAAGTTGGCCACTAACTAAAGTGACGAATTTGAATTGTAAAGTCCATGGAAGAGATGCTCCTAGCTGCCTATAAATAGAAGGGTGTTATGAAGAGCAAGACACACCTTGGAGATGACCAAGATCTCTCCCATTCTTTCCTTCTTGTATTTTCTTGCCTCCTACATGGAAGGCTTAGGTTTTGCTTATTTAGTTTTATGTATTGTCTTTAATTCTTATTTTTAGTTTCTTGCCTCCTTCTTGGTATGACTTAGTTTTAATCTTTCCTTTTTGGTTGTTCTAATTAAATTTCATGTTCTTCATCTTTTACCATTTTATTGCTTGGCCATGATTAGCATGAACTAAGTATCTTTCTAAGGTCATGTATGGATTCTTTATGAAGTTTAATTGAGATTCTGTTTTTAATTACATAATCTTTGTCTTGGATATGTTTCTTTAATACATGCTTAATGCCTTGGTTAGTTTGATCATCTAATTGAGGAATTGAAAGATTAATTAGACCTTGGGAAAGGCTAGTTAATTCTAGGTTCAATTGATTAAAGAACATAAGGTACTAGCAAGGGAACTTGACATAGGCCTTATGCAATCATAAAGAATTCTGGACTTAATGCAAGAATTAATTCTAATGAGCATGGGAACATGACTTTAGGATTAAGGATTAAGCTAATTGACTTAGGAATAAGCAATTAGATTAAAATCTGAAATTTGATTGACTTACTCCAATTCAACGGTTAAGTAGTTAAACTCTACCTTAAAAGAAGATTAGGTCTTAATCTAGCTTTTGGTATAGGAAGAACATTTAAATGGATTATTGATGATATACATGACCCTAGGCTTTTGTTAATATCATTTTACAAAGTTTAATTCAATTTCTGTGTCATTTTACTGTCTTTTAATATTTTCATCAAAAACTCTTTCGGTTACATCAACTATAAATTAAAGTGATTTGGGTTGGTAGTTGGAACTTTGGTCCCTGTGGGAACGATATTTTATTACCTTGGGATACTTGCCGGTATTACATTGGTAGTGTATACTTGCACTGGTTACCCCTTCATCAAGTAATTAAACTTTGTAAAATTAACAAAAGCCTAGGGTCATGTATATCATCAATAATCCATTTAAATGTTCTTCCTTTACCAAAAGCTAGATTAAGACCTAATCTTCTTTTTAAGGTAGAGTTTAACTACTTAACCGTTGAATTGGAGTAAGTCAATCGAATTTCAGATTTTAATCTAATTGCTTATTCCTAAGTCAATTAGCTTAATCCTTAATCCTAAAGTCATGTTCCCATGCTCCTTAGAATTAATTCTTGCATTAGGTCCAGAATTCTTTATGATTGCATAAAGCCTATGCCAAGTTCCCTTGCTAGTACCTTATGTTCTTTAATCAATTGAACCTAGAATTAACTAGCCTTTCCCAAGGTCTAATTAATCTTTCAATTCCTTAATTAGATGATCAAACCAACCAAGGCATTAAGCATGGATTAAAGAAACATATCCAAGACAAAGATTATGTAATTAAAAACAGAATTTCAATTAAACTTCATAAAGAATCCATACATGACCTTAGAAAGATACTTAGTTCATGCTAATCATGACCAAGCATAAAAATGGTAAAAGATGAAGAACATGAAATTAATAAAACAACCAACAAGGGAAGATTACAACTAAGTCATACCAAGTAGGAGGCAAGAAACTAAAGACAAGAATTAAAGACAATACATAAAACTAAATAAGCAAAACTAAAGCCTTCCATGTAGGAGGCAATGATCAAAAAGGAAAGCAATGGAAAATAAATTGCATGAAAGTTATAAGAATAAACTAAACCTTCCATGTAGGAGGCAAAGAACAAGAAGGAAAGAACATAAAATGAAGAGAAATCTGAAACTAAGAAAGAAAGAACCTAAAATGGAGAGATCTTGGTCTGCTCCAAGTGTGTCTTGCTCTTCACAACTCCCTTCTATTTATAGGTAGCTAGGAGCATCTCATCCATGCACTTTACAACACAAATTCGTCACTTTAGTTAGTGGCCAACTTGGAAGCATCTTTGAGTCACTTTACAGCTCCAAAACCGTGTCCTCTTTTCCAGCCCATGTTAGGCCACGAAATCATCCGAATCTGGCCATGTGATCTTCATATGAAATGTGGCCCCGGATGTCAGCTTTCCATTCGTTCAAACGGTGCGCCATTCGGAGATCTGTAGATCCAGATATGGGTCAGATACCGAACATCATTCCTGAGTCCAGTGAAAGCAGCCTGTTTCGGTTTCCAGTCCAATTTTGGCCCTCTAAACATCTGAGTTAGCTTTTGGGCTCTTCATAGGAGTTGTAGGGCTTCCTCTTAGCTTTCTTTTGGGTATGCCAATGTTCGGTCAGCTAACTGAAGAACTGCAGATGTAGATTTGATTTCCCCAAGGCCGAGTCTCTTGAATATGGTTAGGGGCATTAAATTGATGCTAGCCCCTAAATCACAAAGGGCGTTACCCGCGAACTGATTTCCTATTGTGCAAGGGATGGTGAAGCTTCCTGGATCCTTCAACTTTGGTGGCAACTTCTTCTGCAAAACCGCACTGCACTCCTCAGTAAGTGCAACTAGTTCGTTCTCCACCAATCTCCTCTTTTTGGACAACAACTCTTTCATAAATTTTGCATAAGATGGCATATTTTCTAAAGCTTCTGCAAATGGGATGTTGATCTGCAATTTCTTGAATACATCCAGAAATCTAGAAAATTGCCTATCTTTTGGATCAAATTTCACCCGTTAAGGAAAAGGAGGTTGAACTTCTTTCTTTTTAGTTTCAACATGTTGGTGTAGTTGCTTGGTTTGACTTTCAGCCCTACTTTCACCTTGATTTTCTTCATTCGTTTGGGCTTCAATTGCCACTGGTTCAGCATCTTTCAATACTTTACCACTTCTAAGAGCAATGGCTTGGCAAGTTTCCTTACCTCTAGGATCTTCAGTATTACTGGGAAGGGTACCCTGCTGCCTGACATTTAGAGAGTTGGCAATTTGTCCTACCTGTATCTCTAAATTCTTGATAGAGGCTGTATGGTTCTGTAGCATGGAGCCGGTTCTAGTCATGAATTGAGCAAGAATATCTTCAAGACTGCTCTTTTTCTCTTGTGGCTGGATTGGTGCTGCATATCCAGGAGGATTGTGGGGAAGTCGTGGCTGTTCAGATTGTTGTTGTGTACCTGCTTGATTACTCCATGAGAAATTGGGGTGATTCCTCCAACCTGGATTGTAATAGTTAGAATGCGGATTGTATTGTTGCTTATGTTGATGAGCAATATATTGCACACTCTCCTGACTTGTAGCACACGTCTCAGTAATGTGTCCTCCTCCACATGAGTCACACCTACTTCCTTGTACATTAGCAGATGTCAACTTATTCAACTGATTAGTCATAGAAGCTACCTGAGCAGAAAGTGTTGATAAAGCATCAAGTTCGTGAATTCCTGCTGCTTTCTTAGTATTACTCCTTTCCCCGTTCCAATGATTTTTACTGTTTTCTTGATGGCTATTCAGGTTACAATGAGATAGTAATTGCTCCTGAGGATCAAGAGAAGACAACTTTTACCTGCCCTTATGGTACATTTGCATTTAGAAGGATGCCCTTTGGCCTTTGTAATGCCCCTGCCACGTTTCAAAGGTGTATGATGGCAATCTTCTATGATCTTATAGAAGACATAATGGAGGTATTTATGGATGACTTCTCTGTCTTTGGTTCTACCTTTGATGCATGTTTAGCAAATTTGACAAAAGTGTTGCAAAGATGTGTAGAAACAAACTTGGTTTTAAATTGGGAAAAATGCCATTTTATGGTACGTGAAGGGGTGGTATTAGGCCACAAAATTTCAAAAAGGGGAATTGAGGTAGACAAAGCAAAAATTGAAGTGATTGAAAAATTGCCCATTCCCACTAATGTCAAGGCCATTAGAAGTTTTCTAGGACATGCAGGTTTTTATAGGCGCTTTATAAAAGATTTTTCCAAAATTAGCAAACCTTTGTGCAATTTGTTGGAAAAAGATGCAATTTTTAAAATTGATGATGATTGTGTGAAAGCTTTTGAGACTCTAAAGAACAAGCTAGTTTCAGCCCCTATTATGTGTGCTCCTGATTGGAATGCTTCATTTGAACTAATGTGTGATGCAAGTGATCTTGCAATTGGGGCTGTTCTAGGTCAAAGAAAAGAGAAAAATTTTCATGCAATTTACTATGCTAGTAGGACTCTTTCAAATGCTCAAAAGAATTATGCAACAACTGAGAAAGAATTACTAGCTATAGTTTTTGCATTTGATAAATTTCGCGCTTATCTGTTGGGGTCCAAGGTAGTTGTTTACATAGATCATGCTGCCATTAAATACCTGCTGTCTAAGAAAGATTCTAAGCCGAGGTTGATACGGTGGATCCTCTTGTTACAAGAATTTGATTTGGAAATCAGAGACAAAAGGGGGTCAGAAAATCAAGTGGCTGATCACTTGTCAAGATTAGAAGGTAGTAATGAGGACAAGACGGAACCTGTGCATGGATTCTTCCCAGATGAACAGCTCTTTAGAATTGCAACTTCAATCCCCTGGTATGCTGACATTGTTAACTTTCTGGTATGTGGTATTCTACCTTCTGATTTTACTTTTCAACAAAAGAAAAAGCTCATGCATGATTCAAAATTCTATTTTTGGGATGAGCCTTTTCTTTTTAAGAGATGTCCTGATCAAATAATTCGGAGGTGTGTACCACAAGAGGAAATTAATAATATTCTTGTTCATTGTCATAATTCAGATTATGGGGGGCATTATGGGAGCACTAGGACAGCTGCCAAGGTCCTAGAAAGCGGATTTTATTGGCCATCTTTATTCCATGATGCTCGTGAGTTTGTTGTTTCTTGTGACAGGTGTCAAAGAACAGGTAATATATCAAGGAGGAATGAGATGCCCCAACATGGTATTCTTGAAATTGAACCATTTGATGTGTGGGGAATTGACTTCATGGGGCCCTTTCCATCATCCTCCAACTGCAAGTACATCCTGGTGGCAGTTGACTATGTTACCAAGTGGGTTGAAGCGGTGGCTCTTCCTACCAATGAAGCACACCAAGTGACCAAGTTTTTAAGGAAGAATATCTTCACAAGGTTTGGTACCCCAAGAGCCATAATCAGCGATGGTGGTTCTCACTTTTGTAACAAATGGTTTGAGACACTATTAGTGAAATATGGGGTCAAGCACAAGGTGTCTACCGCTTACCACCCTCAAACCTGTGGCCAAGTGGAAGTATCAAATAGGGAGATCAAGCGAATCTTGGAGAAAGTGGTAAGACCTACAAGGAAGGATTGGGCTATAAAGCTAGATGATGCTCTTTGGGCCTACAGAACAGCTTACAAGACCGTCCTCGGAACATCTCCCTACAGGTTAGTATATGGTAAGGCTTGTCACTTACCTGTTGAAATAGAACATAAAGCATATTGGGCCATAAAACAGCTTAATCTTGATCCCACTGTGGCTAAAGAACATAGGCTCCTTCAGTTGAATGAATTAGATGAGATTAGGAAGGATGCTTATGAAAGTGCAAGAATCTACAAAGAGAAGACCAAAGCATGGCATGACAAGAAGATTGCTCCACGTCACTTTGAGGTAGGCCAAAAGGTATTGTTATTCAATTCAAAATTGAAATTGTTTCCAGGAAAACTCAAATCAAGGTGGAGTGGTCCCTTTAAGGTAACAAAGGTCTTCCCTTACGGAGCTGTGGAATTGGAAGAGGAGAGTTCCAAAAGAACCTTCATTGTGAATGGCCAAAGATTGAAGCATTATTGGAGCCAAAATGTGCACCTGAGTGAGATTTCTCATTCACCCCAGCATCCCTAAATGAATATGGGTAACATGTCTGCTAAAGACTATAAACTTAGCATGGTATACTACTGTCTGTATATAATTTGCTGCCGATTGTGGTTCTGTTTTTCAAAAAAAAAAACATAAAAAAAAAAAACAACTTTGGTTTGCTGTTCCTTATTTTCTATTTGCAGTTTTTTGGATTTTGTTTGCTGTTTGTGCAGAATTGTCAGCTTCAAACCTTTAGCGGCTGCCCTTACATTAAGCTTTGGGTGTCTTCTAAGTTTGGGGGAGTCCCTTTAACCTTTCCCTTTTATTTATGTTTTTCTCTCACTCCTTATTCACCTCACATGTTTAGATAACATTGAGGACAATGTTGGTTTTAAGTTTGGGGGTGTTGTTTGTAAACATGCATTTATTTTCTTTAAGGATAGGTTTTAAATACTTTTCCCCAATAAGGTTTGGTGTTTTCATTTCATGATTAGGTATTAGATGTTTTATTCAAAAAAAAAAATCTTTTAAAACATGACATGAATGAATTCTAAGGTAGAGTAGATACCGTGAGATTGGAAAATAAGAATCATGTGTTATTGGCAATGCAAAATGTGAATATCAAATACGCTATTCTTGAGTGAGTATGATCACATGTTTGAATAAACAAGTTACTGAATTTCTGGAGTAGTAGTTTATAGTTAATGATCTTGAGGATAGTGTAATTGATTCCCATATCCGTGAGGGATTGAGCTTCATATACTTATATTCTTTTGCTGTGTGCACCTCACTATTTTAGCACTCTAGAACTTGTTCTGTTTCTGGTTTGAGATGGCAAGTATTGCATGCATATTCTGAAATGATAAAAGGAAATTTATTTCTTGTATAAACCAGTTGGCCAAATAGCCCACCTAGCATTCTCCATTGATTAACCCTTTTGAGCCTGAGGCCTTGTTTGTTCTTATTATTAACCACTGTTATATAACCATTCCATACATATCCTACCTCACAATGGAAAGCAGAGTATGCTACAGGTGAAAGTATGAACTTAATTGATGAATTTTGGAATTGTATGACGGTTATGATCTGTATAATGAATATATTAGTGTAAAAAAAAAAAAAAGAGTAATGGTACTGGTAGCTCAAAAAAACAAAAAAAACAAAAAAACAAAAAAACAAAAAAAGAAGAAGAAGAAGAAAGAAATGAGTTAGTGAAGGATGAAAACAGTTATATGAGACACAATTTGGGTTTGACTGATGATTCATATTTTCTGTTTTCCATTGTTAAAGCTACTTATCCATATATTATCCTTCCCTAACCATAGCCAACCTTTGAAAGACCTTTTGATTGGTTTATGCATGTATTACAGAGCAGTGGAGAAGTAGAATATGAACAAGCCATGGTAGTGTTATTAGAGTGATGGTTGATTGAGTGAAATACACACCCTAAAATACTTGAGAGTTTGAGTGGATTGAATATCCAAGTGAGGGGTTATTCCAATTTACTATTTTCCTCTTGATAACTCTACTTTCTACTACTCTGGAAATTAGTGAAGTGTTGATACAAGCATAATGTATTACTCATTTTTGAACTGTGCTTTCATTGATTGATATATCCATTTGCAATGCTAAGTTGGAAAAAAAAATAAAATTGGTCTAATGAGTTATCTTATTTTCCTCACTCACATCGATCTGCACATCCCCTTGTTTTTAAGCTATATCTGTTATCTTTAATTGATTTGCTTGAGGACAAGCAAAGATCTAAGTTTGGGGGAGTTTGATAACCTTAGAATTTATGATATTTTAATTAGCTAAAAACTCTGTCATTGTCATGGTTTAATGGATCAAAATAGTTAAATATGTAGTTTCATCTTCATAATTAGTTTTTAGACTTCATTTGTATTGATCTTGGTTATATTTGAAATTTGGATCAAAACTGGGCTTAAATCACACCTCTTTCACAATTGGGTAATAAACACTGTTTGTTATTTTGGGTGTAACTTGAGTTATAGAAATCCAATTGATCCCCAATTTGCATTTTCAGAAAGCTAAGAGGAAGCCCTACAACTCCTATGAAGAGCCCAAAAGCTAACTCAGATGTTTAGAGGGCCAAAATTGGACTGGAAACCGAAACAGGCTGCTTTCACTGGACTCAGGAATGATGTTCGGTATCTGACCCATATCTGGATCTACAGATCTCCGAATGGCGCACCGTTTGAACGAATGGAAAGCTGACATCCGGGGCCACATTTCATATGAAGATCACATGGCCAGATTCGGATGATTTCGTGGCCTAACATGGGCTGGAAAAGAGGACACGGTTTTGGAGCTGTAAAGTGACTCAAAGATGCTTCCAAGTTGGCCACTAACTAAAGTGACGAATTTGTGTTGTAAAGTGCATGGATGAGATGCTCCTAGCTGCCTATAAATAGAAGGGAGTTGTGAAGAGCAAGACACACCTTGGAGATGACCAAGATCTCTCCCATTCTTTCCTTCTTGTATTTTCTTGCCTCCTACATGGAAGGCTTAGGTTTTGCTTATTTAGTTTTATGTATTGTCTTTAATTCTTGTCTTTAGTTTCTTGCCTCCTACTTGGTATGACTTAGTTGTAATCTTCCCTTGTTGGTTGTTTTATTAATTTCATGTTCTTCATCTTTTACCATTTTTATGCTTGGTCATGATTAGCATGAACTAAGTATCTTTCTAAGGTCATGTATGGATTCTTTATGAAGTTTAATTGAAATTCTGTTTTTAATTACATAATCTTTGTCTTGGATATGTTTCTTTAATCCATGCTTAATGCCTTGGTTGGTTTGATCATCTAATTAAGGAATTGAAAGATTAATTAGACCTTGGGAAAGGCTAGTTAATTCTAGGTTCAATTGATTAAAGAACATAAAGTACTAGCAAGGGAACTTGGCATAGGCTTTATGCAATCATAAAGAATTCTGGACCTAATGCAAGAATTAATTCTAAGGAGCATGGGAACATGACTTTAGGATTAAGGATTAAGCTAATTGACTTAGGAATAAGCAATTAGATTAAAATCTGAAATTCGATTGACTTACTCCAATTCAACGGTTAAGTAGTTAAACTCTACCTTAAAAAGAAGATTAAGACGTTCCCACAGGGACCAAAGTTCCAACTACCAACCCAAATCACTTTAATTTATAGTTGATGTAACCGAAAGAGTTTTTGATGAAAATATTAAAAGACAGTAAAATCACACAGAAATTGAATTAAACTTTGTAAAATTAACAAAAGCCTAGGGTCATGTATATCATCAATAATCCATTTAAATGTTCTTCCTTTACCAAAAGCTAGATTAAGACCTAATCTTCTTTTTAAGGTAGAGTTTAACTACTTAACCGTTGAATTGGAGTAAGTCAATCGAATTTCAGATTTTAATCTAATTGCTTATTCCTAAGTCAATTAGCTTAATCCTTAATCCTAAAGTCATGTTCCCATGCTCCTTAGAATTAATTCTTGCATTAGGTCCAGAATTCTTTATGATTGCATAAAGCCTATGCCAAGTTCCCTTGCTAGTACCTTATGTTCTTTAATCAATTGAACCTAGAATTAACTAGCCTTTCCCAAGGTCTAATTAATCTTTCAATTCCTTAATTAGATGATCAAACCAACCAAGGCATTAAGCATGGATTAAAGAAACATATCCAAGACAAAGATTATGTAATTAAAAACAGAATTTCAATTAAACTTCATAAAGAATCCATACATGACCTTAGAAAGATACTTAGTTCATGCTAATCATGACCAAGCATAAAAATGGTAAAAGATGAAGAACATGAAATTAATAAAACAACCAACAAGGGAAGATTACAACTAAGTCATACCAAGTAGGAGGCAAGAAACTAAAGACAAGAATTAAAGACAATACATAAAACTAAATAAGCAAAACTAAAGCCTTCCATGTAGGAGGCAATGATCAAAAAGGAAAGCAATGGAAAATAAATTGCATGAAAGTTATAAGAATAAACTAAGCCTTCCATGTAGGAGGCAAAGAACAAGAAGGAAAGAACATAAAATGAAGAGAAACGAGGAATGCCTGGAATTCAAATTAATGAATCCCAGGGTAACAGTTAATCTCACATAAAATGCATACACAGAATATGTAAGTCAACCATTAAGTATACATTCAATCCATTCAACCTTCAGATTATTCATGCAATAAACATATATATATATATATATAAGGCAAACATAGTATGTAAGAGAAGAGTTACCACCTTGTGTTCCATACACCTCTTTAAGCAAGTCTTAGATATTTTTCTGTAGCTCTCTATTTCATTTTCTTTCTCTCTCTCTCTCTTCTTCCTTCCTTCTTTCTCTTCCTCTTTTCCTCTGGTCTCTCTCCCATCCGACGCTGTGTGTGTGTGCGTTGTGTAGATGTATATATATATTAATTGGAAATGGGTACATAAGTATAATTTTCATCTCTGGTACTTTCATATAATTATTTCCCAAAACTTTTCTACAACCCACCACCGAAAGCATGCCTCTGTGTCTCCCACAATGATTATCTTAATAACATAATAATATTAAAATAATATATAATATTAAAATAGATTATAATACAATAATAATACTTCCTTCACCACCGTCCACTTCCATGTTCAATTAACCTATAATATATAATATACAATATACTAAATTATATAATAATATAAAGTAATATAATTAAAATTAAAATACAATATATAATAAATATATACTATATGCGTCCCATCACCTTCTGCTTCAACTTTAGGATATTATAAAATGTATATTATAATATTATAATAAAATAAAATAATATAGTAATTATAATATAACAATACTTCCACTTACCTATTCCAACAACCCACCTCCGTAAACACACTCATGAAACCACTTTAATTTATTTTATAATGATGATAATGATGTAATAATTATATCCTAATATAATAATACTGCACTCATATCACCCAACTTCCACTTCCGACAATTATTTCTTCTTTTGAATAAAATACAATTATTATATATAATATTGATAATAAACTCCATTCGCACACTACACCCACCATTGCACACACTAGCTACACACACTTTACACGCACATTCATAGTGCTAGTGATGATTGCAATCAATTGAATGACATATTTTCATGCTCTTGTGAGGAATATCAAATGTGTGTGGATTGTTATCATGAAAAATGTCATTTACATGTTGAGCTTCAAAAGAAAGCATTTAGTGAAGTGGTTGATTCTACCATTGATCAAAATGCACTGTCTTGTACTATTGAAGATAGTAAGCATGTCAATTCTAAAACAGTTGAATCAAGCATGGATGCCAATGTTGTTGATGATGTTCTTGCTCAATGGTATGTTGATTATCGTGATTTTGCATGGACAAGTAATTCTGCCAATTGTGCATGTTTTGATAATGAACGGTGCCCTATTTGCACTGAGATTCATGCTGCATTATTTGGTGATTTTGAATTGCTTAGTGATTCTGCATTACTTGTGGATTCTGTTGTTGATATGAGTGAGAAAGATCATAGCCTGGAACGCCAGATGCATAAAATTCCCATTGGATTACCTCCTTGTAGTCTTGTTGGTGACAAAGATTCTGAAATTTTGATTGATAAAATCCTGCATGTCAATGAATCTTTCCAACAAGTACTTTCTTGTGATTTGCCACCTGATTTAGAAAAACAAGATAATTGTTTTGAATCTCTACACATTCCAGGTGGTGGTGATTTGAAAAATTCTTTTCATTCTTCCACTCTTTCCCCTTCCATCTCTTGTGATTGCGACAATGATGTGGTGTACTCTAACACTAAGTTGGATTCTATACCTTCCATCTTGCAACCACAAGAGAATTTTCACAATATAATTGGTACCTTGACTCCTACTGATGGGAGTATCATTGATTTCCTTGGATGTGATAGTTACTTGGAGAGTTTGGAACTTAACATGCCTTTAATTCACTTGAAACTTCTCCATGTTTCTATTTTTGGATGGGATACTGCTGGTTGCTTGTCTTCTTTGCAGGCACATTCTTGGAAAGGTCCTCGATGGAACCAACATCCACTGTACATTCTTGGACCTCTTCCAATGGATCCTGAACCACCTCCACCAAGGAAAATCAATGTGGGAGAAGATGTTTTAATAGACAAATGCATGATTCTCATCCGAGATGAGAACTTCTCCTTTAAGCGACTCAAGATCTTCTAACCCAGGTTGTCTCTTTCCTCACTTATTTTCTTCCTAATTTCTATAAATTTTTGGGCTTAATTGTTGTATGAGGAAGACAAGTGTGGGGGAGGGACACAATCCAGTAGAAAAAGTAGAAATAATGTAGTTTATTAAATAGAATAAGAACAATACATTCTCTCATTCTATGATTGCAACATATTATGCACTTGGACACTTTGGTTTTGATGGATCATTCTGTTTTGATTGATATTTTGAACTCTTGGATTATAATATCTTGGTAGTTGATTCTATGATGCTCATTGCAACCTTTGTGAGATTTTGGGCCTACATGAATGGAATTCATTTTTTACCATTCTTTCTTTCTTGTGTGCATCTGCTCATGATTTGCGTTCTCTAGAACTTGCTCCTTTTCTTTTTGAAACTACATTTTTCACTTATGTGCATAGGTATGATGGAAGCTTGTTTTTGTTTCCTTTTGTTTTCCCCACTTTGGCCAAATAGCCTTTCCCATGCATTATTATTCCTTTGGTAACCCCTTTGTGCCTTTTTGTCCATTCTGTTCTAAGCCACGTTACAAGTCTAAGCGTAAAACCATTTTATTCCGCACCATGAAAAATTATTGAGCATTGGTTTACCTTGGTTTTGTGTTTAAGTCTGAGGGTTGCTCAGGAGTGCAACAGTTTAAGTGTGGGGGGAAGATATTTGATTTTGCCATTGTAATTATATATATAGTACAGTTCAAAAAAAAAAGAAAAGAAAAGAAAGAAAGAAAAAAAAAGAAGAAAAAAAAAAGATAAAGAAAAAAAAAAGGGGTGTAAAAAAAAAAACATAGAAAGAAAGGAGGTATTTGAGTTATATAAAAGTTTACATACATAGAATGATTGTGTTAATCAGTGCTCGATTTAATTTCTTTGGTGCTTAGCCTCTCATTCCATACTTTTACCTACCTTCACCCTAACCCCATTACAACCTGTAATAACAAGCTCTCTTGATTTGTGCAAGCATGTGTTATCAGTAGTGGAGAAGTAGAACTTGAGCAAGCTTATGGTAGAACAATTTCATTGAGCAGAATTTGAGTGATACACTGATTAACCATATACACTTGAGAGATTGATTGAGGGCATCATTTGAGAGACTATTTTGTGTGATCAGCATCATTGAATGATATTGCCATGATTAGTAATTTGAGATGAAGAGATTTCTGTCTTGAATGGTTGATCTTTTGAAGCTTTTGTGATCCTTGTTGAGCTTTGAAATTTCAGCAATTCTTAGAAAAGAGAAATTTCTCTTGTTCCTTACTTTTTAATTTTGCTCAGGAGTGCAAAAGGATAAGTGTGGGGGAGTTTGATAATCATTGAATTCATATTATTATAAATGCAAAAAGAAGCTATAAACTCTGTCATTAGCATGCTTTAATGGAACAATTAGTGAAATATGTGATTTCATCTTCATAATGAGTTTTTAGATTTTATTTGCATTAATCTTGGTCACATCTTGAGGTTGGACTCAAAATTGAACTTTTGTCACATTCTTACTACAGTTGGGTCATGAACACTGTTCGGTATTTTGGGAATAACTTGAGATATGTAAATCCAATTGATCCCCAATTTGCATTTTCAGAAAGCTAAGAGGAAGCCCTACAACTCCTATGAAGAGCCCAAAAGCTAACTCAGATGTTTAGAGGGCCAAAATTGGACTGGAAACCGAAACAGGCTGCTTTCACTGGACTCTGGAATGACGTTCGGTATTTGACCCATATCTGGAGCTAAAGACCTCCAAATGGGGCACCGTTTGATCGACTGGAAAGCTGACATCCGGGGCTACATTTCATATGAAGATCACATGGCCATATTCGGATGATTTCGTGGCCTAACATGGGCTGGAAAAGAGGACACGGTTTTGGAGCTGTAAAGTGATTCAAAGATGCTTCCAAGTTGGCCACTAACTAAAGTGACGAATTTGAGTTGTAAAGTGCATGGATGAGATGCTCCTAGCTGCCTATAAATAGAAGAGTGTTGTGAAGAGCAAGACACCGGGTAGAGACCAAGATCTCTCCCATTCTTTCCTTCTTCTACTTCTTGCCTCCTACATGGAAGGCTTAGTTTTTCTTTATTAGTTTCATGTATTGTCTTTAATTCTTGTCTTTAATTTCTTGCCTCCTACATGGAAGGCTTAGGTTTTAATCTTTCCTTTTAATTATTTTATTTTGATTTTATGTTCTTCTTCTTTTTCTATATGGATTCATTATGTTGTTGAGATTTATTTTTGAATAGAAGCTTTCATTTTCTTTAATTGTTCTTTGTGTTCTTCGTGTTCATGATGAACTTGTTCATGTTCTTCATGGTCATGATGAACATTTCTACATTTTCATTTCACAAAGCCATGCTTGGCTGAGTTTCTGTGATCGACCCATGAGTTGAGGATTCCATGGTGTCATCCGGAGGACTTGCGCTTTAATCAGTAACTGACTTGTTTCTATTAATTTTAATCGGATCCGATTATAATTATGGATTGGGTATTAGATTTAATATCCAGATTGAAATCCCAAGGACTTAGGTCGAACCGGGTTGCAGAGAACGTTGTGCGATCGTACAACGAGCTCACCACGTGTTCGATCAAATGCTAGGCGATCGTCTAGTCGAGGGAGTTTCTGGACAAATGCAGAGATCTCGGTTTGTCTAGAATCAATCACAAGTTCAGTTATCCTATTTTTGTTCGATGATGGAAGGTCTTGGAATCCCAATTCTGGGTTGATCCATTTCAATTTGATTAATCTCAATTTTCTTCATTCTGTCTTTAATTCCTGTTTTAATTTCAACAAAAACCAATCCCCCTTGTTTTCATTTCATTTGCATGACATCTAGATTACTTAGGATCCAATAAAAGGCTCCTTGAGAAGAGAGAACGATCCTTGATTTGCCTATATGCAATCCTTGGTTAATTGTTGATTGTGGACCCCAAGGCTAATGACAAAAGGTCCTCATCAAATGGAAGGCTTAGTTTATTCTTATATTTGATACTTGGTTAATTGCATGCTTCTGTTTCTATGGAAAACGTTTGAGTTTTTGCATGAAAATTTTATGGAGGATAGAGGACATCTTAAGCTTTAAAACTAGACAAAGAACACAGAAAATGGACGTGTGGATTGAGAGAAATAATTTCCCAAAGTTCAGTCAAGAACCTGGAACGTTTTCTGTATCTCTGGTGAACAGTGATTTTCGTGTTTGATTTTGAAATAGCAAACATCTGAGTTTTTAAGTGAAATTTTTACAGTACATAGAAGACGTCTTAAGATTTCCAAAAAGTCAAAGAACACCTAAAACGGACGTGTAGAATGGGAGTTATGATTTTTCAAAGTTGGACCATGAACACTGAAGATTTTCTGTTTCCAGAAATGAACAGTAATTTTCGGGTTCCATTTTGGAACGTTAAACTTTTGAGTTTATCTCTGAACTTTTTACAGGAGAAAGTACACTTCTTGAGGTTTTAAATAAGCTTTGATTCACCTAAAACGGAGGTCTATAACTCTAGTTATGATTTTTGGAAGTTGGGTTATAAATCTGGTAACGTTTTGGAAAGATGCTGGAGACAGCTTTATGACGTTGCATTTCGGAAAAAGTAAACAATTTTTAAAAATTATGAGACTTTGCAGTGGTGTAGTAGACATATAGAGCTTTAATTTGATAGGTAATACGACTCCTTTGGATATGTATTCAGGGAGATATGAATTTTTGAAGTTAAGCCTTGTTTCTGGAGTTACAATCTGAACAGTGTTGAGAAAACTTAAAACTGGGAATGGTACAGAGATTTTAAATTTGTTCTGTTATTTTTATTTAAAAATAGACATATCAAGGGTCATGTGGAATTTTGCAGAACCTCATTTCGATTTTTTTGGATTTAATTATGATTTTTCAAAGTTTGTTCAGAAAACCAGGAAAAATCCTGTTTAAGATTTAAGTAACAGATACTTCTTGAATTTTTGGGAATCATTCATTCATAAATTGGCTTGATGGCTATTTTTCTCTTAAAATAGACTTATAGAAATTTGAATCACCTCATTTGGAGATCTAGAGAATTAATTATGAATTTCCAAAGTTTAATAGAAATTCTGAGAAATTTTAGTTAAGTCCAAAAATAAGGAAATTAAGGAAATTTTAAGGATTAAGAACCACTTTTAATCATTTAAAAACAATTTGCGTAGTTAGTTACTTTTCGACGCAAGTAGTGACTAACGGCAATGATAAACGTGTTTAGGCATACCTTGACACCTCTACTGATCCCAACATCTTCAGACGAGTTAAGGATTCAAGCTTGAGGTGGGTAACTGTTATCTTATAAGCTTGTATGTATGTATCTCGTGTATGACTGATCATGTTTGCTAGATAATTTGCATATGTGTATCCTAGCTATGGATTGGGGGCTGCGTGTCCTAAGTACGGAGCTGCGTGTTCCATAAAGGGCTGCGGTCCTTGGTCGTTAACTGCGGTTACGGTTTCATTTGTTTACTGTAAATTATTATATGCTTATACATGTGTTATACTGTGATTTATACTTCATACTTGCATATAAGTGTGGGTAACTGTTATCTTATAGACTTGTATGTATGTATCTCGTGTATGACTGATCATGTTTGCTAGATAATTTGCATATGTGTATCCTAGCTATGGATTGGGGGCTGCGTGTCCTAAGTACGGAGCTGCGTGTTCCATAAAGGGCTGCGGTCCTTGGCCGTTAACTGCGGTTACGGTTTCATTTGTTTACTGTAAATTATTCTATGCTTATACATGTGTTATACTGTGATTTATACTTCATACTTGCATATAAGTGTGGGTAACTGTTATCTTATAGACTTGTATGTATGTATCTCATGTATGACTGATCATGTTTGCTAGATAATTTGCTTATATGTATCCTAGCTATGGATTGGGGGCTGCGTGTCCCATAGGGCTGCGTGTCCTAAGTACGGAGCTGCGTGTTCCATAAGGGCTGCGGTCCTTGGCCGTTAACTGCGGTTACGGTTTGATTTGTTTACTGTAAATTATTCTATGCTTATACATGTGTTATACTGTGATTTACATTTCATACCTGTATATGAGATTAACTGTTACCCCTGGGGTTCATTCATTTGAACTCTAGACCGTATGGAAGAGACAGGTAGTGGATCGGGATCGAGAGGCAAGATGGAGCTGTAAGGGTTACAGCAGACAGAAACTTTTGGAAAATGCGAGTAGTTAGCCAGAACTTTAACGTTTATCATTTGTCTGTTTTGGGATTACTGTATTAACATCCCCCTGTGGGATGGAATCGAATCGCGAAAAATTTACCCTCGTATTTTCAGACTTGGTTATTTTAAGAAATTTTCTTTCCGCAATTAAAGTCGTCCAAAACATTTCGATGCCTGTGCGCGATAACTCTGATAAAATAATGAAACACCCTTCCTGATTTATCAGAGTTATCGCGCACAGGCATTGAAACGTTTTGGACGACTTTAATTGCGGAAAGAGAATTTCATAAAATAACTTAGTTTGAAAATACGAGGATAAATTTTTCGCGATTGAATACTCCTCACAGAGGGATATTAATACAGTAATCCCAAAATAGACAAATGATAAGCGTTTAAGATACTGCCTAACTACTCGCATTCTCCAAAAGGTTCCGTCTGCTGTATCCCTTACAGCTTCATCTTGCCTCTCGATCCCGAATCACCACCTGTCTCTTTCATGTGGTCTGGAGTTCAAATGAATGAACCCCAGGGGTAACAGTCAATCTCATGAACACATATGAAGTATAAATGACAATTAGCACATGTTAAACATAGAAGCATTTACAAGTAAACAATCAAACCGTAACCGCAGTTAACGACCAAGGACCGCAGCCCTTATTAGGATACGCAGCCCTATGAGACCGCAGCCTCAATTCCATAGCTAGGAAATAAACATGTAAAGCATCTAGCAAACATGATCAGCTAATACATGAACACATACATATATGCTAACAAGATTACAGTTACCCACCTCAAGCTTGAGTCCTTACTCATCCGAAGTTGTTGGGATCAGGAGAGGTGTCAAAGTATGCCTTAGCCTATGTCCTCCGGCTGTACTTTCTCTTTTCATCTACGGAGTTGCTTGAAGCTAAGTATCTTCCATTTGTTTTCTTTCTTCTTCGTCTTAACTGCTCATGGCCCTAAACACGACGTCATATTATTAGAGCCATGAAAAATAAATACCTAATGGCTTATCTTTGCCTCAAAGGCATTCTTACACGCTCGAAGTTTATTCTTATTTCTTTTGGCCACTCCTTCCTAATTTCGAATGGTAGCAAAAGCTATCAGCATTTTGGCCTAACTTCGAAAAATCACCAATAATTCTACAGAACTCCGATTGGGGTGGTTCAAATTTCTATTTGTCATTAATTAAGTCTATTTTCATGTACAAATAATCACTAGACTTATTTCTTACTGTATCATTTCCAGATTTTCATTCTTTCTTCGTTGTCCAGAAACACATTCCAGTTTAATAGGTCAAATTCAAAAATTCGTATCTCCTTCGATTCTTATCGGAATTCGACGAATTACCTATCAAATTCAACCTCTATGAGTCTACTATTTAACTGGAAAATTTCACAATTTAATGATTTTTTTTGGTCATCCCGAAATGCCACGTCACCCACTGACTCCAGAAACATACCAGGAATTTTCCAGATTTTTGACTCAACTTTGAAAAATCATATCTTGAGCTACAGACCTCCGTTTTAGGTGAATCAAAGCTTATTTTAAACCTTGAGAAGTGTAATTTATCCTATAAAAATTTCAGAGATAAACTCAAAATTTTAATGTTCCAAGATGGAACCCAAAAAAATTGCTATTCATTTCTGGAAACAGAAATTCTTCAGTGTTCAGGGTCCAACTTTGAAAAATCATAACTCCCATTCTACACGTCCGTTTTGGGTGTTCTTTGACTTTTTGGAAATCTTAAGACGTCTTCTATGCACTGTAAAAATTTCAGAGCAAAAAGCTTTCATTTACCATTTCAAAATTGAACCCAAAAATAACTGTTCATTGCTGGAGACTGACAGTTTTCAGTTTTTCTTTCAAACTTTGGAAATTCCTAATTCTCTTTGTACACATCGGATTTGGGTGTTGTTTGGCTCATGTTAAAGGTCATGATGTGTACTAATTACCCACAAAATTTCAGGTTCAAAGGAGTTTGTTTGCTCTGGTTTTACCTTACTTAAACTTCAGTGCTCCAAACAGAACAGCAGAACATAACAGATGCTACAGTAACGCGTGTTACTGTTCATTTACGAAAATACTGTAGCAACTGATACTTTCGCCTCTGCTTGAGATAAAAAAAAAAAAAAACAGAGCTTCAACGTTCTATGATTCCCTTTAATCCCAACGTGAAATAGCTATATGGAAAAGTGTTTACCTTAACCGAAAACCAAGCTTGCGTGCGTTTAGTCTCTTTTTTCCTTCCAACTATCGTGCTTCTTGTTTGATTTTTCTTCCTCTCGTTGCTCTTGACCGGCACCCTTGCATGCAACGATAGCTTTAAGACGTTCTCTGCTTTCGGCATTCAAAACATAGCAACATGCATAAGTAACACCACGTTACTTTTCCTTCGTTGAATCCTAGCTTTGCATGTGTGCTTCGGTGCTTCTTTCTTATTTCTCTTCACTAGCTCCACGGTTTGTCACTGTGACAGCCCCCATCGCACACTGTTTTCTGTTTCTAACCAGACCGAACAGTTGGAGGATGAAGATAAAGGAGTTTGTGAGAGGTGTGACCTTCGGTTCCCTTCTCCAATGCTTCGTCCGACTCTCATGCTCTCTTTAGTACTCACCTTATGCTCGGTCTCTCACTTTCAGCGGACTCTCACTTGTTCTGTGTCCTCGCTGACCAGTGAGCATCAATGTTAAGAAAATGAAAATGAGGAAGTATGACCGATTGAATAGATGAGGGAGTGCATGTGCTGCTAAGTTCAAGAACTTAGTGGAGTCTGGATGTTGCTATCACGCTGAGTTCAAAGAGAAGTAGTGGAGTATGACTGACATGTTGGAAACACAAGAAAATTAATGGAGCATGGATTGCTGATATGCTGCATTCCGCCGGGGGGGGGGGGGGGCGCAGTGGAGTATGGTGTTACTGATGCTCTCGCTGGCTCTTTGCTTTTATTCAAACTCTCAGTCCATCTCCCTGTTTTTCTGTCGGATAAAAGAATAGAAGTGGAGTATGGGTTGCAAACGAAAATGCTCTGGGGGTATGGGAGTGTCTGCCGTGCTCAGCTGGAGGTATTACCAGATGGAAATGAATAAACAATGGTTTGGGGTTTTAAATCTTGGGCTGTGAGATGCTATGTGGGTTGTTGGATACAAATGAAATGGACCTTTGTATTTGGTATATGGGCCGTGTGGTTAGCTAGGTTGGAGATGGAAAAATAAGTCCTATATTTCAGTAATTAATTTTATAATTTCCCAAGCCCAACACTAATAAGAATTTTCCATACATTTCTGATTTAAAATCCCAAAAATTTGGGATGTTACATTTCTCCCCCCGTTTAATAAAATTTTATCCTCGAAATTTGAACATATACCTTCGGGGAATTATTTTAGACGTCTAGTCTATTCCTTTCTTATGCATGCTTTCAAAGCACACAACTCATCATACCACATTCTTATCCATTCTGTACCCAAGTATAGTTCTCAACCATACAGGACCCACTAGTCCATTCTCTAAGCACTTGGTTACTCAGGCTTCACTGCCCGTTTCAATCTACCTTCTGGTTCATTCCAATGTTGTAGCACTGGATATTCTGGCTTTAATGCCCAGAAAACCACCTTTATGCCATTGGCATATCAACTACCACCTGGTACAGTCTGAGAGTTCTGCCAGACTCACAACTTCTTTAGACACATTGGTCCCAAAGTTATCATACTTGTGAGCATTCCACACAGTGCTAATCACACAGGTGTTACGACCAAGGGACACCGCCCTGTGCCATCTTGCACATCGGGTCTTACAGCCTTGAGTCTCTATTTGTTCATCAATCATCTGAGCCTCTTCAACTTAAGCTCTCAGACCACTTCCTCTTGACTAGCTCGGTGGCTATCAAGTACTATCTGGCTTAACCAGTCCATTTTTTTTTAGACCATTCTATCAGTTTCTGTTTCTGTAACGACATAGTCACCCAATGCACTGCTTTCCAATTCAAAACATCATTGAAGACAATTATGTCAATGATCTTCGATTCAAAATATCAGTAATGATAATCACATCATTACTTTTCAATATTGCTTCTATGTTGTCTCATATTCAAAATTCTGATTTTCAATTTCAAATATTCAAAATTTTGTGGTAGCAGTACATTTTCAAAATCACACTATAAAAAGTAGTGCTTTCACATTTTCAAGGAAAACAAAATCGTTGCCAGTTCAAATTCGTGAAAACACTTTCACTGCCGGAGTTGTTTCAGAAAACATTTAATTACTACCAGCACACATCTTTGAGCGGGATAATTTATTTCACAAAATTTAACAATTGAAAGCTCTCGTCACCACTTCAACCTTCCGGTACAGTGACATATCTCAATCCTTTCATACACTAACCACCGCAGTGGCAACGCACTTGTTGATTAATGTGGGAGAGTTTCCGTCCCCCCCATAAGAGACCCAGTGTCTGCACTGGCACATTAATGGGCCACCCCACGCAAATCCCTCCTCGGGGAAAAGGACAATGTCCAAGAGCCCTGCTCCAATCGTCTGCGTGGGTCCCAACCAAACAAGGCAAAATACACGCCCCTTCAAGGCGAAGTATCTTGGATTGAGTACATTCACTGCTGGTGCGATTTTCAGCTTCTCAAAACAAATCCCCTCAATTTTCAAATCTCTTGTTCAAAAGAACTTTATCAATGGCATACGACTCAAAAACATTCTAAACATGTCTGGCAAGATCCAGTAAACTGAGTACTTTTACAACAGTTTCTGACCTTTCCAGTTCTGTACTGCTTTCACAACCACATAATTCAAAATTCAATTTCAAATTCAGGGTTCAAACCCATTCTTTGAGACAACATCATTTCAAAAGTGACCATTACTCTGGTCTCAAATTCTACTAGAAACATTTCATTCAAAACTTCAGTTCATAAAATTCAAAAATTCAATTCCAATTCTAGGTTCCACAAGGATCCCTTCTATGAAACAATATCGTTCAAAAGTGACCACAAAATAGGTCTCAAATTCTGTTCAAAATATTTCATGTAGAAAATCATTTCAAAAATTTCACAATTCTGCAGGTGCATTGGCAAATTCAAAATTCAAAATTTCAAACTCAGGAACTAGACAACTGCTATAGAAGGTCATTACTTCTACTAATCGCATTTCCGACATGATAATACCTTTGTGGTTGAGCCTATACGAATCATTGACCACCAGGAGAAACAGCTCAGGCGCAAGGTCATCCCATTTGTAAAAGTGGTATGGAAGGGTTTATCTCCTGAAGAAGCAACATGGGAAACAGTGGAAAGCATGAAGGAGAAGCACCCGGAATTCATGGCTAAAAATTTGCAAAATATATAGAAAATTTCGAGGGCGAAATTTAATTTAACGGGGGGAGAAGTGTAACATCCCAAATTTTTGAGATTTTAAATTAGAAATGTCGTATGAAAAATTGTTATTAGAATTTGGCTTGAGAAACTATAAGATTAATTACTGAAAATATAGGACTTATTTTCCTTGAAAATTTTAGGAAAGACTGAATTCACTTAGGAATTTATTTCCTTACAATATGTGAATAAAAAAAAAAACAACAACAACAGCACACATAGGTACACCAGGCGCACATGCTCACGCGGTATAACAGAACCATACTCCATTACTCCTCATCCACTACGTCTTGCGTCTGCAGCTTTCCAAAGAGCCATGCTCCACTGTCTCTTGAACTTTACAGCACGCCATACCATTCCCATCCTCCTCCAGCCCCACAATACAGCTGCACCATAACTCTCTGCTACTCTTTATCTTAAGCATGGCAGCAGCACCATACTTCCTCTCATTATAACCATTCAGCCAAAACGAAAGTGAGAGGCAGTGAGGAGACCGAAAGGGAGAAGGAAAAAAAAAAATCAGAGAGCAAGAGACAGAGAGAGTGTGAGTTCCTCATTCTCACCCTTTCCTTCATCATTCATGAGTGGAAAGACAAAACGTGAGAGAGGGAGTAAGACCGAGAAGCAAGAACGAGAATCAACAAAGAAGGACCAAACGTGCATGCAAGCTTGAGGAACGACCAAGGTGAGTACCTTAAGCCTTTCCCTTCTTGTTTCCATAGTTTATGCACGTTGGGTTTGCTGGTTAAGGGAAGAAAACGTTGAAAACCAAAAACAACCCTGTTTTCAGATTCAAAAACAGAGCCATCGTGTGTGCTTCTGTTTCATAGGCAAATGTCCGTGTTTTTCCACGAAAGTTTTATGGAAGATGGTAGACATCTTAAGCTTTCAAACGAGTTCAAACCCAGCCAAAACGGATGTGTATAATAAGAGATATGATTTTCCAAAGTTCAGCCAAAAACCTGGAACGTTTTCTGTATCTCTGGTGAACAGTCATTTTCGTGTTTGATTTTGAAATAGCAAACATCTGAGTTTTTAAGTGAAATTTTTACAGTACATAGAAGACGTCTTGAGCTTTCCAAAATGTCAAAGAACACCTAAAACGGACGTGTAGAATGGGAGTTATGATTTTTCAAAGTTGGACCATGAACACTGAAGATTTTCTGTTTCCAGAAATGAACAGTAATTTTCGGGTTCCATTTTGGAACGTTAAACTTTTGAGTTTATCTCTGAACTTTTTACAGGAGAAAGTACACTTCTTGAGGTTTTAAATAAGCTTTGATTCACCTAAAACGGAGGTCTATAACTCTAGTTATGATTTTTGGAAGTTGGGTTATAAATCTGGTAACGTTTTGGAAAGATGCTGGAGACAGCTTTATGACGTTGCATTTCGGAAAAGGTAAACAATTTTTAAAAATTATGAGACTTTGCAGTGGTGTAGTAGACATATAGATCTTTAATTTGATAGGTAATACGACTCCTTTGGATATGTATTCAGGGAGATATGAATTTTTGAAGTTAAGCCTTGTTTCTGGAGTTACAATCTGAACAGTGTTGAGAAAACTTAAAACTGGGAATGGTACAGAGATTTTAAATTTGTTCTGTTATTTTTATTTAAAAATAGACATATCAAGGGCTATGTGGAATTTTGCAGAACCTCATTTCGATTTTTGAGGATTTAATTATGATTTTTCAAAGTTTGTTCAGAAAACCAGGAAAAATCCTGTTTAAGATTAAAGTAACAGATACTTCTTGAATTTTTGGGAATCATTCATTCATAAATTGGCTTGATGGCTATTTTTCTCTTAAAATAGACTTATAGAAATTTGAATAGAAATTTGAATCACCTCATTTGGAGATCTAGAGAATTAATTATGAATTTCCAAAGTTTAATAGAAATTCTGAGAAATTTTAGTTAAGTCCAAAAATAAGGAAATTAAGGAAATTTTAAGGATTAAGAACCACTTTTAATCATTTAAAAACAATTTGCGTAGTTAGTTACTTTTCGACGCAAGTAGTGACTAACGGCAATGATAAACGTGTTTAGGCATACCTTGACACCCTACTGATCCCAACATCTTCAGACGAGTTAAGGATTCAAGCTTGAGGTGGGTAACTGTTATCTTATAAGCTTGTATGTATGTATCTCGTGTATGACTGATCATGTTTGCTAGATAATTTGCATATGTGTATCCTAGCTATGGATTGGGGGCTGCGAGTCCCATAGGGCTGCGTGTCCTAAGTACGGAGCTGCGTGTTCCATAAAGGGCTGCGGTCCTTGGCCGTTAACTGCGGTTACGGTTTCATTTGTTTACTGTAAATTATTCTATGCTTATATATGTGTTATACTGTGATTTATATTTCATATTTGCATATAAGTGTGGGTAACTGTTATCTTATAGACTTGTATGTATGTATCTCATGTATGACTGATCATGTTTGCTAGATAATTTGCTTATATGTATCCTAGCTATGGATTGGGGGCTGCGTGTCCCATAGGGCTGCGTGTCCTAAGTACGGAGCTGCGTGTTCCATAAAGGGCTGCGGTCCTTGGCCGTTAACTGCGGTTACGGTTTGATTTGTTTACTGTAAATTATTCTATGCTTATACATGTGTTATACTGTGATTTACATTTCATACCTTTATATGAGATTAACTGTTACCCCTGGGGTTCATTCATTTGAACTCCAGACCGTATGGAAGAGACAGGTAGTGGATCGGGATCGAGAGGCAAGATGAAGCTGTAAGGGTTACAGCAGACAGAAACTTTTGGAAAATGCGAGTAGTTAGCCAGAACTTTAACGTTTATCATTTGTCTGTTTTGGGATTACTGTATTAACATCCCCCTGTGGGATGGAATCGAATCGCGAAAAATTTACCCTCGTATTTTCAGACTTAGTTATTTTAAGAAATTTTCTTTCCGCAATTAAAGTCGTCCAAAACATTTCGATGCCTGTGCGCGATAACTCTGATAACTCCGCCAAATTTTTAATGCAAAAACAACAGTCGCGAGTTCCAAATCATGAGTTGGATAGTTTGACTCGTGAGGCTTCAACTGTCGAGAGGCATATGCTACTACTCTGCCCTGCTGCATCAGGACACATCCCAATCCATGCTTACTAGCATCACTATAGACCACATATGTCTGACTCGGATCCGGGATGATCAGCACTGGTGCTGTGGTCAACCTCTCCCTCAGTTCTCTGAAGCTACCCTCACAGCGCTCATCCCAAACAAATGATTGGTTCTTTCTCGTCAGCTTCGTTAATGGCAAGGCAAGTCTGGAGAAATCTTTTATGAATCTGCGGTAATATCCCGCCAGACCCAAGAAACTCCGTATTTCAGTTACCGTCTCTGGTCTCTTCCAGTTTAGTACTGCTTCCACTTTACTAGGATCAACAGCGATCCCATCTCGTGATATCACATGGCCCAGAAATTTAACTTCTGAAAGCCAAAAGTCACATTTGCTCAGCTTAGCATAGAGTTGCTTCTCTTTTAGTACCTTAAGTACTTGTCGTAGATGGTGCTCATGTTCCTCCTTATTCTTGGAGTAGATCAAAATGTCATCAATGAAGACGACCACAAATTGGTCTAGATACTCACGAAAAATTCGATTCATGTAGTCCATGAACACTGCAGGCGCATTGGTTAAACCAAAGGGCATCACCAAAAACTCATAGTGCCCATATCTGGTTCTAAAGGCAGTCTTCGGAATATCCTCAGCTCTAACACGTAACTGATGATATCCCGAGCGCAGATCAATCTTCGAGAAAACACAAGAACCAGCTAGTTGGTCTAACAGGTCATCAATTCTAGGGAGTGGGTATTTGTTTTTAATTGTTACCTTGTTCAACTCCCTATAATCAATGCAGAGCCGAAGACTCCCATCCTTCTTCTTCACAAATAGTACAGGAGCTCCCCAGGGTGACACACTGGGTCGGATAAATTCTTTCTCCAGTAACTCTTCGATCTGTTTCTTCAATTCTGTCATCTCACTAGGTGCCATTCGGTAGGGTGGTTTGGAGATAGCTCTCGTGCCAGGCATCAGCTCAATAGTAAACTCAACTTCTCTCGCTATCAAGGAGTCCCAATTCTGGACCATTCAGTTCTGTAAGCACAACCCACCATCATTTACAGGCGAGCACAATGCGGAAGCTGCTGAGAATTGGCTATTCAGATTGGAGAAAATCTTTGAGGTCATGGAGTGCCCTGGAGAACGAAAGGCACAACTAGCCATATATAAGTTGGAAGGTGATGCAGACCACTGGTGGAAAAGCGTGGCCAAGGCTTTGCGTGCCAAATATAGACCAATTACTTGGGAGCTGTTCCAAGAGAAGTTTAATGAGAAGTATTTTCCACACTCCGTCCAGGTGGAAATGGAGCACGAGTTCCTTACCATCAAACAGAAACCGGGAGAATCTTTTGACAAGTATCTGACAAGATTCATTAACCTGTCCCGCTACTCCTCTTACTTAAAGAAGAATGAAGATGAGGAATGGAAGGCAAGCATGCTCATCAGGGGACTTAAATTCGAGATGAGGGATAGGTTGATCTCCCGACGATTTCATACATTCCACCAGGCTGAGGAAGAATGCAGGATAATCGAGCGTAACCTGAAGGAGTTGCATGCGAGTAGGATGGAGATGACTCAAAGTGGGGAAAGTCGTGGGAACCCCACGAAGAATCAAAAGAGAAAGGGGAACTGGTCTGGCTACAAGGGCGGAAATAAGAAGCCCAATCCCTTCAAGAAGTACAACCCAAGACCACTAGAGCCCCGACCTTGGGGAAATCAAATCTACATCTGCAGTTCTTCAGTTAGCTGACCGAACATTGGCATACCCAAAAGGTATAATTGAGGACATTCTTGTTAAAATTGATAAATTAATCTTGCCTGCAGATTTCATCATCTTAGACATGGAGGAGGACAGAGATATTCCTATCATTTTAGGAAGACCCTTCCTAGCCACTGGAGGAACATTGATAGATGTAAAAAAGGGTGAGTTGACTATGCGGGTTGAAGATCAACAGGTTACTTTTAATGTTTTTAAGGCAGTTAAATTTTCTGATAACTATGAGAATGTTTTCTCAATCGATGTCCTTGATAACTGCCTTAATAATTTAAAAGTAATGACACTTCCTTTAGACCCTTTGCAAGCAGCATTGGAAGAGACAGAGTCCTTTGATGGTAAGGATTATGAGTTTTGTTTAGATGATCTCTCTCCCTCTTTACAAGAACAAAACTTTGAAACCTTGCATGTTGTTAAAGGAAAAGAGGTAAGTGAACCACCTTCTACTCTTAACGATGTTCCTAGTCTTGATTTGAAACAGCTTCCATCACACCTTTCCAGTGCCTATCTAGGAGAGGATGCTTCTTATCCTGTTATTATTGCAGCTGACTTAAATCAGGTTCAAAAGGAAAAATTATTGAGGGTGTTGAGGGAGCACAAGAAGGCAATAGGTTGGACTCTAGCTGACATCAAAGGTATAAGCCCTTCCTACTGTATGCACAAGATCATTTTGGAAGAAGGGAGCAAACCTTCAATTGAAGCACAGAGGCGTCTAAACCCCCATATGAAGGAAGTGGTGAAGAAGGAGATAATCAAGTGGTTAGATAATGGAATCATCTATCCCATATCTGACAGTTCTTGGGTCAGCCCAATACAATGTGTTCCAAAGAAAGGAGGAACAACAGTGGTGAAAAATGGCAACAATGAGCTGATTCCCACAAGGACCGTGACTGGTTGGCGGGTATGCATGGATTACAGGAAGTTAAACAAGGCGACCCGGAAAGATCATTTTCCTCTCCCATTCTTGGATCAGATGCTAGACAGGATAGCCGGGTATGATTTTTACTGTTTTCTTGATGGCTATTCAGGTTACAATCAGATAGTAATTGCTCCTGAGGATCAAGAGAAGACAACTTTTACCTGCCCTTATGGTACATTTGCATTTAGAAGGATGCCCTTTGGCCTTTGTAATGCCCCTGCCACGTTTCAAAGGTGTATGATGGCAATCTTCTATGATCTTATAGAAGACATAATGGAGGTATTTATGGATGACTTCTCTGTCTTTGGTTCTACCTTTGATGCATGTTTAGCAAATTTGACAAAAGTGTTGCAAAGATGTGTAGAAACAAACTTGGTTTTAAATTGGGAAAAATGCCATTTTATGGTACGTGAAGGGGTGGTATTAGGCCACAAAATTTCAAAAAGGGGAATTGAGGTAGACAAAGCAAAAATTGAAGTGATTGAAAAATTGCCCATTCCCACTAATGTCAAGGCCATTAGAAGTTTTCTAGGACATGCAGGTTTTTATAGGCGCTTTATAAAAGATTTTTCCAAAATTAGCAAACCTTTGTGCAATTTGTTGGAAAAAGATGCAATTTTTAAAATTGATGATGATTGTGTGAAAGCTTTTGAGACTCTAAAGAACAAGCTAGTTTCAGCCCCTATTATGTGTGCTCCTGATTGGAATGCTTCATTTGAACTAATGTGTGATGCAAGTGATCTTGCAATTGGGGCTGTTCTAGGTCAAAGAAAAGAGAAAATTTTTCATGCAATTTACTATGCTAGTAGGACTCTTTCAAATGCTCAAAAGAATTATGCAACAACTGAGAAAGAATTACTAGCTATAGTTTTTGCATTTGATAAATTTCGCGCTTATCTGTTGGGGTCCAAGGTAGTTGTTTACACAGATCATGCTGCCATTAAATACCTGCTGTCTAAGAAAGATTCTAAGCCGAGGTTGATACGGTGGATGTTGGAAATTATGCCCTAGGGGCAATTCATTGTACTTTGGATATTTAAGTTATTTAAAGTATTCTCTTTTGTTATCATTTTCGTTTGCATGTTCGTATTGATAACTGCATCCCTGGATAATCTTATAGATTATCCTAAAAGTCCCTGGTCGGTCATCTACACGGGAGTGAAGATGAAATAAGATCAGTATGACTTTGATGAGGTATGGAGATACGAATCAAAGTCATGGGCACTTGTAAGAGTACAAGGTGCTGGACCGACCCACTATGAGAAAGCTGCATGGATTTAGTCATAAGCTTATCTCATGTATAACCGCGTCACGACGCCCTATGACCTGAGACCATCATAGATTCCTACATGATAAGTACTGGTCTTTGACCTAGTCAAAAGTCACCTTTGACCGGGTGATGATAAAGGCTAGGACCAGGATCAGTGGTTTTCATGCGGAGGAATGTGAGTGGTCAAGATGGGATTTGTCCCTCACATATGTAGAGAGATAATGTTGGGCCCCTCGATGAGTGAGTCTAAGAAATGTATGGCCATACTGTGATGGAAAGGAGTTTCCATTTCACTAATTAGACTACTCGAGAATCGAGAAAGCATTGGTCAAGAAAAGGAAGTTGACATTATCCATGCCTCATCCTTGACCGAATTATCGCGTGACAAAAGGGACGTGACATGGTTGTACGATAGGTAGTATCGTGTCATCGATCCCCATGTGAATTGGGTAGTCGCAATGTCTTGCTAGAGGCCGCTTGCGACTTGTGGGCTGATACAGTGTTGGCCCACTGTCAATCTCATATGGGCCTGCAGGGTCGCACACAAGAATAATCCAACACGGGTGAAGGTGTCCAGGTTCATTGAATCTCAGATTAATCTGAGATTAAATGAATGCTAAATTTGATCTAGGATTTATATATATATATATATATATATATATATATATATAATTCGAAATTAATATATATATTATAAATTGAGATTATAATATTATATATGATATTTGTTTAGTATTTAATTTATTTGATAAATTAAATATCTGAAACAAATAGAGATATTGTATCTCATTTAATTTCGAATAAAGATATCGTATATCTGTTTAATGTTAAATTGAGATATGGTATCTCAGATTTAATTAAATAGATAGATATCATATCTCGGATTTAATTTATGATGATAAATTAAATCAAAAGGCTTTAAATTTAGACTTGATTTAAATTTAAAATTCGAATTTCCAAATCTGGCTTTTAATATATTCAATTACATTTATGAGATAGATGTGATTGATATGCTGACCAGATTCAAAATCCGAATTTCCAAAATTAATAAAGGATTAATTTTGGTTATATAATACGCCTATCGGGTTTAGAAAAAACTACGGGATTTTCAGTCGAGCGTATTCAGAAAAGCCGCGAGAAACCCTAGAGCAACTTGAGAGAGAGAGACGCACAAGAAGCGCTAGCACGCTGCCGCAACTGTGTTTTGGGGATTGTTCGTGTGGATACCAGTAGAGGAAGCCGATCCAAGAGTCGACTTCTGCTGATCGAAAGAACGAGACGCGGACGTGTTGATCGCCCACCTGATCAAAGAAACGAGACGCGGACGTGTTGTTCGAGAAGGTAGCCCACCGGATCAAAGGAACGGAACGCGGACTAGTTCAACAAAGGTATGATTCGGTTTCCTTAACTCTGATTTAAACGTCGTTGAGTGATCCTTAGGAAGGATTCGTAAGAAATTTTTAATCCGCTGCGTGTACGAATCCCAACAGGGATCCTCTTGTTACAAGAATTTGATTTGGAAATCAGAGACAAAAGGGGGTCAGAAAATCAAGTGGCTGATCACTTGTCAAGATTAGAAGGTAGTAATGAGGACAAGACGGAACCTGTGCATGGATTCTTCCCAGATGAACAGCTCTTTAGAATTGCAACTTCAATCCCCTGGTATGCTGACATTGTTAACTTTCTGGTATGTGGTATTCTACCTTCTGATTTTACTTTTCAACAAAAGAAAAAGCTCATGCATGATTCAAAATTCTATTTTTGGGATGAGCCTTTTCTTTTTAAGAGATGTCCTGATCAAATAATTCGGAGGTGTGTACCACAAGAGGAAATTAATAATATTCTTGTTCATTGTCATAATTCAGATTATGGGGGGCATTATGGGAGCACTAGGACAGCTGCCAAGGTCCTAGAAAGCGGATTTTATTGGCCATCTTTATTCCATGATGCTCGTGAGTTTGTTGTTTCTTGTGACAGGTGTCAAAGAACAGGTAATATATCAAGGAGGAATGAGATGCCCCAACATGGTATTCTTGAAATTGAACCATTTGATGTGTGGGGAATTGACTTCATGGGGCCCTTTCCATCATCCTCCAACTGCAAGTACATCCTGGTGGCAGTTGACTATGTTACCAAGTGGGTTGAAGCGGTGGCTCTTCCTACCAATGAAGCACACCAAGTGACCAAGTTTTTAAGGAAGAATATCTTCACAAGGTTTGGTACCCCAAGAGCCATAATCAGCGATGGTGGTTCTCACTTTTGTAACAAATGGTTTGAGACACTATTAGTGAAATATGGGGTCAAGCACAAGGTGTCTACCGCTTACCACCCTCAAACCTGTGGCCAAGTGGAAGTATCAAATAGGGAGATCAAGCGAATCTTGGAGAAAGTGGTAAGACCTACAAGGAAGGATTGGGCTATAAAGCTAGATGATGCTCTTTGGGCCTACAGAACAGCTTACAAGACCGTCCTCGGAACATCTCCCTACAGGTTAGTATATGGTAAGGCTTGTCACTTACCTGTTGAAATAGAACATAAAGCATATTGGGCCATAAAACAGCTTAATCTTGATCCCACTGTGGCTAAAGAACATAGGCTCCTTCAGTTGAATGAATTAGATGAGATTAGGAAGGATGCTTATGAAAGTGCAAGAATCTACAAAGAGAAGACCAAAGCATGGCATGACAAGAAGATTGCTCCACGTCACTTTGAGGTAGGCCAAAAGGTATTGTTATTCAATTCAAAATTGAAATTGTTTCCAGGAAAACTCAAATCAAGGTGGAGTGGTCCCTTTAAGGTAACAAAGGTCTTCCCTTACGGAGCTGTGGAATTGGAAGAGGAGAGTTCCAAAAGAACCTTCATTGTGAATGGCCAAAGATTGAAGCATTATTGGAGCCAAAATGTGCACCTGAGTGAGATTTCTCATTCACCCCAGCATCCCTAAATGAATATGGGTAACATGTCTGCTAAAGACTATAAACTTAGCATGGTATACTACTGTCTGTATATAATTTGCTGCTGATTGTGGTTCTGTTTTTCAAAAAAAAAAACATAAAAAAAAACAACTTTGGTTTGCTGTTCCTTATTTTCTATTTGCAGTTTTTTGGATTTTGTTTGCTGTTTGTGCAGAATTGTCAGCTTCAAACCTTTAGCGGCTGCCCTTACATTAAGCTTTGGGTGTCTTCTAAGTTTGGGGGAGTCCCTTTAACCTTTCCCTTTTATTTATGTTTTTCTCTCACTCCTTATTCACCTCACATGTTTAGATAACATTGAGGACAATGTTGGTTTTAAGTTTGGGGGTGTTGTTTGGAAACATGCATTTATTTTCTTTAAGGATAGGTTTTAAATACTTTTCCCCAATAAGGTTTGGTGTTTTCATTTCATGATTAGGTATTAGATGTTTTATTCAAAAAAAAAAAATCTTTTAAAACATGACATGAATGAATTCTAAGGTAGAGTAGATACCGTGAGATTGGAAAATAAGAATCATGTGTTATTGGCAATGCAAAATGTGAATATCAAATACGCTATTCTTGAGTGAGTATGATCACATGTTTGAATAAACAAGTTACTGAATTTCTGGAGTAGTAGTTTATAGTTAATGATCTTGAGGATAGTGTAATTGATTCCCATATCCGTGAGGGATTGAGCTTCATATACTTATATTCTTTTGCTGTGTGCACCTCACTATTTTAGCACTCTAGAACTTGTTCTGTTTCTGGTTTGAGATGGCAAGTATTGCATGCATATTCTGAAATGATAAAAGGCAATTTATTTCTTGTATAAACCAGTTGGCCAAATAGCCCACCTAGCATTCTCCATTGATTAACCCTTTTGAGCCTGAGGCCTTGTTTGTTCTTATTATTAACCACTGTTATATAACCATTCCATACATATCCTACCTCACAATGGAAAGCAGAGTATGCTACAGGTGAAAGTATGAACTTAATTGATGAATTTTGGAATTGTATGACGGTTATGATCTGTATAATGAATATATTAGTGTAAAAAAAAAAAAAGAGTAATGGTACTGGTAGCTCAAAAAAAAAACAAAAAAACAAAAAAACAAAAAAAGAAGAAGAAGAAGAAAGAAATGAGTTAGTGAAGGATGAAAACAGTTATATGAGACACAATTTGGGTTTGACTGATGATTCATATTTTCTGTTTTCCATTGTTAAAGCTACTTATCCATATATTATCCTTCCCTAACCATAGCCAACCTTTGAAAGACCTTTTGATTGGTTTATGCATGTATTACAGAGCAGTGGAGAAGTAGAATATGAACAAGCCTATGGTAGTGTTATTAGAGTGATGGTTGATTGAGTGAAATACACACCCTAAAATACTTGAGAGTTTGAGTGGATTGAATATCCAAGTGAGGGGTTATTCCAATTTACTATTTTCCTCTTGATAACTCTACTTTCTACTACTCTGGAAATTAGTGAAGTGTTGATACAAGCATAATGTATTACTCATTTTTGAACTGTGCTTTCATTGATTGATATATCCATTTGCAATGCTAAGTTGAAAAAAAAAAATTTGGTCTAATGAGTTATCTTATTTTCCTCACTCACATCGATCTGCACATCCCCTTGTTTTTAAGCTATATCTGTTATCTTTAATTGATTTGCTTGAGGACAAGCAAAGATCTAAGTTTGGAGGAGTTTGATAACCTTAGAATTTATGATATTTTAATTAGCTAAAAACTCTGTCATTGTCATGGTTTAATGGATCAAAATAGTTAAATATGTAGTTTCATCTTCATAATTAGTTTTTAGACTTCATTTGTATTGATCTTGGTTATATTTGAAATTTGGATCAAAACTGGGCTTAAATCACACCTCTTTCACAATTGGGTAATAAACACTGTTTGTTATTTTGGGTATAACTTGAGTTATAGAAATCCAATTGATCCCCAATTTCCATTTTCAGAAAGCTAAGAGGAAGCCCTACAACTCCTATGAAGAGCCCAAAAGCTAACTCAGATGTTTAGAGGGCCAAAATTGGACTGGAAACCGAAACAGGCTGCTTTCACTGGACTCAGGAATGATGTTCGGTATCTGACCCATATCTGGATCTACAGATCTCCGAATGGCGCACCGTTTGAACGAATGGAAAACTGACATCCGGGGCCACATTTCATATGAAGATCACATGGCCAGATTCGGATGATTTCGTGGCCTAACATGGGCTGGAAAAGAGGACACGGTTTTGGAGCTGTAAAGTGACTCAAAGATGCTTCCAAGTTGGCCACTAACTAAAGTGACGAATTTGTGTTGTAAAGTGCATGGATGAGATGCTCCTAGCTGCCTATAAATAGAAGGGAGTTGTGAAGAGCAAGACACACTTGGAGCAGACCAAGATCTCTCCATTTTAGGTTCTTTCTTTCTTAGTTTCAGATTTCTCTTCATTTTATGTTCTTTCCTTCTTGTTCTTTGCCTCCTACATGGAAGGCTTACTTTATTCTTATAACTTTCATGCAATTTATTTTCCATTGCTTTCCTTTTTGATCATTGCCTCCTACATGGAAGGCTTTAGTTTTGCTTATTTAGTTTTATGTATTGTCTTTAATTCTTGTCTTTAGTTTCTTGCCTCCTACTTGGTATGACTTAGTTGTAATCTTCCCTTGTTGGTTGTTTTATTAATTTCATGTTCTTCATCTTTTACCATTTTTATGCTTGGTCATGATTAGCATGAACTAAGTATCTTTCTAAGGTCATGTATGGATTCTTTATGAAGTTTAATTGAAATTCTGTTTTTAATTACATAATCTTTGTCTTGGATATGTTTCTTTAATCCATGCTTAATGCCTTGGTTGGTTTGATCATCTAATTAAGGAATTGAAAGATTAATTAGACCTTGGGAAAGGCTAGTTAATTCTAGGTTCAATTGATTAAAGAACATAAGGTACTAGCAAGGGAACTTGGCATAGGCTTTATGCAATCATAAAGAATTCTGGACCTAATGCAAGAATTAATTCTAAGGAGCATGGGAACATGACTTTAGGATTAAGGATTAAGCTAATTGACTTAGGAATAAGCAATTAGATTAAAATCTGAAATTCGATTGACTTACTCCAATTCAACGGTTAAGTAGTTAAACTCTACCTTAAAAAGAAGATTAGGTCTTAATCTAGCTTTTGGTAAAGGAAGAACATTTAAATGGATTATTGATGATATACATGACCCTAGGCTTTTGTTAATTTTACAAAGTTTAATTCAATTTCTGTGTGATTTTACTGCCTTTTAATATTTTCATCAAAAACTCTTTCGGTTACATCAACTATAAATTAAAGTGATTTGGGTTGGTAGTTGGAACTTTGGTCCCTGTGGGAACGATATTTTATTACCTTGGGATACTTGCCGGTATTACATTGATAGTGTATACTTGCACTGGTTACCCCTTCATCAATAATCAACAATTGTAAACATGTTTTGAAGTTTCCAAATTTGCTAAAAATCATCTGTTAATTGGAAACTCGAGTATAGGATTGTATACTCGAGTATTGGATTGACAGTGAATTGCTCAAATGCATTTTACAAGTTAATACTCAAGTATTGAAAGAAATACTCGAGTATTGAAGTCACAGAGAGCAATCAAGTTTTTGAAGTCAAGTGCATACTCGAGTATTGTACTTATATACTCGAGTATAGGTCATCTAGAGAGGATTCAAATTTTTCAAGTTGAGTCAATACTCAAGTATAGGAAGCTATACTCGAGTATTGGACTTACAGAGAGCAAACAAATTTTTCACCTTGAGTGAATACTCGAGTATGGTATTGGTATACTCGAGTATTGGTCTTACAGAGAGCTCACTAACTTTTATAACTGTTGTATACTCGAGTATAGGTTTTGGATACTCGAGTATTGGGCTCTTACAAAGTTTTTCAACTTAACAGTTGTTCGTGAATACTCAAGTATTCATTTGAATACTCAAGTATTGACATAGATTAACTTCACAATTTTTGAAAGATAGATCAATACTCGAGTATTGATGTGCATACTCGAGTATTGGCCATACAGAGAGGTTATCCATTTGTCAATGATTTGAATACTCAAGTATTGGAATGAATACTCAAGTATTGAGGGTTTTGAACTCAAAAATTTTCTCACAAATAGTTCCATACTCGAGTACATACTTACATACTCGAGTATTGAGGTTGGTTTTGAAAGTTCAAGTCATGATGGTTTGCCTCTAGAAGCTGCATACTCAAGTATCAGTTTGGATACTCAAGTATTGACTCATGTACACAGTGACATACTCGAGTATAGAGGAACATACTCGAGTATAGAGCGTTGAAAACTAATTTTCAAATTACACGAATTTGTAAAACACTTTCATTTGTTCTCATTGCTTCCATTTATCATTCACTTATGTTCCCAGCTATGTTTAACCAGTTTGCTAAGTGAATTTCAGTTGACATAGATGAAGATTAGTGAAGGTCAAAGGCAAAAAGCAAAAAGTGCTCTGAAGCATTTAATGCACTTCAGTTATCTAGCCTCCTTTTGGCTAATCCACTTGAGCACGCCTTCACAACGGTAAAGAATAATTACTACAACAAGTAAACACTTCTCCAATGGGCAAATCCTCAGAGAGCCACCTCAGATCAATTAAGCACCTGGATTAGTTGGAGATTAGAGAGAGAAGTTGACCAAACTTAATGCTAATCACCTACAACGGTTGGATTCATCTTTCAACGGTCAATAAATGCTCTCTAAGTATAAATAGAGTGCATTGAAGTCTTCTCAACAACTTTGAACAACCAACAACTACTGAAAGCGAAATTCATTAAGTGTTCATTCATTTTCTTTCAGTTTTCATCTGTATAGTATCTTTTGATACAAGCACTTCAGTGTTCATCTTATCTAATCTTTGAGAGAGTTATTTCTGTTATTGATTATTGCTTGTAAATAATCACAAGTCAGGGGACTTGGTGATTTGGGATATCTGATTACAACTTGTAAGGGGGAGTGAGTTCTAGAGAGAGAACTACTCTTGAGTGCAGAGCTTGTAATCAATTGAAAGAGTTAGTGGATTGAAAATCCCAAGTGTGGCTTGGGGACTGGACGTAGGTCAACGATAAGACCGAACCAGGATAAATTATCATGTGCAAGTTTCTTCTTCCCTTCATCTCTGTTATACCCTGTTTTCACTTGTCCAAAACAGAGCTGTTTCTCAAAATTTTTAAAGATACCCAATTCACCCCCCTCTTGGGTATCAAGCTCCATTTTCAGGTAGGCCGCCCTAGCTATTGAGGCCCTTTGCGCACTGGTTCCGGGGGCTTGTCTTGACCAGGCGGTCCTACGAAGTTGCTACATGTCAGTTTGTTGTGATAGAGACAGGTTTATTTGTACTTCCTGATTGTGATTGGCATTGTATACATATTGTATATGAGTCTAACAGTTACTCTGGGGTTCAACTTTGAACTCCAGACTGGTTCAAAAGGATACAGGTGTAAGGTAGTAGCGGTTGAAGGACTTGAAGAAGGTCAGGCTTGGTGCGAAAAGACGAAGGAATAGAGGATGCCCAGTTGTTTCTTGTACTTCTATAATTGGGATGACTGTATGAGTTACACTCACTGTTTAGTATTTATTTTGGACGATTGTACCCTTAACGCTATGTGGCCTACTTTATGTTTTTGTATGTACATTTACCAGTATATTGTAAGTTGTCCAAACCGATCCAATGCTCTGTCGCACGTACTCTGATGTATGATTAAAGGGAGTAATCAAGAAAGGAAAGATAATAAGAGAAAAGGATCCCTCTAACCCGCCACCCGAAAGGGCGAGGCTGGTAGGGGTGTAACAACTTGAATACCAATCATGTAATTCTCGAGTAAGCTTTCAAATGATCTTCATATATGCTCAACGTTATACTCATACTCAAGTTCAACATTGGTCTTACTCGAGTACCCTACTCGAGTAAACAACTTACAGCTTACTATATTCGAGTAAGCAATCTGAGAATCATTGTAAGGCAACGTTGATGGCATATACTCGAGTAACACAATAGTCATCCTCGAGTACCATACTTGAGTACAGAGTCTCCAGTGCTTGAGTATCATCTCAACTTCACTACAAAACACACTAAGTGAAACATTAGCCAGACTATACTCAAGTATAGTTTTCCTTATGCTTGAGTACCATACTTGAGTAAGAGTAAAACAATGCTCGAGAGAGAAAATATTGAAAGTTGAGTTAAATACCTAAGAGGGGGGTGAATTGGGTATTCTCAAAATATTCGAAAATAACTCTGTTTTGAGATAATAAAAACAAAGGTGAACAGAGTAAAAGGAAGAGCAGCTGGACACAGAGATTTATACTGGTTCAGTCCTAACAACTTGACCTACATCCAGTCCCTAGACTCTCTGGGATTTTCACTATATCAATGATTACACACTCTGCACTCAAGAAGTAGTTATCTCTCTAGAACTCACTCCCCCTTACAAGTTGTAATCAATGAACTCCCAAATCACCAAGTCCCCTTGACTTGTGATCCTTTACAATAAATGATTTACAAAAAGAAACTCTCTCTAAGAGCAAATATTGATAATCACTGAAGCTCTTTGTATCAGAAGATACTATACAAGTGAAAACTGAAGTAAATAAATGTAGACTTGAATGCAATTCATTTTCAGTAGTTTTGGTTGTTGAGAAGACTTGAATGCAACTCTGTTTATACTCAGATAGCATTAAATGACCATTGCATCTTCAATCAAACCGTTGGAGATGATCTGCAATGGTTAGGAGGTGGTTTGGTCTTCTTCTCTCCCTACTATCCACTTAATCCAGCTGTACAGAAGTCCAGAGTTGACTTTCTTTGAATTAATCCGTTGGAAAAGCAGGTGCTGGATGTGGAAATCATTCTTTAATTCCGGCTAGATGTGTGCAGATGAATTACGCAAAAGATTGTAACTTTCTGGGTTTGCATTTAATGTGCTGGCGTCACTTTTTGCTTTTGCTTTAAACCTTCAATAAACATTCTCTAATTCATCTGAAACTCACTAATAAAGTGGTTAAACATAGCTATGAATAGTAGAGAATAATACTGGAAAGTATTAAGATCAAACAAGACTGATTTAAAGAATTGCGAAATTTGAATTTCAGATCCAGCACAGAAACCTCGAGGTTTTCTCTCCAAACCTCGAGTTTTGGACAAGGCAAGCTAAGTTGATTTGAATCCAAAATATCAAAACTTAAGGTTTCTGATCAAAACTGGAGGTTTTCAAAACTTCAAAATGTTCAATGCTTTCTGGTTGGAAAAACCTCGAGTTTTCACTCAAGTATGAAAATTTTGAAAAATTCTATCAAAAGCAAAACCTTGAGGTTTCTGTTGAAACCTCGAGTTTTCAAATCAGTGAAAGAATCATTTGCTCTCTGTTTGCCAAATCCTCGAGTTTTCTCTACAAAACTCGAGTTTTGTTCAAATATGAAAACTTTAAGATTTTGCGCCAAGATAGGAACCTCAAGGTTTCAAAACCAAACTCGAGGTTTTGAAACTTTAGAAAATCAAGTCGCTCTCTGCCTGGACAAAACTCAAGGTTTGTCTCCAAACCTCGAGTTTTCACATTTTGTGAAAACTTATAGAGATTTCTGTCAAACTCCAAAACTGGAGGTTTTCAAATAAAACTGGAGGTTTTGAAAGATGAAAAAATCTAATTGTTCACTGACTCCACAAAACTCGAGGTTTTTCCCAAAACCTCGAGTTTTCACCTAATGCGAAAACTTTGAGAAAATCTTGTCAAGTTCAAAACTGGAGGTTTTATGGAAAACTAGAGGTTTTGAAACTTGGTTAAAATCTAAGTTTCTTTGTCAGTTCAAAACCTCGAGGTTTCTTGCCAAACCTCGAGTTTTCTCGCCAAACCTCGAGTTTTCTCAAAAACTTTTGAAAACTGAGATTTTCAACTTAAAACCAAACCTTGAGGTTTGAAATGAAAACTTGAGGTTTTGAAATGTTCAAAACCTGTGAGACTCTCTGTATGACTAAACCTCGAGGTTTTCCCAAAAACCTCGAGTTTAGCAATTTCTCAAAAAAAGTTGAGAGCTCACTGTGTGTGTAAACCTCGAGTTTTCTCTTGAAAACTCAAGTTTTGACTTTGTTCAGAAAACTTAAAATTGTCTCTGTAAGGCCAAATCTCGAGGTTTCTGTGCAAACCTCGAGTTTTGCTCTCACAGTGAGTTTTACACTTTTGACAACAAAACTTCAAGCTTTGTTTACAATTATTGGAAATCATCAAAACCCTTAAAGAACTAACATTCTCCCCCTTTTTGATGATGACAATACTTGTAAACAAATATCTTTGAGTATTTGAGAGAGTTTTTAATTTGAAGCAAGCTTAAAGATTTGAAAATTTTTCAGTTTGAAAACTTGGTCATTTTGAATTGCAAGTTTATGAAAACCATAACACAAGATCAAAGTATAGCAACAGAAGCTTAAAATGGACATAACTCATTACAAAATGCATTTTCATATATCAAACTTCTGAGTACAAGTTAGGAATACATAACAAAATGAAAATACATAACTGCTAGCAAATAATTACAAAAACTCATACTGAACTCAAACTCAAATTCGACCCTAGTGTTTCTCTCCCCCTTTGTCATCTTCAAAATGTAGACTAACCAAAGGAGTGGAAGGAGGAGAAAGATGAAGAACTTCAGTGTGACCTGAGGGATGAAATACTTCAGTAGTGGGGGTAGATGGTGATGGTAGGACTATTGTAGCTGGTGTGGTAGCTTCCACTAGAGAAGGGAAAATGGGAGTGGATGGCTGTGGAGAGGAAGTGGGAATCTGAGGACTGGTGAAGGTGAAGGAGGGTGAGGATGAGCCAGAAGCTGGACTAGAGGTGCTAGGACCAGCAGGAGCAACAAAGTGAGAAGTGGAGCTAATGTAGAGATGCTTGACAATTTTGTCCACTTTATCACTCAACTCCATGTTGGAGACAACCTGAGTGGATAGTCTAGCATCAATCTCTTCTGCCTTCTCCCTTATCTCAGCAGATTGTCCAAAAATCAGTTCAAGTTGCTCCTTCATGGCATCCTGAATCTCAATTAGTCCATTTGTCCCACGAGTCATGTCAACTCTCAGCTTGCCCAACTCAAATTCCACACGAATACTCATGGCAGCTAGATCAGCATCCACAATCTCCTTTATTTGTGCAGTGATGTCTGTGGGTAGTGATGGCTGAGGAGGTGGAGCTGCAGATTGAGCCTCTTGAACATGAGATTTGGGTGCTCGTGGCTGTGATCTAGAAGGTGTTCTCGATTGGCCAGATCCTTCTTCCCCAAACTTTACCTTCATCAAATTCAGCATATTCTTTCCAAAGAATGGGGGATATTCTAGTGTATCCACTGTGCCCAAATACCAAATCTTATGGTAATAGAGGATGACAGACACCAAGGAGGGAAAGGGTATATGAGACAGCTTGCAGCGAGAGAAATTGAATTTGGTCATTGCTTGGAGGAGCCAGTGACCAATATTGAAAGGGATCTTCTTAATAAAAGCTGTGAAGGGTTGGTAGTCTTGTTGGGTAAAATGGGTGAAATTTCCACCCTTTTGAATGAAATTTCTCGAGTAGACATACCATAAGACCCTATTCTCAAGAGTCTTAGACCCAGGATTAAAAGACAATCTGAGTTGTTGGTCTTGAGGGAAAGGCTCTCCTGGTCTAAGAGTCTCAAATACTTCCTAGTTGCTATAAGAGAACTCAGGAATTTGAGGAGTGTTGTCAATTTTCTAGATTTTGTTTTTGATCTTGGCTGATAGGGTAAACTTGACTCCTCTCACTACAATGGTCACTTTTTCTTCTAAGAGCTCACCATCTAGACCTAGCTCATTTGCATACTCCATATTATAGTAAAACAGACGAACAAGTTGGGGAGTGTAAGGAGCTGAAATGGAGACAAAGCTCACATACTGCTTTAACCAGGGAGACAAATCCAAACAATTTCCCTCTAAGAAATCAGACAGGTTGACAGCAACGACGGGACAAAAATCTCTATGGAGATAAGTCTCTCTAAATCTATCATTTTCCTCCTTAGATTGAAAAGTAGAAGGTGCAGTAACAAAACCTTCAGGAGGGGACATATTTCTGTAGATGTCTGATATTGCATTCTCCATGAAAGTGGGAACTTGTTCCTCAGAATTTTGTGTAGAATCAGTGGCTTGAGGTGAAGTATGCCCTCTGGAGCCTGTTTGAGATCGTTGGGCAGTTGCTCTTGATGAAGTTTGCCCTTGAGCAGAGGGATTGGATCGAGTTGCAGAAGCTCGCTTCATTCTCATAGGCTTCGAAGGAGCCATCTTCTTCGCTGGATTAGGTTTCTCAGCAACCTTCTCCTTCCCTTTTCCCTGAACTTCAACTGATTTTCTCTTCTTAGAAGGAGTGTCACTAGGTGTATTGAAAGAGACTCCTTTTCCTTTAGGAGTAGGAGAAGCTCTGGTGCGCTTTGAGGAATGAGGTGGGTCTTCAGTAGGAATGTCTCTGGTAATCCCTCTAATTCTTCGGTCTATCCCACGGCTAAGACGTTTGGGGATAGATTCTAGCCTCACTAGTCTTTTAGAGGCTGGAGGAAGAGGAGTTCTTGTAGGTTGACGATAGGGAGGAGGAGACCAAGATTTGGAGGTGTGATCGGTGGATTCAGTGTCGAAAATGGCTTGGGTGTTTGATTTTGAATCCATTTTGTGGTTTGAGAAGAAGATTGAGAGTGGAGAAAGAAAGTTCAAAAAGAGACAAGAGAGACTTAGGCCAAAACTTGAGTTTTAGGTCGAGTTTTGAAGAAAACAGTGACCCATATATATAGGCATGACCAAAAACTCGAGGTTCTAACCTAAACCTCGAGGTTTAAAGCAAATAAGCTAACCTGGACTTCAAAGGTGTTCTGTGAACCTTTAGAAGCCAAAACTCGAGGTTTTTATACAAAACTCAAGGTTTGCTTCATTCTTCAAAACAGGATTACTCTCTACCTTGTGAAAACTCGAGGCTTCTTATGAAAACTCGAGGTTTCACTGTCTTCAAAAATTCCAGAGGAGTTTGGGTGCTCTCTATCTGATGAAAACTCAAGGTTTCCTTGGAAAACTCGAGGTTTCACTCTCTTCAGAAACTTCAGATTTTCCTTGACCCCGACAGTGCATAACCAAAACTCGAGGTTTTCTCCAGAACCTCGAGGTTTGCTCCTCGACAGCAAAACTCAACTCTTTGAATATCCTGCATAAAACATGTCTAAACACTCCGATGCTTAAGTTAGTAACCTTTAATCATCAAAAACATAATTTAACACTAAGTTGAGCAAGAAATACTCACAACTCATTGGGATTTATGATTCCCAATTCTCTTCTAATAAAGTTGAATTGCTCTTTGGCCAATGGCTTTGTGAAAATGTCAGCAAGTTGAAGATGTGTTGGAATGAACATGACCTTGACATCTCTTTTCTGAACATGATCCCTTATAAAATGATGTCTCACATTAGTATGCTTGGTCCGAGTATGTTGAACTGGATTTTTGGCCAAGCTTATTGTGCTTATGTTGTCACACAAAATTGGGATCTCCTTCAGATTGACTCCCAAGTCAGCAAGTTGTTGCTTAAGCCATAGTACTTGAGCACAACAACTTGAGGCAGCTACATATTCAGCTTCTGTGGAAGACAAAGCCACACTAGTTTGCTTCTTGCTAAACCAAGATACAAGTGAGTTGCCAAAGAATTCACATTGACCACTTGTGCTCTTCCTATCAGTTTTGTAGCTAGTATGGTCTGAATCCGAATATGTCACCAAATGTTCAGGTTGACCTTTGGGAAACCACAATCCAAGAGTCTTTGTGTCAGCAAGGTATCTGAAGATTCTCTTCACATGCTCAGCATGGGATTCCTTTGGAGCAGACTGGAACCTTGCACGCATCCCCACACTAAATTGGATGTCTGGCCGACTTGCTGTCAAATAGAGTAATGATCCAATCATTCCTCTATACTTGGTGATGTTGAAGCCTTTGCCATTCTCATCAGCATCCAATGAAGTGGTTGTACTCATTGGAGTGTCAGCTCCATTGCAATTGTCCATTCTAAACTTCTTCAGCAGGTCATTGAGATATTTGGTTTGAGAGATGAAGATTCCATCTTTCCTTTGCTTGATTTGCAGCCCAAGAAAATAGTTGAGCTCTCCCATCATAGACATCTCAAATTCTCCCTGTATATCCTTTGCAAATTCGTCACACAAAGCATCATTAGTAACACCAAAGATTATGTCATCAACATAAATTTGCACAATCAAGATTTCATTTAATTTATTTCTTTTAATAAACAATGTTGTGTCAGCTTGGCTTCTGATAAACCCCTAATCAAAAAGAAATTTACTTAACCTCTCATACCAAGCTCTAGGAGCTTGCTTGAGACCGTATAAAGCCTTTTTAAGACGATAAACATAATCAAGATGATGCTCGTTTTCGAAACTAGGAGGTTGTTTGACATAAACCTCCTCTTGAATAAAACCATTCAAAAATGCATTTTCTACATCCATTTGATAAAGTTTGAAACCTTTCACACATGCAAAGGTTAGAAGAACTCTTATACCTTCCAATCTTGCTACTGGAGCATAAGTTTCTTTATAGTCTATTCCCTCTTCTTGATTATATCCTTTTGCAACCAATCTTGCCTTATTTCGGACAATGATTGCAGACTCATCACCTTTGTTCTTAAATACCCATTTTGTCCCAATGACCGAATGGTCCTTGGGTCTAGGCACTAAGTCCCAAACTTGATTTCTGTCAAATTGATGTAACTCCTCTTGCATAGCTATCATCCAATCATTGTTTGAAAGGGCTTCATTAATTTTAGAGGGTTCTATATGAGATATGAATGCAGAAAAGGTTACTTCATTTAAAGTGCTATTTCTAGTTCTTACTCCTTGATTCACATCGCCTATAACTTGGTCTAAAGGATGATTTCTTATAAATCTCCAAGCTCTAGGCTGAGACTGGTCTGGGTTTTCAATAGAATTTTGGGGATCAGCCTCAAAAATATCTTCAAAATTTTCAACAGATGAAGGAGTAGTTTTGAAAAGAATTTATTTTTGAAAACATTTTCTTCTTCATCATCCAAAGGTTTATCAGATTTATTTTCACTAAACACAACATGAATTGATTCTTCAACAACACGAGTTCTAGTATTAAAAACTCTATAGGCTTTACTTCTATTGGAATATCCTAAAAATATCCCTATATCAGCTTTAGAGTCAAACTTACCTAAATTATCCTTACCATTATTGTGCACATAGCACTTACAACCAAAGATGTGCAGATGGGTAGGATTCAGTTTCCTTCCTTTGTACAGCTCATACGGTGCCTTGTTCATCTTCTTCCGGAGGTATGCATGGTTTGATATATAGCAAGCAGTGCTCATTGCATCAGCCCAGAAGACTTGAGATGTTTGATTCTTATTTACCATTGCTCTGGCCATCTCAGTTAGAACACGATTCTTTCTCTCAACAACTCCATTCTGTTGTGGAGTTCTAGGTGCAGAAAAGTTGTGATCTATTCCATGAGCATCACAGAATTCTGCAAATGCATGATTCTCAAACTCTCCTCCATGATCAGTTCTTATACCTGAAATTGATAAACCTTTCTTGTTCTGGACCTTTTTGGCAAACACAACAAACTAATCAAATGTTTTATCTTTCGATGAAAAAATATGGTCCAACAAAATCTTGAGAAATCATCTACAATCACCAATGTGTACAAATTACCACCAAGGCTCCTCACCCTTGCTTGACCCACTAGATCCATATGTAGTAATTGTAGTGGTCTATTGGTTGAAATCTCATTTTTTGGCTTAAAAGATGATTTGGTTTGTTTCCCTTTTTGGCATGCATCACAAATCAAGTCATTTTTAAAATTAAGTTTAGGAATACCAATCACCAATTCCTTTTCGAGTAATTTATCAAGTTGAGAAATGTTGACATGAGCTAATCGCTTGTGCCACAGCCAACTCTCATTCAAATTACTTACAAAGCATTTTTCTGAAACTGAAGCATTGCTAGAGAGGTTAAGAGCATAACAATTGCCATCTCTAGGTGCTATAAATAAAGCTTTTGATTTGATGTTTGCTAAAGGGAGAAAATCTTTATTCACAATCAAACATTCCTCATAATCAAAGATAACCAAGTTACCTTTATCTGTGCTTTGGCTAACATTGAGGAGATTGTTGCAAAGCCCTTCCACAAGGTAGACATCCTTAATCAATGGTCCTTCATGATTGCCAATTTCGCCTATTCCAGCGATTTTCCCAAATTGATTCCCACCAAATGTCACTTTGCCACCATCTTTAGGTTTGATTGATGCAAATTTTGATTGATCTCCCATCATGTGTCTAGAGCATCCACTGTCAATGTACAACTTATTTGATTTTGATGCTCTTAGATATACCTGCAAATCACAAAGGATCAAGTCTTAGGTACCCATCTTTTCTTGGGTCCTTTGGGGTTAGATCGGACCTTAGGGACATAGGTTCCCTTTGGTATCCATTGATAATTTCCGGACGGTTTTATTTTTCTTTCCCTTTTATGAAAGCATGAAGAAGTGGTATGACCCTTTCTATTGCAATAATTGCAGTGTGCAAAGGGATTAGAAGAATGGACAGATTTTGTGAAATAATTCATATAGGATTTTTCGACATTCTTCTTTTTACCTTTCTTCTTATCAAAGTCAGGTTTGTAACCAATTCCTGATCTGTCACTTGTAAACCTTTGTTGTTTCAAAATGACATTGAGCATTTCACTACCTCTAGTGAATTTCTCAAGTGCCTTTGTCAAATGTAAATTCTTTTTCTTCAAATCAGGACATTCTTCACAAACCAAAATTTCAGGAGAAGACAGTTTTTCTACTTGCTATTCAAGGGAAATATTTTCCTTTTTCAAGGCAAGATATTTCTTAGCAAGTTTTTCAAATTCTGTTTGTACAACAATGTATTCAGAAAACAACTCATCATAAGATGGTTTTAAATCATATACCTCATCATTGTTGATAGGTTGCTCTTCTTCTTCAGTAACCAAACAAACATTAGCTTTCTCTTCCTCATCCTCTTCCTCTTCATCGAAAGAGCTATCTCCCCAAATGGCTAAAACATAGGCTTTATTCTTGAATTTGTTGAACTTCTTCTTTTCCTTGTCCTTGTTGTTCAATTGGGGACATTCAAATTTGATGTGGCCTGGCTTTTCACATTCGTAGCAGATAGTAGGCTTCTTTGCCTCATAGTTGGAGCTACCTTTGTGAAACTTTTTGTATCCTTGGTCCTTCTTGTAGAACTTTTTGAACCTTCGGACCATCATGCCAATCTCCTCATCTTCGTCTTCATCATCATCCTCTGATTCTTTAGTTTCTTTGACAGACTTGAGGGCAATTCCCTTGTTCTTTCCATGTACCTTGTAATACCCCTACTTTTGTGATGCATGTATCAGTGTAAATTTTCATAGTAATGAGAATCCTTTTTGAGTATTTATTTCCCATAGTTTATGGAATAAAATTATTTCAAAGGCCCTAAGATGGAAAAGATTGATTATGAATAGGTAGGAGAGGTACTAAGTCAAAATAAGAAGAAATCATAATCAACAGTAAGGTAACTTATGCACGAAGAAATCCTGGAGATATAAACCGGCATCATAAACGAAGTAAAAACAAACATTGTGGGCCCAGGGTATGCGTGTTAACTAAGAGAGAGAGAGAGAGACAACACGTTCCTGGACCCAGTGAAGAAGGAAAAGTCAATGGTAAGTGGTGCTATGTCGGACACAAGGCATATCAGGGCCAAAAGTCGGTTTGTCAAATGGCACGCATTTCGATGAGGATCTGGAGTACGAGAATATGGGTTTATTATTCCCCAAGCCACAGAAATTGAACCCCTTGTGGTCTGGGAAAAGTGATTGACGATCCGGGCCCACATAAGTCCAATTGAAGAGCACGCATTACGAGGTAAGGTGGGACCGGCAAAAGGGAGCTGAGTGAGACCGGTTAGGATTACCGGAGTCAGGCCCAAGCCCGGGACACTGGTAGGGGGCAAATTACAGTGGGCCCAGAGGAGTGACAAAATAGCTGGCTATGTAATAATGAGGAGAGAGATTGTCACATCAGAATCATAATGAAGAGAGAGAAAGAATAAAATAACCCGATTAGATCTGGACCACACAATTCAAACTTGACATGACACTAATGTGACATGTAATTTTGACTTGAAAAGTGTAACTATGGCATATTTTTGGGCAGATTTTGTGGGCCCCAGCTTTGGAAAAGATGAAAGGCGCAAAATGACCATTTTGCCCCTACACCTTAAACCTACACTTAATACCACCTAGGGGTAAAATTGGAACCCCCAATTTTGGGTCTTGAACTTGCCATTTTCTACCTAAAGGAGAGCCCTATATATTTCTAGAAGTCTTGGGCAGCAAGCAAGAAAAAATATTAAGTTAATCCGAAGCATTCTTTTACCCGTTGGACAATAACCAAAAGTGGACAAAAGCTTGGACTCTTGAGGCCTATAAATAGGACACTCTCCCCCTCCATTTTCCACTCAAAATCACGAGCTCAAGGAGAGCTGGAGAGTGGGCAGCTGAGGTCTTTGGTCCAGAAAGTGAAGAAGGTCACCCGCAACCGACATTCGGAGGTAAATCCCTAAACCGGCAACTGAGTTATCTTCTTCTCTGCCCTGTGGTGTTTCGTGGTTGTGCAGTTGGTTTTTCATATTTTTGATGTCTCCAATGGATTCAGAGGGGATTTTTGTGTGGGGTTAAATGGGATCACTTCGTTTGGAACTTTGAAAACCCTAAATCTTCTTATACAAAAATCTGTCGGTTAATTCGGTTTCTGGGCAGCGAGTGTTAATCGGTAGTTTTGAGGTAGCAAATGGTGTCTGATTGCTTTGAAATTTTGCATGATGAAATTACACATCCTGAGGATGATTTTGATATAATATTTTGTGTCATTTGGATTTTCCAACCCAAAGATATTTTAAGATGAAGATGACCTAAAAAACTGGACTTTTCTCTCGGACCAGTGGCTAGTATTTTTTGAAAAAGGATGAGTTTTGAACCCATATGAACTTGGTAACTATTTTTCCTATAGAATAGACATTCTAATGGTTCCAAGGCCACTTATTTACCACTAGATTTATAAATGTTTATCAGTATGCCAGACTTGTCCAAACCCAAATCCTGTGCTCTGCTGTGCTAACTCTGAGATAAATTAATTGGACTAAGTAATAAGAGAAGGTGATTAAATAAAAGGAATCCCTCTAACCCGCCACCCGAAAGGGTGAGGCCGGTGGGCTGTAACATACCTCATCAAGACCCTTCTTGAACTTGATCTTGGCTTCATACTCCAAAAGACTGCCAAAATGTGCAGCCACAGATGCCATCGAATCTCCTCTAGCTTCCTCAATGGTAGTGACCTTTGTTTCCCACTCTTTGTTGAGGATATTCAAGATTTCCCTCACTTGAGCTGATTGGTCATATTCTTTTCCCAAAGCAGTACTCTGCACTGAAGAAGTAGTTCTCTCTCTAAAACTCACTCCCCCTTACAAGTTGTAATCAATGAACTCCCAAATCACCAAGTCCCCTTGACTTGTGATCCTTTTGAAAGTGGAGCCGAATACCCAAGAGGGAGGGTGAATTGGGTATTTTACAAATTTCTTGCAAACACTCTATTTTCAAGTGTTAAAAACAGAGTAGAACAGAGCAAGGGAAGAATAGCTAGACACGAGAAGATTTATACTGGTTCGGTCTTAACCACTTAACCTACGTCCAGTCCCCAGCCACACTGGGATTTTCACTATGTCAATGATTACACACTCTGCACTCAAGAAGTGATTCTCTCACTAGAACTCACTCCCCCTTACAAGTTGTAATCAATGATCCCAACCATCAAGTCCCCTGACTTGTGGTTCTTTACAATCAATAATCAATAATCAAAGAAAACTCTCTCTAAGAGTAGATGATGATAAACACTGAAGCTTATAATGTCAAAGGACAAAATACAAGTGAAAACTAAAGGTAGTTGTGAAACTTGAATGCTTGTTCGTTTTCAGATGTTCTTGTTATTGAGAAGACTTGAATGCACTCTATTTATACTTAGAGAGCATTAAATGACCGTTGTAAAATGAATCAAACCGTTGGAGGTGATTAGTTGCAACTTTGGTCAGCTTCTCTCTCTAGTCTCCACTTAATCCAGATGAATAATTGCTCTGAGGTGTCTCTCTGTGGATTTGTTCGTTGGAAAAGAGTTTACTTGTTGTAGAAAACATTCTTTACTGTTCTGTAGGCGTGTTCAATTGGATTAGCCAAAAAGAGGCTACTTTCTGATATGCATTTATTGTTCTGAACAACTTTATGCTTTTTGTCTTGACCTTCATCAATCATCCTCTAAGTCAACTGAAACTCACTTAGCAAAGTGATTAAACATAGCTAAGAACATATGAGAATGATAAATGTAAGCATTAACTTCAAAAGAAAGTGTTTTACAAATTCGTCAAATTTGAAATTCAGTTTCAGCGCTCAATACTCGAGTATGTTCTTCAATACTCGAGTTTGTCACTGTGCACTTAAGTCAATACTGGAGTATCCAAGCTGATACTCGAGTATGCTTCTTCCAGAGAGGAACCATCGTGATTTGAACTTTGAAAATGAGGCCAATACTCGAGTATGTAAGTCAATACTTGAGTTTTGAACCTTTTGTAAGAAACTTAAGTTTAAGTTCAAAATCTTAATACTTGAGTATTCATTCCTATACTTGAGTATTCAAATCATTGACAAAAGGAAAAGCTCTCGGATGCTCAATACTCGAGTTTCCAAAACCAATACTCGAGTATTGATTCATTTGAAAAATTGTGAAGTTTTTCCATGTCAATACTTGAGTATTCAAATGAATACTTGAGTATTCATAAACAGGTGTTAACTTGAAAATCTTTGTGAAAGTCCAATACTCGAGTATGTAAAACCAATACTCGAGTTTCCATAAGATGTAAAAGTTTGAAGGCTCTGTGTAAGACCAATACTTGAGTATCCAAATCCAATACTCGAGTATTCACTCTAGGTGAAAAACTTGATTGCTCTGTGTAAGTCCAATACTCGAGTATCCAAATCCAATACTCGAGTATTTGTTGGTTATGATTAGTTTTGATGATGTCTAATATAGAAGCAAAAAGTTTATAAAATATATTTATCTCCTACATTGACTAACTACTATGTTTAATGTAGATTAGTTCAAGTTGAATTATAAAGAAGATTAATCAAGAAGTAGATAAGGGATTAATGAAAAGAAGAAATTGCAGACAATGTCAAGGAATGATCAAGAGAAGAGAAGAAAGAAAGAGTTGGATTATGAAGAATAATCAAGATGGGAGATTAAAGAAGGAAGAACTTGTTGAATGGAATGAGAATATAAATATTCAAGTTCTTATATTGATGCTAGGAGGCTCCAAGATCATATGGAAGTTCAAATGGCTCAATTTGGAGTTGAAGTCAGCAAAAATCAGCTTCAGGATGAGAAAACTCGAGTTTCCAAGTCAAAACTCGAGTATAGGACTCAATACTCGAGTATGGGACTCAATACTCGAGTTTGTAGTGTTTTCAGCATTTTTGGTGTCTCTGCACTAAGCAATACTCGAGTATATAAGTGCATACTCGAGTATGCAACGGTGATCAGCAACTCTGTTCTACTCTGTTCACGTTCAGCACGGGTGACGTCTGGTAATTCGATGATATCTATCAAACCAGAGATTGTATTGAGACAAAACCAAAAGCATTGGAAACTAGACTCCCAACATGTATTGGTGACAAAATTTCATGCCCAAACGAGTTCATATGAATTATTTATGAATTTTACAAGTTGGAACAAGAATCAACGTCACAGGCCAGACCAAGCTTCGGTATTTTGAGTATATCTCACAAACAACAAATCCGATTGAGCTAAAATCAGTGGCATATGAAAATAGACTCACAGAGCTTTCCATCAAGAGTTAAACGGATCAAAATGGAGCTCGAACCAGAGATATATGGCTCTCAGAAGTTGATAGTCAATTCAAGGAGTTGCTCAAATGCATTTTACAAGGCAATACTCAAGTATAGGAAGCAATACTCGAGTATTGGAGTCACAGAGGGAAATCAAAGTTTTGATCTTAAGTGCATACTCGAGTATAGGACTTGCATACTCGAGTATAGGTCATCCAGAGAGTATTCAAATTTTTCAAGATAAGTCAATACCGCAGTATAGGTATGTATACTGCAGTATAGGCCATCCAAAGAGCAACCAAATTTTTCAAGATAAGTCAATACCGCAGTATAGGTATGTATACTGCAGTATAGGCCATCCAGAGAGCAACCAAATTTTTCAAGATAAGTCAATACCACAGTATAGGTATGTATGCTGCAGTATAGGCCATCTAGAGAGCAACCAAATTTTTCAAGATAAGTCAATACCTCAGTATAGGTATGTATACTGCAGTACAGGCCATCCAGAGAGCAACCAAACTTTTCAAGGTAAGTCAATACCGCAGCATAGGGAGCTATACTAGAGTATTGAACTTACAGAGAGCAAATAAGTTTTTCAACTTGAGTTGCATACTGCAGTATAGGTATGCATACTCAAGTATAGGCTTACACAGAGAGCTCCCAAATTTTATAACTATTGCAAACTGCAGTATAGGTTTGCATACTGCAGTATTGGGCTCTTAAACTGATTTTCAACTTGACACATGTTCTTGCATACTTCAGTATGGATCTGTATACTCCAGTATACAGATGCTTACTTCAGTATAGAGGCATTTTGAACTTAAAATTTTTCTCACAAACAGTGCCATACTCGAGTACACTACTAACATACTGCAGTATAGGTCTTGTTCTTCAAACACAAGTCACGATGGTTTGCCTCTGGAAGCTGCATACTCCAGTATGACTTTGGATACTGCAGTATGGACACTTATGCACAGTGCCATACTCCAGTATGGATGAACTTACTCCAGTATACAACAGTCAAAACTGATTTTTGAATTACACAAATTTGCAAATCTCTGTTGTTTGATCTTATTGCTTTCATAATTCATTTACTTATGTTCCTAGCTATATTTAACAAGTTTGTTAAGTGAATTTCAGCTAGATCAGATGAAGATTATTGAAGGTCAAAGCCATAAAGCAAAAAGTGTACAGTGCATTAAATGCACTTCTGCAAATCAACCTACTTTCAGCTAATCCATCTGAGCACGCCTTCTAAACGTTAAAGAATGCTTACTACAACAAGCAAAGTCATTTCCAACGGGCAAAATCTCAGAGAACCACATCAGATCAAATTAACACTTGGATTAGTAGAAGTTTAGAGAGAGAAGATGACCAAACTTATTGATAATCAACTACAACGGTTGGATTCACCATACAACGGTCAAAAACAGTCCCATATCATTCTCTACCTATAAAGGACATGGATTCAAGCAGAAAATTAAGGAGATACAAGTTTGCAATGCCAAAATGCTGATACTCTGCTTCTACATCATTCTCACTCTGTTTTTCATTTCTAAATAGCTTAGAGAGTGAAATGAATTGTGTCTATACTTCAGTGATTATCTATCCATTCCTTTGAGAGGAAACTTATTGTAAACACATTATCTTTCTGAGAGTAACTCAAGATTGGGTAATCTTGAGTGGGTTTAAACATTGTGTTGATTACAACTTGTAAGGGGGAGTGAATCCTAGTGAGAGGATTACTTCGAGTACAGAGTGTGTAATCAAACAGTGTATTGATTACAGATTGTAAGGGGGAGTGAATCCTAGAGAGAGGGTTGCTTCAGTTACAGATCGTGTAATCAAGAAGATTAAAGAAAGTGGATTGAAAATCCCAAGTGAGGCTTGGGGACTGGACGTAGGTCAAGGATAAGGCCGAACCAGTATAAATCTGTTTGCAAGCTCTTCTCCCTTATCTCTTGCATTTCCAGCATTTACATTAGAGTATTTACCAATTGTTTGTGATCTTACTTTTATTACTCAAAGATGAATTTCCTGAATTACGAAAATCTTTTAAAGAATGGAAATTGTTATACTTCACCCAATTCACCCCCCTCTTGGGTTCAGCCGTAACTTACAGTATTCACTCTAGGTGAAAAACTTGATTGCTCTCTGTAAGTCCAATACTCGAGTATCCAAGTCCAATACTCGAGTATTCACTCTAGGTGAAAAACTTGATTGCTCTCTGTAAGTCCAATACTCGAGTATCCAAATCCAATACTGGAGTATTCACTCTAGGTGAAAAACTTGATTGCTCTCTGTAAGTCCAATACTCGAGTTTCCAAATCCAATACTTGAGTATTGATCTGTCAAAATGGATTTGAGCAATTCTCTGTCAAGTCAATACTCGAGTATTCATATCAATACTCGAGTTTCCATTTGATAGTTGATTTTTGGCAAAAGCAAAAACTCCAAAACATGTTTACAATTCTTGATTATCATCAAAACACATAGAGAACTTTACAATAAATGATTTACAGAAAGAAACTCTCTCTAAGAGCAGATATTGATAATCGCTGAAGCTCTTTGTATCAGAAGATACTATATAAGTGAAAACTGAAGTAAATCAATGTAGACTTGAATGCAATTCGTTTTCAGTAGTTCTGGTTGTTGAGAAGACTTGAATGCAACTCTATTTATACTTAGATAGCATTAAATGACCGTTGCATCTTCAATCAAACAGTTGGAGATGATCTGCAATGGTTAGGAGGTGGTTTGGTCTTCTTCTCTCTCTACTATCCACTTAATCCAGCTGTATAGAAGTCCAGAGTTGACTTTCTGTGAATTAATCTGTTGGAAAAGCAGGTGCTGGATGTGGAAATCATTCTTCAATTCCTGCTAGACGTGTGCAGATGAATTTCCCAAAAGATTGTAACTTTCTAAGTTTGCATTTAATGTGCTGACGTCACTTTTTGCTTTTGCTTTAAACCTTCAATAAACATTCTCTAATTCATCTGAAACTCACTAATAAAGTGGTTAAACATAGCTAGGAATAGTAGAGAATAATACTGGAAAGTATTAAGATCAAACAAAATTGATTTAAAGAATTGCAAAATTTGAATTTCAGATCCAGCACAGAAACCTCGAGGTTTGCTCTCCAAACCTCGAGTTTTGGACAAGGCAAGCTAAGTTGATTTGAATCTAAAACATCAAAATTTGAGGTTTTTGATCAAAACTGGAGGTTTTCAAAACTTCAAAATGTTCAATGTTGTCTGGCTGGAAAAACCTCGAGGTTTCCAATCAAACCTCAAGTTTTCACTCAAGTATGAAAGTTTTGAAACATTCTATCAAAAGCAAAACCTTGAGGTTTCTATTGAAACCTCGAGTTTTCAAATCAGAGGAAGAATCATTTGCTCTCTGTTTACCAAAACCTCGAGTTTTCTCTACAAAACTCGAGTTTTGTTCAAATATGAAAACTTTGAGATTTTGCGCCAAGACAGGAACCTCGAGGTTTCAAAACCAAACTCGAGGTTTTGAAACTTTAGAAAATTCAGTCGCTCTCTGCCTGGACAAAACTCGAGGTTTGTCCCCAAACCTCGAGTTTTCACATTTTGTGAAAACTTATAGAGATTTCTGTCAAACTCCAAAACTGGAGGTTTTCAAATAAAACTGGAGGTTTTGAGAGATGAAAAAATCTAAGTGTTCACTGACTCCACAAAACTCGAGGTTTTTCCCAAAACCTCGAGTTTTCACTCAATGCGAAAACTTTGAGAAAATCTTGTCAAGTTCAAAACTGGAGGTTTTATGGAAAACTTGAGGTTTTGAAACTTGGTTAAAATCTAAGTTTCTTTGTCAGTCCAAAACCTCGAGGTTTCTTGCCAAACCTTGAGTTTTCTCAAAAACTTTTGAAAACTGAGATTTTCAACTTAAAACCAAACCTTGAGGTTTGAAATGAAAACTTGAGGTTTTGAAATGTTCAAAACCTGTGAGACTCTCTGTATGACAAAACCTCGAGGTTTTCCCAGAAACCTCGAGTTTAGCAATTTCTCAAAAAAAAGATGAGAGCTCACTGTGTGTGTAAACCTCAAGTTTTCTCTTGAAAACTCAAGTTTTGACTTTGTTCTGAAAACTTAAAATTGTCTCTGTAAGGCCAAACCTCGACATTTCTGTGCAAACCTCGAGTTTTGCTCTCACAATGAGTTTTACACATTTGACAGCAAAACTTCAAGCTTTGTTTACAATTATTGGAAATCATCAAAACCCTTAGAGAACTAACAAATATAAGTAATGAAACACATACTCAAGTAAGATGTTACCTATGCTCGAGTACTAGAGTAACATTTACCTCATACTCAAGTATGACCTTTGATATGAGCATTTCCTTAATTGAGCCAGCTTATACTCGAGTATACATAATTCTATACTCGAGCACCATACTCGAGCAAGCAGAGAGACTTTCTCAAGTACAGTGTCTGAACCTTGCTGTTTCTGAACTTATACTCGAGTAACTAATATTGCATACTCAAGTATACTTCCACTCACCAATCTATGCTTGAGCACACTTAAACAAATACTCGAGTAAGGGCTTGAAATCACTTAATTATAGATGTTAGATTAAGCATACCCGAGTATACATGAAACCATACTCGAGTATTCTTTTAACTTAGCCATTTTTCACTGATTCAAAACCTTAAACATTTTCAAGTCTTGTTATCATCAAAACTCATAGACCAAGAACTAACCAAGTTTTGTCTCGACTTGTGGAAAAAGGGTCTTTGAAAGAATTACCCTATGCAAGACCCTGATATATATGGAAAAGAAGAGAATGGAGAGACGACCTTAGGCCCCATTTGGATCAAAGAAAAGTAAGAATGGGAATGAAAAGAATGGAATGGAAGGGAAAACATTTTTCCTCGATGTGTTTGTTTCACATTGGAAAAGAAAATGGGTTGATAGGAAAATTTTTGTTTGGTTGGAAGAAAATAAGGTAGGAAAATAAGACAAAATACCATTTTGATCCTAAAAATAAAATATTATTTTAAACCACACAAAACTAGGCACTGTACACTCGTGTGTGCCTTCTTAAATCAATTTGCATTCAACAAAACATAGTGTGCCATTTTCACACTCCAGTATGATGTTGTTTCTGTTAGTTCCCTATGTGTTTTGATGATTACTAACAATTGTAAACAATGTGGAGATGTTTTTGAACAAGATAAGAATGGATTAAAACTTGTCAATTTCAAGCAAAAACACTCTGTCTGCGACAAACTTGAGCCTATCATTTGCAACCTCGAGTTTGCCATTGACAGAAGGTGTAAACTCGCCAGCTTAATCCTCAAACTCGAGACTGAACCAAAAGTTTGAACTCAAGAGTTTTCCAAAGTTTTCAAAAACTTTGTGTGAACTCGAGGTTACATTAGCAACCTCGAGTTTTCCAGAGGCAGAGAGGATTTTGACTTGAAAACACTTTTGAACTCGACACCTCTACTTACAAACCTCAAGTTTGCAACCTCCAGAGAAAACCTTTGATAGTTTACAAAACCTGTAAACTCGAGCCTGTTATAATAAACTCGAGTTTACCTCTGGCGGGAAGGATTTTCAAAATTATGAGATTTTCACAAACTCTACACTGTTTTATTCTGAGCAAAGTTTTCTAGTTTCAAAAATCTCAAGAGTTTACAAAACATGTAAACTCGAGTTCATCATTGCAAACTCGAGTTTACACTTGGCCGAGAGCTTTCAAGATTTTTCAACCAAAGTAAACTCGAGACTAAGTTCTTAAACCTCCAGTTTACTTCAGGCCAAGAACATTCAGAGTTTTTCAAAGTTGAACAAACTCGAGCCTAACATTGCAAACTCGAGTTCAAACCTTACAGAGAGCAATGAAATTTTCAACTTGAGAAAACTCTAGAGTTTGCATTGGAAACCTCAGGTTTGTCTTTTGAAAGCTAAAACTAAGTTTTGACTTGAATAGTGTCAAACTCGAGCCTGGCTACTAATAGACTCGAGTTTGCCTCTTAAGCAAAAACTCTCCAGAACTCAGAATCGCGACATTCCTCTCTGGAAGAAGGAACCTCGAGTTCAGACTTGCAAACTCGAGTTCAAATCAACCCGAGAGCAATGTGACTTTTCAATGAGTTGAAAACCTCAAGTTTTGATTTCAAACCTCCAGTTTATATGTTTTGAACTTGAAATGCTTTCACAAACTGAAGCTCCAAACTCGAGTTCACATGAACTAAACTCGAGTTTACAGTGCTGATTCAAAAATTCAAATCAGACAATTTTGGAAAACATTATTGTTTGATCTTAATACTTCCTGATATTATTCTCTGCTATTCCTAGCTATGTTTAATGACTTTATTAGTGAATTTCAGATGGTTTAAAGAATGTTTATTGAATGGTTAAAGTAAAAAGCAAAAAGCAGTTCAGCACATTAAATGCTATGTCCAGAAAGGTGCACTCTTTTGGCTAATCCATCTGCACACGATTGTAGAGCATTAAAGAATAATTTCTACAACAAGCAACTGCTTCTCCAACGGATTAATCCAGAGAAAGTCAGATTTGAACACTTGGACAGCTAGATTAAGTGGAGATTAGAGAGAGAAGACGACTAAAACCACTTGCTAACCCTTGCAAAGCTTCTCCAACGGTTTAATCCAAGAAGCAACGGTCATTTAATGCACTCTCACTATAAATAGAGTTGCATTCAAGTCTTCTCAGCAACCACAACAACTGAAAATGAATTGCATTCAAGTCTACACTTATTTTTCTTCAGTTTTCACTTGTATAGTATCTTCTGATAGAAAAAGCTTCAATATTTATCAATATCTACTCTTAGAGAGAGTTTCTTTCTGTAAAACATTTATTGTAAAGAATCACAAGTCAAGGGGACTTGGTGATTTGGGAGTTCACTGATTACAACTTGTAAGGGGTAGTGAGTTCTAGAGAAAGAACTACTTCTTGAGTTCAGAGGGTGTAATCTTTGATATAGTGGAAAATCCTAGAGAGTCTGGGGACTGGATGTAGGTCAAGTTGTTAGGACCGAACCAGTATAAATCTCTGTGTCCAGCTACACTTTCCCTTACTCTATTCACCTCTGTTTTTGTTGTCTCAAAACAAAGCTTTTGTCAAAAAATTTTAAGAATACCCAATTCACCCCCCCCCTCTTGGGTATTTAGCTCCACTTACAGTTTCTCATAGCTCCCCCTCAATTTTATATTAACACCAGATCACACTGGAGTGTAAAAATGCCACACTAGAGTGCATACTCGAGTGTGCCATTTTCCCACTCTAGTGTGATGTTGTTCCCCCGGCTTAAATGTCTCTTTATTCTATGATTTTTACTCATTAACCAAATCGAGATTGTGGGCACGACAAAAAGAAAGGAGAGAAGGACAGAGGCGTAGAGGTATGGAGGAAGAAGAAGAAAAACTGAAAGCTGCAGAAAAACAATTGTTCAGCGTCTTCTTCATGGCAAAAAAGGAGAGTTGGACGATCAAAAGGAGGGGCTCTGTTCACTATTTTTGTGTTCTTCTCTAGCGACTGGAGTTGGAACCAGAGAGGAAAAGGCACGGCTATTCACAAAAAATATCATCACCGTCTTCTTCATCGGAGAGCTAGAGGAGGCAGTTGTTCTGCATTTTTGGGGCTTCATCACAAAACCAAAGATTCACAATCATCATCCTCTTCTTCACTTTGAACCAGCAAAGAGAACAAAGATAGGAGCATTGGAAAGGGGAGCAATGGCGGTAGCATTTTGATCATCATCGGTGTGTTATTCTCTCTTTGAAAAAGAAGGAGCTGGAGCATGGAAAGGGCAGAGGCGTGAAAGAGCAGAGGCAGCGGCGTCTTCCTCTGTTCACTTGTCTTCTTCAATCTATGACAAGGAGAGGAGTAGCATTACTAAAGCTTTGGTTCTTCTCTCAATCTTTAAGTTCAACCGAGACTAGACAGAGGAGTAGTGGGATGATGCTATATTCTTCTATTCTTATTTCCTAGCAGCTGCATAACTTAGATGAGGGAGCCCACCACTAAATTTGAATGTAAATAGAGCATGTTGTGACTTGGTCCTTAATGTATCTTAACTTGCCTTTGGTTCTTAAACCATAGTATGAAGATGAAGAACTAATCCACAACAATGAGGGATAGAATGGGTCACCTTGATAGGCTCTATTTCAAATGGGCCAGCCATAAACTTCTTCCTTGTTCAAAATACTTTGAGTCTTGATGGAACAAAAATAGCATGCTCTTTCAAACATTTCCTAATAAGTTGATTTAACAAAATAATAAGAAAAATTTATCATCTCTGAACTTCTGAGAATAACATATACGATACAAATAAATAGTTCTATAGTTTCATTATAGAAGTTAAACTCCACACATTTTTAGTAAAAAATGGTGCATCAAAATAAAAGACCATGGGATCCAAGAGATTCATAGCCAATTTCAAGATGCATTGTAAAGGAAGATGCAACTTCCCCCTATTTTCATAGTGCACTCAAGTGTGGCATATGCACACTCGAGTGCTATGTAGTTGTGACAACAAAATGTGGCTTCATTCCCCTATTTCCACACAGTTCTCGAGTATGTAAATTGTGTACTTGCACTTATGAAGATATCTTATGTTTAACTTTGTTTTTAGTGAATTGAACAGGGATTGGATCTCATCAAGGAAAAGAAAAATATGTAGTTAAATAATACCTTATACGTGATTACATTACATACATTATATTGTGTGTCTGTAGTTGTCAATTGCAATCACACAGATTACCTTGACAAAAATATATGTGGGAAACAAAAATAACCCACCTATGAAACTGCATAATGACCCAAAAACTGCTCCCCCTTTTATAAATCTAGCCCTGTCATAAAGGGCAAAATTGCCTTTTGGCCATTTTTTGGCGAACCCATTTTTCTTTAAAAGTGGGAGAATGGCTCTCGCGAGAAAATATTTTCATACTGAAAATTCAATCTAAATGGCCGCCAATAGCGAAAAAATTGAATTTTCCTTTTCCATTGCTCCTTTTTCAGTGATCCAAACAAGCCCTTAATGCCTTCGGGCTCTACAAGACAGGGGCGGAATCAAGGGGGCTGGGGGGCCCACCCCCTAAAATTGCAGAAATAGTATTATAAAAATTTCAATATTCTCACTTTAGTCCCTATTAAAAAGTCTCATAGAGGGACTAAAATGAAAATATTGAAATATTTATGAGACTAAAATATAATTTCCTAAAATTTTGGGTCCAATTCTATAATTTTCGCCCCATAATTTCAAATGTTGATTCCACTATGTTCTATTCTATAATTTTTGCCCCCCAATTTCAAATCCTAGCTTTTCCCTGCTACAAAAGCAGTGGAACTGTGGAAGAGATAAATGAAGATGAAGCTATGACAAAGGTACTTCGCATTACCCTCAAATGTTTAAGAGATTTCATAAAAACAGGACACAAGAACCATGAGCAAGATTGGGATGGAAGAGCTAAGAAGGCCTTATGAGGTTTAAATGCAAAGAGTAGAAAGCCGTCAAGAATAGAAGAGAAAGCCATTGATGATTTTTTTTTTTTTTGGTGCAACATCCTCCTTCCAAAGCAGAAGAGAGGAAATAGAGTTGAAAAGGAAGGAGAAGTGAGAAGGGTGTGAGTATATGAGCTCCGAGATACTGATTATAAGCTGAATAGTCAGTGGCTTGGCTTGTGTATGTCGAGGGATTCGATAGCTGGCACATGTACTTTTACACACTTTCAAAATGAGCAAAAATCATGTGAATTAATTTTTGTTCTCTAATTAATAAAAATTAAGATCATCCATTTATACTGGCTCCAATTTGGTTCTAATTCAGCAAAGCAAATTTCGTATTTATAACAATATGTTAACGTTCGTCCATTATTATGAGTATTTTAATAAAAGATTAAGGCTCTCATACTAAAAGTGCAAAAGTAGCTAAAAAGTGACTTCTTGAACATTCATTCATAAACCACAAAACTGCTCTCTCTACAAAACTAGTAGGGCTTCTATCTCGCCAGCGGCATCTTTGCCGCCGACGAGCCTCCTCTCGTACCACAACCACCATAGAAGTATAGATTTGACCTCGAAGAGTCAGAAGCAGGCGAGTCTTAGTTTGAAACAGAGACATAAAGTGGCGACCTTCCTTCTTCTTCAGCATCGGCTCTCTTCTGGTCTCCATCCTCATCGTCCAGCTCCAACGTCCTTCTGTTTTCTGGGTGCAACTATGGTCCTCTCTCGTCTCTGGCGGTGGGAGCTTCTGTCTGAACATCTCCCTCGTCGGTGGCCTCCAACTCGACAGTCGCTACCGGCGAAGGGGATATCTTTCCTGTTTTTTTGTTTCTATTTTTTTTTTGTGTGTTTCTTCTGATGTGGTTGTGGGTTTGGGCATTTATGGTGGTGTTTTTTGTTGTGTCTTGGATTTGTGATTTTGGGGGAAGGGTTTTATCGATGGTCAATATTGTTATATGCTTTACCTATGAAAGGACCATTGTTAGGATTGTTCGATGGTGGCAAATCCAAATCACTAGTGTTAGCCAAAATTTGTTCGGTAGGTGGTCGATGTCACCAGATTTGCTTCAATGGAGGAGCAAAAGTATGCTTCAAGACTTCACTTCTCTTTTTTCTTCTGAGGTTGGGTTCTCTCTATCATGTACCCCAAGTCGAGGCGATTATGTAGCTGATCTATGTGCAGCTTATTCCTATAAGGAGGTATGCCCTATAGGGTGGGTTTTGCAACCAACACCTTCTTTCATGTCACTTATAACCTGGGATGTTCAAGAAGCAGATGGAGTCTTTGATATTACTTTTATTTCCACATGTTTTATGGTGATTAGCTTTCCTTATATTTGGTTTGTTTTTGTTGTATTTGTTAGTCTTCTTGTTCCAGTTTGTTTTCATAGTGTAATCATCATGCTTTGATGTAATTTTTATATTAGTATTAATATAAATTCCTTTTGACCAAAAAAAAACATTTATTCATAAGTTTTTCTTCGACTTTTATATTATAAGGTTTTATCAATTTCAGGATTAAAATGACAAAAGTCAAATAAAAATTTATGAATTAATGTTCAAGTCACTTTTTTATTTTGAATTATGTAGAGAGTAACAAAGGGAAAGAAACTTGTCATTCTAACTACAAAAGATAAAATCCCCAACATAAATCACTAGCCCTAAAAGTACCATAATAGAAAATGTTGAAGCAATCACATAACCAACCATGAGAAGATTATAAGAGAGGATATCTTAGAGGAAAACTAGGAGGCAATGGAAGATCGTATATGCATAGGGTAGGATTAAGAAAATCCATGTTTCCATGGGTCATCCCATAATTAAAATCCACTTGGATTCCAACTTGCATAAGCAGCCAAAAAACAAAAGAAAGAAACTTATGAATTAATGTTTAAGAAGTCACATTTTAATTTACTTTTGCATCCAAAAAAAAAGTTTATAGTTAATTTTACATTTTGATATAAGTTCATGGCTATTTTAACATCTTAATATTTAATTAAAAAGCTCACAGTAACGGATGTTAATGTCGTTATTACTATTATATTTTTTTATGATGTTTATAATCACTTTTACTCTAAAAGATATTTTATAATTACTATTACCCTTTTAAAAAGGGTTAAATATCATTTTTGCCCTAGAATTTGGCTGAAGATCACTAGGTACCTGAAAGTTTTTTTAGAACAAAATGTAGCAATTTCTCCCTTCTGTTAATTTTGACTGTTAAGTTTAACTAACATGTACATGTGACACCTGATGCTTGCCACCTCATCAACCAATCTTTGTCAACTCATTGGTCTCCATTGTAACTCTTTCTTTTCTCTCTCCCTTTCCCTTACCAACTTACCTGGTCTCCATCCTAACCCTCACTCTCACCGATCATCCACTAGAACCTTTGACCGCTGACCTCAGCATTAGAAAGCATCTCTCCAACCATTAACCCCAGATAATCCGTCCACGACCTTGGGGCCAACCTAACTCATACAAACCAATTGAACTATTATGCCCTACCGAAATGTTGACTTAGGCTGAGCCATTACTACTCTACACCACGCGAATATTCTCCTCCATGTTGCGCATGTCCACGATGATGCCTTGATCTGCCATAGCCTGGTGGTTAATTAAGTGGTTGTTGCCTCAAATGGCAATCGTCATATTCAACGTTCGAGCCACTGCTTTGAGGACCTGAGCGATGTTGTCAGTGACGAAGCTTGATGAGGGCTAAAGGCTTCATGAATTACAAGCCTCTAAAATCTTTACTAGCCATGTTGTTGGGTGCACAGTCGACAGTGCCTTGATGGTCAAGCACTTCGAAGAGGCTAACAACAAGGTCATCGTCGGGCCTTGATTCTTTGTCAATTTTGTGAACGAAGTGATCCAAGTAAGCTATCATCTTGAACTGCAAAGTTAGTTGGGGACGGTGGTTGGGAATGAGTTATAAGCGGCCGGCGAGCGGTGAAAGTGAGGATAGCTCTCTTTAATTCGAGGCCGGCTATCGGTGAGAGTGAGGGTTGGGATTAAGACCAGGTGAGTTGACAAGGAAGAGGGAGGGATAAAATAAAAAGTTACAATGGAGACCATTGAATTGGCAAAGCTTGGTTGATGAGGTGGCAACCATTAGGTGCCACATGTGCATGTCATTTAAACTTAATAGTTGTTCTAGTGTAGAACATAGATGTTTAGCCTCAAAGGACTAGTATGTCTATATAGGATCAAAGGATTCCCCAAGGTATCTATAAGGAAAACACTGAAAGGAATATCAAATGACTCTCCAAGATATCTACAACGAAGATACCGAAGAGAGCAATAAATCATTGTGCACATATATGGCGTTGCTAAAAGGGGTGGGGTGTGTGCACAGTGAGGCTGAATAGTAAATAGGATGAATAGAGAATGTGTACCTTTATGTTAACCTCCTATTTATAGAGATTACCTTTAGGGTTTCGGTCCTTGGGCTTTATGCACCTCTAGGCCCATGTTCCAACCGCACTACCTACACATTCTGTGATTATAGCCTTGATTATAGGCCAATTAGTATCTTACCTGATTATGAAGGGATTCTGGTAAAAATTGCCCTTGCTGGGTCACATAGCAAATGGGACTCATATATGAGTCCATAACAGTTGCCCCCTAGCCCGATAGTTTAGGTCTTTGTGCTGTTGGGATGTACTGTTAATTTAACCTGGATTTTATATCCGAGATGTTCAACTTGATTTTCTTGATTTCCATTCAGCTGCTCTCTGAGATTCACCAAACTCCGGATTTACTTTTGACTTGCCCCTAGGCATGCATGTCGTGTTGGTTTGCCTTGAAAATTCGCTTGCCTTCATGATGGCCGGGATTATATTTGTAACTTTAATCTAGATTACCAAGTTTGCACATTTCCACCATGAGCTGCCCCCAATTCAAGATATCATGAAAAGATAATAGCATACAACTGGATTCCATTCGCCTACTCTACTTACAATTTGACAGCTGTAGGTTTGCTATCATCATGGCGTATAACCGTCACTTTACGCATAGTGGCCACTTCTGTCGCCTCTGATATTCATGTGCATTTAATGCCCATGTCATTTCGTATCAGTCATCATTGCACTTTTTTGGGGGAAATCTAATTTTCAGAAGGAATTGTCTTCGTTGCCCCTAACCTTTCAAATTCGAAACATTTATATATTTGCATTTCGCTCATCTTCTCACCACTTTACACTTGACGTCTCTTCATCTTCCCAGAGAACTTCTCACTTTCCATAGAGCCCTCTTCTCTCGTTACTCCTACTTACAATTCTTACTTTCCTCCAAACTTCCTAAAATCAGGTACTCACATTGCTTCCTTCTCTTCTTTTGTTTCCGCTTTACTTCATCTACTTTTATTCTTGAAGCTCGCACTGGTAAAGGGTCCTCTTTTAAGAAAGGTTGGACCTTACTTTGAAGTGTTGTCGGCTTGAAACTCTTCAAAGTCTTTACTGATTCTTTTAAGGTACTCACATTGCCATTTTAAGGTTGTTGTCGTACCCAGATAGCAACCATGGTTTCTTAACACCTTCAAGTCCATAGGGGTGGAGGAGAGATTCCCCCTGTACTGGACTCAAGATCACCATACTCTCTCCCCTTTCACATTCGACTTCCCTGCCTAGGGCCTTTTTGACCCTGAAATCGAAGCCATACCCTTTATTGAACATTTCATTAAAGAAAACAGCCTCGTGAGCTAAGCCAACTTCATTCCAAAACCGCTAACCAAGAAACCCAAGTCGGCAAGTACGAGCATTCTTCTGTATTGTTGCATTACGTGTTTCTCGATTTCTGTTACATGAATAACTAACTGTTGTCTTTTTGTCCTGTGGATCCAAGAATGGGGACAATACCCTCTTTTGCTAACGCCTAGACTAACCCCCTTCCTATGAAAGTGGGGCCCAGCAAGAAATGGGCTACTCCAAGACCTGGGACAACTGGCGCTGGGAAGACTAGCCGAGCCAACCCGCCTAAGCGGTCAAAGACCAGCCAAGCAACCCCATGATGAAGACCTTCGTCATTAGCCTTGGGGTCCACAATCAACAATTAACCAAGGATTGCGTATAGGTAAACCTAGGATCGTTCTCTCTTTTCCAGGAGCCTTTTATTGAATCCTAAGTAATCTAAATGTCATGCAAATGCAATGAAAACAAGGGGGATTGGGTTTTGGATTTTTAAATTAAGAAACTAAAATAGAAATGCAATTTAAATGAAGCAAAGATAAAATAGAATATAAGAAGATGAGAAGAAACAGATTAAAATTGATCAACCCAACATTCAGATTACAAAGACTTCCATCATTGAACGAAATATAAATAACCCACGTTTGGCTCTGGACGAACCGAGATCTCTGCATTCGCCCAGAAAATCCCTCAACTAGACGATCGCCTAGAATATGTCCAAACAGCGGCGTCCCACTGTGCGATCGCACAGCAAAACTTAAAACCTAGTTCGAACTCAGTCCTTGGGATGAACCAAACCGAATATTAAATCTAATATTCAAACTACTTTCAGAAATCAGATCCGATAAGATGAAAATAGAAACGAGTTAAATCACCGATAAAGCACAAGTTCTCAAGACGAATCATGGAATCCTCAACGTTGGGTCGATCAAAGAAGCTTAGCCAAGCATGGCTAGGAAAAATGCAGAAGAAAAGATGAAGAAGAACATGAAGAACAACTAAGAAAATAAAAAGCTTCTAATTTTAATCTGAAAATCTCCTACAACGTAATTGAGAATATGTTTGTAGCCACCATCTAATTTTCCTTATATAGGAAAGATGACTAAAAATAGGAAACTCCTAATAAATAGAAAATCTCTAAAAAAATAGGAAACCTCTAATAAATAGGAAACCCCTAACCAATAGGAAATCCTTATAAAAAAAGGAAACCTCTAAAAATTGGTCTTTTATTACAAAATTCGAGCAAAATAAAAATCCAAAAAAATAGGTATGTCTTTAGCTCCAATTTCGTCCATGTTCTTGTCCGAATCAGCCTTCCGAGTCTTCATAACAATTGTAGATCTCTGAATCATCTAAAAAAGGAAAAACGAATCAGGCTAATCGGATATCTAGATCAAAAGTTATGGCAAAAATACTAAATCACTGTAAATCTGGAATTTATTCATAAAAATGAAATCAATCACATTAAAAGCTCAAAGCTCAATTAGGTAATAAAACCCATTATTTAATGACTAAACAATCCTAAATTTATTCACCAAGAGATACAATTAAGTGTAATAATATTCAATCATCAAATTCCCCCACATTTATCTTTTTGCACTCCTGAGCAAAATTCAAAGAAAAAGACTAAAATGAAAAATTCTTCCTTTCTAACAATTGCTAACAATGGAAAATTTAACAAATGACACAAAGCTTTAAAAGACCAATCAATCAAGACCGAAATCCTTTTATCTCAAATTACAAATCCTGGCAATCTCAATCAATGATGATAATCACACAAGATGGTCTCTCAAGGAATGCCCTCAATCAATCTCTCAAGTGTATAGGATAAATAAGTGTATCACTCAAATTCTGCTCAAGAAAATAGTCCTACCATAGGCTTGCTCAATTTCTACTTCTCCACCACTTATGACACATGCATGGCAAAGTCAAGAGAGCTTGTTATTGAAGGCTGTAATGGGGCTAGGGTATAGGTGTGAATAAGTATGGATATGATAGGCTAAGCACCCAAAAAATTCAAAGAACATCAGTTAATAATAGCAAATCACCTCAATAACATTCCTTTTTATTTCTCCTTCTTTACATTGCTTTCTCTCTCTTTCTTTCTTTCTTTCTTTTCTTTTCTTTTCTTTTCTTTTTTCTCTCTTTCTTTTGTTTTTTTTTCTTTTTTCCTTTTTTTTTTGGGTACTTTTTTTTCTTTTTCTTTTTCTTTTTTTTTTTAGAATAACAATGACCAAAATCAATGCCAAATGATGAATGATACACAATCAAATACTCCCCCCACACTTAAAATGTTGCACACCTGGGCAACCCCCACACTTAAGCACAAAACTAAGGTGAAACCAATGCTCAATAAATTTCCAAGGTGTGGGATAAAATGGTTTTACGCTTAGGCTTGTAATGTGGCTTAGAAAAGAATGAGTCAAGAAGGCACAAAGGGGCTAGCAAAGGAAATATAATATAAGGGAAAGGCTATTTGGCCAAAGTGGGAAAATGAAAGAAATAAAACAAGCTTCCATCATACTTATGCACATAAGTGAAAAATTAGCTTCAAAAAGAAAAGGAGCAAGTTCTAGAGAACACAAATCATGAGCAGATGCACACATGAAAGAAAGAATGGTAAAAGATGAATTCCATTCATGTAGGCCCAAAATCTGACAAAAGGCAATACCAAATCTCACAAAAGGCAATACCAAATCGTGCAACCAGCATCCCAAAATTAACTACCAAGAAATATAATCCAAGAGTCCAAAAATTCAGTCCCAAACAGAAGGATCCATCAAAACCAAGATGTCAAAGTTCACAAGAGGTAGAGCAATCATAGAAAGAGAGTATGTTATTCATAAAACTTTTTTTATTTTTTTTTACCTATGAAACTACATTATTTCTACTTTTTCTAATGAATTGTGTCCCTCCCCTACACTTATCTTCCTCATACAACAATTATGCCCAAGTAATCATATGAATTAGGAAGAAAATAAGTAAGGAAAGAGACAACCTTTGTTAGAGTATCTTGGGTCACTTGAAGGAGAAGTTCTCATCTTTGATGAGAATCATGAATTTTTCCCTTGAAACTTCTTCTCCCACATTGAATTTTCTTGGTGGAGGTGGCTCAGGATCTATTGGAAAACGCCCAAGAATGTATGGTGGATGTTGGTTCCATCGACAACCTTTCCAAGAATGTGCCTGCAAATAAGACAAGGAAATAGCAGTATCCCATCCAAAAATAGAGACATAAAGAGATTTCAAGTGAATTAAGGTCATGTTAAGTTCCAAACTCTCCAAGTAACTATCACATCCAAGGAAATCAAAGATACTCCCATCAGTAGGAGTCAAGCAACCAGTCATATTGTGAAAATTCTCTTGTTCTTGTAAAATGGAAGGTGTGGAATCCAACTTAGTGTTGGAGTACACCACAACATCGTTGCAATCACAAGAGATGGAAGGGAAAAGAGTGGAAGAATGAAGCGAAGTTTTCAAATCATCACCACCTGGAATGTGTAAAGATTCAAAACAATTATCTTGTTTTTCTAAATCAGGTGGCAAATCAGAAGAAAGTACTTGTTGGAAAGATTGATCAACATGCAGGATTTTATCAATCAAAATTTCAGAATCTTTGTCACCAACAAGACTACAAGGGGGTAATCCAATGGGAATTTTATGCATTTGGTATTCTAGGCTATGATCTTTCTCACTCACATCAACAACCGAATCCACAAGTAATGTAGAATCACTAAGCGAGTCAGAATCACCAAATAATGCAGCATTAATCTCAATGGAAATAGGGCACCATTCATTATCAGAACATGCACAATTGGCAGAATTACTCGTCCATGCAAAATCAGGATAATCAACATACCATTGAGCAAGAACATCATCAACAACATTGTCTTCCATGCTTAATTCAACCTTTTCAAAATTGACATGCTTACTATCATCAATAGTACAAGAGGGTGCATTTTGATCAATGGTAGAATCAACCACTTCACTAAATGCTTTCTTTTGAAGCTCAACAAGTAAATGACATTTTTCATGATAACAATCTACACATATTTGATATTCTTCACAACAGCATGAAAATATGTCATTCAAGTTATTGCAATCATCACTAGTACTATGAAGAGAAGCATTTTCATCAGTTAAAGCATCACATGAAGAAATAGGAACACACTCATCAACACGTACAATTGAATCACTACTACTAAAGCCAATTGGTTGAGTAATTACATTTCCAAACAATTGAGGGGATTCAACAATGATTTCCTCGTCCACCTCATTATCATTCAAATCATGAATTGCTTCATTAATCAAAGTAGTAGGAGAGTCTACCTCTATAAGGATAGGATCATTACCAAATGGGAGAGAAGACTCTTCAATGTGCTTTTGTACTTGCTTCATTTCTTGTGCATGTGTGACCATGAGAGAAGGATTTTGTTGAAAATTCATTTTCAACATTTGTTTTTGCTGCTCAAATTCCATTCTTAATCTCTCAAATGATTTCACTTATTGTTCCATCATTATACAAAGAGATTCCATTTGTTGATGAAGGTTGTCCTTATGTGACCACTCCTTATTTACTGCCCAAGCCATTTGATTTTGGTGATCTCCAATGACTTCACAAAATGAAGGATCTTGGTTGGGCATACATGGTTGAGAATGAGGTTCAAAAGGTGGGTCAAATGGGTATTGAGATTCATGAGATGGATGGCATGGTCCTGAAGTGGGATGGAATGAAGGATGGTATGGTAAGTGAGAGGGTTAATGATATTGTTGAAATGGAGGTTGGTGGTATGGTTCATGTAATGGGTGGTGGAAAGAACCATGACATTCTTGATTGCCTACAAAAGAGTGAGAATTGAAAGGTAGATTATGATTGCCATAAAACCAAGCCATGAAATTTCAATACAATTAATTTCCAAGGAATTACAAGAAAACTATCTAACTATAAACTATAAAAAAACTAAGAAAAGGAATCTAATAAAATACAAATGCAAGTGAAAAAGAAAACAAGATTTTTTTATTTTTATTTTTTTCAAAATGATTAAAGATGCAAGTATGCTATGAATTAACTTGGACACATGGTGAATTCAAACAAATAAGCCCAAAATCATATCGAATTTGATACAAACACACCACACAGAAGCTACCAAGTCAAGAAAAAGCAATGAATTATATGCAAGCTACCTAAATGCAAAAATCATAAACTAAATGCAATAAAAAAATCAAAAATGCAAATCTAACCAGCTTCACGAGAGAAACCTCTTGTCAAAAGTGAATTTGACAATTAAATCACCTAGGGAACCAATTACTTAGCTCCCCGGCAACGGCGCCATTTGATGAAGACCTTCGTCATTAGCCTTGGGGTCCACAATCAACAATTAACCAAGGATTGCGTATAGGCAAACCTAGGATCGTTCTCTCTTTTCCAGGAGCCTTTTATTGAATCCTAAGTAATCTAAATGTCATGCAAATGCAATGAAAACAAGGGGGATTGGGTTTTGGATTTTTAAATTAAGAAACTAAAATAGAAATGCAATTTAAATGAAGCAAAGATAAAATAGAATATAAGAAGATGAGAAGAAACAGATTAAAATTGATCAACCCAACATTCAGATTCCAGAGACTTCCATCATTGAACGAAATATAAATAACCCACATTTGGCTCTGGACGAACCGAGATCTCTGCATTCGCCCAGAAAATCCCTCGACTAGACGATCACCTAGAATATGTTCGAACAGCGGTGTCCCACTGTGCGATCGCACAGCAAAACTTAAAACCTAGTTCGAACTTGGGATGAACCAAACCGAATATTAAATCTAATATTCAAACTACTTTCAGAAATCAGATCCGATAAGATGAAAATAGAAACGAGTTAAATCACCGATAAAGCACAAGTTCTCAAGACGAATCATGGAATCCTCAACGTTGGGTCGATCAAAGAAGCTTAGCCAAGCATGGCTAGGAAAAATGCAGAAGAAAAGATGAAGAAGAACATGAAGAACAACTAAGAAAATAAAAAGCTTCTAATTTTAATCTGAAAATCTCCTACAACGTAATTGAGAATATGTTTGTAGCCACCATCTAATTTTCCTTATATAGGAAAGATGACTAAAAATAGGAAACTCCTAATAAATAGAAAATCTCTAAAAAAATAGGAAACCTCTAATAAATAGGAAACCCCTAACCAATAGGAAATCCTTATAAAAAAGGAAACCTCTAAAAATTGGTCTTTTATTACAAAATTCGAGCAAAATAAAAATCCAGAAAAATAGGTATGTATTTAGCTCCAATTTCGTCCATCTTCTTGTCCGAATCAGCCTTCCGAGTCTTCATAACAATTGTAGATATCTGAATCATCTAAAAAAGGAAAGAAGAATCAGGCTAATCGGATATCTAGATCAAAAGTTATGGCAAAAATACTAAATCACTGTAAATCTAGAATTTATTTATAAAAATGAAATCAATCACATTAAAAGCTCAAAGCTCAATTAGGTAATAAAACCCATTATTTAAAGACTAAACAATCCTAAATTTATTCACCAAGAGATACAATTAAGTGTAATAATATTCAATCATCACCCCACGTCCGAATTCAAAAAAGGTCGTCTAGACTACGACAGAGATTCCTGTCCCAACCTCAATGGAGATTCCTTGTGCTTCTCCTTCCCCAAATCTACCTCCACCTTCACCAATCCCGGCTTCCCCTATAGGATTGTCTGGAACCACAGGGTGCTTGAACAGCTCAACCGCGCCATCTGTCCCCTAGAGTGCTTCTTCGAACCAATGAAATATGGCACCGCTAAGCTACGAGAGATGGTGAACTAGGACAGAAGGCCTTGAAAATCGTTGGGTTGCTCCAAACTCTAACCACAATGAACGCGAGGTATGCTACATAGCCAGCCGAGCTGAAGAGGATCAGTTCAGAAGCTAAAGAGCAACAACACAAAGCTCTGGAACTGGTGAAGGCGGTCAGGGCTAACGCTTAGAACTAGGTGCTAGCGGCCGAGCTAGCAAAGGAAAAAATGAGAGAAGAATTGTAAAAAACCAAAGAAGACCTAGAGAAAGTGAATTCGAAATTGCATCAGCTTCGCTAGATTCGTGCTCAAGATGTAAAAGTGTTGGAGCTCCTTTGGGAGGAGCAAAAAGAATTTTCGATAGAGCTGAATGCTTTCTGATCTGCCCTAGATTCCACCAACGCTGTTATTGCTATAAAAGGCGCGGCCATAAAGAAAACTGCAAGGGAGTCTTTTGAGAACATCTTAGAGAAGATTTGGCTCCTGAATCACGGCATCGAACTCAACACCTCCGAGATGGATTGCATGTCTTTTGTCAATGAAGGCAAAACAGTCTTGCTCTTTCCCTCTCCTAATGGTGCCTCAGAAAGTCAATTAGAGAGAGATCAAGGAGAGGGCGTAAGTGATGAGGTTCCAGCCGATACTAGGGCTCCTTCTTGTTGAAGGCTAAGATGCCAGCTTTGCTTATATTTTTTGATCGAGGTACTGAAGCCCCTTGTCTACTTTCTTTGTAATTTTTTCCCAAGTTGATAATCCGGTTTATATTCCTACACTTTTTCACATGTAAACAAATCACAATTAATGAAAAGTACTTACTGTTTACACAAATCATTCAACTTGCTCCTTGCTTATCGAACCCAGATGTTTCTCTGGACCTTATTTTCACCTTGCATTCGTTGCATTTTATGAACCCAAATTTATTTTCTGATTTCTATTCCATGACTGGGCCAAAGTCACAAACGTTTACACTAAATCTTCTTGGATATTCGTCCTTTATTTTTACCAAGTATTATATTTGTGACGATTTTCATTAATCAATCACATTAAGTGAAAGTGAAGCGAATCACCAAAGGGGGGTGAATTGGGGATTCTAGAACTTCTTTTCTAAGTGCTCTGTTTTTGAATACTAAAAACAAGGTATAACAAAGTGAGAGAAGAAGAAGCAAGACACCAGAAATTTATACTGGTTCGGTCCAACCACTTGACTTACGTCCAATCCCTAGACACTCTAGGATTTTCACTATCTCAAATGATTACACACTCTGTAACTCTTAGAGTAATTCTCTCACTAGAACTTACTCCCCCTTACAAGTTGTAATCAAATATCCCATTCTCCAAGTCCCACGACTTGAGGTTCTTACAATGAATGTTTTTCAATTAATGAAACTCTCTCTAAAAGTGGATAAAGATAAGCACTGAAGTACAGATGTATCAAAAGATACTTTACACAAGAAAACTCAAAGAGTAGTTGGAAACATGAATGATTAGTTGTTGAGAAGAATTGAATGCAACTCTATTTATATGAAGAGAGCATTAAATAACCGTTGTAATCTTTAATGTGACCGTTGCTAGCATTAAGGAAGAATTAGGTTAAGCTTTGGTCTTCTTCTCTCTCTACTTTTTGGTTAATCCAGTTGCACAGAAGTTTATGGTTGATTTCTTGACTTTTAATCTGTTGGAATAGCAGCTACTGGATGTGGAAAAGTGTAAGAACCGGTTGAACCCAAGAAGGGGGTGAATTGGGTGAAGTATAAAAATTTAGGAACTTTGAAAATCCTTTCGTAACTCACTGAAATCGGTTTACAAAGCAATAACCAGACATTTAAATATGTATACACATTCAACCATATATGCTGGAAATGTAAGAGATAAGGGAAGAGAATGTGCAAACTGATTTATACTGGTTCGGCCCAATCCTTGACCTACGTCCAGTCCCCAAGCCTCACTTGAAATTTTCAATTCACTATCTTCTTTCAACTTGATTACACGTTCTGTAACTGAAGTAACCCTCTCACTAGGATTCACTCCCCCGTACAAACTGTAATCAACACACCGCCTGATTACACACTCTGTACTTGAAGTAATCCTCTCACTAGGATTCACTCTCCCTTACAAGTTGTAATCAACACAATGTGTTTCCCACTCAAGATCACCCAATCTTGAGTAACTCTCAGAAGAATAGAATGATTACAATAAATCTTCTCTCTTAGAAGGAAATAGATAAACACTGAAGATCTAATACAAATCACTTCACTCTCTAAGTTATCTAAACATGAAAAACAGAGTGTAAATAATGTGAAAACAGAGTATGAGCATTTTGAAGATTTGGACTTGTGTCTATGCGTTTTTCTGCTTGAATCTGTCTTCAATTTATAGGTAGAGATCAATATATGATTGTTGAGAAGATTCAATGACTGTTGGATAAAGAAATATAGCCGTTAGACTCAGATGGAACTAGCCGTTCGAACTTCGTTTTTTGAACAAGCTATGACATCAGCGTTTACTTTCCCATTGATCTTCAATTTAACAGCCTTTGATCATCTGAAACATGTACACAAATGATATAAATGATGTTAAGAAGTGTTATAAATCATTTGGGTAATCATCTGGATGTTTATCAGAAGAATCAGGATTTTCGAAACGCTGATTTTCAAAAGTTGAGATGAAAACTCGAGTTTGCTCTTAAAAACTTAAGTTTTCCTTTTGTTGTCGAATGCTGGATTTGCCTCTGCCTGAGCGAAACTCGATTTTTGGTTTTACAAACTCGAGTTTGGAAGATACTCTGAAGTTTGTTGCTCTCTGTAACCCGAAAACTCGAGTTTTGTACATACAAACTTGAGTTTTGACTTTGTTGAGCATTTTCGCAACTTCTTGAACTGACTGTCAACTTTTGGGGGCCATATCTCCCTGGTCTGAGCTCTGTTATGGTCCGTTCAACTCTTGATGGAAAGCTCTATGAGTCTACTTTCATATGCCACTGATTTCAGCTCAATCGGATTTTTTCGTTTGTGAGATATACCCAAAATACCGAAGGTAAGTCTGGACTGTGACGTTGATTCTTGTGGCAACTTGTAAAAGTCATAGGTCCTTGATCTGAACTCCTTTGGGCTTGAATTTTATATCCAAATGACGCATTGGGAGTCTAGTTTCATACGCTTTTAGTTTCGTCTCAATCCAATCTCTAATTTAGGAGATATCGTTGAATTACCAGACATCGCCCGTGCTGAACGTGAAATAGAGTAGAACAGAGTTGCTGATCAACGCTAGAAACTTGAGTTTTGTCTTGGAAACTCAAGTTTTGCTAGTCCAGAGTCGCCAAAAATGCTGAAAACACTACAAACTCGAGTTTTGAGTTCCAAACTCGAGTTTTGAGTCCCAAACTCGAGTTTTGTGTCCCAAACTTGAGTTTTCACCTATCCGAGAGGCAAATCACTGTAGCGAAGTAGGAAACTCGAGTTTTGACTTGGAAACTCGAGTTTTCTCATCCTGAAGCTGATTTTTGCTGACTTTAACTCCAAATTGAGCCATTCCAACTTCTATTTGATCGTGGAGACTTCTAGAACTTGAATAATGATATCTTCATTCCTTCCAGCAAGTTCTTCCTTTCTTTCTTCTTCTCTTGATCATTTTCCACAATTCAAATCTTTCTTTCTTCTCTTCTCTTGATCATTCTTCATCATTTAACTTGGCCTCATCATTCTCTGCAGCTTCTACCTTCTTTAATATCCATAAAGTGATGAAGCTTCATTCCAACTTCTGCTTATCATAGAGACTTCCATTATCACAAGAACTTGAATGTTGATATTCTTATTATATTGTGCAAGTTCTTCTGATAACATCTTTCTATAGTCTCTTCTCTTCTTCTTGGTTATCCTCCAAAATAAAATCTATTGATAACATCTTGCTTCCTTGACAACCTTCAAAGTAGAAGATAAATGTAGTATGCAAACTTTTTGCTCTTAATAATGGCATCTACATAAAACATAAGACATCATCAAAACTAATCATATCCAACAAAGAAACATTAATCCCTTTGCAACGTGTGTAGAATGAATGTCCAAAAAGATTTTGGACAGAATGCCAGCCCTGGTATTTTCACTTCTTGGGATGTATATAATGGTTACCTCTTCAAAGTCTACCATGACTTCTTTCACCTTCCCCAAGTATTTTATCAACAAAGGGCCCTTAGCTTGGTATGTCCCTTCAATTTGTGCCGCCACGAGCTGAGAATCGATGGAGACATGTACTTTCTTGGCTCCATTTTCTTTAGCCTATAGTAACCTGGCTAGGAGCACTTCATACTCCGCTTGATTATTTGAAGTCAGAAAATTAAGTCAAAGGGAGTGCTCCATTGAAAGTCCTTTAAGGCTTCTACTATAATCCCAACTTCGCTCCCCTTAGCGTTTAACGAGCCATCGACGAACAACTTCCAGGTTTTCGTTTCTCTGATCTCTTGTTCACTTGGCAGGGTTAGCTTCATGACAAAATCTTCCAAGGCTTGCGATTTAATAACATGTCGCACTTCATACGTGATGTCAAACTCGAACAACTTTATCACCCAACAAATTATTCTCCCAACCAAGTCAATTTATGAAGCACTTGTCGGATGGGCTGACTTGTCCTAACCACAATAGGGTGGCCTTGGAAATATGCATGGAGCTGCCTTGCGGTAGTAAGTAGGGCAAAAGTCATCTTTTCAAGCTTCTAGTATCTCAATTCTGAGCCTTGTAAAGCCTTGCTTACGAAGTATACCGGTACTTGGCTACTTTCTGTTTCTCTGACCAGCACGACACTTACTGCCTCTTCGCCCACAGATAAATACAAGATCAAAATCTCTCCTGGCTCCGGTGTAGACAAAACCAACGAGGCAGCTAAGGAATGGTTTATCTTTGTGAACACCACTTCACATTCTGAGTTCCACCTACCTTGAGCTTCTTTCTTAAGCAATTTAAAAAAGGTCAGAGAATTCTCCACTGACTTGGGTAAGAATCTGGTTAGAGCAGCTAGCCTCCCCGTTAAATGCTATACTTCTTTCTTGTTTCTTGGATCCCTCATATCCAACACGGCTTTGCATTTGTCCGAGTTAGCTTCAATTCCTCTATTTGTTAGCAGAAAACCTAGGAACTTTCTGTCTGGGACTCCAAACGCACATTTAGCAAGGTTTAACTGAATTCGGTAGGCTTTTAACTTGTCAAATGTTTGTTGCAAATCTTGGACATGGCTTGCTGCTTAGCTAACTTGATGATCATATCGTCGATATACACCGTTGTATTCTTCCCAAGCTGGTCTTCAAACACCTTATTCATCTTTCTTTGATATGTTGCCCTAGCATTCTTCAAACCAAAGGGCATCAGGTTGTAGCAGTAATTTGCCCTCTCAGTGATGAATGTTGTCTTTTCTTGGTCCTCAGAGTGCATGGCGATTTGACTGTAACCAAAATACGCGTCCATAAAAGAAAGCAATTGGAAACTGGATGAATTATCAACCAACTTGTAACACCCTTACTTCTGTAATACATGTATAAGTATGAGTTTGTATAGTAATGAGAAGCCTTGAGTGAAATATGAAAGCATTTATCTTCTATAGTTTATGGTATAAGTTATTCTAAAGACTCTAAGACGGAAAGACATTACCTATAATTAAATGAAAATTTACTAAGTCAAAATATGAGGAAACCATGACAAGTTACGTAGTAACTTGTGCATGAAGTAAGCTCAAAGCAGTTTAAGCCGGTAGAAGGAATCAGTGACAAAGGACATCAGTGGGACGTGAACACTGACCCTGTGGGACAGGGTATGCGTGTCCAACTAGGGAAGAGAGAGAGAATGTGTATCTGGACCATGTGTAGAAGGAAAAGTCAGTACTAGTGATGATTCATCAGACACGTGGCGTTTCGAGGTCAGAAGTTGGATTTTCAGGTAACACGTAGTACGAGGTAGTTTGAAGATATTGAAGTATGGATTTCTTTCTCCCCAAGGCACTATATTTCGATCACCTATGGTCAAGGAGAAGAGACTGTTAATCCAGGCCCATACAAGCTCAATTGAGTGGCACGAGTTACAAGGAAAAGTGTAACCGGCAAAAGGTAGCTGAGCAAGACCGATTAGGGTTTTTCGGAGCCAGGCCTAGATCCATGGACACAGAGAGAGGGCAAAATTTGGTGGGCTAGAGGAGAAAGAAAAGTAAGGTGGAAAGCAAGCAGAAGGTCACATCAAGTAATAATTAGGAGAGAGAAAATAAAATAATCAGGATTAATCTAGACCACACAATGTGAATCTGACATGACAGTTGAATGGCAAGCAATAATAACCCCACATGATCATAAATGGCGCATCCATGGGAAGATTTGTTGGGTCCCATTGACTTGGAGGAAAAGCAGTACAAAATGACCATTTTACCCCTAAAGTGTTATTTAATTACCGGACAAAACCCTACCCCTAGTAACTCCAAAAACCATCATCAAGGGGCGATTTTGAAATTGATTTTAGGGCACAAAAGGGTGCCACTTTTCTTCCAAGAACACTCTAGAATTCCATGGAAAACAAGTCAAAGAATTATATTTAAATCTGAGACATCCTTCCGATCACTGGGTAATAACTGATAATTGAATATTTCATACACTACTTTTTGTCTCTTGATTAATAATTTAGGACTCTTTAGCTAATAAATAATGGCTTTTATATCTATTTGGGCTTTGGGCCTTTGATTTTATTCTAGCCATTTTTAGTAGTAAAATTCCAATTTTACATTGCTTCGTTATTTTTACCATAACTCTTGAACCAAACATCATATTTGCCTCATTTTTGTCTCATATTTCAGATGATTCAGAGAGCTACAATTGCTATGAAGATATGAAGAGCAAATTCAGACAAGAGGGCGGTCGATTTTGGAGCCAAAGTCGATGTTTATTTATGGATTTTATTTGGGCTCGAATTTTGTAATTAAAGCCCACTTTTAATTTAAGCCCATTTTCCATTTTAGGGTTTATTTAGGTCAGATGGTGGCTGAATACATTTCTATTCACGTTTTTTAGAGTTTTGTGGATCAAAACAGAAGCTTTCAAATTCTCTGAAATGTTCTTCGCATTCTTCGTCTGTTCTTTGTTTTTTCCAGTTATGTTCGGCTAAACGTTTGTGATTAACCAAACGTTGATGATTCCATGATTCTTCCAGAGAGCTTGTGCTTAACCGATAACGTTATTCGTTTCTATTTTCATCTTTTCAGATTCGATTTCTAGAAATAGATTGAATATTAGATTTAATATTTAGTTTGGTTCATCCCAAGGACTAAGCCCGAACTAGGTTCCAGTGTTGCTGTGTGATTGCACAGTGAGACGCCACTGCTCGAGCAGATGCTATGCGATCGTCTAGTCGAGGGATTCTCTGGACGAACGCAGAGATTTCCAGTGTGTGTCTTAGTGCTTTTATACTTTTTACCCCTTTTAGTGTGGCATTTTCGTAATTTTGAGTTTCCAGTGGCATTTTCGGAATTTTTGATTTTCTGCAAATTCTCCCTTGTGATTATGCTGCATGAGTACTAGGAGCATGTCAATCCAGAAGACTTGTTGCCATTTGATCCTGAAATAGAAAGAACAATTCTTGCTGCTAGAAGAGTTGTTAGGCTAAGTCGTGGAATTAATACTGAATTGGACATTGAACTTGAACATTCTGATTGTGTCCACTCTATTGATCTTTCTGATTGTGTTTCTGATAGTACTTCTGATAAACAATTGGAAGAACCTCAACAAGCTGCAGATGTGACTTCCACATTAGAAAAAGAGTCAGAAAATGAGAAGATTGACTCTAAAAATAAAAAGGCAGTGCAGCAAGGTGAAGAAGAAGACATCCCCATTCCTCTTCCTTTCCCTCAAAGAGCGGTTCAATCCAAGAAGTTGGCAGAAAAAGCACAAGAGAAGGATATACTTGAGACATTCAGAAGAGTAGAGATCAACATTCCTCTCTTAGATGCAGTCAAACAAATTCCTAAATATGCCAAGTTTCTGAAGTAGTTGTGCACCAACAAGAGGCGACTAAAGGGGAGTGAACAAGTGAGTTTGAACCAGAATGTATCAGCACTCATCCAGCCTACAATGCCTCGCAAGTGCAAGGATCCAGGAATGTTTTCTATCCCTTGTTGTTTTGGTAGCTATAGATTTGATGATTGCATGCTAGATTTAGGTGCTTCTATTAATGTCATGCCTGCATCTATTTATAAGTCTCTTGGTCTTGGTCCTCACGTCCTACTGGTGTTGTTGTTCAGCTAGCTAATAGGAGTAATGTTCATCCTTCTGGGGTAGTTGAAGATGTATTAGTCAAGGTTAATGAACTGATATTTCCTGCTGATTTTTACATCTTAGATATGGAGGATGAGTCTCCCAGTAGTAGGTCACCAATCATTCTAGGCAGGCCTTTCATGAAAACAGCTAGGACTAAGATAGATGTGCATTTTGGTACTCTTTCCATAGAGTTTGGTGATATATCTGTGAATTTCAATATCTTTGATGCCATGAAACATCCTAGGGAAGAGCATTATGTTTTCTACATTGATGTTATTGATGATGCTGTGGATGATGTTCTTGCTGATTGGTGTTCTGATTATCCTGATTTATCATTTGAGAGTGATTCTGCCATTTGTGCATGCATTGATAATGAATGGTGCCCTGTTTGCACTAACTTGGTCAATGCTGCATTATTTGATAATTCTGACTTGCTTGCTGGTTCTACATTACATGTGGATTCTGATATTGATTCTGAGTCTAAGCTTCATCCTGATCCTAATGTGCATCCTGATTCTGATTGTGATGAGCTTAACTCTGATTTTGATGACCTGAATTCTGATGTCAATATTGAGCTGTATAGACCAGTTCATCTGCTTCTTTGAATGTGGTATCAGGTATTTCCAATGTGATGACAACAGACTTGTTGCAACAACCACCCAAGCTTCTACCCTCCACTGAGCTACCACCCAAACTTGAGTTGAAATCCCTTCCATATCACCTGAAGTATGCATTTCTGGAGGTGGATGAACAGTTGCCACTCATTGTGACAAATAATCTTCTTCCTAACCAAGAAGAGAAACTCCTAAGCTTATTGAGGGCCAACAAGAAAGCCATTGGGTGGACATTAGCTGACATTGTTGGCATCAGCCCTTCCATGTGTATGCATCGAATTCTATTGGAAGAGGATTCTAAGCCGGTAACGCAACCCCAAAGACGTCTTAATCCTCTTATCCTTGATGTGGTGAAGAAGGAGGTCACTAAGTTTCTGCAAGCTGGTATCATCTATCCCATATCTGATAGCCACTGGGTTAGCCCGGTCCAGGTGGTTGCTAAGAAATCTGGAGTCACTGTGGTAGCCAATCAGAAGAATGAGCTCATTCCTACTCGAGTTCAGAATAGTTGGAGAGTTTGCATCGATTATAGGAGACTCAACCAAGCCACTCGCAAGGATCATTACCCTCTACCTTTCATTGATCAGATGTTAGAGCAGTTTGCTGGCAAGTCTCATTACTGCTTCTTGGATGGCTACTCTGGGTACTTCCAGATCCATATTGCTCCTGAGGACCAGGAGAAGATGACCTTCACATGCCCCTTTGGCACACATGCCTACCGAAGGATGCCTTTTGGCCTTTGCAATGCACCTGGCACCTTTCAGCGTTGTATGGTAAGCATTTTCTCTAAGTTTCTAGAGGACTACATGGAGGTTTTTATGGATGATTTCACTATATATGGGTCTGATTTTGATCCATGCTTAGCTAATTTGTCTAGAGTTTTGCATAGGTGCATTGAGTCTAATCTTGTGCTAAACTATGAGAAGTGTCACTTTATGGTTGAGTCAGGTATAGTCTTGGGACACATAGTGTCTAGGAAAGGGATTAAGGTAGACCCTGCTAAGATAGATGTAATTACTGCTTTGCCTTACCCCACATCTGTGCGGGAAGTTCGCTCTTTCCTTGGTCATGCAGGTTTCTATCGGCGTTTCCTTCGGGATTTCAGCAAGATTTCCCGACCCTTGTCCAACCTTCTGCATAAGGACACTGACTTTGTATTTAATGATGAGTGCAAGGCGGCCTTCGATCACTTGAAGTGTTGCCTGACTGCAACTCCAGTGATCCAACCCCCTAATTGGTGCCTTCCATTTGAGTTGATGTGTAATGCTTCTAACTATGCGATTGGTGCTATTTTGGGACAACGGGTTGACAGAGCATCTCATGTGATTGCATATGCCTCTAAGACTTTGGATCCTGCCCAGTCTAATTACACCAGTACTGAAAAGGAGTTGTTGGCTATTGTATTTGCTTTTGATAAGTTTAGATCATACCTGCTAGCAAGTAGAGTAGTTGTATTTTCTGACCATGCAGCGTTGAAATTTCTTTTGAAAAAGGCAGATGCCAAGCCACGGCTCATCCGGTGGATGCTATTGCTCCAAGAGTTCGACGTTGAGATTCGAGACCGAAGTGGACCACAAAACTGGGTAGCTGACCACTTGAGTTGCATCACCCATTCCCCCTCTCACCCCTCTTCTATTCGGGATGATTTCCCTGATGAGCAACTTCTACAGCTGCAGGGTAAGCTTCCATGGTATGCTGATCTGGTTAACTACTTGGTAGCTGGTGTTTTTCCTGTCGATTCCACTAAGGCCCAAACCCTTAAACTAAAAAGTGAATCTAAATATTATGTTTGGGATGACCCTTATCTGTGGAAATTTTGTAGTGACCAAGTAGTTAGGAGATGTGTGTCTAATCATGAGTTTCACTCTATATTTTATTTTGCTCATGCTTCTGCCTGTGGTGGTCACTTTGGACCGCAAAGAACTGCTAGGAAAGTGTTAGATAGTGGATTATTTTGGCCTTCCTTGTTTCATGAGTCCCATCTGTTTTGTAAGTCATGTGATAACTGTCAGAGATCAGGGAGTATTTCCCGTAGGCATGAGATGCCCCAGAACCCTATATTGTTTTGTAAGATATTTGACGTTTGGGGTATTGATTTTATGGGTCCATTTCCTGCTTCATATGGTTGTACTTACATACTGCTGGCTGTTGATTATGTCTCGAAATGGGTTGAGGCGAAAGCCACCCGGACTAATGATTCTTCTGTGGTGGTCGATTTTGTTAGGTCTAACATTTTCTACAGGTTTAGAGTTCCTAGAGCCATTACCAATGACCAGGGATCCCATTTTTGCAACCGAAGCATAGGTGCCTTGTTACGCAAGTATGGAGTGCTCCACAAGGTCTCCACAACATACCATCCTCAGACCAATGGTCAAGCTGAAGTCTCAAACAGAGAGATTAAGCAAATCCTTCATAAGACTGTTAACTCTACCCGGAAAGATTGGAGTAAGCGACTAGATGATGCTTTGTGGGCATATCGCACAGCCTATAAGACTCCGATTGGGATGTCTCCTTATCGGCTTGTCTTTGGGAAGGCATGTCATCTTCCGGTTGAGTTGGAGCATCAAGCCTATTGGGCTATTAAGCAGTGTAACATGGATTTGGCTAAGTCTGGGATGGAGAGGAAGCTACAGTTGCAAGAGCTAGATGAGCTGCGATTGGATGCCTATGAGAGTTCACGACTATACAAGGAAAAGACTAAGGCATTCCACGACAAACATATCCTGAGGAAGGAATTTTCTGTGGGCCAAAAAGTTCTTCTGTTTAATTCTTGGTTGAAGTTTATGCTAGGTAAGCTTGATCTAGATGGGATGGCCCTTTTGAGATCACTAACATATTTCCATTTGGTGCTGTTGAGCTATGTGATCCAGCCACAGGACGGACCTTTAAGGTCAATGGGCATCGCCTCAAGCACTTTCATGAGGGATTCCAGCAGTAGCCTGAGGGAGCAGAGATTCTCCTCATTGATGCCACTTATCCTCCATAAACCAACCCTTGGGGAGTATTCTTCTTTCTTCTCCCTCCTTCTCTTTTATTTGTTTTCCTTTTTCTACTTTGCTTTTTGAAATAATACAGTCTCTCTTTCTATGATTGCTACATATTATGAACTTGGACATGTTGGTTTTAATGGATCATTCTCTTTGGTCTACAATTCTTGACTCTTCGATTACATGTCTTGGTAGTTGATTTGACGTTGTTGATTGCTTGAGTTGGTATTGACCTTGTGAGGTTTTGGGCCTGCATGAATGGAATTCATCTTTTGCCATTCTTTCTTTCATGTGTGCATCTGCTCATGATTTGCGTTCTCTAGGACTTGCTCCTTTTCTTTTTGAAACTACATTTTTCACTTACATGCATAAGTATGATGAAAGCTTGTTTTCTTTCTTTTATTTTCCCCACTTTGGCTAACTAGCCTTTCCCTTGCATTATTATTCCTTTGCTAACCCCTTTGTGCTTTTTGCACATTCTTTTCTACGCCACATTACAAGCCTAAGCATAAAACCATTTTATTCTGCACCTTGCAAATTTATTGAGCATTGGTTTACCTTGGTTGTGTGTTTAAGTGTGGGGGTTGCTTAAGAGTGCAACAGTTTAAGTGTGGGGGGCAGATATTTGATTTTGTCATAGTGATTATGTATATAGTATCGTTTCTGAGATTTTGTCATAGTGATTATGTCTTTAGTATCGTTTCTGAAAAAAATGAAAAAAGAAAAAGGAAAAAAAAGTGTGAAAAAAAAGAAAGAGAAGAACCAAAAAAAAAACAAAAACAAAAACATAGAAAGAAAGGAAGTATATGAGTTAAATAAAAGTTTTCATACATAGAGAATGATTGTGTTAATCAGTGCTCTTTTCAATTTCTTTGGTGCTTAACCTCTCATTCCATACTTTTACCTATCTTCACCCTAACCCCATTACAACCTTTAATAACAAGCTCTCTTGATTTGTGCATGCATGTGTTATGAGTAGTGGAGACGTAGAAATTGAGCAAGCTTATGGTAGAACAATTTTCTTGAGTAGAATTTGAGCAATACACTTATGTACCCTAAACACTTGAGAGATTGATTGATTGAGCGCATCATTTGAGAGACCATCTTTTGTGATTAGCATCATTGATGAGATTACCATGAATTGTAATTTGAGATGAAGGGATTGTGGTCTTGATTGATTGATCTTTTGGAGCTTTGTGTCCCTTGTTCAATTTTCGCATTGTTAGCAATTGTTAGAAAAGAAGAATTTCTCCTTTAGGTCTTTTTCTTTGAATTTTGCTCAGGAGTGCAAAAAGATAAGTGTGGGGGAGTTTGATAATTGAATATTTCATACACTACTTTTTGTCTCTTGATCAATAATTTAGGACTCTTTAGCTAATAAATAATAGCTTTTATATCTATTTAGGCTTTGGGCCTTTGATTTTATTCTAGCCATTTTTAGTAGTAAAATTCCAGTTTTACATTGTTTCGCTATTTTTACCATAACTCTTGAACCAGACATCAGATTTGCCTCATTTTTGTCTCATATTTCAGATGATCCAGAGAGCTACAATTGTTATGAAAACATAAAGAGCAAATTCGGACAAGAGGGCGGTCAATTTTGGAGCCGAAGTCGATGTTTATTTCTGGATTTTATTTGGGCTCGAATTTTGTAATTAAAGCCCACTTTTAATTTAAGCCCATTTTCCATTTTATGGTTTATTTAGGTCAGATGGTGGCTGAACACATTTCTATTCACGTTTTTTAGAGTTTTGTGGATCAAAACAGAAGCTTTCAAATTCTCTGAAATGTTCTTCGCGTTCTTCTTCTGTTCTTTGTTTTTTCCAGTCATGTTCGGCTAAACGTTTGTGATTAACACAACGTTGATGATTCCATGATTCTTCCATAGAGCTTGTGCTTAACCGGTAACGTTATTCATTTCTATTTTCATCTTTTCGGATTCAATTTCTCGAAATAGATTGAATATTAGATTTAATATTCAGTTTGGTTCATCCCAAGGACTAAGCCCGAACTAGGTTCCAATGTTGCTGTGTGATTGCACAGTGAGACGCCATTGTTCAAGCAGATGCTAGGCGATCGTCTAGTCGAGGGATTCTCTGGATGAACGCAGAGATTTCGGTTCATCCAGAACCAAACGCGAATTCGTTCATTTTTCATTGAAAGATGGAAGTTTCTGGAATCTAAATGTTGGGTTGATCGTTTTTAATCTGTTTCTGTTTAATCCACTATGTTTCTGCATTTCGCTTTGTTTCTGTTTAATTTCGTTTTTAACCTATTTGAATCAACAAAACCCCCAATTTTACTGTTTCTGTTTTGCTGTTGCTGTCAATCAAACCCGCTGTGAATTCATTGAGGAAACAACCCAAGTTACATTATACTGCAAATCCTTTTCTAATCTGGTTATTTTGGGAGATACGACAAATCTCTGTCAATAACCAAATTTGGACAATAGCCCTAACCCTTGGAGTCTATTGAAGGACACTTCCCCACCCATTTTATGCTGCCAATGACAAGCTCAAGGTGTTGGAGGAAGGTGCTCAGCTGAAGGTAAGTCCTTAATCGACAACCAAGCAATTCTTGCTTCTGCACTAAGATGTTTTTCATGGAATTGTAGTAGGATTCTCATATTTTTGAGGTTCTCATTGAGTCCAAAATGTGTTTTTGTGTGGGGACAAGTAGGATCACCTTTTTCCAAACCCGAAAAGCTTAAGTTTTCAAACTACGTAAATCTACCAACTCTTACGGTTTTTGGGCAGTGAATGGAAATTGAAGGTTTTGAAGTAGTAAATGAAGTTCAAATGCTTTGAAATTTTACATGATGAAATCAGACATCCTGAGGATGAGTTTTATATAATATTTCGTGTGATTTTGATTTTCCAACCAAGAGTTCTTTAAGGTTGAAAATGACCTAAAAATAGGAACTTTGTCTCAGATCAGTGGCTTAAGTTTGGGAATAGGGGAAGAATTCGAACCTGGATGACCCTGGAAATTATTTTTCCTATAAACTAGACATCCTAAGGGTTCCACATCCACTGATTTCATATCAATAAGATTTTTCAACAATTTATTAAAAATCATCAGATTTCCTAAAAAATTCTGGTGTTAGGCGAAATTTATGAAACTTGAAGTAAAGGTTGTTATGTGATTGAAGGCATGATGTTTTGCTATATCTAGGGTGTTAGCACGTGTAGACCATATTTTCAACATCAAGGGAAGAGTTTGCTAATCTCAAGAAGTACCAGGTAGTAACTATTGACTTGCATACTCTATGATGCTCTTGCATGTGTGTTTTGTCATGATGTAGGAGAACGGGTTGTGGTGTCTATTGGACTATGTGTCCTTAGGCCTCTGCTGCAGTACCGAAATTAGGCTGTAGTACCTATTGGACTGTGAGTCCTTAGGGTTCTGTTGCAGTATCGAGGGCATATAAGATCAGGCTGTAGTACCTATAGGACTACACGTCCTTAGGTTTCTACTACAGTACCGAGGTATGAGGTAGGTAGGTCCTAACGGACTGCATGTCCTTAGGTGGCTACTGAGGCCTCAGGAGGGGTAGGTGGTTAGGGTTTGGCCACCCTAACTACTGAAGCCCCTAAGCGCTGATAGTTCCGAAGGGCTTGTCTTGACCAGGTCGTCCTGCGAAGGAAATACGTGATAGTTTATTATGCCAAAGGTAGGTTTATTTTTACTTCCTGATTGTGATTTGCATTGCATGCATTGCTTACATATTGTATATGAGTCTAACAGTTACTCCGGGGTTCAACTTTGAACTCCAGACAATTGTGGAGAGACAAGGGTAAGGCAATAGCAGACAAAGGTTGAAGAAGGTAAGGCGTGATGCGGAGAGTTGAAGAAATAGGGGATGCCCTATCGCTTTTTGTATCATTACATTTTGGATGATTGTTATTTATGATCAATACTTTGTTTGGATGACTGTATTTAACCCCTTTGGGGACTTATTTACTGTTTGGATTGTAAATGTTTAACAGTATGTAAGGATTGTCCAAACTAGGTACCGTGCTCTACTGCGTACACTCTATTATATATTAAATGGACCAAGTACTAGGTGAAGGTAATTAAATAAAAGGAGTCCCTCTAACTCGCCACCCAAAAGGGCGAGGCCAGTAGGGGTGTAACACAACTGGTTTATATTAGGCATTGGAAAAGCATCTTTAGGACATACCTTATTCAAATTAGTGTAATCTATACAAACTCTTCATTTGCCATTCAGCCTTTTCACCATGACCACATTTGATAACCATGTGGTATATTGCACCTCCCAAATGAAACCAGCTTCTAACAGCTGTTGGTCAAATTCCCTTATGGCAAGCGAACCAGTCGAACAAGTAATAAAGTGAAAGTAGAGTATCGTCCCACAGAGACTGAGATACCAAGGAATGACGCTCGATTGCTATGATAGTCGTGAAACAGAAAGTAGATAAAATCGGGTTGAGAGGTTGTGGTAATTATGCTACTAGCAAAAATAAGCAAAATAACAATAAACGAGAGAAGATATCAGTAATAGGTTAGGCTGGACTCAGAGTCACCCTTAAGTGCATCAATCCCCCAGTTGTCGTACACAATGCTACGGCATCTATACTGTATAGCTTCTGCAATTGCTACAGCATAGCTGCTACTCACAAGGCTATTTGGTTAACCCACCTCTATAGTCTACTGAAGCTTCCGCGTCCGATACGTAGGATACTACCTATACTCCTTCCATATTCCTATGGTAACTTTCTAGTGTAGATCTTTGCTATGCACAAGGTGTTATGGTTATGAGAGATAGACCCATTCCTGAAGTCTACAATATAGGTCATGCCGTGCACGGGCCGCCTAGCAAGCATCTATTTCTCGGAGGTCTAACTCCACCCCTTGCCAGTAAGTGAAGCCACTGGTCTAACCCTTAACTTCCGTTAACTGACTAGTAATTGAAACACCGATACGCAAACCAAATTTATTGAATTAAAAACATGCAACTGGGTTCATTTGACACTTAAAGATTCATCCTCGTCCAGCCATATGAAAATCAGTTCATGACTGACGAGGAAGACGCAAAACAAACATTAATAGAAGGACCCATGATTGAAATACGAAATAAACTAAAAGAAAACAGAAAGCTTGAACGAAGTTCCGAAGCGTGGATGAAGTCCTGTCACGTTACTGCTCCACGTCGTCTTCTCTCCGTCGTGCTGAAAAAAAGGATGCTGGGTTGTCCTAGAAATAACGTGCTCTGTGATCTTTCTCACTCTTCTCGAGAGTCTGCTGAAGATAGAATTCTGTCTAGGGCTCTCTGACTTCTTTAAGGTTCACTCGGCTGCCTATAATCGGGCTTTCGTGCGGCGCAAGTTGCAGCGAGTTGAGACTTTCCTATTCTGTCGAGATCTTCAGTATCTTCTGATTAGATTAGATTCCCTCTGCAAATTCTACGGGATTCTTTCAAATCTTTCAGTTCTGATCCTCCGCCTCTTCTATTCCGTTACGTCAGCAATCCATCTGTCAATATCGCCCTTTTCTTTAATTCATGAAATCATCTAGATAAAAAGGTCAGAATATAAGCCGCATAGCATTGCGACCTCTACTTAGCTATAGCATTCGTGTGCCTTGTTTTGCTCTTCAGTCTGCTGTCAGAATGCTATAGTGATGAGGACATAGGAGGCAGCATGACCAAGGCAACAAATTTGGAGGACATATAAGGTCTTGGAGACCCAATGAGAAGAGCAAAAGCTAAAAATGTTAAAAAGGCTCCAGATTGAAGACCTTGAAGAATAAGCCTCAATGGATATGCATGAAGGCTTCATTGGGCCTTGGCCCAAATTCTACATTTCGTTTTATTTTCTTACATTTAGTTAAACTTTTGTAATAAGGCTTATTGGGCTTTGTGTGTAAGCAGAATTAGGTTAAACTTAATATGGATGTTGCCCACCATATAAGGGAACACCATGGTTTTTGGAACGGCAGATTTGAATTGAGATTTTAACCATTTTGGTGAGAGACAAGCTTCTCTAGGGTTCTTTTGAGAATCTCTGAACTTATCAAGGGCTTCAATCCTTGTGGCGTTCTTCAGCTTATCAATTCTTTGGAATTGTGGCGCCTACCTCTAATCCAGTTTTTCGTCCTAAATTTGTTCATTTCGTATCTCCCATTCCCCTTATCGTTTTTCAGTGTTTAATTAGTCAAATTCGTAGTTCAGATCGTCATCTTTCACCTCGTTTTGGAAACACTCAATTCCGACATCTGTAGCGTGAGATACGGACGATTCTTTCAGGACGCATCAGAGGCTAAAAATTCTGGTGCGAAAATTCCATTCCTTGTTGATTCGATCATCCTTTCCTTTCGGGAATCATATCATTTGGTATCAGAGCACGGTTCTAGGATTGGAATTGGGTTATCTTTTCTTGATTGTTTACATCCAATCTGGTAACCCTAATCCCTAAATTTGTGTTTTTGGTTTTTGAATTGTGAAATTCTGTTTTAGCCGTCGTTCTTTGTTCCTAATTTGTTCTTTCAATCTTTTGGTTGTTTTTTTCCTTTCAATTTCTTGTTCAGTTCATATATTTCTGCACTTTGTTCTTGGTGTTCATCCCTTGTTCATCATTGTTCTTGAGTTTTAATCCTTTCGATTCATGTTTCTTGAGTAGTGTGTTGTTAGTGTGTTAAGTAATAGCTCATTTTTGTGGGGAATTCTATCTAATTCAGTTCTGAATTGGTGCAATTTCAAAGTTGGTTCCAAAATCACAAATTCCTCTTGTTGAATCAAGTGTTATAAGAAAAAAAAAATCAGTTGTGATAAAAAAAAAGAATCAGGTGTTATTTTTTAAAAAAAATCAGTTGTGATAAAAAAAAAAAAGAAAGAAGAGAAAAATATATATACTATACAGCACCTTGCTATTATTCAATTACACACACTACTACGTGTGAATCAAGTCCAAAGTTGGGTTTTCTTTGTCTTGTCTTCTTTGAGTCCAAAGTGTCTTCCTTGAATAATTCCTCCAAATTGATTTGGAATTTTCTGTCTTGTTGTCTTCTTTGACATCTTGTCCAAATTGTATTGTGAGTCACCGCCAATTCCAGAGTTTGGGATTGTACTCTTGAGTGTTCTTGGAGATTCTGTTAAGAACTTAAAGAGAGCTATTGAGTGGTAAAAGGCAAGAGAGCACAGTACACAAAAGCCTTATAGAGAGCAACAAACACGAGTGATACATTTTTAAGAGTGTAAACACGTGAGCGAGTGGTAAGGTCCTATTACTTTTATTCTTGTTCTTTTCCTTGAATTATGGCAGGTGGTGAAGATAATAGGTTGCTGATTGAAGCCATTACAACTTAAATGCAAAGGATGATGAGAGAACACACAGAGGAGTTATATGAGAGAATTGAGAGAATAGAAAATCAGGGGAATCATGATGAAGATAGACAGAGAGGGAGCGATGAAAGAAAGAAGGAGAAGAGATAATGAGAATGATGCTAGAGAGGATAGAATTAAGGGAGTGAAGCTTAATATACCATCTTTTAAGGGAAAAAGTGATCCGGAGGCTTATTTAGAGTGGGAAATAAAGATTGAGCACTTATTTGATGTCACAATTATACTGAAGAGAAGAAAATGAAGGTGGCAGCCATGGAGTTTAGTGATTATGCTCTCATTTGGTGGGACCAATTGCAAAAGGAGAGGGCGAGATATGAAGAACCATTGGTGGATAGTTGGGTGGAGATGAAAAGGCTAATGAGAAGAAGATATGTTCCTTCCCATTATCATCGAGACCTTCACAATAAACTTCAAAGACTCACACAAGGTAACAAGAGTGTAGATGAGTATTTTAAAGAGATGGAGGTGTCCTTGATTAGAGCAAATATTAGTGAAGAGCGGGAGGCTACTATGGCACGTTTCTTGCATGGGTTGAATAGTGATATAAGGGATGTTGTGGAGTTGCAAAATTATGTGGAGTTAGAGGATTTAGTGCAACAAGCTAGTAAGGTAGAACAACAACTCAAGAGAAAGGGTGTCATGAGGGAAAACTCTTCAAATTTCAATTCTTCAAGCTGGAAGGATAGAAATAAGAAGGAGGGAGGTACATCATCAAGCAATCCCACTACTACACCTCAAAGGACTCAAACTAAATCCAATGAGATCCCTAAAAAGACAAGGAGTAGTGAAATAAAATGCTTCAAGTGTTTGGGGAGAGGTCACATAGCTTCAGAATGTCACATAGCTTCGCGAATTACGCTGTTATTAACACATACGGATGATTTCCATCTCTCAATCCCTATATCATCAATACATGCCCTTTTGCTTGGTTAAATCATAATTAAGTTCATCTTTACCATCCAATTCAGTCATGAAATATAGGGAAAATATGGTATTATTTGTGCTCATCAACAGCTCTTTTACATGCTCCCCCAAGGCCTTCCCTCTCTCTGGGCCGAGCTTTCTTTTCTTCTAGGCCACTGGAACTGACCCCAAATGGATTGCCAATCTATGACAGCAAAATTTAGGATCCACCCCAGGTATCTCGAATGATTTCCAGGCAAATACATCTTTGTTATTCTTAAGAAAGTCTTCCAACTCGGCTCAAACCGCGGGTTCTAACACTTTCCCGACTTTGGTAACTTGCCCAGACTTAGTACCCAGGACGAGATCTTCTAACTCTCTGTTGGGCTCCGGTCTCTGGATCTTGTCCTCTTCTTTTAAATCCAGCTCAACCAGATTTACTAATTTTCCTTGCAGCTTTGCTTTACCTTTACTCGAATTATCTTCCTTGTGAATCCAAGGTGGAAAGGATGGACCATCCTTACTTTCTTTAACCGTCTCAAAGTAGCAATACCGAGACTCCTTTTGGTCTCCTTTGACGATGACGACCTCATTCTTCTTACTAACCAGCTTCAATTTCTGATGTTTCATAGACACCAGCATATCTCAGTTGTGTATTGTCGACCTCCCCAACATTATGTTATAAAGGGACAGGAAGTCGGCAACATGAACCTAACCCACTCTGTCTTGAATGCTTCTTTCATCCCCAGCGTTAACCTAAGGTCTATATACCCCTTGGGAAGAGTATCCTACCTGTTGAAACCTGTCAAGGTTGTCTTACACAGCTTTAGGTCCTCTGGGTCGAATTTCATCCACTTGAATGCATTCCACAAGATGATATCTACTATCCTACCAGCATCTTAAAAAATTTTCTTCACCCGACAGTTTACCAAAGTTCCAGTAATCACCAAACCATCATAATGACCTGAAGCTACATCCTTCAAATCTTCCTTGGTAAAACACAGTACAAGAGGTTTTGGTTTAATAGAATCTTCTTTGAACTTTAGGTGATCCCTAATGGACAGGACCTCCCTCAAATACTTCTTTTCTTTGACTCATCGAGTCTCCGCCTCCTCCAAACGCTCCACTCATTATGTTACAATCGTATTCAGCTTTAGGGAACTCATCATCGCTACCCTCTGCTTTCTTCTGCTTTTGATCTTTCCTTCTCTTCTTGAGGGCCGGACTCTTGCTTCGTCTCCCTTGCTGGCGTTTATTATTTTTCCACCCTTGGGTTCTGATCACGTATTATCGCAACTTTCCTTCCCAGATGAACTTCTCAATGGCATCCCTAAGATTCCAGCACTGGTCTGTAGTATGTCCCGGCTAGTCATGGAATTCACAGTACCGAGATTGATCTAAGACCACCTTATTATGGCCGAGGTCTATCAACCTTCTTCATCTCGGTTAGGGCGACCTCCTTCCAAACTTGAGAGCGTGAAACACTCAAAGGAGTAAATTTCTTGTACTTTCCTTCAGCTTTGTTACCCCAAGATTCGTTGTCTGGGTCCTACCCGTGGAAATCCTACCTTTGGCTTCCGTGCTCTTCGTTCCCTCTTGGAAATCTTCTGGACTATTCCTTTCCCTTTGGAGGTAGGCTCTTTCCCCTATCTTTAGCCGCAGCATTCGCGATTTCCACTTGTTCCAATTCCAAATAATTCTTTGATCGAATTCTGAAATCCTCTAGGGTTTCGACAGGTTCATTGAAGATCGATTTGGCCAACCAGGATGAAGAGTCTAAGCCAGCTATGATTAAGTGCACGTGTATACTCTCCTTGAATCCATGCACTTGCAATGCAACATCTTTAAAACGATTCAAGTATTTCTAGAGAGTCTCTCCCAACTGTTACTTGATCTTGCAGAGGGTGAACTCAGGTCTCAACTGTCTCTTGCTCGTCACAAAATTCAGCAAAAACTTATCTCCTAGGTCTTCAAAGTTTTGGATTGACTTTGCAGGCAATGTGTGAAACCACGCCTGTGCTGCACCTTGTAGGGTAGCAACAAACAACCAAGATATGATGGGTTCCGCAAATTGCCTCACATACATCCTCATATCGAATGTATTAATATAAGCTTGTGGATCCTAAGTTCCATCATATGTTGGCAAGTCAACCAAGCCAAAGTTCTTTAGGTATGGAGCATCTACAATCTCGTACGTGAAGGGGCTACTGTTATTCTACCCCTACTATACTTTCTTCTATACTTGCCGGGAACACTCTTTGTTTGTGGAGGTGCATCTCGGTTTGACATTACAATATCCCGGTTAGGCTCAGTTTGCTTGTTCTTCAAGGACGTATGATCTGGACCCTGAGCTTCGGGAGTCTGAACCTAATCTTGGTCGATCAAGTTCTTTCCAACATTATCATTCTGAGGGCCTTCAGCATCAACTTGAACAGAACCTGAAGGAGTAACTCGGCTTGGCTCATCCCGGTTCCTATTTTGAGATGGATTCTCAACTCGCCTGAGGCTCTCCTTGAGCAATATCATTCTTTCGACATCTTCATGCCAAGGGTGTTTTATACTAGTTTGAGCAAAAGTCGCGACATTAACCCAGCTGGGCCCACTTTCATTCAGGTTCTCGTTCATGACTCGACATCCCCCAACCTTTGTTAGTTCTCTATGAGTTTTGATGATGACTGACAATTGCAAACCCAAAGTGAAGTATTGTCTTGGTAAGTTGAAAAACTTACTGTCAAGACAAAACTCGAGTTTTGGTTTCAAAACTCCAGTTTTGGGATTAACAGAGAGTTGCTCTATTTTCATAAAAATGAAAAAACTCAAGTTTCCATGAGGAAACTCGAGTTTTGGAACTTACAGAGAGCACTTGTTTTTCACCTTAAGACAAAACTCGAGTTTCAGTTTGAAAACTCAAGTTTTGGTTTATACAGAGACTACATGTTGTTTTCTGAGAAAGTCAAAACTCAAGTCTTGGTTTGAAAACTCGAGTTTTGGTCATATAGAGAGTCTCCAAGTTTTAAATCCAGTTTTGCGCCAAGAATCTTCAACTTCAACGAGTTTTGAGATTTTCTAAGTTTTCTCTTAGTTAAGAGAAAACTCAAGTTTTGATTTCAAAACTCGAGTTTTGACTTCAACTTCAACGAGTTTTGAGATTTTCTAATTTTTCTCTTAGTTAAGAGAAAACTCAAGTTTTGATTTCAAAACTCGAGTTTTGACTTGATTAATTGTTCTCAACATTTTACACAGTTTTTGAAAACTGGAGAGTGATCTGGCTCAAAACCTTCAAAGTTTTTCATTTAAAAATGAAAACTCGAGTTTCACTTTGAAAACTAGAGTTTCAGTCAATCAGAGAAGTTTCAAAGTTTTCAACGTTTTCATTCTTAAAATGAAAACTCGAGTTTTGGCTAGGCAGAGAGGTCTGAACTTTTCCTAGTTTTCATAATCAAATGAAAACTCGAGTTTTGGTTTAGAAACTCGAGTTTTGATCAAACCGAGAGCCCTGGAACTTTTCTCAATGTTTTCACATTGAAGTGAAAACTCGAGTTTCACTTTGGAAACTCGAGTTTTGATCAAACAGAGAGCTTAAGATTTTTCAACACCTTAAAAACTCAAGTTTTGTTTTGAAAACTCAAGTTTTGATGTTTTGGACTTCCACGTGCTATTCTCATTAAAAGTCCAAAACTCGAGTTTTGGTTTGGAAACTCGAGTTTTGAGTTTCACTTAAACTCTGGTCCAAAAGCTCAAAACACGACTTTGCTCTCTGGAAGAAGAAAACTCGAGTTTAGAGTTTGAAACTCGAGTTTGAACTTAAGTGCACAGTTGAAAACTCGAGTTTTATTGAACAAACTCGAGTTTCTATCGCTGATTCTGAAATTTGAATTTAACGATTTTGTGAAACCTTGTTATTTGATCTCAATACTTTCCAGTTTTAATCTTCTATATTCCTATCTATGTTTAACCACTTTGTTAGTGAGGTTCAGATGATTTAGAAGATGTTTATTGAAGGTTTAAAGCAAAAGCAAAAGGTGATGTCAGAACATTAAATGCTAAACCCAGAAAGCTGCACATTTCTGGCTAATCCATCTGCACACGCCTACAAAGAATTAAAGAATGATTTCTACTTCCAGCTACAACTACTCCAACGGATTTACTTGCAGAAAGTCAACTCTGAAACATTGCCCAGCTGGATTAAGTGGAAATTAGAGAGAGAAGCTGCCTAAACCACTTCCTAACATTGGCAAAACTTCTCCAACGGATCTATTGGGAAAGCAACGGTCATTTAATGATCTCTGAGTATAAATAGAAGAGCATTCAAGTCTTCCCACCAACCACAACCACTGAAAACGAATTGCATTCAAGTGTTCATTTATTTTCCTCAGTTTTCACTTGTATAGTATCTTCTGATACAAAGAGCTTCAGTGTTTATTAATATCTGCTCGTAGAGAGAGTTTTCCTTCTGATTATCATTTATTGTAAAGAATCACAAGTCAAGGGGACTTGTTGATTTGGGTGTTCATTGATTACAACTTGTAAGGGGGAGTGAGTTCTAGTGAGAGAACTACTTCTAAAGTACAGAGTGTGTAATCTTTGAACTAGTGGAAAATCCCACAGAGTCTGGGGACTGGATGTAGGTCAGTTTGTTAGGACCGAACCAGTATAAATCCTTGTGTCCTGCTATTCTTCTTCTTGCTCTGTTCTGCCCTATTTTTACTATCTTAAAATAGAACAAGTTTTTCAAATTTTTAAAATACCCAATTCACCCCCCTTCTTGGGTATTATGCACCATTTTTCACTTGGTATCAGAGCACTAGGAGAAGGAGAAGAATGAGGAAAGATCTCTATGGCTAGGGTAGAAGGAGAGGGTAAGACAACTGTTGGTGGAGTAGTGGGGGAAGGAAGTACCACAGTGGATAGTGTGGAAGCAGATTCAGGAGAGGAAGAAGGAATGGTAAGGTGAGGAAAGGTAAAGGAATGGGAAGAAGAGGCTTCAGGGTCAGGCTTAGGTTGGAAAGAACTTAGACCAGCACCAAATCTAAATGCCGCAGATGAGCCAATTCCAAGTTGCTTCATAATCTTCTTAACCTTGTCGCTTAAGCTGACATGAGAGACAAGTTGGGTGGACAACTTGGCTTCCAGATCAAGGATCTGGTCAGACACTTCACTGTGAACCCCTGATATTTGCTCCTTCATCGCTTCCTGAGCATCTAGCACTTCATGATTTCAACTCCTTACTTCAGCAACCAACTTCCCAATCTCAAATTCCAATCTTATCGATAGAGACGCAATTGCAGCATCTACAATTGCCTTGACCTTAGACTCAAAATCAGATGGTAAATTAAAGGAAGTAGGAGCAGACTGGGCCTCTTGAGCTCTAGAATGTGTGGCTCTAGTGTGAGATGCAGTGGGGGCATATGATTGGCCTGAGTCTTCGCCCTCAACCGTGATCTTCATGTAGTTGAGTTGATTCTTCCTAAATGCAACTGGTTTCTTCATAACATCAGGAGGATCCACATACCACACCTTGTGGTAAAAGAGGATAACAGATACAAGGGAAGGATAAGGAATATGAGAGGGTCTGCAGGAAGAAAATTTAAACTTGATCATTTCTTGGTAAATCCAATAACCAAGATCAAATTTAGTTTGTCTTACGAAGGCAGCAAAGAGGGGGTAATCCTTTTGGGTGAAATGAGTGAAATTTCCACCCTTTTAGATGAAATTTCGAGAGTAAATATACCAAAGGATTCGGTTCATGTTGCTCATATCAGCTGGTTTGAAGGAAAGAGAATGTGCTTGGTTGGTAGGAAAAGTCTTGTTGGAATAGACGGTAGTGAAGATATCATGGTTGCTCAAGTAATTTCAAGGACAGGTGGAGGATTGGCAATTTTAAGAATCTTGTTGATGATGGAGGCAGATATGGTGAATCCTACACCCTTCACATTTGTGGTCACCCTCTCTTCAACCAAAATCCCTTCTGAGTCCAAGATGTTGCTTGACACCATGTTAAAATAGAAGATTTTAACAACGTTTCTCAAGTAGGAGGCTAACAGAGAAACAAAAGACTCATAGTCCTTTAACCTAGGTGAGAGATCAATGTTGTGATCCTCCTTCAATCTCTCCAAGTCTACTGAAACAGAAGGACAGAAGGTCTTATTCATGAAGAAATCCTTAAACCTTTTTGTTAGTTCTCTGATGGTTTTGATGAGTGCCAACAACTACAAACAATGAAAGAGGTTTTGCTCTTTAAGTGTTGAAAATTCTGATTAAGAGCAAACCTCGAGGTTGGTATAGTAACCTCGACGTTTGGCCTTACAGAAGCTTTTAAAAAGCCAAGTGTTTCATTGTTCAAAACTTGGTTTCACAAAACAATGTGAAACCTCGAGGTTGGCAAGTTAACCTCGAGGTTCTGGATCCTTTAGAAAAACTCAAGTTTTTGCTCCAACACAAGAAACCTCAAGGTTTGGTTTGAAAACCTCCAGGTTTATGTTTTGGCGCTTAACTGATCTTTTTGAAAAATATGTGAAACCTTGAGTATTGCAAGTAAACCTCGAGTTTTAACTCATCTAGAGAGGTCATGGTTTTCATCAAGTTTGAAAACCTCAAGGTTCATGTTGAAACCTCGAGGTTTGGCACTTTGTCTTAAAGCTCAAATTTTCAAGAAAATACTTAAACCTCGAGTATTATTTTCTAACCTCGAGTTTTCTCACACACAGAGAGCACACTGGTTTTCAAAGAACTGAAAACCTCGAGGTTCAGATTGAAACCTCGAGGTTGAGCCCTTTATTCAAAAACTTAACTTTGCAAATTTGAAAGCAAACCTCGAGTATGGTTTTGCAACCTCGAGGTTATCGGGCTCCAGAGGAAAAATGGTTTTTTTTCACCAAGTTTCAAACCTCGAGGTTACTGTTTGAAACCTCAAGGTTTGTGGCTTCCAAAGATTTCTCAAAAGGTTTCTTTTCAAAGGAAACCTCGAGGTTCACAAAGTAACCTCGAGGTTACATGTTTTGCCAACTGAGTTTGCTTGAACTTTTCAAGCAAACCTCGAGGTTTGAATTCCAAACCTCAAGGTTTCTGGCCGTTACTGCAAATTCGAATTTGGGAATTCTGTAATACTTTCTTGTTTGATCTCAATGCTTTCCATGATTATTCTATATTGATTCTAGATATGTTTAACCATCTTTCTAGTGAGTTTCAGACAGATTAACGAAGGTTTATTGAAGGATTAGAGCAAAAGCAAAAAGTGTGTCAGAACATTTAATGCTCAGCCCAGAAACTTGCTTCCTTTGGTTAATCCACTGGTACACGGCTACAAAAGATCACAAGGAAGATTACTACAACAAGAAACATCCTCTGTAACGGATTTATTGCCAGAAAGTCAACTCAGACTTAATTAACAGCTGGATTATGCAGAAAAGAGAGATAGAAGATGACTAAACTTGAACCAACACTATGCAGATGATTTCCAACGGTTCAATCTTCTTTACAACGGTCATTTAATGTTCTCTACCTATAAATAGAGTTCATTAACTCCTTCACAAGCTGATACACCAACTCAGAGCGAAAATTTACTAAGTTCATTTATTGTGTATTAGCTTTCACTTGTAAAGTATCATACTTGATACAAGCACTTCAGTGATTATCTTATCTACTCTGTGAGAGAGTTTTTTCACTTGTAAATCATTCATTGATTGTGATAACTACAAGTCAGGGGACTTGGTGTTGGAAATTATGCCCTAGGGGCAATTCATTGTACTTTGGATATTTAAGTTATTTAAAGTATTCTCTTTTGTTATCATTTTCGTTTTCATGTTCGTATTGATAACTGCATCCCTGGATAATCTTATAGATTATCCTAAATGTCCCTAGTCGGTCATCTACACGGGAGTGAAGATGAAATAAGACCAGTATCACTTTGATGAGGTATGGAGATACGAGTCAAAGTCATGGGCACTTGTAAGAGTACAAGGTGCTGGACCGACCCACTATGAGAAAGCTGCATGGATTAAGTCATAAGCTTATCTCATGTATAACCGCGTCACAACGCCCTATGACCTGAGATCATCATGGATTCCTACATGATGAGTCACTGGTCTTTGACCTAGTCAAAAGTCACCTTTGACCGGGTGATGATAAAGACTAGGATCGGGATCAGTGGTTTTCATGCGGAGGAATGTGAGTGGTCAAGATGGGATTTGTCCCTCAAATATGTACAGAGATAATGCTGGGCCCCTCGATGAGTGAGTCTAAGAAATGTATGGCCATACTGTGATGGAAAAGAGTTTCCATTTCACTTATTAGACTACTCAAGAATCGAGAAAGCAATGGTCAAGAAAAGGAAGTTGACATTATCCATGCCTCATCCTTGACCAAATTATCGCGTGACAAAAGGGATGTGACATGGTTGTACGATAGGTAGTATCGTGTCATCGATCCCCATGTGAATTGGATGGTCGCAATGTCTTGCTAGAGGCCGCTTGCGACTTGTGGGCTGATACAGTGTTGGCCCACTGCCAATCTCATATGGGCCTGCAGGGTCGCACACAAGAATAATCTAACACAGGTAAAAGTGTCCAGATTCATTGAATCCCAGATTAGTCTGAGATTAAATGAATACTAAATTAGATCTAGGATTTATATATATATGTATATATAAATTCGAAATTAATATATATATTATAAATGAAGATTATAATATTATATATGATATTTGTTTAGTATTTAATTTATTTGATAAATTAAATATCTGAAATAAATAGAGATATTGTATCTCATTTAATTTCGAATAAGGATATCGTATATCTGTTTAATATTAAATTGAGATATAGTATCTCAGATTTAATTAAATAGATAGATATCATATCTCGGATTTAATTTATATTGATAAATTAAATCAAAAGGCTTTAAATTTAGATTTGATCTAAATTCAAGATTCGGATTTCAAATCTGGCTTTTAATATATTTGATTACATTTATGAGATAGATCTGATTAATATATTGACTAGATTCGAAATTCCGAATTTCCAAAATTAATCAGGATTAGTTTTGGTTATATAATACTCCTATCAGGTTTAGAAAAACTTACAGACTTTTCAGTCGAGCGTATTAGAAAGCCGCGAGAAACCCTAGAGCAACTTGAGAGAGAGATGCACAAGAAGCGCTAGCATGCTGCCGCAACTGTGTTCGGGGATTGTTCGTGTGGATACCAGTAGAGGAAGCCGATCCTAGAGTCGACTTCTGCTGATCGAGAAGGTAGTCCACCTGATCAAAGAGAACGATGTAAGAACCGGCTGTCACCCAAGAGGGGGGGTGAATTGGGTGTTAGATTAAAACTTAAGTTACTTTGAAAATCTTTTCGACACTAAATGAAATCAGTTTGAATGACAAAATTGATTTATAAAACAATAATTAATCATTCAAACATGTGTGGACATTCAAATGTATATGCTGGAAATATAAGAGATAAGGGAAGAGAATATGCAAACGGATTTATACTGGTTCGGCCCAATCCTTGACCTACGTCCAGTCCCCAGGCACCTCCTGAGATTTCAATCCACTATCTCACTCAAGCTTTAATCGGGTACTTGAGAACCGCTACAATCCCACAAGTTTAGCCGGGCACTTGTGCAGCCTTTTACAAATCTCTTACAGAGATACTCCCCCTTACACACCGTAAGGATACACCGCTTGATCACACACTCTGTACTCGAAGTAATCCTCACTCTAGGATTCACTCCCCTTACAAGCTGTAATCAACACAATGTGTTTCCCACTCAAGATCACCCAATCTTGAGTAACTCACAGATGGAAGGATAAGATGTTTACAATAAATCTTCTCTCTCTCAGAAGTAAATGAATAAACACTGAAGTGCAGTACGAATCATATCACTCTCTATGATGTAATCATTAAGAACAGAGAGTATATGATAAAAATCAGAGTATTAGCATGTTGAAGGTGTGAACTTGTGTCTCTGCGTTTTTTTTTTTGCTCTGTGTTCTCTATTTGGAGACTTCAAATCTTCATGTATTTATGCTAACTGAAGCTTGTGACCGTTGCAATTCGTTGAGACTTGAACCCATTTGAAAATATAGCTGTTAGAAACTAGCCGTTGGAACTTTTGCACAGTTTTTGATGTTCTGACATCACTTTTGCTTTTGTCTTAAACCTTCAATAAACTTTCTTTGATCTGTCTGAAACTCACCAAGAAAGTGGTTAAACATGTCTAGGAACACTAGAGATTAATCATGGGAAGTATTAAGATCAAACAAGAAGGCATTGCAAATTCGTCGGATTTGAAATTCTGAATCAGTGTCGCGAACTCGAGTTCAGTTCTTGCAGGCTCGAGTTCGTGGCTTTAGTGTTCAAAAATAAGTAAGTTCAAAAAGTGTGAACCTGAGGTTTGTTTTCTAAACCTGAGGTTCTCAAGTGTTTGAAAAGCCAAATTGCTCTCGGCATAAAATGAACCTGAGGTTCACAATCTAAACCTGAGGTTCGCAACTCATTGAGAAGTTACATTGCTCTCTGTCTGAGATGAACTCGAGTTCGTTCACTTATAGGCTCGAGTTCGGCTTTTCCCAAATGTTCATTTCTTCTCTGGAACTCTCGAACTCGAGTTTGTGACTGATGAACTCGAGTTTGGTTGCTTCTGACTTGGACTGGCTTGAGTTTGCAACTTTATCAACTTTCAAAGCCCATATCTCCCTGGTCCGAACTCCGTTTTGGTCCGTTCAAAGCTTGATGGAAAGCTCTGTGTGTCTAGTTTCCAATGGCACTGATTTGAGCTCAATTGGATTTGTATTTTGTGAGATATACCCAAAATACTGAAGCTTGGTCTGGACAGTGACGTTGATTTTCGATCCAAATTGTAAAATTCATATATAATTCATCTGAACTCCTTTGGCCATGAATGTTTGTTAGAAGTACGTGTTGGATGTCTAGTTTCCAATGCTTTTGGTTTCGTATCAATCCAATCTCTGGTTTGTGAGATATCATCGAATTACCAGACCTCGCCCGAGCTGAACGTGAAACAGAGTGGAGCTGAAGTGCTGATGACCACTATGAACTCGAGTTCACACTTACAGGCTCGAGTTTGCCTAGTCCAGAAACACCAGAAATGCTGAAAACACGTATGGGCTCGAGTTTGTTCTTATAGGCTCGAGTTTGCCTAGTCCAGAAACACCAGAAATGCTGAAAACACTTATGGGCTCGAGTTTGTTCTTATAGGCTCGAGTTTGAAGTCCTGAACTCGAGTTTGGGGTCCTGAACTCGAGTTTGTTCATGATAGGGAGGGAAATTACTGCAGCAAGGTAGTAAACTCGAGTTTAATACTTGGAGACTCGAGTTTGCTCATCTAGAACCTCATTCTTGCTTGTTTTAACTCTGAATTGAACCATTCCAACTCCCAAATGATCTTGGAGGCTTCTAGCATCAATATAAGAACTTGGATCATAAAATCTTCATTCCATATATCAAGTTCTTCATTATTTGGTCTCTTCTCTTCTTCCTTTCAATTCTTATCTCCTCTTTTATCAACCTCTATAATTCAACTTGGATTAATCTACATTAAATACAACAATTTGTCAATGTAGGAGATAATTATACTACTCAATCTTTTTGCTTATAAGAATGACATCTATATAAGACATCATCAAAACTAATCAAAACTAACAAACGAGACGCAGACGTGTTGATCGAGAAGGTAGCCCACCTGATCAAAGAGAACGTGACGCGGACGTGTTCAATATAAGGTATGATTCGGTTCCCAAACCTTGATTTAAACGTCATTGAGTGATCCTCAGGAAGGATTCGTAAGAAATTTTAATCCGCTGCGTGTACGAATCCCTACACTTGGTAGTTGGGGTGTATTGATTACAACTTGTAAGGGGGAGTGTGTTCTAGTGAGAGAACAACTCTTAGTACAGAGTGTGTAATCATTATTGTTGAGTTAGTGGATTGAAAATCCCAAGTGAGGCTTGGGGACTGGATGTAGGTCAGAGAAAGGACCGAACCAGTATAAATTGCCTGTGTCAAGCTTTTCTTCTTATCTCCTCTGTTCTACTCTGTTTTGAGTGTTTAAATACAGAACAAGTTTTAAAAATTTTAAAGATACCCAATTCACCCCCCCTCTTGGGTATCAAGCTCCAACTTTCACTTTTGGCACCCTCTTGGTCCATCTGAGTAGGAGCAGTTGAGAAACCCTCTGGAGCAGAGTCATCATTGTAGATTTTAGAAATTGCATCCTCAACAAACTCTAGAACTTCAGAAACGGGTTCAGGCACAGATGAAGCTTATCCTTTTTCTAGAATTGAAGACGTCTTGGACCTCTTGGCCTTCGGTGGCTTGGGAATGTCTGGCATTTTCGATTTTCCTCGACCTTTTGGTGAGACCTTAGGGTCATGTCTCCTCTTTTTTCGACCCTCTGAGCTGTCATGGATGGAAACCCCTTTTGCCTTAGGAGTAGACGACTTGGGTGGAGAAACCTCGTCTGGAATTCCTTTAACAAACTTGTTGACGACAAAAAGAAGTCTGGTTGATCGAGTCTTGAGCCTCACAAGTCGTTCAGAAGGAGTGGTTGACGGATTGGGGGTTTGTATAGGGCTAAGAATACTCTAGGTTGATTGAGAGTGAGTAGATGAAGACATTTTAGGGTTTTTGAAGAGAGAAATTTGAAGAATCAGAGAGTTTGAGGGATTTGAGAAACAGAGAGTCGAGAAAAAGTGAGAGAGCTAAGGCAAAACTTGAGTTTTGTAACGAGTTTTGAAGATTTTAAATAGTAACTCATGTAAATAAGTGCGACCAAAACTCGAGTTTCACACACAAAACTCGAGTTTTGAAGAATAAAAGCTAACCTGGACTTCAAAAGTATAATGTGAACTTTTGAATTTCCCGACCAAAACTTGAGTTTTGAACTTACAAACTCGAGTTTTCACCATTCTTCAAAACTTGTTGCTCTCTGTCTGATGGAAACTTGAGTTTCCAACTTACAAACTTGAGTTTTGAGCTCCTTCAACAATCAAGTTCTTCTCTCTCCCCGACACTTTGCCAAAAATCAAGTTTTGATATCAAAACTCAAGTTTTCACCTTTTGTCAGCAAAAACCCTGATTTGCAAAATCATCCTACACAAAACATGACTAAACACTCCGATGCTTAAGTTAATAACTTTTAATCATCAAAACCATAACTTAACATTAATTTGAGTAAGAAATTCTTACAACTCATTGGGATTTACCATTCCCAATTCTCTTCTAATAAAGTTGAATTGCTCCTTTGCTAATGGTTTGGTGAAGATGTCAGCAAGTTGAAGATGAGTTGGGATGAACATGACTTTGACATCTTTTTTCTGAACATGATCCCTTATAAAATGATGTCTCACATGAATATGCTTGGTCCGAGTATGTTGAGCTGGATTCTTGGCCAAGCTTATTGTGCTAGTGTTGTCACACAAAATCGGGATCTCTTTCAGATTCACTCCCAAGTCAGCAAGTTGTTGCTTAATAGGCCATAACACTTGAGAACAGCAACTTGATGCAACCACATATTTAGCTTCAGTTGATGACACAGCCACACTGGTTTGTTTCTTGCTGAACCAAGACACAAGTGAATTACCAAAGAACTCACATTGACCACTTGTGCTCTTTCTATCACTCTTGTAGCCGGCATGATCTGAATCTGAATATGCTACCAGATGTTCAGGTTGACCTTTGGGGAACCACAATCCAAGTGTCTTTGTGTCAACAAGGTATTTGAAGATCCTCTTCACATGCTCAGCATGAGATTCCTTTGGAGCAGATTGAAACCTTGCACACATCTCCACACTGAATTGGATGTCTGGCCGACTTGCAGTTAAGTATAGTAATGATCCAATCATTCCTCTATACTTGGTGATGTTGAAGTCTTTGCCCTTTTCATCAGCATCCAATGAAGCGGTTGAACTCATAGGAGTGTCAGCTCCATTGCGTTGGTCCATCCCGAACTTCTTCAACAGATCATTGAGATACTTGGTCTGGGATATGAAAATTCCATCTTTTCTTTGCTTGATTTGCAAACCAAGGAAATAATTAAGCTCTCCCATCATAGGCATCCCAAACTCTCCCTGCATATTCTTGGCAAATTCTTCACATAAAGCATCATTAGAGGCACCAAATATAATATCATCAACATAAATTTGAATTAAAATTTCATTCAGCTTATTACTCTTTATGAAGAGGGTTGTATCTGCTTTTCCTCTAATAAACCCTTGATCAAGAAGGAATTTGCTTAGTCGCTCATACCAAGCTCTAGGAGCTTGTTTAAGTCCATAAAGGGCTTTCTTGAGACAATCAACATGATCTGGATGATGTTCATTTTGAAAACCAGGAGGTTGTTCAACATAAACTTCCTCTTGAATAAATCCATTTAGCAAAGAACTTTTTACATCCATTTGATAGAGTTTGAAACCTTTTACACAAGCAAAGGCTAGAAGAACTCTTATGGCTTCCAATCTTGCTTGCTACTGGAGCATAAGTTTCTTCATAATCAATTCTTTCTTCTTGATTATAGCCTTTGGCAACCAATCTTGCCTTGTTACGGACAATGATTGCTGACTCATCTCATTTGTTCTTGAATACCCATTTAGTCCCAATGACCAGATGGTCTTTAGGCCAAGGTACCAAATCCCAAACTTGATTTCTATCAAATTGATGCAACTCCTCTTGCATTGCTATCACCCAATCATTGTCTGAAAGGGCTTCATCAATCTTAGAGGGTTCAATGTGTGAAATGAATGCAGAAAAAGTCACTTCATTCAAGGTACTGTTTCTGGTTCTTACTCCCTGATTCACATCACATATAACTTGGTCTAAAGGATGATTTCTTATAAATTTCTAAGCTCTAGGTTGAGACTGATCAAGATTTTCAATATTGTTTTGGGGATCAGCCTCAAAAACATTTTCAGGATTTTCAATAGAAGCAGGAGTAGTTTTCGAAAAGAATTGATTCTTGAAAACATTTTCTTCACCATCATCCATAGGTTTATCAGACTTGGATTCACAGAAAACAACATGCATAGACTCTTCAACAACACGAGTATTAAAGACTCTATAAGCTTTACTCCTATTTGAATAACCCAAAAATATACCTTTATATGCCTTGGTGTCAAACTTTCCCAAGTTATCCTTACCGTTATTGTGGATGAAACACTTACATTCAAACACGTGCAGATGACTTAGGTTGGGCTTTCTTCCTTTGTACAATTTATAGGGAGTCTTGTTCAACTTCTTCCGAAGATATGCCCGATTTGAGATCTACCAAGCGGTGCTCATTGCATCAGCCCAAAACACTTGGGATGTATTGTTCTCATTCAGCATAGCTCTTGCCATCTCGATAAGGACTCGATTCTTCCTTTCTACAATACCATTTTGTTGAGGAGTCCTTGGGACTGAGAAGTTGTGGTCTATCCCCATGTTGTCACAAAACTCAACAAATGCATTATTTTCGAATTCTCCTCCATGATCAGTTCTAATTCATGAAATAGACAAACCTTTCTCGTTCTGGACCTTCTTGGCAAACAAAACAAACTGATCAAATGTTTCATCTTTAGAGGATAAGAATATTGTCCATGCAAATCTTGAATAATCATCAACTGTGACCAGAGTATACAGATTACCCCCAAGGCTTTTAACTCTAGCTGGTCCAACTAGATCCATATGAAGCAATTGAAGAGGTCTACTAGTTGAAATCTCATTTTTAGATTTAAAAGACGATTTGGTTTGTTTTCCCTTTTGACATGCATCATAGACCATGTCATTTTTAAAACGAAATTTAGGAACACCAATCACTAAATCCTTTTTCAGTAATTTGTCAAGCTGAAACATGTTGACATGAGCTAATCGCTTGTGCCACAGCCAACTCTTATCCAAATTACTTACAAAACAATTTTCAGAAATAGAACCCTTACTAGAGAGATTAAGTGTATAACAATTTCCATCTCTAGGGGCTCTAAACAAAGCTTTTGATTTTACGTTTTCGAAAGGGAGAAGATCCTTTTTCCCAATCAAGCACTCCTCAGAATCAAAGATAACTAAGTTACCTTTATCAGTGCTTTGACTTACACTAAGGAGGTTGTGGCAAAGCCCTTCCACAAGATAAACATCTTTGATGAGTGGTCCTTCATTATTGCCAATTTCACCAATTCCAGCAATCTTTCGAGATTGATCATCACCAAAGGTCACCTTGCCACCATCTTTGGGCTTGATTGTGACAAATTTGGATTGGTCTCCCGTAATGTGCCTAGAGCATCCACTGTCAATGTACCATTTGTTGGGTTTCGATGCTCTAAGACATACCTGCAATTCACAAAGGATCAAGTCTTAGGTACTCATGTTTTCTTGGGTCCTTTGGGGTTAGATTGAACCTTAGGAACATGTGTTCCTTTCGGTACCCATTGATAATTCCCAGACGGTTTCACTTTTCTTTCTTTTCTATGAAAGCATGATGAAGTAGAATGACCCTTCCTATTACAATAATTGCAGTGTGCAAAAGGGTTTGAAGAATGTACTGATTTTCTAAAATAATTCATATAAGATTATTCACCACTCTTCTTTTTACCTTTCTTTTTATCAAAGTCAGGTTTATAACCAATTCCTGATCTGTCGTTTGTAAATCTTTGTTGTTTCAAGATGACATTGAGCATTTCACTTCCTCTTGTGAATTTCTCAAGTGCCTTAGTAAGATGTGAATTCTTTTTCTCCAAATCAGGACAGTTTTCACAAACAGAAATTTCAGAAGAAGAGGGTTTTTCAACTTGCAATTCAAGAGTTGCGTTTTTTCTTTTCAAATTCAAATATTTGTCAGCAAATTTTTCAAACTCAGATTGCACAAGAAGATATTCTGCAGATAGCTCATTGTAAGATGGTTTAGAGTCATATACCTCATCATTTGCATCGTGTTGCTCTTCTTTTTCAGCAACTAAGCAGATATTTGCTTTTTCTTCCTCATCCTCATCATCTTCATCAGAAGAGCTATCACCCCAAATGCCAGAAACATAGGCTTTCTTCTTGTATTTGCTGAACTTCTTCTTTTCTTTGTCTTTGTTGTTCAGCTGGGGGCATTCAAACTTGATATGACCAAGCTTTTGACACTCGTAGCAGATGATGGGCTTCTTTGCCTCATAGCTGGAGCTACCCTTGTGTAGTTTCTTAAAACCTTGGTCCTTCTTGTAGAATTTCTTGAATCTTCGGACCAACATGCCTATCTCCTCATCATCATCTTCATTATCATCTTCCTCATCTGATTCTTTGGCTTCTCTAGCAGCCTTGAGGGCAATTCCTTTATTCTTCCCATGAACTTCATCAAATCCCTTTTTGAACTTGATTTTCACCTCATATTCTGAGAGACTCCCAAAGAGAGCAGCTACTGAAGTCATTGACTCTCCTCGTGCCTCCTCTATAGTTGTGACCTTAGCTTCCCATTCCTTGTTGAGGATATTCAGAATTTTCCTCACTTGGACTGGTTGGTCATATTCTTTCCCCAGGGCAGCAAGTTGATTAATCAGATAGGAGAACCTCAGCTGGAACTCTCCAATAGATTCGCCAGGCTTCATTCGAAGTAGATCATACTCTGTCATAAGAGTATTGACTCTATTTTGCTTGACTCCTGATAATTGAATATTTCATACACTACTTTTTGTCTCTTGATTAATAATTTAGGACTCTTTAGCTAATAAATAATGGCTTTTATATCTATTTGGGCTTTGGGCCTTTGATTTTATTTTAGCTATTTTTAATAGTAAAACTACAGTTTTACATTGCTTCGCTATTTTTACCATAACTCTTGAACCAGACATCAGATTTGCCTCATTTCTATCTCATATTTCAGATGATTCAGAGAGCTACAATTGTTATGAAGACATGAAGAGCAAATTCGGACAAGAGGGCGATCGATTTTGATGCCGAAGTCAATGTATATTTTTGGATTTTTGTAACTAAAGCCCATTTCAATTATTTGGGCTAACCCATTTCTATTTTAGGTTTAGGTTAAGTCAGGCAGCAGCCACAAACACATCATCATTTACGTTTTTAGACATTTTATGGATCAAAACAGAAGCTTTCAAATTCTCCAAAATGTTCTTCGCGTTCTTCATCTGTTCTTCGTTTTTCCCAGCCATGTTCAGCTAAACGTTTGCGATTAACCCAACGTTGATGATTCCATGATTCATCCAGAGAGCTCGTGCTTAATCGGTAACGTTACTCGTTTCTGTTTTCATCTTATCGAATCCAATTTCTAAAAATAGTTCGAATATTAGTTTTAATATGCGGTTTGGTTTATCCCAAGGACTGAGTTCGAACTAGGTTTGAAGCCTTGCTGTGCGATCGCACAGTGAGACGCCACTATTCGGACAGATGCTAGGCGATCGTCTAGTCGAGGGAATTTCTAGATGAACGCAGAGATTTCGGTTAATCCAGAGCCAAACGCGAGTTCGTTCATTTATTCGCTCAATGATGGAAGTTTCTAGAATCTAAATGTTGGGTTGATCGCTTTTTAATCTGTTTCTGCATTTCAATCTGTTTCTGTGTTTCGTTCTGTTTTAGTTTACTTTCGTTTTTAATATGTTTGAATCGACAAAACCCCCATTTTTACTGTTTCTGTTTCGCTGTTACCTTTAATCAAACCCGCTGCGAATTCATCGGGGAAACAACCCAGGTTCCCTATTTCTGCAAAATCATTTTTGAACTTGGTTATTTTGGGAGATACAGCAAATCTCTATCAACTCTAGCCGTTCCTTCATGAGCAATCTCCAGAGCATCCCACATATGCTTTGCAGACGGCAAAGTGCAAATACGGAAGTATTCTTGTTGGCTCAATGCACTTTGTAGAAGTAGAACAGCTTTACTATTGAGAGAGACATTTCTTCGATCATTATCATCGTATTCTTCTTCTAGTTTGGGAACTCCCACACCGTCTTCAATCGATGAGGGCACATAATCTCCTCTTTCGAACACTCTCCACAGCCCATACTCTGTAGCATTTACGAAAACTTTGAACTTCGCTTTCCAAAAAGAGTAGTGCTCTTCATTGAAATCGGGAGGTCTGTTGATAGATGCTCTATCAGGCAAGATGCCATCCATGTTGATCCTTCTCAAGATGTTAAGCTCTTTTGAGAAGACCTTGCTCTGATACCAAATGAAAATGGAGCCTTATACCCAAGAGGGGGGTGAATTGGGTATTTTAAAAATTTGAAAAACGTGTTCTGTTTTGAGATAGTAAAAACAGGGCAGAACAGAGCAAGAAGAAGAATAGCAAGACACAAAGATTTATACTGGTTCGGTCCTAACAAACTGACCTACATCCAGTCCCCAGACTCTCTGGGATTTTCCACTAACTCAAAGATTACACACTCTGTACTTTAGAAGTAGTTCTCTCACTAGAACTCACTCCCCCTTACAAGTTGTAATCAATGACCACCCAAATCACCAAGTCCCTTTGACTTGTGACTCTTTACAATAAATGATAATCAGAAATAAACTCTCTCTAAGAGCAGATATTGATAATCACTGAAGCTCTTTGTATCAGAAGATACTATACAAGTGAAAACTGAAGAAAATAAATGAACACTTGAATGCAATTCGTTTTCAGTGGTTGTGGTTATTGGGAAAACTTGAATGCTCTTCTATTTATACTCAGAGATCATTAAATGACCGTTGCTTCCCTAATATATCCGTTGGAGAAGTTCTGCCAAGGTTAGGAAGTGATTTATGTTGGTTCTCAGTGTTTTGATGATAACAAGATTTGAAAGGTTTTAAGATTTTGAATCAGGATCAAATAATGGCATTGATGAATACTTGAGAATGTATAATTTAATCTCTCTGTCTTGAGTGTTCAGGCAACATTTCTCGAGAATTGATCAATGATTCTCAAAAATGGTATGACAAATCACCATCGCAAGTTTTTCTTTATGTCATGATTCTTGAGAATGAGCTCCCGATTCTCAAGAATGGATCCTACAACATTTCTCTCACATAAGAACAACTCTCGAGAATGGGTAAGTGATTCTCGAAGATGGTTATCGACAATAAGTAAGATAATCCTCAAGAACACTTTGACAGATCAACTATTGCAAGTCTTCTCTGATGTGATTCTCGAGTATGATTAAGCAATTCTCAAGAATGCGCGGTAACAACTATTTGTAAGTATTGATATATTGATATCATTCTCGAGTATGGTGATATGATTCTTGAGAATGCTCACATGATTACAAGCTCCTGCAATATAACATTTTCGAGTATCTCCAATTTGATTCTCGAGTATCATCGAGACATGTTCTCTGGAAAGCTTTTTCTTCTGATGATTCTCAAGAATGTATGAACAATTCTCGAGAATACTCTTCCTGGATTTGCATAATGTTTCACGCATGATTAATTGCATCTGAAATTCTCTGGGTCATTATCTAATTGTTGTTAATCATATTCAAACTCGTTTGTATCACATTTAATCATCTTTTTGATTGAGTTTCAGTTGATTAATCCTGTTTAATTCAAGATTGGCCGAAAAGGCAATCCGACGTGGCAGATGCATTAAATGCTCGTTTAGAAAAGGAGAGCTACAATCGGAATAAGATTTCCTTTGTAGACAAAGTAACTCCTTCGAGGATTACTTAATCCACCTATCACTCTGAGCCACTCTTTGCACAAGTACATTCGATGGCGAAGCATTTATGAAGCAACGGTCAATTAACTTCAACGGAAATCATTTGTACCTAACGGAAATATGAAGAGACACAACGGCTAGTTTACAAAGCTTCTCAATGGTCATTAACGACAATCAACTATAAAAGGAGAAAGATTAAAAATGGACATAGTGAGATACGAGCTTGCACTGTCGAAATGCTGATATTCTGAATCCAACACTTATCTCATACACTCTCTGTTTCTCAATGTCTATATAGTCTACTATAAAGAGTGAGGTGATCAATTATGTACTTCAGTGATTATCATTCACCTATGTTGGTTATGATTAGTTTTGATGATGTCTTATATAGATGCCATTATTAAAAGCAAAAAGATTGAGTAATATAGTTATCTCCTACATTGACTAACTATTATATTTGATCAGATTAATCCAAGTTGAATTGTAGAGATCAATCAAGAAGGAGATATTGAAGAAGGTAGAAGGTGAAGAGAATAATGAGCCCAAGCTAAATGATGAAGAATGATCAAGATAGGAGATGGAAAATAGAAGAACTTGCTGAATGGAATGAAGATATCATTATCCAAGTTCTAAAATTGATCCTAGAAGTCTCCATGATCAAATGGAAGTTGGAATGGCTCAAATCAGAGTTAAAAACAAGGAAATATAAGGTTCAGAATGATCCAACTCGAGTTATGGGCTCCAACTCGAGTTAGAGTGCTTCGCTACAATGTTTCTGGGTTTCTAGACTGATCCAACTCGAGTTAGTATGAGTAACTCAAGTTAAGAAATGTGATTTTCGTCTCTGGGCTAGGAGTAACTCGAGTTACCACTTAATAACTCGAGTTACCAATGATTTTCAGCACCTCTATTCACCTCTGTTTCGCATTTCAGCTGGGCAAGGTCTGGTATTTCGATGATATCTCACAAACCAGGAATCGGATTGAGACGAAACCAAAGGCATATGAAAATAGACTCCCAATGAGTCATTGTGACAAATTTTCAAGCCCAAAAATGTTCAGATCAAGGAGTTATGAATTTCACAAGTTGGCATATCAGTTCACACCATAGTTCAGACATAGCTTTGGTATTTTGAGTGTAACTCACAAACCACACATCCAAATGAGCTCAAACCAGCGGCATTTGAAAGAAGACATAAAGAGCTTTCTGGGGATTGGTCATTTGCTATATTTTGAGTTATATTCAAGGAGCTATGGCCTTCCAAAATTACAGTAAGTTCAAGATGGTTAAAAACGCTCAACATACAATGAGATTTTGAATGAGTTGTTAACTGAGTTTGGATAACTCAAGTTAGGATTGGAAACTCGAATCAATGTCAATCAAAAAGGTAGAAGAGAAGAGAGAATATTGAGAAGAGATTCCAACTCGAGTTATGACCACCAACTCGAGTTACTCAAGAAGGCAGAGAGCAATTAGCCACTTTGGCAACTCGAGTTACTAAGGATAACTCGAGTTACAATGCAGACAGAAAGTATCCAGAAGTTTGAAATAAAGGGACAACTCGAGTTACAGACGCCAACTCGAGTTAGAATTCAAACAGAAAGCTTCTGGGATTTAAAAACAACTCGAGTCACATGGAATAACTCGAGTTACTCTCTCTGCTTCAGAAAATCACCGCGTCCGAGATTCTAGATTCTCATCAAGAACATCCAGATGAATTCTGAAAGAACTTATACTACTTCTTAACATCATTTATATCATTTGTGTATAAGTTTCAGGTGATTAAAGTTTGAGATTGCATCAAACTTGAGAGAAATCAAAATCTGTCACAAGCATGAAGAAGGAGTTTCTACAGATTTTCAGGAATGGCAGTGAAGATTGAATTCAACAAGGAACTTGAAGAAATGATGTTGAATGCTCAACCGTAATGCTCTTCAATGAATTCAAATGTTCAAAACAATGAAATGCTCCAAGGGACAGAAACTTCAATGAACAGAATTCAAATTATCCCAACGGTAATATTTCTCCAACGGTCAAAAGTTCCAACAGTCATATTCAAACCTGGAAGAATTGCTCTATGTTATTCATTGACTATAAAAGGAGAACTATTCAAAAATGGAGATGACAGAGACGAGAGCTTATACTGTCGAAATGCCAACATTCTGAATCAAACGTTTATCTCATACACACTCTATTCTCAATGCCTACATAGTTTATCATAGAGAGTGAAATGATTTGATTGTACTTCAGTGTTTATTCATCTTCTCTTCTAGAGAGAACATTTCTGATTATTAAATCATTATAAGAATCTCAAGTCGTGGGACTTGGAGATTGAGTTATCAGTTTACAACTTGTAAGGGGGAGTGTATCCTAGTGAGAGGATAACTTCAAGTGCAAAGTGTGTAACTGAGTGAAAGGTGTATCTCGGTGGCTTCACAAGTGTCTGTGTGAACTTGTGCATTTGTATAGGCTTCTCTTGTGCCCGGTTAAACAAGAGGATAGTGGATTGAAAATCTCAAGTGGAGCTTGGGGACTGGACGTAGGTCAAGGATTGGGCTGAACCAGTACAAATCACTGTTTGCATATTCTCTTCCCTTATCTTTTATATTTCCAACATATATATATATCTGAATGTCCATACATGTTTGAATGACTGAGTATTGTAGTATCAATTATTATTATCATTCAAATTGTTTTTAGTAAGTTGCAAAAAGATTTTCAAAGTTCCTAAAGTTTTATCAAACACCCAATTCACACCCCCTCTTGGGTGATAGTCAGATCTTTCAATCTACTCTGTGAGAGAGTCTTATCAATCATTTTACAATTCGTTCAAATCTCAAGATAGAGGTATCTTGAGTGTGGGTGTATCAATTACAACTTGTAAGGGGGAGTGGAGTCTGAGTGAGAGGACCATCCTTCATTTATAGAGTGTGTAATTGTATTCCTGTAAGTGAGAGTATTTCGGTAAGAGACTATAAAGGCCTTTCTCTTGTGCCGGTTAAACAAGGAGACAGTGGATTGGAAATCCCAGAGTGTTTCTGGGGACTGGACGTAGGTCAAGGATTAGGCCGAACCAGTATAAATCACAGTTTGCATATTCTCTTCCCTTATCTTTTATATTTCCAGCATATGCTTATTTGAGTATCTAACTGTCGATTTAGAAGTTGCGAAAAGATTTTCAAAGTTCCTAAAGTTTTATCCTACACCCAATTCACCCCCCTCTTGGGTGATAGCCAGGTCTTTCAATTTAGGCACCTTCTCTCTCTAATTTCCACTTAATCCAGCTAGGCAATGTTTCAGAGTTGACTTTCTGCACATAAATCCATTGGAGTAGTTGCTGCTGGAAGTAGAAATCATTCTTTAATTCTTTGCAGGCGTGTGCAGATGGATTAGCCAGAAATGTGCAACTTTCTGGGTTTAGCATTTAATGTTATGACATCACCTTTTGCTTTTGCTTTAAACCTTCAATAAACATCTTCTAAATCATCTGAAACTCACTAACAAAGTGGTTGAACATAGATAGGAATATAGAAGATTAATACTGGAAAGTATTGAGATCAAATAACAAGGTTTCACAAAATTGTTAAATTCAAATTTAAGAATCAGCGATGGAAACTCGAGTTTGTTCACCAAAACTCGAGTTTTCAACTGTGCAATTAAGTTCAAACTCGAGTTTCAAATTCTAAACTCGAGTTTTCTTCTTCCTGAGAGCAAAGTCGTATTTTGAGCTTTTGGACCAGAGTTTAAGTAAAATTCAAAACTCGAGTTTCTAAACCAAAACTCAAGTTTTGGACTTTTAATGAAAATAGCACGTGGAAGTACAAAACATGAAAACTTGAGTTTTTAAAACAAAACTTGAGTTTTCAAGGTGTTGAAAAATCTTAAGCTCTCTATTTGATCAAAACTCGAGTTTCTAAAGTGAAACTCGAGTTTTCACTTTAATGTGAAAACGTTGAGAAAAGATCCAGGGCTCTCGGTCTGATCAAAACTCGAGTTTCTAAACCAAAACTCAAGTTTTCATTTGAATATGAAAACTAGGAAAAGTTCAGACCTCTCTGCCTGGCCAAAACTCCAGTTTTGAAACTAAAACTCGAGTTTTCATTTTAAGAATGAAAACTTTGAAACTTCTCTGACTGACTGAAACTCGAGTTTTCTAAGGGAAACTTGAGTTTTCATTTTTAAATGAAAACTTTGAAAATTCTGAGCCAATTCACTCTCCAGTTTTCAAAGTCTGTGTAAAGCGTTGAGAATTCTTTGTCAAGTCAAAAAGTCGAGTTTTGAAATCAAAACTCGAGTTTTCTCTTAACTAAGAGAAAACTTAGAAAATCTCAAAACTCGTTGAAGTTGTAGATTCTTGGCGCAAAACTAGTTTTAAAACTTGGAGACTCTCTGTATGACCAAAACTCGAGTTTTCAAGGCAAGACTCGAGTTTTGCCTTTCTCAGAAAACAACATGTAGTCTCTGTATAAACCAAAACTTGAGTTTTCAACCTGAAACTCGAGTTTTGTCTTAAGGTGAAAAACAAATGCTCTCTGTAAGTTACAAATGCCATTTTTATGAAAAATAGAGCAGCTCTCTGCCAATCCCGAAACTTGAGTTTTGTCTTAACAGTAAGTTTTTCAACTTACTAAGACAAAACTTCACTTTGGGTTTGCAATTGTCAGTCATCATCAAAACCCATAGAGAACTAACAAAGGCTGCAAGAGAAGTTAAAGAATCAGATGAGGAAAATGAGAATGAAGACGAAGATGAGGAGATAGGCATGTTGGTCTAAAGATTTAAGAAAATCTACAAGAAGGACCAAAGTTTCAAGAAACTACACAAGGGTAGCTCCAGCTATGAGGCAAAGAAGCCCATCATCTACTACGAGTGTCAAAAGCCTGGTCACATCAAGTCTAAATGCCCCCAGCTGAACAACAACAAAGACAAAGAAAAGAAGAAGTTCAGCAAATACAAGAAGAAAGCCTATGTCTCAGGCATATGGGGTGATAGTTCATCGGATGAAGATGATGAGGATGAGGAAGAAAAAGCAAATATATGCTTAGCTGCTGAAGAAGAAGAGCAACATGTTGTAAATGATGAGGTATATGATTATAAACCATCCTATGATGAGCTATTTGCTGAATATTTTGTTGTGCAATCTGAGTTTGAAAAACTTGCTGACAAATATTTGAATCTGAAAAGAAAAAACACAACTCTTGAATTACAAGTTGAAAAACTCTCTTATCCTAAAATTTCTGTTTGTGAAAATTGTCCTGATTTGGAGAAAAAGAATTCACATCTTACAAAGGCACTTGAGAAATTCACAAGAGGAAGTGAAATGCTCAATGTCATCTTGAAACAACAAAGATTTACAAACGATAAATGAGGAATTGGTTATAAACCTGACTTTGATAAAAAGAAAGGTAAAAAGAAGAGTGGTGAAAAATCTTATATGAATTATTTTAGAAAGTCAGTACATTCTTCAAACCCTTTTGCACACTGCAATTATTGTAATAGGAAGGGTCATTCTACTTCATCATTTTTTCATCAAAAAGAAAGAAAAGTGAAACCGTCTGGGAATTATCAATGGGTACCGAAAGGAACACATGTTCCTAAGGTCCAATCTAACCCCAAAGGACCCAAGAAAAGATAGGTACCTAAGACTTGATCCTTTGTAAATTGCAGGTATGTCTTAGAGCATCAAAACCCAACAAATGGTACATTGACAGTGGATGCTCTAGGCACATGACGGGAGACCAATCCAAATTTGTCACAATCAAGCCCAAAGATGGTGGCAAGGTGACCTTTGGTGGAGATCAATCTGGAAAGATTGCTGGAATTGGTGAAATTAGCAATAATGAAGGATCACTCATCAAAGATGTTTATCTTGTGGAAGGGCTTTGCCACAACCTCCTTAGTGTAAGTCAAAGCATTGATATGTTAGTTCTCTATGTATTTTGATGATAATCAACAATTGTAAACATGTTTTGAAGTTTCTACATTTGCTAAAAATCATCTGTCAATTGGAAACTCGAGTATTGGAATCAATACTCAAGTATTAACTTGACAGTGGATTGCTCAAGTTCATTTTACAAAGCAATACTCAAGTATTGGAAGCAATACTCGAGTATTGGAGTTACAGAGAGCAATCAAGTTTTGATCTTAAGTACATACTCGAGTATGGGACTTGCATACTCGAGTATTGGACTTCCAGAGAGTACTCAAGTTTTTCAAGCTAAGTCAATACTCAAGTATTGAAAGCAATACTCGAGTATTGGACTTACAGAGAGCAAACAATTTTTCACCTTAAGTGAATACTCAAGTATGGCATTTGAATACTTGAGTATTGGTCTTACAAAGAGTCTTCAAACCTTTATAACGGTTGGAAACTCGAGTATAGGTTTTACATACTCGAGTATTGGGCTCTTACAAAGTTTTTCAACTAAACACCTGTTTATGAATACTCAAGTATTCATTTGAATACTCAAGTATTGACATGGAAAAACTTTACAAATTTTGAAATTGAATCAATACTCGAGTATTGGTTTAGCACACTCAAGTATTGAGCATACAGAGAGGTTATCCATTTGTCAATGATTTGAATACTCTGTTAGACCTGGCTATCACCCAAGAGGGGGGGTGAATTGGGTGTCAGATAAAAATTTAGAAACTTTAAAAATTCTTTTCAACTCTTAATGAAGGTAATGAGTATGAAAATAACTATTCATAAATCAACAGTTGAATATTCAAATAAATGTTAAAATAATATTTGCTGGAAATATAAGAGTTTAAGGAAGAGAATATGCAAACTGTGATTTATCCTGGTTCGGCCCAATCCACGATGACCTACATCCAGTCCCCAGGCACCTCCTGAGATTTCAATCAACTATCTCCCTCAAGCTTTAATTGGGTACTTGAGAACCGCTACAATCCCACAAGTTTAGCCGGGCACTTGTGCAGCCTTTTACAAATCTCTTACCGAGATACTCCCCCTTACACACGTAAGGATACACCGCTTGATCACACACTCTGTACTCGAAGTAATCCTCTCCCTAGGATTCACTCCCCTTACAAGTTGTAATCAACACAATGTGTTTCCCACTCAAGATCACCCAATCTTGAGTAACTCTCAGATAAAATGTTTACAAATAAATCTTCTCTTTAAGAAGTGATAAGATGAACACTAAAGTACAATACAAATAATCTCACTCTCTTAATAAATTATATGATCACTAAGAAAATAGAGAGAATATGAGATAAACATCAGAAGGCATTTTGAAGGTGTAAGCTCATGTATCTTTCCATTTTGAATTCTTCTCCTTATATAAGCATGTTGAACGGACTTGGAGAAATTTTGACCGTTGTGAGTAGTAACAGCACTATTCAAAAATTGTTTCCCTTGAGGCTTGCGTACGGTTTTTTATCGTTGAGCTCCATCTTCTGTTTTTAGATTATTGTGAGTGTGTATATGTCCGTTGGAGTTGTGAGCTATTTGACCGTTGTACATTCCTTCATTCAAATATCAGTTCCGTTGAGATATTACCGTTGTAACTTTCTGTCCGTTTGAGAAATAGCCGTTGCTTCGTCTTTCTCATTCCATCAAAAGCTTTGTTGAATGCCTTCATTATTGTTTTCATCAAAGGACCGTTGCCTTCTTGCTTTAGCAAATGGTTCAACTTCCATGTCACTGTGTGTTAGCTTCGGACAGATTTTTGCTTCCATCAGTCTTGATCTTATTTCAAATGTTAAACACCTAAAACTCATACACAAATGATATAAATAATGTTTAGAAGTAGTATAAGTGGTTTTGGTAATCATCTGGATGTTTTCCATACGCTACAGTATTTCCGGACGCGGTGATTCTTGAAGACGATGAACAGTATTTTCGTGATGATGATTCAGAACATAGCTCAACTTCCAGTAACCATATCTCTTCGTATATAGCTCTAAAATTAGTAAATGATATATCCCTGGAAAGCTCTTGATGTCTTCTTTCCAATGAAAAAAGAATCAGCTCAAAACACTTTGTATTTTGACCGTTATGATCTGATGAACACTGACTGTCCAGAAAACAGAGTTCCAGCAACCCAGAAGTTTCGAAATTCATATCTCCTTCGTTTCAAGCTCTTTTTAGTTTCTTCCAAATTCTGTGAAACCCTTGTTGAGTATAGAATCATATGGAATTGGTTTCACTTCATTTGGTTCTGTATAATATGAGATATAGACAGAAAACCGAGGCTATTCTGAGTTGATTCCAGAATCACATGTATCAACTTTCGAAGGCCATATCTTCCTGGTCTGAGCTCCGTTTTGAGTGGGTCAAATTGTAGTATGATGCATTTTGAGTCTAGTTTCATATGCTACCGGTTTCATCTCAATTGGATTTGTGATTTGTGAGATACACCTGAAATACCGAAGCTCGCCTTGCTGTGTGGCGTGAATTGCACTGCCAACTTCCACAATTTGTTTCTCTTTCATCTGAACTCCTTTGGACTTGAATCTGGACTCCAAATGACGCATTGGGAGCCTACTTTCATCCAAAATTGGTTTCACCTTAATCCGACGTCTGGTTTGTGAAATATCATCGAAACATCGAACGTTGCCCATTGAAAACGAAGAACAGAGGCAAGCAGAGCACGAAACACTCAACGAGGCACGGGGTGGACTGACTTGAAGTTCAGAGAAATTACGGTTTTGCCATTGAACTGAATTTCAACATAATTACCATTTTGCCATCAAAGCTGAAGTTCTACAGAATTACGATTTTGCCATTCTGATTTAATTTGGAGAACCGACAGAAATGACTTGAGGCAATTATCTTCTTGACTCAAGGCAACTCCTAAGGTAATGAAATCATTGTAGCACACTCATGGATCCGTATGACACTATTCATGTATACGGTGTACTATTCACGTATACGCTACTATTCATGCTGATGCTTCAAATAGCTTAATTTGACTCCGAATTAAGCTATTTCAACTTCCGCTTAATCGTCAAGACTTCCAGTATTGATATGTTCTTTTCTTCAATCTCATATCATAATTATTCTCTATAATTTAACTTGGACTAACCTACAATAAACAAAGTAGTTAGTCAATGTATATGATATAAACTTTTTGCTCTAGATAATGGCATCAATGTAAGACATCATCAAAACTAATCATAACCAACATACTCAAGTATTGGAATGAATACTCAAGTATTGAGCTTTTGAACTTAAACTAATTCTCTCACAAAAGGTTCAAAACTCGAGTATAGACTTACATACTCGAGTATTGACATTGGTTTTCAAAGTTCAAGTCACGATGGTTTGCCTCTGGAAGGAGCATACTCGAGTATCACCCTGGATACTCAAGTATTGGCTCAAGTACACAGTGACAAACTCGAGTATTGAAGAACATACTCGAGTATTGGGCGCTGAAACTGATTTTCAAATCTGACGAATCTGTGAAACACTTTCTTTTGATCTTAAAGCTTCCATTAATCATTCATATATGTTCCTAGCTATGTTTAACCACTTTTCTAAGTGAGTTTCAGTTGACTTAGAAGAAGATTAATGAAGGTCAAAGGCAAAAAGCAAAAAATGTTCAGAGCATTAAATGCACTTCAGAAAATTAGCCTCCTTTTGGTTAATCCAACTGAGTACGCCTACAGAACGGTAAAGAATGCTTTCTACAACAAGCAAACTCTTCTCCAACGGGCAAATCCACAGAGAGCCACCTCAGTGCAATTAAACATCTAGATTAAGTGGAGATTAGAGAGAGAAGCTGACCAAGGTTATCACTAATCACCTCCAATGGTTTGATTCATCTTACAATGGTCATTTAAAGCTCTCTAAGTATAAATAGAGTGCATTCAAGGCTTCTCAACAACTAAGAACATCTGAAAACGCTCAAGCATTCAATAGTCTCAACTACCTTCTGTTTTCAGTTGTAAATTGTCTTTTGACATTGTGAGCTTCAGTGATTATCACTACTACTCTTTGAGAGAGTTTTTAATTGTTCATTGATTATTGATTGTAAAGAACCACAAGTCAAGGGACTTGGTGATTGGGATCTTTGATTACAACTTGTAAGGGGGAGTGAGTTCTAGTGAGAGAACTACTCTTGAGTGCAGAGTGTGTAATCATTGATATAGTTGAAAATCCCAGAGTGTCTGGGGACTGAATGTAAGTCAAGTTGATAAGACCGAACTAGGATAAATTCTCATGTGCAAGCTTTTCTTCCCTTCCTCTGATATACCCTGTTTTCCCTAGTTTAAAACAGAGCATTTTTCAAAAATTTTAAAGATACCCAATTCACCCCCCTCTTGGGTATCCAGCTCCACTTTCATAATAAAGGTAACTTAATTATCTTTAATTCTGAGGAGTGCTTGATTGTGAAAAAGGATCTTCTCCCTTTAGAAAACGTAAAATCAAAAGCTTTGTTTAAAGCCCCTAGAGATGGAAATTCTTATACACTTAATCTCTTTAGTAAGGGTTCTGTTTCTGAAAATTGTTTTGTAAGTAATTTGGATAAGAGTTGGCTGTGGCACAAGCGATTAGCTCATGTCAACATGTTTCAGCTTGACAAATTACTGAAAAAGGATTTAGTGATTGGTGTTCCTAAACTTCGTTTTAAAAATGACATGGTTTGTGATGCATGTCAAAAAGGAAAACAAACCAAATTGTCTTTCAGATCTAAAAATGAGATTTCAACTAGTAGACTTCTTCAATTGCTTCATATGGATCTAGTTGGACCAGCTAGAGTTAAGAGCCTTGGTGGCAACCTTTATACTTTGGTCATAGTTGATGATTATTCTAGATTTGCATGGACAATATTCTTATCCTCTAAAGATGAAACATTTGATCAGTTTGTTGTGTTTGCCAAGAAGGTCCAGAATGAGAAAGGTTTCTCTATTTCAGGAATTAGAACTGATCATGGAGGAGAATTCGAAAACAATACGTTTGTTGAGTTTTGTGACAACATGGGGATAAACCACAACTTCTCAGCCCCAAGGATTCCTCAACAAAATGGTGTTGTAGAAAGGAAGAATCTAGTCCTTACCGAGATGGCAAGAGCTATGCTGAATGAGAATAGTACATCCCAAGTGTTTTGGGCTGATGCAATGAGCACCGCTTGCTACATCTCAAATCGGGCATATCTTCAGAAGAAGTTGAACAAGACTCCCTATGAATTGTACAAAGGAAGAAAGCCCAACCTAAGTCATCTGCATGTGTTTGGATGTAAGTGTTTCATCCACAATAATGGTAAGGATAACTTGGGAAAGTTTGATCCCAAGGCAAATGAAGGTATATTTTTGGGTTATTCAAATAGGAGTAAAGCTTATAGAGTCTTTAATACTCGTACTCGTATTGTTGAAGAGTCTATGCATGTTGTTTTCTGTGAATCCAAGTTTGATAAACCTATGGATGATGGTGAAGAAAATGTTTTTAAGAATCAATTCTTTTCAAAAACTATTCCTGCTTCTATTGAAAATCCTGAAAATGTTTTCGAGGCTGATCCCCAAAACAATATTGAAAATCCTAATCAGTCTCAACCTAGAGCTTGGAAATTTATAAGAAATCATCCTTTAGACCAAGTTATAGGTAATGTGAATCAGGGAGTAAGAACCAGAAACAGTACTTTGAATGAAGTAACTTTTTCTACATTTATTTCACACATTGAACCCTCTAAGATTGATGAAGCCCTTTCAGACAATGATTGAGTGATAGCAATGCAAGAGGAATTACATCAATTTGATAGAAATCAAGTTTGGGATTTGGTACCTAGGCCTAAAGATCATCTGGTCATTGGCACTAAATGGGTATTCAAGAACAAACGAGATGAGTCAGCAATCATTGTCCGTAACAAGGCAAGATTGGTTGCCAAAGGCTATAATCAAGAAGAAGGAATTGATTATGAAGAAACATATGCTCCAGGAGCAAGATTGGAAGCCATAAGAGTTCTTCTAGCCTTTGCTTGTGTAAAAGGTTTTAAACTCTATCTAATGGATGTGAAAAGTGCTTTTCTAAATGGATTTATTCAAGAGGAAGTTTATGTTGAACAACCTCCTGGTTTTCAAAATGAACATCATCCAGATCATGTTTATCGTCTCAAGAAAGACCTTTATGGACTTAAGCAAGCTCTTAGAGCTTGGTATGAGCGATTAAGCAAATTCCTTCTTGGTCAAGGTTTTATTAGAGGAAAAGCAGATACAACACTTTTCATAAAAAGTAATAAGCTTAGTGAAATTCTAATTGTTCAAATTCTATTTGGTGCTTCTAATGATGCTTTATGTGAAGAATTTGCCAAGAATATGCAGGGAGAGTTTAAGATGTCTATGATGGGAGAGCTTAATTATTTCCTTAGTCTGCAAATCAAGCAAAGAGAAGATGGAATTTTCATATCCCAGACCAAGTATCTCAATGATCTGTTGAAAAAGTTCGAGATGGACCAATGCAATGGAGCTGATACTCCTATGAGTTCAACTGCCTCATTGGATGCTGATGAAAAGGGCAAAGACTTCAATATCACCAAGTATAGAGGAATGATTGGATCATTGCTCTATTTGACTGCAAGTCGGCCAGACATCCAATTCAGTGTGGGGATGTGTGCAAGGTTCCAATCTGCTCCAAAGGAATCTCATGCTGAGCATGTGAAGAGGATCTTCAAATACCTTGCTGACACAAAGACACTTGGATTGTGGTTCCCCAAAGGTCAACCTGAACATGTGGTGGCATATTCAGATTCAGATCATGCCTGCTACAAGACTGATAGGAAGAGCATAAGTGGTCAATGTGAGTTCTTTGGCAATTCACTTATGTCTTGGTTCAGCAAGAAACAAACCACTGTGGCTATGTCATCAACTGAAGCTGAATATGTGGCTACATCAAGTTGCTATGCTCAAGTGCTACGGCTTAAGCAACAACTTGTTGACTTGGGAGTCAATCTGAAGGAGATCCCAATTTTGTGTGACAACACAAGCACAATAAGCTTGGCCAAGAATCCAGTTCAACATACTCGAACCAAGCATATTGATGTGAGACATCATCTTATAAGGGATCATGTTCAGAAAAGAGATGTCAAAGTCATGTTCATCCCAACTCATCTTCAACTTTCTGACATCTTCACCGAACCATTGGCAAAGGAACAATTCAACTTTATAAGAAGAGAATTGGGAATGGTCAATCCCAATGAGTTGTAAGAATTTCTTGCTCAAATTATTGATTAAGTTATGGTTTTGATGATTAAAAGTTATTAACTTAAACATCAGAGTGTCTAGTTATGTTTTGTGCAGGATGTTTTTACAAAATCAGAGTTTTTGCTGACAAGAGGTAAAAACTCGAGTTTTGATATCAAAACTCGAGTTTTGTCAAAGTGTCGGGGAGAGAGAAGAAAACTTATTTTTGAAGAAGCTGAAAACTCGAGTTTGTAAGTTGGAAACTCAAGTTTCCATCAGACAGAGAGCAACAAGTTTTGAAGAATGGTGAAAACTCTTCTACTTCCAGCAACAACTACTCCAACGGATTTATTTGCAGAAAGTCAACTCTGAGACATTGCCCAGCTGGATTAAGTGGAAATTAGAGAGAGAAGCTGCCTAAACCACTTCCTAACATTGGCAAAACTACTCCAACGGATCTATTGGGAAAGCAACGGTCATTTAATGATCTTTGAGTATAAATAGAAGAGCATTCAAGTCTTCCCACCAACCACAACCACTGAAAACGAATTGCATTCAAGTGTTCATTTATTTTCCTCAGTTTTCACTTGTATAGTATCTTCTGATACAAAGAGCTTCAGTGTTTATTAATATCTGCTCGTAGAGAGAGTTTTCCTTCTGATTATCATTTATTATAAAGAATCACAAGTCAAGGGGACTTGTTGATTTGGGTGTTCATTGATTACAACTTGTAAGGGGGAGTGAGTTCTAGTGAGAGAACTACTTCTAAAGTACAGAGTGTGTAATCTTTGAGTTAGTGGAAAATCCCAGAGAGTCTGGGGACTGGATGTATGTCAGTTTGTTAGGACCGAACCAGTATAAATCCTTGTGTCCTGCTATTCTTCTTCTTGCTCTGTTCTGCCCTGTTTTTACTATCTTAAAACAGAACAAGTTTTTTCAAATTTTTAAAATACCCAATTCACCCCCCCCCTCTTGGGTGTTAGGATCCATTTTCAGCATTAACTTGAGGAAGGGTTTCAACCCGACTAGGACCAGCCTCGTCCCGGTTACCGTCGTGGACAGGGTTCTCAACTTGTCTAAGACGTTCCTCCAGCAACTGCATTTTTCGCCTCTCTTCTTGTTGCCAAAGTGCATTACGACGATCCATATCCTCCTGCATCAATCGGATATCCTCTTGTCTCTAAAGTCGGTTACGATGCTTCATCTCTTCCATCTACCTAAAAAATGAACCCAACGTGTTTTGCAACAAGCGAATGTCTGGGTTCTCGATCTGAAACTGTAGAGGAGGTCTTGCTATTGAGCTTGTGACTGGATTTGCTGTATAATTGCATTCTGAGGGGCCACCACGAATACTAGAGAAGTTGCGGTATCAGTTGTCTCCCCCTCAGTCTCCACTATAACTTGATTATAATCTAGAGCAACCGAGTTCTCATGTTGAATCATTCACTCTTGATGCTGCTACGGTGGTCCCTCCGTCAACTGGTCCTACCAAAACATCTGGCTACGGCTTCTAGTATTTGTAGCCATTTTTGGTCGTTTAAGAATTGAAGTTTATCACTCCCCACAGTTAGCGCCAATGTTCTATTATAGAACACATATGTCTAGCCTCAAAGGACTAGTATGTCTATATAGGATCAAAGGATTCCCCAAGGTATTTATAAGGCAGCCACTGAAAGGAATATTAAATGACTCTCCAAGATATCTACAAGGAAGATACCGAAGAGAGCAACGGATCACTGTGCATGTATATGATGTTTAGCTAAAAGGGGTGGGGTGTGTGCACAATGAGGCTGAATAGTAAATAGGATGAATAGAAAATGTATACTTCTTAGGTTAACCTCCTATTTATAGAGATTACCTTTAGGATTTCGGTCCTTGAACTTTGTTCGCCTCTAGGCCCATGTTCCAGCCGCACTACTTACACATTCCTTGATTATAGGCCAATTAGTATCTTACTTGATTATGGAGGATTCTGGTACAAACTGTCTTGGCTGAATATATGAGTTCATAACAATAGTCAAAATTAAAGAATGGGCAAAATTGCTACATTTTGTTATTGTTAACCTGAGCAATTTGGCCTCAAAAAATTTCAGATACTGAATACTTCTAGGCCAAAACTCCGCACAAAAAAGTTACGCTTTAAAACTTCTCAAGAAGTAGAAGGATGGTTAAATACTTTAAGCCCTCTCATAAGAATGTTGGGGGAGGTTCGGTTTCCGAATTCCATTGCCATAATCCGAAATTGCTTCCGGTTTCATCGTGGTGTTGGCGGCTGTGGGCTATGAAGCTTCAAAGGCAGGACAGATTTAGAGCGTTTCTGTGGCGATGAGAAACGGTATTTATTCCAGCAATCTTCAGGTACTATAAATCGTGTTTCTCACATTTGGATGTGAGATAAAATTCATGCTCTTTGGTTTGTTGTTTGGGAAAATCTCCCAATAAGAGGGAAGATGAAGGCATCACGAAACTGAGCATAGTTGGAAATTCAAGTAGGCCTAATCACCATTGCTTCTTTTAGGTTCCCTAAACTCTCAATCTCAATCTCCCTAGTTGCTTTAGGTGGCCATTAAATTTTCTTCAGTACCCTGTAAAATTTCTAGTCTCGCTGATAAATATACTTGTAAAATGCAAGAAAAACTCTTTGAAGCGTTTTTAAAAATCCTACGCCATTCGAAGTGTCACGGGGCACAATGGTTTCAAAAATATTATAACTTGGGGTAATGGAATCTGCTTATCCCTATCTCCCCGCTAACTGTGTGTTCTGTCCGAAATGTTATGCTTTGGTTGTGTTATGTTTGTTCTTTGTAGAACTCTATATTGCTACATATGAGTTTAGTTATCTGCTTTTGTTACAAATAAGAAAGCTTGCTTCCCTACATCTTAAGATTTTCATTCTATCTATTTCTCCTGTCTTTCGTTCCTTCACAAGATGGATAAGCGGTGAGAGAGTTTTATTAATAATATTTTCACCCATTAGCAGGTATTTTCTAAACCGAAACTCTGCAATGAAGAGTTTATGGGAAAATTACTTAGCAGAAGATGGACTTTGCGCAGCCCTGAAACAAAAGTTCACCAAGTGATGCAAAGAGACAAATCGCATGATCGTACTGTTTTTTTACACACTAATCCATCTTTCAATGGTGACTTAAGGGAGATGGATAAAGAAGATCGATACTTCTATATTGTGCGGGATGATTTGTTGCACCCATTAATTAATGGCAATAAAGCAAGAAAACTAGATGGAGTACTTCCTCTACTTGAAGATTGTTCTGTCACGGATGTGGTGAGCTTATCCTTCAAAGTAGTAAATGTATCCTGAAATGCTTTTCTTTGATCTATGTTTGATTATTTTATTTTATTTTTTTTTTTGGGGGGGGGGGGTGTGGTAGAGTTCATTTTGTTGGCTTCTGCAAGGGAATTTTTCCAAATAAATATTATTAACCCCCTTTTCTTCTTCTATTGAATGTTTTGCATCATAAATTCATATCTGATAATTTCTTGAATACTTGAGTATTTGCTTTGAATTCGTAAGAGTATCATCAACAATGGAATTGGCTCTTCTTGATTTCTAATAGAAAGGTGGTTTATAGTGTCAGTAATTACAAATATTCTATACATATTGTGAATCAAATGATTAGCTGGTGAATAAATTAATCAGATATTTCATTGGTGTAGTCATATTGGGTATTAACTCTCAGTATCTTGCTGGGCTGTTCAAATTCTCAATCTGTTTGGGCAATTACTTGTACAAATGACTGTAGCCTTGCAAGTTCTTAATTATGGGAAATTCCAAGATCGAACCCTCTTTTGGCCAATCCAAGATCAACTACTTAACTAACACATTTTCTAGGTCACATGTGGAGGCTGTCAGAGTGCTCACACGGCTGCTGTTGGTAGGTATTTGTACATTTATGGCATAAATTTTTACTGAATTCTTGGAATTACATGAAATTGAAAATTTAGATGGAGCAAACATTACAAGGATAATTCCAAACCATGATTTGCATATCTTGCAGCTGCTCTATGTGCTGAGAGAGGAATCAAATCACATTTGCTTCTACGAGGAGAGCAACCTGAAATCTTGACTGGCTATAACTTGATGTCCACAATATATGGAAATGTGACCTATGTTCCCAGATCTATTTATGCCAACCGTGTAGAGATGCTAAAGAACCATGCCACTTTGGTGGCTGGTAGTAATGATTCTGTAGTATGGTTAGATGATATCATTGAAGCTTCAACAGCCTGCTTGTCTACTTCTCCAACACTAGCAGGAATGGATGCTAGTAGAAATGCTAGAAACCATCTAAGAAAGATTTTAATAATTAATGAAGGTGCAGCTGATTCTGTAGCTCTACTAGGTAATGATGAGAGCTGTTTTTGTCAATAAAACACTCTTCATGTAGTTATGCATATTTTTCAGACCATTTTCTTTTTCATTAGGTAAAGAACAAGATAGAGCCTGCGTTAAGCCAAATTCAAGTTCCCAATAACGATATGTGTATATATGTGCCTTGATGAGAGATTTTTCTTTGTTTTTTAGTATCATGTTTATTGATCTTACCAGTAGTTAAAAGGGTAAATTACTATTCCCTCTATTATGGTCAATTTTCTCCTCTATTATGGTCAAATACATATTTAACTAGAGGGAAGCCTGGTGTAAATGCATGGGGACCCTGTAAAACACGGAATTTGCAAAAATAGCAAAAGAGGCTGGTGGAAAAAGGTGGGTCCCATGAACTGGTTAGAAGTTTGTGTCTCAGTACACAACTTTTATAGTATTTATAGAGTGGTGAGTATAAGAGTGTTTACTTTCCTCTTTTTCTTTTTTTTTTTTTTTTTGCCAAAATAAGTGTGACTGGGGCTTAGTTGTTATTGCAGAAGAGTTCAATTCGGTGCTCTTTTTAATTTCAAAAGGGGGAAGTATACTTTTTCGGAACTAAGGAAAAGTCTAATTTAAAAGTATCTCATAACGTAATGTACCCTAATAAATATGAATGGTTCAGAGAAAGTCAAATATTGAATATGTACATTCACATGGTTCAGTTGTTGATCACACCTGTCAAAAATCAATGCCTGTTATTGATGAGTATAAAATCATGGAGAATTGTAGTGGCTGTGTTAAATAACTCACGTTTTCATATAATTACCTTATGAAGGGCATTTCTATTATTATGGATCTTATACCATTTGAAATTCATGTTTTTTGTGGTGTTAATGTTGCAAGGTTTGATAAAATTTGATGGTTGTTGCAATAATTTTTCTCTCCATGTGTAGGTGTTATTCGGATGGTGCAATACTTGTCAGAGAATCATTTATTTGGAAGAAGGGCATTGAGATTTGTTGTAGATGCTGGTACTGGAACAACAGCTATTGGTTTAGGACTTGCTGCCCTATGTTTAGGGTGTGTTTTGGACTGTATAGCATACCATTTTATTTGATGAGATTTTTTTTTTAATAATTTGATAATATTGATTTGTAGTAATCTCTTTCGCTTCCATGCAGACTCCCATGGGTGGTCTATGCAGTCATGCTGGCGGACACAATTGATGCATACAGAGAAAAGGAAGAACGATTAATTTCTGAATTTAAGAAGCATTTTAATGTTCAGTATATTGACCACAATGTGAACAAAGAGGATGCCAGAATCGTGCATTGGGTGGAACGATCTCGTCCAAGAAAGTAAGTATGATAGACTTTATCTGCTATTATCTTAATGGTGGTGCTTTTTGTCAAGCATTTCTGCCAAGTACTGTCTTAATATACTCATCTGTGAAAACTAGTTAGCAAAAGCATCTCAAATAGAAGATTCTCCTTAAAGACAACACTAATGATGGCATTTCAAAAGATCATTCTGTATACCGATGCATCAATGTTCAGTTATATCCTTGTATCAATACTCATTGGTTGCTTTTGCCTGAGAATGCTACACATCGAATTGCTGATTCTTTGATTCATTTAATGAAATGGCTAATATTCTGTCATTAACAGAAAAATCTACCGCCAAACAGTTAACTTGAGCAGTTATGGTGGTTGTCTATAATCTTTTACTGGAGGCCATGGGTCAAAAACTCAATCAATATCTATAAAAGTGAAATTGTTGAAACTGAGGAAATTAAGGGAGTAAAAATTCGATAGAAAAGAGTTACCAAGAAGTTAATATCCTTCCTAGTGATTTAGTTATTTATTCAGAAAGAATAGCACCCAATAATGTGATTATGTACTAAGCCATGTTCATAATCTGTAAATAGTGGGACTTATTACATGGGTTCTGTGCATTGTAGAGGCCCCACTATCTAATGTATTTGAATTATTGAATAATTAGAAAGCAAGGGCTGTGAAAAACGTTGCTATCTACATATCTTGAATGAATGTTTTAATTCTATACAAGTCAGAAGGGATTCCTATTTGTAGGCTTACATCAAAAGGGGATTACAATAGTATCCATAGAGCTTAGGAAAATGTGCTCCAATGTCCTGAAAGGCTAGTTTATTTACAATAGGCCCAAAAATAAGTGAAAAGATCAGTAATTCCATATTATACAATTACCTTTATGGCCGCAGAGAATGTAGAATCGGGTCAAGAACAGTTCCCACTTAAAACATTGGTTGTAGACAACATCTTCACATCAATTTTTTTGGTCTCTGTAACACTTCCCTTTTTTGGTAAGTTTGTAACAAGTTACCATTTTTTTATGCACGAATACTTGCAAAATTTCTAGATTCGGAAAAGTTTTGGAAGGGGAAATGCAAACATGCCAGCAAATTGCACAACAAACTGGGATTCTGGTGGATCCTGTGTACACTCTTGCTGCTTGGGAAATGGCTACGCTTTTGTGTAAGGAAGAAGCTAAAGGAGGACCAGAGGTGGTTATGCTTCACACTGGAGGCACTTTGGGCATGCTTGGATTAGCTCAGAGGTACAAAAATTACTTTGGCAGCCTCAAGAAAGGACTCTGCCAATATTAACAGAGCACCCATGCTACATGGAAACTTGCTGAAGCTTTCATGTTTCTCTCCTCGTGTAAGTACTCCTCCAATCCTTGATATAAAACAAATTTATCTAATTTAATTAGATTAAGGAAGTTAGTTAATATGACATGTATTTTCTAAAACACTATAATCATCTTCATTCTCTTTCTTCTTTGATTATTGTTGATACAGCAACAATAAAGGTAAATTAGGAAAAAATTGATAGACATGTCTTACATTTACGACTAATTTCTCAAATATGTTCTATATTAAGGATCAAGGAGTATTTTTTTTTTTATTTTATTTTTTTTTATGGTTATCACATTGTAATATTGGATGATTAAAATTATCTTTTATGCATTATGTATTTTGATTGAAATTTGGACATTAGAAATATGGAAAAAAACTGTTCCTCTTAACCTTTTTTAAATTAAAAGCAAGTTCCTTAGAGCTGACATGAATAAAATCCAACAGGAATGCCAGTAGCTTGATTAATAGCAACTAGAATACATTATGTGTAAGTTGCATTGTTTATTATTACCTCCTTAAATAGATAACAAATTTGTACTATAAATTATATTTTATATTTAAGACCAGAGCCTAAATGTAGTATCTATAAAGACATTCTGTATCAGTTAAAGAACAAATGAGAACAAAATTTATTTTTTAAAAAAAAACGAATAGATTAATGACAACTAGGTCCCGAAAATATTTTCTCAAAAATTAGTCGTGAACATCAATTCAAACCAAACGTTATGTTTAAAACTCAAATGCTTTATTTGTAATCTAGGCGTAACAACTGGGCCCTGTATTCTAATGACACGAAGCTCCTCGTCAAGTCTTTATTAATTGTGAGGTTGTGAGTTTAAGTCATCTATGAGGTTGTAATGGGTACGTGAATTAGAGGGGATAAAATTAATATTTGCAACTCGTTTTTTATTAAGAAAAATTATTGATTCACTCCATTGGAACTTATCTGTCATGATCTCCCCGTGAACAATGTAATTTCCTACAAATCTTATAAGCGTTAAATGACATTTTTGGTTCTAAAACTATTTTCGCAGGCCACCCAATGCTCATGAGAAAATAGTTTAAAGGCAAAAATGTGATTTAAGCCTTTTTCATAAATACATTGATATTGGTGAGTCACTAAATGGAATTATGCAATTTTTTGTCACAGAAATTGTAAGTATTAAATTTGTGACATTAAGTTCTAACTAATTTATTCATATCAACTGACGAGGGTGGTTCTAGTCCTTCATAATATAGTAAACCAAGACTTGAATCCCCATCGAAAAAGGTGTTCGCATTTAAGCGCCCAACAGTACCTCAAATATAATTGTCTCTAATAAGAGGATACTTGGGCTTTTTTAAAAAAAAAAAAAAGTACCTATCAATAAAAATAAGTAAATTTGTCATAAATTTGAAGTGATTCCCAATGCTATGTTTATCAACTGTACTTTAACTCAAATATCACATTAGTTATAACTCTCACATGACTCTTATTAAATGTGATTGTACATTAAAAAAATTTTAAAAAAATAATGCTCCTAAATACTAGCGAGTTATAAAAAGAATTAAGAATAATTGGTGTATTATTATAAGGATTAAAAAGAATAGTATAGTATAAACAGCAGTTGTGCAAAATAATTTAAAGACAAAAATACCATTTAACCCTTTTTAATACAAACATTGATATTGGTGATTCAATAAGTGGAACTATGCACACCTAGAAGATTGCATCAATCAGCTAAAGTAACATTGGGGAAGATGTGGTAAATGATAAGATTAAGAGTCGGTTTAGATGTATGTACCACTCTGATCCTATTTATAAGTCTCTTTTAACTAAAAAAATTTAGTCCTATTTATAAGTTCCCTTTGACCAAATAAATGAGATTATGACAATTTTGCCCATATTAATTGTACCAATAAAAATAGAAAGAGAAGAAAAAGTTAAAAGTACACAATTATAAATGAGGGTAAAGTTGAAAATTCACCTTATAATCATTGAGCTAACTACCTCTCCTTGGCATATGTAATTTGGTCAAAAGAGGACGTAAAAATAGTTTTTGGGATTTACGAGGTAAAAATGATTTTTAGAAAATAGCTTTTGGAGAATAGCTTTTGAATAACTTCAAAAACTTAGGTTTTGACAAAAGCTTGCCAAACACCCTAAAATTGTCCAAAAACTATTCTATATTAAAATCTAGATTTTGATAAAAGTTTGTCAAACAATCTGATTATACAATAAAATGTAGGGTTAAGGTGCAAAAATATATATGTGCTTTTGCCAGAGGAGCGCCCAGTGACAAGTGCTTTTTTTAGGTGCAAAAGTGACTATGTGGTTATAAAAGTGGAGCAAAAGTCACACATGCCGTTAAAGTAGATGACGTTGACCGTGAAATTAGACATTTTGACTAAATATGGTGATGTGTTCAATGGTGGGGTCCACGGTGGTATCCATGTGAGCAAAATTTCTTCCTTTGATCATGTACCCGACGAAAACCCTGTAAAATTTCCAACCTCCCTCCTACTCTTTCTTCTTCCTCCTTCCTTCATCTTCCTCATCATTTCTTTTCGCTTCCCTGTAAAATTTCCAACCTCCCTCCTACTCTTTCTTCTTCCTCCTTCCTTCATCTTCCCCATCATTTCTTTTCGCTTCTCTGTTCAACCTCCCCAAAAAAAATCACCCATCCTCCTTTTAATCCCAAAAAACGCAAGCTAGTTATATGTCAGTTTATACAATTTTCTCCACAAACAAACTAGATCCACACTTGGTTTCTCCTTGAAGCCAAGCTTCTAATCATAAAACAGGGAAGAGAAGACCCAACAAAGACTATACCTTTTCTTCAAGCTTTTTTTTTTTTTTCAATTTCTTGCTTCCCATAAACTCTCAATCTTCTTCATCACGAAGCAATCAACGCTGTCAACGTCAGTGGATCTAGAATCGGTGGAGATAAACAAGACTAGGGACTTGTTAGGGTTGGGACACTCATCGGTGGAGGAGGCGATCATGTACCCGACGATATCGTTGCGGACAAGGAAGATGACTCTGGCGGACAACGATATTTAGGGGATTCAACAGCTTTATGGATCAAATCCTAATTACAATGGCCGCAAAGCTTTAATGGAAGCTGATGACAAAATTGACCGCAACAACACCATGTTATGTAAGCCAAGGTTTAATTTATTGTGAAATTAAACATGGGGTTTGCAGCTCCAAATTATAGATAGTAACAGAGAAATTCTGAGGAAACATAGGTAAACAATGTAATTAAATTTATTAGAAAGAAGAATAAAAGTTACGGTGATTCTGGAATTGGGACTGTGATCTTTGTTGATGGTGGAAGAGAAAGCATCCATGTCAATCACGAAGCTATCAGATTTCTCATTTGAGTCAAAGAAAGGAATCCATGATACGCAGTCTCGAACTCGGAACCCCCAAAACATCCAAAGAAGATGATCCAGAAAGCTACGAGGGAGACTGGTTCTGTTCTATTCTGATTTGGCAGCACCGCGTGAAGAAGACGAAGAACTTGACTCCTAAAAAAGCATCTGTGAGAGGAAATTGTGAGGTGTTGATGTGGAATGATCTAGAAATTCGCGACGATGAAGGAAATCAAGGGAAGACTGAGAAAACGAACACCCTTTGCAATTTCCACCATTTTTATCGCTTTCAAAAAAGAAGAAGCCAAAGTCGGAAGTGATGAATAGATTGAAGGAACAAATTTTGCCCACATGGACCCCACCATGGAACACATCACCATATTTAGTCAAAATGTCTAATTTCACGGTGAACGTCATCTACTTTAACAGCATGTGTGACTTTTGCTTCACTTTCATAACCACAGTCACTTTTACACCTAAAAAAAGCACTTGTCACTGGGCGCTCGTCTAACAAAAGCACATGTGTATTTTTGCACCTTAACCCTAAAATGTATACACGTGATATGTGAATTTTTTTTAGCCTACATTTTGACACTAGCTTAGTCCCAACTCTGTGGATTCTGTATTTAATATAAAGATGTTCAAATCTTAATAATGATGATATACATGCAATACTACCTTCATTACTTAATAAAATATCTAGGGTTAAGGTGCAAAAATATACATGTGCTTTGGTCAGAGGAGCGTCCAATAGCAAGTGCTTTTTTTAGGTGCAAAAGTGACTATGTAGTTATAAAACAGGAGCAAAAGTCACAGAAACCATTAGAGGGTAGGAGGTTGACTGTTAAGTTGGAAGGTTTGACCAAATTTAATGACGTGGACGCTGACTAGGACTATATAGCAGACAAGTGGAACCAAAATGGGTTATTAACTTAACTGATGACTGGGAAAAATGTAATTTATTTATCTAGGAAAAATATAATTTATTTATCTTTTTCATGGTCAGGACGATCTATACATCACGATTCCGAGATTCTTCCGGTATCTTATATCCCTTGATATCATGAAATCTCCGGTGAGTCTCTCCACCGGCATTCCCTACCACTGTTCAACCATCCAAGGCTAGCTCGACAACGGCAACAACTCAACCTTGCAACCATTCAGATTTTGCAAACAAAAAAATTTGTTCCAAACCGTACTCTACAGAGGCTTATCCAGATCTGGTCCGGATCGGTTGTGAACCAAGTCGTATTGGCCGATTCTCCAACCATCAGAACAGTCTCCTCCCCGGATTAGGTTGTCGACTCTATGAAATACTTGGATGGCCACAGCGAGAATTGCCTTTGTTCCTTATCAAGAATTTTATATTTCGCCGAAGAATCTGAAGAGAATCAGGAGTTCCTCGCGAAGTTAGACAGATTCGTACCTTCACTCATAGATTTACTCGACAATGTCAATGGCACCATGGAAATGTTGTTAATGCTTTGGATGCGGTTCTAGATAAAATCGAAGATCGACAGCAGTTGTTGATAAAATTGGTGTTGAAGTGCCACGATAATTGCCTAGCTTCTCTGATCCTTGTTCTGCAACAAGGCGGCACCGGCTGGAAAATCAGATTAGCGAAGATCCTAAGGTTCATTGTGTGGACGCCGAGGACAAATACATGATCTCCGAAAAGGAAGGTCTAATGTCTGAATTGCTCAAATCAGATGGAACTTTCTAGTGTCATCAACTAAAGAAGGCAAGTCGGAGATTTCCGAGGACCTACTGCAGAAAGTTATGAAGATATCAATGATCGTGACGGAGCATGCGGTGATGATACTATGGACTGTGTGTTATCTGTTTTGCGATTAGAAGGCGCAGGAAGTTTTGATTCTGATGCAGAGAAAAATAAGAAATAAAAGATAAATAAATTATATTTTCTCTAGATAAATAAATTACATTTTTCCTAGTCATCTTTCCTCACCCATTTAGGTTCCACTTGTCTGCTACATAGTCTTAGTCAGTATCCACGTCATTAAATTTGGTCAAACCTTCCAACTTAACAGTCAACATCCTACCCCTAACGGTTTCTGTGACTTTTGCTCCTATTTTGTAACCACATAGTCACTTTTGTACCTAAAAAAAGCACTTGCTACTAGGCGCTCCTTTGACCAAAACACATGTGTATTTTTACACCTTAACCCAAATATCTATTTTGTAATCTAAACTATAAAATGAATCTTGTATTAAGTATCACCTTCGATTCTAATTATTAAAACACTTTTATAATACAAATTATACTATAAAAATATTTCTATAATTAGAACCGGATGACAAATGGAGTATATGATATAGTAGTTTTATACTTTTATTATTCTACTGAAGGATTGTACCTAGCAATCAAACACTCTACAGAATAATCCATCCTTCTACTGACTAAAAGAATGTAGAGTACTTGTGTTATTGAAAACAAGATTAATTACATTAAGTGCATGTTCAAGAAACCCTTCAACTTTTAAAAGTCGTTTTCTATAAATCAAGTCAAAACTTATATTATATACTTATCTTATAAATCATAAAAGTTACCATCCCCAAAAGTTAATCCAAAATAACTTATATACTTATTTGCTTTTTAACCCTGTTCAACTAATTTGGCTAAGTGTCCCTATAATAAATAGAGTTTGACCGCAATTAATTCATTTGTACTTTATCTATTCAATACATAAGGATGAACTTTATTCGCCTGAGACATTACTCATGTGACGCCTAAATTATATTAAATAATTTGCTGTAGAACATATTATTGGAATTTCTTTCGAGAATGGCAACCCAAAAAAAAAAAACGATTCTAAAATACACTCACTCTGAAATATATTCCTTTACTCTTTAAAATAAGATATAAGTAGTTTTTTTTAGAGAAATTAAGGCAGTTAAATGAGTTAATTAATCATAGTATATATCATATATTATTTAATTTTAAGTTAGTTCATAAATGAGATAAATTAATTTAGTATAAAAATAAATAAATATTTTAAAATAACTTATTTAGCTTTCTTAATATCCTTAAAAAATATACTATGAACTATGTCCAGTACATATACTATGCTAGAACCACAAAGTGACCTAATTTTATTGAAGTTCTAGAAATTCTCGTGCATAGCCAAATTTCCCATAGTTTTTAAAAGAAAATCTCACCACCGCAGCAACGGACAGCTGGAGCTACAACAATCAGAGAATTGTGAAGCTTCATCTGTTTGCCTATGTGATCTACTTAGGAGGTCTTGAAAAAGACGTAACCCAGAGATAAATGACTACTTTATTCAACAAAAAGGGTTTGGGTCAAATTTAATCTAGAAGTTTTAATTGTGGGGGTAATTTTTAATTTTATCCCGAACGTTTTTTTTAGGGGCATAGGGAACAATTTTGATCTAACTATTATCTTAGTTAATTTTGACTGTTAGTTGACTAAATATGCCAAGCTCACAGTCCTCATATCATCTACATCATTTTTATTAAGGCGTAAATTTGTCCTAGGAGTTTTAAATCTAATTTTTTTAAAAAATAAAGTAGATGACAAATGGATTTCCATGACGAATTTGTATCTTAACAAAAATATCTAGATGACTTGTAAACTAGCAGGTCAATATATTTGGTCAACCCACATTCAAAATTAACTTAAAACATGATCAAGACAAAATTACTCTATTTTTTAAACTTCTAGGAAAAAATTGCCCCTTCACTCTGAAAAAGTTATTAACTTTAATTATATAATATCGAAACCTTTAGCAATTGCGACCTATCTTAGAGTTTTTAGTGTCACTAGTGACTTGGAGTTTATCAATAACTATCTCACTTTTTTTAAAAAATAATAATAATAAAGAACTTTAATTAAATAAAATGACTCAAAACCTTTAACAATGACAACTGTTATTATAAATTTTAAGTGCTTGTTTGAAACTTCATAAATGTTTATTTATGTAGATTAAGACAAAAATCATTTCACATACTTAATACTTACTTCGTATATAATAAATTATAATTGAAAAAGGCTTTTAAAGACTCCAAACACTATTCTAAACAGGTGTTTAGTGTTTAAGTGTTGGTTTGATGTGATGGGTAATTATTACCTCATTTTAAGTAACAGCTTTAAATTTATATATAAAATGGCAACAACAAAAAAAAATCGAGATTTTGTTTCTCGCGGACAAGAATTAAAGACATAAGTACGACCTCTTTGATGTGTCCCACTTGGGTCATTGTCTCTCACTAACAAATCATATCTTAAAAGTGGAAGTTTTATTTTTTTAAAAAAAAAAACTTTAAGGTAATCATTTTATGTGACATTTTTATCTTGTTGTATATAATGATATATTGCAAAGCATTAACATTATTATTGTAGCATATGAGATTAGTTTGTTGGTTTGTGAATATGTAATTGATAGGGTAGTTATTAAATAATTGATAAATTAATTAAAAGAGAAAAGAATGATTGGGTTTGGGTGAGTAGGAGAGTGAGGGGTTGGCTTGTAGGGGCAAACATTCCATGTAACAAGGTCCGGAGACCAATCCACTATGTCTCCATGCATGCACACTGACACACCCCTCTCTCTCCAATTGGTTGAATAACAATTCGGACTAAATTATTTAAAACCCTTCTAATTTTATGCATCTGATAAATAATAAACTTCTCAGAACTTTAATATTTATACATATTACTCCTATATTATATTATTAGTTTTGTCTATTACTCCCTCCTTCTTGTCTTTAATACAAAATATATTTGAGAAGTTGATTTTAATCTTAAATATCATACATATTTTTAATATTTTTTTAATTTGTCTCTATTGATGATCGTAGGATATTTTAGAAACTATATATCATATTAACTAACTTAACTAATATTATTAATTTAATCAAATTAGGTAAATATGTCTTATATTGAGGATATAAAGAAATATTTATATACAAATACTTGAAGCTTAACGGCTTATATGTATACAAAATAAATTAACCATTTGAAATTTTCTGCATCTATCTGAAAGTTTATGATTTTATTGTAATGTTTTAAGATTAAAGGCCTAACACGGTAGGCCTATCAAACTTGTCTATTAATATTTTTATATTATACGTATTAGTCGTAATATATATATATATATAAATTTATTAGAGCATTGAAAATATGTCAATAAGCCCAAAAAAATATGATCTAGTTTGGTCTGTCTTCCTAAAGCCCAGTTATTTGACTTATTTTTCGACCATCTATACAAGTGTCTACATCCACCTGCATAATTGAGATAATGGAAGTTAGGAACGTACTTTTTATAGTCCTTATTATAAAGTATCAACTAACTATTTTTACAAATCAATAAAAATAGTTAAAGTCAATAAAGTTGTCCTACAATTGAAGTAATTTTCAATATTACCCTTACTAATTGTACTAAACTCTAATATCATATTAATTATTACTCTTATCTACTACCCTTATTAATTATGCACATACATGAAAACAAATAATTAATTCTTCTTGGGAACAAGCAAGTGCCTTATAAAAAGAACTAAATAAATTTGCTAGTTGGTGCCTTATAATAAGTACCAAAGGTAGTAAAGTTGAAGAACAACTTAAAAGAAACATTTTTATTTTTTATTTTTTTCCATAGCTAATAAGGAAATAAAATAAAATTAATAATAATAAAATTGGCTAAAAATAATATTGATGATTCAAATATTAGGGAAAAGTTATCTACTCTGCAGAATATGAAAGGAAATTGCATAGTCATAAAATTGTATATGCTAAAACAATATATAAGTTATAAATTCGGTCCTTCTTTTTCCCTAAATGTTCGAACCATTCAATGTTATTGATTAATTTTCCCAAAAGGGAAAATAGTGAAACAAAGATGGAGATATATAATGGGTAGCTCCTGTTACCATTCATACTATTTTTGTATTCCCTCTGGGGAGCACTCCCTCCTTGCTCACATCTTCTTGTCCTCATCCCCTGCCAAAAGATTTTGTCTCTACCGTTTTATTTGTAATAGTATATTACATCTTTTTTTATTAGGAAAAGAAAATATAAATGAATCTACACATAAATATTATGTCAATTAATAATATATACTCACTTCAATCCTTTTTATAAGAAATTTTCTCTCTCATAGCTTATATTTAATATAAGCAACTTTTTTTTTTGGTCTCAAAATTTAAACTACATTTTTCTTTCTTTCTTTTTTTTTTACCTCTATTAAATTCATAACTTTATACCTTGGCTCAGGTTCCTATCATCATCATTTTCTTATCATCCCTCATAATCTTTAAATCATATTCGTTCAATCAATCTGAAAAGTCATAATACTACTTTAACTTTTCTCTCCTCTTCCCAATCAATGGCCCAGATAGGCTTATGAGGGATGATGGAAAAATAGATTATGAGAGGATCTGCTTCCGAGAAGGAGTAGAAAATATGAGAGAGAATGAGTAATAAATAATTGAATGAAAGACACTACTACAAAAATTGGATATTACTACCCTAAAAGACATCCTTATTTAGAAATAAGAAGTAAAAAATAAAGGTGGTGGTATTCTTGTAATTATTTGCAAGAAAGTTGAGCCTTCTTTGGTGCCATGGGAAATATGGAAATTTTTTGTTTGGCGCCATGGGATTTAATTTTTTAGAATAAAATTCATTTTTGGCTTCCTAAAATTTTTTCAAGATGCCTAAAATCTGGGAATAATTGTTTGGCGCCATGGGGAATATGGGAATTTTTTGTTCAGCGCCGTGGGGTTTTTTTTTTTTTTGGGAATTGTGGCCTCTTGAAATAAATTTCAGGACGCCAAAATTGAAACATTGGTATCCTGAAAAAAAATTTAGGACGTCAAAACGGAAAAATTGGCGTCTTGAAATTATTTTCAGGACGCCAAAATTGAAAAATTGGTGTCCTGAAATTACTTTCAGGACGCTAGATTTCCCTTTTTCACATTAATAATGAGACTCAATCGATTGACACTCACACGCACACTCCTCTCAGTCCCGATAGATCGAAATCCTTTCATTTTTCTCCCTATCTGCCTCGCCTCCATCTCCGTTGCGCCATGGTGAACCTCCTTTTCACCGTCTTTACTAAGATGTTCCTCCATCTTCGCTGTGTATAGTTAATCAACCTAGCTAGCTGTCGCACACTCCTCCTCTCAGTCCTAATAGAAATCCTTTCATTTCCCTCCCGAAATCGTCTCACACTTCACACTCTTCACCTCCTTCCCCAAATCCGACCCTGTCATTTCCCTTCTTGTCGGTGTCTCCTCCGTCTTCCCTCTTGCGCCTCCGTCTCCTTTGGCCCTCTCACACTCTGGCTCCTTCCCAATTGAAACTGCCATTTCCCTCGGATCGTGTTTCGCTTGCGTCTCCTCCATCTTCCCTCTTGCGCATCCGTCTCCTCTAGCCCTCTTGTTGTTGCAGGTAAGTTTACTGAGAACCCCCGTCACGATCTTCCTTCTCTACTCAAGGTCTCACTGCTGCTCTTTCTTTTCTCTATTTGGTATTTTGTGTGCATGTAGGGGAGTTTCGTTTTGGGTTCTTTGTTCTCCTTGCTAGCAACATTTTTGAGATATGATTGAAGCATTGGTTGTTGATGGAATTTGCGAACTCATTTTTCCTTATTCTCCATTGCTGCCAAGCACATTTTATATGTGGGCAAATCTTTTTTCTTAAATTTTGTGAATGCTATGGTGTGTGGGATTGCTTTGGGCTTCTATAATTTTGGGTTATTTTGATTTATTTGTAATTTTAGGGGGTGATGGAAGTTTAGATAAGCTAGAGTTGTAGTTCAAGATGCTTGATAGACTTATTGAGATTCTTAGAGGTAACCTTGCAATATTTTCTGTAACCCCCTTATGTTTTAAGCCTTGTTTGATTTCTGGGTTCCTTACCTTGTTGAGTGATTGCAATTTTTAAGTTTCTTGTTGAAGCTCCCTATTTTATCTCTCTCTTTTGCACATTCAGTGTGTGGAAGCTACTCCAGGTTGATGATTAGTAGATAGCCAGTGCTCAAAATTAAATTCTTTTAATGTTGAAATAAGATAGTCATGCTATGTTGTAAGACCGTAACTACTTTTTTTCCCCCCTCAATTGTGGTTCTTGTCAGGTCAGGAGTAAGTTGGAACCTCTCAATCTTCTTGTGTTCAATTGTACTGTTTGCTTCTGTCATCATATAAGAATCTGCTTGGTTGGATCAACTCTGATAGTGTGGAATTTTCCTTTTCACTCTGTTTTCATTAATGAGCATATGACTTACTCCAGTGGATACTTGCATCTGATAGAGGTTAGGATAATTACTAAGAGCTTGTTGTCATTACTGCTTCTAACCTATTAAAGTTGTGTAGTGATTTGTGTTTGTTATATTGGTACCTAGTGAGTAATCTGATGCATCCTAAATTGTATGGATTCTTATGTGACTAGCAAAATTGCACCATCTTACTTGATTGATGCATTGCTACTGAATTTGTTGTTCCTATGATTTGAGCATCACTAATTGGACAGAAGCATTTTGATATAATTTGGGATTTGTTTTTTGATTGTTTAGAGAAGGCTATACTGTGTAATTTGTGCAGTAGCTTATGTTTATTGGCGTTGATTCTGCTTTGGTTATACTTACAGCTGTGATTTGTTTCAGTTAAGTGAGAAAAAACGTGTTTTGCTAAAAATATAGTTATAAAGTAGTGCAATTGTTGTTATCTTGCCTACTTGTTCCTTGCAAATGTTTGAAGTTATAGAGCTGATATTGTCTACATAATTTGCCAAATAGTTTCTCACAATATTTCTTACTTTGATGCTGGTGGTTTATGGTAATGTGAGCTGGGTTCTAATTCTATTTTGGTAGTTACAGGGCATGAGTTTGCTGTCATTTTTCATTGTCATTTACCTCTCATTCATTACAAGGACTTTGATGTTGTAAGTCTGTAATCGTGGGTGAGGTGAGAACCCTTATCCCTCTAAGCCTTGAGGGGAACCCTTAATCAAATAAAAAAAGGAAAAACTGAGTTGCTATCATTATTGTTGAATATGCTGTCACTTGGGGATTTCTACTGTCAAATCTGAACTTTGTTGTCATAAATTGTTGCTTGTGGTCAAATTGAGTTTTGTTTGTTGGATTTAATTAGCTATTTGGTTGTTTAGGATATCAAGGCATTGAACTAAAGGTACAATCTGTGTTCATTAAAACTGAATTTTGAACCTTGTGGCTGCTGTTATTGGTTGAAATTTCTTGGAAATTGAGGTCTGAACACCTAAATATGGTTTAGACATGTCTTTTTCGTGGTGTGATGGATTTTTGAACTCAAAGGATTGAATTAGACTTGGTTAAAATGTTTTGGGCACTTTCTATTGGATTGATAAGTTCTTGGAACCAATTGTTTTCTTGCTAAAATTTTGAGATAAGTTTTAGAAGTTTTGGAAATTCTAGAGTTCCTCTCCATGGATTGTTTACTTGGGATTTTCCAACAAAATTTTGGCACTTCTTATGTGATTTCTATCCACTCATTGATGTCTTCATTGTTTCTTTAAGTCTGTAAGAGTGCTACATCCTTGTTTGGAGCTTACTTGTGCATAGCATACTTCTCCAACATGGTTTTGAACTTACTTGTTCATAGCATAATTTCTCGAGTGATTAGTACTGTCATTGAAGCCTTAATTCACTGTCAATAATTGCTTATACTGCTGTATCTCTAATGCATCTTGTGAGCACCTTGACTCTGAATTTCTGGTTCAGATAAATATAAATATGATTATGAAGTGTGGAAATATACTATTGTGGGCTAAATTCAAAAGTTTTGCATATATTACTGATGCTTAATACTTTGTTTGGGAGTTTCATTTTGGAGGGAAAGGAAAAGAAAGGAAAGGGAGGGTTTTGGTAGTCCCTTCCTTTGTATTTATCAAGGGAAGGGACTACCAAAACTCTCCCTTCCCTTTCCTTTCCCTCCAAATGAAACTCCCAAACAAAGCCTAACTGATTTCTGCTGTCATTCACTAGTTGAAATTTAGCTATATGTAAATAGACATTTGTGAAGAAAAAGGCCCGATGATGTTGTTGTTCTAGAAGTCTTCACCTTTGAACTAAGTGTTTTTCAATGAAGAATTATACTTGCTACTCATGATTATGGCTACCTTGTGTTAACTAGAATTTTAAGCATATTGTTGTATTTATATACTTGTTACCTTGTTTTTGAGCTTAAATTGTTTGACTTGTTGATTCAACTATCCATATTTGTCGATATTTCTGATTGGAAGATCTTGTTGTCAAGATAGATTCTGTTCTATAAGCTTATTTGAACTTCTGAAACTTGATGTAAAAAAAACAGAGAAGTTGAGTAAAACTTATTTGCTGGTTCTACTAGTGCATTTTTTTAGTTTAGTAACCAGAGTTCTTAAAGAAAAAAAATCCTTGTTTTTCTTTGATTGTCCTAAATGTAAAACTTCACGATATAAAGTGAAGAAAGGTGGTGGTTCTTAAGATCAAACAACAAAAAGGCAACCTTTGAAGGCATCGTGATATCTTCTAATAATACTGCGGTTTAAGCGTCTGTTTACTAGTAAAGCAACGGTGAAGAAGTTGAGATGACATTCTGATGAGAGAATATCTTATGGAAAATATCTTCGGCACTCGAATGACTCTCCTCAATAGAAGAAAATAGATTAAATGTTCCCTCAATTTGGAAGTGAGCCAATAAACCTTCGGTTGGGGCTTTGTACAGATGACTTCAATCCGTATCGAACTCTTAGTAGCACCCATAGTGCGTGGCCAGTTCTCCTTGTAATATACAACTTACCTCCCTGGCTATGTAAGAAACACAAGTATGTGATGATTTCTATGATGATTTCTGGACCAAAACAACCCGGGAAGAATATCGATTTGTACTTGGCGTCTTTGGTTGAGGATTTGAAGAACTTGTGGGAGGAAGACGTAGATGTGTTTGATGCATATAAGAAGGAGTCCTTCAAATTGCGTGCAATGACTTACCAAGATAAATGACTTTCCTGCATATGGAAATTTGTCAGAGTACAGTATGAAGGGGCATAAAGTATGTCCAATATGTGTGAAGCAGACACAAACTTCCATCAACTAAAGCACGGGAAAAGAACAATCTACCTCAGTCACAAGAGGTTTCTTCATCGATTCCACCCATATTGTAAGTTAAGAAAGCATTTTAACGGTTTATCGGAGCATAGAACGGCTCCAAAGGCATTAACCAGAGATGAAGTTTATAGTCAAGTGAAACATATCAATGTCATATTGGGTAAGTAGCAACGGATTTTGGGTGAGAAGAATATATGGAAGAAGAGATTAATTTTCTTTGATCTTCCATATTAACGTAGTCTTGATGTGATGCATGTGGAGAAAAACGTTTGCAATAACCTTGTCGGTACTTTTTTGCACATACCAGGGAAGACTAAGGATAGAATTAATGTGAGACTAGACCTGGTTGATATGGGAATAAGAGAACGGTTACATCCACAAGTAAGAGAAGATGGTAAGAGGGCATACCTAGAGCCAGTAGCTCATACACTATCAAAAGCGGAGTAAAAAAGTTTGTGTGGGTGTTTATATGACATTAAGATTCCACAAGGATATTATTCTAATTTGAGAAGGTGTCTTTCAATGGACGATTTGAAGTTAGTGGGAATGAAGTCCCATGATTATCATGTGTTGATGCAATAACTATTACCAATAGTTATTAGAAACATTATGAAAGATGAAATGCGAATCACTATAACAAAATTGAGTATTTTCTTTAATGCTATATGTAACAAAGTCATTGACATTGAAAAGTTGGATGAATTGGAAAATGATGGTTAAATTATTTTGTCCCAACTAGAGATACATTTTCCTCCTGCATTTTTTGATATAATTGTGCATCTGATAGTGCACTTGGTAAGGGAAGTAAAGCTCTGCAGTCTAGTTTATCTAAGGTGGATGTACCCTTTGAGTGAAACATAAAGATCTTAAAAGGGTATTCTAAAAATTCTTATCAACCGGAAGCCTCAATAGTTGAAAGATATGTAGTTGAAGAAGCTATGGACTTTTACAAAGATTATCTATTAGGGGTAACGATACAATCTCAACATGACGAGGGGATAAGCGAGGGAACTCGAGGAATCAAACGGAAGAATATGCCTTGTGAAGAGGTGTTGCAAGCACACTTATACATCTTGAATAATATGGAAGAAGTTCAACCATACATTATGAACACAGAAAGAGTTTGAAGAATATGAATACAAGGAAGAATGACATGTAGATGGCTAATAAGCAAAAGAAGACATTCATAAAGTGGTTCGAGGAAAAGGTATTGCACAAGATCGGTGTGTCAGATACAATCGAGTGGTTCGCATGGGGCTTTCTTTTCAAGTCGTCACTTGGAGCGGTTATGATATAAATGGGTATTTTTTTTCTACATAAAAGACCAAGATGACAGAAGTTCAATGCAAAATAGTGGGGTGATGGTTAAAGCTGGATCCATGCACTTTTTGAGTTCGAAAGACAAAATCCTGGTATTAGCATCAATGGCCTACTATGGAGTTATTGAAAAAATATGGGAGATGACATACAACAAGTTCGAAGTTGCTTTATTGAAATGTAAGTGGGTTAGCAATAATGATGTTGTAATAGATCCACAATTTGGATTTTTCTCAGTTGATCTTCAAAGACTTGGTCATAGAGATGAGCCATTCATTCTAGCAAGCCAAGCGAAACAAGTGTTTTATGTTACATACCCTGCAAATAAAAAAATGTTCATTATACTTCAAAGTAAAAAACATAAGTATGGTGAAGAATCCTTCAACCTTGACGATACGACCTCTTTCACAACAAATCCACCTACAACACGTGAAGTAGAATTGTTAAATGATGAAGAATATGCTACAAGAAATGATCATTGTGAAGGAATATGGGAAACCATATAAAGTAAGATTTTAAGTTATGAAATAGTTAACATCTTAAGTTATGAAATAGTACTATGTTATTTTTGTGGTGGTTGAACATGTTAGTTCATTTTATTAATTTGTTTACTATTTAATAATCTATCTAACATTGATTTGTCTTTGATGAATAAGAATATGTCTAGCTCTGACGAGTAAGCAAGTGATAGGGTTGAACCCATTGCAAGAAGGGGTAAAGGTAGCACAAAGATGGGTGCGCTAGTGGCACGTCGTGAAGGTCAAAAAAAGAGGCTGCATGTGGACTTCGATGACAATATGAATGCAACTGGTCAAGAGAAAAACAATTTCGTTAGCTATTTAGGCAATCTGGCTCGAAGCAAAGTTCGCATTGTATACTCCAGTTGGAAGTTGGTTCCTCAAAAAATGAAGGATTTGATTTGGGCACAAATTTTGGTATCTCACTTTCGATATATCTGCATTTGTATCTTTAGTCTTATTACTTGAAATGTAATTATCTTCTCTTTTACCTTGTAGCAAACGTTCGATGTCCCTAACAATAAGGCGATGAACGAGCATTGGATGGGCGAAGTTCATCTACATTGGAAAGATTTTAAGAACAAGCTCACTAGAAAGTATATTCGAGGGGAAAGGAGGATTGAGGATCCATGTAATAGATATTCTTACATTTCTCTAGAGGATTGGAGGGAGTTTGTGGCCTCAAGGCAAAATCCTGAATTTCTTGTAAAATTTCTTTCATATCTTATCTTTTATTTGAATCTACTTGACATTGTAGGCTCAGTTTTATTTGTTTTCGTGTCACAAACAATAAGTCAAGCCAATAAAGAGAAGCAAGCAGGAAATAAGTATCCGCATTTCATGTCTCAAGGGGGGTATAAAAAGCTTGAACGGAGGATGATGAAAGAAGAGTTAGAGAGAATGAAGGAAGCTGCCCAGTCCAATCCTTCCATTGTCCAGGCCTCTAATCGTCCTCCTCGTCACAAAAAATGAAAAGCTGCGAGACTGAAGGGTGACAAATACATAAATGCAGATGTTTCTCAGGTTGACTCAAAGATTGTAAGTAGTTAAATTAGAAATATCAAATAACCTCATTTGTTTCATATTATAAGAGTTTAGTTATTATTTATGAACAATTTTATGATACAGGATGCACTTGAGCAGCAAAGCAGCTAAGGTTCATTTACGCCAAGTACATGGATGGACATTTTGTCAACGACGATTGGGAAGCCAGATTACCTTGATCATGTTTGAGGGGAGACAAGGGGAGTTAGTGCCGCAAAATATTTTGGACGACGTTCGCGTTGTTCGCATGACGATGACAACCCTAGTCCTCAGCTTGTAGCAAAAATTCGAGCGTACCTCCTAGATAATATCATGAAACAAGTACGGGGTACGGGGTGAAGTGAGATCTATGATACAAGAGAAGGAAAATACAGAACGTACAACCCACAAATCCTCGGCCTTTCCCAGCAGCAAAGAAAGTTTTAACCCTCTAGATGAATTTCTTGGCGAACCTTCTCACATTCCACAAGGAGGACAACCTTGCACTCTATATTTAGATGTCTCACACTGGCGTATTGTTACCGATGCTCTTGTTTACTCAGAACACACCGCCTACCATAATAAGCAAATTCCAGAAGACCAACATAGGGTGACTGTGAAATGTGTTCGAGAAGGGGAAGAAAAGACAGTCATCCCCATTCATGATGAGGAGGTTCCCATGCTAGGCGAGGCCATAACATCGTTCATCTTTTGGCCGAATCATCTTATTCAAATGGCGATGACACCTCCAATGGTTAGAAATACATTACTAGAACTTGATTTTCATTGGTAACCCACTCATAATCTTTTTTTTTTTATGTTTTCATAGAATGAACAAGTTGTGAATAGATTTGCCTTATTAGCACAACTGCGAGAGCTGTGTAGGGACATCAACTATATCTCCTTGCAAATGCGTGCGGGCATTGTCGCCATCGAAAAATCATATCCCTTAACAATTAACAAAAAAGATCTGCAACAGTTTATGGGTATGGAGTGTTTAGATATAGAATTTCTTCGACTTGCAATCATGTAAGTTTTTTTTTCCCTTTAATTATTGCATTGATTTTTTTGTTTCATATATTCAACAACATTTATCATTTTATTTCGATCATAGTGTCTACCACAACATATGCGTCGAAAACGGTCGAACAGATTCATATGGATTCTTATGTCCTTCAAACACGACGAAGAATCATAATAAGTTAGCCAAAACTGCATGCACAATAAATTTGCAACTGCATGCAATATATTTTCAGTCATATATAAGAATGTTCTTGTTGCTCATAGTTAAAAATAGATCGCACATATTCTAAAAATAGATTATATTTGGTCCTTAAACAAATTTTATATTCCTTTGCACAATAAATTATGCAATGGGCAATTTTTCAGCAATTTATCTTGAGAATTATATAAATAAAATTTTAATTCATAAGTTGAAGTTGTTATATGAGACTTACAAAATAAAATAAAAATTGTGAGGAAAAATAATAAATCAGGAGACTTTTTTTGCCCTAGTCCATATAACCCTCGTTTCCCCCATAAGGGAGGGATCCACACATGCACCCATCACATACACACACCTCCACTCCAACTCCTTTTTGGCAACATGAAGTATATAACCCATGACCTTGTTGAGAGGAGGTATGAGGTGCCAACTGAGCTATGAAGCTCTTGACATCTCAGGAAATTAACCTTTATAACAGGAGAGAAACGTATATTTCTTTTATAATATATAAGATTTGTATGTTTTTCTCTATTCTCAAATCAACGATAAAATTGAGAAACTTTATAGTTCATAGGATGATTAGTCAATCCACATTTAGCCTCACTAAAATTGATGAAGCATGAGGGGAGGGGGGGGGGGAATCCCAAAATATGCAAATACAGAATAGTTTCCATAATGTGCAGCATAAGGGAGGGTGTTAAAGAGAGCGCAGACCTCAGTACCTCACCTATCTATGTCAACATGTCACTCTCTACATACAATATCTAATGCACACAGCATATAAATAATATGTTTTTTTTTAAATAAAGTTTATACTAATACATACATACATAAATACAAGTATGTGTATATATTGAAATAGCTTGTACGAGATTCCTTTTATGAACGATTAGTACGTGTTTGGCACGAACGTATAGGCCCTATAGGGCAGGGAAGGCGTACAACAAGAAAGTGGAATAAAGAAATTAACAGACGTGTGAAAATTTGAGGTTGATTTTAGGTCTGAGTTTATATCACAAAACACAAAGGTGTTTAGGGATAAGGATATGGTCGACGCGTTGGAGAACAGGAGAAGAGAGGAAAAAATGTATAATAAAATAATATAAGGATGTAATGGAGAGTTGAATTCTGGGTAGTGGGAAATAAAGGGAACGGGGATAAAATATCTTCAATTTTTTTGGACAATAAAATATCTTCATCTCTTATATGAAATACTTCATTATACGTTATTTCTAAAATTTATATTTCCCCCCAAAACGCTATCTATGGATTTTATTACCTCTACTTCTTATTATAAAACAAAAACTAGCCAATATTTTTAGTCTTTTTTATAAGTCACTTCTAATTTTTGAGAATTAAATACATGAATACATGTATTTAATAAGGGTAGGATAAAGAGTAAAAATTAATATTCAACCCATCCAAAATATGAAAAGTCTTCAAAAAGAAAATTTTGGTCAAAATTATAAGATGCTAACGGGTAATTAATGATTATTTTTCACTTTCACTCATTACTGGGAAAAGGATGCGACAGATAATAAATACATATTTAAAAATCACATTGTTTAATAAAGGTAAAATATGTAAATTTTATCAAGTAAAAAGAGGTAAATTTTACTAATTTAAGACACATTAAATGACTTAACTAAACTTTACTTAGTTTGTATGAATTCGTAGTTAACATGTTATATTTTGGACATGAGAGTGTATGAGTTTAATGTAGTTAGTAAGGATAATATTAGAAATTATTTGATTTTATGAAAAATTTAATGTTTTCAACCATTTGTATTTGCATGTAAGAATTAGAAGTTGGTGTTTTGTAATAGCAACTTATGTGAGTACATATTAAGAGGGGTTTTTAATTAGAAAATAGCATTTAGTGAAAATGATTAAAATAAATACTCCCCCAATCCTTTTTATAAGAAAATTTTTTCATGATTGTGTAAAACAAACTTGCGGTTAAGATTAGTTAAAAACGATCAATATTTTTAAAATGTCATGTTTCTTCCAAATATATCTCAATTTATGAAAATAGCATATGAGAGAGAATAAATATAAAATGTAAAATAAAATGAGTAATAAACGATTAAATAAAAGAGAGTTAGTAATGAGTGAAAAATAATTAATATAAATGTATCATGTAATAGGGGTAGAAGAGGAAAAAAATGTTTAAACTTTAAGATATAAGAAAAAAGTTGTTTATATTAAAGATCAGTTTTAAGAGAGAGAAAATTACTTGTAAAAAAGGACCTGATGGATTTTTTTTTCAAAAAAATTTAAATGAGTTAGGTTTCAAGAGTTCACTAAGGCCATAGCATATCACTAGATTCAAAGAACACTAATATATAATGGTATTATATATCACCTACTATAAATGTCATCTTATCCACAATAGATTTGCCCTCATGACTTTGTAGATTACACTGATATTTATGTACATAAACTAATTTTTTTATAAATAACTAATTAAACTAATTTATTAATTAACATATATTTTTATAAAAAATTAAATATTTTTTTATAAACTAAATCTTTAAAATTTTATAAATTAGTTAAATAGGTTCTATATTATTTAAGAGAGTATTAATAATTGTATAAAAAAAGAGTAGTATATAGTAATAATATATTGAGATTTGAGAGAGTGAGGGTGGAGAGACAAGGACAAGGAAAAGCGTGGAAGGGGGAGAGACAAAAACATGCAAAGAATAAAAATGAGAGGATGGAGAATATTTTACTTTTGGGGTTAAGGTCGTCTCGTGTTCCACTTCCCACTCTCACACAACACACCTCACGTTAATAACAATGGATCCCCATTTCCCACGCCATAATCTCTTAATTATCCCTGTACCTTGGTGAAGCCCAACAAAACATTTTCATTATCGATATTTATTCATTTGATGATCTGATCTTTATATATATATATATAATTTTGTTTTATCAATAAAATAATTTTGAGTAATTTTTGTTATATTTAATAATGGGTCAGTCACGGGAGATAGAGTTATCTTCAGTAACCCCAAAACTACGTAGTTTTGGATTAATAAAGAGTTTGTTAGTATTTTCAACTGAATTTATGAAGGCGTTTTAGTAAAATGTATATGATTAAAAAATAAATAAAATAACAAACTTTCAACTGAATTAATGAAGGGTGTTTAAGTAAAATGTATATGATTAAAAAATAAATAAAATTACAGAAACACCCTTCATTAATCCAAAACGACGTAGTTTTGGGGTCACTGGAGATAACTCTATCTCCAGTGGCTGGAGAAATCTTTTACCGTTTAATAATAACATTACTATTAAATTATACTTTCAACCTCTCATAGTTGATAGAGAAGTAAGAGAAGTTTGACAAAGAACATATGAAATCAAATAACTGAATATCATTTTAAATTTTAAATAAGGACAGTAAAAAAAACAAATATAATTAATTAATATCTTTAATCTATTTTTTTTTTTTTTTTGCTCAGAATATCTTTAATCTATCTAAAAATTAGATCAATATGTCCCATACTTAATAACAGAGCCAGTATAAGATAGAGAGAGTACTTTTCACCTTATTAATTAAATTTATTAGTCTGATAGACGGGCTAGTTTGTCGAGCAGAGGCGTTGTATTCGACGTGAGTCGGTGGATTCGCCTAATAGGGGCATAGAAACTTCTAGAACGAATCTGGTGAGTTGGGATTCTTCGTTGGTCTTCCAATTTCATTGCCGCATGAACGAGACCCTGGATTAAATACAGCGTCCGGTCGTGATTTTTATTGTTCCATAAATTGTTATTTTCCTGAACTTATCATTAAAGTATTTGCATTAAATATGGATAAATTGAAAATTTATTAAATTAAACATGATAAATTTTAAGGTTTTTCTTGATTTTAATAAAATGTGTTGAAAATACCTTATAATATGTATTAAAATTCTTCATTTAATCATTTACAATAAAAACTATGTATATATGAAACCCCTTCTTTAATATATATGTGAAATTGATCATGATAATTTAAGGAAAAAAATTACTCGTATAAATTTAATTTGTAACAAAGAGTTAAGCAGGCCAGGTCTTATTAATTAGCTCATATATTTAAAAATGAAGAAGTCTTCTTTATTAGTTTATTTTTATCTTAACACTAAATTTTAATCATTGAATGATGGAGATAATTTTTGAAAAGTATAACAACTTTCAATATATTAGTTAATTAATTAATTATGAATAGCCAACTTATATATTTTTCTCTAAACTAACTACACATTAGTTAAACAAATCTCATATTTAGGACAAGTATGTCTTAGCCAGAGGCATACACTAGTGGCTAGTCTAAGAGGCCTACACTGCTGGCAAATTAAATCATCATGCACTCTAAAAAGAATTTTATTATCTGGTATCGATTCAAATTGCTAACTTGCTTTTGAGTGTGTTAATACCTTTTCTTTATATTAAATTTTTAGGAAGGGGTTGAGCTCACTCACAGTCCAAGGGTATGGCACTTGGAGCCCAGTTCACAAGGGATACTGGCTAGAGAGTACACATGTCTCCACCTCTACCAGCGTTATCACTGCTTCCTAGACCCCTAGGATGCTTCCCCCAGCGCCTTGACCAACGTAGGGATCGAACTCCCTTCCTAAAAGTGAGGAAGACCAATCTTCACACCAAGTGAACCCTTGTTAATACTTGATACTAAAGATGTACTCAAAACAGCATGACTTAATTTGGTATAAAAGCCCCTTTTGTTCACCCCACTTCTCTCTCTTTTTAAACAATGACTTGAATGGAGAAGGTCCTTAAACAATTTCATGCTTAAAGCGTTATAACTTTTTAACTTTTAACCAAGTTTTCATAATTTTTAAATTTGTCACGTCTATAGCTTCTTAATATTTTTAACTTTATATTAATAAAGATACTTAAATGGGAAAATTCTGAAAAAATACCAAATGAATTTGTAAAATCCTCAGAAATCCATCGAATTTGCAAAAAAACTTAGAAGTGACAAGGACTATTGGGGGATATGCAAATTCGCGCAAAATGATCATTTTGCCCTTCGTTCTAAATATTTAAAAAAAAAAAAAAAGAAATACCCCCCAACAGTGGGCCCACCGCCGGTGGCCACCACCCCGGCCCCCGGTGACCACCGCTTGCCAGGGTGGTCACCGGCAGTGGGGTGGTGGCCGCTGGCGGTGGGGCCCACTGTCGGGGTGGGGTATTTTTTTTTAATTATTTACAACTAAGGGAAAATAGTCATTTCGCGCGAATTTGCATATCCTCCAAAAGTCCTTATCACCTTTCAGTCTTTTTACAAATTCGACGGACTTCTGGAGGTTTTGCAAATTCAAATGTGATATTAATTTTTTTTTAACTTTTTTCTGTCATAACTCAGGCATGCATTACATCTTCCAAAGGGCGCCCGAATTCTCAACCTCAAATTTGATAAAGTCTTAATGGTGGTTTCAGTTGAGTTACAGTATACTGACTAATCTTTCTGACTTGATATAAAAAGATTCAAAATTATTTTTTTAAAACCAATTAGCAAGAAATATCTTATATAATACCTTTCAGTTATTAATTAATATAAGATGTATTTATATAATTTAATTACATTAAAAATATAATTAATATGAATTTTTTAAAACAAAAAACAAAACCGAAGTCATCTTCTTTAATTCACTTTTTTCATCTTCTAATTGATTATTGTTAGGAGAGCATCAATTAAGGGTAAATTAAAAAAAAATTAACACATATAAAAACTATATCTTACACTAAGATTAATTAACTCTCCAAATATATCACTATTACAAAATATGGATACTACTACCCTAAAAGACGTCCCTTTTTTTTAAAAAAAATGAAGTAAAAAAAGTGAAGGCGTTGACATTATTGTAATTATTTACTTGAGTTTGAGACTTTAAACATCCTGAAATAGTTTCAGGACGTCAAAAAAGTATTTTTGGTGTCCTAAAATTTATTCAAAACGCCTAAAATCAGCATTTTTGGTGTAATTTGAGATATTTGGGGAATTTTTGGCGACGGAAAATTTTTTTGGCAACCTAAAATAGGTTCATGATGTCAAAAAAGTATTTTTTGTGTCCTGAAATTTATTCAGGACGCCTAAAATCAGCATTTTTAGCTCAATTTGAGATATTTGGAGAATTTTTTGGCGTCCTGAAATAGGTTCAGGACGTCAAAAAAGTATTTTTGGTATCCTGAAATACATTCAAAACGCCTAAAATCAGTATTTTTGGGGCAATTTGAGATATTTGGAGAATTTTGTGTGAAGAGAGAGCGGATAAAATCTTAAGTGTTTATATATGATGATGTGTAAAAATGAAAAACAGTCAAACATTTTTTTAGTAAGATTTTCAATTCAAATCTTATAAAGAATTTATTTCTTGTTTAGAAAAATCTAATCTAATAAAGTTGATTCAATCACGTAAAAGATTAACTATAAATCAAGTAAATATCGATTATTTTATTTAAATCAAAAGATAGAATATTTTATGAAAGGTATTAAATTATTATATCCAAATAATATTTTTAATGAAGATATTCTTCAAGAAAATTATTGATAAGAGTAGGATTCACTGTTTTTTTTTCAACTTGTTATTTTAGATTATTCTAAATTGATTGGAATAATAAGCACAAGAAATTTTTGGTAACATGTTATAGATTTGAAACTCTGGATTGTAGATTTAGGGAAGAAGAAGAGTTAGTTCCACATTTTGTTATCTTCCAAAAAGGATAATATTCTTAATAATTATCTTCTAGAAAAACTTCGCGGCAAGCATCGTAAATGAACAAAATTATAATATATTAAATATATATTAATTCAATAGATAACCAAGTTCAAATATAAATAATAAAAAACCATACACACATTATAACTCAATTTATATTGAATATATATATTAATATCAATAGATACCCAAGTTCAAATATAATTTTGTCTATATTGCAATTTAATTTGTTTTAATAAACCGCATACAGATACTTAAAAAAGGGAAAAGATTATAGTATTTTAATAAAATATAATATAATTTTTGAAATATCTATGGTTGATATTGACATTACTAGAATTGATAATACGAATTAATTTACATTCTTTAATACAAGTTCCTCAAATATCTCAAATTGCCCAAAAAAATTGATTTTAAATGTCCGGACGCCAAAAATAATTTTTTGACGTCCTAAACCTATTTCAGGACGCTAAAAAAATTTCTGGCACCAAAAAATTCCCCAAATATTCAAAATTGCGTAAAAAAATACTGATTTTAAGCGTCCTGAATGAATTTGAGGACGCCAAAAATAATTTTTTGACTTTCTGAACCTATTTCAGGTTGCAAAAAAAAAAAATAGAATCGGTTTTCGTTATATATATACCAGGTACCCTTATTTAATCTGCACGTACACCTTCCTCTTCTCTCCTCTGCACCCCATCTTCTCTTTCAATCCATTCCTACTCCTTCAACACTCTTCAATCTGGTTGGGTGAGGAGATGACGGCGAGGCTGAGGGCAAGGAGACCGAGCAATGAGACGCCGGAATTTGCACTTTGGAATGAGACAACAGCGAGGGCAAGGAGACTAAGCAACATGTCGCCGGAATCTGCACTTCGGAACAAGAGTTGCCATCGATTTCATCCAAAACGCTGCCACCAGTAAGTGTTTTTCCATATCTGACTCTTGTTGATTTTTCAGATCTGAGAGCGTACAATTTTTACAAATCTGGAAATCTCCTCGTGGTGCCGAGAGATACTATGAACACCAAGTCTCTTACAGATCTGGAATTACTCTGTTTTTTGCGTTCTTGTTCCTTATTCCTTCAAATCACCCAAATTAGAATGCGAGTTGTTAGTTACTTATTAGTTTTTTATTTATTTATTTATTGTATCTTCCTTATTGTCTCTGTTTCGATGACTCTGTGTTCTTTTTTTTGTTCTTGCTGGTTCTGAAATTTCTTGTTTGTAACGTAAAAAAGATAGTATTTCTAGAATTTGATTTTAAATTTGTTCTTCCATGGTTAGCCCCGCGCGGTTTCCTTTTTTGAAAAAGAAAAAAACTGTAATAAGGCGTACTAAATTTTTTGTAGGACGCCAAAACTCAAATTTTTTTACGTTCCCCGTCGAGACGTCCCTCTAAAAAGGGACGTTAGATGGGTCTTATTTAGATCGTTTTTATGTTTTTTTTATAGTAGTGTATATTCTATTAAAGAGCATAGGGAGGAGTATTAAACGTTTGATACTGGTTTTCATAATGCCCTTTATTTTACTTAAAACTGCAGGTGCTACACCAAACTTTTAGCTCACGCTTATCTTTCTTTGTCAATGATATTTTATATGTGAATAACACACACACACACACAATTTCTCCAACTTTCATAGACAATTTCTCCACAAAGGGCTGTTTGCATTATTCCCCTGCCAAACAATTTGCCAACTGATATGCAATTCAAAAGTTATGCTCTAGGATTTGCTAGTCAATTACCGACTAATTTTAAAATAGGGATAAGAAACAATTTTACACGTGTGCTTTTCCCCAGGAGCGCCCAGCACCACGTACTTTTTTTCTGAACAAAAAATACATATGTGGTTACGTTTTGGGAGCGCTCAGCACCACGGCGTCAGTCAACCGTCAGTTGACCGTTAACACTGACGTGGACGATGACGTGGCGCTAATGTGGACTGACACGCTGACGTGGAAAAATTCAAAAATTAGGAAAAAAATTTCAAAAAATTATAAAAAGAAATTCAAATAATTCGAAAGAAAATTTAAAAAATTAGGAAAAAAATTCAAAAAATTAAGAATAAAATAAAAAAATCAAATAATTAGAAAAAAAATCAAAAATAATATGAATTTAATTCAAAAAATTAGGAAAAAATTAAAATAATTATAAAAAACTTCAAAAAATTAGAAAAAAATTCAAAAAATTAGGAAAATAATTAGCAATAAATTCAAAAAAAATAGAAAATAATTAAAATAATTAGAAAATAAATTCAAAAAATTAGGAAAAAATTAAAATAATTATAAAAAAATTAAATACCCCCGCTAGTGAGCCCCACCACTGGCCACCCTACCGTCAGCCACCGCCAGCCGGTGGCGGCGGTCGGTTGCCGAGGGCCGCCACTCGGCAGAGGGAATCGGTTATTTTCAGAAACAGGAAAAGAATATATTTTTAGTCTTTTATGGAATTAAATTTTCTTATGAATATTTTTACTCTTTATTTATTTTATGTAGATAATTATTTTTTTTGAATTTATTGCTAATTATTTTATTTATTTATTTCTAATTTTTTTCATTTTTTTCTAATTTTTTGAATTAAATTCAAATAATTTTTTGATTTTTTTTCTAATTATTTGAATTTTTTCCTTTTTTTTTTGAATTTTTTCAAATTATTTGAATTTTTTATAATTTTTCTAAATTTTTGAAATTTTTTTCCTCGTCAGCTTCCCCGTCATCATCCACGTCAGCGTGCCAGTCCACATCAGTGCCACATCATCGTTCAGGTCAGCTTCAACGGTTAACTGACGGCCGTGGTGCTAAGCGCTCTTAAAACGTAACCACATGTGTATTTTTAGTCCAGAAAAAAGCACGTGGTGCTGGACGCTCCTGGGGAAAAAGCACATGTGTAAAATTGCTCCTAAACCCTTTTCAAATATTAAGATGTGACACTTAAGTAATTACTTTTTTCCTAAATTGGTAATTTTTTCAATTTGATTCCTCTAAAACTGATGCCTTTTAATTTTTCCAACTTTAAACCTCAATTAATAATAAAGGTAAAGCAACCAACAATCTATTATTTGAGGTAGCAAGCGATTTCAACTTGTATGAAGGAGAATACAAGTTCAAAACTTAGAAAGTATACTTATTGACATTACTACAAAAAAGAGATCTTACTTCTCTAAAAAACGTCCTTATTTAAAAATAGGATATAAAAAGTGAACATGGTGGTATTCTCATAATTATTTGGTTGAATGTTGAGTTTTAGGCATCCTAAATCATATTTTAGGACACCTAAAATTAATTTAAGCATCCCAAAAACATTTCAGGATGCCGAAAATGTCCTAGAATATTTTTAGGACACTTAAAATGAGTTATTTAACGCACATTGGGAGACTTTTTGGCACTTGGTGAAAAATTTGGATTTTTTAGCGTCATAAAATTATTTTGGGATGTTTAAAATGAGTTATTTAGTATTTTTTGCCGTCCTTAATTAAATTTGAGATTCCTATTTGTACACTTTAGTCGTTGCCAACAAAATTTAGGGCACCTAAAGATAAGTCATTTCCCACTTTCCCAGATTTCGTACACCTACCTTCTCATTTCATTTCCCGTGACATTTGACATGCCCTCTCTACTTTCACACTTCTCCAAATTTAGAGCTCTTATTTCATCCTCTTCCTCGCACTCTCGTCACCCCTTGACGGATGCCATTCAGATTGATTACCAGGTTGCAACCCATTCCTAGCCGGATTCCGACCGGATTGCTCCACGGAAATGGCTGTTTGTGCGGAGGATCTTGTATAACTCACAGACTTTATAGGCCCGAAACGGTTCTGTACAAGGAATTTATTTCAGTGGTCTTGATTGTCCCACGAGATCGGATGTAATATCTTTCATTTTAAAGGATGATTATTATTTATTAACTTAATTAAACCATTTATTAAAATATTTGATGCATATAGTTAAGCATTAGATTTTACTATGTCCATATTTTTAAAATTAAATATTGCTTTAGAATTTGCTAGAATATCCAAAATATACTAGATTATGCCAAGTGAGCCCTAATGACGTGATAATATACAATAATTCAATATGTACCAAAAAGGTGAAAGCAATACCATTAACAAAAGTAACTAAGCTTCCGAAGCCTTCCCTGATTAACCCACACGAGAACTATCACCTGAGAAATATTTGAAACCATCAGTCCAGCTCATTGTAAATGTTAATAAGTACTTGTAAGGTGAAAAATGGAACATTTTAAATAACGAGTACTAGATATCAAATTTACAAAATTATCAGGTCACAGTTTGTATAATAAAATTTCTATATTAAATTTTATATCATAAATCATATATATAACATGTCAAACAATAGATCGATACCTGGACAATCTTTATCAACCCTTATCCTTATTCTCGCTAGAGCCGGTAAAACGGGGCTGGCCCATTTAAGCCCTGGCCCGTCAAGGGCCAAGCTTGAAAAATAGACGAAATGTTTGAAATTGCCCCTGAAGAGCCAGCCCTGAAGGGCCTCGGGCTTAGACGGGCCAGCCCTAGAGGGCCACGGGCCGGCCCTGCAGGCCATTTTCACTGTAGCTTTTACTCTTTTTTTTCCTTTTTAAATTTATTAATTTATATATATATTGTATTTGTTATATAGTTATTTATCCATTTAATTACAAATATATAATAACTATACTCTAATTTTATGATTTGGTTTATTATTTGTTGCAAATAAAAATTATGGATGTGTTCATGATGCGGGAGAAGAAATTCATAATATGCTTTTTATGTTTTTTGTAAGTTATTTGTGAAGATAGTTTACTTTTGATTATAAATTAGTTATTGTAGTTATTTATTGGATGATTCATATTGTAATTTACTAATTATATTTCTTTAAAAAAAGCGGAGGAAAAATAGTTAAAATTTGGAATAGTAATTTCCGGATCCTGCGGGCCGGCCCTGGCCTTAGTGGTCTCGGGCCAGGCTTTGAAAAACAGGTGTTTTTCTTACTCCGGGCCCTGGAGGGCCGGCCCTGATTCCCAACTCTGGAATTGACAGAACCCATGGGCTATAACATAATAGATTTAGTCTCTATGACAAGATTACATCAAGCTCTCCAATAATGAGATATAGCCCGGTCAAAGGCTATAGAACTCATATCAGACAATGAGTTCCCTTTCCTTGAATATATAAAAGTGTTACCGTCCCAAGGGCTGATTCTTAATCCGGCCAAAAGAAAAGGGTGATACTAAGGGTCCTGAAAATATCAAAGTCATCCACTGTACACCGAGTGGTGGCATACCACGTGGTATTATATACACAATAACTTTCATCATCACTCCACATCCATCATCTCTACATCATCAAAATATTGACATGTATATATAAGATTCCAGACATGATTTATTAAAATAATATATCGTCTGGATAATAATTAAGATAACGATATTATTTCAGTTCAAGAAACAATAAAAAACACATTATTCATAACATGTAATATAATTAATCATTCCAAAATAAATCCCATGAAGCAATTTCATTAACAACATAGTTCTCATATATTAACAAGGGTGAAGGGTCAAAAATACACATGACATTTTCCTCCAGGATTGCCCAGCACCACGACCTTTCAACTGGATCAAAAATACACACGACGTTACATTTTTGGGTCGCTCAGCACCATGGTCAACTAACGGTAATTAACGGTTGACTAACGGTCGTGGTGCTGGGTGACCTAAAAACGTAACGTCGTGTGTATTTTTGATCTAGTTGAAAGGTCGTGGTGTTGGGCGATCCTGGGGGAAAAGGTCATGTGTATTTTTGACCCTTCACCCTATTAACAATCACTCACAAACATCATACAAGCAAGTATAATGAGTGAAAAGTGGTTACATCCAATTCTTGACACAAAAATTAAACTTGAGAGAGATCAAGTCCACTCTAAAAATAAATATAATTATATGTTAATAGAATTAACAAAAATACCAACTAATATAATAATAATTAATTAAATTATACTTGACTCATTTTAATTTTTCTTAGAAGAAGTGAGAATTTATCTAATCCTCAGTACTGTTGTTACAATCTTAGTTCCTTCCTTCATAAATTATTTCTCACTAATTATATTTATCAAAATATCATTATATCCTCAAAATACCCAATTTCCTACAATAAAAACTTCACCTAAAAATTCAAATATTCTCATTCATTTATAAACCTCAAATTTAATCCACCTAATCCTCAATATAACCTCCAATAAGTTAAAATGAATTATAAATCCAAATACAAAAGTTCTATTATCACAAATCTCAATCTATTAACCTAACACTATCTTATAAAAGCATAACCCAATTTATTTAACAAATCTTCAAATCTCTATATAATCAAAATCATATTAAACTCTGATTTAAATTTCAAATCCCAACTCATAATTTTATACAGTTTAAGATTTAGCAAAACGAAACCGATTAAACCAACAATACCTCCAGTATTCCAAATAAATACCTTAAACTTCATTTAATCGGTAGAGATATCCTACAAAGCATAAATCCTAAATTCTTTTAGATAGAAAATTAAGTTTAAATCCCAATAACTACCAAGTAATAAATATAAGCCGATTAAAATTACTTATTAATCATACTATTGATATTTATAGTCATGTATTATCCAAACTCAAAACTTTATCATCATTTTAATCCCAAAATTTTCACTAGTCAATACTATATTACTCTCATTAGAAAGAGAAAAGTACGTACAATAACTTTCATGGAGAAAATTTGTTGAAAAGAAATTAATTTAAATACTTAAATAATCTTGTAAATTAGATAACGTACCTTACAATATCCTCCAAACTCTTCTTTCCTTCTCCTCCCTTTCTTTCCTCATTCCCTCACACTCTACTCTCACATCTCACTCTCGTCCAGCCTACTCTCACACTCACGCACACACAAACACCACATTGATATTTATAAAGGAGGGTGATTGATATTTATAAGGGATCAGCAGAGGCGGTTTGGGGAAATACTTGCTCCTTAAGTATGTATTAGGTGTCCCAAAGTATATATATTAAATGGCACGCTGCCACCGTTTTACAACTTTTTTTTTTTAAAAAAAAAATTAATTTAATTATTATTCTATTCATTATCATCATCATCATCATTATTTGCTTTCTTCTTCTACACATATTTTTTTCCCTCCTTCCTTTTTAAACTAAATATTAATTTATTATTTCCACACCCTTATCATATATGATATTTTATATAAAAACATTTATTTCGATAATTACATAATAAATTTATATATTATAATTAATTAATTAATTTTTTTCTTACTTCTAATTAAATCGTAATATAAAAATTTAGATGTTACACGGGAGATGCTTTTGCTACTTGCTCGGCTTCATCCCAATTCTGAGTGACAGAGATGCGTTCACATAGGAATGGAGTCTCTTCTCTTTCTCTCCCCTCATTGACTCACTCCCTCACACATAGTCTATGACTAAGTAGTGCACGGTCTCGCTTCAAGTTTGTTTTCAGCTTCCTTCGTTTTCTTTTGTGATTTTAATTTGATTTTCCGTGACTCGTGACCTGCACTCTCTACTCTATATGATCTGGATTTTGTTTTTCCTTTCTTCTGATTGTTAGATTTGTTGGAATCTCACCAGAAACGCGAAAGCGTATCGTACCACGCGATATAGGAAAAGTTAAAACCTTCATCGTTTTGATTACCTGGAAAGATACAACGATCTGAAGCAGCGATTTGAAAGCCTCTCCATGAACAGTCCTTGTATCTGAAGAGCGATCTGAAAGCCTGTCCACGAACAGTCCTCGTCCGCACTATGATCGATCTTCCAGACTATCTCTCGAGGGGAATAAGATGGTTGTGTGGGCAACCGTTCAGATGATGAACGTCTGCCTCTAGGGTTTGTTTCTGATGAGAGCCTCCTTATGCGTCTCTTACTTTCAAGCAGGTGAAATTAGGATTATATGCTACTACACCTAAGACCTAACCTTAAACCACATGGGCCATAAAGCTCTTGGGCTGTAGTCTCAATTAAGCCTTATTGGGCTTAAGTGACTAAAGAGCACATTAACCCAACAATCTCCCACTTGCTCTTTAAGATACAAACTTGAGTTCGTAAACCCAAGATCATGTAGCCCATAAGCCATCATCATCTGATTATATACCCTATCCCTTGTTTCGAGCTAGCCTAGGGATCTAACATTTGTTATTCTTCAAGGCTTATGATAATCTACAGAAGATTATCTAGTTTGGTGCTATTCCACTAAAAGCTCAAACGTGATCTCCAAGAATAATGACACTTATAACAAGAATATGCATTACCCCTTTATAGAATGTCTATAATTGATTGACTAGTTTTCTGTAACCCAATCAATTATTTATTCCCTTGACTTTAACAGTTTCTCTAATGGATTACATGCACTGGCCAGTGTCTTAAATATCCAAGTACCGAAACATATCAAGGGGACATTTCCTATAAATTCCATGTTGTTGATCTTATAAACACCGATAACCAAATGGTCTCAATCCCAAAATACCGAGTTATTGGCCGTCATATAGATCAAACCTCACCCGTTGGTAAATCAAAGAATGAAAACCATTCGACTACCTATTTAAAATAAACTCAGGATTAAGAGTAACTACATGACTATAGTTATCTGGAGATTTGATTCCTTATGACAGAAAGAACAACCTTAATCAAATCTCTCCTTGATCCATTCAATGCAAGTATTAACTCACACCAATATTTCATAATGATTTGGACAAAACCATTTCATAAAATATTGCAGCCTAAATAAAGTGCCCAACTTAATTTAATAGCTGTGAACCAATTCATCAATTGTGAGAACTTATGACTATGTCCTCTATGAACGTATCCATATGATCATATACTCCACAATTGATCCGGACCTTAGAGTTTGTAAATAGTGTGCGAAATAAATGAAAAAACACCTCATTTATTAACATTCAGAAAAAAAATGCAATGTCATAATGTCTTGCTCAAAAGGCACAAAATAACAAAGTGAAATAACAACTACCTAAACCTATAGCAAATCTGGAATCCTCCTAAGACCCATAGATGAAACATGCCTCTCGAACACACGTTCAGGCAAACTCTTAGTAGAAGGTGAAAGAGGAGCTTTATACCCAAGAGGGGGGGTGAATTGGGTATATTAAAAATTTGCAAACTGGTTCTGTTTTTACACTCTCAGAACAGAGCAGAACAGAGGAGATAGAGAGAAGAGCTTTGCACACAGCGATTTATACTGGTTCGGTCCTTTCTCTGACCTACATCCAGTCCCCAAGCCTCACTTGGGATTTTCAATCCACTATAATCAAATATTGATTACACACTCTGTACTAAGAGTTGTTCTCTCACTAGAACACACTCCCCCTTACAAGTTGTAATCAATACACCCCAACTACCAAGTCCCCTGACTTGTAGTTATCTCAATCAATAAATGATTTACAAGTATTTGACTCTCTTACAGAGCAGATAAGATAAACACTGAAGAACTAAGTATCAAAATGATACAATACAGATGAAAGCTTGATACAATAAATGACTCAATAAATTTTCGCTCTAAGTAGTTGTATCAGCTTGAGAAGAAGTTAATGCTCTCTATTTATAGGTAGAGAACATTAAATGACCGTTGTGAGATGATTCCAACCGTTGGAAGTGATTTGCTTAAGTTCTGGTCATCTTCTCTCTCTAAACTTCTGCTAATCCAAGTCTTAATGAAGTCTGATGTGGATCTCTGAGTTTCTGCCCGTTGGAATTAACTTTACTTGATGTAGTAAGCATTCTTTAACGTTAACAAGGCGTGCTCAGATGGATTAGCTGAAAGTAGATGAGATTGTGCAGGTGCATTAAATGCACTGTTCACCTTTTTGCTTTTTCTCACAAATCTTCAATAATCTTGATCTGTGCTAACTGAAAAACACTCAACAAACTTGTTAAACATATCTGGGATCATGAGTGAATGATTTATGAAAGCAATTAGATCAAACAACAAGTTATAGCAGATTTCACAAATTTGAAAAAGCTTCAACGGTCACTAACCTCGAGGTTAGTTCATCCAACCTCGAGGTTGGCCTGAAATCCTCAGGCAAACCTTCGTTTTAAAATCATTCAACCTCGAGGTTGCAAAGTGAACCTCGAGGTTTCTCTTGAGAAGAAACCTTCTGATAAATCTCATTAACCTGCAAACCTTGAGGTTCCAAAGGTAACCTCGAGGTTTGAAGTTTGTTTCAAACCTTCAGTTTTCACTGGAGCCCGACAACCTCGAGGTTGTACATCTGTACTCGAGGTTGGCTCTTTGAAAGTGCAAAGTTCAAAGTTAAACATAAAGCCCAGCCTCGAGGTTACAATGTTAACCTCGAGGTTTTCAATACTTTGAAAACCAGTGTGCTCTCTGTAAGTGATGAAACTCGAGGTTGCAACATCATACTCGAGGTCAAAGGTGTTTTCATCGAGCTTAAGTTTCAAAACAAAGTGTCCAACCTCGAGGTTGAAACATGGACCTCGAGGTTCATGTGCTTGATGAACAACATGACCTTTCTGTATGAGTTGAACCTTGAGGTTTGCTTTGCATACTCGAGGTTACAAGTGATAATGAAGAAACTTGGATTCTCCAACTGAACCAGAACCTCGAGGTTGACTTCTCAACCTCGAGGTTTCACATATAACTTGTGAAACCAAGTTTTGCAACATTCGAATCACTTGATTTTTAAAGCTTCTGTAAGGTCAAACCTCGAGGTTACAAACCCAACCTCGAGGTTTGCTCTTAACCAGAGTTTTGACACTTAAGAGCAAAACCTCTTCAATTGTTTGTAGTTGTTGACAATCATCAAAACCATCAGAGAACTAACATTCTCCCCCTTTTTGATGATGACAATATCTACAAGCAATACCTCTTTAAACATTTAAAAGATTATCAGTGAGATTATCAGAGTGTTTGAAAAACTGATTTTTGCACAAGTAGAGTTCTTAGATAAAGAGTCATATATTCTCAGAGATAAGCAGAAGCATGAAATTGAGACTGATATTTCAATTGATATTCCATTTCAATAAATTTATACAAGATATAATGGAATTCAATGAAAACAAAATACAGACAATAATAAAAAAAATACATGAAAATACACATGCTGCTGCAGACAAAAACTAGATCCCTAGACTCTAGTCCTCACTCATTGCTTGTCTCTCCCCCTTTGTCATCGTCATCAACATACTCTGGGTCGAGAATAACAAGAGGAGGCTGGTAAAGCACCATAGCAGTGGTAGGATCAAATGTGGGATCAAGAAGAGAAGGATGGGCAAAGGGAGAAGGTGTGGGGAAGATTTCAGTAGAGGGGGTAGGTGGAGATAGAAATGGTGGAATGAGAATCTCTGTAGAAGGGGTAGTGGGTGAAGGTTGAGACTGAGCAACAGGAGTGGTATGAGGTGGAGAAGAGTGTGGAGGGCTAGGGAATGAGAAAGAGTGAGAGGGAGGTGAGTGATGGGGTGAGAGAGCAGGAGACTCAGCAGGAGAGGGAGGTGAAGATGGGTCAGGAAGTGATGAGCTAGGGCCATCATGAATATCAGGACGGGGATCAGAGGCTGCATCAGCAGAAGGTAAGTCAGAAGCCACATCAGGAACTGGAACAGATGAGGGGCCATGAGTGGATGAGGAGCCAAGGCCAAAATGTCTGAGAAGCATGTCAGCTTTGTCTCTGGCATCAGATGCAGCAGTGAGAGAGACAGCCAAAGAAGAGTTCAAGTCAGTAAACCTTTGATCCATTTCCTCCTTTAGCTTGTACAGATGGGACATTGCCTCAGTCTGTGCAACTATGACATCCATAAGTCCCATCTTGATGTCAGCCCGCAATACATCAACTTCAGTCTTCATGATAGCTCTGTGGGAGATTAGGGCTTGATCCACTATCTGTCTGATCTGCCCCATCAGATCATCTGGTATAGGAGCCTGAGAAGGTGGAGGAGCTGACTGTGCTTCCTCAGGAGCTTGAGATGCCTGAGACTGTGCTGTACCCTCTGTATCAAGCTTGATCTTCATGAGGTTGATCTGATGTTTGCCAAAATAGAGAGGGTATTCAAGCGTATCAGTTGACCCTACATACCAGATTTTGTGATAGAAAAGTATCACAGAGATTAGAGAAGGATAAGGTATGTGTGTCAATTCCTTCTTGGCAAATCTGAAACTCTTCATCCCTTGGAGCAGCCAATCCCCAATGTTGTAAGGAACTCTCTTCACAAATGCAGTGAAGGGTCTGTAGTCTAGAGATGTGAAGTGAGTGTAGTTCCCAGCCTTAGGAATGAAATTCCTAGAATATATGTATCAAAGGATTCTATGCACAGGAGGCATGTCACTTGGTTTGAATGAAAGCTTAATGGCTTGGTCACGAGGGAAGGGTTTGCCTGGGATGAGAGTTTCATATACCTCTTGATTGGTATATGAAAACTCAGGAACAGGAGGTGGGTTTTTGATTTTCAAAATTTTATTGATCTTCTCAGCAGTCAATGAGAATTCAACACCTCTGACTACAGTGGATACTGACTCTTCTAGCAGATCACCATCATCATCCAATGTACTACTATCCCTCATCTTGAAGTAAAACATCCTAACCAAACTAGGGGTATAGGGACAATATATGGAAACAAAAGGTTCATATTGTTTTATCCAAGGTGAAAGATCTAAGTTGCACTCTTTATAGAAACTTTCAAGGTTTATTGCAACTGAAGCACAAAAGACTTTTGGGAGATAAATTTCTCTATACTTATCATTTTCTTCCTTGGAGGAGAAGGATGAGGCAGCAGTGATGAATCCTTCTGGGGGTGATCTGATATCCCGGATGTCCTCAATTGCATTGACAGCAAATTTCTCCAACTTCTTTTGCTGTGAGGCCTGAGAGGATGATTGAACTTGAGGCCTTGAGGGATTCTTGGTCCTTGCCTTCTTGGCCTTTTCTCCTATTTTCTCTTTCCCTTTACCGGTTGTTTCAGGCACTTTCCTCTTTTTAGACTCAGCTTGACTGGGCTCTTTGATGGAAATGCCCTTCGGTTTGCTCTTCGGAGGAGGAGATGGAGGAGGATCAATGGGCATCCCTGGGATGTGCTTATCAACCCCTGAGCGCAAGCGAAGAGACCGAGTCTTCTTCCTCACAGGCTTGGTTGCTTGAGGTTCTGGGGAAGGTTGACGTTTTGGAGGTGGAGAGGGAGACCAAGATTCTGTCTCATTGTTCGAATGGGAGGAAGATTCTGACTGGGAAGGAGATTTCGAGGCCATTTGTGGACAGAGAGTGGAAGAAATGTGCAGAAAGATGAAGATTGGAAGAGGAAGTGACGAGAGAGAAGGAGTGAACTCGAGGTTAGGGTTCAGTAAAAATGAAATTTCACAGCAGCATATATATAGACACGCTCTCAACCTCGAGGTTGACTTCTCAGCCTCGAGGTTAGATGAACAAAAGTTCACCAAACTCTGCGATCAACCTCGAGGTTGACATCTCAGCCTCGAGGTTAGATGAATAAAAATTCACTAACCTTTGAAATTCTTACCTCCAACCTCGAGGTTGCCTCCAGAACCTCGAGGTTCGACTGTCTGATAGATGAGATGTCTCTTCTGTTTGCTACCAACCTCGAGGTTCTAATCCCATACTCGAGGTTCCAGCTTTTAAGCATTCTCAATTTTGACAGTTTGCCCCGATAACCTCGAGGTTAGCTTTTGAGCCTCGAGGTTCCATCCATCAGATATCTTGAACCTTTTGACACTCTTCCAACCTCGAGGTTGACTACTGAACCTCGAGGTTTGCCCCTTTGACAGCAAACCTAAGTCCTGCATAAGATTGTCTATGTACTCCGATGCTAAAGTTAGTGATCTATAATCATCAAAACCATATTTTAATATAAAAGTAGACAAGAATTACTTACAACTCATTGGGATTTACCATTCCCAATTCTCTTCTTATGAATGTGAATGGGTCCTTGGCTAATGGTTTGGTGAAAATGTCTGCCAATTGAAGATGAGTTGGGATGAACATCACTTTCACATCTCTCTTCTGGACATGATCCCGGATGAAATGATGTCTCACATCAATATGCTTGGTTCTTGTATGTTGCACGGGATTCTTGGCCAAGCTTATTGTGCTAGTGTTATCACATAGTATTGGAATCTCCTTTAAGTGCACTCCTAAATCAGCAAGTTGTTGCTTCAGCCACAACACTTGAGCACAGCAACTTGAGGCAGCCACATATTCAGCTTCTGTTGAGGACACCGCCACGGTAGTTTGCTTCTTGCTAAACCAAGAGACAAGTGAGTTGCCAAAGAATTCGCATTGCCCACTTGTACTCTTTCTATCCGTCTTATAGCCAGCATGATCCGAATCTGAATATGCCACAAGATGCTCCGGCTGACCTTTAGGAAACCATAGCCCAAGAGTCTTTGTATCAGATAGATATCTGAATATTCTCTTCACGTGTTCAGCATGAGACTCTTTGGGTGCGGATTGGAACCGAGCACACATTCCAACACTGAATTGAATGTCCGGGCGACTTGCAGTGAGATAGAGCAATGATCCAATCATTCCTCTATACTTGGTGATGTTAAAGTCCTTGCCCTCTTCATCAGCATCCAAAGAAGTAGTTGTGCTCATTGGTGTGTCAGCCCCATTGCACTTGTCCATTCCAAACTTCTTCAGCAAATCATTCAGATACTTTGTTTGAGATATGAATATCCCATCTTTACGTTGCTTGATTTGCAGCCCAAGGAAGTAATTAAGCTCTCCCATCATTGACATCTCAAATTCACCTTGCATAGACTTGGAAAATTCCTCACACAAAGAATCATTAGTAGCACCGAAAATAATATCATCAACATATATCTGTACGATTAAAATCTCATTTAATTTATTTTTCTTGATAAACAATGTTGTATCAGCCTTTCCTCTGATAAATCCTTGATTGAGTAAGAATTGACTCAATCTTTCATACCAAGCTCTAGGAGCTTGCTTAAGACCATACAAGGCTTTCTTAAGTCTAAAAACATGATCCGGAAATTGATCATTTTCAAAACCTGGAGGTTGTTCAACATACACCTCCTCTTGAATGAAACCATTTAGAAAAGCACTTTTGACATCCATTTGATAGAGTTTAAAGCCTTTTGTGCATGCAAATGCTAGAAGAACTCTTATTGCTTCCAATCTAGCTACTGGAGCATAAGTCTCTTCATAGTCTATTCCTTCTTCTTGATTGTAACCTTTGGCCACTAATCTAGCCTTGTTACGCACAATGATGGCTGACTCATCACGTTTGTTCTTGAATACCCATTTTGTCCCAATTACCGGATGGTCTTTGGGTCTAGGCACCAAGTCCCAAACTTGATTTCTATCAAATTGATGTAGCTCCTCTTGCATAGCAATCACCCAATCATTGTCTGAAAGGGCTTCTTCTATTTTAGAGGGCTCTATATGAGAAATAAATGCAGAAAATGTAACTTCATTCAAGGTACTATTTCTGGTCCTAACTCCTTGATTTACATCACCTATAACTTGGTCTAAAGGATGATTCCTTATAAATCTCCAAGCTCTAGGTTGAGACTGATCAGCATTTTCTAAATTGCTTTCAGGATTAGCCTCAAAAATGTTTTCAGAATTTTCAGAAGGAGTAGGAGCATTTTTCGAAAAGAATTTGTTTTTGAAAATAATCTCCTCTTCATCATCCAAGGATTTATCAGATTCAGATTCACAAAATACAACATGTATAGATTCCTCAACAATCTTAGTTCTAGTATTAAAGACTCTATATGCTTTACTCCTATTAGAATAACCAATAAAGATAGCTAAATCAGCTTTAGGATCGAATTTACCAAGATTGTCTTTACCGTTATTGTGCACATAGCACTTACAACCGAAGACACGAAGGTGACTGAGGTTTGGCTTTCTTTCTTTGTAGAGTTCGTATGGAGTCTTATTCAGCTTCTTTCTCAAGTATGCTCTGTTGGAGACGTAGCAAGCCGTACTCATGGCATCAGCCCAAAACACTTGCGAAGTGATGTACTCGTTCAACATTGCTCTAGCCATTTCAGTGAGTACTCTATTCTTTCTCTCCACAACACCATTTTGTTGTGGTGTTCTTGGTGCTGAAAAATTGTGATCAATCCCCATACTGTCACAGAACTCAGCAAAGGCTTGATTCTCGAACTCTCCACCATGATCAGTCCGTATTCCTGAAATTGATAACCCTTTCTCGTTTTGGACCTTCTTGGCAAATGAAACAAACTGATCAAAGGTTTCATCTTTAGAAGATAAAAATATTGTCCAAGTAAATCTAGAGAAATCATCAACAATGACCAAAGTGTATAAGTTTCCACCAAGACTTTTCACTCTAGCTGGTCCAACTAGATCCATGTGAAGAAGTTGAAGTGGTCTGTTTGTTGAAATCTCATTTTTAGCTTTAAAAGAAGATTTGGTCTGTTTTCCCTTTTGACAAGCATCACAAATCATATCATTTTTGAAATTCAGTTTGGGAATGCCAATAACCAAATCCTTTTTCAATAACTTGTCAAGTTGATACATATTGACATGAGCTAATCGCTTATGCCATAGCCAACTCTCATTCAAGTTACTTACAAAACAATTTTCAGAAGTAGAAGCATTGCTAGAGAGGTTCAAAGTATAACAGTTTCCATCTCTAGGTGCTCTAAATAAAGCTTTATTTTTCAAATCATTTATGGAGATCAAATCCTTTTTAACAATAAAGCATTCATCAGAGTCAAATATTACCAAATTACCCTTATCGGTGCTTTGGCTCACACTTAGGAGATTATGACACAATCCTTCTACAAGGTAGACGTCTTTAATGAGTGGGCCTTCATTGTTGCCTATCTCACCAATGCCAGCGATTTTCCCGGATTGATCACCTCCAAATGTGACTCTACCTCCATCTTTTGGCTTTATTGATAAAAACTTTGATTTGTCTCCAGTCATGTGTCTTGAGCATCCACTATCAATGTACCACTTGTTCGGCCTTGATGCTCTAAGACATACCTGCAGATCACCAGAGGTCAAGTTTTAGGTACCCATCTTTTCTTGGGTCCTTTGGGGTTAGCATGCACCTTGGGAACATATGTTCCTTTTGGTACCCAGACATAATTTCCTACAGGTTTAGCTTTTCTTTCTTTTCGATGAAAACAAGATGAAGTAGAATGACCCTTCCTATTGCAATATGTACAATGTGCAAAAGGATTTGAGGAATGAACAGATTTAGTGAAATAATTCATATAGGATTTTTGTCCATTCTTTTTCTTTCCTTTCTTCTTATCAAAGTCTGGTCTATAACCAATGCCCGATCTATCGTTTGTAAAACGTTGTTGTTTCAAAATCACATTGAGCATTTCACTTCCCTTAGTGAATTTCTCAAGTGCTTTTGTAAGTTGTGAATTCTTTTTCTCTAGGATAGAGCATTCATCACAAATCAGAGATTGAGGAGAAGAGAGGTTTTCAATTTGCAGTTCAAGAAAAGAATTTTTTCTTTTCAAAGACATATACTTGTCTGCAAGTTTTTCAAACTCCTTTTGAACAACATTGTATTCAGCAAACAATTCATCATAGGAAGGAAGAGATTCATATACCTCATTTATTTCACTAGGTTGTTCTTCTTCCTCAGCAACCAGGCATATGTTGGCTTTTTCACATTCATCCTCTTCAGCTTCATCCTCATCCGATGAGCTATCTCCCCATATGGCTGACACATATGCCTTTTTCTTGTATTTCTTGAATTTCTTCTTTTCTTTCTCTTGATTTTTCAGCTGAGGACATTCTGCCTTGATGTGTCCGGGCTTTTCGCATTCATAACATATGACAGGCTTCTTTGATTCATAGCTCGAATTTCCCTTCTGAAACTTCCTGAAGCCTTGATCTCTCTTATAGAACTTTTTGAATCTCCGGACCATCATGCCAATTTCTTCATCCTCATCTTCATCTTCCTCATCCTTTTCCGCATTCAGAGCCACTCCCTTGTTGCGATTGTTGCCACCATTGACATCTTCTAATTCCTTCTTGAACTTCAACTTGCTCTCATATTCAGATAAGCTACCAAACAAGGCTGCAACTGACGTCATCGACTCTCCACGAGCCTCTTCGATAGCTGTGACCTTTGCTTCCCAATCTTTGGTCAAAATATTAAGAATCTTTCTTACTTGAGACCCTTGATCAAAGATCTTTCCTAGAGCAGCCAGTTGATTTGTCAAATGGGTATATCTGAGCTGAAACTCTCCAATGCTTTCTCCTTGCTTCATCCGCAACAAGTCATATTCAGTGGTTAGAATATTAATCCGGTTTTCCTTGATTCCAGAGGTTCCTTCATATGCAATCTCTAGTGCTTTCCACATCTCCTTAGCTGTTGACAGATTGCAAATGCGAAAGAACTCTTTTTGGCTAAGAGCACTTTGAAGCATCAGGATGGCCTTGCTATTGAGAGTAATATTCTTCTTATCATCATCGTTGAACTCAGCTTCGGTCTTTGGAACAGTGATGCCTCCTTCAACCTTAACTGGTACATAATCTCCAGTTTCAAATACTCTCCACAATCCATATTCTGTAGCCATTACGAACACACGAAATTTTGCTTTCCAGAAAGAGTAGTGTTCGCCATCGAAACCGGGAGGTCTGTTGATTGAAGCTCCATCAGGAAGAATTCCTTCCATAGTGATCCTTCTCGAGTGGTAAAACTCTTCTGAGAAGACCTTGCTCTGATACCAAATGAAAGAGGAGCTTTATACCCAAGAGGGGGGGTGAATTGGGTATATTAAAAATTTGCAAACTGGTTCTGTTTTTACACTCTCAGAACAGAGCAGAACAGAGGAGATAGAGAGAAGAGCTTTGCACACAGCGATTTATACTGGTTCGGTCCTTTCTCTGACCTACATCCAGTCCCCAAGCCTCACTTGGGATTTTCAATCCACTATAATCAAATATTGATTACACACTCTGTACTAAGAGTTGTTCTCTCACTAGAACACACTCCCCCTTACAAGTTGTAATCAATACACCCCAACTACCAAGTCCCCTGACTTGTAGTTATCTCAATCAATAAATGATTTACAAGTATTTGACTCTCTTACAGAGCAGATAAGATAAACACTGAAGAACTAAGTATCAAAATGATACAATACAGATGAAAGCTTGATACAATAAATGACTCAATAAATTTTCGCTCTAAGTAGTTGTATCAGCTTGAGAAGAAGTTAATGCTCTCTATTTATAGGTAGAGAACATTAAATGACCGTTGTGAGATGATTCCAACCGTTGGAAGTGATTTGCTTAAGTTCTGGTCATCTTCTCTCTCTAAACTTCTGCTAATCCAAGTCTTAATGAAGTCTGATGTGGATCTCTGAGTTTCTGCCCGTTGGAATTAACTTTACTTGATGTAGTAAGCATTCTTTAACGTTAACAAGGCGTGCTCAGATGGATTAGCTGAAAGTAGATGAGATTGTGCAGGTGCATTAAATGCACTGTTCACCTTTTTGCTTTTTCTCACAAATCTTCAATAATCTTGATCTGTGCTAACTGAAAAACACTCAACAAACTTGTTAAACATATCTGGGATCATGAGTGAATGATTTATGAAAGCAATTAGATCAAACAACAAGTTATAGCAGATTTCACAAATTTGAAAAAGCTTCAACGGTCACTAACCTCGAGGTTAGTTCATCCAACCTCGAGGTTGGCCTGAAATCCTCAGGCAAACCTTCGTTTTAAAATCATTCAACCTCGAGGTTGCAAAGTGAACCTCGAGGTTTCTCTTGAGAAGAAACCTTCTGATAAATCTCATTAACCTGCAAACCTTGAGGTTCCAAAGGTAACCTCGAGGTTTGAAGTTTGTTTCAAACCTTCAGTTTTCACTGGAGCCCGACAACCTCGAGGTTGTACATCTGTACTCGAGGTTGGCTCTTTGAAAGTGCAAAGTTCAAAGTTAAACATAAAGCCCAGCCTCGAGGTTACAATGTTAACCTCGAGGTTTTCAATACTTTGAAAACCAGTGTGCTCTCTGTAAGTGATGAAACTCGAGGTTGCAACATCATACTCGAGGTCAAAGGTGTTTTCATCGAGCTTAAGTTTCAAAACAAAGTGTCCAACCTCGAGGTTGAAACATGGACCTCGAGGTTCATGTGCTTGATGAACAACATGACCTTTCTGTATGAGTTGAACCTTGAGGTTTGCTTTGCATACTCGAGGTTACAAGTGATAATGAAGAAACTTGGATTCTCCAACTGAACCAGAACCTCGAGGTTGACTTCTCAACCTCGAGGTTTCACATATAACTTGTGAAACCAAGTTTTGCAACATTCGAATCACTTGATTTTTAAAGCTTCTGTAAGGTCAAACCTCGAGGTTACAAACCCAACCTCGAGGTTTGCTCTTAACCAGAGTTTTGACACTTAAGAGCAAAACCTCTTCAATTGTTTGTAGTTGTTGACAATCATCAAAACCATCAGAGAACTAACAGAAGGGTCAGCAAGGTTCTCGTCTAATTCCTTTGCAGCCTCAGAAGCAGCTACATACTCAGTTTCATTGGCAGAGTCAGCCACACATGATTGTTTTACACTTCTCCAACAAATGGCACCGCCATTAAGAGTATACACATATCCCAAGGTGAACTTATTTGAGTCAATATCTCCTTGGAAATCTGAGTCCGTATAACCAATGGTTTCAAGACTCCCACTTGAATAGACCAACATATAATCTCTCATTCTCCGTAGGTACTTGAGTATATGTATACTTTAGGATAGCCTATAAATATGCATACTTCAGTATGCGAGTCCATATTATCTGGTTTCTGTTGCAAGACATGTGCCGGAGCACCTTAAATCCGAATATGGTTCATGGTGGGCTTACACCCTTTCCACAATTCTATTGGTGTCTTTGAAACTGGCTTGGACGGAGCTAAGTTCAATAGATACATAGCTGTTTCTAAGGCATATCCCCAGAATGAATCAGAAAGAGATGAATAACTGAGCATAGATCTTGTCATTTCTAAAAGGGTTCTATTTCTCCTTTCAGCAACTCCATTCTGTTGGGGTGTCCTTAGAGAAGATAATTGTGAAACTATCCTCTCTTTGGTCAAGTAAGACCTGAACTCTCCAGATAGGTATCACCCCCTCGATCAGATCGAAGAGTCTTAATTTGAACACCTAGATGCTTTTCTGCCTCAGCCTTGAACTCTTGGAATTTTCCAAAAGCTTCAGACTTGTGACGCATCAGATACACATGTCCAAATCTAGAGTAATCATCAATAAATGTGATGAAATACTGATACCCACCTCTGGATTGGACATTTATTGGTCCACATACATCAGTATGTACCTATTCCAGCTAAAGTGTGGCACGTTTTCCCTTGGCCTTAAAAGATCTCTTGGTCATTTTACCCTCTAAACATAATTCACATACTAGTATCGGTTCAAAGTTTAGGGATTTCAAAATCCCACTTTTGACCAAACCTTGTATCCTGTTAGAGTTAATATGACCCAATGTCAAATGTCAAAGATAAGTTTCATTGGAAACTTTTCTTTTCTTTGATGAATTAATATGCTCAACATCTTTTAATTCAACATGATTAACTTCACAGGAAACAGGATTAAGGAAATAAAGACCATTAAACTTTACACCAGAACAAATAAAAGAAGATGAACTTCTTATTAAAACTGAGGAATTAAACTGAACTGTCTAACTATGTTTATCCAAACAACTAACAAAAATTAAATTCCTCTTAAAATCTGGAATAAATAAACAGTCTTCTAAAACCAAAGTCCTGCAATTATCAAAAGATAAAATAACTTGTCTCACTGCTAGTGCAGACACAAGCTCCCCAGTTCCAAGCTTCAAATCTCTTTGTCCTTTACTTACAGGCAAGCTATGTTTGAACCACTGCAAAGAGTAACAAACATGGTTAGTAGCTCTTGAATCAACGATCCATTTATCATCGTGATTCTCCACTAAACAAGCCTTAATCACATGTAAATTACCATGGTCATCAGCCTTCTTGAAGTTCGCTATCATTGTTAGACAATGATCCCACACACTTCCTCCAGACATCACTGTCTTGGTGACTGAATTCAGCGCATTTTGCCTAGCAGAGTTGCTTGCAAACATGCCATCAAGAGTCTGGAGCATTGTTGCTCCACTCTCAATCATGCTCACTTGCTCTTGAAGGTGATTGGCGAGACTGGCCAAAATGTAGCAGCGAACTGACACATTCGCCTTCTCCCATCTTTCCTTCTCCTGCTGAAATCGAGTCTGAATTGCATCAGACGCGTCTGCAGCAGGCTGCGCTGGCATAGGGGTAGTGAGAACAAAGTTGAGCTTTTCATATTGAAGAACAATATCCAAATTAGTTTTCCATTGTTTGTAGTTTGTACCATTCATAGATTTTTGGCTCAAGATTATAGCTAAAGGATTGAATGAAGACATTTTTCTGAAAATAAGGAAAAGCACACAAATTACAAACTATAATTAACAACAAACATATATAGCGCTAGTAGATTCTAATAACTACTATTTGTTTATTGTTTAACAATCCATTAGTTATCTTTACAAGGCTTACGATGGGCAAGATTCTTGTAAAACTAATATTGTTAATTTGGGCCTTCAGTTGCATTGCCAGAGCCTCGATGGGAGGGTTAACAATTTTACCAAAGTTGAATGTATTTAACCATTGTTTACTTTCAAAATTATCTTTAGTGTCTAAGTATTGCCGACGATGGGCCGTACAAAACTTTACTAAAATTTTGAAAATATTAAGGTTTAATCTAGCGAAATCCGATTATCCTTATCCAATGAGGCTTCAGCGATAACCATTTCACTAATAAACCCACAATTGGGGCCCGTAGGTTTTAAAATTAAATACTTAATTTAAAACCTTCACCCGTTCAATATTTTAAATTTAGAATTTTCAATTTCCAAGAATTTGTTCAATTTAGAGTAAATTATTAGGTATCTAAAAACTAGTCATGATCTGGCAGAGTGTGCGTCACATAACCATTTTAAATAACCCACAAATTACTCCAAAAGGTACAATTCTCTTAGGAAATTTCATGGATTATTTGTATAGATTTTAATTCCACAATTATTATTCTAGATTTTAATTTAAAATCATAATAATTGATAATTAATGTCTAGATTCTAATCCCACAATTAATTAATCCAATTATTATTCTAGATTTTAATCTAAAATCATAATTATTGATAATTAATGTGTAGATTTTAATTCCACAATCAATTAATCCAATTATTATTCTAGATTTTAATTTAAAATCATAATAATTGACAATTAATGGCTAGATTCTAATTCCACAATCAATTAATCCAATTATTATTCTAGATTTTAATTTAAAATCATAATAATTTGATAATTAATGTGTAGATTTTAATTCCACAATCAATCAATCCAATTATTATTCTAGACTTTAAAACTTAAAATCATAATAATTGATAATTAATGTGTAGATTTTGATTCCACAATCAATTAATCCAATTATTATTCTAGATTTTAATTTAAAATCATAATAATTTGATAATTAATGTGTAGATTTTAATTCCACAATCAATCAATCCAATTATTATTCTAGACTTTAAAACTTAAAATCATAATAATTGATAATTAATGTGTAGATTTTAATTCCACAATCAATTAATCCAATTATTATTCTAGATTTTAATTTAAAATCATAATAATTGATAATTAATGTAGTGGGCAATCTAAATAATATCGCATAATAACTATCATACTAGTCGATTCAAGACATAATAGCTACTATGTAATTATGACATGTGATTATGCAACAATATGGCACTTTCCTATTCTATTTGACATGTTATTTACCAACATCATGTTAATCGCAAATATAATTCATACAATTTAACAAAGGCATTAAATAATTAAACAAATAACTTTAATCCATGGTTTTCCTACAAAAAGAAGAATAAAAAAAAATTACAACTTTGGAATTCCTCTTTTGTCCAGCCCATAGTATTTGTCTCTAACCCCTTTAGATTGTGATGAAGGATGAGGTTCAGCTTCCTATTTAGATTGTGGGCGTGTGTAGCGAGACGTCTTGTGGAGTGGTCAAGGCTGGCTCACTTCTGAAGTAGAGCCTCTATTTAAGGAAGAGGTAGAAGAGAAGGAGGAGGAGGTGGTGATGGAGGAGGATCTTGTAGAGGATGAGGAGGGTCAACATGTGGAGGAGGAGGAGAGTGAATGGAAAGAGCTCTAGAGCATATGACCATGGTAAGGGAGAGAAAGATGAGGTTATGAAAAAAATGCTTTTTAGAAAAGTACTATGAATGAAAGGAATATGTCAATATAAATAGAGTTAAATATTTCACTCTAAAGTATTTAACTTTGGAAAACTGGTACTTGGTATAGGACCTAAACAAAATTATGAAAATATGCTTTTCAGATTTGTTCATTTACATGATAGTTGTTTATTATTTTTGTCGTTCATACTATACCGGCAACTGATATAACGTTATGTTTGTGTTGTTGATAATATAAGGTTGAAAGACAAATCATTCATAAGTGTTAAATGACAATTATGTTTGAAAAACAGTCAAATTTATCACTAAATAAATTACAATTATTAACTACAACTTTATTTTTGTGTTTTCGCGAATTCTGCTTCGCAATATATAATGGTGCGCACATATAATCGTTACTTGTAAACATTATATGTCCTTGCACAACTTCCGCCTTGACATACATAATATTTGTTCAATGTAACCGTTATTTATTAAGTGTTATATATGCTCGAATCTACAGTAATAAATATATTACTAAGATATTCTGGGTTTTGAATGTTATATATTTCTTAAGAACCAGGAGGAAATCAAATAACACATTAACCAATCTTTGCTAATAATTCCCTAGCCAACCACGGAGATAAGTGAAATTTTTTCAACGTGATGGGAATCAGTTCACTTCACTGAAATTAAAACTAAAAGAAGTATTTTATAAATAAAAAAATTAGTTAATTTTGTTAATCTATTTAAATAAATTAATTAGCTTCTATGTTTAAATTTAAAAAATATTTCTAGTAATTTAATATAATGATGAGTTATAACCCTTTGTGGCATTTAATTATTAGCAATGGAGAACCTATAAGTAAAATTTTCTTGAAATTATGATGAAAAATTTAAATATGTAATTCAAATTGAACTTAAAATTGAATTATTACACTACCAAAAAAAAAATGATGGTTTGTAATGGTTGAAATTACGCATTTGTAGCGGTTTTAATCGTTACTATTATCATTTGTAGCGGTTCTACAAAATACACTGAAACAAGATGTTTTGTAGTAGTTTTCTAAAACCGCTACTCATGTAATAAAACCGCTATTGTATTAGTAGCATTTTTGAGTTATCGCTACAAGATGCGATCAAGATGACGAAATTTAAAAAAATTGACGCCAAAATTTTGTAACGGTTATAAAACTGCTACAAATATTTAAGCCAAATTTGAATAAAAAAAACCGCTACAAAATATTACAAAATAAAAAAAAATAATTTGAGTCCATTATTACAATATTATGTTGAATATTTTTATTATTTAAGTGAAAAATTAAATGATAATAGTTAATATTTAAAAAATGATTAACTTAAGTTAGATAAGTATAAATATTATGTAGGTATAATACTGAGAATGTGTAGATAATAATGATTTATTATGTTGTCCACCTCTGAGAAAAAAAATTATCTTGTCCATTAGATGATATTTGATTACAGAAAGAATGTTGATGATGATAGAAGGAATATTGAGGAAATATCCTTAAAGTTCTGGATAAGAAAAAAAATAGTATTAATATTATTAGAAGGAAAAAATAAAACATTAAAAACAAAGGTTTTGTAAAGGTGGAAAGAAATGAGAGAAAATGAGAGAGAACGGGTGGGAAGAAATGAATGAGAGTGTGTGAAATGAGTTGTGGTGGGGTATATTTATAGGGATATGTGTAACATGTGTAGCGGTTGATGCGACGATTTTTGTGGCGGTTTATCATTTGTAGTGTTTTTTTTTTGTTTTGTAACGGTTACAAAACCTCAACAAAAATTCAGTGGTATTTTTTAAAAAATAAATAAATTTCAAAATATAACATTTTGTAGCAGTTATACTAAAAACCACTACAAATTAATGAACATTGGCGGGATTCGAAACATTTAAATTTCAATATTACACACTTTGTAGCGGTTAATGAGACGGTTTTTGTAGCGGTTAATGTTTGTAGCGGTTTTTTTTCCCCCCGTTTTGTAGAGGTTACAAAACCTCTACAAAAATTCATTGTTTCTTTTTTAAAAAATAAGTTTTAGAATATCACATTTTGTAGCGGTTTAGCTAAAAAACGCTACAAATTAATGAATGTTGGTGGGATTCGAAATATTCAAATTTCAATGTTACACACTTTATAGCGGTTGATGCGACGGTTTTTGTAGCGGTTAACGTTTGTAGCGTTTTTTTTTTCCGTTTTGTAGCGGTTAAAAAACGTCTACAAAAATTCATTGTTTTTTTTTAAAAAAATAAAATTTAAAATATCACATTTTGTAGCGGTTTAACTAAAAACCGCTATAAATTAATGAACCTTGGTGGGATTCAAAATATTTAAATTTCAATATTACACACTTTGTGACCTGTTTAAAGCAACCTACCTCGTGCGTCATGAACATTTGTAGCAGTTGTATATAACCACCACAAAAAATTAGACTCTTGGCATTCTGTAGCAGGTTTTTGATATAAACCGTTACAAATAAATTGCCACTAATGGCACGCCATAAGGCGCCAAGCTGGCACCATATTTGTGGCGGTTTGTATAAATTAACCGCTACAAAATAACCGTCACAAAATAACCGCCACAAATTTGGTGCCAACTTAGCGCCAGATTTCGTAGCAGTTAGTTTATGATAATCGCTACAAATATCATTCACAAACTAGCGCGTCACTTGACGCGAGTCATACCGCTACAAATTTGTAGCGGTTTCAGTATAAACCGTTACAAATTTGTATATTTGTAGCGGTTTATTTTAACCGCTACAAATGAACCGCTACTAATTGACCTTTTTTTTGTAGTGTTATTATTATTATTTTTCCTACAATTAAAATTCAGGAATAAGATAACTTAAAACATGCAGTAATACTTACAATAAAATCTTAATTCACATCTATTCAAATTAAATGAAATTTAAAAGGAAGAGAAAAGGAAAAAGGAAATGAAGACGAATAAAAATAGCCCAATAGAAGCAATTTTAAGAATATATATAGAATAAAAATAAATAAATTTAAAGATACAGAATGAGAAATATTAGCTACTACTGTACCCAGCTTGGAGGAATCAGATAGTATTATTGAAAGAGAAAATTGGATTATGAGACAGACGAGTAGAGATCAAAGACGCGTAATCCGTCGAATAATAGAATGTAAGATCAAAGGATGAGATTGCCTTGTTGATCCCTTGTGCAACTGTAAGAGGATTCAAAACAGATCTTTGATAGCTGTGTTTCTCTTCCTCCAAATGATTTGCTGTGAATTATGTAATATCCATAAAGACATAAGTGGAGATTTTCTTGATGCATTTAGTGAGGGTGACACATCTAGTTAAGTTAAATCAAATTTAAAAGGATGAGAAAAATAAAAGATTTTTTTTTTAAAAAAAATACCACTTAAAAATTTTAAAGGATTAAGGTGTGTCCAAAGCAACAAATTATTGATTTAGGAGCGTCCAACACAATTAACTATTAAGTGGACCGCCTAGTACAACAAGCTTTTAAAAAGAAGCGCCCAGCAGAAGAAACTTTTAAAAAGGGGCGCTCAACACAACGTCGTTAGCAAAAAGTTAACGTTAGTTATCTAAGGTACGTTCAATATAACAAACTATTACTTCAAGAACGCTGAACACAAAATTTTAAATTTTACTAAATTAAATAATTTTTTTTTCAATTGTCATTATCCAAAACTACTTGTATACATATCGATAGAGAAAAATTACTCATTATTCAATTTTGTCAAAATTAGAATTTGTTAAAATAAATAAAAGTTTTAATTAAAAATATAATTATATGATCTAAATAAAACTCAAGATGTTTTATAATTTATTATATATATTAAAAAAAATTATATGATTTATTTTTAGTTTAGAAAAAATTTATGTGAGTTAAAAAATTCATTTGTTGTGCTGGATGGTCCACTTAATAGTTAATTATACTGGATGTTCCTAAGCTAATAGTTTATTATTTTAGACGCATCTATTACTTTTATTATTATTATTCTCAATAACGTTTTAAAGTTTAAATGATTTTTTTTAGCATTTTCTCAAAACAAAAAAGCTAATAAGACAATTAGAAAAATATGAAAAGGAGCAGTTTGCAAACAAAGAAAAACATAAAAAGGGGAATGACGATTAGTCAAAACACGGACATGAAAAAAAGTACGGTGTAGCAGGCAATAGGCCGCACCATTATTATCATGGTCCGATTGTAAAAAACCTTAATATAGGGTCGTACTATATTTTTATTTTCCATCACTGGAAAATTCCTCGTTCGCCACGTGTACGGATGACATCTCGTCTCATGTCTCCCAATTACCCAATCCCCACCACTCAAACCCGCCCCCTCCAAAAATTTATTCCAGCCTGGGATGCTAAAAGCCCCCGCCAGTGAATCCGAGTTACGATACGCCCCACAAGGGCACTACCGTCATTTCACCACCACCGGCCTCAGATGATGGCAAAATTACATTTTTAGCAACCTTGGCCCTCGAAGGAAAGTGGAGTATGAGGAAACACCACCACTCCTTTTCTCTCTCTCTCTCTCCCCTCTGGTTTTTTTTCCTTCTAAAACTAGAGAGTGATTTTACAAAACCACACCAGAAACGTGAACTAGCCTGTGACCCTGTAACCCCATAGGCGTTATTATTATTGGTAAAAAGATTACTACACAGAGAGCTTCAACCAGCCTGGAAGCTAGCCGGAGGCAGGCACACACGTACGGTTTTTCCCCCTTCCTGCTTCGTAATCATAAAACAAATAGTACTGATTTCATTTTCACCTTCCTCCCATTTTGCCGGGAAGCCACTTTCTCTCTGCGTTTTCCTCCGGCGTTTTCTTTCCCATGGCTGAAACCGGTATCGTCCGGTTTCCGGGCAGCTTAGACCCTCGAGCGGAAGAGTTTACGCCGAGAAATCAAACAACGCTGTACCGGCCAGCTCAACTGCTCTACCCTTGCGTGCCCACCGCCGGCGTTCAGCTTCAGCCGCTGCCTTTTTGTAATATTGCAGCTCCGGTCGGTGTTCCGTATCCGCTGTTCTGCTCCCCCCCGGCGTACGTTGGCCAACTACCTCCGCCGGCCGCGCCGTCTCCGTCTCCGTCTCCGTTTTCGTCGTCCTCGCCCACGCGGTCTCTGCTGCTCAGCTCGGTGCCGGCGGAGGTGGTGGTGAGTGAGTCGTTGTTGCGGCGAGAATTGGAGGTTTTCGGAGATGTTAGAGGCGTTCAGATGGAGAGGGTTCGAGAAGGAATAGTGACTGTTCATTTCTACGACCTGAGAAATGCAGAGACGGCGTTAATGGCGATTCGGAAGCAGCACATGCAACACCAGACCAGGCTCCGTAATTTCTATTCCTCCGTGTTGAAGTCTCGCCATTCCGCGTTGGAGCTGGACTGTTACTCCGTCACCGCCCCACTCCCTCCGCCGGCGCGTGGGCTGGTCGCCGGTCGTCCGGTGTGGGCCCAGTACATTGCCCCAGCTCCCAACGCCGTCCCCCAGGGCCAGAACCAAGGCACCATCGTGATTTTCAATTTAGATTCGACGGCGTCCTCAGAAATACTCCAGCAAACTTTCGAGGCATTTGGTAAAAAACGTTTCAGGCCATTTTTTTTTTCTTTTTTTTCAATTTTATATGTGCGTCTGTGTCTCTGCCCTGGAGGGTAAAATTTTTCATCATTACCGTTTATGTTTAATTTCGTCCGTTTGCATTTTGCTTTAATTGGGTAACCCACGAAGGTGAGATCTGAAAGTGTGTTTTTGAAAGATCACAAAGACGCTGTGATGTCGTTTTGCTTGTTTCACCATGTCGGAGAGGACTGTTGTCTTTTTAATGTGGGGACTTGTTGACTATACTATAATGCCAGTGGGGTCTTTGTGAGTAAAACACAGGACTTGATGATATGTCTCTATCTCACTCTTTTTATCTACTTTTTATGACGTTTACGACTCTCTTCTGGTCCTCACGCCAACTTTCGCTTTCTTTTTGGTCTTTCTTGACCTTTTTGTGTGTTTCATTTTACTTAATTTGTTTAGGTCCTGTGAGGGAACTAAGAGAGACGCCATCAAAGAAGAATCAGAAGTTTGTGGAGTTCTTTGACGTCAGAGATGCGGCCAAGGCCTTGGAGGAGATGAACGGCAGGGAAATTAACGGAAACTCCGTCATTATTGAGTTCAGTCGTCCCGGTGGTGGTCATGGCCGAAAGTTCTTCAACCACCAACAGACTGTCTCCAAAAACGCAGTGCCGTTGAGCTACCGACCCCCTTCTCCTCCTGCCTTTCCACCTTCTCCGCCTACACCACTGGCCCACAAAAACGCACATCGTTTTTCTCATCTTCCCCAGCCCCAATTGTCGTGCAGGAAAACAGCTGGCAACAAGGGTCGTAACGGTGGTGAAGACACAGTTTCTTTGGAATCGACGAATTTGAGTGAGGTGGAAGAGAATCCACCGGAAGTGGCTGCAGCGAGAAACGCTGCAGCGAAGAACTGTGTGGGTGAGGCCACTGCAACGGCGGCGGTGGGAAGCACGAAGCAGCATCAACAGCAACTACCCAGAAGTAGGAATTGGAAGGGGAAGCAAGGGAGGAAGCTGGAAACAAGGTTTCTAATTAAGGAAGATGCGATTGTGGAATCGAGTAATAAAGATTCCAGAACTACTGTCATGATCAAGAACATACCGAACAAGTACAGGTCCGTCTGCTGCTACTTTCATCGCTACCATCATCGTTGCTCACCATATTTGGTTTTGCTATATTAATTATTAATTATTCTCAAAATATGAATAAAATAATCATTTTAAACCAGAAAAACTAAAAATTGTGTTTTGACTCGTGTTGTGTGTGGATGTTTCAGTCAGAAGCTACTATTGAACATGCTGGACAATCACTGCATCCACTGCAACGAGCAGATTGGCGACGGCGACGACCAACCCTTGTCCTCTTACGATTTCGTCTACCTCCCCATTGATTTCAAGTAGACATGCATATATATATATATATATGTGTATAATTTTTCTTTCTCTTCATCTTTATGTTCCTGGAAAATGAATTAATTTTTTAAAACGTGAAACAGCAACAAGTGTAACGTGGGGTATGGGTTTGTGAACATGACATCGCCAGAGGCTACGATGAGGTTGTATAAAGCATTTCATCTTCAACATTGGGAAGTCTTTAACTCGAGAAAAATATGCCAGGTCACATACGCCAGGGTTCAGGTAAATTCTTGAGTTCATCGTCATTAATGCTATATATATATCGGAGTTTGTTCATTTATTAGCTGGTTGTAGTAGTAACTTTCATTGGTGTTTTTCTGAGAAGGGTTTGGAAGCGTTGAAAGAGCATTTCAAGAACTCCAAGTTCCCATGCGAGATAGAGCATTACTTACCGGTGGTGTTTTCTCCGCCGCGAGATGGGAGGCAGTTGACGGCGCCACTTCCGATCGTGGGTCAGAAGCAGCCTGGAGAAGCCACTGATGGGGCTTCCGACTGTAAGGCAATTAATGATGACGATGTCGGTGGTACGGTGGACGATAAAAATAGCACAGCAGCAGCAGGCGGCGGCGAACAGAAGCAGAACATGCAGAGCAGCAGAAAAAACGGCGGCGGGGAGGGTGATGATGATGGTGACGACGTTGACAGAAGAAGAAATAGCGAAGGTGGAGAAGAAATCGGAAGGGATTAAAACAGAATAGTTCAGTCTTCAGTGATAGATATTTGACGAATATCAAATCACACAGATCGTTGGGGAACGAGCCTCATGAACTGTATAGCACTATAGCTACTTCGTCGTGGTCATCATCATCATCTTCAAAGTATTCAATTCTTGGCCTTTTCTGTAGGATTTTTGCTCTGGTTCTTTATCCCCTTCCTGGTTATGCACTGCAATTTCTGGTTATTTTATTAATTGTTCGTGCTTGATGTCCAGGGTTTTTTTGTTTTGGTTCTTCTTCTCATGTTATAGGCAATACTCCTTTCAATCCTAAATATAGTGCAAAAAACGAAAGTTTGTAGTGTAAATTTTGGCACTATAAATTTTACCCTAGGACATAGGGCAGTATCATTTAATTATCTGGAAAAAAACATGAATTTGCATATATTTTGGGTGTAACAACCATAGGAATGGAAGGAGGGTGAGGGAGTGCTTGGGATACCGCTGGTTAAAGAGATGTATCCGTTTTGTGGGGTAGCAGGTGGCTGAGCTTTTTGTTTTTGGGTATTTTTTTTTTTGATATAATGTTTTTGTTTTTGGGTATTAAAGTAATGATGTCCTCACACTTTCCGTACTCCAGTTCATGCCATTTCTTGATATACTTACTTTTTACTTTTTAGGGTAAATATTTTTCAGTCCTTTACAAAAACAAAAAATTTGATCCCCTCGCAAAAAAAATTACCCTTATTTATCTTTTTTTAGGAATTAAAATTTTTTATTTTTAAAAATTTGTAAGAAATCAAAATGTCAACCAATTAAGTATATTTTGAAATTGTAAGGGACTACGAGAATACTTTTTTTTTTTTTTTTGGTAAGAGACCAAAAAATGGAGTTCACGTTTTTTATAAAAGACCCAAAAGATATATACTCTATTTTTTACTATTTGCCGATTCAATTAATCAATTAATATAATATTTAGGTAAAAGAATCAATTAATATAATAATAGAATGAAAATTATTATTTTATTATTTTATTCATGCCATTGATAAGGTGTAAAGTGTGAGACTCACCTCATGCTAGCACAGTAAGCTTCTGGACATAGACTAACAATGTTTTTAGTGGGTTGGGATGTTTTTATTATTAATTTTTTATCATCTCTTATAATATTAAAATCACATTTGTTCAATTAATATAGTACTATTTTAATTTTTTTTCTCTTTTTTAAATCAACGATTCAAATGAGGCTGATGAGAAAATAAGAGAAAAGATAAGGAAAAGATCTTCTAATGTTATTATCAAAATAAAGTTGTAGAGGCTAATGTTGTGAAAATGTAAATATAAAATATGTAATAAGAAGAAAATGCATACTGGTAGAAAATTAGTGTTTATTTGATTCAGTGATAAGTTGATATTCTAAGGAAATTTAATTTACGCATAATGAAATAGGTATATAAAGAATTTTGTCTCGATTTATATAAATGTATTTTTGTGTAATGCAAATTCAAAAAAAAAAAAAAAATTGAAAGAAGCTATTGATACTTCAAGAATTATTTTTCCAACTTTTTCAAATTAAAACATTTAATGTGTTAATCACATTTTAAATAAGGTGACTGAAAGTGACTTGGACTCATTTGATTATATATTTAAATTACTTCTAGAATGTCTTACTGAAAAATAACCTTTAACCTTATTAATTCTATGTTAAAATTTAACACCTTTCTAACTTTATCCCAATTCATTTTTTTTTAAAAGATAACAATCCACTCTTTTTATTTATTTATTAGTCATTTATAACATGTTTCATCACAACAAAAAAAAAAAACTGTTAAATCTCATTAATTTTTCTATAAAATGCAACTTTTTTATTTTACCTCTATTTAACATAACATTATTCAATCGCATCTACAATATACGCTTTTAGAAAAATGATTTGATCCATAATACTATATCTGTCTCTAAATATAAGCTTCATTTTAGTTTTGTTTCAACACTTATTGGTTTTTTTTTTGTTTTTGTTTTTTCTAATTTTACCCAAATGTACACACATATATTGCATTTTTTTCTCTCTTTCCAATGACTTGTGTGAATTGCGTTAATTAAGAAGGTGGATGAGATTCATATTTACGAGCAAAGGCATAGTTGAAAAAAATATATTACTTACATATTTATTAATTTTAACTACTTTTTTAATAAATAAAAAATGGTTATTTAAAGTTTATATTTAATGACGGAGATAAAATAAATTACTTAGAGAAAAATTAATGCTTATATATTAATTTTACTCTTGCGATTAATGTTAAATGGCTTTCTGTATTTTCTCTATCTTTAAATACCTTATTTTATATGAGTAAAGTTGGATATTTTTTTTAATTTAACATGAATTGAATGAATCAACTACTATTCTTTGATTCTAATGAATTAGTTAAAATGATTTATAGTGTATACGGAGAACATGTAATGAGAACACAATGTGCACAAGAATAAATAAAGAGTAAAATTACATATACATGTAAAAAATTTAATGTTATGATTTATAAAATATTACACACACAAAAAAGTCTCATTATAAATAAGACAAAGGAGGAGACAATAATAATGAAAGTTAAAATAATATATTCATATTAAAAATGCAATGATATAATTTATAAATAATATGAAAAGGCATTTAGTTCTACCCTATGAGAGCATGAGGTACAAGATAGGGTCATAGGAGTATTTTGGATGAGAGGGAGTACGATACAATGAATGGGATGCAAGCGTGAGAGTGTAAAAAGAAGGCGTAATGTGATAGGGCATGTACGGGTTGGAACCGGTGAGAATAGGGGGGAAGGATATGTATGATAGTGTCTCCACGTTCAACGAAGAAAGAAACAAGAAAGGTTTCAACTTTCAACTTTCTGGGATGGCCGTCACCACCAACACAACACGACTGTGTCTGTGTGGGACCATTTTAACTGCATTTATATTCCCTGTTTTCCCCTCTTCCTTCTATCAACTATCACCTCATCCTTGCTCCAGGGATTTGACACGTGTACAGCTCATGTTGCTTCCCCCCTCTTTATGTGCCTATTTGGTAGAAGAAAAAGAAGTAAGTTTCTAGGATGAGTTTTATCTCAATTTACATGAACGTGTTTTTTCAACTTCAACTTAAACAGACCTTATATTTTCTTCCCAGAATTTATTTATTTTCTACCTCAACATCATATGATGCTCTTTTTAATTGAAGTGCTTCCTTCGGTCCTTAATATAAAATATATATACCTAATTTGATTAAATTAAGAGAATTAATTGTGCTAGTTAATACGATATATGTTTTCTAAAACACCCTACTTATCTTATCTTCCTTAATTGTTTCATTTTTCTCTCCTACTTGATTATTATTAATGGAACATTAATAAGGATAATTTAAGAAAAGATAGACAAATATAAAAATCATGTTTTATATTTAGGATCAATATCAATTCTATAAATATGTTTTATATCAAAAACTAGATGGAGTACCCATTAATGTGTATAGCTGGTTTAAAAACGAAAATAAAATAAAATATTTCCAAAATAGTCAATAATCTAAATAAAAACGAAAATAAAATAAAATATTTCCAAAATAGTCAATAATCTAAATCAGTCTCGCTGACAGCCAGACAATTTTTTTGGTTGTCGGTGACCGTCATTAGTGCCAAAACTCCGCCAGTGGCAGCGGCTACCAGTGGGCAATAGAGGCGGGAGTTCTTATTTTATCTAAGTAAGGGGTAATAAGATCATTTTACCCAAATTCTAAAATATCATTTGAGTTCAAGTGATTATTCTGTCATTTCGGTTTAGACTATTACTCCTTCGATCCTAATTATAAGACATATTTAACTGATTTTGGAAGGATTACAGATGAGAGTTAAATTGGTTAATTTTCCTCATTTTCTGAAAATATCCTTATATAATATCTTAAGTTGCTACCGGTCATGGTTATGGATAAAGGTTTAGGTCTATATCAACATCTTTAGGAGAGTTTTGCTCAATTGAACCAAACAATAATTAAATATGACTCAGTCAAATAAGCATATAAAAAATATTACGGTTAATTGATGTCCCATAATATCTAAATTTCAACCTATTCTTGTATCGGTAGATCAAATAGCTATAGGATGTTAACAACCTTAATCTCTTAAATGACCATACCTTTTCTTTTCAAGCCTATCCCTGTTAAATTTTATTGAAAACGTGGTATAATTGGCAATCTCTATTTTTTTCGACTTTTACATGAATAGAAACAGATTGCCTCCACGCATATGTATAAAGTCATTTTAATCCAATTGCCACCGTATGAAAAAAAGGCCTATAAGACCACTACATCTAAACCCTTTCTAAGTGGAGATGCTTTGAAAACTTTAAATAATACACACACACAACTTAAGACCAATCGTGTTTTCTTACGATCTAAATAATATTTTCTAGACTGATTATAATCTAATTTGATCTCGATGAGTATTAAATATTATGAAAGTTTAAGAACTTAAATTCTTTTTAGACTGGTCTCTAATTCATTAGTTTAAACATCCTTTTAGAAACCGTCGTATCTTTACATCCAATCTTAAACCAGTTTTAAATTGTTTTAGAATGTCTTTAGTTTCTAAAATAAACTTCCCAATGCGTCTCTTCAAAAATTGAAACCATCTACTCCAATAAATGCACTCTTCAACTGTTATATATATATATATATAAACTTCTCCAATCATTTCGTTTCTTTAAAATTTTCTTTCAAGCTCCCTCTTTTCTCCTCTAAATCAATGTCATGGCAGGATGCATAAGAGCTCTATTAGTTCATTCTCTATTTCCTTTCCCGTTTGTGTTGCTTTCAATGAGGGACGTTCTTGACCAATTCCATGCAAGAGTGGAAGGCATGGGACGAAGCCTTACAAAAATTGTCACTCAGCTGCATGCTATCAACAAGAAGTTGAATATTGTATTTGATATCAATGATGTTGAGTATAATATTTTTTCTGGCCTCTTTTTTAATTATATATAATGATATATGACTAGACCTGAACCCAGTCTTAAAAGTCAATTTCAACCTGTCTAAAAGACAATTTTTTTAGTATTGTGCGTTGTTTAAAGAATAGTTAAAATTAATTAAAAGTAATAAATATATAGAAAATATACCCTTTTTTCTCAAATATGCCTTTATTTAAGAGAGAGAGAGAGATAGAGAGAGAGAGTAATAATGAGGGAAAAATGAAGAGAATTTATGGGAGAAGATGATGTGAGAGAATAAATGGAATGAGAGATAATAAATGGAATGGGTTAAAAAGGGATAAACGTATTCAAAGGTTGGAACCTTATAAACATGGCTGGAGGGAGTATATTGCAATCGGTAACATCAACTTTGTAAAGGGTTCTATGTTTACAACCAAGGAAAATGATTTTATATTTAAGATAGGAGAGTTAATGTCAATGTCACTATTAATACAACCGAAAAAATGGGGTGGACCTACAAATTCAGGTTGGCTTGTGAACCCGTACCATCTATAAGTTAAAATCTTTAAAAGTAAAATTTTAACCATGATTTATAATATAATATACTGAGAAGAAATTTATCTCAATTTGTGAATAAGTACTTTTCAGATGTCTAAAAATAATCCCAAACAAACATTTAAAACTTCCAACAACGATAAATTTTTCTCACTATTTTCCATTAGGGGGATAACTAATTAAAACTAAATCAATTGTCAAGAAAACATTAATATACGAAAAAATGAATTAAAAGCGAAAACGGGAAAAGAGAAAGAAGTGAGACAATTTTTGGTTTTTTTTTAAATTAAAAAAAAAACAAATTTCTGATCATTGGATGCCCTGGGGATTCTTGACAATGGAATGGGACCAAAAAAGAGCTTATGGGTCTGAGTGCTCACTAACCCAGATGGCTTATGGCCTTCCGATTCCGTGTCTTGTGCCCCAACACAAGACCCACAATATAAAGGGGGTTAATAAATTTTTGGATTATTACTATGAACTAGTACTATAGTACAATTGTTTATTTTATTTTGAGGAATATTTAATTATGATTAATCACTTAATTGCCCGACAACTACCAAATTGGACTCCATAACTATCAAAACTAACGGGATTTTTTGTCCCCTTCCCAAGCCTTGGTATTGGTCTTTGTGCTAGTGCCTCTCGAGAATTTAATTTCCCTTTTTAAATAATATTATTGCTTCCTTCTGTACCTAGTTAAGAACATCCCCTCCTGTTTCCCACAATTTTTCAAAATTATTTTTTAATTTAAATCTTTTATAATCTTCTTAATTTTTAAAATTTTAACTTATCAGTAATTTAAGATTTTTTTTATTGGATGATAATGGATAAATGACCTTTTCTATCTCTGTTAAATACTGTTTTATGTTGAAATGTTTTTATTTTACTACTGTTGTTGGCTATTTTAGAGTTAGGAATTAGGGCAGGCCCGTGAAGGGCCAGGGCCCTCCAGGGCCCAGGATGAAAAAAACATAAAGGTTTTTCAAAGTCTGGCTTTCCAGGGCTTGGAAGTTACTATTCCAAATTCTAACAATTTTCCTCCTTTTTTTCCCCAAAGAAATATAATTAGTTATTACAACAATTAAAGTTCTAATTTATTAATGTCAATATTAATATCAAAACAACATGAACCATCTAACAGATAAGCACAGTTGTTAATTCATAATCAAAAGCAAACTATGTTCACAAAAAACTCACATAAAGCATAAGAAGCATATCACTAAGCGATATTAATACGATAACTATTATTGTCGCCATCTTTGCCACTATCATCAATTTCAACGACATTTGATTATACTTCATTTTGAGTAGGCTCTAGTTCATGAGTAAGAATAAAATGAATTGTTTTTCCCGCATCATGAACACATCCATAATTTTTATCTGCAACAAATAATAAACTAAATCATAAAATTATAGTATAGTTATTATGTATTTGTGTATTTGTACTTAAATGGATAAATAACTCTATAACAAATACAAAATACATATAAATTAGTAAATTATTATCCTATGTAAATCCATGCATTCAAAAAATAATAATAAAAAAAATTAAAAGGGCCGGCCCTTTAAAGCCAGAGGCCCTACAGAGCTGCCCTGCTGGGTTTATTTCATAAAACTCTTCTAATTTTTAAGTCCGGTCTTTGAAGGGCCAGGGCTTAAAAAGGTCGAGCACATCCTGGTTCTAGCTATTGTATCATTTTTATTCTTTTAGGTATTGGAGTTTTTTTTTAAAATTTTTTTTAATGTATGCATTGTTTTAAACAATTCACTAAAATAATTTTACATCATAAAATTATTAAAGAAGAAAATACATTTCATCGATAAATTATAGTTTATAATTTTCATTGTATAAAGGAGTAAAATTGAAACAGCTAAATTTTCTAGAAAGTTATAAATTCGTTCAACAAAAACAAAAGAAAATTGCAAAATTATGATTATGAATAAAAAATAATTTAAATATAGTAATTAATATTTTTCCCCTTTTATTTTCTGATTTTGTTTTGTTCCACTACGTTATTCCTTATCATTAGTATACTTGTAGAAGAATTTTTTTATTTTATTTATAAATAATCTTAGATGTTATTATAATGACTATTTTTAATTTTGCCCTTATCTATTTTTCATTGAAAAAGGATAAAAAGAAGAGATATGAGAATGATTTGGGGAAAAAACACCAAAATACCAACTTTTAGCAAAAAATGTACTAAACTAAAGCAGTTTTAAAACAATTTATCGAAATAAGGCAGTTTTGGGCCAGTCATGTCGGGTCGTATGACACCACATCAGTAGTGCCAGGGCCATTGACTCCACTAGTGGGTGGCATCAGGGTACCACACATCCTGACGCGCGTCAGGAACCCCTGCACGCCCAGAGATTCTTGACGCTTGTGATCCCCCCTCCAAAATTCAGCATTCACCCGTGATTCCGCCCCCTCCCCCCCCCCCCCTCCAACCCAATTTCAGCATCTCACTCGTGACTCCCTCACTATTTAGCTCCTTCCATCTCCCTTAGCATTCACTCCTGTCTCCCTCATCGGTGACTACTTTCCTCTTCCTCTTATCATTCACTCCTTCCCTCATCTGAAAATTCATTCTGTTTCTTCATTTATTTATTTATTTATTCGCAAAAAATAAATCAAATTCGTTCATTTGTATATTATAATGGTTCTAAAAGTATAGGTGCAAACGGATTGAGCTTTGAAGGTGAAACCAGAGCAATGTATATTATTCGAGGCATGGCTGCTAAAGGTTTATATGAAAAGATCTGTCGAAAGTTAAAGCTGCAACAAAATCAGGTAATATCTTCAGTGGTGGGTAGAGTTCCTTGTGGAAACCGCAAATATGCGGGTTTTGAGATATTTGATGACGAGGATGTAGATGTTTTTGTTCAAACATTCGACAAAAACTCTACGTCGTCCCAATTTGCTAAGTTATATGTGGATATTGAGACGCCAGATGAGGGTACCAATACCGACTCATGGACTCCATCAATCACATTATATGACTCATTTTGCTACACCCCATCCAACATAATCAACCGTTGCGCATGGAGAAGAAAGCGACTATATGGTAGATGAACCTGACAATGAGGAGGAGCAAGAGCAAGAAGATGAAGATGAAGACATTTTATTGGCTAATGGCCATGATCAAAATGATAGTGATGCAGATGACGAATATCATCGTAATGTCATGTCTCAGCAGACTGGTATGTTATAATCATTAGGCTAGTTACGGAGTTGTATTATTATATAATTTATTTTTTATTAGTTACCATGTTTTTGCATAAACTGTATTATGTGTGAATATGCACATATTACACCATTTTGGAATGAGATTCCGCATTATGAGGCTGTTCATGAAGATTATCTGCATGAGGATATATTGGATGTGGAAGGCTTGGGCCAGGGTCCGTGGGCAAGAGGAGATGGATTAGATCTGAAACAAGAGTTCGGGTCCAAGAATGATGTGTAAGCCGCAATAAAACATTATTGCATGAAGGAACATCATGAAGTTGTAGTAGTTGAGAGTACTACAACCATTTTCTCTATGAAATGTCAGAATCATAAACAAGGTTGCGAATGGAGAGTAGGAACAATTAAATCGAAGAAAAGCAACACTTGGGTTGTAACGAAATGAGTTGGAAATCATAGTTGTGTGAGCCAAATTCTCTCCTAAGATCACAAACAACTTGATTCTGAAATTACTTCCGAGGCCATAATAGGTATGATGCACAATACCAATTGATAATTTGTGAATTCATTTGTGTTTGTAAGTGGAGCTAAATACCCAAGAGGGGGGTGAATTGGGTATTCTCAAAATTTTCGACAATAACTTTGTTTTGAGACAATAAAAACAGAGGTGAACAGAGTAAAGGGAAGAGCAGCTGGACACAGAGATTTATACTGGTTCGATCCTAACAACTTGACCTACATCTAGACCCCAGACTCTCTGGGATTTTCATTATATCAATGATTACACACTCTGCACTCAAGAAGTAGTTATCTCTCTAGAACTCACTCCCCCTTATAAGTTGTAATCGATGAACTCTCAAATCACCAAGTCCCCTTGACTTGTGATTCTTTACAATAAATGATTTTCAAGAATAAACTCTCTCACAGAGTAGATAATAATGAATACTGAAGCTCAAAGTATCAAAAGATACAATACAGTTGAAAGCTAAAGAAATAAATGTAAGACTTGAATGATTTTCGTTTTCAGCTGTTCTAGTTGTTGTGAAGACTTGAATGCAACTCTATTTATACTCAGATAGCATTAAATGACCGTTGCATCTTTAATTAGACCGTTGGAGATGATCTGCAATGGTTAGGAGCAGGTTTGGTCTTCTTCTCTCTCTACTTTCCACTTAATCCAGCTGTCCAAGTGATCAGAGTTGACTTCCTTTGGATTAATCCGTTGGACAAGCAGTTGTTTGTTGTAGAAATCATTCTTTAATGCTTTGTAACCGTGTGCAGATGGATTACCCAAAAGTGTGCAACTTTCTGGGCATAGCATTTAATGAGATGACATTGCTTTTTGCTTTTGCTTTAAACCTTCAATAAACATTCTCTAATCTATCTGAAACTCACTAAAAAAGTGGTTAAACATAGCTAGGAATATAAGAGAATAATACTGGAAAGTATTAAGATCAAACAAGAAGGTTTTCCAAATTCGTCAGATTTGAATTTTTGAATCAGCGATGTAAACTCGAGTTTGAAACTTCAGTTTGTAAAAGCGTTTCAAGTTCAAAACAGCTAAACTGGAGATTTGCAATCAAAATCTGAGGTTCTTTAATACACTGAAAAACTTCAATGCTCTCTGGTTGATCTAAACTCGAGGTCGCATATCTAACCTCGAGTTTCCTCCATCCAAAGAGGAGTGTCGCGATTTTGAGCTTTGCAATTGTTTTGAACAAAACACAAACTCGAGTCTATTAGTAGATAGGCTCAAGTTTGACACTGTTCAAGTCAAAAATCAGTTTTAGTTCTCAAAATGCAAACCTGAGGTTTCTAATGCAAACTCTAGAGTTTATCTTATGTAGAAAATGCATTGCTCTCTGTAAGGTTTAAACTCAAGTTCACAAATTTAACCTCGAGTTTGGCTTACTCAAGAAAATTCTGAGTGCTCTTGGCCTGAAGTAAACTGGAGGTTCATGAAATTAGTCTCAAGTTTACTTTGGTTGAGAAATCTTAGAAGCCCTCTGCCAAATGTAAACTTGAGTTTGCATTTGCAATCTCGAGTTTACAAGTTTTGTAAACTCTTGAGATTTTCAAAGCAGTGGAAAACTTTACTCAGAATGAAACAGTGTAGAGCTTGTGAAAATCTCTTAATTTGAAATTCTTCCCGCCAGAGGCAAACTCGAGTTTGTCATAACAAACTTGAGTTTAAAGTTTTTGTAAACTCTTTGAAGATTTTCTCTGGAAGTGCAAACTTGAGGTTTATAAGTAGAGGTCTCGAGTTTAAAAGTGTTTTTAAGTCAAAATGCTCTCTGCCTCTAGCAAATTTGAGGTTGCTAAGATAACCTCGAGTTTACTCAAAGTTTGAGAAAACTTTGGAAAACCTCTCAAGGTCATTTCAAGGGTCCAGTCTCGAGTTTAGAAATCAAACTGGCGAGTTTACATCTTTTGTCAGTGGCAAACTCGAGGTTGCCAATTCTAGGCTCGACTTTGTCACAGACAGAGTGTTTTTACTTGAAATGAATAAGTTTTAACAAACACTTATCTTACTCAAAAACATCCTTTCATTGTTTACAATTGTTAGTAATCATCAAAACACATAGTGAACTAACAGTGTTTATCAGTGAACATAAATAACATTCCCAGTGTACACTTTTTGTGATTGGTTTTGCAGACATAGTCAAGGAAACACCTTTGGTACCTGTGATCATGATACAAGAAAGGGTGACTGGAATGTTTGGTTATCATGGTTCTTATAGGAAGGCATGGAAGGAAAAACAAAAAGCAATTGCTAAGATTTACGGTGACTGGGAGGAGTCATATGCGTTCCTGCCAAGATGGTTCGAGCACATGCTGAAATTTTCCCTGAGATCAGTGTATAATATTCAACATGGACCGTATATTGTTGATCGAAGGGTTGTGAATGGGGTTCGGGTTTTTCAATGTACATTTTGGACCTTCAGTGAATGTTGTGAGGCGTTCCAATGGTGCAAACCAGTCATACAGGTGGGCAGTACGTATTTATACGGTAAGTATAAGGGGTCATTATTGATTGCCACCGCCCAAGATGGAAATAATGAGATTCTGTCGATTGCATTTGCAATTGTTGAAAGTGAAACTAAGGAAGCATGGGAGTATTTTTTGTCTTCTATACGATTGTATGTTACAAATAAGATTGGTCAATGTCTTACTTCTGATCGCCATAAAAGCATAATATTAGCAGTCGGCAATGAGATGATTGGTTGGCAGCCTCCTCATGTGTACCATGTGTTTTGCATTCATCATGTAGCGAGCAATTTTAATACCTGCTTCAAGGACCAGGAGTTGAAGAAAAATTTAACGAGATTAGGTAATATAGTCCAACTGATGTGCAGTGACGTTCATTTTTCTCATTACTACAACCTTATAATGTTGTGTCTTTTTGTCTTTTTTATAGGATATGTTCCAAACAAAATACACTTCGACGCTTTGCATGCTGAATTCTGCAGTTACAATTGTGAAGTGGCTGCATGGATTGAAAGAATTCCAAAAGAGAAACGGTGTCGAAGTTATGATGAGGATGGACGAAGATACAGTCATATGACGACCAAATTGTGCGAATCAATGAGTAAGATTTTTAGGGGAGTGAGGAACATGCCCATAACATCATTGATGAAATGCACCTATAGTCTTCATTATTGGGTCAAAAGAGAGATACTTGATAGCTTTTATACTTATGTGCTTATAGTTTCACTTGATTTTTAATTAGATTTTTTTAGTGACGTTCAAGAGCAACATTATTTATGACTGTTAACTCTTAGAAATTGACAACATTTCAGCACATTTTCTCTTTCTTTTTACCTATTTTTGGTTCAAAATGTGCATAGGAATGAAGTTATAGAAAAAAATGTGCATATCAAAGTACGAGGCAAAAATCAAAGAAATTCTTGTTTTATCCTATAGAGTTTGTGATTCAATTGAGAATTGATAATTCCTTCCTCTTTTGTAGGAAGATGAAGACAAGTTTTGAAGCTCTATAAGAACCAAGAAACAAGGAAAGAAAGAACGGATGTAAAGCAGTGCAAAGTTAGAAGAACCTGTACAACTGGCAACAACAAGTTGACAACTGGCCGCAACAAGTACTGGCTGCAGCAAGTTGACAACTGGCCGCAACCAGTCGTGAAAAAGTGCAGAAAGTACAGCTACATGTTTTGCTTTTCAGAAATAGAAAAACCCTATTTAACCTAAAGGGAAGGGCCGAAAAACACAGTCTTGACCTAAGGAAACAAGTGGGCACACAAGGGAAGAGCTTGGGCGAGAGATTTGGACAATCTTGGAGGCTTGGGTGCTCAACCTAAGAGAGATTTTGGGGATTTCACCTTGGTTCTTCCTCTTTTCTTCTCTTTTCTTCCTAGTTTCTTCATGTATTCAGTTTCTTTGCTTAGAATCTCTTTGTATTTGAATATGAGTAGCTAAACCTTTCATTCTAGGGTTTTTCTTACCCTTTGTATGGATTAATACTTGAATATTCCTCTCTTTTGGTAGATAAATATATATGTATATATATGTATTGATTCCAACTTTGGCTTAATGCTTCTAAGTGACTGGTCTCCATTTAGATGATTTATTCACATAGGTTTTGACTCGAGAGAGCTAATCTAGGTATAGAACTTGATTGAAATCATGCTTGTCTTGAAATTTACTTGATAAATGGATGGTTTGTTGGTAAAATAGAGATATATTTACTAACCTTGCATTGTTACATTAAGGTTGTTGCTTAAATATTGATCCTCACTAATTGTAGCAAGAGATTGTGCATTTTAATGAGAAGAGAAACTTGATTTTGACTTGAGAGAGCGTTTCAAGTGTTTTTGAACCCTAGACTAACACATATGTGTATTGAAATGCTACTAGAGAGGAAGTTAACCAAGTTTTATAAAATGCAAAAGGGGAAGAAGAATCCTAGGCTCTATTATCCTTGAAGTCAAAAGTCATTTGCCTTTATCAATTTTAAGTTTTAGAAATAGTCTTTAAACATTCTCATTCCAACTCAAAACTTTTTTCTAACTCAACTTGATTGAATTTACTAAGCCTCTTGCTTGACCAATTTGTTCAAAAAATCTTCGTGGGAACGATACTTTACTTATCACTTTATTACTTGCGAAACTCGTGCACTTGAGAGGCGAACAATGACATAATACATAACATGAAGGTAATATGGCATAGTGAAGAAGTTAGAATTTGGGTAAAAGTTGATTAGCTCGGGAGTTCGATAGAAAACTAAACATTAATAGTCAAATAAAGTAATCCATGCAAATATGATACAGTAATCCATGCAAATTGTGGACCAGACACAGTAATTCGAGCAAATATGACATAATGATCAGGGTTCCAGGCAAATATGACATAATATGTAACATGCAATACGCTCAGGGAGGAGTATATGTTGGCCACGGTCTCGAATGCACATAACGATCAAGGTTCCTACGGATGCCATCAGGATTGCGCGTAAAATTGAAATCGTCAGCAGCTGCCCGTATAAAGTCATCAGAATGGTCACCTCCGTCGTCGAACGTGTGGTCTCCTACCTGGTATGGACTACTACTAGATCTAGCCTCAGTAAAACCCTATCCATGATGGGAGGAACTGAAGGCAGTAAAACCGTGTCCAGGCTGGAAGCCAGGAAAGCCATATGGAGGCTGATATGCTCTAAAACTGTGTCCAGGCTGGTAAGGGTTGAATGTAGGAAAGCCAGTCTGGAACTTTGAGAAGGCCATTGATATGAGTACGGAACCAGTGTCTCTGGAGCGTTCATCGTCTCTGGCTGTGGGTAAGTAGGGATCGGTGCATGTATCTCTAGAGGGACCTCTGCTGGCATCTCTTTTGGGTACCACGCAATGGGAGTATGGGTCCTATCGGGCCATACAAGAGGTCTATATACACCTTCGCCATGTGGACCAAGCTGGGGTATCTCATATGGTTCCATCTCATGCCGTGGTCGTCGTTGACCTAGTCCCCGTCCCTCCTTCTCACGGGGCGAGACCTCTAAAGCAGGATTCGGTACACCGACTAAGAGACCACTTGGTGCGCTAGGACCAGGCTCCATAACGCGGCCAAACTCTCTTAGTGCTCCCAGTAACTAGTCACAGACCTTTTGAACCTCACTCTTGCTGCATTGGGAACCAAATTGTGGAGAATTCATCCATGAAATCCACTATACATCGTCAACCTGCATTTATATAGTAAAATAAATTTAGATTAAAGATATAGGATGAAAAACGGAAGCAAGATCAATACGTACCATGTGCTCGAGCCTGGCGACCTGTCTTGTCATATACCGTCTAGTGTGTGTGAAGAGCCAAGTCATGTACTTGGAGTTCGGGGAAATCGGCCCCTCTGATGGATCTGTTGCCTCGATGTGCTCATATCGTGTGTTCCATAACTGAATAAATGGATTCATCTTGATTTCCCAATCAACAGTCATCTTACCGCGTAAGGTAAGATCATGTACACCCTTAAGCTGTGTAGCATTCCCAAGGATGTGTTGCCGCATGCAGCGATCGGGCTGGTGCATCTCGACAATGTAGAAAGCAAGTACGGGCGTCACCACCCTCCACCGCTTCTGCACGTGAATATCTGCACCCATAAAGTCATACCCGGCGTCCCTATATGGCTCCCACTTCACCTGTACATGTAAACAAATAGTCACACATATAACGCGAATTAGTTTACTCTTGTTGTTCTCTAATCTCAAATTTATTATACATACATCGTCTCGACTCATCTGGTCAAGCTCTATTCGATATTTCTGTAGATTACGTTAAAATTACTGTAGGTTGACATTATTGAACCTGCAATATGTAATCAATATCATTAGTGAGACGACTTGCAAATAAGAACATAATCGCTCAACTACTCCAACCAGTTCAAAATATTCATTCTACCATAATGCTTCCATACCTGTGTCCGTAATGATCACCTACGTCACTCGGCGGTGGAATGGGAGGTGATATGGCAAGAAATCTGAACCATGCCCATATCTGCAATAACAACAAACAACCGCCAATGTCTTTAGCTGAAGCTGACATGGCCTGACATAGCTCACGAAACAATGTAGCAAATAGCTGACCCTTAATTGTATGTAGCAGTCTCCACAAGGTCACCACCCAGTAATTGTATATATCAGCAAGGGACCTCTGAGCTAGACTTGTCACACAACAAAAATTCATCGAATAGGAGCATGAGGTAAGCACGTGTGTACAAAAGCTGACCATCAATAGTAGCTGAGTGCTCCTCCTAGTGGCCCCAATGATGGTCAAACCAGCTCATCTTGATGTTTCCGCCAGTCATTTCAGATGGGAGTGGAGTCCGACCCATGTGTTCCTGCATAATTGCTTGTCAGTTGCCATGCGTCTTACCAGAAACAACTCGACCCTCAGTGGACAAACCTAAAATGCCCTCTACATCCTGTAGAGTAATAGTCATCTCACCAACCGGCATATGGAAGGTGTGAGTCTTCGGCCTCCACCGCTCAACCAAAGCAGTAATAAGGTATTTGTCAATCTACACCAACATAAAAGTAGACCACTGAAATGTAAAGGTCCTATATTATCCGTATCATGTACAAACAACTAAATGCATATAATTAATTTCATACAGAATTTTAAAACATATTGGGGGTCTCTTCATGTGAGACACGTGCTAGAAACTTGCATGCATAAGGTGCTCCTACAAATCTAGTGGGATGAGATTTGGGTCATGGACATCTCCCAAAGACCCCTGTGAGGCTTGCCTCAGCCTCAAAGAATTGCAATCCCTGTGTTCCAAACAACTTGTGATTGGTGTGACTGCTGCACCTCCTCATTAAGAACTCTCCACTCTTTGGGGCCGGGCTCAATATTGCGGCCGCGTTAGTCATCTATTTAACTAATAAAAATTTACGATCACACAACACATGATTAAGTCACTAATTATTATTTTCTCACTAATAAATTAGTTAATTAATTATTTGACTAATTATTATTTCTATATAAGCTTATCTAATCTATCTTAGGGTACTATAAATAATAATATAAAACATATTTCACGAAATATTTTTATTAATTCACTAATTATGATTGTCATAATTTTATTTAATTCAATTTAGCAATAATAATATTTTTCAATTTATATATCAAATTTTTAATTTACAAAATATTTAATAATTATTTATCTATCTTAAAGTTTATAATTAAGATACAAAATAAATAAATAATTTACTAATTATTGGATCGGTGTTAGCTCCGATGGTTTCGTGCTTTGGCGGGCATGAAAAAAGTGGAGAGAAAATAATTATACATATTTTTTCAAAAAAAAAAAAAATTAAGGCAGAATCCTATATAAAGACGATTGAAATAGGAAAATTCTGATTTGGGTTGCTAAATTTAACAAATTATTAATTAGGTTATGTGACCTAATTAGGGATTTAGAATTTGAGCCAAATTATCTTTATATCCTTTAGTTATTAAAAATAAAACAAAATTGGAGACATAATAATATTGTTTACACATTACATGTAAAAACCCTAACGACAGGAAATTCGTTGGAGGCTCGAATTTAATCTTCATTCCTTAACCGATTTGAGTAATGCTATCCAAAGAGATTGTTACAGCTATGGAGTCTGTTCTGTTCTGGGAACAGGACTAATTGGACTTGACTAGGTGTTAAGCCTAGAGCCTATGTAGTTCGCAGTAAACTTGGAGGCGTGAGGCCAGGGGGTGGTGTGTGTGCTCTATGTGACTGAAGATAAAGTAAGCATAAGTTGGAATGTGTGCACCTGGTTGGTCTTCCTCTATATTTATGGAGGTGTCCGGGGTGGATATCCCGGCCTGGCGAGATACCCGGAGTAAGCAAGATCTGGGACCGAGATATTAGGAGCGAGTATCTCGGGATTCCGGTTGGGATAGATCCTATCTTGATAGGATTCCGGATCTTGCTTGCTGATATGCCAACTATGCTTCTTGGTCCAGTTGGGCCGTAGCATGGATTTGGGCCTTCGGGCTGGTTTGTAACTGAGTCAAAGATCGAACTGCTCTGATCAGCACTAGTGAAAAGGCCATCTCAACTCTTTGTTCTCCCGCTGCCAACTAAGGTATGTCCAATCCAATATTTAATTACATTTGTTGTATTTCTCTTGCATCACCAATCTGTTGTTTTTAACTCGAAAACTCGACAACTTGAAAAATGTCACAGAACCAAACAAACATATGGAGGTCTCTCTTTATTTGTCGATCTGATACATTTGTTGTTTATTTGACCTAATTCAAAAATCATAAAGAGTTATAAGAACGTAATATTTGTCTCTACCTCTAATTAATCAATCAACTAATTTAATAGTGATTGAGAGAGACATGATGGTGGAGGTTGATTGATCCAAACCATCCATATGTTGTTTCAGTGTTTTGCATATGTATGAAACAATAATAGAGATTCATTATAGAATATAAAGCAGTTCATTGGGGAAGGAGGGTCACTGAAAGAGGTTATGGTTATAAAATGTTTGATTAAATTTCTATAGTGAGATATCCAAGTCAAAAAAATATGTATTACTCATCCAAGTCTAAAACATAACTTCCCTTACAGTCATCATTGCTATCATGGTGATCGTCATTTGCTGCTTTCCTGGTTTAGAACTGCGTTGTTAAGCTACTAAGCTAGCCAAACACTTAAACGCACTGATCAAGCATAAGTTTAAGATGAAAAATGTGAATGGATTCATACCTTCTTCTCGGAATGACCCGATCATCAGCACCAGTGTCAAACACTTAAACGCACTGATCAAGCATAAGTTTAAGATGAAAAATGTGAATGGATTCATACCTTCTTCTCGAAATGACCCGATCATCAGCACCAGTCTCAAAATGCCCATGGCCATAGTCAGGAACCCTGCTGACGACATCGTTCAGAAAATCAAAGATATTATAGCTTTGTACACAATGTTTTCTGCAATTCAGATTTACACTGGTTATAATGGATTAAGTAAATATGTTAAAGTAAAATCATTGAATTAAGGAGGGGAAAAGAAGAATAATTAGAATGCTGAAGGAAACACGGCGAGAAAGAAAGAGGGAAAGAAAAACCTAGAAGTGGGTGGTAGTGGCTTTCTCGATTTCTCTTCTCGTGTTGGATGGAAATCAAAGAAGAGTCTCAATGCCTAGCATTCCGATCATTCTTGTTGCTTCAACAAGATCCTCCGAGGGAAGTCGAAGGACACTGGAGCAGGGATACTTCCATCTTTCCCTTTTCTCTTCTCTCTGGACGAACGAAAGATGAAGGGTATTATTGGAAAAAATTTTACATTTAAATATTCTAAATTGGGTCATTGATCCAATGTAAGATTTATTAAATTTACTAATCTAATCTATAATTTTTCTATGGGTAAAAAGTTTCTCCTGTCACTGGAGATAGAGTTATCTCCAGTGACCCTAAAACTACGTCGTTTTGAATTAATGAAGGATATGTTTGTAATTTTAGATGAATTAATGAAAGGTGCAAAATTACAGAAACACCCTTCATTAATTCACCTGAAATTACAAACACATCCTTCATTAATTCAAAACGGCGTAGTTTTAGGGTCACTGGAGATAACTCTATCTCCAGTGACCGGAGAAATACTTTTCCTTTTTTCTATTTCAACTGTCTTTATATGGGATTCTCCCAAAAATTAACGTGAAATTTTATATTTAATATATTAATTTGTGTTTCAAAACTGACTATATTTTTGAATTATACAATTTGAATCAAAAGTATATTTTAATATATACGAAACACAAAAAATAATATTTTGAATATTTTTTATTTTAAGTTTAATTGTATAAAATACAATTTCAATCAAAATATTAATTAATATAACTCCTATAATTTTAAAAACATAATTAAATATTTATATAAACCTTTTTTATCCCATTTTTATATCAATATTTATATATACTCTAAATTAATCAAAATTTTGTTACATGTTCATTATTTGTTTGAAAATGGAGGAGGGCCGGGTTGTCTCAACTTTACTATATATGAGTGAACATTTGCGTCTGTCCCCACTAATTTACTTTAACACATTAATTGCTATTAATAATGCATATTGTTGTCCCATTACAATTTATCAATAATGCAACATTGCATATGTTTTGGAGAGCTAACGAATATTTTAAGTTCTTTAATATTTATCACTCACATGTCTATATCTATTTTGTAAAATATAAAATCAATTAAAAAAATATGATCTAATATAGTATCATCATCTTGTTTGTCCCCTCTCTTTTACTGCTTCTGTTAGTTCTCAATATGTTTTGATGATGACTGAACAATTGTAAAGCCTTGAAAATAAAAAAGAATAATTTTATGGTGCAAAAATCAGTTTTCCTTGCTGTCAGAGGAAAACTCGAGTTTTGGTGTTCAAAACTTGAGTTTTGATCTGTAGCAAAACTGCACAAAAGTCATCACCGCTAGTTTTAGTGATCACCGCCAGTTTTGAACTTGTGAATAGTTCAAAACTCGAGTTTTGGCTTGGCAGAGAGGTTTTGCAAATCTTCCAAGTTTTTCACATCTCAAAACCTCCGGTTTTCATTCATCACTGCCAGTTTTGAACTTCTCTTATTTTGGAAGAAAGTTCAAAACTCGAGTTTTGGGAACCAAAACTCGAGTTTTGAAGAGACAGAGAGCAATTGATTTTTCTCCAGTTCATCACCGCCGGTTTTGAGACCATCACCGCTAGTTTTCAATTGTACGAGTATTTTCCAAGTTTTCATAAAATATGAAAACTCGAGTTTTGGATACCAAAACTCAAGTTCTGGTAAGGCAGAGAGCCTTCAATTTTTTCGAAGTTGAAAACCGCCAGTTATGAACCAACACCTCCAGTTTTCATGTTTTGAACTTAAATCATGTTTTCACATGAATAGTTCAAAACTCGAGTTTTGAGAAGCAAAACTCGAGTTTTGGGCAACCCGAACTCTGATAACTGCCAGTTTTGGTTTGAACACCGCCGGTTATGAAGAATGAACAGTTCAAAACTCTAGTTTTGATCTTCAAAACTCGAGTTTTGGTGAAATATCAGAAAAACGCTGTTTCGCTTAAAAACTTGCCAAATCTGATTCATTCTTCCTTGTTTAAGATACCCATTAATCTTATATGTTATATGTATCATTTATCATTGTAACCGAGTTGTTCTAACATGTTTATTTATAAGATTACAGATTGTTTTAAATTTGATTGAAATAAAGAGCCACTTTAGGAAACTTGCTGAAATCATGGAGAGACGTTATGCAGAATCATCTAGCCGTTATACAAGATCATTTGGCCGTTATACAACATCTCCAACGGACGAATTCCTTAAAAGAAAAACAAGGATCAAGCAAATCTTCAGAATAACTTGCCAACGGCTATATTTCAGACAGGGAGTAATCTCAGCGGATTAATTCATGATATAACTCCAAACAACAGCTATATTTTCGAAAAGGAAAAAGCCCCAACGGATCTATAACGTTCACAAGCTTCAAACCACTACAAATAGATGAAGATTTGAAGCTGGAAGTACACAGAACTGACATTCTACAATCCTACTCGAAAATATCAGTGAAAGAACTATTCTTTTACATTTGAATGATTTATTGAACTTCAGTGATCATCAATATTCACTCTTGGAAGAGAGTTTCTTTCTGTAATTCATTTTTCTGTAAGGATCTCAAAGTAGTGGGACTTTGAGATTGGGTTATTCGATTACAACTTGTAAGGGGGAGTGTGTTCAAGGTTGTGAAACATCCTTCGTTTGCAAAGTGTGTAATCGTCAAGAGAATTAGTGAAAATCCCAGAGTGACTGGGGACTGGACGTAGGTCATTAGATTGGACCGAACCAAGATAATTTCTTTGTGTCCTGCTCTTCTTCCCTTCATACTCTTTTCAATTCTGCTTCATCGAGTTTTGACAAAAACAGAGTATACTCGAAAAGAATCTTAAAATCCCCAATTCACCCCCCCTTTGGTGATTTAGCTGCACTTTCAGCTTCTAGTCTTTTTTATAAAATACAAATTATTGAATTAAGTGGATTAAGAAATCGGTTGAAATAAGTTAAAGAAAATAAATGTGTAAGGAATATATTTATGTAACTTATCAGACCTAATAAATACATATACAATAACTGAAATTCTCTAATATACATTTAAGAAAAAAAATTTTAGTGAAGATTTTAAAATCTAACTATCGATTAAATTAATTTTGAAAGCTAAAGTCCAACTGTGATAATTCATGATTTAGTTGGCAAAAAGGTTTTTTTTTTCCAAAAAAACAAAAAGCCTGTGATTTTTTTCGTTTTCAAGTTTTAATTATCATGTTTTTATTGGCTATTTTTCATTTTTTTTAACAATCTAACCTTCAGTTTTTGGCAATCTCCCTAATTGAAGAACAATATAAAATTGTAAATGTGAAAGAAAATAAAACACAATAAACATAACGTGCAGCCTTGCCAGAGGTAAAATCTAAAGTAGGAGTAAGCTATTTAAAACCCAATAAGGAAGATTAAAGGAAAAAAAAAAGCAATTACACAGGAAATGTTAATTATTTAACAATAAGCATAACAGAAAAATTAAATGTTACCTGTGCAAACGTGAAGTCAGGAGTGAAAGAGAGAATTTGAGCCTTCTTCTTCCTTCCAGTGATTATCTCTTTTCTAGGTCTCAAAGTTTCTCAGTCTCTCTCAGGGGTGAGAGTGAAAAAATAATGAAGAAGACAGTTTCTGGATGATGAGGGAGAGGGAAGGAGTGAATGTATGGGTGAGAGTGAAAAACAATGAAGATGGATGATGGAGTGAGCTTTCAGATGAAGAAGTGAACACGGATGAGATGAATAATGGTGAGGGAGAGGGAAGGGTTTTGTGTGTGTGTGTGTGTTGGGGGGGGGGGGGGGGCCTGCGTCAGGATTCCTAACGCAGTCCTGACGGCGTCAGGAATCCTGTTAGGATCTCTAACACCTTGTGCCATCAACGACCTTGACGCCACTGAGCACCAGTAGCGTCAAGTACCCTGACGGCACAACCAGTGCCATCGTATAGCTCAGCGTGATTGCGCCAAAACAGCCTTATTTCGGCAAATACTTTCAAAACTGCGTTATTTTGGTATATTTTTTTGCTAAAAGTTGCTACTTTGGTGCTTTTCCCGAATGATTTGTAAATGTAGAGAGAGAATATCTTAATAAGGGTAAGCTTAATTTTTTTTTTTGTCAATTTAAAATACATTTAATGAATTAGCTATCATTTTTTGGCATGTAGGAATTAATTAAAATGGACTTAATAAAGACCCAAGTCATACCAATTGAATCATTATTATAAATCCATTTGTAGGGGAAAAAAAAGAGACTAAGTATTAGTCCACTTAGAGGTTATTATTAATGTTTGTTTTCCAATTTTACCGTATTTAATTCTGGTTGGAAAGATAGAAATAAGGGTAAGATGTGATCATGTGAGAACGATTTAATAATGTAGGATGATAAAATTTTGGGGTCTATTTGGTATGATGGATTTGGAGATGAGGGGAGGGATTTTTATGAGTTGGATTTAAGAATATTCAAGAAGTGGGATTACAAAGTTTTAATATACAAAAGATGTAAGATAAAAAAGCAACAAAAAAATTAATTAAAATCTTTTAACCGTATTTCTCTCATTTTTTAAAATCCAACTTAAAAATACTCTCTCCTATCCTCTTATATAAAACAAGCCCTAAATAAGAGCATATTTGAAATATTTATTTAGTGAGTTAACTAAATTTTTTCTAAAATTTGAGAATTATTTGAAATTGACTTATAATAAAGATCACAATGGTATGCATTACTAATGAAAAACCTTTCAATTTCAAGCCACTGGGTTGGGTCGGGTCGGGTGTTGATGAATATGTCAATCCTAAAGTATATGCTATATGGAAGGGCATTATTCACGATGAGCATGATGACTAGCTCAAGGCTTTTTTTTTTTTTTTAAAAAAAAAATTATTATTTTTTGGTTTTATTTTAATAACTGGGTCATCATCCTAACACCACTTCTAAGCTTCTGAGTATATCTTAGATGTCTTACCTCTCAAAAAAATATAAAAAAAAAAATCTTAGATGTCTTAAATTTTGTTGAGATGAGAGATATAGAAAAGTCAACATCTTCCATAATTCTGCAGAGGCCTTATTCAAAAGGACTCTTCGACTAATTATTAGTTTACAAGGCTATCAAAAGACATTAAAGATTTCATCATGCAAGATTAAACCTGTTCTTATAAGAACACAGATGTCTAGACGATGGACTAGTATATTGATATTGGATCAGTTGAATGCCCCCAAGATATCTATAAGGTAGATACCAAAGGGATATGATTGCTCCAGGATATCTGTAAGGCAGATACCGAGGAGAATGGTGGATCATTGTGCACGAGTATGACGTTTAGCCAAAAGGGGGGGGGGGGGAGGTGTGTGCATAGTGAGGTTGAATAGTAAATAGGATGAATAGAGGATGTATACCTTTTAGGTTAACTTCCTATTTATAGAGATTACCTTAGAGTTTGAACCCTTAGGCCCTGTGCGCCTTGTTTCCCAAATGTCCAGCTGCCACACCTGCAATTGCCATCCTTGATTAGGGTTACTCCTTGATTATAGCCTTGATTATAGGCTGATTAGGATCCTCCTTCATTATTGGTAAATCCTGGTATGCTTTTCCCTTGTTGGGCCTCATGGTGAATGGACTTCTTATATAAGTCCATAACAGTTGCCCCCATCCCGGTAGTTTAGGTCTTTGGGCTGCTAAGATTTGTTGATTGCCTAACACGAACTTCATGTATGAGTTGTTTGGCTTATGTTTGAGTCTTGATAGACTCTGAATTCATTTATTTCTTGCAGTTGGTCCCACGATGTGTGATCTGAGTCAATTTTTCAAGAAATTGCTCCTTTTGTTGGGTCATGAGTTTATCTGTATCCCGATTCAAACATGGAAAATGGATTTGACCGTCGTAGCTGAATCACTTGACTTCAATATGAGTTTTGAAAGGACTTCGGTATTGATCATGAATTGACCACAGATGTATCATTTCAAGTTGGTTGACTAAAATGACCAATTTGATATCATAGGGACCAAAATGAAAATTTGATCAAACTGTACTACTAGCACCATCACCTGCAAATAATAGATAATATGAATTTTCTAGTATGTTAAAAGTTGTGACACCTCGCCGATGAAAGTTGGCACAGATAGTCAGGAACGGGCTTAAGTCCCAAAAGGATGAGGGTTCGATTCTCGCTGCTGCCTCGTCTCCCATTGCTGTTGTGAGGGCTATTTTGGTAGGCAATCATGTAAGAACCCCTGTAAGTGCTCAAAGAGCCCCAGGGCTGTGCCCTGACCTTGGTGGGGGGCCGATGCTGAACCCACCTAAACTTTTTTGTATTAAAAAAAAAAAAACTAGTGACACCTCATATATGTTCAGTTCACACTTTACAGTACTTGGTTCTGCAGCTAAAGAAGAAGAATTGAAGCTAGTTATGATGGCACCTTTGTTCGTGTTTCCCGATAAACTCATGCATGTAACTAAAGTGCAGTCTTTTGCAGCAAATCAAGAATTGAAGACAAAAAATGGTCATCACTGTACAGCATTGTGCCCATTTTTATTGGAATTAAGTGATTGCCATTGCATGACACTTGTTCCTGATTGTGAAGGAATTTGTTTTACTTTCTCTATCGCTTTTAAGGTCACTTGTTGGAAAACGACTTGAGCCATCAACGCACTAGACATGAATAAGAGTGCCTAAGAAATAAGGACCTGGCTAGCGTCTGTTGGTCGTCTTCTACAAAACTGATGTTTTTTTTAAATAAATATTTCATAATACTAACGGATACTAAAAAGATACTTCATGACATTGATTGATAATTAAAAAAAACTTCATAATGTAAAAAAATTATTTTAGGATCTTAAAAAACTATTTTAGGATATTGACTAATATTAAAAAGATATTTTAAGATACTGATTGGTATTGAAAAAATACTTCATGATCTTGAAAAATTGTTTTAAAGTATTGATTGACACTAAAAATACTTTAAGATATTGTCTAGTATTGAAAAAATAATTCATGATTTTGAAAAAAATATTTCAAGGTCATGAAGTATTTTTGCAATATTGGCCACTATTAAAAGTATCTTTTTAATACTCATCAATACCCTGAAATATATATATATATATATATATATATATATATATATATATATATATATATATATATATTTTAAAAAGGCATCAGGTTCACTGTTTTCCGCTAAAATGGTGCAGTTTTGTAGGAAGACAACAGCAGACACAGAGCAGCCGACGCTAGCGGGTCCAAGAAATAAAGCACGGACTATATATAGCTTCCTTGCATGCCTTCTAAGATCAGCCACATATATCCATGTAGCTCCAACGCATGTTTTTATTGTAACCATGATGGGAGTTGCTTGAATAAAAATATAACTAATCTTCATCATAATATTATTACTAAAACATGAAATAAATTAAATAAAATTCTAAACATTTCTACACCCTCTCATCAAACATACATTTATATATTACATGGATTCCTTTTTTGTTTTCCATTAACTATGAAGCCATCTCCTATGTTCAAATAACACAAACCTCTTGAATTTTTAATAAAAATTACACAACTCTTCAACCAGCTCTTAGAAGTTACACAATCTTTCTTGAAACAAAGATTGAATCACACAAACTATATTACCTAGTAAGTATGTTAAAATTACACAAGACTTTCTTTTTAATTTCAAACTATACACAAACTTTTCTTGAAATTAAAATATTAAAAGATATTTATCGTTTTTAAAAGATATTTCCATAGATTTCAAAAATAAAAAAGAAAATTTGTGTAACTTCAGAAGCTGTGTGATATATATTCAATAGTAGAACACAAGAATAGCATATAGCATTCACTCCCATATTAGTGTACCATGCTCTTCATCTCATTGGCTTTGATGAAGCATCTCTTCATGATGGTTGTCCGGAAGAATAACATCTGGCACCTCCTCAATCTCATCTGCAGGCTAATGGAAAAATACCCAAAGAAAGTGATAAATCACGACTAAAACACAAGTTGCATGGCAATGTCAAATATATGGGGGTGAGTACAATTTGAGACCAAAAGATGCATTTAATGGTAGCTTGGGATCAAGAGATTCTAACAATTCAGTAAATGACCAAAGGTCATTAAGTAATAATGTGACAGTGATATTCTACAATTTAACACTGGTATTCTAAAATTTAACACAAAAAAGACTTGCGTTAAAAATTGAAGCAGATTTTTCTAGTAAAGGACCAAAGATCATTAAGAATTTGAAGGTGCTCCAAAATTTGACAATAATATTCTAAAATTTAGCAGTAACACAGCTTTAGAATAATATTGCCAAATTTTGAAATATCAGCCTCAAATTTCAGAATCTAGATGTCAAATTAGTTAAGGATCTTTGGTCATTTGCTGAACTTTCATAATCTTTTGGTCCTAAATTAAAATCAAATTCATATTTTGTCTCAAACTATAATTGACCCAAACACATACCAGAGCACCATCTTACCTGCCATAGTTCCAATAGACGCCATAGCAAAAAGCCAACAATCATAACCAAGCAAAAGAGCTTGCCTGCCCATGATCCGCA